>WOAB01000640.1:0-1353776 GCA_027886185.1 Rheum nobile
TTGCTAGTAATACAGTAATCTACTCTGACTCTCTCTAAACATCCTTTTTTGTTTAATTTTTTTTCCCTTGATAAGGATGTCTGGAGGCTGGGAACAGATCATTGACTGTCATAGTTCATTGACTCTCAAAACGTAAGCTCTCTCTGTCTATATATCTATTTGTTCATGGCTCCCATGTCATATACTAATGAAAAATATCAATATTTAAATGTGTTGTAATGTATATATGAAAGACATCTTTTTCAAAGTATATTGAAATATGTAAATAGACAGAAGAATTCAAGATAAATGACAGTGTCGTAAATAAAGAGGTTATTATTAGTTTGTGTAGAAGATGCTCCGAGGCGTTATTAGTTTCATCGGAAAAAGGACTAATCTAATAGCCTATCGGAGCATCTTCTACACAAACTTAGGTAAACATGCCTCCTCATTAAAGAACAAAAATAGTAATATATTTGCTAGTAATACAGTAATCTACTCTGACTCTCTCTAAACATCCTTTTTTGTTTAATTTTTTTCCCTTGATGAGGATGTCTGGAGGCTGGGAACAGATCATTGAATGTCCTAGTTCATTGACCATGGAGTGTACTTTGAAGAAGAGGATCTAGTTGTCTGCCTGCGACCATGTAAGTTCCTCTCTCTCTCTATCTCTCTCTCTCTCTCTCTCTCTCTCTCTCTCTCTCTCTCTCTCTCTCTCTCTCTCTCTCTCTCTCTCTCTCTCTAAATTCTATATAAAAAAAATTCAGAACAAAATATCAGATATAAAGGAACATTATTTCTAGATATTAGATCTGTTGGATTACATCTCTCTCAAATAAAAATTGGTATAGGAATCATACATAAACAGCCATATTATTGAGAGGGTATTTGTTAGTGCAGAGTATGGTTGGAGAAGTTAATAGTTTCATCACCAAAAGGAATAAACTATAATTGCTATAAGCATATTGTGCACTGACATTCAATTAATCATGCCTACTTGTAAAAGACTGAAAACAACAAGTGAAAAAAACAAACAAATTAACAAAGCAAACTTCAGTAAATAAAAAGTGAAAAAAACTTAAACAAACATACTCATCATTAATAATCATGTAATACCTAAAGCAAACATAACTAAGAGTTAAATGTTTTTAAAAAACGACATAATAAATTGGAAATTAAAAATATCTAAAAAGTTTAAAACAAATAAAATTCATGCTACCCTAATCTTCATTGCCTTCTTCTGCCTCAAATGGTTCTTCATCTTCATCGTCTTCTTGTTCAATATCTTATTCTTCATCTTCGTTGTCTTGTTCTTCTTCATCACTTAAATTAATCACTTCCTCTCTCCCGTTTAAGTATTGCCAAGGTAGAAGATTAAGCTTTGCAAATTCATCCAAAGTACTCCATAGTAAAAGTCCGGATATTTCATTACCCACTTCATAAATACATGAAAGTTGCCACGCTTCAACAAACTTGCTATTAAATTTCAATATATAATCATTTCCTTCCCTATCAATCCATATGTTTACATCACTGCTGCGCCATGTGATGTAATTGTGTTCATTATTGTACAATGAATCAATATGTATATAGCGATCATGGCCATATGGTAAAAACATTTGCTCAAGAAGACTTTCTTCCAATTCAGCATGTGTAAGAACAATAATCATAGGATTATAGGATGTAAATGTTGAATGAAATCATGCGAGTTGAGTTGGACCAAAAAATCCTACCACATTTCTTATTACAACATTCATATGAATGTTTGGGAATAGAATAGGATCCCTCTCATAAATGAATGGAGTATATCCCTTATTCATTTCATCCAAAGCATTTTTGAACCTGTACATGCGTAAAACAAAAAAAAGTTTTTTTTACAATATTACATTAATACAAAACGACATATAATATTATTAAATTACAAAAAATAGTATAATAAAAAATACCTTTGTGTTGCATTTGCTAGATCACTCGGCATAGTAACTGAACATTTGATGTAATGTTCATCGTCCGATAAATCAATTGGAAAGGAAAGTCGAATGTAAAAATTGTTTGCGATACTTGGAAACCTAAAAAAATGGCTTTTTGATACAATATATGTAAGGAAAAGCACCTCAGTGTCAATTGAGATATCATGCGGAATGGGATGCACCATACTGAATACTATAAAATGATGATCCTGGAGAACTTAAGAATGTTGAACGTGATAGATGGATTGCAACATATGTGGTACTTATAGAGTCTTGACTCCTGATTTGTAATTATGTCCATATTTTGAGATAGTATAAAAAATAACAATAGAATAGTTTGTCCTAGAAAGTCAGTAAATCAACTTTATGACCTAAATTTACTTAAACAAAATTTCTGCATTAATCATGTAAGGAAATTTCTGATATCATCACATATATGAAAATTATAATGTTTCCATGTAATATAATTACTTTATTCTATAAGTATGATATATACATATAGGGAAATTCATATTAACAACAGTATAATATGAAAATTATAATGTTTCCATGTAATATAAATAATATATTATGTAAGTATGATATATACATATACGGAAATTCTTTGACAAAAAAAAAACAGAATACATGTATTGTTCTGCATTATTCACGTAAGGAAATTTCTGATATCATCATTCATTACTGATTTTTTCATATATTTATTAATACACTTGTATAAAGCCTAGTCCATTTCTCCATAGATCATATACCCTACTCTAGACACTTAAACCTAAATCCTAGAACCTAAATCATATAACTAAACTCTATTGATTTAGTTTTAATTTTAATACCTAAAACAATCAAACATTACAAATCGAACAACACAAAAATAAACAATACCTTTTTTGCTTCATTATGCAAAGGCAATTTAAATAATTTCATTTTGATTCATTATGATAAATAACTTTTTTGACACTTTCTCATTTTGTGTAACAGGTTTTAACCTAACAAATAGGTCAGACAACTGAAACCAAAAATTGATATGCACTTGAAGTCAAATGGATTTCTTGGTGTTATAATATTGCAAGGTAATACTATTATTTACAATGCAAGTTATACATTTCTTTCAGCTTTATATTGATTATTTGCATACAAAATATTAACTGTATGATCCTATTCCTTGAAAATATAGGTTTTAGCATTAGTCTCCAATATACATATATTAATAGGATTGAAGATAAACACTAAGGTCATGTCTTTATCTTTATACTTGTTCAAATTGCTACAAATTTTCTAAATCTTTGAACTAATAAAGATTATTTAATCTTAGTATAGGAATTCCATGTGGTGTTGTGTGGATTGGTACCAGTAGAAAAAAAATATTTTGGAGTCGTATTGCTGCTATGGAAGACATAAAGGTACGCAAAGAACATAGTTTAGGTTAATATTATTATTAGTAGTGTTGTATCAAAGAAAATAGTTTTGCTTCGTTGCATGTTTTAGTATCGTAGAACCTTAGTCATATATCCACCAATGTTTTTGATTTAGTTTAAGTAACAAAATATCATTAAGCAAAAACAAAATAATTAAATTTCAATTATATAAACTGACCAGAATTCTGCAATAGAATCAAAACAAATCGTCTAACTTGGAGGAATTAATAAACATCAAACTTATATGAAAACTGCCATTCTAAACTTAACAAAAAATGGACATACGAAATAATGAAATTAAATTCTAATATGAAATTGTTTATTCATCTAGCTTTTCCTCCTTCACTTTCTTGAATATAAGCCTCTTCCTGGTACTTGAGTGCTCCCCACGATTAGCTAAAGGACAATCATCAGCTTTAGTAATCTCCTCTTCATCTGATTCACCATTTTCATCATCTTCGTCGATGTTAATATAACGACACTTACGGGGTGAAACCATTTCATTTGAAGAAACTTTTGACATAACATCATTGTCTAGGGTGAACGATTCCAGATTTTCCTATCAATAAATAAATTAAACATTTATTAAATTTGTGATTAGTAATAAAATAAGTCATAAATATCATAATCTTAATTCAGGGATATATACCTCAGATTCTTTGGTCGTTTGCTCAAATTTCTCAATGAGAGTTGTATCGTCGGTCATATTCATCACGGTATATGCAAAAGGTGTAGGAAGTCTACTAATGTTGAATTGCGAAATAAGAACTCTAAATAACATCTTTTTGTTCAGCAAGACATTTAACTCTTTCGGGATATTATTTATGTCCTCATCCTGAAAAAAAAATAAGTTCAATAAAAAACAGAAATTAATAAGTAATGCATTAAGATTTATGTTTATATAACTTATCCGTTGATTCGATAATGCTGGAAACACTTTTCTTCAAGATTTGTGAAATTTCCCTATCAAATATAGTGAACTGAGCGGTACCAGATCCGTCTATAACACTAACTTGAACACTAAATCTGCATATTAGAAAACAACTACAATATCATGTACAAACATTAAAATATCTGAATTTAAATGACATTTTTTATGAAAGAATTCTGTACCTAGGGACTGCATAGTTAACCAAAGTTTCACATTTTTTACACCAAAACTTTTCCTCTTGCGATTGCACCTTACTTTTACAACGTTTGCAAGAATTATAGTACCATCCGTAGGAATCTTCAATATGATCAATGGTGGCAAGAGTAATAGCTTGCAGAACCTATAGTTTATATTATATATAAATATGTAAGATAGTGTACATAAATTTGAATAATATTTATTAACACATAATAAGCAATTGCACAATTTTGAACTAATCGTTCCCCGATCGTGAAGATGTTCGTAGAGTTCATCTAAAGTTTTTCTATCATTCACGTTTAAGAAAAGGTCGGCTTGGGAGTAGGACGGCTCATTTGTCAATTGTACACAACTTTGGCCAGCTTTTGAACATTCTTTTTTTGAGAAACTACAATATAAAGACAAATAGTATAGGATAATTAAAAAGTAAATATCACGATATTGGATATTGAACTGCACCATATTTTATGTAATAATAATAATATTACATTTTCTTAAATTCAGCAATCTCACATACGCTATCATCATCAAAATAAATCCTTGTGCCATAATAACCATTTGACAAATTAGGTGTATTATTCCATTTTCCCAGCTTTCCAAATTGTATAATAACTACGACGAAATTATGTGCTGAAGCCCCAACAAATGGACGACATAATTCGGCATAATCATCCCATAATGTACAATTGATGACATTATCCCTACAATATTATACAATATAAAATAACTATGAATATAAAACAACAGAATATAAGATAACATATTAAATTTTATTACCATGGAGAAATTAAAAAAAAAATACCTTGTATCCATCAATTGTATATTGATCCTTTTACCCTCTTTTTCGTTCCTGTTAGTAAAGGTAACAATGTTGTCTCCAATTCCAACCAATTGCCCAATAACATCTACACAATAATTAATATTATGTGTAAAATAAAATATTAAACGTACTGAAATAGTAATTGATATAATATAACAAATATTAAATTGAAAGATTTACTAACCATACAAATATACTTGATCCAGTGACTCGTCGAGGATTTTTTTGAAATCAGCGAATTTGAATCCATGAATAGGAATAGAAATTGATGAACTTCGCTTAATTGTAGTGTTGCGATAAAATATTATCTTGTATTTATGATTAGAGAACTTGAAAGGTATATCATAAAGAGCAACTCCAAAGTTTGAAATCAAATATACACCTCCTTCCTCTAATATTCCAAGATTCACCATAAAAACTTCTTTAATTACTCCATGAATTTTCTCACCTTTGAGACAATAAGAAATTTGTGTTAGTCCTATACAAATATTAGACAAACAATTTTTATATATTAAATACAAATTATTAAAGAACTGAAAATTAATACATTTTCATCCATTAAAATGATTTCAGTTGTACTGTATTGCGTACGATCTTCTTTCTTTGGAACTTCAAACAATCGAATTACTCGAACCTTTAGCTCATAATTCCCTCGGGTACCCGTAATATCCTTTATTTCTTATTGTTGTTTTGACATTGCTACAAAGGTCATACACAAAAAAACAATACAAAGAACAGTTCAGTAATGGAATATCTATAATTGCACAATATTTGTTGTTCAGTATTTCCTGGTCTGTAAATGGAAAATCAGTAATGGACAAAATACATACGAAAATCAGTAATGGAAAATCAGTTCAATGTTTGTTGTTCTTTAAATGCAAAAACTCAGTGGAGATGGGGAAAATTTCCGAACCTTTAGCTCATTATTATGAATTGCAAAAACATACCTGCTGTCTCGATATTGTTTAGGCCTGCGCAAGAACTCACAAAGTTTTAGAACGTAATTGAGGAAGATGCTCTCTATTTATAAGGCATAATTTTTATTAATTATATTGGTTGATTTTATTTCATTGTGCACATATTCAACTGCCATAATGGATGCAATTTATTCTGTACATGTATTGTATACATCTTCAAATTGGAAAAAATCTTGCCTTGCAGATTACACAATGGAGAAAAATATATGCACTGGGCCCAGATCATTTCGTACTATGTATGGCCTTGCAGATTAGCATTTTTGTTTTGGTTAAACAATTCATTTTTTGGCTTTAAGCAATAATTATCCATTGATGTAATTTTTGTATGTATGCCTATGTTGTTTTTTAGGTCATTTGAAGGAGCAACTTCATTGTTGTATTCTTTACATGGATGTAGTTTTTGTCATTTTTGTGTTCTTTGCATATATTGCAGGTTTGTATGCATGTATTATGTTACAGGTTGGAATTTTTTTATGGCTACCCTAATTGCATTAGGGTTAGTAAGATTATTTTGCAGGTTATTTTGACATTTGCAGGGATTTGCATGAATATTTAGACATTCATGTAGTACTGGTTCCTATGTTATTTTGCAGGTTTAAATTTAGACATATGTAATACCCCTCATTTTTAGTAAGGGCATTTTTGTAATTTTCCAAACACTCGTACTGAAGTCGAATTAATTTTAGAGAAGTTCATACATTCTGTTAAATGCTTGATCTCTGTAATAATTCCCTGAGTGGAATAAAATACATTCGACGTATTTTTGGGGTTTAGAATTTTTGTTCGGATACGAATATATTTAATCCGGGGTTAAGACCCATACCCATAATTCTTCTCGGACGAAAGAGGGTGAAAGAGGCAGGATTTGGCCTCCACCGCACCCGCGGTCATACCCACCACACCCACGGTCAGAAATGGCCTTCACCGCACCCCGCGGTGAGACCCACCGCACCCGCGCCGTCATCATTACTTTTATGCTTCGCCGATCTTTGACCGTCGTGCTCCTGAGCTGCTTCGCCCCTGTCAGAGCTGAGTGGTGAGGCGGTGGGGGAGCTGGTTTGCTTGAGCTCCTTGCTTGGCCTATATAAGGAGGGGACTTGGAGGAGGAAGCCATCCCAATCTCTCTCTCTCAAATCTCTCTCTCGTTCCATTGTCACCGGATTTGCAAGCTTTCGCCGGAGTTGTCGCCGGAGCTACCATAGGAGGAGGAGGTACTCTCAAGGTGGTGTTTGGTGACCCAAGGAGTTTGGAGGTCGAATCCCATCCAGATCGAACCCCGTCGTGTCGATTCCGGAATCCATAATCTGAGTTTTGTCCTCGTTTCGGACCCGGAAACCCGTTGTCTTTGAGCTTCGTCTAATCTAAGACAAGTGGCGGTTTGCTCTTGCTTATCATTCCATATTTCTATTAATTATCAATTGTTTAATTGTTAATTAAATTGGGATGAATTACTGGTTTCGTTGGGAACAGCTTTCTTAAAATGATACGATTAAAATGAATATTATAATAGGTTATATATATTGCTAGAAACAACGCTATTATATCTGTTATTACCGTGATGGTATTGCTGTGGATTTTTATGCGAACTTGAAATATAGTTAGCAGTGGATTTTATGTGCACTTGAGATATAGTTAGCACGAGTATTCGTAGGAACGCTGCTTACCTTGAGAGGTAGCTGTTTCTTTATAACCCGGTGGATAGGATGTCCAAGCCCTAACACTGTTTCTCTGGTCATGACTATCCCCTATCCGAATATAGGGGAGGTGCGCTTAGCTGGCGTCAAACCTTTAGGAATTTATTCCCGACTATATATATCTATATCCTGAGGGATGAGATGATTATGATAAAAGCTTATAACGTGAATATACGTTTTGGAAGTAAATAAGATAAGTGCTGCTATGCACATACTTAATATACCTTCAGGCGAGTAGTGCAGCTAGGAAGTAGTACAGCTAGGAAGTAGTGCAGCTAGGAAAACTCGTCTAGACTTTGGTCAGAGTAAAGTTCTCTTTCCAATCTGAATTCGCATTGTGCGGTGAGGTTGGTCGTGAACCGAAACACCAAGTTGTTTTAAAACGCTTGTGTGAATTATAATGTTCCCAAACATTGTCATACTTTCCGATAAGACTCAATTTGTTGGAGTCTTCTCTTCATATGTTTCCTTAAGACTCAATCTTTCAGAGTCTTCTCTTGATCATACTGTTTCGTATATTTTCTGTAGAAGTATTGAGGTTTACAATCGTCATCGACTTTCATTCGAGAAGCGATGGGTCTAACCTAATACGACTACTTAGAACCTTTTTGTTTTACCCTTACATAGTCTTTCATTAGACTAACCAACCGATTAATTCCCTTGCATGGTTGGCTGGTGTCATCCGTCTTATACGACACATCAGATAAACGTCCGTTCCATGAAGGCTAGAAACGACGATGGAGGCAAATGGAATTTTGAAGAGTTTTTATCAGGTTGAGATCCTAGGCGTGAGATCGCTTGATCAAGACACTTGTGTCCTTTATTTGAAAGACTTCCGTTGTATTAAAACGTGTTATGTATTAAGACTTCCGCTGTAATATATCTGATTATATATTTTGGGATTATGGACGTAATTCCGAGACATTTGCTTTAATCAAAAGTTATGATATTTTGTATTATAATTGTGGTTTTATGATTTATATCAATTGGTTGAGCCTTGGGTGGCTTCGGATGTGGAATCCGAGGTCACTGGCGGTAACGCTTTCAAGGATATATTTGGGGGTGTTACAACATACATATAGTACTGGTGCCCTAATTGCATTAGGGTTATTAAGATTATTTTACAGGTTATTCTGACATTAGTAGGCTGTGCAAATGTATATTAGGATGAAAAACTTATGATTTAAATTTATACATACATATAGTACTGGTTAATAATTTAGGTCCAACTTTAGCCATTTTTAGTATGGTTGTTCATATATTCACGATTTTCAAAATATTTGTGCGATTCTGTAATATGATTTGCGAACAAAAAAATCACAAAAATAGAGTAGCAGATCTTAAGTTATCAATATGGAAAATATAATATTCTACACATATTCTGGAAGATTGAAATTGAAAGACAGAAACGGCAAAAACCGGAAAAAACGGATTTAATGACACGTGGACAAATTGTTGTAAAGATGACACGTGGCAGAAAAAAACAGTGCATTGTAGGAGTGCCACGTGGCGTAGCCGGGCCTTTGCGTTTAGTAGATATATAGTAGATTCCATCAAATGACTATGGAAAATACCTTTGGGAGATTAATTAGGACCATTATCTTAGACATTCAGTTTCTTTTACATCATTTTTCAAGTCTTACCATTTCTCACTGCTTCAGGGAATCTAACATGGCAGCCGACTTCTTGATAAGAAATTTCGTTTGCGCTGCTTAGAAGCAATTTCAGGAATTACATTGACACTCCTCCCTCTCGAGAGCATCTGCTAAGATCACATTTAGATTTATACACCCGAAATTTTCGATTTAATAGTGTCTGTGAAAATTTTATAAAAATCATTTATTGTAATAACTTAAATATTATTTTCTCTTGATAATGATACCTTCTATTTACCTTGTATAAAAAAAAAACTTATAACAAGACAAAATAGTGGACCAATAATAATCCCGATAGCCCTACTTTTGATGAAATTACACCAGTTGCATTATTTATTTGCCTAATAAGACCCATTAGAAAAAAAGTTACCGTAAGATCTATCAAAATAAAATAACCTATAAAGCCATAGGTGTCAAACACCCTTAGTTTCGTCCCAAGGTTACACCACTTGCATAAAATAACCTATAAAACAAACTTATAACAAGACAAAATAGTGGACCAATATAGGGCTTCTTTACTTTTCTTGGTCGGTACTATAGGGCTTTTTGTACTAGATTAAATGCTATTAGCCGGCCTACGTCAGTACAAAATAATGGAGACAATGGCTTGTTTGGTACTTCTATAAAAACAATTATTTTTCTCAAAACTAAAAGTATATTTGAAAACTCTTTATTCAAGTTTTTAAATTCTTATTGCCAGTTTTTAAAATCAAAGTGAGAATATGATATATTTTAAATAATTAAATCAATAATTAGGGTGGTGCTAGCTACGCTCAAATTTTTCACTAAATAAACTCAATTGTTCACGCGTACAAAACGCGGGAGCGGGACCAAGTACACGCATACGCGAAGCGGGAGCGAGACAGACTGAACGGGTATCCGAATAGAGGTCGAAACCACAAAAAGTCACGCACCCGCTTTGCGGGCGCGGGGCTTTGGCTTTACTTTAATGTCCACGCGGGACCCACTTGATACAAATAGTCACGCACCCGCAAAGCGGGTGCGGGACTTTGGCCTTACTTAATGTCCATGCGGGACCCACTTGATACAAATAGTACAGTGCTTTGAAATACTACTACTTGATATTGCAAATCCTAACGGTTTGTGCAAATCAATGAACATTTGATTGGTTAATTAGGCGATGGACACCTAAGTTCATGGTCACGCACCCGCAAAGCGGGTGCGGGACTTTGCTTTTCTTGCGCGTTTTCCCCTCTCTCAGTATCTATCCCGTCTTCTTCCTCTAAATTGTCCCGCAAACGCTTTGTGTACGCGGGACAATATTTACCTAATGCACAAAATGTCACGCCCCCGTTTTGCGGGAGCGTGACATTAAAAAATCGGATACCCTAAACCCTTCTTGCGCGCTCGTTTGTCGTATGCGTGGTTCGATCCCGTCCCCGCTTTTCGTGAGCGTGACTCTTTTAAGCGTAAATAGTAAAAAATTTGAGCGTATCTAGCGGTCGCGAATAATTATAGGAAAAAATAACTTCAAAACTGATCAAACGGATTAGTGGGTGATTTTCAAATTTACCCTTAATTTAATATTAAAAAAAATGTGTGTGTCTATAGACATATACTAATAAGTTAAAATAGGAAATTATCTTCAAAATATTTCCTACCTTGGCAGTACAAATAAAGATATATAG
Organism: Rheum nobile; assembly: GCA_027886185.1. Taxonomy (NCBI): domain Eukaryota; kingdom Viridiplantae; phylum Streptophyta; class Magnoliopsida; order Caryophyllales; family Polygonaceae; genus Rheum; species Rheum nobile. The sequence continues at coordinate 11,286 of WOAB01000640.1, forward strand.
CATAAATATTAGCAGTACAAATAAAGATAAAGATACCATAAAAGTTTAGCAGTACAACTAAAGATAGCATAAAATGTAAGCAATGTGCACCAGAATCCGTGGCTCAAATGCGCCAACAAAATTTGCATTTAAATTTCCTTTTCGTTTGGATCATTGGTGCATTAAGTTACAATTTAAGTTTCGGACATCATAAATTAGTAGTGTATCTGAACTTTTCCTTAATGAAGGCTTCCTTGATCTTCGATATATCATATATATGAGAATCTCTTCATGTGTCTGTTTTTTTTTTTGCAAGAAATTATATTAATTATTTAAGGTATCCTTATTTACCCATCTTAATTCTTTGTATTTATATTTCTCTTTTTCTTACATTTTTTCCCGTCCGAATTCTCAGAATATTTGATGTCCACCTCTTGGTTTAATTATATCAAAATCGTACAAGATTAATTCATATAGAATATTAGACATAACCGAGGGAGTGTAAAGTCTTATGGAAATATTAAAATATGTAAAACAAACTATTGCGGTTAAATGCCATAAGCTAAAGTCAATCTTTGTGTATTTTTTTGTTTAACAAAAGATCTGCTTTTTAACAAAGTGCAACTCAAAAAGAAATATTTAAAAGCACTTGTCACATTATAAGAGTTTAAAACAAAATTAAAATTCAAAAAGTAATCCTTAAAGAAGAAAAAGAATTCCCCACCTTTTATAATATGCAGATAAAATAGTCCAAGAAAATCATAGGTGAATGTTGAGTCTTTTCAGTTCACCAATTCCACTTGACCGTTTGTTGCCAATAATTTGTTACCACTCTCCATTAAGCCCTAACTATCTTCACCAGAAGGGCCTTAAAATTCGTATACACTCACCCATATTACTCAACAACATGTCATCTTCATTCCTGAAAGCTTGTTTTATGTGCAATAACCAACTGGGAGTCGATCATGACATCTTCATGAGGTCAGCTACAACTCTTTGATCTCTTCTTAATTGCATCAATGAATCTCTAATTGCGAGTATAATTGCAGGGGAGACACGGCCTTCTGCAGCGAGGAATGCAGGCGGAAGCAGATACAGATGGATGATCATTCCAAGAAGAAGAAGTGTCGGAGGACGTTGAAAAGAGCAGCGGAGGCTCCACCTCAAGATTTGAACGTGTACAAGAAGTAATTAAGACTTTGATTTGCTGATTATGTAATTATCACTACTCTTCATATTTTCAGGGATCTTTGTGATGTGTTTTCTTTCCTCTGCCATATATTTGCCCTTTCGTAACAAGGAAAGCTTGCTATTTCCTTTTTGTGATGGTAAGTATATAAAGCATCAAAAACAACCCTTACACCTCTCGCGAAATTGAAGCTCAGCATTTATATCCTTAATTATTAATTCAGTCGCAACTCAAAAACATTCGCAGTATCAGTCTGCTACTTTGCCACAAAATGTCAATATAAGCTTGGTTTGGTAATGCTATTCTTTACCTAATACATATATATATGTTTTTCAGTCCATGTCCATATAATCGTGCTACCTATGTTTTAATCAGCTCTCTAAATTAAAAACTGAGTGCATCTAGACTGTCACTTCCTATGATAACTAGTTGATTTACCGTGTCTTACACGGAGTTTTTTTTATTAAATTTTATTTTATTTTTAAGTATGAGATAATTATCCATTTCAATTCATTGATAATAAAAAAATACCTTTAAATAATACAAATTATTGTATATCGACAAAAATATAATATGTACTTTATATATTGTATATTAGTTGTCAAATTATAGGCACCTATCTATCTATCTATCTATATATATACTGAAAAATGAAATTATTAAAATTTGAAGTGACAATTTCAGTGAAAGTGATGACGTGAACTTTATAAATTTGATCAGATTTATGATATTGTAAGAGAAAATTAGAATCTATAGGTTTATAGCACGACATATATTCTTTCGTCATGTCATCAGTTCAGTCAAACCTCGAACGTTGACTTTAACACTTTTATAGAAATTGTAACAAAAAAAGTGGATCAATTTTGGTATGTACGCAATCGTTGGACTACCAATTTATAATTTCTGAGTTTTGTTTTATTTTTTCCGAATCTAAACGTTAGTTTTCCTTAATATAATCAAGTAAACATAAAACCATCATTTTATAGCAATTAAATAAACAAAGCTTGATATCAATTATGTCATATAAACTAACCGCAAATACCAAATAATAAATGACCACAACAATATATGTCCAATTTTTAAATAAAGTTCAATATACTATGTAATTACTTAATATGAACCTCCTAAGACTTTATGTTCGTCCGAAAATATGCACCTTCACAATATGTTACGTGTCTTCATCTCTTTTTGACACGCCAATCATTTTGTCTTATTATTATTATTTTATTTTATTTAAATTTCCTTCTTAACAGATTTGCTTACAGTTTGAGAGAAAAATTATTCATAAGCTGAAAACAAATCCATAAACAAATTTGTTGTGATTTTTTATTTTAATTTTTAAAGATATTAAGTAATATAATTACTAAGTTTGGATAAACATATCACCTTCTTAACCAAACCAAGACAAACCATTATCCAAAATTAAGTAAAGCTCATTGCATTATAATTATACCGAATTGAAAATTGTCCGGACTGGTATTTAAAATCAAGAAAAAGGTCAAGACCATTATAAATTTATTTTTACATTATTTAGTTATTATAATGACAATCTTATCACAAAGATGTTTGTATATAAAAATGTGGTGTTATGAATTATATATGGTGGAGTATATTAAAAGTATTTAGTTATCTAGGTTATATAAATTGTAGGTGTTGAATTCCTTGGTTTTAATGATAACAAACATTCAACTAATGTGGTGACTAAGTGTTTCAGGATCAAATAAAGATATCACAAGGAACGATTGGCAGTGCATTAATGTAGAGGGAACAAAGCGTTTAGAAAACGCTTTGTTACCTCCAAAAGAACAACAGTGCCGTCACAAACAACAAGTTGCGAATATCATAAAGAAGTCAAGTATGAAGATAATGAAGATAATCCTTTAAGATCAAGCGGTTGGAAAAGGAAAGTTGGGTTGATCACGCCAACTAGAAGATTTGGAGAGAGAATATTTTATCTTATCTCGACTATATTATTTTAGGAGATCTTTCCTTAGATAATATATTCGGTTGATATATTATCTTATTGAGTCAAAATAATATTTTCTTGTTACTGGAAATAAGTGAGTGAGATTTTATTTGTTAGTGGGATTTTCGGATTGTATAAATAGAAGTGAGTGATTCATTTCTTGGGTACGAACTCCGAGTATTTCATTGAGAGAAAAAGAAGTAAAGCAGTTTGTACGTCTTAGAAGAGTGAGCTCGTGTTCATCGTTGTAGGAGTGATTCAAAACTAGGTGGGAAGTCTAGGGTTTGAAGTCCGAGCTACAAGTGTAACTGATCAAGATATCAATAAGACAAGTAGACTCTTCAAAATTCTCTCAAGCGAGAAGCTTGAAGGTAGTGGTTTTTCCTTAATTAATTATTTGACTAATTGGGGTTTCCACTCTAAATCGTGAGTTCTAAAAATATTCTTTCTTGCTTTAATATTTCATTGCATCTTCTGTGGGAACAAAGTATTTGTTCCCTCAGACGAAACACTAACGATCCAATATGTGGTATCAGAGTCTGGTCTCTAGATTGTTTTTCGATAAGACTTTGCAGGAAAGATGTCGTCAAGCAATGCTATCGGTGACTCATTCTGGAAACCACCAACTCTGAAGGCTGGAGAATACGATTGGTGGGTTGTGAAAGTTGAGTCCCACATTTGTTCCCTCGATGGACAGATTTGGAAAATCATTGAAGTCGGTCCCCTTCCAATTATGGATGATAAGAATGCAACAAAACCAAAAGCAAGGGCTGACTACGATGATGCTGATTGGAAAAAGCTGGAGAAGAACAGCAGGGCCAAGAAGATCCTTCATATGGCTTTGCTCCCTGTTGATCTTAAGAAGATCATCGGTTATAAAACAATTAAGGAGATCTGGGATGCTTTGAAGCGTCTCCACAAAGGAAACGGGGATGTCAAAAAGAATCGTATCCTTGCCCTGATAAAGGAGTATGATTACATCTCCCAAGGAAAAAGTGAACATATTCAAGACTTCTACTCCCGATTCCAAGGAGTAGTTGGCCAACTGGAGTTCCTTGGCGAGAAGCTTCCTGATTGGAAACTCACTCATCACTTCATGCAAGGTCTCAATCCTCAGTGGGACGGGTGCTCTTGCTCTTTACGCCCAGACTGATGTCAAAGCTCTCACTATGGAAGAAGTTGTTGACAAGCTAGAAAGCAACGCCTCCGTCCATAACTCCAAGATGAGCCGAAAGGGAGTTGAGAAGGCTCAAAGCATTGCTCTAAGAGTTGAACGAGCCTTTGACTTGTCTCAAGTTGAAGATGAAGATGAGGATGGAGATGAAGATGTTGCTCTCATTACCAGAGCGATGAAGAGAATATGGTCTCGAAGCAAAGGCGCCCCTCGTTCCTCTAAAGGGAACAAAGATTTGAAGGATGTCATGTGTTACCATTGTCAAAACAAGGGACACTTTGCCAAAAACTACTTCAAGAAAAATGCAGGTCTTCCTCCGGTTCGTGAAGAAAAACAAGCAATGGTGGCAACTTGGGGAGACTCTGACTCAGATAATGAAGAATCTTCTCATTCAAGGGATGTCTGTTTGATGGCCATAGGGAGTCCTCATGACTCAAAAGGTTGCAACTCTGTCTCCAACACGCTTTGCCTCATGGATGAAGGTAGTCTAAATGACTCTGATCTAAATGAATTTGAACTCATTTCAAGTTTGAAAAGCAAGTCTAAAGAACAACTAATCTTTATCATTAAGAAACTTGCTCATGAGAATAGTCTTTTTAGTGAGCAGATTGGAGAAAAGGACGATACGATCTCAAGTTTGATCGATGAGAATAAACGTTGGGCCGAAAAAGTGACCAATCTTGAGAAAGTTTCATCTTATTCCTCTAACTCTTGTGATGAATGTCCTAAGCTCATTGAGAAGATTACTTCTCTGGAAGCTTCTGTTACCTCATTGGAATTGGAATTGGAATTGGAATCCTTAATGTTAAAACTAAGCAACGCCAAGTTGTCTAGAGACTTGTCCAAAGTCAATGAGGAGCCAAAAGGAAAAGCTAAAGGTATTGAGTTTGTTGCATCCAAGAATGAAAAGAAGGAAAGGAAGAAGCATGGGCCTCGCTTTGGCATTGGATACCAAGCTAAGCTTCTTGTTGATGACACCCAGGTCCAAAGCCCCGAAGTCGAAGGAAAACAGTCTTTACAAGAAAACGATGAAAGCCCCTCTTGGGAACAATCGAAAAGACTCTGCAAATTCGACTGATGGGAACAAACCTTTGTATCATGGACAGAAAGCTCACTCTATTTGGCTAAAGCAAGCACAGAACGGTAAGCCCAAACATATTGATTTTCATTCCAGGGTTGCTATCAAACCAATTTGGCCTGGACAGAGCAAGTATGTGGACTTAAAGTGTCATATGGTTTGTTGGTAATGTGGTCATTCTGGTCACTACAAACAAGAGTGTCTCCTTAAAAGACACAATGAGGAGATTGCCCGTATTGCTAGGGAGAAAATAAATGAAAAACCTGCTAAGATCAAATATGTTGCTCCCAAACCCAGAAAGCTTAAGCTTGTCTAGGTTCGTAAGAACTAATATTTTCGATACAGGCTGAAGTGAGGAAAGGTTCCTGGTACTTCGATAGTGCATGCTCAAGTCATATGACAGGGAACAAAATCTAGTTCACCTCACTTCAACAAGACTTCAGAGGTTCCATAATCTTTGGAAATAAGAGTAAGGGAGAAGTTTGTGGTCTTGGTAAGGTAAGGCTTTCTAGTCACAATACTGTGGATAATGTGACTCTTATGAACAATCTCAAGTTTGATATTTTCAATGTCGCTCAACTGTGCCAAAATTAGAAAAATAGGGTAGTCTTTACTATTGATGATTGTCATGTTGAGTGTATTAGTACAGGAAAACTATTCCTCAAAGGGATCTACGAAAACAACGTCTACAAAGTTGATCTTGCTTTTATCCCTGAGAAGGATATATGTATGTCGTCCATTGTTACGACAACAGACTTATGGCACAAGCGATTTGGACATGCAAGTCTTCAACTTCTTTCCAAACTTCATAGACAAGAACTGGTCAACGGTCTTCCCAAGATCGAAGCAACAAGTAATGAAGTTTGTGATGCTTGTACCAAAGGTAAACAGGTGAGATCTTCGTTCAAATCCAAGAAAGAGGTAAGCACAACTCGTCCTTTGAAACTAATCCACATGGATCTTTATGGGCCTATGCGCACAAAGAGCCATGGTGGGAATCTATATGTCTTTGTTATTGTTGATGATTTCTCCAAGTATACATGGACCCTCTTTCTATCCTCGAAGGATGAAGTGTTCACTGAGTTTGAATATTGGCTCAAATCCGATGAGAATAGTCTAGGACAGTCTCTTGGCTCCATTCGTACTGATCATAGGACAGTTTTTGAGAACTCACAGTTTCTATCCTTGTGTCGGAACAATGGCATAAGTCATAACTTCTTAGCACCCAGAACTCCGCAGCAAAATGGTGTCGTGGAAAGAAAGAATAGGACTATGGAGGACATGACGCACACCTTGCTTATTGCTAGTGGTCTTCCAAAATTTTTTTAGCCTGAAGCTTTGAGTGCCGCTTGTTATGTGATGAACAAGGCAACCATTCGCTCGCTGCTGAACAAGACTCCTTATGAACTCTTAAGGGGAAGAAAGTCTAATGTCTCTCATCTATGGACTTTTGGTTGCAAGTGCTTCGTCCACAAGAATAGGAAAGATTCTCTTGGAAAGTTCGATCCGAGAAGTAATGAAGGCACCTTTGTATGATATTCTCTCCACAGAAAGGCCTACAAAGTTTTCTACAAGAGGACAAGGAATGTAGAGGAAAGCATTCATGTGGTTTTTGATGAATCTATCATGGCTGGTAACAATGTGCAAGAACAAATGACTGGTATTCCCTCAAATATTGGTCTCCCTGAGGATGACAGCTTTCATCTTGTGGAAAGCAGTGTCATGGATGTCGCGCCAAATGTTGATATGAACGGTGCCTCTCCTGGTCGTCACAGTCACGATGATTTATCAACTCCAAGGGCTCAAGACCCTGCCAGTAACGTTGAGTCAAATGAAGGTGTTCAACTGTCTGATTCTACTCAGGTCCCTCAGTAGGAACAAAGCCAAAGTCTTGATGCTAAAGGGACAATTGATGACAGTACCGGTGCTAGTAGTGCTGATTTCGATGATTTTGATCTCACCGCTCTGCAAGTGAGGAACTACCAGCAAAAGAAGGCTCATCCAGTGGATCAAATCCTTATAGACTTTCGAAAGGGAACTTGCACTCACTCTACTTTGCAAAATTTATGTGCCGTCAATGCTTTTCTCTCTTTGCAAGAACCCAAAATTGTAGGAGAAGCGTTGAAGGATCCGGACTAGATAAGTGTTATGCAAGAAGAACTCCATCAATTCGAAAGGAACAAGGTTTGGAGGCTTGTCCCTCATCTAGGGAACAAAATTGTGATAAGAACCAAGTGGGTGTTCAAAAACAAGTTGGATGATCAGGGGCAAGTCACAAGGAACAAAGCAAGGCTGGTGGTGAAAGGATATAACCAGCAGGAAGGGATCGATTATGACAAAACCTTTGTTCACGTTGCTCGTTTGGAAGCTATCCAACTACTCATTGCATACTCAGCTTTTCATGGCTTCAAATTGCAGCAAATGGATGTGAAGACTGCCTTCTTGAATGGAGTTCTCAAGGAGGAAGTCTATGTGGAGCAAACCCCGGGATTTGAAGATGCCTCTCAACCTGATCATGTCTATATTCTTGACAAGGCGTTGTATGGTCTTAAGCAGGCTCCCAGGGCCTGATATGATAGGCTATCTCAGTTTCTCCTGTCACACGGATACGTTCGTAGGAAGGTTGACAAGACTTTGTTCCTGTTGAAGGAGGGAAAGCACATTTTGGTTGTGCGGGTCTATGTGGGATGACATCATCTTCGGGTCTACAGATGACAAACTAGTTCAATAATTCTCAAGTCTTATGGCCAGTGAATTTGAGATGAGCATGGTTGGGGAACTGAAGTTCTTCCTGGGTCTTCAAGTCTCTCATGTAGAAGATGGAACAAGGGTTCATCAACAGAAGTATCTCATGGAGTGTATCAAGAAGTTTGGAATGATCGATGCAAAGCCCTTCACCACTCCCATATCTCCCAACAACCATATGGGAAAGGATGAACATGAAAAAGAAGTTGACCAAACGCTCTATCGAGGAATCATAGGTTCGCTCTTTTATCTCATTGCTAGTAGACCTGATATAATGTATAGTGTGTGTCTATGTGCTCGATTTCAGGCTGATCCCAAGGAGACACACCTCAAGGCAGTGAAAAAGATTCTAAGATACTTGAATGGGACAAATGATCTTTTTCTATGGTATCCCAAGGGATGCAACTTCGATCTAGTTGGATACACAGATGCTGACTTCACAGGGAACAAAGTGGATAGAAAGTCTATATCAGGAATGACTCAGTTCCTTGGGACGTGCTTGGTTTCATGGGGGCTGAAAAAGCAAAATTCAGTTGCTTTGTCAACCGCAGAAGCTGAATACATAGTCGCCGCAATTTGTTGCACTCAACTCCTATGGCTCAAGCAACAACTCAGTGACTATGGTATTCTTCTTGACTTTGTTCCCATTCTATGTGACAATACTAGTGCTATAAATATCTCCAAGAATCATGTACAACACTCTCGTACCAAGCATATTGAGATAAGACATCACTTATTACGTGATTGTGTGGAGAAAAGGTTTGGTGTCCATGGACTTCTGTGGAACCAATGATCAAATCGCTGACATTTTCACCAAGGCACTCAATAGGGAACCCTTTGAACAGTTTCGCATGGAACTTGGTATGATCTCTCTTAACTAAATGTCTACTTATTGTGTTCCCTCGATGATTGGCTAAAAATACTTGGTGAATTTCTTTAGTCTAAGTGTCGTGTCTTGATTTGCAATCTCTCCCTTGATCATTGTGTGGATAACATGCTTAGCTTCTTGTTTGTACTTCTCTAATTTGCAAATTTCTTACATGATCATCTATGCTTTCATAATAACACTTGGAACAACTTTCTTTCGACCCAACAGAGTCAACTTAATGCATTGATCCCTCATTATAAGCCCAAATGATTGTTGACTCTACAGCTTACCGTAAACATCATGCTTGATGCTCCTTATGATCCCCCCTAATCATCTACAATTGGGAGCCTCTCTTTCATGACTAATTATTATTAAAAATTCTCATATATTTTTGTGCGATGTTCTTTGTACCATCTCTAGTAATGTTACCCCCGCATCACACCCTTCTACTTTTTTTGAAAGCCAAGAAGTCGGATCGTCGCCTTTGTGTTCTGTGGGTGGGAATTGACAGGTTTGAGGTGCAATTATGGCTTGTGGCCGTGTGGAAAAAGTGATGTGCATTTAGGATTGATTTGATAGCTGTAAGACGTTTTGATTTGGAAAGAGATTTTTGGACGATATCTTCTTCGTTGTGATCTTTGGAAAGAGAAGGAAAGAAGAGGATTGGGAACGTTATCCTTGGTAACTGAAAATTTTGAAAAAGGATTATCAAGGTTTCTCTTCTCCTATTTATATGGTGACTTCAGCAAGGTTGCACTACCGTTCCCTAGTGAAGAAAAAAATCTTGAATACCACAAGGTATACAAAGAGGGAACTGATGAATCCTTCACTTTCCGTGGGCTGGATGCTAGTATCTTGCACAAGATGCAGTTCGTGTTGCAAGACGGTGTTGGTTGGGTCAAGGTTGAACCTGAGATGGAAGTTGATGTGGATGAGGACAAGTTTGATGGTGCAGACTCTGAGGGGGAACAAAAGAATGTGCCCTTTATGGATTCTGAAGCGTTAAAGGCTATGAGGAGGTTGTCACGCGCCATTGCTCTTTTGGCGGAATAGCAAAGGCATCTTATGGAGGAAGTGCGTGATCGATTGCTACCCGTCCTTCTACTCCCTCCACAAGCACTGATGGTGCTTGATTCGTCTTTCTCTGGCTAACCAATCCCGCTTTTGTTCCCAGCTCATCTACTCCTTAGTTGGTTTGTGTTTCTTTTGTTTTTGTTCCTTGTGTTTGCCTTGATTGGCATGTTGATTATGTTTGCTTATTTCGCTTATTTTGTAGTTGTTCGTGTCGTAGTCTTTGCATGTTTATTTTATATTAATGAAAAAGGGGTTGGTTGCTTATCAAGATGTGTTAACTTTCGTTCTGCAATTCTCTTACGTTTTTTTTATGATGCCAAAAGGGGGAATATCATGGGTAGTCTAGCTGAGGGGGAAGTTATCATATTTTTCATCTTTACAGTCTCTTTGGAGGAACTATATTGTCTTAAAGGGGAAAACTTTCTTCATGCTAATGTCTTTATCTCAAGTATGTGTTATTTCGTCAAGGATGTTTGTCACCATCAAAAAGGGAGAATTTGTTGAATTCCTTGGTTTTGATGGTAACAAACATTCAACTAATGTGGTGACTAAGTGTTTCGAGATCAAACAAAGATGTCACAGGGAACGATTGGCAGCGCAGTAATGCAGAGGGAACAAAACGTTTTCTAAACGCTTTGTTACCTCCAAAGGAACAACAGTGTCGTCACAAACAAGAAGTTGTGAATATCATAAGGAAGTCAAGTATGAAGATAATGAAGATAATCCTTGAAGATCATGCGGTTGGAAAATGAAAGTTGGGTTGATCACGCCAACTAGAACATTTGGAGAGATGAGATTTTATCTTATCTCGACTATATTATTTTAGGAGATATTTCCTTAGATAATATATTCGGTTGGGATATTATCTTATTGAGTCAAAATAATATCTTCTTGTTACTGGAAATAAGTGAGAAAGATTTTATTTGTTAGTGGAATTTTCGGATTGTATAAATAGAAGTGAGCAATTCATTTCTTGGGTACGAACTCCAAGTATTTGATTGAGAGAAAAAGAAGTGAAGCAGTATGTACGTCTTAGAAGAGTGAGCTCGTGTTCATCGTTGTAGGAGTGATTCAAAATTAAGTGGGAAGTCTAGGATTTGAAGTCCGAGCTACAAGTGTAACCGATCAAGATATCAATAAGACAAGTAGACTCTTCAAAATCCTCTCAAGTGAGAAGCTTGAAGGTAGTGATTTTTTCCTGATTAGTTATTTGACTAATTGGGGTTTCCAATCTAAATCGTGAGTTCTAAATATATTCTTTCTTGCTTTAATATTCCGCTGCATCTTCGGTGGGAACAAAACATTTGTTCCCTCAGACGAAACACTAACAATCCAAGAGTAGAAATATAAAAATCAACCATTATAGATTAAGATAGATAAGAAAAGATATTTGATAGCATTTTTTAACTATATTAAAATAGATAAAGAATGATTTTTGTAAGATTTTATAATGAAATATAACGTGGGGTTGATAATCAATAACTATCTTTACAATTGTTATAAAAACATAAGTATTATTTATTTGCAAGATTAATCATATAATTATTAGTATTATTATTATTTTTTATGTAATAGTAATTAATTATTAAAGATGTAAAAGCATTTCAAAGATATTTTTTGTATCTTAAATTTTTCTTAGTAATGTATTTTTTAAAAACAAATGATCTAGCGCATGGGAGAATTTTATGTTGTTTTCTAAAATTGATTACTTGAAGCTAATATGAATAAATTATTTATGAACCTTGATTTCTAGAATTGATTAAAGTTATTAAGACTAACCAATGTAATTAATTATATTTAAAAAAATGTAATATATTCCTAAAGAATATGAATTTATATTAATATAAAGAATGTAAATTTAAGAATTTCATATTTAAATTAATTGCAATAAAATTAATTTAAAATCTAGATAATATATTCATAAACAATAGAAAACATATTATTTGAACCAAAAGCTATGTTTGTTGCATTAGTGATCCTAATACCATACATAATCTATATGTATTTAGTAGAACAAAATATCATCCTTATAGTTTTGCGTATTATATAGAAGTCTACCGGTAGATATATGTAATGTAAATATCATCCATAATCTATAATATCGGTTGAATATATATATTATTTGAACCTAAAGCTATGTTAACTTAGATAGTGTATATATATTAATAAATTGTCATACACATTACAATCCTAATACCATTCATAATGTATGTATATTTAGTATCCTAGTTTATGTATTTTGGGTAATTAAGATAACGTAAACTATAAAAGTATATCAGTTGAACACAATATCATCCTTATCTCTTTTTGCTTAATTTGTATAAAAGTCTACCAATTAAAAAAAATATCATCCATAATCTACATATATTTAGTCACCAATAAGCTATGTAAATTTCATATGCTAATTATATATTTTGTAATTAATGATATTGATTATTTATCAAATATATGAATTCTCGTAGGATAGGCAATGGATGATATTTATTTGGTAACTAATGGTACAAATGTTTGCCTAATTTATATAGTTAAATATTAAATCTTATGTAATATATTACCAAATTTGGATTAATATTTCCCATTTTCAGTCAATCCAGGCCAAACCACTATTTAAATCAAGTAAAGAATATTGCATTATAATTATACCAGATTGAAAATTGATCAACTTGATATTTGCAATCAAGAAAAACGTAAATACCATTATAATATTATTTTTATAATATTTGGTTATTATCGTGACATCTTATCATAAATATGTGTGTATTTAAAAATGTGGTGTTATATATGGTGGATTTTATTAAACGTATTTAAGTATCTAGGTTATATAAATTGTAGGAATATATAAATCAATCATAATAGATTAAGATAGATAACAAAAGATATCTGATAAGATTTTATAACTATGTTAAAATAAAAATAAATAAAGTATGATATTAATCTACAAGGCTTTATAAGAAAATATAATTTGGGATTTACCTATCTTTACAATTGTTATGAATAAAATAAGTATTATTTGTTTGCAATTTAAATGATATAGTTATTAGTATTATTATTATTTTTGTTGCAAGACTTATTATCATTTTTAAAGAGGTAAAAGCATTTTAAAAATAATTTTTGTATCTTAAAATTTTCTTAGTAGTGTAAATAAAAGTACGTATATTTAGTATCGTAGTTTATGTATATTGGATAATTATAGATAATGTAAATTATAAAAGTCTACGAGCACAATATCATCCTTACATATTTTTGCCTAATTGTTTACAAGCATACTAGTTAAAAAAATATCACCCATAATCTATATCTATATATATTAAAAGCATTCAATTATCTTGGTTATATAAATTGTGGAAATATCTAAATCAACCATAATAGATTAAGATAGATAATGAAAGATATTTGATAAGATTTTATAACTATATTAAAAGTAAAGATCAATACATTATAATTATTTTTTGTTGCAATAATAATAATTATTTTTAAAGATGTTAAAGCATTTCAAAATAATATTTGTATCTTAAATTTTTCTTAGTAATGTAAATAAAAGTATGTATATTTAGTATCCTATTTTATGTATATTGGGTAATAAAAGATAATGTAAATTATAAAAGCACAATATCATCCTTATATATTTTGCCTAATTTGGTTAAAAGCCTACCAATTGAATAAAATATCTAATTTATATTTATTTAGTCACCAAAAAGCTACCTAAATTCCATGTGCTAATTACATATTTGGTAATTTATGATATGAATAAATTATATTATAATAAGTGTAAAATAGTATATAGATATAGTAGAACTTTCCTTATTCATCTACAATGATATCACCTAGATATATTATATAAGCTACTACTACTAATTTATATGGTAAGAAAGATATAACTATTTTAGGTTGATACTTGGGCTTTAATTTGTAGAATAATAAAAGGGTAAATAGGTAAATGAGTTAATTAATTTGATGACTTAACATAGCTAGAAGGTTGACACCTAAAAGAGCTAGTTATGACTTTAGTAATAGTATATAGATAAGGATATATGTGGAATATAATCACAATGGTGGTATATTGATAAACTGAATGAGTTTGTATTGTGTACAAGCATAAGTATATATAGTTACAACAATAGAGGAGAGCTCTGAAATATATGATTAACTATTATAACATTATATCCTAATTAAGTGGTTTGTCAATAATTGTAAAGCTAATAATAACAAAATAATTATTGGATAATACCCTTGGCAAGCTCAAGTGCGGGACCGAACTTGAAGCTTGGACCGTAAAGCACCAAATGAAGATGAGCCGAGTGGTTTGGTGAAGATGTCTGCCACTTGATCTGCAGAAACGATATGACTAACTTTAAGAAGACCGGCATCAACACGCTCTCGTACAAAGTAATAGTCTAAGTGGATGTGTTTGGAACGAGAGCCAATAACCGGATTAGCTGACATAAAAGTGGCTCCAATATTGTCACACAAAAGTTGTGGTGGTTGTGATATTGAGACACCGAGCTCATTCAAAAGTTGTTGTAGCCAAACTAATTCAGCAGTCGTGTAAGCAAGGGCACGAAATTCTGCTTCAGTGCTACTGCGAGCCACGACACGTTGCTTGCGAGAGGTCCAACTGATCAAATTGGGACCAAAATAAATGGCAAAGCCGTATTGAGAGCGACAATCATCTGAATTAGACAACCATCTGGCATCAGAGTAGGCACGAAGGTGGGGTTGAGAAAACGGACGGAGGAGAAGGCCATGATCAATTGTGCCTTTGAGGTACCTAAGAATGTGTTTGGCTGCCTTCCAGTGATCTTGTGTGGAAGAGTGCATAAACTGGCAAACTCGATTGACAGCATAGGCAATTTCAGGACGAGTGATGGTAGTATATTGTAAGGATCCAACCACTTGACGATAGAGACGAGCATCATCAGCAGAAGTTCCAGCCTTGCAAAGTTGTGAATTTGAGTCAGCGGGTGTTGGCAAGGGCTTCACATCAGTCATTTTTGCAACGGGAAAGAACGTTTCGTATGTACTTGGATTGGGACAAAAATAGACCAGACTCGTGCTTGATCACTTCAACACCTAGAAAGAAATGTAGTGGTCCCAAATCCTTTAAGGAGAACGTTCTATTGAGCACCCCAATAAACTGAAAAATGAAGGATGAATCGCTTCCTGTAATAATGATATCATCAACATAGACAAGCAGATAGATAGTCGTTGTGGGTGAGTGATGAACAAATAAGGAAGTGTCAGAGTAACAAGCTCGAAATCCATTTGATAGAAGAAAGTTCTTGAGTTTATTAAACCAAGCACAAGGCACTTGCTTGAGGCCATATAGAGCTTTGTGAAGCTTGCAAACATGTAGCGGAAAAGCAGAATCCACGAACCCTTTTGGTTGCTCCATAAAGACAGTTTCTTGCAACTCACCATTGAGGAATGCATTATTGATATCAAGTTGGCAAACTAACCAACCCTTTGAAAGGGCTAGAGAGAGAACAAGTCGAACAATGGTTGGCTTGACAACCAGACTAAATGTATCAAAATAGTCAACTCCTTTCTCTTGATGGAACCCCTTGGCAACAAGACGAGCTTTATAGCGCTCAATGGAACCATATGCTCTCCTTTTTATTATGTAAACCCACTTGCAACCAACCAAATTGGTATCATGGGGACAGGGTACAAGTGACCAAGTATTATTATGAATTAAAGCACTATATTCAGCCTGCATAGCCTGTTGCCAACAAAGGTGCTTGTTGGCTTGGTGATAGGTTGTAGGTTCTGTGAGAGGAGATGATGTAAGATCCGAGGTGATAGAGTGACGGGTGGTATGGAAGGTTTTGGGTTTGAGGGTGTGTGTTTGTGCTCTGGTGGTCATGGTATGAGAATTGGTATCTGATGCCCTAAAATAGGAGGGCGCGTTAGGGTAAGGTCGAGGAGGTATCGACGGAGCATCATTGGGAAGAGACGATGGAGGAGTAGAGTGTGGAGAAGGTGACAGCGGAGGGGATGGCGTGATATTTTCGAGAGGTATCTGTTGACTAACACTAGTGGATGAATGATCATTTTGCGGAGGTGGTGGTGTGACTTGCTCAAGAAGAAATGTAGGTGCATGGATGGGATCGATAACCACAGTCATGGGAAGCACTGTAGACGAATCAACATGGCTAGCATAGGGAAATACATCCTCATTAAACACAACATGACGAGCAACATATAGACGTGAAGAAGGGACATGGAGACAAAGATAACCTTTATGTTTGGAGCTATAATCCAAAAACACACAAGGAAGAGAACAAAAATCTAATTTATGTTTATTGTAAGGTCGCAAGAGAGGGTAGCAGAGACACCCAAATGTTTTAAGAAAATCATAATCTGGAATCTTGGAGAATAGTTTTTGATAAGGGGACTCATAATTCAACAATATAGTAATAGTACGATTGTGGAGAAAAGTAGCAATATGGAAGGCTTGTTCCCAGAATTGAAAAGGTAAAGAGGATTGAGCGAGAACTGAGAAGAGTTAAACCTTTCTCAACTATGACTCGATTTCTGTGTTCGGCAGCCCCGTTTTGTTCTTGAGTGTGAGGACAAGAGACACGATGCGAGATACCATGAGTAGAGAGAAAGGTTGATACATTGTGAAATTCACCACCCCAATTGGTTTTGTAGAGACTTGATGGTACATTCGAATTGTGTTTGAACCATAGCCTTAAAGGTGAGAAAAGTGTCAAACACTTGAGATTTGTGAGAAAGGAAATATATCCAAATGAACTTAGTAGCATCATCAATGAAGAACAGAAAATAGCGATTTCCATTGAATGATAAAACCGGGGCATGACCCCAAACATCCGAGTACACAAGATCAAAAGGTTTATTGGAACTAACATGGGGACTAGGGAGATGAAAACGACGACTCTTTCCCAATTGACAATCACCACAAATGATAGGAAATTTATTTGAACTAATAGGAAGATGAAATTGAGACACAAGACGAAAAAGGATGTGTTCATGAGGATGAGCTAAGCGATAATGCCAACCATGTAGAGTCGTGCGGGCGCCGAACGGTGCAGTGGGCTGAGGCCGTGTAGATGATAATGGTGGCAAGAGGCGGTAGAGGCCGTGATCAATGACCCCTCGAAGGAGGGTTTTGCCCTGCGGACTCTTAAGAACACAATGATCAGGGTAAAATTCCATATAACCAGGGTTATCACGAGTTATCTTAGAAACACTTAGGATACTTTTTGTAAGCTTAGGAACAATAAGAATGTCTTTGAGGCAGACATAATTGGACATAACAAGCAAAATAGAAGTGCCATAATGCGAAATAAGTAATTGGTTATCATTTCCTACAGAGAGTTTTTCATCACTGCGATACTCATCTGAGATGGTTAGCTTGTTCAGATCTGGAGTGACATGATCAGTAGCCCCAGTGTTGAAGTACCAAGAAGGATCAACGACGGCAGATGGAGATGCATAGTTGGCTGACCGCTCAGAAGAACGAGGCAGAAATTGTCGAGCCGGATAATCATTATGATTATTGCGATTGAAGCAGTCAATGGCCGGGTGCCCCATCTTCCCACAAATCTGACACTGAGTACGACGACGAGACATGGTTGAATGGACGTCATATGAGCGGTTGTTGTCGCGTTGACGACTGTTGTCACGACTATGGGAGTCACCGTGATGAGGCGGAGAGCGGTTGTTGCGGGAAGAATTATGGTTGTAAGCAGCATTGGCAGAGGGGGGTAACCGAGGAGGGAGGTGGTGAGGAGAAGATGGCAGGTTGCACTTGCCATCGAGTTTCAAGAGCAATCCTCTCTTCTTCTTGAAGAAGGAGACCAACTAGTTCGTCCACATGAACATCCTTTGTTTTCATCATGAAGGCAGTGACGAATGGGCCGTACAAGCTATCAAGACCATTGAGTATGACTGACTAGATCTTCATTAGAAATAGGATAAAGGTTTTCAAATCTTCATTAGAATTAGGATGAAGGCAGTGACGAACGGGCCGTATGTAATACCCCGTAATTTTTAAGGGTATTTTGAAATTTTATTTTTCTTATGCCCGGATTGCTAGACGGATTTAATTCAGAGAAGATCAAACATTCTGTAATATTTTCTGAACTCTGTAAAATTTTCCGAGCATTATATAATACAGTTGAAGTGTTTTCGGGGTTAATATATCATTAGTGTACGAATATATTTAACCCGGGGTTAAAAGAACTCGTACCCATACTTTCCTCGCCCATACAAGTGCGACCTTTTAGAAAAATCGTCATAACTCTTGATTCCATAATCCATACAATGTGAAATTTGGAAGGATTAAAATAGACTTCTATATCTAACTCCTCGATTTGGAATCACCTGATTTGGAGTTCGGAGCTGAGAGAACGGCCCCGTCGAAGTCAGGACGATTTCCTGATGGTCACGACCGCACCCGCGGTGAGAGTATGACCGCACCCGCGGCGAGCGCTGACAGCTTCGTCTTCGCGATAAGATTTCCGAAATTCTATCCATTTGCCCACTTGATCCACTTGTTGTCTCTTGTTCCCTTGACTTCGTGGGTTGTTGTTCTCTTGTCCCCTTGCTTGTCCCCTTAGAGGAAGCTCGAGTTGAGCTATAAAAGGAGATCAAATCCGAAGCCAAGCTTCTTCTTCTTCTTCTTCTTCCTCCTCTGTTTTTCTGGTTTTTCACCATTGTTGAGCAGCTTGTGAGCTTCGTTTGTGTGAGATTCGAGATCCCTTTGAGTGTTAGAAGGAGCTCGTGAGTGTTGTGTGAAGCTTTAAGGTGTTGGGAGATCGAACCATAGACAAATCGAAGCAAACAAATCGGTTTTGGGGTAAGAAATTCTCCATGGCTGTCGAGTTTCCCCTTCGCCACTGTCTGTCCACCGCACCCAGCGGCAAGGCCCACCGCACCCGCGGCGAGGCTTGTCCGAAGGTGTGTTCTTGGAGTTTTGGCTTGGGGCTTGGCTCGATTTCTTTGATTCTTTTCCTATTATTTTAGATTCATATATAAGTGTATTGAATCTAACTTAGGGTCTTGTTATGGGCCATTTCTTAGGGATTTATTATCCAAGATTTGCTCCAGTTTCAGATCCAGGAACTAGACGTTGCTCTGCTTGGTTCGAGCTTGTCGGATCTAAGGCAAGTGGCGGTTCGCTCTTGCTCATCATTCCATACTTTCATTAATTATCAATTGTTTTATTGTTAATTAATTTGGGATGATTCTGAATTATGTTGGAAACTGTTTTGATAACGTTATGTGTTTAAAATCTGATATTATACTAGGTTGTATATTATGCTAGAACCGACGCTAGTATATTATAGATTTGTTGTGCAGGTGAAGGCCGTAAGGGTCTTTGATGTGATTTATTGTGTGAGTTTTTTATTATTAAATCTAGGGTGATAGTTGTGCAGGTTGGGCCGTGATGGTCATGTGTGTGGTTGTTGTGTGTTTAAACTGTTAGTTAGCACGAGTATTCGTAGGACCGACTGGATCCGTGAGTTCCATGTGCGTTTCTTTATAACTGTTAAGGGCAGCTGAGACCCATGCGATAGTAAGAGGTTTGGATCCTGGGAGGTCCATTCTTCGATGAGATGTTAGAGGTTTGGATCCTGTGAGTTCCATTCTGAGTCCTGTGTGACAGGAGGTTAGGTTAAAAGCTTATAACGTGATGTGTGTGTGTGTGGTCATTTAATTCGGATAAGTGCTTGAGGGCACCTAATTAATGAATCTTGGGCGAGTAGTGCAGCTAGGCGCTAGTGCAACTAGGAAAAACTCGTCTTAGTAGTAGATCGCTCGTATGCGATACTTGTGTGATGTGGTTATGTGTGCTTGTTTGAGTTTTCCAACATTTGTCATCATTTTCCGTAAAGGCTCATTTCTTTTGGAGTCTTCTTTTGGGATTGATTGCTGTGAGACTCGATCTCCAGAATCTTCTCGTGTGCATACCTCTTGTTTATTTCAGTAGGAGTATGATGGTTGACTATCGTTATCGGTTGTTATTCGAGAAGCGATGGGTCTAACCTAATACGACTACTTCGAACCACTATGCTTTGTACCCTTGCTAGTCTATTCATTTAGACTAACCAACCGTTATATTCCTTGCATGGTTGGCTGGTGTCATCCGTTCGATTCGGCACATCAGGTGTGTTGCAGATCCGTGAAGGCTAGAACGACTATGAAGATGAACGGTGTTTTGACAAGTTATTTTATCGTTTTGTTTAAAAGTCTTCTGTTGTGTTAAAAAGGTGATTTTGTTGTAAGTCTTCCGTTGTAAATTCTGATTTTGTATTTCTGATTAATTGGGTCGTTTTTGGAATCGTGTAATTCCGCGACCATGTGGTTTAATAAAAGTTATGATTTTAGTATTGTAACTATGTTTAAGACAGTTATGTCGTCGGAAAAGCCTGGGGTGACTTCGGGGTTTACGTCCGGAGTCATCGGTAGTAGCACTTTCAATTCTTTCGAAATTTGGGGTGTTACACCGTATGAGCTATCAAGACCATTGAGAATATTGTATTGCAACACTGAGTCTTCCAAGTCAAACGCTTGGAGAGACGCTAAAATGGTGTTGCGCCAAAGAGAGAAGTTGTGGCGGTCAAGCTTTATGGTGACCAACGGAATCTGAAAATTAATTAGAGAAGTCGAGCTGGCGGCCAAGAGGAGTTGGTCGGCGGCGTTAACGACATTAGGATTGGACATGATATAAGAGTTTTGTGGTTAAACAAATGGTAATCAATTTATAATTGACCCAGCTCTGATACCATATAATCACAATGGTGGTATATTGATAAATTGAATGAGTTTGTATTGTGTACAAGCATAAGTATATATAGTTACAACAATAGAGAAGAGCTCCGAAATATATGATTAACTATTCTAACATTAGATCTTAATCAAGTGGTTTGCCAATAATTGTAAAGCTAATAATAACAAAATAATTACTGGATAATATGGAATAATATTGAAATTAATGTTGACTGCATCTGAGCTCGTGTATTTTATCACTTCTGATTATAGTAAGGATATATGTGGAATAAGATCAAACTTAACGTTTAGATTTGTCATTTGTATGACGAAGCTGCACCTCAATCGCTATATACACGCTTTGTATTGTTCCACTTGAAATCTTTATTTTCAATTTATTTTGCAAAGTTAATGTTTTTTATATGAGGCAAATTCTTTACAAATCCCATGGTTACCACACGAATTATATCTAAGGTTACCACACGAATTATGTCAAATTTAAAAACACCTCACGAATTACGTCTGACGTTATTAGACGAATTATGTCAAAAGTTGGTACACCTCATAAATCACGTCAAACTTCAGAATTACTAGGAGAAATTCTCGTTCTTGTATTTGTATCAATATAATTCTTTCGTTTTTCATGTGAAAAGGGTTCCCAAACTTCGAAAATTATCTTACTGGTAGTCCTCCCAACAAACTTAGTATCATGCAGAATAACATCCCTAGCTCGAACTAACATGAACTAAATATTCCACGAACCACACTGAATTCACTGAAGGTGTGGCTAACACAAAGTACACCCATTCTTCTTTCCCCATTAAGTTTTGCCAAAGGTCAAGCAAATAGTAGTGACAAGTGAACCATTAACACTTGCAAAAGCACCTCTAAATCCAACTCTAACATTTCCACCGTAAATAATTGGCGCCTCAAATGACTTTCGCAAAATCCCCTTCAGATTTGAATATACATGCACATCTAATCCTAATTACACCAATCTTATGAAGAAAGTTTGGAGCTACCGCCTCAAGGAATCTTTCATATTCAAACTTTATATGAAACAACAACTCTTTTAAGGCATATTCTAAAACTTGGTCTAGAAACAAAATGAGTAACAATTTTGAACAATTAAAAGATATAGAAATAAAAATTCTTGAATTACAAACATCATATCTTCAGGACATAACAAGCACTAATCTTGTAGCAAAATACAATAGAACCCTCCTAAAGTATAATAAATTGTTGGAATTCCAAAATACCTATTGAAAACAACGCGCGAAAACAACGTATCTGCAAAATATCGACAAAAATACGAGATACTTTCAAAGAACAACTAAAATTAGGTTCTATAAACAAAAAATTGGTATCATTTCAATCTCGAGATGGATTTACTTTTTATGACCAGTCCAATATTCAACATGCAATATCGAAGGAACTCGAATCTAGATTCACATCAAACACTCCCAACACAATAATTCAACAAGGCTTGTCCGTAATTCCACAACTTGTCACAAATGAGGACAACTTAATGCTATTAAAGCAACCAACTGCTCATGAAATCAAACTTGTATTTTTTTACTTATCCAAAAACAAAACACCTGACCCTGATGATTATCATGCAAAGTTCTACCAACAGTATTGGCCCATCATAGGAAAATTATTTATTTCAGCAGTTCAATCGTTCTTCCACTCTGGACAATTATTAAAAGAATGCGCGAAATCCTTTACCATACTCGTTCCTAAGGTTGATAATCCCGTTACAATTAATCATTTCAAACTTGTAAGTGTGCAATACCATTTATAAGATTATGATGAAAATCCTTACAATTAGACTTAAGCTACTTTTACTTTAGCTTATTAGTCCCTTGCAAGGAGCGTTCGTTGAAGGACGTCTCATTCAAGACAACATTTTAATCGCACATGAAATATTCCGCTATTTTCACACTAAATAAAAAGGGGAAAATAGATGGATGACTCTTAAACTTATATGGAAAAAGCTTATGATAAGTTAAATCGGAACTTTATCATACAAATCCTTCTTAAATTCGGTTTTGCCCCAGACTAGGTGAAACTCTTAATGAACTGCATTACCTCAACATCCTTCTTTGTACTAGTTAATATTGAGCCAAGCAATCTCTTCTCTCTTGTGGGTTAAGACAAGGGGATCCTATAGCTCCATTCATCTTTATACTAGCCATAGAGTTCACAGTTAGAACATTATCCTTTGAATCACAACATAGAACCATAAAGTGGGTATTCAATTAACAAGGAACTGGACATGTATATCTTTTCTTAACTTTGCGAACGACACATTAATTCTTTCCAATGTTTCCCATACTAATGTGCTACATATAAAAACTCTACTTGATAATTTCATTCAAACCTCCTCTAACATTTCACTCTAACTGACTTCTTTGCTTCCATTTTGAATATTCAAGTTACAAACTCAATGGAAAAATATCTTGGAATCTCTATTGTGCGAGGTCCTGTTAAGAAAGAAATATTTGATTACTCTATTTTAATCTTAAAAAACAATTATCTAAAAGGAAATCTAACTATCTATCTCAAGTTGGTAGAACTATTCTGATCCAAGCTCTTCAAAGTAAACTACCTAATACAAAGCTTAATTATACCAAAAGCAGTTTGCAATGAAATCGACAAAGTTAACAAGGAGTTTTTCTGGTTTAAATCAACCCATAAGCATCACCCTTAATCGGTTGAGATAACTTTTGTCGTCCAAAATCTAAAGGTATGTTAGGTTTGCAAAAATTTGAGAAAATGAATAAATCATTACAGATGAAACTCTTATGGAAACTTTTAGTTAAACCTGACAGTATATAGATACACATTATTATTGAAAAGTACTTACGCTCCTCTAACTTTTTTTCTTACAAAAGAAAAATTAAACAGTCTTGGCAGTTCTCTAAACTTCTTCACATCCGTTACATATTCAAAAAAGGAGTGTTATGTGTGCTAGGAAATGGACGAACAATTAATTTCTAACGGATCACTGGATCCAAGATTGTGATCTTCTTCCATATTTTGATAATGTGGACATGAATTTCAAAGTTTCCCACTTTCTTACACTTGATCGTATTTGGGATATCCTTAATTTGCAAAGACTACTCCCTCTATATATTTTTTCCAAAATTTTAAAAGTACATAACCCTTCTATTGATATAGAAGATCGAATTATTTGGAAGTTATCTACCAATGAATTTTTTTTGTTAAATACACAAGAATTCTCATCAACCATCTCATACAAATCCAACCTATGATTCCACATCATGGATATGAAAACTAAAAGTTCCGGCAAAAATACAAAACTTCCTATGGAAAGGAGTTTCTGATTGTCTACCAACAACAGAACATCTAAACTGCTATTATTCTAAAATCCCCTCCCAGTGCAGACCATGTAATTTTGATTATGAGGATCTAGACCACCTATTTTTTAGGTGTCCTTACACTAAACAAATGTTACATAACATTGAAATTAGAACAAGAGAACCCTTTAATTTCCAGCACACATCAGATTTTTATACAGATCTACAATATTTTAGGACATCTAATACTTCTCCGGAACTTTTATATTTCCTATGGTGGACGTTATGGAAATATCACAATTTCATAATCTTTCATAACATTGTTAATCAATATAACATTAATCCTTTAGACCATGTCATTCTCAAGTATCAAGATTGGATGGTTACGCATTCAAACTATTTCGACAACTCCACAAGAAAAAATAAAAGAGATCGTCCTAGCAATAGAATTTGAAAAAAATTCAACCCAGATTGAGTTAAACTAAACTTTAATGGATCGAAAAGACATAATTAATCCTCACATATTGGTTTTATCATTCAAAACTATAATGACGATACTATATATGTTGACAGGAAAACACTCCCTGAGATGTCCATCTTACAGACCGAAGCCTCGGTTGCTTTGGAAAATATTAAAAAATATCTTGGGAAATTCAAACAACTGTATTAGACATTCTTTCCCTACTCAACCACTTTGACTCAGCTTTAGTTTTTCATTGTTACAAGGAGGCCAATAAAACACTACTGATTATCTTGCAACGCACAATATTAGTCCTACATCAGTTAGAATGTCATCCGCAAGCTTACATCCATTGGCAGATTCAGACATGCTTACAACTAGACATGAGTTCACTCATATGTACTCTAGACATAAGATTAGTTGTAAATAATTTGTAAAAAACATCCATTGTGATAATTTAGACATGCCCTTTACTTTAAAAGGAGCCTAATATATACCTTATATATAAAAAAACATTATCCACCGTAAACCCAAATTCCATGCTCAAGATGGGGCCCTCATGACCGCCAATAACCCTTCCCTGAGTGAGGAGCATACCAAAACGTACCTTTGAAGACGCCAGTGAAGCTGCTGTCGTCTCTTTTGCAACAACCTCAGCATGCAAGCTTTCCCTGGATTACCATGAGAAGTTCTGTCAGTCTTACTAACTTCACCCGGCCACCCAACTACTCGAAACACAAGGGAAGGGACCCCCATGTTCGAGCTACATTCAAAGTAAACTACTGACAAGTTGGGTTTGACAACTGGAAACTTTCCAAACGGGGCAGAAATCTTAAGCATGTAAATGAACACCCTCAATTGCTCAAACTGAATTTGAGATATTTCCGCTGGGGTCTTAATGGGGAAGGGGGGAAATGCTAAATAACAACTACCCGATCTGGTCTCAACATTAACAGAAGATGATTCATTCAACTAACAACCATTAGTGCCTAGGTCACCAAAATTCCGAGATACGATGCACCAAGTAAGAAACAGAAACACTTGGAAGGGATAAAAATTGGTCCTCAATCAGGGAGAGATGGAAAATGTACAACACAACTTTTTTCTTGATATGATTCAAGAAATCTTTTACCCAGCATTCGAAAGTGACCTGACATAGGTCTGTCCTAACCTTAGATGCTTCATATCTATGCTTGACAAAGAAAGCTAATGAAAATGGAGACCTCACTGATTCCTGAGATCCGCCAAATCGAATCCTCAAGGCTTATGGATCTTGAACCCGAACACTCTTGGCACATAGTTTTGTGTTGGCTTTTGTGGCCTCGCATTCGCATATGTCATCAGAAAGAGATGAGAAAATGTGGTCCCGAAATACGCTCCATCGACACCTTTAGTCAAGTGAAGGAAATCTTAAAGAAGTGAAATAAATGAATGATCAGACTGAACGATAAAAATATAACACATGAAATTTCAGAATATGATGAAAGCGAGCAAATGTGGTGCAACTATCAACTTCTATGGACTTCACGGAAAATGGCAAAAGACCAACTGCTTATTTGCTTAAGACACCTGCTGACCCGCTTCATGTTTTCCCCCTCTACTGGGAAGGTTTCGTACTCTTTTCTTCTTAACATGTAGTTGACAAGAAAAATCCGGATATTAGTCTAAAATGATAGCAGTTTATTTTTTGCTTAGTACCTATGTAGTTTTAAATACCAGTGCGGGATGCAGAAATATATTGTCACACAAATATAAAAAAAAGTCCGGAATTGGGACAAAAGGATACTGGCTTGGTATTTTGACAACGGATAGTAGATGTCTTCACATTTTGGGCAGTAGACCTTGACGTTGCTTGTTCTTGGAATGTCTGACTGACCAACAGGCAGGGATGGCTGCCCAGAGCAGTAGACTCTTGGGCATCTCCCAAATTCAAAGTTTTTATACTTTTCAAACTGAACAAATAGAATAAAACAGTTTTTCTTCAGTAACCGAACCAAGACCAGCGCTAGTATAAAATAGACAGAAGTTGTTCAATCCAGCAAGGAAAGCAGATAAGACTGAAGAAGACATCTTACCATTGCGGACATCCCCTTGCTAGTCAAGATGTAGCGAGCATGAATTAGACCATACAACATCTCAGCTGCAGATTCAATCAATTCATTTTGTTCCTCAGTGAACATGTCACCTAAACAATTGGCAGAACACAGCAAAGACAAAATATCAGAGGAGCTATACAGGCAAGGTTCATATGTTTTAAAAATTATGATTCTCTGATAATAAGAGTTGTGACTTGTGAGATTTAGATGTTATACATTGTCTGATATATATGGTTTCCTTAGGGGCTAATGCCATCAAGCATCAAGAAATGCCAGTTTTCTAGCCAGAAATACTGCAGTAGGTACCAATCCGTCTTAACCTCTATTTAATGTAAATTCTTGTCTTTGGGTTAATAATTTTTATTATAACAAGTTCAGATATAAAAGAGATTTTAAAAACAATAAATGGCACATAATACCAGATAAGAGATCCATTCATCACGGGAAAACTAAGAAAACACTTACCATGAGAAGATTCAACATCCAAAATTAGGTCAAGAGCATAATCATAGTAAGGAACTTGACTGCTTAAGCCACACAGATTAAAATCATCTTGGATGTACTCATCGTCTACTTCGCAAAAGAATTCATTTCCTCGTAAATTGCAAAACCATGAAATCCATGATGTGTCATCACCTTCAGAACCAGAGACATCTGAGTCTGCACTATCTGTTTCAGATTCTGCAACAAATGCAGGTACTAACAAATATCAGAAACTGTGTTCAATTTTTGCCAAGACAACAATTATCACCATACTAATCGACATTGACTAAGCATAACTGGAAAGAGAGAACATACACAAGCTAGACAATTAAAGTTATAATCTACGACATATTCCAGTAATATAGACAAAGAAGGCCTTTATTGCACGGCCTCCTAGAACTTCTTGCAAGCTAGAACTCAAAGATGGTTCTTCATATTTCCATATAAGCATTTAAAGCACCGCCATTTTTCGTTGAACCCCCTCTCCAATCAAGAAAGGAACAACATTGCAGAAAGTTGATGTATTTCTTAATAAATCTTTTCCTAATAACAGGGGCAAGCAACACGACCTAGGTTGACCCCACAATCAAGTCTCTCTCCTGATCCCCATTCCCCCGCATGAATCACACCCTTAATTCACCTCAGTGTATTTATATATATATATATATAAAGGAAAGAAATACTAAATACCCATAGGATAACCTACTGAAAATTTATGATAATTGCTCATGACCAGACTGGCCACGGTGGGAATAGCATACAATAATAAGTGGAGTACCATCATTCAATTTCAACCAGTAATAGCACGTAAAAACTTCACCTTATTCTTCCTATGAATCTACAGCAGCATGTATTTAACAATGATAATCGCTACTACATCTAAGATATAAGAACTCCCTCTAAAATTAATATATATAGCCAACCAAGCAGGAAATGCCAAAAGAATACGACAACAGATATCCAAACGAGTGCAGACTAGGGTGGTGAAATGTACTTTACTATTCCACTATTTGCAATTGCAGAGAAACTGTCTCTCAAGAATCCTCATGTTATGAGTGCAAGATGCTAATTATTCCAAAGGAAAAGAAATAAAGGAGAATGTATTACTTATAAGTTATAACTTTCCCTTTTGAAACCCAGCAGGAGAAAGGCGCACAACCAGGTTGACCCTACAATCAAGTTTAACTCCTGATTCCCTTTCCACCACGTGAATCACACCCTCAGTTCTTCTCAGTGCTTTTTTCTTTAGTTCCTCTGTGTCTTTCCATTGTAAAAAGGACTAAAAAATACTAAACAGGAAATATACGACGATTGCTGATGACCACACTGACCATAATGCGAATAGAATACAAGAATACATAAATGGAGTACAAACAATGAGCCAGTAATACCATAAAAGAACCCAAAAAAAAGGAGTAGAATTATTCAACCAGTAATAGCACTAACAAATTTCACCTCATTCATCATTATATCTTATGTATCATAGCAGAATAGTATTCAATCATGATCATCACACTAAGGCAGCTAATGCCAAAAGCATACCACAACATATATCAAAACGAGTACAGATGTCAAATGTACATTCTTGACACCCTCATGTTATGGGTGAAAATATGCTAAATGGCAAAGGAAACCAGCTCAAAGATTGCTCGCCAAAGACTTTCCAAGTCTATTCAGTAAGAAGACTACAAGCTAAGTCCTAACAGTCAACACCTCAAACTTCAAATACAGATTTTTACTGTCCTGTGTTCTACTAGCAACTTCCAACAATGATGAATGAAGCTTCATGGTCCTGTTGAACGAACTCCCTAGGCAAATACATATGAATGAGGCATCTAAAGGCTAAAGCTATAATTCAACATTAGAGAAGTATTAAGTATCAGGCCACCGGATCATCGCCATGGAATTATTCAATCTCAAACTATAAGAAATTGACACGACATGTCAAAAAAGGAACAAATTATTAGCTAGTCACTAACCATCGGAACACTCCTTATTCTTGGCAAGGGCGGGATCACGGCCGTGGGAAGGCAACCTTCCGGTAGAAGCGGACGGCGCCGGCACCCTTCCATCCTTATCCTTGGAGCTGAAACCTCGCGACGTCGACGGCAACGTCCGCTCTAGATGCTTGTCGAGAACATCGTTGATCCGCTTCCGATCGAAAGCTCCAACCTCCGACCTGGAAGATCCTCCTCCCTTTTCCTTGTACATGTCTGTAGTATATAGTCAGGAAAAGTCGAGCGAAAACAAATAAATTCAGCTTCGTCGAGATTTCAGTGGCCTGGAATCGAATCGGGACATCCGATTCAGGTCTGTGAGAAGGAAAAGGGAGGCGAATCGGAAGGTGGCGGGATGATTTGCGATGAATCTGTGAGCATCGTGGAGATGGAAGTCGAGAAATGGAGGCGATAGATCGAGAATGGATATTTTAGGGTTTTTTGTACGGTGAGAAGAGTAGTGTATAGAACCGCCTGTCCTGTCTTCCCACCACCCTCTACCTCTCCTTTTCCGTCCCGGTGAAATTCCTATTATTATCACTTGCTCTATTTCTATTTTTATGAAAAAGTGCGGATACCATCAAAATGAAAATGAATATTAGGGTGTAAAATGAAAATATTTTTTTAATTTTTAGAATTTTTAAATCCAAAAGTTAAGATTAGATTATTATTTAAGTAATTATGTGCATGGTACATGATCATTTAAATAGATAATTAATCGGTCACCAGTCGGTCAACGTCGGAGTTTCGGTGGTCAAAATCAGGCTCCGACGTTGACCGGTCAAATTTTTTTTTTTCGTGGCCACTTTTTGACTTAAGATGACATGTCATATATTTTGTCTTGTGTGTGCATCTATATTGTCTTATATGTGCATCAAAATTTTATAAGGCGTTTTTCGGCCTATGTTTTTTTTTTCGACCCTTTTTTTTTTCGGGTCCACTTTTTGCTTACGCTGGCATGTGCACCATTTTTCGCTTGTGTGTGCACCAATATTGACCTGTATGTGCATACAAAATTTATAAGGTGTTGTCCGGCCATTTTTTTCCATTCAATTTTTTTCAGCCCAACTTTTTTCCAAAACTATTTTTTACTTGAGATGGCATGTGCATTAATTTTGGCTTATATATGCATCAATATTGACATGTATGTGCATTTAAAGATTTTAAAAAATATGCATTGTTTTCTAGAGAAAATATGCATGAGTTGTACACTATATGTGCATAAATTTTGACATGTGCTCATTCAAGCAAAAAGACATGTGTTTCAAATGATATGCACATACAAGCCAAAAACTCATGCACATATCAAGCCAAGAAATCAATACATACAAGTAAAATTTAGATGCACAAACAATTCAAAATCCATGCACTTACAAGACAAAATCTATGCACTTTATAAAACTTATGCACATTCTATAAAGTGCATAAGATTTTACATGTATGTGCATAAGTTTCCACTTACAAAAAGTCACACATATAGTCAAACCCTATGCACGCCTAGTTCAATTTACATGCAAGCAAAAAGACATGCACTTCAAAGGGTATGCACATACAAGTCAAAACTCGTGCACATTTCAATCCAAGAAAATAACGCACACAAATAGAATTTAAATGCACATACAAGTCAAAATTTATGTACACACAAGCCAAAACATATGCACATTATGTGAAATGCATGTATAAGTTTTTGCATGTATGTGCATGAGTTTCCATATACACAAAGTCACACATATAGGCAAAACCCTATGCAGATTTAATGGAATTTAGATGCACATACAACAAAACAGACATGCACTTCAAAAGGTATGCACATACAAGTCAAAACTCATGTACATTTCAACCCAAGAAAATAATGCACACAAGTAGAATTTAGATGCACATATATGTCAAAATCTATACACACACAAGCTAAAACATATACACATGTTGAGAAGTGCATGAGTTTTCACATACACAAAGTCACACATATAGTCAAAATCTCTATACAGATTTTATGCAATATCAATGTACATATAAGTCAATATCGATGCACATAAAAGCAAAAATCAATCCACATGCAGTCGCAAGCCAAAAAATGTGCCTGAAAAAAAAAATACTTTGACCGGTCAAACTCTCAAAAATCAGGTCATGTGCATGGAACATGATCTTTTAATAAAAAATTAATCCTAACCTTTGATTTATTTATCATTCAAAGGCTATGATTTATTCTCATTCTATTATATATTTTCACATGACACCGGAATTTGCAAACAAAATAATTTGGTTGAGTAGGAACAAGCTTCGGTCCAAAACTTGTTAAAGTATCGCAAAAGAAATCAACCAACAGGAATTAACAAAAGAAAATGTAGTTATTACTTTTCAGGTTAACAAAAGTTAATAGAAATGTTTTGGAAGTGATCGCAATTAAATATGATAATTGTGGTAACAATTTCTAATGGCAAAATTAATTGGATTATGGAAGGTAGTAAAAATGGATAAGAGATTAAAACTTAGTAAAATAAAAAAGATTTTTAACTGCCGTAGCCCGTCAATAGGATTAAAATCTTTTAAAGCGTCACAACAGTTAAGCATACTCGTAATGGAAAGATTTGTTAAATATTACTAATTTAGATTTTTAAATTTTTAGTAAACTAGAACTGAAGTTGAAACTGAATGATTAGCTGGAGTTGGATTTATTAGTTTAATTATTTCAAATATATATTTGGTGTTTGGTATTACAAGCTGAAATGTATTAAAAGTAAAATTTAGGTTGTTAATCTTCAACAATCTTGGGGTTCACATTACAAAAAATTGGCAATATTAAGCTATATTTATATACTACAAGCTTCTTAAGCTAGATTGATATTTTTTTACTAAACACTCATAAGTAAATTAAAAAAAATCAAGCGCTATTAATCTCAAAAAAGCTTTGCCGAACGGAGCCTAAAGCTGAAGTTATCTTATGAGGGTTTGATCGGGGTATTTATGGTGTGGTGTGGTCAAGTCAAGTCAGATCCTTGTCCTTATTTCCAATAATTAAGGGCTTGACTCTGCCCACAACGGTGGTGGATTCTTTGATAGACAAGGTGAATATTGTCGGACTTTACTGAAACCAAGTGTGTAATATTTTTTTAATGAGGTAAGAATTAGGCTGGTTTTAAGATCGGCTTGAGAATTATCCTAGAGCATCCTTGTGGATGAGAATCAAAAGTTATTGATTGGTTAAGATGTCAGCCGGAGAGTGTGAGTGACTCAGATTTGCAATCAGGTTAGTCACTACAATAACTTCCCGAAAGACATGACTAATCTTGGTTTTCACAAAATATTGTAACACAAAAAGGATATCAAAGGATAATCTCAATATCCCAAGAACAAGTCCACGTACCAAGTCCAGATACCATTAGCCATGTTCACAATTGTGAGATAAACACTTTCTATTTCAATATTTTCCAATTACATTTCTTTAGCTCTTAGTAGGGCATTACGTACTGCATTTGCCTATGTTCTAAGAGCTGGAGATTGTCAACATTTCTCTCCATGAATTAATACTGGTTCTAAGTTGTTATTTCTAAAAATGAATCCCATAGTGGATTCCCCACTTGCTTTTGTAGAACCATCGCAATTAATTTTAATAATATGTCCTAGCGGTTTGGTCTATCTAAGATATTTTTGTTTTCTAGCGTTCATCACTTTCTTGATTGTTATTTTCTTTGAAACCGTGCAATCCGCTTGCCAGGTTTTTGTTTTATCCCAGGCAAATATCATATATTGAATGAAATTGGTAAGATCTTAAGTATTGCTTAATCATAGGGTGGCTTTGGACTTGTAAGTGTGAGGTCACTGGCGTGTGGCACTACCGACAGTCCGACATACGTCGGGGGTGTTACAATTATGGTATCAGAGCAATGGTTTTAAGATTTTTGGTTGTTAGGTTTGAGAATTTTCAAGATTATTTTCAAATTATGTTATTTTAAATTTATACAATTAATTATTCTATTTTATTTTTAAAATTAAATCTTGAGCACTTAAATTATTAAGTATTTAATTAAAATATTTTTAAATGGTATATAGTGTAAAAAATAATAAATTTAGCAATTTAATTATTTAGGAACTATTATTAGTTATATATTATGGTTTATATAGTAATAGTGTTTTAACGAGTAATTTTAAATCCATTTAATGATTTCAAAGTGTAGTTAGAAAGTGGTTGTGGGTTTAAAAAGGATAATGTTGGTAGTTTAATTATGAAAGCATTAAAGTTATAAATATTTGTATTATAAAACGATAATGGTGTGAAAAGTTAACTTAAAGTGTGATATATAATATTTAAAGGTGTATTTCAAACTTCTGCAAGCTTCGATCTAGTTACGATTCCTCAGACCCATTCATTAGAGTTTCATTCTATTCTTAAAATAATGTCAAGTTGTATATTGAAATTATTCATTCTTTTCATTTGAGTTGATGAGTGTTATCTCGTGAGTTTAGTTTTGTAAGGATTCATTGTTTATAAGGAAATAAGCATGTGTAGTCAATGCTCTTTGGAGTTCGAGATTTTATTGAGCATTAGTTGTGGTGAATACCGTGTGCGAAAATAATATAAAGCTTAAAATAGTTAGTTGTGAGTTTTAAATTTTATTCACTTAAGGGAATAAATTGTTAGAATAGTATAAAATACAAAGAGTTATTTTTCCCTAAGAAGATCGTAATATTATGTGATAAATGGTTTAATATTTAAGCATATAAGGATTTAAACGTGGTGATTATGAGTAAGTGTGTTCCTTATAGGACTAATGGTTTAGAGCTTTTGGAAGGGGCTAAGCATATGAATCTATTATTTAGAGAAACTTACTCAAGTGATAACTGACATTATAAGGAAATATTTTAGGAAGTGATATATTGATATAATGCTAATTGAGAGATATAGTCCTAGGTAAATGGTAAATTGGATTAGCCAAAAGTTTTCTTAAATCGTGGGAGAGAAATTAAATATTCGAGGATAATTATTGACGAATAACAAACTCAGTCGGTAAAAGTTTGTTTTGATTTGGGTGGATTAAACTTGAAGGATGAAATAAGTTAGAAATTCTTGCCAGCTAGACTTGAGGAAAAAGTGATTTATATCTATTAAGGTGATCTTATGACACGTTTTGGGGAAAATAAAGTGATTAATCATTATGGTGTTAAGTCAATTATCAAAATCATGTTTTGAGGAAATAGGAATAAATGTTGTGTGATTAAAAATTAATGGATCTTAAGGGTCTTAAGTTAGAGACTGATTATTTGAAGGAGTTGAATTTTCTTTGGGAGTTGAGTTAGAGATGAGCATAAGAGCCAAATTTAATTGAGAAAAATAATGGAACTTGTGAGATGTACATTTAAGGAATAAGAAGATATGATATTTAGAGTTATTAAGACTTAAAGTTTGGGTTATAAGTGAGTTTTATGTATGTACTTTGGGGATCTGATCATCGAAAGAAAGTTGGAAGAGAAATATCGTGTTCTTTTGCTTGAGGATATTAAGATCTTTATGATGAGTAGCGCATAGAGCTGTCAAAATTTGACCCGATCCGCGTTTTCTGGGTTGAGATCCGACCCGAAAAATATTGGGTCAAAAGTGGCTCGACCCGAAAATTTATGGGTTGGGTCATTAACACGTTGGGTCAATACAAATATATTTATATTTTATGTATTAAATATAATGATATATTTTATTATTAAGATATTATATAATAATAATTTTTTGATTTATTATTTTTTGTTTTAATTAAAATATTATTTTAATATTCATCTTATAAAATTTTGACAAGGCGCTCTCGACCCGCTGGGTCGACTCGAACCCGTACCTGACACGCAACGACCCGACCCACAATTGACCCGTAAATTTTGACCCGCAATTGACCCGACCCGGTATGCATAAACCCGAACCCGACCCGTTTGACACCTCTAGTAGCGCATAATAGCGAGATAATATTGGAGACTATAATAGATACTCTGATTAAGGTAATCATAATCTTGTGAATGTATATATGAATTCTAATGAGGGTAATGAATGAAGTCAGTATGTAGTAGGTGGAATCATAATCGAAGAAATAGTTCGACTTTGGTGATATAGGTTACGAGGACAAAATTATTTAAGGATATCAATTCAAGGAAGTGAGTGAGAGCCTGTTCTACTATCTTGGTAGATGATAGTTTCGGGGTCGAAACTATTTTTAAGGGGGTAGTAATGTAATTAACCCTAAATATTTTGAATTTTTATAAAGGACATGTATGTCAATAAAAACAAAACTTGGGGTCAAAACGTAAATACTCGAGAAATTCAGATGTTGGGAGTTAATATGAAAAATTACTATAAATAGTAGGGTCCATGGTTGAGGGATTACTAAAAATAGTAACTATATCTCTACTATGTTTTCGAATAAAGAAAGTCAATCTTTAATCGGGTAAGAATTTTTGGAGTCTGAAGATATAATCTGATAACTTAGACTCTTTGTATATGATGTGAACGAGCTAAAAATATTTGTGGACATCTTTAACATTTATCCAAACAAGCCTTAGTTTGTCTTGGGATGAAATAAATCAAAGTGACGGATCAAAACTCGGTGTTTTGATTAATGATGGACCAATTAGATTTAAGTTTAGAATTTTCGTAGGGATTCTCGCAGGAATTGTTATGTTCGAGGTAGCTTCGTAGAACGGGCATATCTTTTGCCACAAAGCTCGGATTTTGATGATTCAAGGTGCATTGAAAACTAGACTCGGAGATCTACAATTATCTAGTTTGCATCAATACGTAATTTCAACTAGAAAGTGATTCGAATTATGCATCAATATGGGTCATTACACAGTTTTATCCCACATTGATCATCTTAGAAATATTAATAGAACTCACATCCCACATCTGAAAGAGAGAAAAAGAAGGGTTGAGGAAGCAATTGTATATAGAGGTTTAGGCATTCTCTACCATTCATCCAAAGTTCATAATTTGTAGATGTTTTGCTACCGGCAGACCTAGTCTTATTGGTGGGTCCACAAAAGCGAAACTCTTCAAATTTGGAATTTTTTTGCTACGGTGGGCCCAGTCTTTTTGACGGGCCCACAACAACGAAATAGTTGAATTTTTGGGATTTCTCTTAGAGTTCATCATCAGTCTTCAACGTTATCTCTCCTAGGATAGGAGATGAAGCTTAGTGCCCTCTTCATAGTCACGTAAGTTTTCGAGTTTATTACTTTTCAACTTTAGTTCTTTCAGTTATTTCAATTCTTAGAGCGTAGTTTAATTTAGGGTTATGTTGGTCTTATACCACGAAACCTTATTTGGTTTCGTGAGGGTTGGTGGAGCGTTGACATTGCCTCGACGCTCAACAAACAAAGCTTCGTCTTGGTCTACCGTGCTTGATGGTTCAACTGTCATCACTAGGGTGGTTGCTTGTGATGTGAGTGTGGTGTGCTTAGAAGGGATCCATGGTGGTCGACGTGTGCCTGGTGTATACATATGATCTTCATAAGGCAAGTGGCAGTTTGCCCTTCTAATTTATTCCATTTTTTTAATTGATAATTAATCGATTGTTTTAATTAAGTTGGGATAAATATTCTTAATTTATGTTTGGGAACTTATGTGATGTGGAAAATGAATCTTATATATTAGGTTGTATATTTTGCTAGCAATGACCCTTGTATATATATATATTTATTATCATAGGGTGCTAGATGAACTTTGGTGTGGATTTGGTGTGGACTTGTATGCTTAATTAGCACGAGTATTCATAGGAACTCTATTTACCTTATGAGGTTTAGTTATTTCTTTATAACTTGATATTAGGAGGATTATTGCCCTAATACTTTTTTGTCATGACCTACCCTTATTCGAATATAAGTGGTGGTGCATTTAGCTAATGTCGTTATTCGGGATTCGTCCCATGATATTCTCATATCGAGATGGTGTGGATTAAAAGCTTTAACATAAATGCACATTTTGGAATTAAATAAGATAAGTGTTGTTATACACATAATTAATATACTTCGGGCGAGAAGTACAACGTGGAAACAACTCGGGCACTTGTCTAAAGTAAGTCTCATTTCCAATCTGAATTCACATTATGCGGTGAGGTTGGTTGAATACCCAAATAGTCAAAGGAGTCATTTTTAAACCTTGTGTGATAATTATAAATATTCCCAAACATATACATATAATTCTCATAAGATTCAATTTCATTGGAGTCTTCTTTTGAATCATGTATCTTCCTATATTTCAGTGGAAGTATAGTAGTTATATATCGTTTATCGAGTATTATTCGAGAAACAAAGGTAGTAATTATATACGACTATACAGAACCTCACATAAATACCCTTGCATAGTCTTTTATTAGACTAACCAGCCTTTCATTTTCCTTGCATGGTTAGTTGGTGTCATATGTCTCATAAAGTACACGAGTCGACTTGCCTCAAGTTGTCTAGAAGTAACAAGACGGAGAAGAAGGCTTGCTGTTGAAGTTTAGTTTGAAGAATTTCCAAGGTTGTTTGAATATAAGATTTAATTTCCTAATTAATGTAATAGGTGAAATTGTTATATCCTAGACATGTAATTAGGATTTATTTAAAGTCTTCCGTTGTAATTTCAATATCATTTGTAAACTATCCTTCTCAATTTACGAGATGAATTTTAATAAAAGATTGAGTTTTTTCTATACAGGTCTTCCGCTATTTACTCTTTATTAAAATTGTATTTAAGTATAATTGTTCAGATTAAAGCCTAGGGTGGCTTTGGACTTTTAAGCCTGAGGTCACTAGCGTGTGACACTACCGACATAAGTCGGGGGTGTTACATGTAGTCTAGAATATGATTGTCTTTCAAGTATTTCTCTGATATAAACTCTGCACCTAGTAGTTAGACGGTTCTGTCAAAATGTTCCAAAGAAGTTTGTATTGTAATGCACAATTCATGTCAATATACTTTCGTAGTCCCAAACGGCCACACTATTTAGGCTGGCAAATTTTGTCCCATCCAATCACTAGTTTGAAGGAGGCATCTTTGTTCCAGAAGAAGGATCTGTTTATTCTGTCTAGTTCATTCAGAGTATTGACGAGGAGCATAAAACTCTACATTACAAAGTTGGGTCTTGTTGCTAGGTTTGCTTGGATTAGCGTTGTTCTTCCAACTTGCGATAAAGAATTTTCTTTCCATTTGGTTAGCTGGTTGTTAGACTTTGTAATGATATCATTAAATTTTCTATAGTTAACTCTTTGGTTGATAATTGAGCATCCTAGATATTTTTCAAGTGAATTCATGTTTGAAATTGTTAGAATTGTATGTGTTGTTTTTGTAGATTTGGTACCTTCTGCATAACCTGAAAGGCTGACTTGGAAATTAACCTGTTGACCAGAGATTTGGCAATATTCATCAATGATTTGTTTAATTTCTCTACAATTTTGTTGGTTTGCTTTTGAGAAGATAATGATATCGTCTACAAATGATAGAAAATGGATCCTAGTTCCACTTCGAGTGAGTTGAAATCCCAATGGATTTCTCTATCTATTTGAGGCGACTTGGAATTTCTTGCAAGACTTTCTGCACCCAGGATGAAAAGATACGATGATAATGGATTGCCTTGTCTTAGTCCACGTTCCGGTTGAAATATATTTGTTGGTCCATTGTTCGCTAGTACAGAGAAAGAGACATAGGATATACATTCCTTGATCCAGTTGATGAATGTTGTGTGGAAGCAAAATATAAGGAGAATTACAATGATGAATTTTCATTCTATCGGATCATATGCTTTTTCTATGCATATCCAATTGGATTGTGATGTAGCCTTCCTTGCCTTTTCTGGATTTAAATGAGTGAAAGATTTCATGAGCAATGAGAATGTTATCCTGGTTCACTCGGTTGTCTATGAAGGCTCCTTGAAGATGGTGAATCGGTTTTTTCATAATTATTTTTCGTCTTTTGGTTAGGATCTTTGAGATAATCTTGTGTATAGTTGAGCAAAGGCTAATAGTCGATAGTGGTTTGTAGAGTTTGGGTTATCACATTTTGGGATAAAAGTAATAAATGTGTGGTTTGTTTGTTTCAAGATTCATCCGATGAGGAAAAGCTTTTAGTCATCTGGATAACCGTTGGCCCAACAATATCCCAATATTTTTTATAGAATTCAGCACTCATACCATCTAGGCTAGTGATTTATCATGTCCAATGGAAAAAACTACAGAAGTTGAACGAAAGAATCGATCTGGTGCTTGAAAATGATAATTTATCTTGTCCAATGATAGGTCATTGGTTGAGGATCTCGATCTGGTCAAGGAAGGATCGCCACTCAAGTCGTCGGTTGTCTCTCTTTTGTCGTCGGATGTCTTAGCGATTGAAGAATGATGATGATGATGAAGGATGATGCGAGTGTTTTTGAGGAAAACGTGAAGGGAGAAGATAGGGGATAAGCAACTGGACTGATTTGGATTAACGCACCAAATTAGCCAGAAGAAAACGCAATCTAAATTAGTGGATGAACACACCACAATTCGGACTACAAATGTTTGGATAAACCCACCAGACGTTGACGCCAAACCTAAAGGTTTCTCAAAGTTTTTCTTAGGTAAAACTCAAGAGCTTTATCAGGTTAAACGTGCCAAACAATGGCTGCAAATTGAAGTACTTAAAGGGAAAGAAATACCAAGAGTCTAAGCAACCAAACACAATCCAAAAGACTTCAGTGATCCGATGGGCAACCCGACTCCAAATGGGTTGAATCTTGGATATGTTGTTGTGGGCCAAGGGTCCACCAGAATTGGCCCAAAAGGCACTATCCATTTCTGAGATGGCCTTGCTTCACGATTGTGACAATGCCGACGTCGGGGGTCTGCTTGAGCCAAAGTCTTCACCAAGCAATCTTCTACTTGGCTCGGCCAACCTGAGCTCCCTGGGATTTTTTGGACCTTATAATCTTGTGGTAGAAAATGGAAGTCATTTGAAGGAGGTTTGCCTGGAGAGTTGTGCATGTCATTGGATGGTGTCGCGAATGGCGTCAGCGCCTCTTCTTGCTTCAAGATTGTCACCGTGCTCTTCTCCACTTGTGTCGGCGCTTAGTGAGCATAAAGGCCTCTTTGAAGGTCTTAAAGAAACTTCTTGGCTTGCACCCTTGTGATCACCCCTTGTGCCCGGTCGATGTCGTGGTCACCTTGTTCCATGCGCGTCAACGCTCGGGCGCCGGAGCGAGTGAGTGGCTTCATGGGAGCTAGCCATACTTTTCCCAGCGCTCTTGGTGTCCCTTGGGCCTCCTTCTCTGGAGTGAACTCTAGCCCAAAGGGGCCTTGATTTGGAGGAGAAATGTCAAGGACTTCCTCGTGCCCTAGTGAGCTCGACGCAGTCGCCGGCGAGAGCTTGTCTTGCGCTTGATGTGAGGGCCGATTCACATCACATACCTCTGGGCCCAATGATTTATCTTGTCCAATGGAAAAATCACACATTCGATTTCTTCGTTAGTGACTTGTTTGGTTAGGAATTGGTTACCTTTGTCAGTAATCTCTTTTTGTATGAGGTCCAGATGGTTTTGCAATATATAATCATTTATTGGACAACTTTTAAACCTTTTAATGAAATCATTTCATATTTCGTTTTTAATATTATGTTCCCCTATAATATTAGTTCCACCATCCGTTCTAATCTCATTAATTATTTTTCTATTTCGTTTTCCTGTAGCTATTTTATGAAAATAACTTGAGTCTGAATCAGCTAATTTAATATGTTTTGTCTACGCTTTTTGGTTCTAGAAAATATTCTGAAAGTTAAGAATTTTCTCTTTCTTAGTAAGGAGTCGAATTTGTTTATCCGCAAGGATTCTATTTGGACTAACAGAGATGGATTGTTGAATATCGGTTAATTCTTCCTCAATCCTATGTAACTGGGTGAATAAATTCCCGAATGTGTTTTTATTCCATTCTGTTGCTTTCTATTTAAGGATTTGTGTTTTCTTAACAAGGTCGTATATTCTAGATCCATGGAAATTTCTCATCCACGCTTGTTTGACTACATTTCTGAAATCTTTTATCGACATCCACTTTTTTCAAATTTGAAGGGTTGATTCTTAAATGGCGTGGAAACTAGTAGTTCAATTGATATTGGAAAGTGGTATGAGTTGTTGAAAGCATAATTGATGTGACCATGCCCTCCATGTCAGCTACAGAGGAGGAAGACACCATGAGACATCCGCCTTGAGACTCCTCTACAACTACATCCATTCCAAGTTAGATTTAGGAGACTTTCTAGTCTTGCTATTTCCATACATTATTACCTTAGTACTTTCTATTTAAAGTATTTCTATTTTTAGTAGCTACTAGTTCTGGGTGATTTCCATTTATGTTAAATGGGCCGGCAGAGTTAGTAACTAGAGAGTCTGGCCCATTAGGTCAACTCTCTAGTATATATAGGAACTCGTGTCTTCCTTTTCAGTTTACGTCAATTCAAGCCTAAGTTCAAGTCGAGTAAACTCCTTAAACCCCGGGCCCCGATGTCAACAATCCTTGCGTTTCCTAGTCGAACTATCCTAGCGCATCGATTCAGTTAACGCGTTTCTAGTGAATTATCCTGGCGCGTTAACTCGGTTACCCACATCTATCCATCACTATCCGCAACCAACACTCCACAAACCATAACCCTAGTTCTCACGGCTGCCTCCATCCACGTTCACCCTCTCAGCCGCCGCCCTCTCACCACCACTTCCGCCTCCGCTCGCTGCACTTCTGCCGCCGCGCCTCCACCCATCACCGCCGCATCTCCATCCAGTCCGCTGCGTCTCCACAGTCCACCGAACACCCACTTCTCCCCCTTCCGAAGAGTTGTTCGCCCCAATACGCATTCAAGCGATCCTTGACAACGATTTGTGGTCTTTCCATCGGACAAGGTCACATCAACTGGCATCAGAGCCTACGAATCGCGTAAGTCATTCCAACTCTTCTTTCAATCACTCCTTAGCTTCCGTAAACCAATTCCTGCATCAAAAAAAAAAACTGACGAGCCTTTCTGCCCAGATTTCATCAAAAAAATTCCTTTCCGCAATTTTCTTTCACCTGTAGAGCATCTCGAGACGAGTCTGGGCATATAACATTCGCCCAAAACGGACATTGTTTGACCCCTCAAAAGGCCAAAATATGAATTGTCTACCGCAGAAACCCTAGTTCTCACGGCTGCCTCCATCCACCTTCACCCTCTCGGTCGTCGCCCTCTCACCACCACTTCCGCCTCCGCTCGCTGCACTTCCTCCGCTGCGCCTCCACCCATCACCGCCGCATCTCCATCCAGTCCGCTGTGTCTCCACAGTCCACCGAACACCCACTTCTCCCCCTTCCGAAGAGTTGTTCGCCCCAATACGCATTCAAGCGATCCTTGACAACGATTTGTGGTCTTTTCATCAGACAAGGTCACATCAACTCGCATCAGAGCCTTCGAATCGCGTAAGTCATTCCAACTCTTCATTCAATCGCTCATTCGTTTCCGCAAATCAATTCATGCATCAATAAAAATCCTAGATCTTGTTCTAGGAACCAAAAAAACATATTTTCTGCATTCTAAAGTCGAAAAAAATCAGAAAAAGCCTAGGTTTGTTGGTTGAACAATTCGGCCTTCATCAAAAACCCTACAATTTTTTTTTCCTGGAGCAAAACCGAACCCCTCACACATTTTTTCTGCAAATTCTGGTGTTTTGCTTGGTTTTTTATTGTGTTTGAAGTAGATCTGCTTGCATATAGGCTTAGATAGTTCGTTTGCGACTTCGTTTGCCTTGTTTGAGCCAAAAAATCTACATCTTATCAATCTCTTTCTCTTCAAACTTGAATCACTGCATTTTTTATTTTTTGTGCTGCGTTTCTATGCGTTTTCTGCATTTCTGTTCGTTTTTGTGCACAGTTTGCTGAATTTCTGTGCATTTCTGTGTGTTTTCTGCATTTCTGTGCACAGTTTGCTGAATTTATGTGCGTTTGCTGCATATTTCTGTGCGTTTGCTGAACTTTCTAGGCATTCGCTGAACTTTCTGTGAAGTTTTGTGCGTTACTGTAGTTGTACACAGATTTGAAAAAAAAAATACAGCAACTGTTCACTGCATACAAAAATAAAATAAAAAATCGAGACCACAAAAGCCAAAATAAGGCAAGTGCGTCTCTACGCAGCATGAAGGGAGAACCCGGTCTTGATTCCGGCACCTTCAATTTCCAACGACGCAAGTGATTCATTTACCGTCTTCTCTATCTTTCACCGTCTGGGTTGCATATCTTGGTTGACTGTGTTGTGCTTACTTCTGGCTTATATCCTTGCATATCTACTTTCGACATTTTCTTGCTGAGCATTGCCTTGATTTTGTTGATTGTTGTGTGAGTTGCTTTAGCCTGCTCGAAACCGCCCACACGGCCAGCCAGATTAGTTACCCGAGTGATTAATTGTTGAGTTTGGTTCTGCTTACCTATTTGTTGATTCTCTGTTGTTGTTGTTGTTCTCTTTGATTCTGTGGTTTGTCATTTCTTGCTGTCAGGTACCATGTCAGAAGGTGATACCACCCGTGAGACAGGCAAAGAGACTGCTACCCAAAAGATGATCCGAGAGCTGCTTGCTAGAGACAAAGCAAGAAACGCACAGATAGCCGAACTATAGCGTAAGATTGCAGTACAGACAATGATACAAGAGCTGCTTGCTGAACAAAAATTAAAAGTCGCGCGGTTCGCTGAACTCCAGCGTAAATATGACAAGCTCTTATCCCTAGACAAGGCGAAGGGTAAAGCCCCAATGCTTCCCTCAACATCGACTCTAGGCCAACTGAAATGCCTCGAGTCACAGGATGTGATCCAGGAGGAAGACCCTGTAGTTGTAGAGGCAGATGACGACAACGTCGAGGTTGACCCTGCCGACGTCTTTACAACCGATGCTGATGGCGATGTGGTCGG
Source organism: Rheum nobile (assembly GCA_027886185.1). Taxonomy (NCBI): domain Eukaryota; kingdom Viridiplantae; phylum Streptophyta; class Magnoliopsida; order Caryophyllales; family Polygonaceae; genus Rheum; species Rheum nobile. Next base: position 55,356 of record WOAB01000640.1, read on the forward strand.
TACTTCCGATCACCATGATGACCAGGCATACCACTCTGCCTTGGTTACGAGATGCGTGCTGAGCGTCAAGGAGGAAGCCCTTAACGAGCACCGGGAGAACTTGTTTCATGCTCGGTGCAGCCTTCCGGATGCATCGCTGAGTGTGATCATTGACGGGGGTTCTTGCTGTAACATTATCCATGAGGAGGTTGTGCGCCGTTTCAACCTTCCGACTACACCAGAACCCACTCCCTCCGACCTCCAGCGGATCTCTGAAGGGTCAGGTAACACATTTTATCGCCCGAGTCTTATTTCATTTTCTGTTAGTCCTTACAACGACACTGTGCAATGTGATGTTACCGCTATGGACGTAACCCATCTGCTTTTGGGTCGTCCATGGCAATATGATTGTCGCGTGCTTCACGACGCGTATTTGAACAATTACATGTTCAAATACCACGGGAGGCGCGTGACTCTCTTACTCATGAGCCCGCATAACATTTTCCAGGAGCAGGCCGAGCGCCAACGCCAAAAGGCTCTGGAGGCCGCCGGGCTTCCGCCTGCAACAGCATCCACTGCGGAGACCAAGACGACTAAGACCGTGGCGTCCTCCTTGGTTCAAGACTTAGTCTAGTTTAGTTTATTTTATGTTATTTCCCGTTTTAGCATGTTTCCTTTTTAGTATTTCCATTTCCGTACTTTCTATTTCGGACGTGTGCCTTTCTCTTGCTAGAGAAGGCTAGCCCATTAGTATGTTTTCGGCCCAAGCCCATTAGGGTTCTTGGTCGAGCCTTATGGCTTTAAATAGCCTTCGTTGTATTCATTATTCTCTACGTCGAAATAGAGCTTTGTTTTCCAGTCGAGTAATCTCCTGAAACGCGGGCCCTGACGTCAATAATTAACGCGTTCCTAGTCGAAATATCCTGGCACGTTAATTAGGTTACCCATCATCTATCCGCAACCAAAACACAAACCCTAATTCCCCCTACACCTCACGGCTGCCTCATCTCCTCCACCATAGGCTGCCGCCGATCACCAACCACCACACGAACACCCTTCCGCCGCCGCTCGTTACCCCAGAATTCCGCCGCCCCTTTCCCGGCTTCCGCTGGCTCCAGTCATTGCAGAAGAGATTGTTCGCCCTACTACGCGTTCATCGGATCCTCGACAACAACTTGTAGTCTTTTCGTCGGGCAAGGTTACATCAATAATGTCATGTTGTGATTGTTGGGTACCATTGTAGGATCTGGTGGTGCACCAAGGTTCTATCCAATCTTTCATATATGTTATCAATTTTCGTCCTAGTTTTCCTCAAAGTGAAAAGGTTACCGTGGGAGGGGATATCCATAAGCTCGCATTCGCTTTTTACATGTAAGAGGTTGTGTAATCTACTAGGGTGTGGGAGAGAGCCCACACATTTTTCCTATTTGGTCTTGGATTTCATTAAGGTCACCCATCAAGATACATAGTATGTAGCAGTTCTGAACATACTCAATCATATAAGTCCAAAAATAGTTCTTTTGCAGATTCATTTGGAGGGGCGTATGTTAGAATTAACATTAGTTTGTTGTAGGTCGTCATATTGGTATATCTAAGGCTTATGAATCGTGGTTCAATGTTTTTGGCTTCCAGTGTTTCATTGATAAGTTGATATGAGTTCCATATGACATAGAGGCCTCCCTAAAAACCTGTCATCGGAGAGAAATAGAAATAGTCAAAATTTGCTTTTTTCCAGCACCGATCACTCGGTATTTTATCCATTATTATCTCAAATAAATCGAGTAATTGAATTCGTTCGATTTTACAAAAAAGATTTAATATCAATCCAGAGATTTTTCATACCAATTTGTATTAGGCATGGTCTTATATTAGTCTTGTTTGGTATGCATTTAATGGTTGGGATTAACTGTGGCACGAGGTTAGTTTTGTATGGTGAATAGTAATTTGTTTGCTAGAAATTTCACTACTGTGATAGGATTTGACGCAACATGCCACCATGGTGGTTGTTAAAGAGAAAGCATACGAGAGCCCCTATTATTATGATTTTGTGTTGGCTATATCTTAAGTCCATGTAGGTGTAGTAGGTATAGTCAAACAAAAGTATAAACCTAGTATAGGTCTCGATGTTGGTATTAAAATGGTAAGAGAGAAGTTTCAAGTTGTAATAATCATTATTCTTGGGCTCCTCATCCTTATTGGATATGAATGATTTCGTACATAAAACTCTACTAGATTTGGTTTCAGCAATCTTAGTAGAGCATGTTCTAATGTTTTCATCTTGGTTCATGATTTCGTTTTGGTATGAGTAAGATTTCTGTTTATAACAGAATAAAGGGTTGATAGATAAGGTATTAAGACATAAAAAGAGATCACCACTATCTTTTGTCTCCTCAACCATAGTGGTATAGTGTTCAAATTTCATTTCATTGTACGATAGTGTACAAAAGTCAAAAGTAATAACATTCACATAATTTTTGCAAGTTTCAAGGTTAGAAGGATTCAACATGATTATAAATTTGTGTATGGAACAAAAATCCATTCCTCTGTAATAAAGGCCCCAAATAGAATCAACAGAGGGCCATTTTACCTAAAAACTGTTGCAACCAGGTGTAGTGATATAAGTATTGGCATTGATTCTAGAGGCATCATTATAAGTGTCTACCCTAAACATAGTAGTAAAGCTAGAAACAACAACATTAGGTAAACTAGTATTGATCAAGGTTCTTTTTTCCAAATCCATACGAATGGAAACAAGAAGCACAACATCAAGTAAATCAATTTTTATCACGGTTTGTTTGTCTAGATTCATAAGCAGGGGTACAAAAAGCACAAACCTGCTCAGGTAGGCAATTGTTAGGATTCGAACGCAGTAATGAGAGAAAACGAAACAAAGAACACGAGAATTGTTAACCCAGTTCGCCAAGGAAGTGACTACGTTTGGAGGCGCTGCCAAGCCATGATTTTTTCTACTATTTTGTGATAACGATTACAATACATCAAGTGAGTATAAATATGACCGAAACCCTAGTTTGGCCCAAAACTTGAACGTACAAAAACATGCCCTAAAATTTTGCCAAATCCTTACGAATGGAAACAAGAAGCACAACATCAGGTAAAGCAATTTTGATCACGGTTTGTTTGTCTAGATCCATAAGTAGGGGGACAAAAAGCACAAACCTGCTTAGGTAGGCAATTTCACTAATCAAGAAATTAAAGTCAAAGAAGATCAACAGATAGGAGTCCAGGCACTGCCAATAGGAGTCCAGGCAAAGAAGTTGGATCGCCACAGTTTGGGCTTTAGTGTACAGTCCATCAGGCTCTATAACCCAATAATCTCCCACCTGGAGACTGATTCCAATCATAATCGTCTTCACCTCCAACATCAACCCACATCCAGCAGCAGCGCCAAGCCTTCAACTCAAGCACCAAGGCTAGTTGAAGTCATGCAGAGCTTCAACTTCTCTAAGGTCACAACCGTAATCAACATGTCTGCAAGATTTTCACTTCCTCGAATCTTCATCAGCTGCAAAATCTTTATCTCCAAGAGATGGCGTATGTAATGATACTTAAGCTCTATGTGCTTGGTCATCAAATGAAAAGCTGGATTCTTAGCCAAGTGAATGGCACTCTGGCTATCACTATAGAGAATGATTTCCCCCTGCTGCTTTCCCAATTTACGCAAAAAATTCTACAACCATACCATCTCCTTGCTAGCCTCAGTCACTGCAACATACTCAGCTTTCGTAGTAGACAAAGCCATGATTTTCTGCAACTTAGAAGCCCAAGAAATCGCAGTACCACCCAATGTAAAAACATACCTAGTTGTACTTCTCCTTTTGTCAAGATCACTTGATGCCAAGTCTGCATCAACATACCCTGCTAACTCGACTTTCTTGCCTTCAAAACAAAAGATCTGCTCAGTAGTACCCCTCAAGTATCTAAGGATCCATTTCACTGTTTCCCAATGCTCTTTCCCTGGATAGCCCATGAATCTACTAACTACTCCCACCGCATGCGCAATGTTTGGCCTCGTACACACCATTGCATACATCAAACTGCCAATTGCTGAAGCGTATGGAGTCATCTACATCTGGGCACGTTCTTCTTGATTTTAGGCGAGTCCTTATTAGATAGCTTGAAATGGCTACCCAATGGGACTTTAGCTGGCTTAGCATCCTGCATATTAAACCTCTTCAAGACCTTCTTGATGTACTCAGCCTGTGAAAGATACAACTTTCCAGCCACCCTATCTCGATCAATCCTCATACCCAAAATCTGCTTAACTTTTCCAAGATCCTTCATAACAAACCGTTTAGACAACTGCTTCTTCAACTTGCTCACTTCTCAAGCACTAGAGGATGCTATCAAACATGTCATCAACATATAACATCAATATGATGTAGCCGTTGTCAGACTTCTTGAAATAGCAACAATGGTCAGCTTTACTCCTCACGAACTCAATTTTGTGCATGAATCCATCAAACTTCTTTCACCACTGGCTCGGAGCTTGTTTTAGACCGTACAAGCTCTTCTTCAATTACAAACAAGCTCAATGTTACCCTCTGACAAGTAGCCCTCTGGTTGCTTCATATAGATGTCTTCATCTAAATCATCATGAAGAAAGGTCGTTATTACATCCAACTGTTGTAACTCTAAGTTTTCTACAGCCATCATACTCAACACCAGTCGTATAGTAGTCAATTTCACCACAGGAGTTAGAACGTCAGTATAGTCATTACCATACTTCTGCTGAAATCCTTTCATGACCAGCCTTGTCTTGTAACACTTGCTTCCATTAGCCTCCTCCTTAATTTTGTAAATCCACTTGCTATGTAGTGCCTTCTTACCCTTTGGATGCTCAACTAGTTCCCAAGTTTCGTTGGCCATCAACGAATCCATCTCATCGTCCATTGTAAGCTTCCACTTGCTCACATGCTCAACACGAGACGCCTCTGTATAACACTTTGGCTCATCACCATCTGTCAACAACATATAGTAATTAGAACGCGTAAATCTATCAGGTGATCCACGCTCTCTAGTGGACCCCTACAGCGGAACTACTAGGGTGTACGGTTCTTCCTCAACAACCTCCTGGTCATTTCGAACCACCTTGCTCCCACCCGAGTTCGAGATATCTAACTCCACAACCTCAGATTCTGAACTAGCAATTTCTGATGCACCCAGCCTATCCTTATACAAAACCTATTCATTAAACACAATGTCTTGACTACGAATAACCTTCATATTCCGTTCATCCCAAAACCGATATCCGAAGTCATCACCACCATATGTAATTAACATGCATTTGATAGACTTAGCATCCAATTTACTTCTCTTAACAGAAGCTACATGAACATATGAAACGCACCCAAATATACGAAGAAATGACATATTTACCTCTTTACCACTCCAAGCCTCCTCTGGAATTCCATTCTCCAAGGGAGTCGATGGTGCTCGGTTAATCAAGAATTCAACAGTGTTAACTTCATCCACCTAGAACATTTTCGGAAGTCCATACTTCAGCCTCATGCTCCTAGCACGTTCATTCAAGGTCCTATTCAAACGCTTTGCCACATCGTTCTCCTGAGGGGTTCCTCTCAAGGTTTTCTCCATGCGAATGTCATTCTCAGCACAAAACTCCTTGAACTCGCGAAGCTCATACTCCCCACCATTATCAAATCTTAAACACTTCACTTTAAGACTCGTGTCAGTCTCTACTAGGGCCTTCTACTTTCTGAAAGAGTCGAAGGCATCAGATTTTTGTTTTAGAAAGTAGACCCATACCTTTCTTGTGGAGTCGTCAATGAAGGTCATGTAATATGACACTCCACCAAGAGATGTCACATGTGTTGGACCCCATAAATCGATGTGGACCAGCTCCAACTTCTGCTTGTAAAAAGTTCTGCCACCCTTCGAAAAACTCACCCTTTTCTGTTTCCCGAGAATGCAGTCCTCACACAATCCAATTTCAACAAACTTGAGGCCTGGTAGCAGACCTTTCGAACACAACACTTTCATCCTTTTCTCAGTCATGTGGCCAAGACGACAATGCCACAAATCTGCATCATCATTTGCACCTGCAATAGCAAAACTGTCATGGGTGTTGCTCGTCATGTACAACATCCTCTTCTTATTGCCTCGAGCTACCACCATAGCTCCTTTGGTTATCTTCCAGTCCATACAGTCGAAGGTTACAACATAACCCTCGTCATCCAACTTCCCAACCGAAATCAAATTTCTTTTCAAACCATGAATATGCCTCACTCCATGCAACTGCAAAACAAATCCATTTGGTGCTTTGATTTGAACTTCTCATTTCCCCATTCCATGCAACTGCAAAACAAATCCATTTGCACCTGCAATAGCAATACTGTCATGGGTGTTGCTCGTTATGTACAACGTCTCCTTCTTATTGCCTCGAGCTACCACCATAACTCCTTTGGTTATCTTCTAGTTCTTGCAGCCGAAGGTTACAACATAACCCTCGTCATCCAACTGCCCAACCGAAATCAAATTTCTTTTCAAACCAGGAATATGCCTCACTCCATGCAACTGCAAAACAAATCCATTCGGTGCTTTGATTCGAACATCTCATTTCCCCACGATTTCTAAGGGCTCATCATCAGCAATATAGACCTTTCCAAAATCTCCAAAAGTATAGTGTTCCATTAAGTCAGCACTGCTACATGAATGAAATGAAGCTCCAAAATCAAGCACCTAAGACTCTAATGGGCTGCTCAAGATCAATGCATCTGCAATGTCTTCTATGGTCGCATTCACTGATTTATCATTTGACGGTGCCTTACATTTGCTCTTGTAATGATCGTTCTCATCACAATTCCAGCACTTGATTTTACTCTTGCCTTTGGGTTTATCCTTCCCTTTCGACTTTGACCTGCCACGATTCGATTTCGATCTAGAATCTGACATGCCCTTGTTTCCTGTACTCAAAGCTAATCACGAAGTAACACCTGACTCCTTCCTGCAAACTTATTCGCTAATAATTAGATCTCTAACTTCATCACACTTAAGCTTTACCTTCCCCGCTAAAGCACTAACAACCATAACCGTCCCGCTCCAACTCTCTGGTAAAGAGGATAACAATATCAGGGCTTGAACCTCATCACCAAAATCAATGTTAGCCGAGCTCAATTGTGCGATTATCATATTGAACTCGTTTAAGTGATTGGGCACTGTTGTACTCTCCGTCATCCGTAAGTTAAACAACCGCCGCATCAAGTGAACCTTGTTCGTCGCAGATGGTTTCTCATACATTGAAGATAATGTTTTCAGCCTTTTCTTCGTCGTTTTTGCCTTGATCGTATGATGCACAACACTTCTAGACAACGACAAGCGAATCACACTCATCGCTTTCCTGTCCAGCAATTTACACGCGTCATCCTTCATGTCCTTTGGTTTCTTAGTCAAAGGTTGGTACAAATCTTTACCGTATAGGTAATCCTCGATTTGCATCTTCCAGAACCCGAAATCTGACCCATCGAATTTCTCCACCGGCGATTTTCCATCTCCCATCGTGACTGCTAGAACCAGCGCTCTGATACCAGTTGTTAGGATTCGAACGCAATAATGAGATAAAACGAAACAAAGAACACGAGAATTGTTAACCTAGTTCATCACGAAAGTGACTACGTCTGGAGGCGCTGTCAAGCTAGGATTTTTTTTACTATTTTGTGATAACGATAAACTATTACAATACATCAAGTGGGTATAAATATGACCGAAACCCTAGTCTGGCCCAAAACCTGAACGTACAAAAACAAGCCCAAAATTTTTGCCAAATCCATACAAATGGAAACAAAAAGCACAACATCAGGTAAAGCAATTTTTATCATGGTTTGTTTATCTAGATCCATAAGCAGGGGTACAAAAAGAACAAACGTGCTTGGGTAGGCAATTTCACTAATCAAGAAACTAAAGGCAAAGAAGATCAACATATAGAAGTCCAGGCATTTCCAATAGAATCCAAAAGACAATGTACAACCATTCTTCTTTTCTTCTACTTATCTTCTCGAGAACAGACACATTGGAGGGGAGGGGGGACAAACCACCACCGATTTTCAGAGGAAGAGGACATGCTTCTTTTCTTCGGAGGTTGCTTATTCACATGCTTCAAAACCCAAGCCTGAGGAGGTGGAGCGGACTCCACAAGCACAAGAAGCCTAAGTTTCAGATCCATCGCCCAAAGAGAAACGAGGAGAAGCAACATATGATTGAGATGGAGTTCTTTGAAAGAGACATTAATTGCTAGAAATTCAAGCTTAGTAGTGATTTTAGTAAGAAAATTTGCTCAAGGAAGATGATTTCACCTTCGATTGGAAATTAGGATTAAAATATCGGGTTTAATTTGGGGGAACTTGGGGGTGGGTGGGTAGAGAGGGGAGAGCGTTTAGCAGATTTGGGGTTTTTTATACGATTAAGGGCTCGTTCGGTAAGTAGTTAGTAAAACTGAGTTGAAGTAGGAGTTGAAGTGAAAGTAAGAGTTGAAGTGGAAGTACGAGTTGAAGTGGAAGTAAGAATTGAAATACCAAATGATGTGCTCGGTAAACAAAGCTTATGGAAGTTGAAGTTATTAAAAGTGAGATGTAAAATGACGAAAATGGGTATGAATATAATTTTGTAATTAGATTGTATGTTAGAGTTGTTTAATGTGTTATTATTTAATTTTTTATAACTCTCAATTTTATACATCAAATTTTATATCTAAAAATATTGTCTGATGTATTAAAAAGAACAATGTATATTTAAAATTATGAACACAAAAAATGATGTATTAAATTTAACAACTTTATATATTTTTATAACAAACTCAATATTTATATTAGGCATATGTATAATATTATAAAAAATTATAAATGTAACACATCTCCTTCATCTTCCTTACCCTTGGGGGGGGGGGGGAAGCAGACAGTAAGGGAGATGAAGAAGCCATAATCCTCCACTTCCTTCCACTACCTTCAACTTCCTCCCACTTCCTTCAAACGACGAGCCGAACGCGCCATTGTTGTGGTGAGCAAGATGAAGTTCATAGTTCCACTTCCATACTACCTCATATATTACCAGCCGAACGAGCCCTAAGTCTACTTTGACGGTTCTCCTATAGAATTTTTGTATAATTATTCATGTAGGTAAGATTTTTCTTTATAAGTATTACAATAAAAAAAGAAGTTACTAAACCATTTTAATATTTATCAATTAAAAAGAAAATTAAAAAAAATGGATGAGAAAGTAAAACATGCGTCTATTGTAGGGTTTGTCAAATGGTTTAAAATTTTACAAAGACTTGAATTTTCCCTTATATTATGTTAGGGTAGATTAGATGTAATATTTTTTTAATGAATATTTTTATAAAAAAAATCTTTATAAATAAATACACCAACTCATATCTGAGATGAATGTTTCTATTTATTCCAACTTGAAATGCGGATATTGATTATCTATATCTATATACTACTACTAAAGCCGCAATTATCTCTCCTACGTATCGTTCATCTAAATATGTCATGTCATCAAATAATTATATACATTTACCTATTCACCCTTATTCTATTTACAATTTATTTTTATACAAAATTTCTATATTACCACCCCCAAAATATTTCACATTGTACATGATAATTATGCACTTACCAAAAACATTATTATCATATTTAATTAGTGTCCTTAATATAATATATACGTTAATGGTCCGTAAACTCCATTATAAAGATATGTATATAGATAGATGGTCCGTAAATAGTTAACGTTATATGGTTCATCCACCAACATACATATAATTATGCACTTACCAAAAACATTATCATACTTAATTAGTTTTCATGATTTAATAAGGGTGAATAGATTGTCCGTAAACTTCATTATAAAGAATACAATATGCAGTTTATTTTAGTGCAGTTTTATTTTTAATAATTATATAAAATTTCTAATTTATATTTTCTTCTATTAATATAAATTTACACACCCACCTTTAATTTTCATTATACAATATACCTTATAAATTATTTCAATCAAGAAATTATCTTTGCGATATATCATATCAACTTTTCTATATAATTCTCTTTTATATTTTATATATTATAAATAAATTTAAATTCATTCTTAAAATATATGGTCATCTTACACGGGGACACATGCTACTATTTCTCTATATATGAAGCCCGGTCGCAATAATTTTTGGAATCTGGCATCAAACGAGTTGCACTGCAATAAACCAAACCAGGACGTTCTAACAACCACACAGTTCTCGCCGCTGCTCCTCCGTGGTCCGCCGCTGTACAGGTTTCCCTCTTCCTTCTTGTACAGGTTTCCTTCTTCGCCGCCTCCTCTTTTCCTGTTCTCGGCCGCCGTGGTCCGCCGTTGCTCCTGCTCGGTGGATTTGCTCTGGTTGCCTCTGCCAATCCTCTGCATGCAGTACCTGATTCTGATCTGGTTGGCTCTGTTTTGTGCGTTTTTTGCTGTCTGGGTTGATCTTGGTTTCGGCGTCTTCTTCAGCTTTGAGCTCCTTCGCCGGAAAGCTTATGGAGTTCGGATTAGGGGTTCTGTATTTCTCCCTGTGTCACCTGTTGTCGCCGGTTGTGTCATCCATGTATTTGGGATTCTGTTCTTTTGGCTGCCGATCTTCTCCAGCGCCTCTGGGTCTTGGGCAATTTCAATTTTGAAGTTCTTATGGTCTTGCCCAGATTCCCCTTGTTTTAATTTCTTTGGTCTTGTTTGTTCTAGTTTTGTTGTTTCTTTTACTGTCTTGTCTGTACAGTTTGTTGCTTGTTTGTGGGTTGTTGACTCATTTGGCCTGCCTTGTCCTTTATTTCAATCCGATGGATCTTATACAGTTCTTGGGAGTAAGCTTTTAAAACCAAGTATTGTTGATGATCTTTTGGTTGTAAAGGATCTGGCTAGACTGGTTGTAGTTTTTCTTGTTTTGTCTATTGAATCAATGACTGTGATAGGGAGTAAATCCTTAAAACCTAGCACAATCACTGATTTCTTAGATTCGAGAACTACTACTTGGGGTCTTTTTGGCTTATTTCTTAGTGTTTTGTTTTCTTTCCTTGCCTTGTTTGGCAATAGTGTGTCTTCCTTCTCTCCCCTTTGGGGGCCAGCTTTGTTTCTCTGTTGTTGTTGTAATGTTTCCTTGTTTTTTTAATATAGTTGATCCTTTTTCTCAAAAAAAACAAAAAAAACAACCACACAGTGTCGTCAACTGTGTAGTGGACTACTGGAGGTATATCAATTTTTTTTTTTTCTATTTGTAAATACCATTGAAAAAGATTGGCCTACATTTTTTAAGAGACAAAATAAAATCTCTACGATATTTCCTATAAGGGTGATTACTGAATAGAACTACTTTGGTTAAAAGGTTTAAACCAACCATATATAAGCAGGCCGGGCAATGTCGTTTGAAAAAGATTACGCAACCATACAAAACTTTGTAGTATTAATGACAACCACATACCACAAGTACGGGCTAGTCTCACATCTCATTCCATCCAAATTATGCAACAATACAAATATTAGACTAGCTCCATCATCATCTAACCTCCAAAATGACTAATATGAATACTTATTTTGGAGCACTGATATCCAACAAATTAGGATTTGTTTGTTTGTTAGAAGAGGTTATAAACACATTTTTTGTTTATAATATATATTTTATGAAAAAGTAATTTTTAGAATTATAAGATATGAGAATTTGACAATGTTGAAAAGATAGTATTTTTTACAAATAAGGTATTTATAAACACTTAAATACTTACAAAAAACGAATTCATTTGCCCAAAACTTGAGAAAATTGTATATGGTATTCGTTTTTTTTTTTTTGGTTTCGAATATTTCAATCATCCGATATTAGACTCACTAACCACTAGACCTGTCAACTGGGTCGGGCGGATCGGGTTCGGGTCATGTCGGGTTCGGGTCGATCGGGTTGATAAAAATTTTGGGTCGGGCGGGTCGGGTTCGGGTTGACCCAACGGGTCGAACATGCCATTTTTTTATGATTATTATTATGAATTTTAACTTTATAAAAATAATTATAATAATATAATTAATATTATATGGATAAGTGTCATGTGAGAAAGATTATTATAATACAAAATAAGAATGAATATAGACCATTGGATTAGAAATAAATCAAAGGTCATGATTGAACTTTCATTAAAAGTCATGTGTCATGCACATGTCTTTAATTCAAAGGGTTGACCATCGGACCACCACCACCGACCACCGGACCACCGTCGCCGGTCACCGGGCCACCACCTCCGGTCGTCGGACCACCGCCGGTGGCCGGACTACCGACGGACCATCACCGGCCACCAGACCACCCTTAGGTGCATGTGAACTCTATTAGAAGTGCAAGCCTTTGAGTGTGCATGCGAGTTCAACTGAGAGTGCATGTAAATTCTACTGAAGTGCATGCCTTTGAGTGTAATTATATGTCTTTTGACATTTGAATGCATGTGAAATCAAGTGCATGCTTTATGTGTTTTGAGTACATGCGAGTTCAATTGAGAGTGCATGTGAATTCTACTAAAGTGCATGTCTTTGAGTGTACTTATATGTCTTTTGACTTTTGAGTGCATGTGAAATCAAGTGCATGTTTTATGTGTTGTGAGTGCACGCGAGTTCAACTGAGAGTGTATGTGAATTCAACTGAAGTGCATGCCTTTGAGTGTACTTATATGTCTTTTGATTTTTGAGTGCATGTTTTATGTGTTGTAAGTGCATGCGAGTTCAACTGAGAGTGCATGTGAATTCAACTGAGAGTGCATACGAGTTATACATGCACAATAATTTGCATGCACATTTAAGCCAACAACTTGCACAGTTGTACTCCAATCCAAAAAAATACATGTGAGTGCATGCGTGTTCAACTGAAAGTGCATATGAATTCAACTGAGAGTGCATTATATGCGAGTTATATATGCACAAAAACGTTAAATTCACATGCACAATAATTCACATGCACATTTAAGCCAACAACTTGCACTCCAATCCAAAAAAATACATGCACAAAATGTTGAATTTGCATGCACAGAAGTGTTGCATTCGCTTGCACTTTTCAAGTCATCGGCTTGCACTTTTAGGCTTCCGGCTTGCACTTTTAGGCCTCCGGCTTGCACTTTTAGGCCTCCGGCTTGCACTTTGTCAGTAATGTTCAAAAAACAAAGGCATGTACAAAAGGGTCTCCGTGTTGTACTTTTTTTTTAGATCTAACGGCTAGGATTCTTTCTTATTTTGTATTATAAGGCCATTTCGCACCTGAATCACACCCATATTATATTATTATTTAACAAAGTTTATTAAAATATTTAATATAAATGAAATAAAATATACAAAATAAAGGAGACCCGCGAGCTCGGATTTACATTCGGGTCGGATCGGGTTTGAGTTCGGATCTTTCTTGACCCAGTGACGTTTGGGTCCGATTCGGATTCGAATCCTTTCGGATTAGATCGGGTCGGTTTTTGACAGGTCTAGAGTGACCACCTAATCTGAATGCGAATGCAGTAGCTCGTATATGAGCAATCCTCCTAACGTAATTAATTCTATTTTAGTACGTATCTAACTTCTCGTCCGGCTGAGTTAATTAAATATTATTCTAATAGCTTTGGAGTTTGGACATAACTTCGTTTACACTATACAGTCTTTCAATAATATCCTGGTTAAGATAATTGCGTGTATATTTTAACCCCGGAGCAGGGGCGGACGCAAATTTTAGTTTAGTTGTGGCTAAATTTCTGAATAGTAAAAATATACTGTCTACCTTAAATAAAATTCTAATTTTGAAGTTTACCATTTATTTAAGTTTATGGTCTATCTTACATAAATAACATCAATTTCAAAAACAAACACTATATTCGAACATTAAGTGAAATTTTATTTAAAATTGTTCCAAAAATTACATAATTTAAACAAATTTTATCATTATCGTAAATTTCAACAAATTTGTATAAAAATTGATTTTGAAATTTGCAAATCCATAAATCCTAAATTTTTTTTTTTTTTAAAATAAGATAGATATCGAGAAAATATTACATTTTTGTTGAATGATTTGTGCCCAAATTTAGATAAATTGTATTTTTTTATATTTTTGAGAATTATGTATAACAAATTCTAGATAAAAACTATTTTTTAAAAAATAAAAAAATATAAATTATTTTAAAATTGTTAAAAAAAATTATAAGAAAAATTTTTGAAAAATGTCCGATTTTTTTTTAATTATAGAATTTTATATTTTTTTATAATCCCAATGGGGACTGTAGCCCTAGTGGGCCTCACGTCCGTCTTCCATTCCCTCCCCCAGATCATGTATGCACCCGTTATTTCTTAGCTTCGGACATAAAACGATTAGATATTTACTTAACTTGAATGTGTACTCCTGACAATTATTTTTAAATTAGTCGTGTTCAGATTGAAAAATAAACAAAACTGTCCAATTATTTCTCTTGTCTTTACACGACTCCAATGCAACGTCCTTCTTGTGTTTTTCCTTTGTCAATTATTATTGGGAATTATTTTTTACATCCGTAATTTCTTGCGGCGCATTCCATTTTGGGCGCAACAAGGATGAGTTCAAAATGGGAAAATTTTTTTAAAAAAAAAGTTTTAATCTTGGGCGCATCAAGAGCTGGTACCCGGTTTTGAGAAATTGGAAAAATTAATTAAAAGTCGGTTTACGTTTTAGGGTTCGATAAAAAAATAAAATTAAAAAGGCTATTAAAAAAAATGTTAGACGTAATTTATTAGACGCAACCATGATGCGTCCAAAAAGTTACCGTTGTAAAACGGTAACTTCTTCGGGTTTATCCATCTTGTTGCTATATATATGCAATTATTCCTTGACAAAGACATTATCCATTGAAGATAATGTCTTTGTCGATGATGGATGTTTCACTTAGTCTAGTTGAACACTTGAATGACGCACCAGGTCTTGATAATTTAGGGGTAAGCATATATTTACTACAAAGTTTATTTCAAATGTAGTAATTTACAGTAGTTTGTTGTAGTTTGGAACTTTGATTAAAATGTTTACGATAATATAGTTGATTAAAATGTTTACGACAATATAGTTGTATAAAATGTTTACGATAATATAGTTGTATAAAATATTTACGATAATATAGTTGATTAAAATATTTACGATAATATAATTGTATTTTCAGTATTGTATTATATAGTTGTGAAATAATTTTCTGAAAGTTTATGTGCGAAGTAATTTGTTATTTAGGTGTTTTAATTGATCATGAAGTAAAGTATACATTCTTTGTAAGAAACGCCCTTAGAAAAACACCTAATTTATAATTTATTTATTTATCATAAATAGGAGGACTGTAGTGATCGCATATTCGCCAGTGGATTATTCTGCTCATTTTACTACGGATAAAGAATGGAGTGATAGAGATAGTATGATCAGTTGGGCTAAGAACGTAGGTTTGGAGTTGCATATGGTGATTGTAATAAGTAAGTCATGGCCTAACTGAAAGGTCATACTGTCGTGTGAGAAGTTTGGGCCATATAGAGCGGCGAAGAAGAAGACGGGTGACGGTACCGAGGCAACTGCTAAACGGAGATACAATGCGATGACAAAGAAGAGTGAGTGTCCATTTCAGTTGTATGGGGTGATTATGAAAGGAGATTGGCTCAAATCTGACCGTTGGAGATTATTTGTCGCTTGTGGATCGCATGACCATGAGCTTTCTTGTAGTTTGATCGGTCATGCATTTGCTGGGAGGCTTTCGCATGAACAACGAGAGCGTGTGAAAGTTTTGTCAGCCTCCGGAATAAAGCTGGAGGCTATTATGAGTCTATTTCTACACGAGGATCCCAAATGCTTGACATCAAGGAACCAACTCTACAATTACAAGAGTCGGGAGAGGCTGAAATGTAGGGGAAATTTGACGGTGCCGCAGTACATGCTGGATTTTCTAGACACGAGACGTTATTATACAAGCTATGAGACACGTCGCAATGAAAAAAGGAGGGAGGTTTTGAGTGATATTTTTATTTCTCACCCTGGAGCTATACATTTGTTGAGTTTGTTCCCCACCATCGTCATCATGGATACGACCTGCAAGACGAACATGTATGAATATGTTCAATTATCACTATTATTACATCTAAAATATGTAATTGCATACCTTATTGAATATGTAATTGCATACCTTATTTCTTATAATTTGTACATTTTCAGGTACGGTATGCCTTTGTTGGAGTTTGTTGGATTCACTTACACCAACCGTACATTTTGTATTGCGATCGTATTCATGTATGATGAGACGACGGAGCACTACACATGGGCGTTGGACCGCCTAAAGATCTCGGGGGACAGGAACCCAAGGCGATCATGTCAGATCGAGAGCTCGGTCTTGTGAAAGCCGTGGATATAGTATTTCCCAACATGAAGCATCTGTTGTGTAGGGTCCATGTGAACCGCAACGTGGAGGGTGTTGCTATGAAATGGGTCCCCAATGTTGACCATTTTAGTGGTAATATTCGTTGGTTGTTAAGGTCGCCCACTGAGGATGTGTATAATGAGCGACTTGAATACTTGACGGAAAAGTGGAAAAAGCTACTTTGGCTGATGGATTACGTGAAGAGGGTATGGCTTGCTGAATACAAAAAGATGCTAGTTTGTGCATGGTGTGACATTGTACTCCATTTCGGCACAAGATCATCAAACAGGTAAATTAATAAGCGATCATCTAAAAGCTAAATTGATATATGCAACTAAGTGTAACTTGAGTTTTAAATTTCAGGGTCGAGAGTCAGCACTCTATGCTGAAGGACGGGATTGAATCGTCAGTTGGAGGCTTGGAGACCCTCGTGTAGCAAATCGACAATATGTTTACTGATCAGATTCGGGAAATCAGGGGTGATATGGAGCAGAGTGCTTTTAAGGCGCCCACAGAGATCGTAATCGGCCCGCCTTTGGTGAAGACATTTTTCAGGAGCATTCTGTATAAGGTCTCGAAAAAGTGCTTAAGAATGTTATACCCTTCAGTTGTTAGGGCCATGCAAGGAAAAATTCCCGATGAAGAATGTCGTGATGTGTTTTGGGGAGCCACCCTAGGCCTGCCTTGCCCACACATGATCAAAGAATATGTAAAGGCCGGTTCCCCGTTGAGGCCAAGTGAAATCCATAGTTATTGGAAGCAAATCAAGTGGGAACGGGTTGGGCATGCTGATCTCGCACCGAATGATGACGTATTGATCTCAGAAGAAGATATCAT
Source organism: Rheum nobile (assembly GCA_027886185.1). Classification (NCBI taxonomy): domain Eukaryota; kingdom Viridiplantae; phylum Streptophyta; class Magnoliopsida; order Caryophyllales; family Polygonaceae; genus Rheum; species Rheum nobile. The sequence goes on from WOAB01000640.1 coordinate 72,581, forward strand.
CTTAGGTGCCATGTTTGGAGAGTGGAGCAATGGAGAATTGCACCCAGAGCTGAAGACCGACTTTTCACGCCGATACAAAGTTTTCCATGACTCGAGATCGTGTACCGCAGAAGAGCCCCCGACCGCTTCGACCAAGAATGGGAGACCTAAAAAGAAGAAGAACGATACCAAGAGGGACCCTAGTTGGTTTGAGCACATGGAGGAAGAAAAAAGGAAGAAGGACGAGGAAAATGAGAAGAAGGCCGAGGACCGGAAAAATTCCTTAGTGGGATCTAAAGGACGTCCTCCGAGCGGTAAGCGGCGCAGCGGAGTTTCACCTGGCAAGGAAAGCACTTGTAGAGCACCTCAGGGCGACATGGACGTTATTTACCTCGGCTTCAACTGGGGCCGAGATAATATTGATTCGTTTATGTTTGCCTACATTGGAGGAGTATTGAATGTAATGGGTGATGGTCACTGTGGGTACCGTTCGCTTGTTGTACTATTAGGGCATGGCGAAGACCATTATCGGTACATCCGATGGGAGCTTTCCAAGGAGCTACAAGAACGTCGAGCGTTGTACACCCTGGCTTGTAGTTTAACCCCCATATCGGACCTCATCAGGTTTGGGAATTTTACTGGGGTGTGTACGAGGGATCACTGGATGAAAGTTCCTATTGCTGGCTTGGTATTTGCCACATGATACCTGGTGGCTCTTGTTGTGCTATCATATTTTGGACCTCACACATGCCTCCCAATGTGGGTTCCCCCAGGCGCACAACCTCCCACAAAATTGCATGCGATAGCCCTTGTAGGCAACCATGACCATTTTGTACCAGTAAGCATTTCCACATTCGATCATCATTAACCTTTATTTATTTGTAATGTATTCTAACCCTTGAATTTGTAAAGGTTTGGCTAGTTGATAACCTATGTCCGATTCCACCCCCGCCCGGAGTTTGGACCCGATGGAAAGATGCAAGCGTTGAAGGATGGGAGCAATCATTTCAGGATAGGATGCAAGATTACGTTATCGATCCAAAGAAGGATGGGTGGTAACGGTGACATATTTCTTTAGACCTAGGACTTAGGGTATCCAAATGTTGGAACGGGATGGAGTTGGATATGTTTAGTCGATGTAAATCCACTTCTTTTCCAAGCTGTAAAGTAAAATTATACATGTTTGAAATTGTGAAGTTAAATATTTTATCCTAAAATGGTGTGGAACAGTTGGAGAGTATGGAGAAATTAAAAGGCCCTTACTTGAAGCTGGTTCAAGAAGAAGAAAATTAAGGAGGAGAGTATGGAGTTCAAATTTTCAAGTTGTAAAGTGAAATGAGCTCTATCCATCAATCCATCTGAAACCCTAAACCATCCTAAACCTATAAATTACTCACAGCCAGTTGGGCGCAACGGCGTTGTGCCCACCCATATGAACCCCCTCTAGTTTGGGCGCAACGGCGTTGCGCCCAACTAGCTGTGAGAGGGTTTAGGGTTTTTTTGGGGTTTAGGGTTTTATTGGTTAGGGTCTATTCATTAGGGTCTTGTATTTAGGGTCGTGAAGTTTTTTTCGAATAAAATATCTTGAATAGGTATATATTGACTCGATATTTTGAAGTTTTTTTCGTGAAGGCGGTGGAGGTGGCAGAGGCAGTTGGGGCGGTACTTAGGATAGGGTTTATTGTTGCTGGTGGGAAAACTCTAGCTAATGTTGAAGGTTTAGTGTGAATATTAACCCTAAATCCTAAACCCTCAAACCCTCCTAAACCCTGAACACTAACCCCAACCATTTTGGGCGCAACGGCGTTGCGCCCACCCATATGAACTCCCTCTAGTTTGGGCGCAACGGCGTTGCGCCCAACTAGCTGTGAGAGGGTTTAGGATATGGTTTTTTGGGGTTTAGGGTTTGGGGGTTAGGGTTTAGGGTCATTAAAGTGTACAATTTAAGCCTATATGATTTATTTTCATCGAAAAGATCCCAATATCAACATATGGACAGAATATTTTTCTAAACCAATGAGTTGCATATTTCTCAATACAAGAGTCAAACCCTATGAGCTCAATCGCCTCTACACACCGTGTCCAATTAGAGTTTGAGATTTAGGGTCAATTAACCTATATCTATTCTAAACCTGTGTTACCCTAACCACAACCCTAAACCTCCATTGAATATGTATATATTGCATCGATATTTTGAAGTTTTTGGCGTAACCAAAAATGTACTTACGATCCCCTCATCCTCCATTTTGTCACGTCTCAGTTAATTAATTATTTCTTGTAAAAATTTCTCAATACACGACTTGAGATTCATGAAGGGTTTTAGTGGGTAGTGTGCATTCATTAGGGTTCAATGTTTGGGATGTCCAAGTTTGTTTCGAAAAACTTGCTATCCACGTATGGAAACTGAAAAGACACTGAATCATTACTTTGACAAATCTCCAAGTTCCCTACATACGTTTTACAAAATCAATGACTTCGAGTTTCCTACGTACATTTAGGGTCATTAAGGTGTAAAGTTTAAGCCTATATAATCAATATATATGAGACGGGAATTGCGAATTTAAAGAAGAATTAATGTGCTTCTGCAGCTCTTCTGCAGAAGGACCATCAGAGAAAACTTAAATATTCCCAAACAAATTTCTATATGCTGTTGAAGATTTAATTTGAAAATTACCCCCCTCTAAAATCCTAAACCCTAAAATGATCCCCCTCTAGTTTGGGCGCAACCAGGTTGCGCCCACAAAGTTATCATTTTTTTACGTTAACTTCTTGGGCACAACCAGGTTGCGCCCACCAAGTTACCGTTTTTTTACGTTAACTTCTTGGGCGCAACCTGGTTGCGCCCACCAAGTTACCGTTTTTTTTACGTTAACTTCTTGGGTGCAACCTGGTTGCGCCCACCAAGTTACCGTTGTAACAAGGCTATATTAAGGGGTTTATGGTACCCTAAACCCAAACCCTACAACCCGGACTATTGCACCAGCCAATACCAACTACCCTCAACCACCTCGTCCGGAATGTATGGACTCCACTCACTGAACTCGGTCGGACGAGTATAAGCCCCCAAACGTCATACGAGGGACGGTACATGCGGAGGAGGAGTGTGCCAAATCCGGTGCGCAACGTGAGTCGTGAAGCTCCGTAGCACATCAGGGAACTCAAGCCCGTACGGGGAGGCCTCTATGGCAGGTGGAGAATCCTGGGGTGCGGGAGGGGGACGGGCTCCTCCATAACAACGTCGTCCAAGCTCTCTATCTCGGAAAACGCCTCCTCCGTGTCTAGGACGGGACTCTGCGAAGCCGGAGGTGAACACACGTGAGGACGAGGATCCGTTAACGGATCGGATAATGTTATAATAACGGGTTCTGCTATTGGAACGGTATCTTTCCGGATTCTACTCTTGCGCTTGGGGGGGTTTTGGAGGTATCTGTTCTTGTGACCGGAAGCAGTCACGGGTCGAGATTCCACCATACGATCCCTCCGCATCTGTCGTTTGATTCTCTCGACTACATCCTGTTTTTTCCAAATAATATCTAATTTAAACAATTTTCTAATTGCTATAAAACTACAATACATTTCTAATTTAATATTCTAATTACATACTAACTTATACATTACCTAATTTATGCAATTCACCTATATGCAATTGTAATATACTAATTTATTCTAATAATATAATTACACTAATTTTTACGTAATTCCAATATTTTCTAACAAATCTAAATATTTCTAGAAATTAATTATATATATTATTAAATATAAAATTTAATAAGAAAAAATACGTACCTCGTGTCGTTCGCGACGAATATATTTTCGGGGCAATCTGGGTTGGCTCGCCTCTCCAACCTGGGCCACCGCCTCGACACCAACGGCCGCGGCAACCTCTAACGCATTTTCCGACCCCACCGGAACCTCGCTCGCCGCCGCTGCCGTTACCGGAACATCGCCCGTCGCCGAAATTTTGGCCGTGTAATCGGCCGTCGCCGCCGCCAGCCACGTCGCCCAATCGGCCGTGAATTCTGGATTTCTGTCCAGATTCGCCGCCGCCGCAACCGCCGAGCACTCCTCTGCCTCAAGCCGTCGCCACTTAGCCTCACCACTGCTCTCGCTGCCGCCGCTCTCGGCCGTTGTCCCCGGGATCTCGAAGGAAGACCCACCCTCCTCAAGCCGGATCTCACCGCCGCTCTCCCCCGAGAATCTTCGCCGACGCCGGAATCCGCCATTGATGAAGAAGATGAAGGCGATGAAGACGATGAAGGAGGCGCTACGTCGTCGCGCCCAAGTAAATAGAACATTTACTTGGGCGCTACGACGTAACGCCCATATCTGGATCTGGGCGCATCCATGTTGCGCCCAGATCCAGATTCAATATTTGATTTTTAAAAAAAAAATAAATTTTTTTTAAACTTTAAATTAATTGTAAACCGGGTTACTAAATCTGGCTCAGATTTTTATTATTTTTTTATTCATGAACCGGCTAAACCTAAACCGGATTAGTAAACCCGGTTCAGATATTTATTAATCTTGGGCGCAACAAGGATGCGCCCAAGATTAAAACTTTTTTTTAAAAAAAAAAATTACCCCCATTTTGGTCGCATCCTTGTTGCGCCCAAAATGGGGTGCGCCGCAAGAAATTGCGGGTGCGAAGATTTTACCCGTTATTATTACTAGTGTAATACCCGTGCCTTGCACGAGATTTGTTTATATTTTTTTTACATTTGTACAAATAGTTTTTTATTATTATCGATGAGTCATTGGTTCAATATTTATTTGATTAGTTATTTAAATAAAATATGACTAATTGAAAAAAAATATTCAAGATATACAAAAAACTAAATTATATAAAGAGAGACGACACTCTCCGTAACTTTATTAATAATAAAAATTGGCTAAGTAGTATTTCAAACAGGTATAGTCACACCATTTACATCAATACTACTAAAACCATAAAAAATAATATGACATTCATAAAATAAGGCTGATACTGTATGCGCTACACTTTTTTGCTTTGTGCGCTACAATCTGTACGCCCTATGAGGGCGTACGCCCTGGAATGGTGTACAACTTATTTTATTATATTTTTGTTGGTGTTTTGAATTTTAATGAATTGTTGTATTATTTTCCTGTACGCTGTATTCTAGCGTACGTTAAGATACAACGTACAGGAAAATAGCCGTTAGAATTTGGCCTGTACGCCATGGTACGGCGTACGCCCTATGGAGGCGTACAGAACTACCCGTTATTCCAACGGCCATATTTGTGCCTATAAAATAGCTTTTGAAGTTGACAAATGGTAAGATCGAAACAACAAATTTTACAAAAAATGTCATATTGGAGTAGTAGTGGAGAAGATGATGAAGATTTCGACGATGAAGATGCTGAAGATTATGTCGATCAAGATTTCGACGATGAAGATGCTGAAGATTATGTCGATCAAGATTTCGACGATGAAGATTTCGACGATGGCAATTTCGAGGTTAGTGTGTATGGAATGATTAAGATTGAAATTAGTTATAATTAATATAGCTTAAGTACGTAGAGGCCTATATTTATTATGTTCAAAGATAGATTAATATTTAGTTGTAGTGGACAAGATGATTATGGTGTTGCGGTAGATGCCTAAATTTTATTATGTTAAAAGATAGATTAGTATGTAGTTGTAGTGGACAAGATGATGACGATTTAGCGGTAGAGGCCTATATTTGTTTTGATATATGTTAAAAGATTAGTGATTAATAGTAGTGGAGAAGTTGATTATTGTTGTGAATTTGATATATGTTAAAAGTCTTATGTTTAGTGAGATAAGCTATCAATTTGTTTTCGTCTTTAGTTTAGTTTTGTATTACAATTATAGTTGTATTTTATAGTTAATATTGGTTAGCTACAAACATCTAAATTTAACAAATTCCAATCCATATATTGTAACATTATTGTTTAGTTATGTATTACAATTACAGTTTAGTTATATATTACAATTGCAATCCATATATTGTAACATTATTGATGATGTAAACATGTATAGGGGAAAGATTATGGAGATGAATTTTGTACCAATCTGAGCTGGGATAGCCGAGAGGAATTGGTTAAGTGGGTTAGGAATATGGGCAAAGATTTGATGATGGTTTTAGTCATTCAGAAGTCAAATGTCAGAAGTGTTAGTTTGACGTGCGAGAATTTTGGTGAGTTTAGATCGGGGAGAAATAAAGGTAGTGACTCAGAAGAGGAAGTTGAGGTAATTCGTAAATCCCATTCGAAGAAGTCCGGATGCACATTTGAGTTGTGTGGTGTTAGATTGAAGAAGAAGCCAAGGGATGTGACTCAGAAATGGATCCTAAATGTGATAGATGGATGCCACAACCATAAGCTTCCGACTAGCTTTCTTGGACATCCATACATGGGCAGAATGACCCCGGATGAGGAGCGCATTGCCAAAGCTTTGGGCAAAACGTTCGTGATGCCTAGGACTATTGTTGGGAAGTTGAAGAAGTTCTTCCCCGGAAATGTTACATCCATGAAACAAGTTTCCAACTTTCTGCAGAAGGTGCGTTATGAAGATCAAGGGGAATTGACGGTTACGCAATGGACTCTGAACTTTTTGAAAGAAAATAGTTACCGGGTATTTCCTCTTACAAAGGTGTCTACGAAAGAGACTGATATCCTATTTTTTGCTCACCCGGACTCGCTCCACCTATTGAAGATGTTCCCGTACGTGGTAATTATTGATGCCACATACAAGACAAATAGGTACGTGCTGGATTTGTGTTACATTTTCAACACAATATAATAGTAGTGATTTATAGCATTGATATGAATTATATGTTATATTCTATGACTTCTTACATTCATTTGTTTTCCTACATTCATCCATAGGTATCAAATGCCATTGGTGGAGATTGTCGGTTTCACTTCCACGCACAAGACCTTCAACATTGCGTATGCATTTACACGACAAGAAGAAGTTGGGCATTACAAGTTCATAATGGAGAAACTTTTGTGCTTGTTTAAAGATTTGGGTGTTATGTCGGCCGCCATCATGACTGATCGAGAGAAGGCCCTCATTAATGCAATTCGGATAGTTTTCAAAGATGAAGTAAAACACATTTTGTGTTGGGTGCATATTAAGCACAACATATAAGCATATGCTCTCCCAATATTGAAGGATAAAAAACAAGTGAAAAGGTTTTACGGCCAATGTTGGGCACTATGGTGTTCAACCACGGAGGAAATCTACGAAGAAAGGCTTGTGCAATTGAGGACATCGTGGAAGAGTGGCCTCATTCGATACATTGAGAAGACGTGGACGAATCCTCACAAGGAAAGCATAGTGAGAGCGTGGACTGATCATCATCTTCACTTCTTCATGAGGACTTCAAATAGGTAACCCTTGTACGATGTTCAGTAGTTTGCTTGTTCATGGCTCAATGTGGGAGTAACGCAATGCTTTTCATGTTTTTTGATAGGGTTGAGGGTATGCATCACGTGTTGAAGCAAATTCTGAATTCTAGCGTTGGTGGTTTTAATAGAATGGTAGTAAGGATACACCATGCGATCGAGGGTCAAATTGGGCAGGTGCGTGCGACCATGGAGATGTCACGGACCAAAACACCAACGATATTTGATGGTATTCCGCCAGAAATAAGAGTGTTGTTTTCAAGGCTATTTTTCAAAGTGTCGGATAGGTGCTTGGAAATGTTGTTTGATCTGTATAAGCAGATATTGGCGGATGATTTCCCTGATGAGTGTGATGATCACTGGATGAGAGACTGCTTCGGCCTGCCATGTGTCCACAGAATCGCAAATGCCATAATTGATAAGACGCCGATCATGCCGAGTGAGATACACCGCTTCTGGAAGCAATTGCAATGGGATAGGGTTTACACAGAAGAAGAGCCAGTTGATGACACAAAACAGATGTATGTTCAAGAGTTGATATGGAAGGAAATGGATCAAATGTGGCACGCTAAAACATTGAGCAAGGACCAAGTAGAGCAAATCACCGACGTGTTTTGGAACACGCAGCACCCGCATGAAACTTTGATGCAGGAGCCCACGGGAATCATTTCAAAAGGAAGGCCAAAGGGTTCGACAAAGTACGGCACCAAGAGGGAGCCGAGCTTGTTTGAGCATCGAAGGGCTGAGTTAGATGAGATTGAGAAGAACAAGGCCAGTGGAAGCCAAGGTAGAGGTCGGGGTCGTGGCAAGAAGGGACCAAGAGGAGCTTCGTCGGGCACTGGGACCCAAGGGAGCCAATCTGAAGGGACAGGATCGCAGCAGCTCCCTGAACAACCCGTGATTTATATGGGGGTGAACTTTGGGGTTAAGAATGTGGATTACTTTTGGTTTCCATACATTAACGGGGCCAGAGATGTATCTCCTGACGGGCATTGTGGATATCGGACACTGGCTGTATTGATGGGATCAGAAGAGACTGCATATCCTATGGTTCGAATGCAGATGGCGGGCGAGTTGTTTGACAACAGAGATCTGTACATGCCCATCTTGCTCGTACTACACCCGGGGATCACTTACGAGGACCTTATATTTTGGGTCAACTATGTCATCAGTCCTTGCAGCGAGGAGTACTGGCTCGACATGCCGATGATTGGTTTAGTGTTTGCCACGCTATACCAAGTTGCTCTTGTCCTATTATCCTGGGATGGCCCGTGCTTGTGCTTACCAATGAGGGCCTCTTACGAAAGCCTCGGCCCTCCAACACGGATATTGACGATGGCTCTCGTAGGAAACCGAAACTACTTTGTACCGGTATAGTTATTGTTTTTAAATAGCTAGTAATATTTGTGCTTACCCTAAAACACAAAGCTCGATCATATTTTGTGTTTTCTATGTAGGTGTCGTTGAAGGATGGTTGTCCACTACCTCCCCCTCCGTACGCTTGGCATCGATTCAAACACCCAAGTGTCGATGGTTGGGACTATCAATTTCAGTCGAGGATTCAACAATTTCGGGATTATCGCATTAGATATAGCCGTCCTCCAGATCCTCCGGTGTAGTTTAAGATGTAGATTAGTTGAAGAAGTAGATTTACTTGTGTAATCTAAATTTGAAGAGCATATGAACTTCACATTTGTGTCTGATTTACTTGTGTAATCTCAATTTGAAAATGCTGATAATATATCTATTTTATTAACTTACATAAAATCCAACACAAATTACAACAGCGATACAAACATTACATGAACTCATTTACGGCCTTGTATCTCTCTTAATTTCTGTTCATACAACGCTTTGCCCCTCACATTAAAAGGATCTTTTTCCATACGGCGCAGCACCCTTGTGTGAAGGGGGATCAACTGAACAAGTTCTGCATTTTCCTTAACAAGTTCTTCATTTTTGTTACAAAGCTCTTCCTCTCGGTTAGCAAGTTGTTGTTTTTTGCTCCACAGTTGTGCTATAACCCTTTGTGTCCTCTCATCGTAGGGTGGATCAAGCCACTTCTTGAAGTCACACCCCCCTTCCATAGTCGGACATCCCCAATACCTCCTTCTATAGTTGAACGGCATATGCCACTCACGGATAATTGCAGATCTCTTACAATAGCATAGCCGGTCAGCGTTTGTTGATGATGAATATGAAGAGGCCATTATGCGATGTAATGCTTGATTTTCCTATGAATATGATAAATCCATTACTGAATGTTTCATAAACATAAAACTCAAACAAGATCTAAGTTGAGAGGAGAACCTTACCGAATAATGGTGATGATTCACCCAGAGCTTCAGTTGCAATGGTGATAACGCAGTAACTCTAGGGATAACACTATTTATACAAGAGAAGAGTTGTGCATAACAACTAGCACACAGCTGTAAAACACTCAGATTGTACATAACAGCTATGAGAGAGCTGTATCACACTGATGATACAGTTGTAAAACACTCAGATTGTGCATAAGATTGTAGAAGAAATGGGTGAAAAATTAAAAAAATGAGAAATTGGGCCCAAATAGGCTCAATATGGAGGATTGTAGAAGAAAAGTGTGAAAAATTGAGAAAATGAGAAATTGGGCCCAAATAGGCCCAATATGGAGGATTGTAGAAGAAAAGTGTGAAAAATTGAGAAAATGAGAAATTGGGCCCAAATAGGCCCAATATGGAGGATTGTAGAAGAAAAGTGTGAAAAATTGAAAAAATGAGAAATTGGGCCCAAATAGGCCAAATATGGAGGATTGTAGAAGAAATGGGTGAAAAATAAAAAAATGAGAAATTAGGCCCAAATAGGCCCAATATGAAGGATTGTAGAAGAAAAGTGTGAAAAAATGAGAAATTGGGCCCAAATAGGCCCAATATGGAGGATTGAAAAAGAAATGGATAAAAAACTAAAAAATGAGAAATTGGGCCCAAATAGGCCCAGTATGGAGGATTATATAATTATACTTGTATAGTATAGTATTTCGATTATATTTCATGTAGACACTATAGTATTTGGTTATATTTCATGTATATACTATAGTATTTGGTTATATTTCATGTAATTATACTTATACATTATAGTATTTGGTTATATTTTATGTAATTATACTTATATACTATAGTATTTGGTTATATTTCATGTAATTATACTTATACACTATAGTATTTGGTTATATTTCATGTATATACTATAGTATTTGGTTATATTTCATGTAATTATACTTATATATTATAGTTTTTGGTTATATTTTATGTAATTATACTTATATACTATAGTATTTGGTTATATTTCATGTATATACTATAGTATTTGGTTATATTTCATGTAATTATACTTATACACTATAGTATTTGGTTATATTTTATGTAATTATACTTATATACTATAGTATTTGGTTATATTTCATGTATATACTTGTAGTATTTGGTTATATTTCATGTAATTATACTTATACACTATAGTATTTGGTTATATTTTATGTAATTATACTTATATACTATAGTATTTGGTTATATTTCATGTCATTATACTTATACACTATAGTATTTGGTTATATTTTATGTAATTATACTTATATACTATAGTATTTGGTTATATTTCATGTATATACTATAGTATTTGGTTATATTTCATTCTGTTACACTTATATAGTATAGTATTCGGTTATATTTCATGTATATACTATAGTATTTGGTTATATTTCATGTATATACTATAGTATTTGGTTATATTTTATGTAATTATACTTATATACTATAGTATTTGGTTATATTTCATGTATATACTATAGTATTTGGTTATATTTCATGTATATACTATAGTATTTGGTTATATTTTATGTAATTATACTTATACACTATAGTATTTGGTTATATTTCATGTAATTATACTTATATACTATAGTATTTGGTTATATTTCATGTATATACTATAGTATTTGATTATATTTCATTCCGTTACACTTATACACTATAGTATTTCGTTATATTTCATTATGTTACACTTATATAGTATAGTATTCGGTTATATTTCATGTATATACTATAGTATTTGGTTATATTTCATGTATATACTATAGTATTTGGTTATATTTCATGTATATACTATAGTATTTGGTTATATTTTATGTAATTATACTTATACACTATAGTATTTGGTTATATTTCATGTATACACTATAGTATTTCGTTATATTTCATTCCGTTACACTTATACACTATAGTATTTCGTTATATTTCATTCTGTTACACTTATATAGTATAGTATTCGGTTATATTTTATGTAATTACACTTATATAGTATAGTATTTCGTTATATTTCATTTCGTTACACTTATATAGTATAGTATTTCGTTATATAATAACATGCAATTTAACCAAAACAACCAAAACATATATACACATGATCCAAAACACAAGTGTCTAATCCACATAAATACATGATCCTACAATCTAGTCATCATCGGGGACTCTACCGCTACCCTCTCCTCTCTCGTGCTGTGAATCAGTAAATCTCTGAGAAGCATGCGGTAAGGGATCAGTCGCAGGCGCCTCGTGACCTATCAAATCATGAATCCACGAAATAATCGTAGCAGTAACATCTGGTGGAAGCTCGTCCCTCTCCTCTAAAAAACGCCGCATCCGACCGGCGATAATCTGGGTCCGCTGAATACACGACAATGATTTCCATTACAATTAAACTGATTTTAAGCACGTAAAAAATGATAAGCGATAAATAAAATGTATCATACCATGAGAGTAGACACCGGTGGAGCTGGAGGGACGATAGGAGCCAGACCTGGACGATCCTGTCTAGGAGACCGTGCGTCCACATAAGGATGTGACATCTGCTCCAGCCAATCGATGTACGCATCGTCAGTGTCCCAGGCGAAGGTGGTATGGAGCATGTCCTGAAGCTCGATCGTCGGTCTAGGGTCGGCATCCCATGTGCACAGTTCGTCGGCGTACTGAAGATCATACGCCCTCAAGTCGACCCGCCTCTTCACCTCGCGTGGCGCTGGTGGATCCTCTGGAACCCCCTGCCTGTAACCGAACTGTCGGAGGACTCGGTCCGGCATGTACGGCTCCTGTATATCGAGGCACTGAATAATGCCTCGATACAAAGAAGGAGCGTACTGACGGGTCGTAAAGTCTAACGGACCCTACGGTGTCCAGGCAACCTAAAATTTATATTTCATGTTTTTAATTTTTTTTCGAGGCCACTATATACCTAAATTCAAAACGTATATTTATAATTTTAATTACCTAAATTCAAAGCATAAATTCATAATATAAATTTCCTAAACGAAAAGCAATAAAACAGTAAAGTATTACCTCGTCAAATCTCACGGCGTCTAAAATGCGGCGAATAGCCATCAGCCGCTCCGAATTCCGTCCCTGAGGAACCTCCCTCCCGTCTCTCCGAGCGGCCCTCGTATCCACCATGGCCTCCAAGTCAAGGACAGCGTGACCTCGGAAAGTAGGAAAGTACGCCCAAATCCAGGCCTACATATATATAAAAACCCGTAAGCATATGATATCATATATTTTAAAAATAATTTAAAATAAATTAATAGTTACCCTCAGAAGAAGTGTATACCCTGCAATGCCCTTCGCCCTGGCCCGTGACGCCTCACCCAAATTCCGATACAGGACAGCCAGTACGCTGACTCCCCAGGCATAACAACCGCTGCGGTCGTGGTCATAGACTAGCGCCATGTACTTGTACTTGACGGCGTTCGTCGACTTGTCCGGGAAAACGGTACAGCCGAGGAGCGTCATCAAGTACATGGACGCTATGCGTCGGTCATCCCTCTCTGGACTGGATAGCTGCTCAATCGACCTCAGCGAGAGGGACTCTATCGGAATACCGCCACCACCGAACCACAGGGACAACAACTCCTGGTTCGCCCCAGTAACAGCGCAGACGTGCTCTCTGACGACGGAGTCCGCCATATCTGTGGTGACGCTCAAGCCGTCGATGAGAATCGCCAGGATGCCGCGACATCATGGAGCGTGATAGTGATCTCGCCCCATGGGAAATGGAACGAGCTCGTCTCCGGATGCCATCGCTCGACGAACACAGAAATAAGCACGTCGTCGACACTCCTGAAGTCCACCTCCCTCAGAGAGGTGATACGGCTCCGCTGCGCAAAATCCCACCAGGTGTCAGGAGCCGCTGTAATGTGCTGGTCCATCTCCCAATGCCACGGCTTCCTGGTGTACGTCTTCAGAACCTTCCTCATCTGAAAAATAAATAACAAAATTAGTATTATACTTATACATTTATATATAGCATTTTCATATTTTTATTAACAAATCTTAGACTACATCAAAGAGGTACCGTATCATCCACGCGCGCAACGGGTGGTGGGGGCTCTGGTAGTGCCAACGCCAATGTCATGTCCCATACGACCCTGGCGACGTGGGTCGTATACGTACCCAGGAGGTGAGGAACGAGGGGCCCTCCTGGCATCCAAGGCTCCACGGGACCCGCCTGCTCGGGAACCGGATCCGCCTGCTCCTGAGCTGGCGGATCCGCCTGCTGCGGAGGCGGATCCACGTGCTGCGGAGACGGATCCCCCTGCTGAGAAGCCGGATCCGCCTGCTGGGGAGACTCGTCCATCCCCAAGTCCTCTACGGGTCCATCATAATAGTCGCGCTGGAAGGCCGCGTTGGCAACGGCAACTGCCTCCTCCTCCAGATCCATGGACGAGGTCGATGAGGAAGACGGAGACAGCGACGGGTCAGACCTGGTCACGCCCACCTGCACTCCCGTCACGTCGCGACGTCCTGTGTCGCGACCTGTACTCCTCAAGTCCTCTAGGACGACCTGCACTCCCGTCGCGACGTCCTGTGTCGCGTCTAGGACGGGAAGCAGATCCACTGAAGCGGCCACCGAAGCGGCCCGACGAGCCGATGCTGTGACCGGATTCCTCCGCGCCAGCTGACGGGAGCCACGTCGGGGCCGTCTCACAGACAACATCGAGGCTTGCAAAGCCTTTTAATAACATATTAACTCGTCAAATTTTTAAATTCTTAAACAACTACATTATCTGCCAAAATATAGATCTAATTTGTCATCTTAATTTGCTAATATATTTCTTTAAATTCAATCACAATTTAATAACAACATAAATTCCTTAATTTTAATTTTAATTTCATATCATAAATTTTAGTTTCATATACACATTTGTTTTTCTAAATTCAAGTTAAATTATTATAACTGAAATCCAAAATTCAATACCTATATTCAAATTCAATTTTTATAACATAAATATAAATTTCTAAAATTAATTACATATCAACAATTTCAAATCTAAATATTAATTTTAAACAAATCTATAATTAATTTCAGATCACTAATTTCTAATTGTAATACATATTTTATTCTAAATTTTAATCAATTCAAAATAAATTTCTAAAATTCATAAATAATATTTTATAAAATATAAATAATAATTAATTACATATCACTAATTTCTAATTGAAACAAATCTAGAATTAATTACAGATCAACAATAAATTTCTAAAATTCATAAATAATTAATTATAGATCACTAATTTCTAATTGTAATACATATTTTATTCTAAATTTTAATCAATTCAAAATAAATTTCTAACATTCATAAATAATATTTTCTAAAATTCATAAATAATAATTAATTACAAATCACTAATTTCTAATTGAAACAAATCTAGAATTAATTACAGATCAACAATATTTGGTTGCAATATCTATTTCTAAATTCAATACTTATTTTATTCTAAATTTTCATCAATTTAAAATAAATTTCTAAAATTCATAACTATAAATTATTCAAATATAACTATAATTTTTTTTAAATAAATCTATAATTAAATACAGATAAACTATTTCTAAATGCAATACCTATTTCTAAATTTAATATTTATTACATTCTAAATTTTCATTAATTCAAATAAATTTCAATTCCGTTCATACCTCTCGACTACCCCAGGTAGAAGTGTGACCGGGTGTCGCAGGATCGTCTCCGCGTCCGCGTCCCCCTCCTCGTCTACCCCGCGCTCGGATAAATCGAGTCCGGCAAGAACCTCGTCCTGCATCGCCATCCGGACCACCGCCGGCCATATCTCCGACGCCGGCCACCTCTCCGCCGCCGCCGGCCACCTCTGCAGCAACAGGAACACCGCCCCCAACCGCCAATCTCTCCACGCCGCCTGGAGAGCCATCCCCGCCATTCGCGCCGCCACGAGGCTCGCCGGAGGGGTCACCACCGGCGCCACTGCTCGCCATCGTCGGAGATGAGGAGGAGGAGGAGGAGAAGAAGAAGGAAAGAAAGGAGGAGGAGAAGAAGAGAAGCCGCAGGGGAGGGGAGGAAGAAGACGCCGGAAAGCGTACGCCACGACACGCCGCAGGGAGGAAGAAGAAGAGAAGAAGAAGAAGAAGAAGAAGAAGAAGAAGAAGAAGAAGAAGAAGAAGAAGAGCGGCCTCTTAACCTACCCCGTACGCCATATCATGGCGTACGCCATGGCGTACAGGCTAGGGCCGAGTTGGGCCGGCCCAAGTTGTCCAGCCCAATTAATTTTTTTTTTAAAAAAAAAGAAATACAAATACGTATTTTTCTGTACGCCGTATGAGGGCGTACAAAAAAATACGTATTTGTATTTCTTTTTTTTATTTGCCACTTTTGGCTTGTTTTTTGCTATATTTTAATACGTATGTCAGGTAAAGGCGTACGCCCTCATAGAACGTACAGTTTGTCGTGCGAAAAGCAGAAATTCATCCCATATATAGTGGCCCCGTAAAATAATACAGGAAAATGAAACAAAAAACATTAAAATGACATAACCTACGATTAGTAGGCTAAAATCCTTATTATTATTTTCTTATAGTCAACGTGTTTCATATATATTTAAGTAGCTAGCTAGCTGGCTTATATGTTCATATCAATCTCCACCAAACAAAATTCAATTCTCTACCCTCCATCTTTTAGACCTGAAATTACTCTAGTCCAGCTGCTTTGCTTCCATGGCAGCAGTCAACGCCCAAGCTGCTTCCATGGCAGCAGTCAACCAAGAAGCCGAAACGGTGTACCTGAACTGGCTACTCCGTTACAAGTACGAAAGACGTGAAGCGAAGGACCCGTACAACGATATGCGCACCGTCCTCCTGGTGGTGTCGGCCCTGATCGCCGCCGTGACCTTCCAGGCCGGCGTGAACCCTCCCGGCGGCGTCTGGCAGGACTCGAACGACGGGCACGTCCCCGGCAGCGCCATCTACTCCTCCCGCACCGAGCCCTTCTACGTCTTCTTGGTCTTCAACACGCTCGCCCTCTCCGCCTCCATCTCCGTCATAATCAGTCTCACGTTCATGTTCCCCTTCTCCATCGAGATCTGGATCGCCACGCTTTCCATGATCGTTACCTACGGCTCTTCGGTCTTCGCTATCACCCCCCGCCACCGAAGTTACAAGTTCCGTTACCTTCTGATTACCGCCGCCCTTCCCCTCCTCACCAGATTCCTTGTTCAGCTTTGTAGGTACATCAAGCGCCAGTATTACCCTGAATTTAAATGGAGGAGCTTGTTCCCATCCGCCCATTAAATAATTCATGTTCAATTTGATTTTCTGCTTCAGAGTGTTGCTGTTCAATTCTCGTTCGATTCAGTATCGTTGATTCTGTTACTTACAATTTTTTCCAGTCAAATGTACTACGTGTTGTGTGAATTTTGGAAATGGATTGAATGCAATTAGAGGATTGAAATCCATGATTGCAATTAGAACATCCAATTGGAACATCAGTGATCGTTGTTGAGCACGGAGCAGTAACCCATGCCATTTGGAGTTTATATCGAACCACCCTCTAAATAAAAAAAGTTAACAATGAACCATTCTCTTTTCAAATCACCAATAAATATAATTTGTTTAAAAGATAAATTATCTTTAAACATGTAAAGAAAAGCCATTTAATTTATAAAAAAGAAAAATACATTATTATCTTCGTTAAAACCTCTTTTTGTTCACCATATATGATTTTTTTTTTATAAATGAAGACTATACTTAGATAGTATGGTCGACTCAACAAACTAGACAAATTCACACTATATTATGGTTTATTTAGATCTACGGGCATATATGAAGCTCATTTTTTTTTATAAATAATATAAAATACAAATTATTTACATAAAGACTAAAATAATAATTAAGTTTTCTTTGTTTAATTTCCGTTTAATTTATCATATATATGTTGGAGTAATGATTGGATTTCAACATGGTTGATTAAACACTTAGGTTACAATTTTTGTAATTTTTTTGCAATTGAAATTCACTCATATTTACTTTTATTCAATAAATTACAACTCTTTAAGAAAATTAATCAGAATTTCATTTAAAAAATAGAGTAAAATATTATTTCTCATTATTTAATTTCTCATCTTGATGTCAACCATAAGTTCGTTGCACATGCTAAAAATTTAAACATAATATTATTGGAAAATTTATTCATATTGCTTTCAGTCTATATGCTAATTAGTATTATTTTTTGTTGCTTTAAAAGGTAGGATTATTTTTTGGACTTTAGGTGAAATAAATTTTAGTCATTTCATATACAATCTAATTTTATTTTATTTTATATTTAATACTCATTTGATTGATATAAGATATATACTTGATTATTTTTTTGCACGTACTAAATTAACAAAGGCACATATATGTACGAATTTAATAGGTTCTTGGGCACTAAATTACTAAACAATGAATTTACATAGTTCTATCTTTTCTCTTTCCACATTGTAAATCCAAATGTCTTTTTTTCTTGTTTTTCCTATTTAGAAGGTATTTTCATATTTTTCTCAAATATTAGATATAACCAAGGCAAATTATTGTGGGTGGTTGATTGTAAACTTTTTTAGTTTAAAGGGTGGTTTTATATAAACTTCATGTTTAAGGGTGGTTTTGTGTAAAGTCTAGTATTTAAAGGGTGGTTTTATCTAAAAAAAACCCTAATATATTATATACCTTAAAGATTCATATTTGCAAACTCTAGTCTTTAAATAAAGGTTAACTGCAAATTATATCTACCAATTAGATTCATCCAGCAATATATTAAATGAGGAAGACAGATCAAGACCATATAAAAAAGGGGGAAAAAAACGTAAAATCACCCTCTATCTCTCTTTATTTACATAAAACCACCCTTAAAAAAACTTGCAACAAACCACCCTTAATTATGAAATAGTTGCAAAGAGCCACCCATTCCCTTGAAACAATAAACCCTTTAATTTTACATTAAAAATAAGTCCAATTGTATATATACATGTTCAATAAGATAAATAAGTTTTTTATCTAAATGTTGATTGGTCCCATTTTGCTGTTTTTCAATGCTCGCATATAACTTTATTATTGGTTGATTAGTGATTAATTACACACTTTTTTATGGTAAAATATGTTGATTAAATAATTAGAATCTGGGTTAATTATTGGTTGATTAGTTGATGTCTTGATCAGGAGAATAGTTTTTAATTATAAGTCAACAAATACAACCGATTTTATAAAAATAAATTCAACTTTGTTATTTTGAAAAACTTATTGAGCTTGCGTTTAAAAAAATTCATATCAAATCCGGTTTCAATTTTATCGAATTTAAGCTTTAAGTTTTCAATTGGTGACCTTTCAAAAAAAAAAAGCTCAACTATTCGGCGCATAGGCATTTTTGCCTTTTGGCGCATAGGGCCGCGCGTAACGTGAGAATAGACTTCCCACGTTACGCGTCGATACTGACCCATTCAAGACCCACACGTAACGTGTGAATTGTCTCCACACGTTACGTGTGGGAATCTGGCTATAAAAGCCAGATTCGGCTCCTCCTCTTCATCATCAGCACTCAGCCGCTGCGCCTCCTTGCCCCTCCCGCGTAACGTCTCTTTGCCCCTCCCGCGTAACGCCTTCTCGCCCCTCCCGCGTAAGGTTAGTTCCTAGAAATAATTATTTGATTTTGTTTTTAATAAATTTAAAGTGTTTGGTTAGGAAATGTAGATCCACACATAGTATTTGGTTAGATAGATCTAGGTTTGGATGGTAGATCTACGATTTGGAGATGATTTGGATGGTAGATCTAGGTTTTGTAGAAGTTTTTGTGATGCTTAGGGTTTTGGTTAGGTAGATCTAGGTTTGTTGACATTTTGTGTGGAAAAATGAAAGTGGAAGTGATGATATTGTTAGATTGGTAAAAATTGTGGATTTGTTGTTGAATTTTGGGTATATTTGATAAAAAAAAAAAAAAAATCGGACTGTCTCGCCGGAGAAGACGACCGGAATATCGCCGGAAAGTCGCCGGCGGCTTGCCGGTGAAATTGGAATGTGCACATTCACACGTAACGTGTGAATGTGCACCACGCGTTACGTGTGAGAGCAAGTCACACGTAACGTGTGAATTTGCATTTTTTTTAATTTCTGGAACGTTGATTTTCTGTTTGTTGATTTTTGTTGATTAAAATTCGGACTGTCTCGCCGGAGAAGTCGGCCGGAATATCGCCGGAAAGTCGGCGGCGGCTTGCCGGTGAAATTGGAATGTGCACCACGCGTTACGTGTGAGAGCAAGTCACACGTAACGTGTGAATGTGCACCACGCGTTATGTGTGAGAACAAGTCACACGTAACGTGTGAATTTGCATTTCTTTTGATATCTGGAACGTTGATTTTCTGTTTGTTGATTTTTGTTGATTAAAATGTGTTGATATGTAAACGCAGATGGAACCTGGGGAAAGAACTGAACGCAGGATACGTCGCAACCTTGTACGCCAACAGTCGTATGTGACTGGCGAAGAGGTCAAAAGGTCGGAAAGGAGGCAACGGAGGGATGTGTGCTACCGGGATGATGAGACCGGCGCATACCAGATTGGAGCAGGTAGCAGTACTGGGGCTGGTTTAGGGTTTCAAACTGGAGTCGGTAGCAGTAGTGGGGCTGCTGGCGATACTGGCATGATAGGAGTGCATAGCCTAATGGCAGTGCCGTCGTTTATTGGGGGTAGAGCAGGCTCTGAGCCTCCGAGGGACCCAGACTATGAAGGAAGTCTGTTGCATTGTTATTCTGATACAATAGATCAGAATAACTATTACGGGCGGAATTTTAGTCTGCCGGTACTACCGCCGCATGTGAGCCCTCATCATAGCCCGAGGGATTATTATCAGGGAGATGAGGAGCAGGACAACCCGTGGGAGAACCCGGCAGTGTACCCGAACGCTGCCTATTATCAGCCTATGGTAAGTACATTTAGTATAACATGCATTTGTTTACAATTCATTATTGCATCTGATCTATTTAATAAATGTAGGATCATGCCTGTACATGGGGGACTCAGGACCAGGGGACTCAGGCCCAGTCCAGCAATGCCTGGGTTCTTGCTGTACTTGGTGGGGTCTGCCCTCTTTCTTGACAAGTCTCAGCATCGCTTGCCCGTTTATTACACTCCGTTCGTGACTGATCTCACAAAAGTCACAAACTATGCATGGGGTACCGGTGTTCTTGCACACGTGTACCGCAGCTTGGGCGAGTGCACAAGAAAAGAGGCACGGGTCATGTCCACATGTTTCACTCTGATCCAGGTATTAAATGGCTTGAATAAAAATATCTAAATTTTTGTTATAGATATATTATATGTTTGTTATGTAGGGAATTGACATATGTGTAATTATTTTGTAGTCATGGATATATCAGTACTTTCCCATGTTTAGACCTGCACAGAGTGTTTACTGGGACCCATAATAGCCGATCCCATACGCCAGAAAATGGGACATGTCACATGAACCCAACCGGACCAGGAATTATAGGGAGGAGCTGGATGGGATGCATGCTGATAGTGTAAATGCATATACGGTCCTTATCTATTATGTTAAAATATATATGCATTATAAGTTGTTTGAAATTCAATTGTGTTTAGGTTGAGTGGATGTCATACGGCTCCATTGACTTCAATAATGAGATGTTTGCTTCATCGCGATTTCATGGAGTCATATCCTGTTTGTGGGTCACCGAGCCTTACATGCCGGATCGAGTAGCTCGGCAGTTTGGGCGTGTACAACAATGTCCAAGACCACCGATTGTTCCCATTAAGGCATGGAGGGGCGTGAAGATTAGCAGTTACACGGTGGAGTACGATAGATCCTTACATGCATGGAATGCCCGCAATGAACATTCCATTAGCCTGCAAGCCATGGGTCCTCCAGTTCGTCAACACCACCAGTGTACCGATGATTACATGCAGTGGTACCTCCAACATACACATCCATTCATCATCCCTCAAGAGGATCGTTACACTCAGCAGCAGGTAAGTAATCATGTAATTATATCCTGTTTATTTTTGACTTCGTGTATGTTTATTAATCGTATCCACTTATCTTATGTGCAGTGCCTTGATAGTTGCTATTCACGTATGGATCCATATCGCGATCATCACCATGGAGATGACCGATGTGAAGACGTAGCCGAGGCGTTACAGCAATCATTGGAGCAAATGTATCCCTTCCTTTCGAACCATTGAACTTGGCTGCTTCGTCATTTGAGCATTAGTTTGAATGTTTTGTTGAAATTTGAATGTTATGACTTGAGTTTGAATGTGTTTGTTGAAGTTTGAATGTTATGACTTGAGTTTGAATGTTTTGTTGAAGTTTGAATGTTATGACTTCAGTTTGAATGTTTTGGGGAAGTTGTTTGGATTATGACAACAATAGGAATGTCGTACTCATTGCAGCATACTATAGGAATGTCGTACTCATATCATTCATTACATAAATTGACTGTTTTGACCTTCTTCTTTCGTTTTGGTTTCTTTTCGTCCTTGTCTGGTTCATACTCCAACGAACGATCTAATAGCCATTGATCTACGTAATCACCCGAAGGCGGGTCATGATGATACAGCCACCCCGAGTAAATAGGAGGCAAGGGCGAAGTTTTGGCCAGCCCAATCTACATGAAAATCAATGCATCATACATATGTTTTAACACAAGATAGTATAAACAGATGTTTTAACACAAGATAGTATAAACAGATGTTTTAACACAAGATTGTATAAACGTACCGTAATAAAATGTTGCTCGTTCTCGACATGGCAAATGCATACCGTCTTCAAATTCTCCCCAATCGATGCTTCGTTTGTCTTCCCCCTCATAGGCAGATATGTCATCCCCACGCCACGACCGACGGTAACGAACACACATGTGAATGTCGTTGCCACCAAACATCCCATATCCGGGAGCTCCAACCACGTCTCCGGTGGGGCCGGCCTGTTCGGCGAAGGAAACCAATCAAGCTTCGCCTCTATTGCCTCAAGTGTCATCGTAGACACCCAAAGTGGCGCGAGTAGCTCATACTCTTTTCTCAACGTAGCGATCATGGTACGTCGAACAAATTCCCACTTATCTTGCCCTAAGCCCAGACCATGCGCAATGGCTCTGTACCCGCAGTTTCCATCACCCACTATCTCATACCATCCTCCAAAGTGTGGTCTCATACACTTGGGGAACTGTGAAAGATATCGCCACGAGTTCTTGATCAATGACGTGGCACCACACGGTAAGGGTAGGCCCGTCTTCGGTGGTCTTCCTTTTTGCTTTTTCGGAGGTGTTCCGTCCATCTGTTGGTCAGTGTGCTCCCATGATGAGGGTTGTCTTTTGGTGGCAAAGTTCCAGAGTAGTCTGCTCTGGATGTGCTATACTTCTAAGTGTACAGACTGCTCTTTGTTGAATCTCCACTGGCAATGTGGGGAAGACACTTCGGGCAAATTCGTCAAGCAAAGATCTATTCACGTTGCGTGTGCATAATTCTTCCTCTTCTGATGTCTTCACTTCTGACAAGGTCAGTTGCCTCCAGAACGGATGCAACGAGCTAGGTTCAATTGGGGTCTCGCTCCGAACATTTTGCGCCATGTCATGAACGCAAGGCAAGCCATCTCTGACCCTCATCTGGCATCTGCATATAGTGCTCCACACTGGAGCTTCTCATTTCCTGTATTCCTCAATCAAACGAGCTAGTGCAACCGCAGACACCTTGAAGTGCAGCTTACGAAAAAGATGTGCGTCTGTTAGCAGTGTATATCTCTTCCCAATGCTCTCATTCAATGCCCCCCGAATCTCAGTAATATGATTGCGCAACCGTGTATCATATTGATCGAACACAGTGCAAAGGTTGCCATCGTTGCTTGTGAAGAAGCTTTTCAGACTGGAATGGGCCCCTTCAACCCTGTATTACAATCAAGAATCCGAAAATTTGTTTGATTGTTGTAAAGGTCTAACTAAGTTCAAATAACTAGCTAAATTTAGATAAACCATTGATGCACATACCTGTTAGTGGTGGTAGTACCGAGCGTGAACACTGTATCTGTCCATACAGAGACGATTCTTTCCTTGTAGGGGTCAAGCCAGTTTTTTTGTAGGTACTGAACACATTTTGGAGCTTTCTTCCAATCACACTTCAGCTTCCAGAGTGATCTTTCGTACCCTTGTATGGTCGTTTCCTTGAAGAGCTTCATGCAATCGTTGGAAAACGTTGTGCCCCTAAACTTGCCCATGGCCTTCTTCCCGAAGTCTTCAATATTCTTTCTCACATGCCGCCTACATAGGAGAAATTTTGCTTCTGGAAACTGCTGCTCTAATGCGTTCATCAACGCCTTCTCCCGATCAGTGACAGCACATGTGGGTGCTCGTTGCACCTTGGCAAACATCTTAGCAAGTTGCTCTATGGCCCATTTGTAACTGTCTTCGTCCTCCTTCTCCAGAAATGCCCCGGCAATATTGTAGTTTTTCCAAACAGATGTGATGTCGACAATTTCAAGGAAGGGCAAATTGTAGCTGCACACATAATCATATATAAAATACAATGGCGTCCTAACCTTGACATGAACAAATGAAGAGTATAATTCATATGTTTGTTACTAACCAGTTAGTTGCATATATAGAGTCCAGCAGCACAATGTACGGAAATGCCTTCAGCAACCGCAACTGATCCTGGCTTGCAAAGAAGATATCCGTTATCTTGTTGGTCTCCTTGTTGAATCTATACTCCATGAAGTACCCTTTCTCATTGCACTCATACAAGAACTGTTGTACAACTGTTCTTCCTTCCATGCCCTTCTTTCTTATCTCGTGCATGATGTTGTATACTTGCTTCATCTTGGTCAAATTTCCAGGGGACGATTGGATTGTAGTATGAATCTTCTGAGGCTTGCAATGATTGACCGTCATCACCCTTATAATCTCCTTCTCTTCAGCAGTTGGTCGCCCAGCTAATGCACTACCATACAAATTGTCTCCTATGACATGGTTGTGAGTTTCATGTTGTACAGTGATCCTCCACAATCCCTTCGGCCTTTCTTTCAGCCTCAACATGAAGGGACACCCACATTTCTTCGACCTTGTGATGTCTCTCACTTGGTCAGCTCCTTTAGGGACGTTTTGTCCATGCCTATCACACGGTAACCAAGTCCCCCCGAGGGTCGAAGGGGTGGAAGCTTTATTCCTCCACTTTTTGATGCAGAATTGCTGATTCATAGCAATCTCCCGCGCCCACAAAAAGGCTTCTTCTCTAGACTCCCGGATTTGATCAGATGTGAAGAACCTTGAATAATCGGCCGAGACGTACACATCCTCCTCCGGTAGTACACTGAACTGAGGCTGTGTGTGTAGGGATGGAAAGCACAGCTGTGGGGTAGCATGAGATGAAGATGCTTCTGGAGGAAACGGTATCCCAACATCAAATGATGGTATATCAATAACTTGTTGAGGCGTGTTCCAATCCTGCAGTTTTTCCGGCGTTTCCCAAACCGGAAATGTCTTCTGTGGAGTGCTCCAGTCATTGAGGGAGATATTGTTTAACCCCTCGTATAAATGATAGTTCGTCTGCATACACGAAATCATGTCATCAATTAGTGCACTGATTATAAAAAAGCACGTACTGTCAAACCGTGCCATATTACAGAATGAAACCTGGTTTCGGGTGGTGATTACACACGTAACGTGTGAAGAGTGTCCACACGTTACGTGTGAAACACACCCACACGTAACGTGTTGAACACCTTCACACGTTATTTGTGAACATTCTTCACACGTAACGTGTGAAACTGTTCTTCAATGTAACAACAAATTCGTAGCCCTAAACCCTAAACAACGCTCAATCTTTGTTTCTAATACCCTAAACAATAAAATGAGATCTTTAATATTAAACAATAAGTATCAAAAATAGCTTTCCTAAATCCTAAACAACAAATATAATGGGCCATCAAAAATAACTTCTCTAAACCCTAACCATGAAACTAAGAACTTTAAACATTTTCAAAACAAGAAATAAAAAAGACAACTTTAGGGTTACTTATAGAAATTACCTCGTTCCAAAGTGGAATATCTTCCCCATTGTTGCTCCAATACTCGTTGTTGTTCGGATTGTCCATTTTTTGTACAAAAAATGTGAGTGAAAATCAAGATTTTGGGAGTGTTTAGGATGAGGGTTTAGGTTCGAAATGGATTCGAAATGGGTTGTTAGCGGACAAAGAAGATGGGTCATTATTACAGTTAGGTGGGGACAAGACGGTTAATTCAATGCGTTTTGCAACAGACTGAACCACACGTTACGTGTCAAACCGTTCCACACGTTACGAGTGAAGTAGATTGGCACGTTACGTGTGAAACACACTAACACGTAACATGTGATTACTAGGGTTTAGGGTTTAGGCGTATGTAGGGTAGGGTAGGATAGGATGGATAGGGGTAGGGTTTAGGTTTTTTGTGGTATAGGGTTATGGCATTTCGGTAGAGTTTAGAATAATGAGTTTTAAGTTTAGGGTTTAGGGTTAGGGTTAGGGTTTAGGTCTTAGGGTTAGTGTTATGATTAGGGTTTGAGTTTAGAGTTTATCTTTAATTATTAAGGGTGAATTTGGGTATGCGAGTTACATTGTTTATGAGAGTGGTTGACGTTTAGGGTTTAGGGTTATTAGGGTAAGAGTGGTTGAGGTCCTTAATGCTAGTGGTTGAGGTTTTTAATGCTAGTGGTTGAGGTCTTTACTTTTTGTGGTTGTGGTCTTTAATTATTACAGCTGTATATATCATTTCACTATATAAGAGGCATTAGGGTTGTTTGTTCACTACAACACTTCCAACACAAGCGAGATTGAAGATTCATTTGTGGGTAAGCTTCTTCTTCCAGTTTCTTTCGATTTAGTAACCCTAATTGGCCTTTTCATATTAATGGATTTGTAGGAAACCAAGCACTACATCAAATAATGACATCTTCATCCGAATCATCATCAAACCTAAATAGGCACCATCAACAAATAAGTGCTCCACAATGCGAGTGTAATTTGAAAACCATTGTCCGTACTTGGGATTTGCAGTGGAACTACGGAAGGAGGTATTGGGGATGCCCAAGACTAGGGTGTTTATACAGGAATTGGATTGATCCTGTGTACGAGGAGAGGGCACACGCGGTTATTCGACAACAATGGCGGGAAAAACAAGATCTTATTAAGGTGAATCAAGATGTTGTTAAGCAAGAACTTTTACAAGATATGGATAAGATGCGTAGGTATAACCTCAATCTATATAATGATGTACATCATATAATGCCTTGATGTCGTATCTTTTGTGTAATGTTGTTTACGTACTATCAACATTTGTAGGGAGCAAACAATTTTATCAAAGCAGAGACATGATATGTCGCGAAGTTTTACAAGAGACTATCCTAATTTTTTCAAACGCAACTAGACGATGTCATTTATTTTGTGCTAGGTTTTTTAAGTTTATGAAGAACTTGTATTATTTCTTGTATGTGATTGTATTCATCCAACGTAATGAACAATTCTATTCTATCTTCTATGTTGATTATTTTGGGGTATTTTTTGTAGGGTTTTAGATAAACAAATAAATACTACAAATAAACATTCTAAACCCTATTGACTAACTCACACGTAGCGTGAGGGTACAAACCACACGTAACGTGTGAAATTGTCCCACACGTAACGTGTGGAGCACTGTGACACGTAACGTGTGGTTTGTACCCTCACGTTACGTGCGAGCCTATGCGCCAAACGGCAAAATGTCTATGCGCCGAAAAGTAATCGTGAAAAAAAAAGGGTTTCCAATTGGTGATATTTTGTCAAAATACAGTTTGTTCATGTTGAGTTGATTGAGCTTCTTCTTCTTTTTTTGTCATTTTAAAATGATTATATTATTTTAAATGTCGGCTAAAAAATTTATTAAAAGTTTGGAATCGAATTTGCAATTTGCATTTTATTACGAACTCTTTATGCATAGTTTATCAATGTTTTTAATATTAGCATTTCACCTAAATATTTTTTTTTTTCAGAAAGAAGTGTTCCAGCAGAATATATGATTACAAAATTACTAAATTGAATTAGAAAAAGAGAAGCCATCAATGATTAATTAAAAAATATATAATTAATAAGATCATCAAAACTAGATATAAACCTTATTTTCAATAGTGAGTTAGCGGTTTGAAGGAAATGGGTGGTTCTTTGTAAATGTTTTTAGATTAAGGGTGGTTTTTGCAACTTTTTTAAAAGGGGTGGTTTTATGCAAATAAAGGTGTATAAAGGGTTCCATAAGATCAATTTTAATGGATCTAAACTTCATAACAATGCAGCTGGATTTGGATATGTAATTCGGGATCATAATGGGAAAGTCATAGCTATGAAGAATGACAAATGTACGTGGTTACAACTCTGTCTTAATGGCAGAGACTATTGGTTTATGAGAAGCAGTAAAAGAGGCCAAAAGATTAAATCTTAGGAAAGTGGAAATAGAATGTGATAATTTATGTGTTATTAATTCCTTAATGAATAAACGAGAATGCCCATGGGAAATAGAAATGATTATATTTGACATTAAATGGGATATTATCAGTTTTACGAGAATAAAAATCCAACACTGTTTTAGAGAGGCAAATAGGGTGGCAGACAAACTAGCAACTTTAAGCCACCAAAATATTTTTGTAATGAATCATCTTTTTAATGTACAAGAACTTCAAGTTCTCATCTGAAAGGATACACTAGGAGTCTAGGATGGTAGACTATGAAGAGTCAATTATCCTAATTACCTTACCTTAACAAAAAAAAAAAGGTGTATAAAGGATGGTTTTATGCTTTTCTCCTAAAAAAAAGGAAGGCTAAGATTGAAACACAATATTTAATGAATATTTAGGCATAATCTCACTTCAAATAATACTATAGTACTATAGGCAATGGATTAGTCAAATGACATACATAGTAGAAGCAAGTGTTGTAATTTAGTTCGAACTAATGTAGTAGTATCCGTGCCTTGCACGAGATTTGTTTATTTTTTTAACATTTTCAAAAAATAGTATATAAAAATTATATACTTAATTGATGTAGAAATATATAGGTAGTGACTCTTAATTATAAAAGTATATGAATGTTAATATAAAAAAGGACTAATTGAATCAAGAGTATAAATAGTAGAAAAATCAGTTGAGAAACATTCCATTAAAACAACAATAACTGAAAGAAATAAAAAAATGGAAATTACGCCTGGTAACCCTGAGTTTTTGACAATTTTGCCTAGTAACCCTGGGGTTTTGACTTTTTCGCGAAATCCTCTCAAGTTTTGACAATTTCGTGTGGTAGCCCTGAGTTTTTAATTTTTTCGTCGGATACCCCTGACCCCTCCATCCATTCACTTAAAAAAACGTTAACTTTAATTTTTTAGGACTTAGGGGTTTAGGGTTTATGTTTAGGGCTTAAGGGTTTAGGGTTTTGGGGTTTAAGTTTTATATTTATTTTAAGTGCAGAAATATAAACCATAAACCATAACCCTAAACCCCAAAACCTAAAACTAAACCCTAAACCTCCAAACCATAAACCCCTAAGCCCTACACCTAAACCCTAAATCCCTAAGCCTTTAACCCTAAAAGCTTTTTTAGGGTTTATGGTTTATTTTAAAAAAATAAAATCGTTTGTATTTAATGATTTAGGTATTTCGCGAAAAAAAATTAAAGTTAACGTTTTTTTATGTGAAATGAATGGAGGGGTATCCGGCGAAAAAATAAAAAACTCAGGGTTACCACACGAAATTGTCAAAACTTGAGGGGATTTCACGAAAAAATCAAAAACTCGGGGTTATCGGGCAAAATTGTCAAAAACTCAGGGTTACCCGGCGAAATTGTCAAAACCTTAGGGCATTTCGCGAAAAAGTCAAAAACTCAGGGTTACCAGGCAAAATTTCCGTAAAAGAAATTTAGTAGAGAAACATTCTATGAAGAAAACAGTATAGAAAAAAACAATAGAGAAAACAATAGAGAAAAAAACTACTTGATCAACTAAAATTCAGAATTTGGATTGGTGCAGTTCATGACATATCCTTTCATGCTTGTAAATTCAGAATTTGGATTGAGATGATTAAGGATAAAAGGATAATTGAACCTCTATTGTGGGAGTTTATATAATTACAGATTTTGTTTAGTTTGTGGAATTAAAAACTATCAATCAACCGAAACTAATAATGAAAGAGAAAAAAAAAATGGTAGAAAGAGGTAAATATATGATCAATCACTCAAATGGTGTTTCTCTAATCAGTAATTCTGTGCATGGTTAGTTCAACTTCGATTGTGGGAGAGGTCTAGAATTATAACTACAAAATAGTTAAGATGAACTTCGATTGTGGGAGGAGTTTTGATATGGCTGAATATTTTTATTTCCTAACTATTTTGCTGCTATTTTGGAAGTAAAATTCATACTGGTGTCATTGCAGATCGTCCAAAAGGCATCCTTTATTCTTTTGTGTTTAATTTTGGAAAGAAGGGTGATTGTAAATTTTTGAATACTGCCTTTATTATTTTCTGTTTAATTTTGGTATAGTATATAGATGTTTAATTTGGAAGCAAAATGCTGCATTTATCATTACAGATTGTGCAATTGCAAATAAGGGTGATTGTAGATTTTGGAAGTAAATAATTGTTTTGGTATATTATTCAGATGTATTTTGGAAGCAAACTTCATTTTGCTACTATTGCGGATCGTCCAAGGCACCCTTCCTTCTTTTGGGCTTACTTTTGGAAAGAATGGTGATTGGATATTTTTAAATTCTGCCTTTTTAATTTTTCGCTTAATTTTGGTATAGTATACAAATATTTGATTTTGAAGCAAAATGTTGTCTTTATCATTGCAGATCTTGCAATTGCAAAGATGGGTGATTCACTGATTGCAGATTTTGGAAGCAAATAAACTTTTCAGTATAGTTTACGGACGTATTGTTGACTTGTTGATATTTTTGAAGCAAAATCTATTCTACTGCTATTTTCTAAGCACAATTCAATACAGATGTATTTTGTGTTAAATTTTGGAAAGAAGGGTGATTGTAGATTTTTTGAAGGGTGATTGTAAGTTTTTGAAAGTTGCCTCTATTCTACTGCTATTTTCTAGTTTGTTTACCAAACAAACAATAATCACAAGGGCTCAAAGGAGTACCTTTGGCAGAAGGAATGGGGGACTTCTTCGCCAAAATCTACAGTCCTTTCTCACTCATGTGAGCCAACCGTCTGTGCCATAAATTTGGTGATGCATCATCTTCAACTGCATTCAGGTCATCTCTCAAGACCTTCATCTGAGTCTTGTACAACGTGTAACTTAGACTCCCTCTAGCAATCACCATCTAGCCTTTAATCAGCTTTCATCTCTTATCACCAATGTAACTGTGATGACCCTCTAGGTCCAAAGCATGAAGAGAAATCAAATTCATACGCATATCAGGTACATGTCGCACATTCTTCAGAGTCAACGTGCAACCCGCATTTGTCTGAACACAAATGTCACCCATACCAACAATCTCTGCGTAGCTGGTGTTCCCCATCTATACCTTGACAAAGTCTCCTGCTCTGTAGCTGGTGAATATCTCCTTTCTCGGTGTAGTATGATAGGATGCAGCTGAGTCCACTATCCATTCTACACGAGAATCTGATTCATCATTGTGATCATCAACACAGGAAAGAACAACAAGACCTTCTTCATCATTGTATACAACTGTAGTGGTGTTCTTGTCGTCTTCTTTCTGATTCTTCTCTTCACTCATGCTTTTCTTCAAGGCATAACAATTCCTCTTCATATGCCCTTCTTTGCCACAGTGAAAGCAAGTAAACTTTCCTTTACCCTGAGATGTTCCTCTATTTTGTGACTTCCCTTTGGATTTCCCACGCCTTTTTCTTTCCTTACTTCTCTTTGTGGACTTGATCTCTGAAGTCGTCGCCAGAGTCTGCGAAGTGTCAGTGTCCGTATCTATCCTTCTAGTCTCCTCGTTATAGAGACTATCAATCACGGTACTCAAGGACACGACACCACTCGATGCAGAGTTGTTGATGGACACAACCAGAGTCTCCCAAGTATCCGGCAAAGAACTCAGAAGCAGCAAAGCTTGTAGCTCATCATCTAAGACCAACTTCATTCTATTCAGCTGATTCACTAGCTCTTGAAACTCACTCAGGTGCTCAGTAATAGACTTTCCATCTTTGTATTTCAGATTCACGATCTTTCTAATTACAAAGGCCTTACTCTGCGCTGACTTTCTCTCGTACATGGATTCCAACTTCTTCCACAAAACATGTGCATATGTCTCATTACTGATATGGTGATAGACATTGTTGTCTACCTACTGCCTGATGGTTCTCATTGCCTTTTTGTGCAACTTTACCCAGTCACTCTCTTTGATCTCATATGGCATGTCCGACCCTAACACAATCGGATCAAACAAATCTTTGCAGTACAGAATATCTTCCATCTTCGACTTCCAAATCGAGTAATTGGAAGACGTCAGCTTAATCATCGTACACGCAAACTCCTCTGTCTTAGTCGCCATATCCTGACCCAAAGCTAAAACTGAGGTCTCTCTGGCTCTGATACCACTTGTTGGGATCGATCACTATTCGGTCACGCTAACGAATCAGTGGAAGCTCAAAATCAATGATCTACGGAACCTAAGTCTCTTTTCGGCAACCAAACCAAAATCAACCAGATCGTAGAAATCAAACCACAATCAAGCAACACAACCACAACAGAAATAATGCACAAAATCAACACAAGATTTAAGTGGGAAAAAACCCTCCTAAGGAGAGGTAAAAAACTCACTATCGTCCGCCAGAGCACGAAATCCACTAATCATCAAAACGAGTACAAGTGTTCATACATATATCAATCTCACACAGGAGATAACAAGATATGGAGAATTAACTCAAGCAAATCTCCAATGTAACAAAAAACACTTGTAATTAGTGATTAGATCCAACCAAAGAAGGGTACCTACCAACAAACACTCGTTGTCGGCTTTTTGAGACAAGAAATGAACGATCCGAGGTATAGACAGTGAAAAACTTTCACTTTCTCCACCAATTTCTCTTCTTTCTTCTCCAATCTCCCTCCTCACTCTTGTGCTCCTTTAAATCTCTCAAATGAGGGCTGCTAGGGCAAACGCGTGTGCCCAATTTCCCAATTTGAAGATGCAAATCTCGTGCATGTGATGCCTTTCACTTACATATATATGCAAGGAAATGGGGCAATACATGGGCCGGAAACTAATGGGCCTTGGGCCCAACAATTATTATTTTCTTATAGTCAACGTGTTTCATATATTTAAGTAGCTAGCTCGCTGGCTTACATGTTCATATCAATCTCCACCAAACAAAATTCAATTCTCTACCCTCCATCGTTTATACCTCAATTATTCCTGAAATCTCCAAATTACTCTAGTCCAGCTTCTTCCATGGCAGCAGTCAACCAAGAAGCATCTCCAAATTACTCTAGTCCAGCTGCTTCCATGGCAGCAGTGGTCAACCAAGAAGCCGCGCGCGAGAGAAGGGCGTACCTGAACTGGCTACTCCGTTACAAGTACGAAAGACGTGAAGCGAAGGACCCGTACAACGAAATGCGCACCGTCCTCCTGGTGGTGTCGGCCCTGATCGCCGCCGTGACCTTCCAGGCCGGCGTGAACCCTCCCGGCGGCGTCTGGCAGGACTCGAACGGCGGGCACGTCCCCGGCAGCGCCATCTACTCCTCCCGCACCGAGCCCTTCTACGTCTTCTTGGTCTTCAACACGCTCGCCCTCTCCGCCTCCATCTCCGTCATAATCAGTCTCACGTTCATGTTCCCCTTCTCCATCGAGATCTGGATTGCCACGGTTTCAATGATCGTTACCTACGGCTCTTCGGTCTTCGCTATCACCCCCCGCCACGGAAATTACAAGTTCCGTTACCTTCTGATTACCGCCGCCTTTCCCCTCCTCACCAGATTCCTTGTTCAGGTCTGTAGGTACGTGAAGCGCCAGTATTACCCTGAATTTAAATGGAGGAGCTTGTTCCCATCCGCCCATTAAATAATTCATGTTCAGTTTGATTTTCTGCTTCAGAGTGTTGCTGTTCAATTCTCGTTCGATTCAGTATCGTTGACTCTGTTACTTACAATTTTTTCCAGTCAAATGTACTACGTGTTGTGTGAATTTTGGAAATGGATTGAATACAATTAGAGCTTAATGAAGATTGAAGTCCATGATTGCAATTAGAACATCCAATTGGAACATCAGTGGTGGTTGTTGAGCACGGAGCAGTAACCCATGCCATTTGGATGATAATATATTATATACATTAAAGATTCCTATTTGCAAACTCTAGTATTTAAATAAAGGTTAAGTGCAAATTATATCTACCAATTAGATTCATCCAGCAATATATTAAACGAGGAAGACAAATCAAGACCATTAAAAAAAACGAAGGCTGAGATTGAAACACAATTTTTAAATGAAGTAGCAATCGAAACCCGTGCTCCGCACGGGCCGTTTGTATAATTTTTGAAAATAAAGCTGAACAATTCTCTTTCCCGAAAGGATGTGCTTCAGCTTTCAAGGTGTGATATTAACTAAGTACATGCATTGACACAAGAAAGTCATCAGCAAAATCTGGAGGGAAGAAGAGATATGCTTGTTTTTTAGTAAAACCTGGATTTCTTGTAGGAAAATTTACTAAGTATAATTGTAGTGAACGAAAACTACACCCGGAAAATTCTAGCAGATACAAATAGTGCTAAAACTTATTTTTTTATTAAGAGATCAACAACCAGAGCACGGGTGTTCAATTAGTGTGTACAAACATTTCCCTGGATGCCACTCAATCTCCGTCCTACAAAGTAGTGACAAACATGAGTTTTCCACATACATTTAACAAACTACAGATCCAAGAGTAGGTGCTTACCCAATTGCCTTCTCCAAAATAGGTTCATCTTCATCAATCACGTGATACGTTTTTGTCAAAAGAGTGTTGGTGAATTCAAGCTTGAATCCCTTTGGATTCTCAACCCTACACCACTTGACATCTTTCAGATATTGTAAAACTCCTTCATCCCGTTTAAGTAATCTGAAATCCAAACTCAAATATCAGGGCATAATCAATAGAGACATAACAACATTTAGATGGAGATAAAGCAGAGTAATCACCTCTTCGGCCAAAACTTCATGGGTCTTCAGCCAAAAGCTGGGAACACCTTTCTCTGCATCCAAGGGTAAGAGGCCCACCAATAAACAGAGTAACATATTAAGTGAGGAACCAAGCAACAATCTCACACTTGCCAGAGTTACTTACTAACATGGATCAATTAACCAAATTGCACATTGAACTATTGAAGTATGCTTCCACAATTATGTCCCATTAACATGAAAGGGTGAACAATAATGTTTCAACATTGCAAGCTTTAATTACCACAATGCCAAAAGAATACCTTAGATTGATTCAACTGTAAACTTATGATACTGTACCAAACACATTCAGACTTGGCCAATTTTTTCATCTCCAATCCATATACAAACATTAATGTTTAATAATAGATTAAAAGGGTCAATTTTGAAGCATTCTGAGGTACCTTCTGTGGCATTATCATCTCCTTGCTCATTTGCCCCTTCATTAGTAACACCTTCAACTTCAACTACACCGTTTACAATGTCGCTTCGCTGTAGTTTAAAACACAAAGTAAGAAGGAAAAAACAAATGCAATATTAGATAACGAATAAGGATTCTGCAAATACATTGTGCTTTTTCAGAAAGAACACCTTAGTATAAAGTGGTTGGTAAAGCTGCTGGTATTTAGCTTCAAGTGACAGGAAAAATGAAGATGCTATTATCCATGACTATTTTCTTCAAAGAGAATGTCAAGGAAAAATAAAGTTGCCATAGATGCCTTACTTGCAATGTCTAAAATAGCATCTTCAGAAAAACAGGAAGCAGATTGCTTCTCATAACTCAGCTAAGGTTGTAACTCACCATGTCAATTCCTCATTTTGTAGCAGCTAATCCATGACTATTTACTTGCAATATCAGCTAAGGTTGTAATGCAGTAGTGTTGTTTCAGCATTACCAAATAACCTTGATGATGAGCATAAACAGGTCGAAACTAATAGAAAAGCAACATAGATTCAAGCGTAGGCAGAGTGATAGCAACCCCAAGCATAAAATAGAGGGCATCGTACTCACAATTGGAAACATGTAAGGTAAGACGCTCATTTCCTGCCTATGAATAATTTCACAAGATGCAGTCAACACATTGTTCAAAGGATGTCCTGTTTCCTCCGACTTTGCTACAAGAAAGAGTGCAGCTGTAGCAATCAACTGCAGAAGAGAGAAAAAAACAAAACAAAAAAATACAACATTAACAGCACGTTTGGTACCATTTCAGGTTTTTAGTTTTGAAAGTGAAGATCTTTCTTCAACAATTAAAATAATAGCTAAATAATAAGTTAAATTTTGAACACTGTTCACACAAGATAGAAAACACTAAACACATATTTCCAGAAAAATCTATTTAAGTTTATAAAAGGATGCAAACAGGAAGAAGAAGAAAAATTAATGACAAACAAATAAGACAGCCGTAACCAAAGTACCAACATAGGTAAATACTAAATACTATGCCATAATTCGTATCAAACAAATCAGCCAACCACCACCCAGTATTAAAAACATTGAATACATATTTCTAAAAAGTAGATTTTAGTTTCTAAAAAACCAAACGAAGGAAGCTAAATTCATTACCAAACACATCAGCCAACCATAATTAATACATGGGTAAATACCAAACAATTATGTTACAAGCTACCCATGGAACTAAGAGAATGGAAAAAGTTATATAACACAAACCCAAACATCCACTTTTTAAATTTCAAACATTAGGTCATGTTATTGTTGAAAAGTCGAAAATTAATATTCTGAGCTCAGGATAAGGATTCAAAAGTAAAGGTTCTTTTACACAGTTTGCTTTCAATGAAATATGTCAGCAAACATAAATTATATTTGTTCTCCTGTTTCGTTAAAATAAGGCAAAAAATGAGCTCCATAGGTTCGGTCATAGTATCACAAGGATAAGGTTAATCAGAAAATAGTTATCTCAACATTCGGAGCATTTAGTATGAACTCAAATATAGTTATCTCAACATTCAGTATGAACTCAAATATAATTCCACCTGATGTGAATAGGTGATATATCATAAATAAATGACATATTGACCCATTGACAACCATTACAAACACCAACATGCATAATTATCTAGAAGAAGTAGGGAACTTACATATCTATCATGACAAGCATGTGAGCGTCGTATAAAGAAGCGATGACATAAAACCATGGCAATTCCTATTGTTGTCTGTGGCCTGTAAAGAGAAGCAGAAAATCAATCCAGAAAGAGAAAACCAACAAAAGATATCAAATCCTGAATAAGTTGAGAACATCACTTCAGATCGCACAAATAATCATAAAGCATATTACTCACACATCCAGTTGTATCCCAAGGTTCTGAATGAAGGCACAATATGAGTAGCGCAATCTTGTTTCATGCAGTGCATCAATCCCATCCTTCCTTGAGGGTGAGCACCTCTCAATTTCCTCTTTTGACATTAATACTGCATCACAGTCCTTCTCCAGTTCTGACCTGTCACGTTTTCATGTTGTATGAGTGTCAAGGAAACTTATGATACTATACCAAACACATTCAGACTTGGCCAACTTTTCATCTCCAATCCATATACAAACATTAATGTTTAATAATAGATTAGTAGAAGGGTTAATTTTGAAGCATTCTGAGGTACCTTCTGTGGCATTATCATCTCCTTGCTCATTTGCCCCTTCATTAGTAACACCTTCAACTTCAACTACACCGTTTACACTGTCGCATCGCTGTAGTTTAAAACACAAAGTAAGAAGGAAAAAACAAATGCAATATTAGATAACGAATAAGGATTCTGCAAATACATTCAAATATGCATGAGTTTCGCACAGAAAAGAGAACAGTACACAAATAGAACCAGACCTGCAAGGATGACTATCTTCGAATCAATGTCCTTCATGAAATAAGTATGATAGCGTTGTTGACAGGGTGATTCCAATTAGTATAGATATGCATTTGCAATATATAATCAAAAGCCTACATATCATGAAAAACAAAATAAAAAAGACACCACCATGGAGGTTCAATTCCCTGTTCAATCCTAACAAACTGAAAGAACTTGAATCAACTGCAACTTTGGCCACATTTTAGCCGGTCTCTGTGAAGATGCAGAATCTAAAATGATGATCCTCTAAATACTATTTCAATTCTTTGAGCAATCCTAACAGGAGTTTTAACATCTAGGTTTTTGTCTTACATTAGACCATAGCAAGTTGGAATGGTGATTAACAGAAAAAATATGGTACTTGTCCTTACTTAAGCATCATAAACAAACTAAATTCAGATAGTCAAGATAAGGCTTATCCAACCGAATTAAATGACTTCCTAAGCAGGCAAGCACAGTAACAGAAGCAGAATAAGAGGAAATGGTAAGAAAGTGCAAATACCAATTCCCAGGGATTTGAACTCTGCTCAAATATGGAGTAGAGAAGTAAAACCACAAAACAACCTACTAATCCAGCAAATACGCCCTACAAGAAACGTAAATCAAACATTAGAACAAGAAAAACACTTTTTCTCCCCAATCGAGAGAATAAAATGTGAAACGATCCTAAATTTCGCCATACCCTCCATATTCGACTTTGGCGAGCTTCGACATTTTCAAACGATCGAACGATTTCTTCCTGCTCTGCAACATAAAACAACAGGCAAAGAGCAATTCAATTCAACAAAAAATCGGTCCGTAAGATGCAAGGGGGAGAAACAAACAAAAGAACCCTAAATCTGGAAATTGATGGAGAGAACCTTGAGTATCGATCGGACGGAAATCATCTGAAGTGGGGAGAGAGAACTTGTCATCGTCGTCGCTGGAAGATTTCTTCAATTTTCTAGCTAACTTCTTCATCGTCGACATTGGGTGACGGCGACGGAGTTATCTTTGGGAGCGTTTTGGAAAGGAGAGTTTTTTTTACGGGAGTTGTATTATCCTAGCCTTTAATGGACCGTTTTAACATCTGGGCATTGTAAGAATACCACATAAGGTATACAGGCCCGATTCAGCAGATAGGTAATGGTGTTTGTCATTTAAAGGTTAGCTTTCAATGCACCAGAAAGCTAACTTTTAAATATATATTGATATTTAGGCATAATCTCACTTCAAATAATACTATACTAGTATCGATTTTTCTTAGGGCATAGGTTAATCCTTTTTATTTTAGAAACTATTTCCTAAAAGAGAATGTTTAAACCCATTTAAAAAAAAATAAAATTCCTAAAATGATAATACCTAACTAGAGCTGTCAATCGGGTCGGTCAAGTCGGGTTCAGATCGGTTATTTTCGGTTCGGGTTGAGAACGGGTTGGGTCATTTCGGATAACAGGTCAAGCCGGTCGGGTCAATACAGGTCAGCGGGCGGTTCGGGTTAACCAACGGGTCAAGGACGTCATTTTTTAAATATTTTGTTCACTATTTAAATATTATTAAATAGTTAAAAACTAATTTAAATATGTCAAAATAAGTTGAAATGGATTAAAATAATAATATTATTATTAATTATTTTAATGTAATTGATATTAGTAGACCAAAATCATATTTTATTTTTATTTTTATTTATTAATTTATAAATTTCTACATTATAAAAAATTTCATAAGTACAACAATGTTTTTTTTAGGATATTAAGCATATTATCATTATTTATATGTCATTTATCATATTATTTTATATTATATTTTATTAATACTCCATATTTATTCGTTAATCGGGTCGGGTTTGGGTTCGGGTTGGTCGGGTTCGGTAACTTCGGGTTATCAAAAATTTCGGTCAGGTCGGATCGGGTCCAAAAGCGGGTCGGTCAGGTCGGTAAAACGGGTTCGATAATTTTTTGATAGCTCTATACCTAACCATAACTTTTTAAAACAAAATTCTTAACCTATGCATTAGGTACCTAGGTTACAAAATCCCTACTACTATAGGCAATGCATCATCAGCCAAATGACATACACAGTAGAAGCAGGTGTAGTAATTTAGAAAGAAAGTGCCTTTTCAGAGTTAGAAATTCCCAAGTTTTCCTGTAACCATGAGAATATACTAGGTTAGTAGTAGCTTTTTGTGTAACCATGAAAATAGCCTTGTTACAACTTACAAGTACCAACAATGATTTACAGCACTGCTCAGAAGGCCTCAAAAGTCAAAACACTTGAATTTACATCAGCTTCACAAGAAGTAATTTAAGGAATTCAGATTACAATCATGAACTTTATGCAGATACACTAAATGTTTTTTCATATTTTCAGCGACTAGGATTCAAATGTGCATAAAAAATATTGCATATCCACAAACAAATTCATAACAGGATAATAATACACAAACTACCAGGCTAAACTAAGCACCAAGGACAAGTAAACTGAACCATAAAGGCTTCATTCACTCTACTTAGAATTTGCACTTCCTATTGCTCTCTTCCAGCTCCGCAATCAATCTTTCTTAGGATCTTATGGCGACAAAAATCCTCCTCAACATTCATATGCTGAATGCCCATGAGATGATACAGATCCGTTGCTACTTGGGTCTACAGAGTCGGATCACATTCATAATGGGCGAAGCTAAATAACCGAAAGTAGCATTTCAGAGTTTTCGTCACCATTCCATTCGATTTCATCCTCCTTGATCTG
The DNA here is from genome assembly GCA_027886185.1 of Rheum nobile. Taxonomy (NCBI): domain Eukaryota; kingdom Viridiplantae; phylum Streptophyta; class Magnoliopsida; order Caryophyllales; family Polygonaceae; genus Rheum; species Rheum nobile. The sequence continues at coordinate 113,059 of WOAB01000640.1, forward strand.
GTCAGTCTTTGACCTTAAAAGAGGCCTCAAGTGTTCGTATTCGGGCAAGCCCATGTCCTTTAACAACCCTACCATCTCCTCTTTACTGGCTTCATCGCCTTCTTCTTCACAGAGTTCCATGAAGGCAGACACGTTAGCCGGTATTGGCTTCCAGTAGCCTGAGCTCTTAGCCCGTTTGAACAAGGCTAATGCATCGGGTATTCTCCTCTCTTTCGTATGATACTCTGCAAGGATTTCCCATGTACTTGCAAACGGCTTTGCTCCAGCTTCCTCCATGTGAGCAAAGAAGCTCTCGACTTTCTCATAATTCCCCTCCTTGACGTACCAACCCAGGAGAACGTTGCCTATTCTCGCATCATAGCTTGACTTCACAGAGAGCCACTCGCCGTAAATATTCTCTGCTCCTTCAATATCGCCAACCTGGACAAGAGAACGCAGTACAGAATAGTATCCCCAGTTTGTGACGGTCTGAAACTGAGACTTGTAAACGTTCCATACACGGTAAACTTCCTCTTTGTCGCCCACACGACCATACAGATTCAAAAGATAGTTGTAGGCTTCACGGTCTCGCCTGTCAATTTCCCTCTCGAGGCTTTTCATGTAGTCTTTGGCTTTTTCAAGCTCGCCCAGCTTAATGTACCACGAAGCCACAGAGCTGAACGTGGTCCAGTTTGGGACGACGTTTCGGTCCCCTTCCATCTCTTTAAGGACCTCTTCAAGGCCTGCAACAAAGCCTTGGGAGCCTCGTGCGGATAGCCAAATGCTATAAGAGTACAAATCTAACCTCACATTACTCCTCTTCATCTCTGAGATTAACATCTCGACTTTGTAGTATTCCTTGAGTTTCATATACAAAGTCATCATGACGTTGAATGAAAGTGGGAAAGAAACAGAGCCTTCGCTTATCATTTTCTGCATCAAAAGTTCGGCTCTCTCTTTCTCTTTGGCCTCCACGTACGCATTTAGAAGAGCTCCATACACTCTCTTGTCCTTCTGAAAATCAGGAAGCCTCGTGAAGAAATCTTCGGCACTCCGAACTCCGTGTACTTTAGACGTCAAGTCCAGCATGATTGCCATATCGCTGCTGGATAGATTGAACCTCTCGGCCCTAGCATTCATCCACTCACATACCTGCATAAAAATCATCACAAGTGTGAACCGTGATTTCTGGAGCATCTCAAACAAACAAGTCTATACAAGTTGTTTTAGGAAAAGCTGAGGCAGATAAGAAACACAATGCTGATGTAAGAGTCTCAATGTTGTAGGACGTACATTATCGAGGAAGGACATGCTTCAAGGAATCCCAAATTCATGGCTTATGAACAAGTTCTACCCTTCTCATGGAACATTCTTTTTCATATCTTTTAGTCTTCCCTTACTCTTAAACAATCCAGTTTTGTTCATATACATAGACAATCTGTGATAATAAAGCAAGCTCATGATCAAGGTCCAATCTGACTTCTCACAAACAAAAATTTACACCTATATTCTACATTGCACCAAATATCAACTCATTTATGGAAAAGATTATAAAAAAGGAGACTACAAATAACAATCAATTTAGGATTGTTTATGACCATTTCACTATTCGATCAATACTTGGTCAACTATTTACATTCTTCTAGTTAGGCTCTCATTAACTATCAAATTGCACCAAACTGCCATGATTCATTAACCGATCTTCAAAATGTCACAAAAACCATATTCAAAAAGCAAGCCATGATTCCATTATTCAAACTCAATTGTTTTTCCAATTACAACCATCTAATAAAGTTATCCGCATCATCTCCCTCTCCTTACCTCAAGGGCAAGCTTATACCTCCGAAACTTCCTGAGATTCTTCACAAACATATAAAGCTCGGCCTTTTCAAAGATCTTGCCTTCAATCTCACACTGATTCAGGACGGAGGACACGCCAGTCTCCGGATTCTCCAGCAACGCGACCCTCTTGTAAATATCCCTCCATCTTATCACAATCCTCCTCTGGAAACCCTTGCCCGTGCCTCTTTCTCCGAACGCAGAGGATGGAAACAGACATGGCTTTGATCGCCGGAGCGTGCGCAGAGGAAGGAGGGTTGAAAGAGAAGCGGGCCCTGAGTTGTTGGAGAAGCAATTTGGGAGAGCTGGTTGGAGAAGCAATTGGGGGTTAGGGTTTTGGAGGTAATGGAGAGAGTGTTGAAGCATCGTGCTTTTATTGGTGGCCACGGCGGCGGAAGAGGAGGTTCCGGCGCCGATTGCTGGTGGTGGAGTTTGGATTTGAAGCTCTCACTTTTTCTTCTGTCTTCTCCGTTCTGAGCCCCTGAATTGTTTGGAAGGATAGACTTTTGTCTGCTCGGTATGGGATACCATCTCCAATTTCTTAGGATAATTAGGATAAATTGTCCATATTGTAGGGTCTTTTTCAGGATTATCCTAATTTTCATTCAATCCCCACAAGTTTGCGTGTTTCTTTGTACACTCTCACCTTTTACTCTGTGTATTCCCAAAGACAAAAATAACCCTACTAATATTTAAAAAATTCCAAATTACCTTTTTTTCTTTTCTTCTCGTCTATTCTTGTACCCTAATCCACCACTATCCAATTCTTCGTTTACTTTTGTCTTATCGTCAGACTAGAGTAGTTAGCAATTTTAATTATTTTTATGATTTTTTTATTCTTATAAAGATGATTGGTTTATAAAAACTAGGTACAAATTTGTTTTTATTGAATTTATTATTATAAAAAAATAATAATAATAACATTGGATGTGATGTAGTCCAAACTACTACTACTGTAACTTGAGTCATCCGTAAAAAGATTCAAATTCGTTGTTTAGGTTGGTTGTTGCTTGTCAATGATTTATAATTATAATTTAGATTTAATGTAAAAGATACATATATAGTGGCAAAATTTATAGATGTAGCAGCAGGTTTTTGTAATATTATTTTAATGAGTAAATACTTAATATCTTGTGCAAGAAAATGAATTGGTATGTAGAACTCACCGTTGAGAGCATGAAAGATGTGATTGAAAAACGTAAATACATAATGATATAAGTACATACTTTTTTTTTTTTAAAGGTAAAAAAGTAAATATTGAGTAGAAGGAGGTGCTCAAAGTAAGTATGAGGGTGCGCGGATACCCGCCTATGCCTAATTACTCCGTAATTACCTCTTACGCTATGACATGGCTTTGGAGTCCTTCAAAAAGTACACGTGGTGTTCAAAGTCAGGGAGTAAAAATCACTTGTGTAATCGGATTGCTATTCAATTGAGTTAACCAACCTATCAAAAAAAATGGCCGATAAACCGCGCAGTCGATTTTTTTTAGCCGCGCACTTTCTCCTGGGCGGCATGTAGAATACCCTTTTAAAAACCCGATTTGCATATAGGCGGCACCTAATGTCGCCCATGCAAACCGGTTTTTTATGAACCCGATTTGGACCTGGGCGGCATTATGGGTCGCCCAGTTTTATTGGTTTTTGTAGAACCCGGTTTTATAATTTAATTTATTTAAAAAAAAATATGGTTTTCTGGAAACCGGGTTAAACCTCGGCGGGACTGTAAGCCGCCGAGTGTAAACCCTAAATTGTGGGCGGCTCAACAGGCCGCCGAAAGTGGAATTTGAAATTAAAATGTGGGCGGCTTAGTAGGCCGCCCAGACCCTAAACCGCCAAAAAATTCGAAACATCACCGTTATATAAGGCCGCCTAGGGTCGTCTTCTCCGATGCGATTTCCAGCGTTCGAAATACACAAAAATGGAGCCGGGCGACGAATATTCAGTGGACGACCTATTTGCGATATTGGACGAGCAAGAGGCGTTGGAGGCGGCGGCGGGAGTGCTAGGCGGAGACGGCGGCGATTCGACGGCCGATTCGACGTTGGCGGCGGTGACGGGAGTGCTAGGCGGAGACGGCGGCGATTCGACGTGGCGGCGGCGGCCAATCTCTGTGTGACGGGGGGAAGCAGCGACGATTCTGGGCCGCTTGCGGAGCCGCCCACTATGGGGGAATCTGGGCTGCCTGCGGAGCCGCCCACTATGGTGGAATCTGGGCCGCCTGCGGAGCCGCCCAGGACCGAGGGCGAGGAGGGCGATATCGCGGCGGAGAATGCCTTCGACGTCGCGTGCGCGGTTGGTCAGGAGGCCATTTCAGACTTGGGTGAAATTTCAGTTCGCGAAAAGCGAAAATATGAACGGAGGGCAACTGAAAAGGTATGGTGTTTTTTAAATTTGTAATCGTTAAATCTAATTTATTTAATTAAATTGTTTCTGCACTTGTAGATTTATATACTTGGATTTTAGATTATTAAATCATTATCTTATAAAAATAGTATAGGTAATATGCTCAATTATACTGTTAAAAATAGTATAGGTAATATGCTCAATTATACTGTTAAATAATATTTAATATATCATTGTAATGAAAATTGTAATATATTATTTTGTTTGTATGAAAATAATATTTGGACATATGTAAATAGGTTATAGTGGGTAAAATGAATATAGTTATATTTGTAAATTTGGTTTTTATTGTATTTAAACATTATAAAAAATGGTATAGGTAAATTGCGACAATTATACTGTAATATTAAATATGTTATTGTAATGAAAATTTTAATATATTGATTTTGTTTGTAAGAAAACAATTTTCTATATTTTTAATGCAAAAATAGGAAGTGTTGTGTAAGATCGCACGGTCCGATCGAGATAGTCGCCCTACTACTGCATCTGCTCGCAAGAGGAGGGTTGACGGTGTATCGCAGGGCCATAGTGAGGCCGATAGTGAGGGTGCTAGTGAGGACGATGTTAGTCTCGTCCGCTCAGATGAGGACGTGGTTATGGAGGACCCACCTCAGCAGTCACATCAGGAGGACCCACCTCTTGAGGACTCGCCTCAGCAGCAGCTACACATGGAGGAGTCACCTGAGCCATCTCAACAGGCCCCGTCTCAGCCTAAGTCAGCCACACAGGCCCCATCTCCCACTGAGCCACATCAGGAGACTCCATCTCAACAGGCCCCGTCTCAGCCTGAGCCAGCCACGCAGGACCCACCTCCTCCTAAGCCAGCTGAGCAGTTTCCTTCTTTGTTGAGGAACTTTGACACGCACATTGCAGAGCTGATATGGACGAAGGCATCGTTGGACCCACCCGAGGACGTTGTTAGGAATTTGAGGGTCCAGACACGCCCTTCGCAGTTTGCATTTTGGAGGGATCGTATTCCCAGAGGGGTCCCTGCGGAGGGGTCCTGGTTTTGGATTGCGCAGCAGATGGGGTTGACCGGTTTACTTGATTTCCAGTTCGGCCATGTTGATCACAACCTCATTTCAGCGTTCGTTGAGAGATGGCATCCAGAGACGAACACCTTCCACTTTCCCTGGGGCGAGATAGGTCCTACGCTACATGACGTGCTGATGATTCTAGGGCTGCCGATCGAGGGATTTGAGGTGACGTCGCCATGGACCGGTCAGGATATCGAGCTGGCGGAGTGTGAGGCTTTGTTCGGCTATTTGTTTGGGATAGATTCGGACTACAGCTTTGATGAGGATGATGCTGACATGGTCTGCGACCTTAGGAAGGGTTGGGTCAAGCAATTCCAGCTTGGGAGGCATGTGATGAGGATGATTGAGGAGGGTGCCCACCCAGAGGATATAGCAGCCGGTTTCTTATGGCACGCCATGTCGGCTAGCATCTTCGTTGACAAGTCAACGAACGAGCTGAAGACCACACTGCTACCTCTTTTTGTGGACTGGGAGCGTGTCGTTCATACTGCTTGGGGTACCGGGGTTCTGGCTCTCCTTTATAGAAACCTCGGAGAGGGTTCTCGGGCCGGAGCTGCACAGTTCGCCGGCTGCGTACGTCTTTTGGAGGTAGGCCTTTAATATAGTTAACTTATAATTTAGATTATTAATATACATTATTGAATTGTTTATAACTAGTGGTTGTCTTTCTCTGTACGCAGGTTTGGATTTGGACGTACTTTGTATACTTCCCGGGCAACCCTAACCTCAAGGAAGGTGCAGACGACGACATACGACGCGCTGGACGATACTGCATTGGCTGGACACCTCTCCGGTCGCTCCGTGACCAGTCACGCTACAGACGAATTCTGGACGAGTATAGGCCAGAGGATGTACGTATTCTTTTTCAATTTTAATTTACAGTAAGAAAGCGTGATGAATTAATTTATGGTCCATCGTGTTTTGTTAATTGCAGATACAGTGGATGCCGTACGAGGGTCTTGATTTTCGAGGTCGTCACAGGTCCTCCACTTATCGAGGGACTATTCGTTTTCTCGGTGTAGAGAAGGCCTACATGCCAGATCGGCTTATACGCCAGTTCGGTTATCGACAGAGCAGGCCGATGGATATCATAGAGCCTCTGGTTGCAGTGCGTCCTCTTAATTTCAGGGGGACGAGGCGATATCAGTTGCACTTTGACCCGCGTTGGCACAGGTGGGACCAGCGTGGGCATCATCTTTGCCCCCACATCTTGGCGAGTCCTCCTGCGACGATGGCTTGGGATGTCCACGACGCGTACCTGGACTGGTATCTACAGGTGTCGCATCCTTACGTGAGTCCGCATGCGCCAGTCCAGCCTCGTATCAGTAGAGGACCACCTCCGGCTATCAACTTGCAAAGGGTATGTTTTTTTCCCATTTTATTCTTTTAAATTATTTTATAAAAGTTTATGTTTTTAAAATGTTTGTTTTCATTTGCAGCGTCATGCGATGAGCCAGGCCTATCTTCATGAGCTTATGTCTGGAGGAGGTTGTTTAGGGTGTAGGGAGCACTTTCAGCATTTGCATGACATCCTTTTCAGTGACGTCATTCCTGTAGCTCCACCGCTTGTACGGGCTTCACAGATGCCTTCCCATGCATATAGTGCAGACGCTACTATATTTGAGAGAGCCGAATCATCTAGGATGGTGGAAGAGCGTACAGCAGCTCAGCAGGCATCGTCTCAGCCGACCTCTTATGTTCCTCCAATATGGGCACCGGGCGTGGGTTCGGGTGTAGGTGTGTCCTTAGCTAGTGCTTCCACTCCACATCTAGATGACTCATCTGATAGTGAGACGGAGAGTTCGTAGTATGACTTTTGACTTTTGTGTTTGTACGTTTTTGGGGATTGAAATTCCAGTAAATTAAGTATGACTTTTGACTTTATTGGTTTCGTATTTAGATATTTGTTCCGTCGTTTCTAGTTTTAGTTCTTTGCTTATTGATTTGTTGGATTTTCGTGCGTTATTTCTAAAAAATACATGTATATTCTTAAATTACATACACATACTAAAAACACGTACAAATTCTAAAAACACATATACATTCACCGATGGCTTAAATTACATACACATACTAAAAACACGTACAAATTCTAAAAACACATATACATTCACTGATGGCTTACACAATTAAAAAAAAATACATACACACTGGAACAAATGACATACACAACTCTTGCACTATACATATACATTCACTCAAGAGCCCAGGATGAACCTCCTAGGACCACGGCGTTCATGCTGATATGCTCCTTCTCCTAGCTGCATCACAGAAAAACTTGAAATCCTACAAATACTGAAATATGGAGATTCCATGTTTTTCTGTGCTGCAGCCAGGAAAAAAGAGCAGATCAGCATGTACGCCATGGCCCAAGGAGGTTCGTCCTAGGACTCTTGACTTGGTCAAGAGGAACACAAACAACCGCCTTTTCCACCTTCACTAGTGAGCTTAAACCGAACTGTCTTGTATTCATTGTAGACTCACGTCATGTTGTGGTCATTTTCAACAGTGCGTTAAGATGGATGCGATTGCCTTGTGGACATTATCCTCTTAACCGAGTCAAGAGTCCTAGGACGAACCTCCTTGGGTCATGTCGTTCATGCTGATCTGCTCTTTTTTTCTTGCTGCATCACAGAAAAACTTGAAATCCTACAAATACCGAAATTTGAAGATCCCATGTTTTTCTGTGCTGCTGCGAGAAAAAAAGAGCAGATCAGCATGCACGACATGGCCGAAGGAGGTTCGTCCTAGGACTCTTGACTCGGTCAAGAGGATAATGACCACAAGGCAATCGCATCCATCTTAACGCACTGTTGGAAATGACCACAACATGACGTGAGTCTACAATGAATACAAGACAGTTCGGTTTAAGCTCACAAATGAAGGTGGAAAAGGCGGTTGACTGTGTTCCTCCGGGACCGAAGTTCTGAAAATGCTAGACGACGAAACCCATGATATTGAATTCTTGTATCTGAAATAAAATATTATTTAATTAGATTCCAACGAATACTACAACCTAATAGCGTAAATAATCAATAAAATACATATATTTATTTTTCTTACCGCGATCAAACACATCCCTTCCTCTTGGATGTGAAAGCTTGCCTCTTTGGGTGAGACAAACTTGGTAGAAAGGGGACCCCGTATGGCCTATTTATAGGCATCTTGGGCGGCACGCTGTACAGCCCATGGGCTGCACACTGTGCCGCCCATGGGCTGTACAGCGTACCGCCCAGAGTTATGGTGATGAAATGATATGGGCGGCTCAACACGCCGCCCATGCTAATACAATATTTTTTTTGTGTTATAATAGTGATATTCAACATATGACAAAATTATTGGTTGTTTTTAGTATTAATTAATGACCCAAAACAATACAGAACGTTATATAACCGTACATTCATATTCTTCGTTGGATGAATACCATCAGAGTTCTTGCTTTCGCAACTAGCCATTTTATCGGCTAGTTGCGTTTGAAGAAATTATGATAGTCTCTGGTAAAAGTTTGCGGCATATCGTATCTCTGCTTTGATAAAATGGCTTGCTCCCTACAAAGTTTGATAGTACGTAAAGAACATTATACAAAAGATACGACATCAAGGCAGTATACGATGTACATCATTATATAGTTTGCGGTTATACCTACGCATCTTATCCAGATCTTGTAAAAGTTTTTGATTTTGCTTAACAAGATCTTGTTTCTCCTTAACAAGATCTTGTTTTTCCCGCCACTGTTGTCGAATAACCGCGTGTGCCCTATCCTCGTACATAGGATCAATATACTTCCTGTATAAACACTGCTTCCTCGGGCATCCCCAATACCTCCTTCCGTAGTTCCACTGCAAATCCCAAGTACAGACAACGGGTTTCAAATTACACTCGCATAGTTGATGTGGGGGGTTTGTTGATGATTCAGAAGAAGATGCCATTATTTGTTGTAGTGTTTGGTTTCCTACGAATGTAATGAATCTATCAACAAAAGTTCTCCTTATATAGTAAAAAAGCTGTCTAGGCGGCTCATAGTGCCGCCCAAAGGGTCCAGAATTTCACAAGTACCCTACTGGGCGGCACACAGTGCCGCCCAGTACCCTCATGGGCTGCTCTGTGTGCCGCCCAGTGAACCCTCATGGGCTGCTTTGTGGGTCGCCCACAACGGTCCTATTTTAGCCTATAAATACGGCCCCAAAACCCCTCAAAATACACACAATTTCCACTCCTCACAAACTTTTCTTCGGTTCTATTTAAGGTAATGGCGCCTTTGGTTCTCGAAGTTTACGAAAATGGGCGAATCACCTACAATCGAATGATACGCCAACGAAGTGGGATGGACATGTTTTTCCATGGCTACGAAGGTGGCGAGGTCCGCACGTTGCGGATGGGGGATCTCGAGCCTGGAGAGGGGGGGTTGTCATTAGGTTTCTTGTACTTGGCGTTATTTTACCATCTCGAGCCTGGAGACGGGGTTCCCCCTGGTCGGATTTTTTACTTTCCAGCAGGCGTGGATCCTCCACGACTCTGTGAGGTGGTACACGAGGATCAGATAGCTAAAATTATGGCTCTTTACAGACCTGGTGTTCCAGTTCCCATTTACACAGAGTCTGCACACCCGAGACGCCATATCCCCGGTCTTTTAGAAGATCCGGAATCTGTGGTGGACAACGGCAGCTATGATGATGGCGGGGAGGCCGATTCGGATGAGGATTAGATAGCTTTTTTATGTTTCATGTTAAACTAGTGTACGCTTTAATGTTTTCGTGAACGTGTTTTTGTTAATGATTAGTAATATTGTTGTCTCGTATAGCATTTTCCCGATTTTTTTCAATTCTCAAAAACAAATGATTAAAAACACAATATACGATCAATCTCAATCAAACTTTCACACAAAAGGAAATACAATATCATATATAAAGTCGATTATAATCCAAAAAACCTAGGTAAGTATGTCAGGTCGCCCATGATATGCTCGCTCCTCTACATAATTCTTGAACCTATCCTTGAAGCGCTCATGACTATCCCATCCATCAACACTTGGATCCTTGTAAATGCGCCACTGTCTTGGAGGCGGTGGAATGGGACAATGGTCATTAACAAGCCAAATCTGTACACGTAAACAATACAGTTACTAAAAAAATTATGAAAGAATAAGTAAATACGAGAGAGTAGGACTCCACGTACCGGTACGTAATGGTCTCTCCTGCCTACATGTGCTATCGCATAAACCTTTGTCGGAGGCTCGGCACCCGGGAGGGGCCCACAATGGAAGACATGTGTGCGGTCCGAACCATGATAAGAAAACAACAACCACTTGGTGTTCCGTTGCAAACGCCAACCCAGTAATAGGCATTATACACCAGAAGTTTGCCGTGCACGGTGAAGGAATATAATTCAATTTCCTAACAAATTCTTCCAACGTCAACGCTTCCTCCGCAAGCATCGCTACGTAGTTCACTCCATGTGCCTGGACGTGCTTCGAAAGCCCTAACCGGACATCAATGTACTCGTCTTCTTGGCGACACAGCAAAACGGCAAGAGAACGGAACCCACAATGACCATCACCTTTGACATTTTGAACTCCAGAAATGTAGGCGAGCATGAAATGATCAATATTCTCGTGCCCCCAGTTGAAGCCGAGATACTTGACCGGCTTGTTTGAACCCGACTTGGACTTGGTTGAAGCAGATTTCGGCTTTGCAGGTTTAGTGGCACTCCCCTTTGCTGTTGAAACTCCACTGTGAGGTCGTCCGCTAGAAGGGCATCCTTTCGATCCCGGGGATCCAACGGACGATTTCACATTGGTCGTCTCTTTCTCTGCAGGCTCATCCTCCTCATCCACTCCCAGCTCCTCATCCTCCATCTTCATCTTCTGCTTCTCCTTCTTCATGTTTGCATCCACATGCTCGTCCCAACACATTTTCCTCTTCGTACCGGTCTTTCTCGCATTCATCCTAGGCCTCCCCTTCTTGGTCTCACCACGTGGCGGGTCTTGAATATCGCACGATGTAGGGTCCTTTGACTCACGCCACTTTTCCGCCATCTTCTTCAAATCAAATCCCTCAACTGTCCCACATAAGTACTCTTCAACGAAGTCATCCACCGTGACATTGTCCGCTGTCAGTGAAACACCATCATCGACATCAAGATCCTTAGCATCCACCCCTTCCCATCGGATCTGCTTCCAGAAAATATCAACCTCTTCAGGCACTAACGGATAACCCGTCTCCACGTAGACCTTAATTATGTGTGGGCAAGGCAGCCCCAGTGTGGACCTCCACCAAAAATCAGCACATTTGTTCCCAATTTTCCCCTCCTTTGCTAACACAGCTTGGGCATACAACATCCTCAGGCATTTTTCAGAGCACTTTTCAAGGATGCGCTTGAAGAACACCTTAACCCACTCAGGGCCTTTCACTATCTCCATGGGAAAGGCAGTGCAGTTCTTGGTCATCTCATATCGGATCTTCCGATGCTGATCAACAAACATGTTGTCGATGTGCTGCACAAGTGTGTCGAACCCTCCGACGGATGTCTCAATCATGTCCTTAAGCATAGAGTGCTGACCCTCAACCCTGAAAATAATATATTCGTATACAATTAACTAAATAAATTTTATAACCCAATTTGATTGTAAATGTTTGTATCAAAGTTACCTGTTTGATGTTCTTGTGGCAAAATGAGGAACATCATCACACCATGCCGCAACCAGCTTCTTCTTATGCTCATTAAACCAAGTTTGCTCCACATATCGCACCAAGCCTTCACTCCATATCCCCTTAAAGTGAGCAAGCCGCTCTCTGTACTCCTCCTTTGTGTGAGACCTCATCACCCGACGAACACTTCCCGAGAATTTCTTCTCGTCAATCTTCATCGTCTTAGCATATGCCTTCATATTACGGTCTACATGGACCTGACACAAGTGATGACGAACCTTCGGAAACACCAGTTTGGCAGCCTTGATCAGTCCTAGCTCTCGATCAAACATGATGCATACGGGATTTTTCTCCCCGTACAACCACTTCAATCGTCTCAGCGCCCATGCATAGTGGTTTGTCGTCTCCCTTTCCATGAACACAAGAGCAATGCAATATGTGTAGTTGGTGCAAGTAAACCCAACAATCTGGAACAGAGGCATACCGTACCTATAAATGCAACAACAACAAAAAAAACCGCAGAAAATACCATTATCTACACATAATACAAAAAAGACTAAGGTTTACCTGTTGGTTTTGTAGGTCGAATCCATAATGACGACATTAGGAAACATGCACAACAAATGTCGAGCGTCTGGATGAGAAATAAACAAGCACGCCAAAACCTCCTTCCCATCTTCCCTCATCTTAGTAGCAGTGTCCAACAAATAGCCTTTCTCATTCAAAAATCCCAATGACCATTGTGTCACATTCAGATTGCCCAGGGATTTCAACCTCTCCTTAGCCCTAACAGTGTACACCTGATTCCTCGAACTCGTTGCACTCGAATATTCATTCCTAAGATGTGTAGAAATAACCTTGGGTCTTGCACCCGCCGCAGTATCAATCATCACTTTCCTACGCTGCTCCTTCGTAAGTCGGGTAGCAAATGCATGGCCGGTCAAGGTGGTAGAAAGCATATGGTTATGGGATCCACTAACAACCGATAAGGTCCACCCATGATCTCTAATAACATTTCCTTCCCTAAAAGTACCATGCAGCAAAAAGGGACAACCCTTCTTTTTTGACCTAGTTTTATTCACTCGTATTGGGCTGACCTTTATACCATCGACTAACACCTTCTTCTTGCCGGACCTAGGTAACCCGGATCTCTCACAGTGAAGTATAATCTTTTTAGGATTTGATGATTTAGTAGTGATCACCATAAAAAGACTAAAACCTACCCTTTGCACTCAATCTCTCAATCCTTCCTTACTAGGAAATATCTCAGTAGTAGTAAAATGGGATGAGAAGTCGATAGCTATAAATCCATCATCACTAGAATCACCCTATTTATATACAAAAATTACCACATTAGAGACTAATTAATAATTAAATTTCTAAAAACTAATATCAACAAATTAAATATTATTTCAAAACAGTTTAACATTTCAAAGACTAAGTACATTTAAGATCTAATTATTTTATATAGTAAAAATTACAATATTACATACCTTGAAGTACTCGGGAGAAATTAGCGCCTGCAAATCACCCTCATCATCTACAGATGTGTTGGCGCTCGAAGAGGACTCCGACAATCCCCTCCAACCAGAACCGCTTGATGACGACATTTATTATGAAAATGAGTTTCTAGATTTGGATACAATACAATACCACCATCCCTAATTTATATAGCCGGCTACACCTGTACTGGGCGGCCCTACGTGCAGCCCACATCGACCGTTGGGAGTGAAACGTATACTCACTGGACGGCACCACGTGCCGTCCATGAACCCTGGGCGGCAGGAAGTGCCGCCTATGAACCCTGTCCCCCCAAAAAACCCGGTTCACTGACCCAGTTTCTTGGGCGGTATTTCGTGCCGCCCACAACCCCGATTTCAATGAACCGGTTTTTAAAAACACATTTTTATTTATTTCAAAAAAAAATCCCTAAACTGAACCCATCATGGGCGGCTCGAGGAGCCGCCCATGGAACTCGGGTTTTCTCGGCGGCATGTCGAGCCGCCCATGGGGAAGTACGCGGCTAAAAAAAAGCGACTGCGCGATTTTACGCCGAAAAAAAAATGAGTTAACCAAAAAGTTTTTATTTTTCATTTGTTTGTCTCGATTTAATGAACATCTAATCTCTTCAATTTATATGCACAAATGGTTGAAAATGATACGAGAATAATTATTTAGGTGTGAACATGATAATTAAGTTTTATATGCATACTTAGGCTATGTTTGGCATATCAAGTGGATGCCGAAACGGTTGACACACTGATAGCGGTAGCGGTGAAAGCAGCGGTTAAAACTAGCTTAAATCGAAACGTTAATGAGAGTAATATTGAAAAAAAGCATTTGAAATACTATTAAATATTAAAATTTATCTCTACTGTTAGTTACCAAACACCCTTTTAGTAAGAAATTGTATATACATTTAGTAAGAAAGTTCTGCATATTTAGAAAACATATATGCACTTACAAATAAGCATATGCACACAGAGAACATATACATACTTCAATGGGTATAAGTTATAACTTTGAAGACCTACTAAGAAAGTAGAATTGCCTTTATTCTTATATTGAAAGCCATTGGGTGTCAAAAAGTAATTTTTTTGATAAGTCTAGAAAAAGATAAAATTTATCTTTGAATATTTTGCGGATTTAGAGGCTTAAATGATCATACATAACCAACTTTTTTCCCAGCGAGATTTATAAAGGTGGATTTCTTATTTATCTTTAATGACATTATCACTCGTATCACTTGTCAAACGGGTCAAACGAGTCGGGTTCGGCTTTAAGCATATCGGGTCAGGTCAATTACAGGTCAAAATTTATGGGTCAGTTATGGGTCGGATCGTTGTGGGTCAGATACGGGTTCGGGTCGATTCAGCGGATCGAGAGCGCCCTTGTCAAAATTTTATAAAATGATTATTAAAATAATATTTTAATTAAAACAAAAAATATAAAATCAAAAAAAAATTATTATATAATATTTTAATAATAAAATATATTATAATGTTTAATATATAAAATAAAAACAAAATTGTAATGACCCAACGGGTCAATGACCCAACCCAGAAATTTTCGGATCGAACGGATCAGATCACTTTTGATCCAATACATTTCGGATCGGATCTCGACTCAGAAAATGTGGATCGGGGACGGGTAAAAAATTGACAGCTTTTGGATTAAAAAGTTATTTTTTTTGCGCGATGAATTTACACATATTAAACGGTACTGGATGAATTTTACTCGTTGCGAAAATGGTTTGGATTTTAACAGGTTTCATTTTCTGAAGTTCCGTGAGGATAAAAAATCAAATTTCACACACCCAAAAAACCCATCTTCGTGTCTCACTCTTTCCCCACAACTTCCATCTCCCAAGACTTCATCTTCAACCCTCACCAGTGGCCGATTCCAGTATATTACCACCGTCGCCGCCCACACACGCCAAAACTCCTCCTCCCGCTCAGAACAGCCTGGTCCGGATTCGGCCGGACCCAAAAGGTTAGGATTTGCTATTGAAGATTTTTTGTTTGATTTCGACCTTTGTGTTTAAATTTTTGTGTGGATTTCCTATTTCTGTTTGTTGATTTCGTATCCCCTGCTCTAATTCCTCTTAATGTGCTTCAGTGGCTGTTGATTTCTTTCTTTTTCTTCACTTTGTTACGTCGATAGGATGGATAAGAGAGTAATGAACGTGAAATTGATTAACATTGGCAATGCCATTCTATAGGGGACTTGGGGTAAGAAGAGAGTAATGAACTTGAAATTCTCAATTGATGTTCATCAGCAGAGGCTGGTTCCCTAATTAACGCTTATTATGTCATTCTGTCGGAAACCCGCCATCTTTAGGGTTTTGTCCAATTACTATCTAGGAAGCAAATAGAGTTAGATTTATTATGATGCTCAGGGTTCTGCAAGTCATATATTGAGGAAAACGTTCAACTCTCCAGAGATTCATGCCTTAGATTGAATGAGTAATTCACCAGTTATACTGTGTTTAGTGGAAATGGCAAAGAGTGATTGCTGCTGTGTTTTAATGTTGTTTGGTGAAGTTATTTGTGCTGGCCGTACTATTTGAACAAGGCAGTCTTTTTGTTAATGCATTATGATATGTTTTTCTTTCATCATCTTTCTACAATACTAATATGGAACTCATTGTTTCCTCAGAAAACTGCTGAATCCTTAGCCATGGTTTATGCTTCTGGTACACTTTTATGGTTTCCCTCTTCATCATAACTCCTCCAAAATTCTTACACTTTTTCAAAGTATAAGGCGGAATAACATATTTAGAGTATCAACATCATGATTCTTACAAATCCAGCAATGCCCTTTACCTGGAAACCTCTCATTCTCTCTCGCCCTCTCATTCTCCCCTCCAATGTCCATTGCCAAGCAGTCGACCTATCCGCCAGTGTGGGCCCATCTTCCTCCAGTTGGTTACACTCTGCTGGTCTCCTCGACGGCATCTCTTCTTCGCCGTCTTCGTCCCCTTCCTCTTCCAACTCCAGCAAGGTTGATAAGATTAAAATGAACGCGCGAAATAGGCGATGGCCGTGGTCTAGGGATAAGGAAAGCTACTTGGTTGATGATTCTGATGCTCTCCCTCTTCCAATGACTTACCCTAATTCTTCTCCCGTCTCGCCTGAAGTGGTCGACCGGCGCCTTAATTGCGACCCTATAATCGAGGTAAATTCAATGCTTCTCATGTTAATTGCAACGACGTTTGCAGCTGTTTCAATTTGCCAAGCTCTCAGTTGAGGCTAGTATTATGAATTTTATTATAATTTGGAGAGCCAATTTGTAGAACTGTAAAACTGTGGTCTATGAGTGGACTGGCGAGTGCAGAAGTTGCCAAGGGTCTGGGCTTGTGAGCTACTACAGTAAAAGGGGCAAAGAGACTATCTGCAAGTGCATTCCATGCCAAGGAATTGGTACTTTCTTCCTTTCCATTATTTGATAACATTGTGCCTGTATCTCAATAAGACATTCTGAGATCTTCTCTGTGCTGATTAAGGGGCAAGCTATTGCCTGAACGGTTGCCAATTGCGATTCAGATTGATATTTGTAGTAGAAGATCTATCTGTGATCTTTTGGAGCATGTGCTTGTTATACAATTAATGCCGCTTCGTTTGTTCAGAAATCTGTAGGAGTTACATATTTTGTTTTCTTCTGATGGCTGAATTATACAGTTTGACACAGCTTCTAAAAATGGGAGTTCTTTCTTTCGTTCTTATTGTTTGTAGCTTGATAGCTGACACCATGGTCCATACAGTGGTTATGATTTATATCTGATTTACCAGTCCCTCTTTGTCCATTCTACACTCCCTACCATCACCATTATGAGCTTTTTAAAAAATCATATGAACTATTCCATTTGAAGCGGCTTTCTCTGGTGTTGGGACGTTAAGGCTGATTAATGCTAAGCGTTAGGGTTATCAGGAAATTCATCCATCCGTTCTTGCTATTGAGAGAGATTGACAGATTGTACCAGGTCACATTTGCACCCTTATCCAAATATAATTACATGGATTGCCCTTGAATTCTAGGAACTTGCAGTGGCATGTAGGATTAAGTTAGACTGAATTGTTCTCAGTTAGCTCCTTACAGTTTCTGTCTGATTATATGAAAGATTCACATGTTGTTTACAGATTCATTTCTTTCTGCACAGTTTATGCTAATTCTTGTTTCCATCCGATTTGATGCACAATTAGCTCTTACAATATCTTGATTTACTAGTCTTGATTTTAAATTGTCATTTCTACAGGATATGTTCAGAAGATAACCATGCGCGATGACGTTGAACTGATGGAGGATTTGGGTAATGGTAAACCACCTTGAGCAGATGACAACATTACCCCAGTTATTCATTACTTCAAAATCCTGGCCTTATACAATTTTTGAGTAGTTTGTAGGAGTGATTGACTATTGTAACTTAACACTTGCACAAGAAATTCACTGTACTGTTTTTTTTATTTGATCATAACCATGATGATGTGAGAATTATCTAGGGTAAATGGCACTGTAATTTGAGAATATCTCCATCTAGTGATGATATTTTTGTATATGGCATTGTTTTGAGAAAAGATTCCCTCAAGAGGAAAAAGAGAATGGAATACAAAGTCGTTTCCCTTTTTCGGAGATATCAATTTGGTAACTTTCAAGTTTTATACTGCAAGATAATGTAGAGGACTTATTTAAAGTAAGAGTTGGTCATTTTTTAGCCACCCTAACAATCAAAATTAAACAAAAATGAAATCAACCCACCACTGCTTACAATCTTAGTGAAAAATCTTGTTCAACAATGGCAGGTAGAAAATAATTCGTATTCAATGTTAGGGTTTGTTTGGCAGTATACTTTATATAAAATATTTACATATAAGTAATTATATTTAAAATATCTATTTGGTACAACAAGTATGTTTTACAAATAATGTCGGTTTCAATTTAAACTCTTCAAATACCATAGAAATTCAAAATTTAAAACACCACACAAATCTCAAAGTGTTGAAACTATTTTCATCATAAAACCACATTATAAATAAAAATGTCATGATTTGTCAAACAAAACCTTAATCTAAAATGAAAATAGGTCATCAATAGAGCTGTCAAAAAGTGACTGAACTCGTTTTGACCGACCCGCTTTTAGACCCGACCTGACCGAAATTTTTGATAACCCGAAGTTACCGAATCCGAATTTACCGAGATCGAACCCAACCAACCCGAATCCGACCCGATTAACGAATAAATGTGGAGTATTAATAACATCTAACATAAAATATATATGATAAATGACATATAAATAATGGTAATATGCTCAATTATTCTAAAAAAAGAACATTGTTGTACGTATTTAATTTTTATAATTCAGAAATTTATAAATTAATATAATATAAATTAAAATTAAAAATAAAATATGATTTTGGTCTACTAATATCAATTACATTAAAATAATGAATAGTAATACTATTTTTTTAATTCATTTCAACTTATTTTGACAAATTTAAATTAATTTTTAACTATTTAATAATATTTAAATAGTGAACAAAATATTTAAAAAATGATGTTCTTGACCCGTTGGTCAACCCGAACCGCCCGCTGACTTATAATGACCCGATCCATACTCAATCCGAACCCGACTTGACCGACCCGATTGACAGGTCTAGTCATCAACAATCAAATACCTATTTTCAAATCTCTTCGTGAGTACTTGTTTCTCCCATTGTGGATTATTCTAAAATCTTCCATGGTTTATTCAATTATAACGCTTTACTTGTTTGAATAGAACAAGCATACAAATGAACTTGTCTTTATAATAGAACAAATGAATAGATGTTTTTAATGTCGTTCAATACCAACCTAGCAACGAGACTGTTGCAAACAATAAACTACGTTCTAGTGTAACAAATCCAACGTACGTAACCCTTAATGCGAAAGAATGAGGTTGTAAAGAATCTGGTTCCATGTATCAGGAACTCCGGCAAGACACCAATGACTACAATCCATGTCAAACTGCCCATAAACCGAAGGGTGACCGTCTTTCCTTAACAACGACAACAACGTGATGTCTAGCAACACCACCGGCTTTCTTATCCTTCTCATCGCTCTCTTCACTGCCAACACCGCGGGTGATGCTCCTCTTCGGAAAGTCGAGCCTAGAATTGGTTGCCTTTGTCCCAAGCAACTGCCCTTGCGCGGATCGTGCCAATCACTTCCACTAAACCAAACAAAAAGTTGAAAAACTATCACACGCGCGTTAACAAGTACAAGTACAATGTTGTAATGTCAAAACGTACTTGTAGTGTGACGGAGAAATGCCTTGGAAGAACACCTTGGTTCTTGAAGGATCAATGTTTTGGTCCACCCAATTGCCCCATGTGCCTAGGGCCTTCTCAAAGGCCAACACTCTGTCCATATCCTTCCTTATGGATTTCCCGTCTTTGATATAATCCCATCTGTTACAAAGTTGTATAGATCGGAATCAAGAAAAATTCATTAGTTTAGCTATCAATCATAAGGTCACAGATTCGAATCCCCTAGCTCTGATCCACCTAGATTAGCACTACTAGTAGTTGGTTTCGTTGTGGGCTTACGGTTGAGTGGGCCCACGACGACTCCACCAATGCCAGGTGTTGAAGATGAGCATGTCCATGTCTTTCCACAGCTTGCCTCCCTCTATGGAGTCAAGTTCCAAGACTCTCCCAATGCTTTCCTCTACAATATCTACGAGAAAAACGCTGCGATCCAACATTATTTGAACTTCATAATTCTGCAATAAAACCCCCAAAACAAGTAAATAAGTAGTAAGATTTTGTTAGTTAAGCATAATTTTAGGAGCGTATGTTATTTGTCGAGATGATATTAATCTCAGTTTGTTTATATTGATATCTTGTAATCAATAATCATATATGTATCAATGTATCATCTATATACTAAGATAACTCCAAGCGGGATTTATCAATCTCTCACATGGTATTAGCTAAACAAAATCATCTTAGAAAATCCTAATACATGTACAAATTTAAATTAGAGAGGGAAACATACGGGGAATGAAAACGAGGAGACGAAATCTTGACGAGTAACGTTGTATTTGACGTTTGGAACCGAAGAATGAAGTAAGCAAGTGAGTGACTGCCATTGATTTAAGCTCAAGGAATCACCCACAAACATTATATTCTTGCCTCGAAATCTCTCCAGGAAATCTTGGCCATTGAACCTACATATTATGTCCGTGCATAAAACATAAAAAAGTTACCTATAGGCTATATTATCGGTCAAGTAATGTATTCTTTATTACCTAACGTCTGAATTAGACTCTGCAATTGCATAATGTTGTGCATGCGTTCGTCACAAAACTAATGCTTAGATATCTTTCAGTATTAAAATCAAAGAAAGTTTAATACCGAATAAATTAAACATACATCTCATATCTTGCCGTTATTATGCATATACGATCGAGTAAAAAGAAGTACTATAAATTATAGATAAACGAAAGTTGACTTTATTTTTAATATGTTTGATGAGTGTTTGATAAAAAAAATATCAATTTAATTTAGAGAGCTTGTAATAGATGAATATAGTTTAATTTTATCAATTTTCTTGATCTAAAGATTGTTAAAAATTAACAAATTGATTCTAATTTTATTTCATTCAACTTGTAATACTGAACATGTATTTATGAGCTTGACAGAACTGTTGGAATATAGCGTCCCACATCTAAAGTTGAGACATAAATTGCCTAGTATATAAGCTTGATTGACTACTCCTCCTATTGCCAATTGGTTTTAGGATGAAATCTCATTGGGCTTATATACTGGGCCTATCTCCGCCTATGCGCTCATGTCTGCACGTCCCCAGTCATTGAGTCCACGGACTTTCACATGGTATCAGAGCTGGTTCGGTCCTGGACCCCTTTCTTGGGTTGATTGGGTCTGACTATAAAGAGATTGAGATGCCCACCCACACCCGTTTGTCCAAGTGTCAACTGGGCCAGGCCAATTGTTCGCCCGTTGCACTTGCGGAGACGTGTTGGAATATAGCGTCCCACATCTAAAGTTGAGATATAAATTGTCTAGTATATAAGCTTGATGAGCTACTCCTCCTATTGTCAATTAGTTTTAGGATGGAACCTCACTGGGCTTATGTACTGGGCCTAATCTGCGCTTATGCGCTCGTGTCCGTACGACCCCCAGTCTATGGGCTCACGGACTTTCACAAGAACATTTGGGAAGCACATGACTTGCACAATTTAAGAATTTTAATAATAACTTGTAAGTCTAATTATCAGACATACAAGTGACCAAGGCTCCAGATGATTTGACCTAACCCATGAATAAGCTCGATTTGATTTCCAAGTTATAAAAGACTCAAACTTGAAAAAAATAAATAATCAAAAGTTAAATCAATGAGAGTAGACAACTCCCTTTTTAATTGTGTAATGCAACTCATTCTACCTAAAAAAGTTTAAATAGAATTATATATCTTTTTAACCCTATTAAATATAAAATTCTAATGCGTTTACATGTGAAAACGATCTATTTAACATAAAATTATGTGATTAATTATTTTATAGAGTGTGTTTGTATGGTCAGTTTAACTAGTTATTTAACTTGTCACTAGTTGAAAAAAAAAAAAAGTGTGTTTGCAAAGGAAAAATGAATTAGTTATTAGTTGATTAATTATTGAGAAATTTGCGACGAACCACCCGTTAAAGGACCGATTTTTCGTAAAACCACCCGTTATAGAGGAAATTATTTTAAACCACCCATTATAACCATTCCGTTAGCGCGCGATTACCCACATGCCTCTGCCGTCCAAATTTTCGTCAAAATGGGTAAAATGACTCTTTTACCCCTCATTTTCTCCAAATTTACAGGTTTTGTCCAAGTTTTAATGACATTAATCTGAACCCGACCGAACCCGATTTTAATTAATTAAACCAAACCGGCTAAAATTATGAGCAGTGTTCCATCGCCTCTCCGGCTCCCTCTGCAAGCAACGAGAGATGAAATCCCTAAACTCTCTCGACGTCGTTGGTGGCGCTTCCGGCGGCGGAGCAAGGCAAATCGCGCATATCAAGCTGTCCCAATCGCCCTGCCTACCGACGGAGAAGGGGAATCTCCCCAAGTAGAACTCCAAGATACTCACCCCTAGACTCCAGATGTCCCCAACGTATCCGAAATCGAGAGACACTGAAATCGGCAATTTTCACGTGTTTCTGGCAATTGATCAGGAGATTAGAAGGCTTGATGTCGCAGTGGACGATTCTCCGGCGGTGGAGGTAGAGAAGGCCGGAGAGGACCCGGATCTCTCCGCTAGGGATGGTTCGAACGGGATGTGCTTTGTTTGTAACATCCCAGGCCAAGCTACCCCAGCCACCAAGCCGCCCAGCCACCCAACGGTGCCGACGCCAGTACTGGTGCCGCCTGGTTTTCCAAGGGCATGCAGCCCACACACCCAACCCTTCCCCCATTTAAATGGGTAGGTTGTTGCCCACGGGGATCGAACCCGAGACCTTTAGATACAAGGGCAATGCCTTACCACTTGTATCACCAATTGCGCTGCAGCACAATTGGTGATACAAGTGGTAAGGCATTGCCCTTGTATCTAAAGGTCTCGGTTTCGATCCCCGTGGGCAACAACCTACCCATTTAAATGGGGGAAGGGTTGGGTGTGTGGGCTGCATGCCCTTGGACAACCAGGCGGCACCAGTACTGGCGCCGGCACCGTTGGGTGGCTGGGCGGCTTGGTGGCTGGGGTAGCTTGGCCTGGGATGTTACAAAATAGTACACTTTGAATGAGAGGGGCTCCGACCTTATAGGGCCAGCCATTTCTCTATCCATGGGCCGCAGCCCATGTACCCCAACCAAATCCACATGGCTGGGAGGTTGTTCGCAAGGCTCGAACTCGAGACCTCACGCTTTAACAAGCGGCCTAACGCCCACTTGTTACCAATTGCGCTGCAATATTCCTCGGGGTTATTGCCGAATAATTTAAGGGTCATGACCTATGCTTCTTATCCACATGTAAGGATCTGAAGTGTTTTAAGCGCCTTGCAAGCGCCGTTGGATGAGCTTAATTGCAGTCTTGTGTTTTAAGCACTTAGCTAGTGCATTGGGGTGGACGTAACTGTCACCCTGTAAAATAAACTGTAAGCGCTGTGGCAGTGCAATCAGGGTGAACGTAAGATCACCCGGTGTCATCATAACTTCCGTGTTATCGAAATATTCTTAAAAGCCTCAACACTGTGTGTGTGTGTTGTAATTTAATAAGATAAGTGCAGTTAAGCACATAATTAAACTGTAAGCGCTGTATAGTGCAATCAGGGTGAACGTAAGGTCACCCGGTATAATAATAATCGCCGTTGTTTCTCGGCATAATAATGTTAAGTCCTGCGTGTGTGTTGTGTGCGTTTTAATTTGGGTTGACGTAATTGTCACCCTGAGATTTAAGCTGTGTGCCGCTCTTAATAACATTAACGTGTTTCAGTAATGTGTGTTTTGTAATTAAATAAGATATGTGCCCGAGTGCACATGATTAATAAACCTTTGGCGAGTAGTGCAGCTAAGTTATAGTGCAGCTAGGAAAACTCGTCTTGACTTTGATCATAGTACGTTCTCTTTCCGATCTGGATTCGCTGTATGCGATGAGGTTGGTCGTGAACCGAAGCATCTTAGTCAGTTCTTAAATCGTTATGTGGTTCTGTAAGATCTCGACTTGAATGTAGTATGTTCTCTTTCCGATATGGATTCGCTGTATGCGATGAGGTTGGTCGTGAACCGAAGCATATCAGTCAACTTTTAAATCATTGTTGTTTGATTCTGTTAAACATTCCAGATTTGTCATATTTCCTTAAAGACTCAATCTCTTGGAGTCTCTTTTTGAGTCGATTTCTGTGAAGATGAAGTCTTCCAGAATCTTCTCTCATGCATACCTTTGTTGTTATTCCGTGAAAGTGTCGGGTTATGTATCGTCCCTTCGATTATTATTCGAGGGACAATGATAGTAAACGGTTACGATCACTCGAACCACTCTGTTTTTTACCCTTGCTAGTCTATTCAAGTAGACTAACCCACGAACATTGTTCTCCGCATGTGGGCTGGTGTCATCCGTTCGATTCGGCACATCAGATGGAGTGTAGATGAGAAGACTAGAAGGACTATGGAGTCGACGGTGGTTTTTCTGACGTTTTTAATAATTTCTTTAATCAGGTTGAGATCCTTGGGCAGGTGATCATTACGATCACAACCCTTTTTGTAATATATTTTAAAAGTTTTCCGCTGTGCCTTGTTTAAGATTTCCGTTGTAATTTATTTAAACTCTGTGTTTGTCCTATTCGGGATTGTGATGTAATCCCGGGACTCGTGTTTTATATGATTAAGGTTATCATTTTGTATCATTGTATTTCATGATTTGTATTTAAACGGTAAAGCCTTGGGTGATCTCGGTAAGGAACACTGGGGTCACTGGCGGTAATACATTTCCAAAAGGGTTAAGTTTTAGGGGTGTTACAGTTGTGGTATCAGAGCCAAAGGTTGTTTTAAAACGGATTTGGATTTTTATAAATCATTTATCCATTTTTGAAAATGCTTTAAGAAGGGCTCTGAATTTTCAAAGTGAAAAGAGTTTGAAAACACCGTTCATAGTCCTGTCTTCGATATGGTCTGATATAGTAAGTTTGCTTCTATATCTAGAAAGACTAATTCTTTCCCCGTTACCCCGTATGATATGGGTGCATTCTATTCTCTTCAGAGGAACCGGGAGAAGCCAAGGTGGTTTTGCTATACCCAATAAGGCTTGAATTCCCAGTTCTCTCATTTTGAGTTAAGGTTGTAGAACCTAGTAACTCGGTTTGAGTTCATCAATAGAAATTACCAAGTTGATCTATTCTAAGTTGATTTTATTACAATAAGTATATCAGAAGATACTAACGTGATAAAATCTTTGGAATTTGATCGGTAAACAGATGGTGAACACAAGGAACGTTATCCGTGCTGGTGCTGGGCCGAGTAATGACCCTAGACCAAATGCAAGGAATGTTGCAGACCCAACAGGAGAGCGTGAGTCTGTCTTTAACAATAACCAGGGAGGCAATGGCCAAGCTCAGGCCAACGCTCCGATGATGTTTGATGCTGCAGCAGTGGAGGTAATTCGAGGAATTGTCATGCAGGCAATCACAGATGTTATGCGACCAGTTGCACCCCAAGCACAAGGTGGTCCAGTTCCTCAAGCTACTCCTGAAGTTGAGGAGTCAGTGGAGCAAGTACCTCAGATCAATGTTGTCAGAAACAGAGGAACTTACGGGCAAGCGTTAAAAGCCGTGAGTTCAATGAGGCCTGACAGCTATGACGGTACTGGAGAACCGGTCAGGGTGACCTATTGGTTCTCACATATGGAACGGTTGTTCCGGAACATTAATTGCACTGAGGCTAGAAAAGTGCACATCGCCTCTCTTCAACTCAAGGATGTGGCTAGCGAATGGTGGGAGAGCACCGGTCTGGCAGATCATCCCGAGCTGAATTGGAACATGTTCAAAACCAAGATGACCGCCGTGTTGTGGACGGCGACCGCCGTGTTGTGGACGGCGACCGCCGTGTTAGGGACGGCGACCGCCGTGTTGTGGCCGGCGACCGCCGTGAAGTTCTTGGTGCCGCCGTGGAGGAAGCCGATGAGCGGCGCCCTCCGTGCTTGAGACGGCGACCGCCGTGATGGTGACGGCGACCGCCGTGATGGTGGCGGCGCCCGCCGCAATTGTTGGTGGCCGGCCGTGAAGGGTAGTTGCCCGGGAGTTGTGCGTTGGCTTCCGAGACCTTCGATCGAGTCTCGTATCCTTCGATTCCTTTCGTCCTTTTGTATATTCATACTATTGTTTGTCGAATCTAACCTAGGGTTCCTTTTTGGGTCGACTCGAAGGTGTTTATGCTAGTGGAGCTATACGCGTGTCGAGCCGGAATCCCGTTGTCTCTGCTTTGTTCCAGATCTACGGACTAAGGCAAGTGGCGGTTCGCTCTTGCTCATCGTTCCATATTTACATTAATTATCAGTTGTTTATCTGGGTAATTAATTTGGAATGATTATCTGTGTTTATCTGGAAAATGTTTTATAAACTATTTTGGAAAATCATATAATAGGTTGTATATCTGCTAGAACGACGCTATTATCTGTGATCGCCTTCCGGACATTTATGTGGGTTAATAGGAAAACTAATCCAAGTAAGGATTAGCTGTTTCTATTATCTCTATGTTTAAGTTGTTTGCCTGGATGGCTTTAATGTGAATAGTTGCTGTGTTAGACTGTTTAGTTAACACAAGTGTTCGTATGAATGCTAATCCAAGTAAGGATTAGTCGTTTCTTTATAACTTAATGTGCGTAAGAACGCTAATCCAAGTAAGGATTAGTCGTTTCTTTATAATTTAATATTCGTGGGAACGCTAATCCAAGTAAGGATTTGTCGTTTCTTTAAATCATAATATTCCTTGGGGTTATTGCCGAATAATTTAAGGGTCATGACCTATGCTTCTTATCCACATGTAAGGATCTGAAGTGTTTTAAGCGCCTTGCAAGCGTCGTTGGATGAGCTTAATTGCAGTCCTGTGTTTTAAGCACTTAGCTAGTGTATTGGGGTGGACGTAACTGTCACCCTGTAAAATAAACTGTAAGCGCTATGGCAGTGCAATCAGGGTGAACGTAAGATCACCCGGTGTCATCATAACTTCCGTGTTCTCGGAATATTCTTAAAAGCCTCAACACTGTGTGTGTGTGTTGTAATTTAATAAGATAAGTGCAGTTAAGCACATAATTAAACTGTAAGCGCTGTATAGTGCAATCAGGGTGAACGTAAGGTCACCCGGTGTAATAATAATCGCCGTTGTTTCTCGGCATAATAATGTTAAGTCCTGCGTGTGTGTTGTGTGCGTTTTAATTTGGGTTGACGTAATTGTCACCCTGAGATTTAAGCTGTGTGCCGCTCTTAATAACATTAACGTGTTTCAGTAATGTGTGTTTTGTAATTAAATAAGATATGTGCCCGAGTGCACATGATTAATAAACCTTTGGCGAGTAGTGCAGCTAAGTTATAGTGCAGCTAGGAAAACTCGTCTTGACTTTGATCATAGTACGTTCTCTTTCCGATCTGGATTCGCTGTATGCGATGAGGTTGGTCGTGAACCGAAGCATCTTAGTCAGTTCTTAAATCGTTATGTGGTTCTGTAAGATCTCGACTTGAATGTAGTATGTTCTCTTTCCGATCTGGATTCGCTGTATGCGATGAGGTTGGTCGTGAACCGAAGCATCTCAGTCAACTTTTAAATCATTGTTGTTTGATTATGTTAAACATTCCAGATTTGTCATATTTCCTTAAAGACTCAATCTCTTGGAGTCTTTTTTCGAGTCGATTTCTGTGAAGATGAAGTCTTCCAGAATCTTCTCTCATGCATACCTTTGTTGTTATTCCGTGAAAGTGTCGGGTTATGTATCGTCCCTTCGGTTATTATTCGAGGGACAATGATAGTAAACGTTTACGATCACTCGAACCACTCTGTTTTTTACCCTTGCTAGTCTATTCAAGTAGACTAACCCACGAACATTGTTCTCCGCATGTGGGCTGGTGTCATCCGTTCGATTCGGCACATCAGATGGAGTGTAGATGAGAAGACTAGAAGGACTATGGAGTCGACGGTGGTTTTTCCGACGTTTTTAATAATTTCTTTAATCAGGTTGAGATCCTTGGGCAGGTGATCATTACGATCACAACCCTTTTTGTAATATCTTTTAAAAGTTTTCCGCTGTGCCTTGTTTAAGATTTCCGTTGTAATTTATTTAAACTCTGTGTTTGTCCTATTCGGGATTGGGATGTAATCCCGGGACTCGTGTTTTATATGATTAAGGTTATCATTTTGTATCATTGTATTTCATGATTTGTATTTAAACGGTAAAGCCTTGGGTGATCTCGGTAAGGAACACTGGGGTCACTGGCGGTAATACCTTTCCAAAAGGGTTAAGTTTTGGGGTGTTACATTGTTTCCAGGGAGCCGTCGTCCATGAACTCCTGAAGCACCTGGATCTGACGCCGTTCAGGTTATCGACGCTGCGAAGGATCTCGATCTCCCTCCGGATCTGACGTCGGACGACCTCCTCGTGATTACCGTATATCACCTTGAGTGCGTAGATCATGTTGGTGGTTTTGTGGAGGACCTTGTAGATGGTTCCTCCGGCGTCGGAGCCGACGCGGTTGACTCTTTCGAGATCCGAGAAGTTGAGAGTATTGGGGGTGGGTAGACGAGGAGGCCATTTTCCATGCCTCTGTCGGACTTGAAGATCGGAAAACCCTTAGATGGGTTTGTTAGAATTTTAGCCAGTTTGGTTTAATTAATTAAAATCGGATTCGGTCGGGTTCAGATTAATGTCATTAAAAGTTGGACAAAACCTGTAAATTTGGAGAAAAATGAGGGGTAAAAGGGTCATTTTACCCATTTTGACGGAAATTTGGACGGCAAAGGCATGTGGGTGATCGCGCGCTAACGGAATGATTATAATGGATGGTTTAAAATAATTTCCTCTATAACAGGTGGTTTTACTAAAAATCGGCCCTTTAATGGATGGTTTCCCGCAAATTTCTCTTAATTATTTTAAATGAAAAATTAAAAAGCAAAGGATCTCTTAGTAATTTCTTAAAACTCCAACTCATATTATAATTAGTTATTGAATTACAATCAAAATTTCAACTCTAACTAGTGTACAAAATTTCCTTACATAAGTGGTAGGCACACACCATTCTAAACCTAACTCACAGCCCAATCTAAAGTTCCATGGGCAATTTAGCACCAAACTAGGGTAAGATTTGAGAAGGGTAGCCATGATTTGCAAGCAACAAAAATGGCGGGTAGGAACTAGTTGCCAGCTGTCACCACCGCGCAGTCCGCTGAATTAGAATCCCTGTATTCCCCGTCAAACGCGTACGGGGGCGCGTGGGAGGCAGGCGCTAATGTTTGCATGTGCCCTTTGGGCCACGCGCCGACCAAGATCTGCACTACTACTCGTTTCGTGCCAAATTAAATTTCATTTTGTGTGTGTTCTAATTTAGAATTACAAACATACTCCGTATTATTTAGAGTTATAGATAGCTGGAGAATATAGTAAACATATTCATGTATTGTATTGTATTGTATGGTTGGGGAATAGAAAACTTCCACTTATGCTACAGATCGAAAATAGCAAAGTCCTTCTTTACCCCACCTCTTGTTGTCCTTTTCTTGTGGAAATTGACTCACTTTTCGGTATTTCACTCTAGTACAGAGTTTTTGTCTCATTTCATGTTTTTACTTATGACTTTTGACACATCATGACTTATGGTCTTAATTAGGTTGAGTTTTCTAATTTCTCTATATACTCATAGGGTCTTAGCCTTTGAATTAGTAATTATATTTTTTATTTATTCTTTTTTTAATTGGTAAATTAATAAGAGGATTTTTCTATGAATAGAACTAAGCACAACTTCTGTCGAAATGAAACCCGGCTAGAAGGTGAATGAAATGGATGAAGGAGTTGGCACAAAATACCGAAACCGAAAAATCATACCGAAAATTGGCATTTTTTTAGATTAATCGATCGAAAATTAACCAAAGTTTCGGTACAATTAACCGACCAAAAATTTATGGTATGGTAACGTTTAGTCCTTTTCTATATTTGGTTAACCGAATAACCGATCATATAAATAAGATATGTTTAGTAATGAAATAATCTAATTTAGTTGATATGATTATAATAGAGGTGTTTAGATACACGTCAAACAAGTTATACAGTTTGTATTTGTAGCAAATACACGTATACAAATAAGAATAAAGTTGATGTTGTAAAATAACCATGTTTTAAAATATTATACTCCCTCCGTCCCTTAATTTTTGTTCCCATTTTGACTGGACACACTTGCCGAAGCGAGTTTTGTATCGTTAATATCTCTAATTACATATTAATAAATATTATAATTTTTTGATATTATCAAAGTACTCGTTAAGACGAATCAAACAAGACTCCAAATGACTATGCTTTTTCTTATATATTGAAAGAAATCTTAAAGATTCTCTTCAACTATAAATAGTGTACAAAAAAGAAACGGGAACAAAATTAAGGGACAGAGGGAGTATGATAACTAAATTTAGGTATGTTTTTGAATTAAATATGTAACTTAGTATATATATAACAACTTATTTTAATTGCTTTCATTTTTATATGTAAAATTATTATTATAATATATATAAAAATGTGATTATCTAATTATTTAAATTGATATAATGTTAATTTAGAGTCATTTGGTTAACCGATTAACCGTATCAGAATGCCGGTTGGGTCAACCGAGATTAACGGTTCAGTTAACGGTTATAGAAAACTACTAACCAAAATCTCGATTAACTAATAATCGGTTAACCGAACGTGTCCACCCCTAAATGCAAAGTCTATATTGGTTTTAGCACCTAACTTTGTTCTTCAAGAAATTTTGGGTATTTTAATCTTCTTGATAAATATAAATTTAGTATTCTTGAATCAAATCAGTCACTTTTAGAGAAAATTTTCCACTACCAATCCGAGAAAGGGAAAACAAAACAAAAGATTGACCAAACAATTGTTACTAAAACAATAGTGAAAAGGGCAAAGATTATAATAAAGTAGTAGGAACACCTCCACCGACAACTAGCAAATATGTAAATGCTTACTAAAGAAGAATAATCATTTTGATTATGATGTTGTACGTGTCCTTAAACTCCTTCACTTTCTTGGCTTGAGTGGTAGTGTGGTGAATGTCACATCCAATAATAATTTTCTTCATTCAATGATTTAGAGCGTAACACTAACAAGTAACAAAATCGAAGATTATATCATCTTTAATGGTAATGGTAGTACTCTATATGAGTATCTTATATATTTAAAAAATTAAAAATCAATAAAATGTAGAGATTTGTAGTAAATCAATAAAGCAATTTTGCGAATGGTGCTCTACTTAAAATTTGTATTGGTTTTAAAATTAAATCTGACATTAATTTCCATTTTCTCCTTTCTAAAATACCCTAATATACTAGGAAAACCACTATTAAAGATGTTCTTATAGAACTTTTAAAAACGAAAGTAACCTAGAGTGGTATTATGTACCTTATATATACATGATTGTGGGCAGTTTGATGTCATTTCCAAGATATAGGGTGATTAAATTAACATGTTTGGTTAGCATTGGAATGACATCTAAAATGGGAGGTAACTATATTAGTGGATCAGCAATGGAGAAATAAAAAAAAATTTGAGGAAGAAGAGAGTTAGAGTTGAAGAGTATATACACTAACCTGGCTAAATTACAGGAAGAAGGCTGCCATCTGTAATGGAGGTAAAACTGGTCTCTTCGGCCATTTCTCTGGCAATTGAACAGCTTCTGAATGAAGCTGCAACTGCTGTAATTGTAGAGTGGGTATGTGTTATCTCTCACCCATTTCCCTGTGAAGAAATCACACCCTTGATTCCTTGCACTTGCAACATTCCCCTGCTCTGCCACCACCACCGCCACCAGTGCCACCACCGTGGCCACCACCAGGGTGACGCCCGACGAACCCATCAACTCGCCTGTATTAATGGAGCTTCTACACTCCTCTTATTTTATTTGTAATAGTTTTGGTCCCAAAAAGGGATAGGATGGGGGTGGAGGGAAAGAGTTCAAAGAGTGTTACAGATTATGACATATTTAAAGTGCCACCCCTAAACCATAAGATACCCATGATGTGGGGCCTACTACTTTTCCAGTGAGTTAGATCTTGTTTGTTTCTTTTGTTAGCATTTTATTATCATGGCGGTGGGTTGAGCTAATTGAGCTCTTAATCGCCGGATCTTGATAGTAATTATACCATCTAATTAAAGTGTTTTTTTGTTTACTTATTCTTATTATGATGATGAGTGCCAAGTGTTTGCTTTTGGGTGATTGATTGTTGTTATGGGCATGTGATTGATCAGACAAACAAACCATATTCCACAATAACAACAAATGCAAGGGACAGTCAACTATTGGTTGTTAGCTCTTTGCAAGTTTTGAGACTGACCCAAGAAAGAAAAATTTAGGTTAATTTCTACAGTGAGAAAAGCTAGCCTTTAACATCTGATTATAGTACAACACTAGTTTTGAAGATCTAATTTGAACATATTACAGGAATGACATACATTCAGAATTCTGTCAAAAGCATGACATTCAATGCCAAAATTTATTCACAATCTAAATATTCACATTGTAGTAAAATCTGTTTTGTGACTTTGAAAGGCTTATACACAGTTCTGTAGAAGTAAATCAAACTTGAACGTCACATGGGGCACAGAAAGATCAAAACTCAATGCCACTGTTTAACTGAACAGAGAAAGAAGGCCTCCCAGAATTACCCAGAGGAGTTTCAACTCTTAACACTAATCCTGAGCTCCCAACGTTTCCGTTCCACTTTGATCTGCCAAGCTGCAGAAGTTTCCAAAAAAAAAAAACCCGCATAAATGTCTAAGTAACATAATCGTGATGAATCCAACAGAAATCATGCTTAAAGTTTAAACTTCAGCGCCAAACAATCAAATCAGCAGATTTTGCTACTAGTTACAAAACCCGATTCCAATAAAATTATAGAAGAGATCATAGAATTAGGTATCTATACCCAATCAGAGTGCTTACTACTTACTACTTACTAGTTAATTAGTTATGACTGCGCCCAGTGGAGTATGCTAATTGACTATGAATTTCAATCTCTTTAAACCCCAGCCCACCAAAAAATATTCCAGAAGGTAAAATAAAAATGTTTTATCATCATTTCATCACTTACCAGATGGAATTAATGTAACATGTAAGACAATATGGAAGTCAAATGAGGAAAAACTCACTGATACAGATGCAAATGCAGAAGGGAGAGCTGTGAGTGAGCAGCCGCAGATCAAACTAATTTGCTCCTTGACAGAGTGAATGAGTTCTGCTTGTAGCCCAGGATTACAACCACCAAAAGTAGGACATATACTGCCACATTACATAGGTTCATGACATCAAAATGACAAATAGAAAGAGATCCTGGACAAGTTTTGTATAGAAAAGCAAACTTAACCTGATTTAAATGAAACTATGCAGGCACATTTCTATATTACAATATTGAAGTGACAGATAAATTTAACAAAATGGATAGCTTATGACCAAATAGGAAAACGGTTCAACTGTTAGAAACCGAGAGAAACTATTTTTGTTCCTTTATGCACCATTTCATTGAATGGAAGGCACTTCCATTCCATCACTAGTTCATCGATACACAACACCACAGAAATCAAGCACATTATAACATGGAAAAGTAACACAAAGATGAAAACAGAGGAGACTAAAATACATCATAGTTAAACAGCTAAAAAATAAGCATGCCAACCAACAAACTATATGGAATCCTTTTTCCTTCATTCAATATAGAATATACAACGGGCATGACAAACAATTAAAAAAGAAACCATGAACCAATCAGAATCTAAAAACAGGTATAATTTTACCTTAATTGGACATTTGGTTTCATCATGAGGCCAGATCGCTGCCATGCCAGAGCTTGTGTAAGCCCAAGTGAGAATGATTTATCAGGCAATTGCAAAGTAGGGGTGACTCGTGTTCCCCATTTGTTCTAGACCATAACAAAAGGGTATAAAAGCCAAAGATTAATAATATGAACTTCATTTCCAACGAACCCTAAGAGTTTTCAAGAAATAAGGAACCTCTTAGCTTACTTTACATGAAAAGCTGAACTTCATTTCTCCAGGGTATTGACCCTGAGCTTGAAGTAAGCCTCCACAAATAGGAAGAAAAGCACTAGTGGTAAGCCCTTCCCCTGCTACATAAGTCAGCTGTCCGTTCGGGAATTGCAAATCCAGGAATGACTGCAATAGAAAAACAATAAATATCTGTCACTACAATTTACTGCCGTGATAATAATACAACAATAATCTGATGTAGCTCTTCAATTCACTTATGAAGCTTACATCCGGAGTTAGTAGTCTACACTTACACATGCCAAAGGGTTGAGACATATCATTGACATCAACAGCCACCTTCTTTGCTTCGACCAAACAGCTGGACACAGGGAGTGCAGACCATTCTAGAAACAATTTTGATAGAAGATTCAGATAAGAACAAGTAAAACAGCAATTACATAGCCCAAAATAAAGGGATAAAAATGAAAAGACTGGACTCTGTTTTGCCACCATTTTTTTCTTCGATTTATCATCTATTTGCATCAAACTCTATTGTCCCTGTACCGTCTCCATGCTCAAATTCTATTAAAAGCAATAGCTCTATCTCATTCTTTAATATATTATAAATTAATATAAGCCATGTTCAACTGTTACTTATATGTTTACCTCATATTTAGTTTGTAGAGATGTGTCTCAATTTAACTCTATGTATTGTCCATAATGCGCTTTATGCAATATAATACACTGGACTATTGCAGTAAGGTGTTTCATTGTTACATAGCTACCAATGTTTTTAAACAATGCACTTTACTCATAGGCCTGGTAAGTTATTGAAAACTGCTAACACAAAAACCATTGAGTTTAGAGGAATCGGACACACAAATCATGTCATTTATAGTCCAGAAATGGAAAAGTGGCCTACCTTTCTATCATAACCATACCAAAGCAAGTGCTTCTTCGACAGGTGCACAGGCAAAAGAAGTGTTGTATCACGAACAAATAGAACTGGTCCGAGTTGTACAAGAAAGAGAGATGAATTGTCATTCCCTGGGTTAGAACTTCCACTTGATGCCTCTATCCTCCATAAATCTCCCCTTGCAACCAAGGAACTTTCTATGTCTTGGGTTCTGCTATCATAGGTTGCTGACATATTCATACTCCCCTTCATTAATAAAAAACACAGTCATTCAACATACAAAAAATACAGGAATATACAAGAAAGGCATGGAAATTCTGAACAAAAAACTCATTACATTTCAAAATATTATACTCCCTCCCGTTTTAATTAAGTGACGCTTTGGAGTTATGCACCGGAATTAAGAAAAATATTTTATACTTCTCTAAATTTATCCATTAAGTCATTAATTCTGGTACAATTAATGATTTTATCAATTGGTATTTGAAAGTTGGTCACACCGACTCACACGTGGCTAAGTACTTGTGGATTTATTCCATCGTTTAGACTACAATTCGGGGTGATTTTACTTTGAAAAATGAATTAGTAATTGTTAGCCTGTGGATAACACCATTATTTGGACTTAGAAAATGGGTTAATAGATAGAGGACATTAAGTATTCTCTAACGACACATATATCAAATGAAATATTTCAAAACGTCATTTAATAAAGATCGGAGGGAGTACAAAACTAGATAAGTCTGTCAGAACAGGAAGCAGAACCTAGAAGATTTAAAAAGACAAACATACCAATTACTTATTAAACCAATGTAAGATATATAAACAGGTTCACATAACAGAATTTTTCAGCCAACTAAACAACCACATAACAGATATCTTACTGACATCCAAACCAAAACAACCATGTAACAGAACTTTCAGGCAAACAAATGCTACAGTTGAGCTAAACCATTCTATAATTACCGTTCAAACGAAGAGCAGATTCATAAAGAGCGAAGTTAGCTTAAAATTTCGATGATCATACCTGAGATTTACCAAAAAGCCCAGCTATCTTCAGATTTAACCCTGAAATTTCATCCTCAGTCATTCTATTTATAGCACCATCATCCTCATCAAATCTCAAATCTCTAAGCTGTTCTGCCAAAGAACCCAAATCCTCTTGTATGGACAAACACTCCTCTCCTCTAACCCCACCACTACCAACACGCATCTTAACGAAGGTATTATCTCTCTGATCATGAAAAAACGGCAACGGGAGAGTCCGAAAGAACTGCTGAGCCAAACCGTTGAAGCTAGCCCCAAAATCTGCCCCTGCTTGGCCTATCTTATTGCCTATATCGAATATAGCAGAGACTCCACTAATCCCTGAAGTGTCGATCGCAAGATTGAAATCCTTCAGGACAAAGTTTTGTGTGGGAATGGGGAATTCAAATTCGACATCGAATAGATTAGGTTTTTGAGGGTTCGGCCATGAGAAGCTTGTAGGGGTGATATGAGACTGGATCAATCCCGTAAATCCCTGTGCTAATCGATCTGCCAAATCCTGGCCGTGCCTCTGCACCTCTTCCCATGCTTCGAACGATCTCTCTGCCGACATTCGCCGTGAGATTCAATCGCGCTTCTCCCTTGCCAATTCAACAACAACACACCTCTAATCGCTCTTCTCAAAGATAAACCCCCTCTTTTTTATTAGAGCATACCGACCGAATTCCAGGACCCGAATCCAACCATTGAGGGCATATGAAAACGAAAACGGAGGAAAATTAGGGTTTTTCAATGTTAAAAACTAGCTTCCGCTCAACGGCGTTGAAATTGAATTGTCGAGGATGAGTATACTGTATACACACAGTTGGGGATTTTTGCGAGCAGACAAGGGGAAGAACTAAAAAGAGAGGAGTGATTTAGATAAAAAATTTGTGGAGGATAAGAGTGTGTTTTCTTTCTCACTGTCACAGTCAAGATTTATATGCCACACCCTCTTGCAAAACTTGACCCTAAGAAAACATTGTGTTAATGGACCAAATCACATCAATCACCATGAATTTGTCACTAATACCTGACATGACAAAGTAGCCAGAGTTATACAGTACACGTGTAATTTCAGCAATGATATCGAATTAGAGAGGTCGGGATTTTTATGTTACTAATCAGATGAATTCTTAACCTTAATCCTAAATTCATCTAGCTGGATAGGATTGAATGTAATATGAGTTGAATTAATTATATTGGATAGATACCACTGTACTAGGAGAGTTGAGTCCCATAAAAAAAAAGGAGAGTTGAGTGAAGTGGGTCATTTTTTGGGTTCAGACTTGAGATTTGGGGAACAGGCAGAGCCTGGTAGTACTGAGTTGCAGAGCACTAAAAAAGCCAAACGACATGACCAAATTAATCACACCACTAAATCCATAAAATTCACTAACTTTCTTTAAGAAAGAGCAAGCATTGGCAAGAGGAAGCTGGTCTTGGCGAGCTCCATTGCGTCCATTTTAGAAGAAGAACCAATTCAGCTTTGAATGGGGAAACTTGCTTTGGACTTTGCAATGGAAGCTTTGAACCCTTCCACTTTCCTATCCAAATAACTAGATTAAACCTAATGAATGGGCCAAGAATTTCCAACTAGTCCTAATTTCGTATGTTTTTCTACTATCGCTTATATGGAAGGCATTTGGAATGTTTCAAGTGCCCAGTTTTGTCCTTGAATTTCATAAAATAAAAGTGATTTGCTTGTGTACCCTTATAGGGAAGAGTTTATTTACATCTTACAATTGAATAAAAGATTTCAGCCATGCTACAAACTACAAACAAAGATATACCCAACTTAATTATCTGACCCAACGGATATATGCATTGGAATGACCCAAATTCCATCCGATATTGCAGATACCCAACCCTAATACTCAAAACCGGCAATGAACAGCTCTACAGCAAAAAGAACATCCACCAGCACGTTTGGTGTCATTTCAGTATCTTCCTCACTTTCTCCAGTTCACTGCAAATGGATAAACGAAAAAGCAATCATCCCACTAACCAAGCTACTCCCATTTCTGTCCACCAGAATATAAAATAAAACGAGATATACTGAAAAAAGAAAGATCTAATGACGTTTGTTGCGTGCCGGGCAACAGAATGTTTTCTCATTTTTTGCACTTCCTCAAAAGTTTTAACTTTGCTAGACAAGCTCAATGTGATATAGATAATGTCAAATTTTCAGTATACTTCAATAAGCTCAAATCTAAAAAATACATGACTTTCAGCAAACAACCATGAAGTAATGACTAATAATAAACTTATCATATATCAACCATATGCAACTTTAAAACAATTAGCAGAGTGATCAACAAAGGATTAAGGGGAGAAGAAAGTAACCTTTGGGAAAATGAAGGGATGAGTTCTTGAACTGCTTGGATAATGATTGAAGTATCCACATCATCGCTGGACGTAGTCTGTTCTTCATTTGGGATTGTGTCTGATAATGTAGAACAACATATCAGACTCAAAAACCAAGAGATAACGAATGTTCTAAGATGTAAGAAGAGCATGAAAGCAATGCAAACACTGTTAAAATTAGTGATTTTAAATGCTTCCTAATTTAAAGGTATTTGAAGGAACTATCACCTTGGAGATCCGCTGCAAATAAATTACCATCATTAAGGTATGAAAGTTGGCTCTGATCCAAATCTAATTCTTCAATGCGTGCATACCCTTCCAAGACTTTCCCAACAAGACGATAAGCAATCAAACTTGTATCATCACATGCTTGCTGGATGGCAAGGTACTTGTTTCTACACGTGCGTGGATTTCCAGACACCGCATCCGTCTTACCACCAGGGAGGTTGGACTCAAAATCTTCTATGAAGTTAGCAGGCTCGACTTTACAACTGCTTTGAAAATGTTTTTTGCCTTGTTTCTGATCACTTGGGTTTGAGGATAGTGAAAAACGAGAAATGGAATCCTTTGTGTCAGCCATATGATTGGATTGTTCTGCTTGATACAGGGTACTGCCCATGCTTGCTGTATGGTTAACAGATTTTGAGAGTCCAATTGAAGGTGTAAACAGAAAATCATCAGGCTCCGCCTTGATTTCAGTCTTAAACCCAGATTCAGATTTCGCTGTTGACATATTATTCAAATTCCAAATAGGAGTGCAATACACACGACTGCTATCTACACAATGTGAATCTGCTGTACTTCCAACTTCGCTGATATCATCCAAGTTATTCGTTACCAACTCTTCCTCCTCTTCTTCATCATCATCATCAAAAAGTTCTCCGTCATCACTTTCTTCTTGATCCTCCATGTATGCATCAGAAAACTCCAAATCAAGCTCATCATCAGCCACAGAATCCCATAAGACCTGCTTTACTTGAGCACTCACATTCAATATACTCTCCACCTCTTCAGTGACCTCTTTTTGTCGCAAACCACATCTATTAATAACAGCAAGGGTATCTAACAATATATTTGGGATTCCATCCATGTCACTGCATTCAAAAAGAAACTCAGTCAACATTTTCTTAATCGCCTTTCTCAAACCCCCATTAAGTACCTGATATTCAGATCCCGGGGCCAACAATTCCTTCAATCCCTTTAGTTCCTGAACCCCAACCTTGCAGTTGAGAAGACTGATTGCCCTTACTATCTCATTCTGCAGGGACTCTATTTCTGGACTAAAATTACAGAAGTTACTTACGGAAGCATTCTGATGATTGCTTAGCTTCAAGGATAAGCAAGCAACCTCCATAGCTTTCATTACAGGAGCTGGTAGCTCATCCCACTTATCAAGTTTCGAGAGCATTTTGAGTGACAAACCCTTAACACAATTAACTAGACGAGCTTTATTCCAGCCAGTTCTACAAGGGTTTAATACAGGAAGACTACCCTTAACCCCTTTAAGTCTTCGGTACATAGCACACAACGTCTGTAGAGACATGTCCTTGAGTCCATGGAGAACAATCTTGGTTGCATCATAGTGAGAATGCATAGTCGGGCGGATGGTCTCGTTAGCCGTAAGACATGATCGCGTAACATGATTCTTCTGAAAATTATGTGGATCTTTGAGGATTTGACATAACTTGTTGTAGACCTCAACTTGTTTACCACTAGTGCATTGTTTCCCAAGAACTTTAGGGATATTTTCTTTTATGAATTTCTTCATTTTCCACCTTGTTTGCTCAAATACAATTGAACTTCCAGCTATTACCTTAGCTAATACGTAAAGCCCATTGTTTGTGAAGTCATTTAGTAAAGCCAAAACAGTCTTCACCATCTTCTGTGGCACAAAGGGTTCCACATCACGACTAGTAGGCAGCTCGGTTGCTTCATGGCACACTCCAAAGCCCTTCTCAACATGCTTCTTAAGAATCTCATAAAAAAGCTGAAAAAACAATGCCATAGAGAATCAATAAGGAAATATTTCAATCTAAATTGGATGTATGCATAAACGGAAATGCAAGATGGATGTTGAGGAACACCTTACTTTCTGAAAAACAGAGAAGAAATACTCCAAAAAACCTATATATATGATATAAACTAATTTACAAAAGTGTAAGCAATAAAAGGAAATCACCCATGTTTATATGATAAAAAAAATCCCGGATAACTACTATAGTAAGGAAGTGAAACAGTGTTACGAAATAATAAAACACCTCATATGACTACCTAATTGTCAACTCTTGTCTTAACCATCCTCACAGCTATAGGTGTGTGACATCCATAGATCAAAAGAACTTCCCTCCCACATTTTCTCCTAACAATCGGATTGTACCATGTATTTCATGTGCTCATTATATTTATCTTGTAACCTTCTAGATCAATTATGTAGATGAAACACATTGCTATATGCATCATATTAACGACTGATGCCTGAAATCAGTGAGTATATATCTATGGGGATAAAAGATTTTGTCAAATAAGCCAAGAAAGGTGGTTCAAACTGTAAATCTTACAATTACAATTTGGCACCTCACTTAATCCGAAAGTAAAAGTGGGTCAAATGTTATGTGCATAATAATGAGAAGACATGTTCAATATCTTACATCATCTTCCCTTAAGATTGTCTCAGGCAACATTGACCTGCAAAAGGATAAAACACAAAAATCTTGTAAATTGACAGTTCTACTCATTAGCAGACAAATCAAAACTCCAAAAAGCAAAAAGCCTCAAGATCAAGACAACACAAACTACATAACAAAATTTACGGTTCCCACATACTGTCTGACCACAATCACAGCAACATGCAACGGCAGGCAAACTACCATGATTAAGGCATCCGAATGATGGATCAGTAGAGTAGCACTTATATTGTGATGAAATCAACGTATACCATATAAATATCACAGTGGATTAGATTTTATCAAGTTATCCCCTCGACAAGGTCAGCATCCTATACTATGATGCAAAAGATAGAAAACAAAGAATAACTCTTTTTCCAGCAATTTCAGAGCACACAACCAAGTACAAAACTAAAAATTGGCAACTGAACCACAAAAATGTTGGAGATCAGTAAAATTAATACAACTATTGAACTTCCTTATTCTTACCCATTTGATTTTAATCTCTTTCTACTAGAGCCTGTTGGTGCAGAGAAGCCCATCAACCACCTGAATATGAAAAACAAAAGTGGCTGTAATAAGAGTTGCTGCCCAAATATACATGATAATAGGATCAACTATTCTAGACAGCAGAGTACAATCAAAAGGGAGAAGAAGAGGAATGGGGTATAAGATAGTGACAAACGATTATCCATCCTAATCACCGTTACAGACTCAAGTCAATAACACGAGAAAAAGGCATAGAAAAGTAGTGAAAATTTAAACAGGAAAAGAACACTGACTGTCTCTTTCGTTGGAGCTCTTTATCTTGATTCTTCATCTCATACCAGAGGGATCTCACATCAGGGGGAAGACCATCCATGTTTCTTTCCGTTTATTCTACTCTTCTCCGATTAAACCCAAAACAAGACAGTTAGGGTTTCCCTGGGCGAAGTAACAGAGAAAGTGGCGACCGGCAGGGAGGAAGTCACGGCGGAGTGCTAATCGCGGGGGTAACTCCGGGTAGTAGGGATTTGAGTGCGGCGGGGAATTGCAGTCGGAAAAATAAAGAATGTTTATAGAAATATAGAATTTATAGGTCACGTAAAATCCTGAGATTTTGTTTTTTAAATAAATAACCATATAAATTACCAATACGCCCTTGAGATTTTGACTTAATATCCCTTTCCCTCTTCCCTTTCCTCAATTTCTTCCGCAATACCGCCGCGGCAATCACCCCTCTCTCTCTACCAGGTTGCCGGCGCCTGAAACTCAATACCATTTCGAAGGCGGCGGCGCCTGCGCCGCCAAGCCAGCCATCCATATGATGTCGGAAAACTTGCAAGGTAACCTCTTCTCTCCTCTCTCTCTCCCCCTTATAATGAAGGTGTGAGGACAACGGAGTTGTGATATGCTTAGGCTATGGTAGCTAGATCTGAATTGTGAGTTTTCTGGTAGCTGTGGTATCTGGTTGTGAAATTTTCGACCGTTTAATGCCATTAGCTGCTGCAGGAACGAGCTACTGTTAACCTAACATCTGAACAAACCAAGAAAATTTGTGTAATCCAATGAGGATTGAGGCTTGCAATTGCTCGTTTGGACTATTGACATGAGTATTTTTCTGTTTCTTGCTTTCGGATATCGAGAATCAAATTTCTTAATAATAGTAGGGAATTTCGTTTGTTTTTAGAACATTTGTATTATCCTTAATGCTTCTGCACAAATTTGACATGCCAGGATAATTCAATTTAACTACTTGCCCCTTTTCTTACTAGTTCCCATGCTACTCTTTTCTCTTAATTCTATTCTCATTCCCTTGTGTACGATGTATAAGTGTATAACTGCTACTGTGCTACATATATATGATGTATCATGTATATATAATATATACTTCTGCAGTTATGAAGAGGTGCAAGTATTTTAGCTTGACATTGTATTACTGAGGAAGAGGGCATTGCCATCATGAATATATTCAAGCAGCTAGTAGTAAGCAGGCCGATTTCTAAAGGAGTTATGAGATGCCTTAGAGGTAGCTGATTAATCATTCATTGCATTGATTCTAGTCGTTATAGCTGCATGCACATGTTATCAATTTTCTATATCTGGATATGATGTGTATCTTTCCAATATGACTTTGTATTAACATTTTCTCTTGTTTGCAGCTCTGCCTCTATCTTTCCTGCATTCGTCTACTGATTCTTCGTTAGAGGTTTGTTCGCACGAACATGAGGTGGTAATCGCCCTGGGAAGCAATGTCGGAGACCGAGTTCATAATTTCAACGAGGCTCTGACTTTGCTGAAGAACTCAGGAATAAGCGTCACTAGACACGGTTGTTTATATGAAACTGCACCAGCTTATGTGACAGATCAGCCTTTCTTTCTTAACTCTGCAGTTAGAGGTGTTACTAAACTTGGGCCGAATGAACTGTTAAGGGCTCTTAAGAAAATTGAGAGGGATATGGGTCGAACTGACGGGATAAGGTACGGCCCCAGACCGATAGACTTAGATATTCTGTTCTATGGCAAGTTTAGGGTGGCATCTGGGGATCTCGTCATTCCACACGAAAGAATATGGGAGAGACCGTTTGTGATGGCACCTTTGGTCGATTTGCTGGGCTCATCCATTGACAGTGACACTGCTGTATCTTGGCACAGTCTATCGAAACATTCATGGAACCTGTTTGAAGCATGGGAGAAACTTGGCGGTGAATCTCTCATTGGAAAGGACGGGATGAGAAGGGTTCTACCGGTTGGGGGTCGCCTTTGGGATTGGTCTAAGAGAACATCTGTAATGGGAGTCTTGAATCTGACCCCGGACAGCTTCAGTGACGGTGGAGAGTACGAGTCAGTGGAGAATGCAGTTTTGCAGGCTCGTCGAATGATTCTAGAAGGTGCAGATATTATCGATCTCGGTGCTCAATCCACACGGCCCAGGGCAACAAGAATATCCCCCCAAGACGAACTGGGCAGGCTTATTCCCGTCCTTGAAGCGGTCAAGGAAATGCCCGAGGCCGCAGGGAAGCTATTATCGGTGGACACGTTTTACTCAGAAGTGGCCTCTGAAGCCGTCAAAATGGGGGCGCACATGGTGAATGACGTTTCAGCTGGGCAATTGGATTCGAACATGCTGAGCGTCGTTGCAGGGCTCAAGGTGCCGTACATAGCGATGCATATGAGAGGAGACCCGGACACGATGCAAAGCAAGGATAATCTTCAGTATGGGGACGTGTGTAGAGACGTAGCTTCTGAGCTAGGCACGAGAGTTAGAGAAGCAGAGTTATCGGGTATTCCTGCGTGGCGCATAATACTTGATCCGGGCATCGGCTTTTCAAAGAGCACGGAACAGAATCTGGACATCCTAATGGGTGTGGCTACTATAAGGGAAGAGATTGGGAGGAAGAGCTTGGCTGTTTCTCATGGGGCTATGCTGATTGGCCCCTCAAGGAAGAGCTTTTTGGGAGAGATTTGTGACCTCCCAAGAGCCGTTGATCGAGACCCCCCGACTGTCGCGTCTATCACTACCGGAGTCCTTGGAGGGGCGAATATTGTGAGGGTGCACAATGTGAGAGATTGCTTGGCAGCAACCAAACTATGTGACGCCATGATTAAGCGGGTTATGTGCTCCACACGGTGAGGTTGTGGAGGTAAGAATCTATATAAGCATATCCATCCTGTTAGAGATAATTATCTTCTGTTATCTTATCTAATCTTTATTTAGGAAATACTATCTTTAAGGATCTTTGGTTATATC
This sequence comes from Rheum nobile, assembly GCA_027886185.1. NCBI lineage: Eukaryota > Viridiplantae > Streptophyta > Magnoliopsida > Caryophyllales > Polygonaceae > Rheum > Rheum nobile. Next base: position 157,874 of record WOAB01000640.1, read on the forward strand.
TTGTAATCTCTATATAATGGGATCTTTCCATCTATAATAAATAAGATCTTTCTTCAATATTTACATGGTATCAAGAGCTTGATCCAATCAAAAATTATTATTTTTTTCTACGCACCACCTCTCTTGAATTTTTCTTTCGCTGATCCCATCATGGCCAGCAATCATACCATCCTGAACGAAGCTGAGCCGTCTCGTCCGCTCATCATTGTCCAATTCAACAATGCAATCAAGCTTTCCTCGACGAACTACACAACGTGGAAAGCCCAAATCAAATCTACCCTGGTTGGGTATGGTCTGTTCAAGTTTGTGGAGGGAACATACCCAACACCACCCAAGGACATCACCAAAGATGTTGTCGTGTCCACCAATCCGGCGTATGCAACCTGGGAACGTCAAGACCAACTTGTGTTCGGCGCCCTTGTCGGCACTCTTGGCCCGGCTGTGGCCTCTCTTGTCACGCAAGCCGCGACCTCTCAAGCTGCTTGGAAGCTACTAGAAGAAACGTATGCCAAACCTTCGAGGGGGCATATCAATCAAGTTAAAGAAAAGCTGCGTTCTTTGAAGAAAGGATCGCAAACCATCACCGAGTTCATGCATCAAATCAAAAGTTGTGTTGACCTCCTTGCCTCTCTTGGCAAGCCCCAGGATTCCGAAGATGTAGTTGACTATGTCTTGAAGGGTTTGGACTCCTCCTATCAATCTGTCATCGATGGTGTTCATGCTTGGGAGACGTCCATCTCTTTTGAAGAACTTCATGAAAAGCTAATCACCAAAGAACTTCACCTCAAGGTTGATGAGTCCTCGTCGTCGTCTCCTGCTAGCGTCATGACGATGCAACGCAAACCACAGTCCTCAAAGGCTCGCTCGCAGACGGCTCCATCTCCCCCCAACTGGCCCTCTTCACCGCCCTTGCAGCCCAACTACAACCCTCCGCACCAGCCCATGAACAACCAACAACGTCCCCCTCGCCCGTTCCTCGACCGCTGCCAATGGTGTGGCCAACAAGGCCACGTCGTCGCCCGATGCACCACGTTTCGCCAGACTGCTCCACATCTCCGCCCTCCCCAGTCCTACAGATCACGAGGTCCAAACCTATCTCCACCCTCTACCTCCCAGTACCAACCCAACAACCCTTCCTATCCCCCCCCCCCCCCCCCCCCCACCTCAAGCCAATTTTCATGCTCCCCATCACCGACCCGAGGCCGACCAGTCGTGGTTAGTGGACAACGGCGCCTCTCACCACGTCACCAATGACCTCCACAATCTCAGTCTCCACCACCCTTACACCGGTCCAGACGACCTCCTTGTCGACAACGGTAAGGGCCTTCCTATTTCTCATGTCGGTACGTTCCAACTTCCTGCAAAAACTCAGGTTTTTCAATGTGACAATACTCTTTTTGTGCCCAGTATTTCCAAAAACATTATCTCGGTTTCAAAATTAGCCACTCAAAATAACGTGTCTGTTGAGTTCTTACCCTCTTCTTTCCTTGTGAATGATCTAGCCACGGGAATTCCTCTCCTTAAGGGACCTTGTGTCGGTGGGATCTATGTCTGGCCTTCCTCTAGTCGCCCGCAGCTGCACACGTCTTACACCGAGTCCAGTTCACCCTGGCATCACAAACTAGGGCACCCGTCGTCATCCATTTTAAAGTTTTTGAATCATAATTTTCGCCTAGGAATTTCAATTTCACAGTCAGATTGTTGTTCTTCTTGTTCCATTAATAAAAGTCATAAGTTGCCTTTCCATCAATCTACCTTGGTTTCCTCTTCTCCGCTTGAACTTATACTTTCCGATGTCTGGCAATCTCCCATCGTTTCCTATGATGGTTATAAGTACTATGTCATCTTTGTTGATCACTTCACCAAGTATATTTGGCTCTACCCCCTCAAACAAAAATCCGATACAAAATCCATCTTTATCAAATTCAAAGCTTTAGTTGAAAATTACTTTAATTCAAAAATAAAGACATTTTACTCGGATAATGGTGGAGAGTTTATCGCCCTAGCTGGTTTCCTTGTGTCTCACGGTATCCAACATCTCACTAGCCAGCCCCACACACCACAGCACAACGGCTATGCCGAAAGAAGACATCGTCACATTGTTGAAACTGGGTTGTCCCTAATGTCCTATTCAGGAGTACCGACGAAGCTATGGCCCTTTGCCTTTAAAACGGTTGTCTACCTCATCAACCGGCTACCTACCCCAACTCTACATAACCTACCCCCCTACCTCAAACTTTTCCAAACACCACTGAACTACACGAAACTACGCATCTTCGGTTGCCTATGCTTTCCCTGGCTTCGTCCCTATACTCACCACAAACTAGAACCTCGATCCGAACCCTGTATATTTGTTGGGTATTCTCTCACCCAAAGTGCCTATTACTGTCTCAACCCAATTACATACAAACTTCATACTTCCCTCCACGTCCAGTTTCACGAGCATGTATTTCCCCTACGTCAGCCCACCTCTACCCCTACCTCTATCCCTCACCCTAATCCTCCTTCTGCGTCGGATACTCCCTCCTGGTGCTCAATCAGGCTGCCCCTCCTACCATCGTCTCCTCCGCCCACTAACCCCCATGTCACCACCTCACCACCATCTCCCCCCGCTCCAACTCTGGAGGCACCGACTTCTACCATCCCCGCCAATATTCCCGTCTCAGTCACCGCACCTGCCCTCTCCCCCATAGCCCCTGCTACCTCACCCATTGTCGATCAACCATCCCCCGCTCCGCCAGCCACTGCCCAACCGTCCGCGTCACCCAACCCGCCACCAGCACCACCCTTACCGCTGCAACCTATCATCACTCGATCCAAAAATAACATTCGCAAGCCTATCCAGAAACTCAACCTTACCGCCACTGTTTCATCGCCCAGCGAACCCCAAAACATAACCCAAGCCCTGAAAGACCCAGACTGGCGCCATGCCATGGAGTTGGAGTTTACTGCGCTGAGAGCCAATGAGACGTGGTCTCTCGTACCACCGGCACCGATGCAGAATGTTGTTGGCTGCAAATGGGTTTTCCGGGTCAAGTATAAACCCGATGGCTCCCTCGACAAGTATAAGGCGCGCCTCGTTGCAAAAGGATTTCATCAACGTCCTGGGTGTGACTTCACTGAGACATTCAGCCCGGTTGTCAAACCGGTAACGGTCCGCACAGTGCTCACGATAGCAGTTGGCTCCGGCTGGTCACTTCGCCAATTGGATGTCAACAATGCGTTCTTGCAAGGCACCCTCTATGAAGATGTCTACATGTCTCAACCCCCGAGATTTGTGGACAAGCACAACCCTATGCATGTCTGCAAGCTCCACAAGGCGATCTACGGGCTCAAACAAGCCCCGCATGCGTGGTACAATGAGTTGCGGTCGTTCCTTCTCCGACTTGGGTTTGTTAACTCCGTTGCAGACTCCTCACTCTTCATACGTACGACTCCAGGTAGAGTTATCTATCTTCTGGTTTACGTCGACAATATTATTGTCACAGGCAGCCACACTTCTGATGTTGATTAGCTCATTGGCCTTCTGGCCAAGCGTTTCTCACTCAAAGATCTCGGTCCTCTAGCTTACTTTCTTGGTGTAGAGGTTATGCCTCATCCGAAGGGTGTGTTTCTGAGTCAGCGGAAGTATGTCTCGGACCTACTCGCCAAAGCTCGGATGAATGGTTCCAAGCCGATGTCTACACCCATGTGCACAACTACAGCCCTAATGAAGTCATCCGGCACACCGCTGCAGACTCCAACCGAGTACAGGATGCTTGTTGGGAGCTTACAGTACCTTGCACTGACTCGTCCCGACATCGCTTATACGGTAAACAAACTTGCGCAGTTTATGCAGTCCCCTTCCACTACTCACTGGAATGCACTCAAGCGACTACTTCGGTATCTCCATGGCACGGCTGACTATGGTATAGCTATTTCTGCTGCACCTGATCGTCCACTTCACGCCTTCTCTGATGCGGATTGGGCAGGTGACAAGGATGACTATCACTCCACTACGGGCTACCTTGCGTACCTTGGTCAAACTCCGATCTCTTGAAGCTCCAGGAAGCAGAAGACGGTCACTCGTTCTTCCACAGAGGCTGAGTATCACGCGCTGGCGGACTGCTGTAGTGAGCTAATCTGGGTACAGTCTCTTCTGCAGGAACTTCGGATTCCCTTGTCTTCTCAGTCGGTGATTTACTGTGACAATTTGGGGGCTAAGAGCCTTAGTTCAAATCTTGTCTTTCACTCTCGTATGAAGCACATTGCTTTGGCGTTTCACTTCGTTCGTGAACATGTGCAGAGTGGTGCTGTTCGTGTGTCCTACATCTCTACTGCGGATCAGCTAGCTGATGTGTTAACCAAGCCCTTGCTTCGCCAGCAGTTTCAAAAGCTCGTTTCCAAGCTTGGACTCTCTGCTTCGGTGTCCAGCTTGAGGGGGCATGTTAGAGATAATTAGTATTTGTTATCTTTGTTGTCTTCTGTTATCTTATCTAATCTTTATTTAGGAAATACTATCTTTAAGGATCTTTAGTTATATCTTGTAATCTATATATAATGGGATCTTTCCATCTATAATAAATAAGATCTTTCTTCAATATTTACATATCCAACACTGGCTGGTAAAGTTTTTTTATCAGCTACTACTTGCAGTGATAATCTGTCAGTTGGTTTCTTTTAGCTAGGGCTCTAAGCGTTGTTATGCTTCTTGTACCCATACTGAAATACAGATGACAGTATGACACTTCTTCTGATTTGTTTGATGTCTGTTATTCTATTTTTATGGTATTGAAGCTGTATTTATCTACTTTTTTTTTTTTTTACTTTTATCATGGCGTTTTGGAGGTTTGAAGCAATCAATCAGTCAATCTTTAAATTACTTTTTACATGAGTTTCGTTACACTCTATCCTGTCATTGGCAACTTTTGTATTTGAGCTTTTCTAAACCAACCAAACCGCAGTAAAAATAATTTGAAGTTAAAACCTAGATCTCCTAGGCTGAATTTTGTGAAGCTTTGAAAGTACCATTAATTCTCAAAGCGATTTGTCTAATTGCATGTCAAACTAACATGATTCCAAACAACTTTTTGTGAAGTTGCATATATCATTTATTCCTACTTAGTATTTCAACCTTTCTTTGAGGTTAAAGTAAATGTAAAGTTTGATTGTCCAATTTTGCTCCGTAGGCACTGATAAGACTAAAAGCAGTTAGAGATAATCTATATATATATATTAAAACAAAGGAATTTAGAGTCACCATTAGGGCTGAGTATGGGCCTAAACCCGAACCGACCCGAACCCGAAAAGCCCGAAACCCCAAAACAATGGGATCGAAGACCGAACCGAATGTTCGGGTTCGGTTCGGGTTCGGGCCAAAACAACATTCATACATAAAAACACACTAAAAACCGAATCCGAATCGAACCGAACCCGAAATCCTAATAAATTCAGACCGAAACCCGAACCGAAGTCATGTGGGTTCGGATTCGGTTCGGGTTCGGGTTCGGTTTTCTCAGCCCGTGCTCAGCCCTAGTCACCATATTGATTCCGGCCCCACAAATCATACGTGTCATTTTGTGGTTAATTCACTTTTTTATATTAACAATTCTATTTAATTTAAATCACAATATATAACCATAACTAACTTTAAATCTATAAATCATATGTATATATATACAACTTTGTTGAATGTTTATATACATGAAGGTGATAAATTTTTTATAAAAAAATACAAACAATAAGCTTATATATAACTAATATATGAAAGCTTATATATTTGAATTTTGACCACCGTATAAGCTTATATAACTAATATAACTAATAAGCTTACATAATCATAACTAACTTTAAATCTATAAATCTATAAATCATATACATATACAACTTTGTTGAATGTTTATATACACGAAGCCACGAAGGTGATAAATTTTTTATAAAAAAATACAAACAATAAGCTTATATTTATATAACTAATATATGAAAGCTTATATATACATGAAGGTGATAAATTTTTTATAAAAAAATACAAACAATAAGCTTGTATTTATATAACTAATATATGAAAGCTTATATATTTGAATTTGGACCACCGTATAAGCTTATATAACTAATAAGCTTATATAATCATAACTAACTTTAAATCTATAAATGATAAACCTGAACAACTTTGTTGAATGTTTATATACATGAAGGTGATAATTTTTTTATAAAAAAATATAACCAATAAGCTTATATTTATATAACTAATATATGAAAGCTTATATATACAATAAGCTTATATTTATATAACTAATATATGAAAGCTTATATAAACAATAAGCCTAATTTATTACGATTTATTATTTTCAATTAAAATGTTATAAGATTTGGTTGTTTAATGAAATCTCACCACTTTCAAATTCAAATTCTACTATTGTTAACGAGTTTTTGCTGAACTTTTTTTTATTTTCAATAAAAAAATCAATTAGATTGTTTAGTGAAATATCACAACAACCTTTCTAAAAAAAATACAAGAAATCTCACAACAATAACTGCAGCCCATCCGCAAAATCTCACAACATTCTGATTTTTTTTAAAAATGATCTAATCATTTAACTGCCTAACAAATCTTTTATATATTTAATAAAGCTGAATTCTTTTTTTTTTTTTGAGCTTACATATATGTCCACGTGATTTATATCTGATTGTATGTAGCAGTTTAGGGTGGAGGAGCTATGATTATATATAGAGTATAATCACCTTCATGTATGACGAAAATATCATATATGTCCACGTGATTTACATATCTGATTGTGTGTGAAGTGGCTTCTTCCCTTTTTATATAATATATCTGCCTTTTTTATATAAAAAATAGCAAAAGGTTAGATTCTTATCGATTCACTTTTTTAAATTTGAATGAATCACCGATTTATGTATCTGTTAACGAAATTTGGCTGAACGATTTATTAACCACCTAAAACACATCTACCATATATAACTATATATAGACTATTCTGGTCTGTGCAATGCATTACGTATTGGAGTAGAAGTTGGATATTTGAGAATCAGTGTATGCATCTCTATTTACTTTTTCAAGCTTATTATATGACATTTATCTGTATTGCATCATATTCATATATATCTAAAAATGCATGTTTATATTGTTTAGGTATTCCAATGGCCAATTATATTGAATAAATTACTGAAGTGAAAGGTGTTTGGATACTCAAAGTTCGTATTGTAAGTATGTGGAAGAAGAAAAACTATAAAGGTGTAATATCCCTTATTTTGTAAGTGTTGGATTCATTAGGTTTTGATGGTTACAAACATTCAACTAATCTGGATACTAAGTGTTTCAGGAACAAAGACAATTGTCTCAGGGAACCTTCGCAGCAAAGGATTGAAGAGGGAACAAAGCTCTGTTCTTGTGCTTTGTTACCTCTAAAGGAACAACAGTGACGAACAAGATCGAAGCTGCGAATGGAAGGAAGAAATCCAGCGTGTTATTTATGGAAACAAATCAAGGCGCACACGCGGTCAAGGATTGAAGAAATCAGTTGGAAGGATCTAGCCGTTGGAGGAGATATGGAGAGAGAAGCTCGATTCCTTATCTTAGGGATTCTTTCCTTAGATAAGCGGATTGGAGAGAGAAGAATCTTATCACATCCGTTTATATTAATTTAAGGGAATCCTCTCCTTTTATTAATATATACGGCTAGGGATATTATTCCTCCAGCACAACATATTTGAATAAATCTTATCTTGTTACATTTAGGGTTTGTCGAGTTGTATTTAATAGATGTGTGGATTCATGTCTATGTAACCACGACGACGGGAAAAACAGAGAGAACGAAAATTGAGAAAGAAAAGGAGTGAGGTGTGTGTAAGTCTTTGAGGGTTGAGTTTGGATTCATCGTTGTAGGAGTGATCTTCGAATCTAGTAGAGAGGTCTAGTGTTTTGGAGTCCATGCTACAAGTGTAATCAAACAAGAAATCAATAAGACAAGTACACACTTCAAAATCCTCTCAAGCGGAAGCTTGAAGGTAGTGGTTTTTCCTTGAGAAGCTAGTTTTGCCAATCAGGATTTCCACTATACATCGTGAGTTCGTTCTATTATCTTTCTTGCTATATTATTCCGCTGCAACTTCTGTGGGAACAAAACCTTTGTTCCCTCAGACGTAACTCTAACGATCCAACAATTGGTATCAGAGCCTGGTGCTCTAGATTGTTTGTTTTAGTTACAGATTCTGCAAGAAAGATGTCGTCAGGAAATGCCTTGGATAGAGACTCTCAAGAAGGTGATGTAGATGTGGCTCTCATCACTCAAGCCATGAAGATGATATGGTCTCGAAGCAAAGGCACTAAAGGTTCGGTCATGGTTCACAATGACATGAAGGAGGTTGTCTGCTCTCACTGTTATGACAACGGGTACTTCGCAAAAAATTGCCTCAACAAAGCGGCAGGTTCTTCTCAGGTCCTCAACGAGGAACAAACGAGGATTGCGAAGTGGGGTGACTGCAACTCAGATGATGAAGCTTCTCCTCTCTCAAAGGATATCTGTTTGATGAGCTCAAAATGTCACAACGTATCAGAAGGTGGTTCTCATAAATCCGAGGAGGAAGCAAGGAAAGGCTCTTGGCACCTTGACAGTGCATGCTCAAGTCACATGACAGGGAACAGTGAATGGTTCACCTCTCTTCAGCCAGCCTCAGGGGCATCGATAACTTTTGGAAACAAGAGTAAGGGTGAGGTTTGTGGTATCGGTATGGTAAGACTCTCTAAACACATCACTGTGAATAATGTGAATCTAGTGAATAATCTCAAGTTTGATCTTTTTAGTGTGGCTCAACTATGTCAAAGCAAAAAAAATAGGGTAGTCTTTACCACTGATGATTGTCATGTTGAGTGTCTAAGTACAGGGAAAATCTTACTCAAAGGGATTTGCGACAACAACGTTTATAAGGTCGACCCTGCTTTCATCCCTGACAAGGACCTATGTCTGTCGTCTATTGCTGAGACAACATACTTGTGGCACAAACTCTTTGGACATGCTAGCCTTCAACTCCTCTCCAAACTTCATAGACAAGAGTTGGTGAATGGTCTTCCCAAGGTTGAAGCAATGAGAAGTGACGTGTGCGACGCATGCATTAAAGGAAAACAAGTGAGGTCTTCCTTCAAGCCCAAAAGGGATGTAAGTACAACACGTCCTCTGGAATTAGTCCACATGGATCTTTGTGGGCCTATGCGCACGAAGAGCCGTGGGGGAAATGCATATGTCTTTGTTATTGTTGATGACTATTCCAGGTACACATGGACGATTTTCATCTCAACAAAGGATGAAGTGTTCGCTGAGTTTGAGTCCTGGCTTAAGGCAACTGAGAGAAGCACTGGTCATACCTTGGGGTCTATTCGCACCGATCATGGAACTGAATTCGAGAACTCTCAGTTCCTATCCCTCTGTAGGAACAGAGGTATCAACCACAACTTCTCTGCTCCCAGGACCCCACAGCAAAACGATATTGTGGAAAGGAAGAACAAAACTCTGGAAGACATGACGCGTACTCTCCTCATCTCAAGTGGTCTTCCAAGGAGTTTCTGGGCCGAAGCCCTGAATGCCGCGTGCTACGTTCTGAACAGGGCAACCATTCGTCCTCTTCTGAACAAAACTGCCTATGAGCTTCTGAAGGGAAGGAAACCTAATGTGTCTCATTTACGCACATTTGGTTGCAAGTGCTTCGTCTACAACAACGGGAAAGATTCTCTTGGGAAGTTTGATCCCAGAAGTGATGAAGGAACCTTTGTAGGATATTCTCAGTAAAGCAAAGCCTACAAAGTTTTCAACAAGAGAACCAGAAAGGTAGAAGAAAGTATTCATGTTGTTTTTGATGAATCTGTCATGGCTGGTAACAATGTGCAGGAACAATCCGATAGAGTTCCCTCCAATATCGAGCCATCCGAAGATGACTTCTTTCAGCTTGTTGAAAGCAGTGTCGGTGGTGAGACCTCTCAAGATCAAGAAACTCAAAATGATCCCTCAACACCGAGAACTCCCAACTCCACAAACTCAGGGGACAATGAAGAGAATGCTAACCAGCCGGATACGTCTCAGGCACCTCAGGGGGAACAGAGCCCAAGTCACGACACAGCGGAGCCCTCTGAGGACTGCCCTACTGCTGAGGGAACGGGGGGAGTTTGCCCTAATGCTAATGGGACATGTGGTGAAAGCTCAAATGCTGGCAATGCTGATTCGGAGGGGTTCGACATCAACAAACTCCAAGTTCCAAACTACCAGCAAAAGTGGGCTCATCCAGTCAAACTGATCGTCATAGACTATAGAAAGGGAGCACCACAGAGCACTCGTTCTTCCCTACAAAATTTATGTGCTTTCAATGCCTTTCTTTCCTTGCAAGAACCCAAAACTGTAGGAGAAGCATTGAAGGATCCTGACTGGATAAACGCCATGCAAGAAGAACTCCATCAGTTCGAAAGAAACAAGGTTTGGAGGTTAGTTCCCCGTCCAAGGAACAAAACAGTGATTGGAACCAAATGGGTGTTCAGAAACAAGCTGGATGATCAAGGTCAGGTCACAAGGAACAAAGCTCGGCTGGTGGTGAAAGGCTACAACCAGCAGGAGGGCATCGACTATGATGAGACCTTTGCTCCAGTTGCCAGGTTAGAAGCAATAAGACTCCTAATTGCTTATTCTTCTTTCCATGGATTCAAGCTACAACAGATGGATGTCAAGACCGCCTTCTTGAATGGGGTTCTCAAGGAGGAAGTATATGTGGAGCAAACACCCGGTTTTGAAGACACCACTCAACCTGACCATGTCTACATTCTAGACAAAACTCTGTATGGTCTCAAGCAAGCCCCGAGGGCCTGGTATGAAAGGCTCTCTCAGTTCCTTCTGACGCACGGATACGTTCGTGAAAAGGTCGACAAGACTTTGTTCCTTCTGAAGGAAGGGAAGCAAATTCTGGTGGTTCAGGTCTATGTGGATGATATCATCTTTGGATCCACTGATGATAAACTAGTTCAAAAATTCTCTAAGCTGATGGCCAATGAATTCGAGATGAGCATGGTTGGAGAACTCAAGTTCTTCTTAGGTCTGCAAGTCTCTCAGGGGGATGAGGGAACTAAAGTGCACCAACAGAAGTATCTCAGGGAGTGTGTCAAAAAGTTTGGTATGAATGATGCAAAATCCTCACCACTCCCATATCTCCAAACAATCCAATGGGAAAAGACGAACATGAACAAGGAATTGATCCATCCCTCTACCGAGGAATCATAGGTTCGCTTCTCTATCTCACTGCTAGTAGACCTGATATTATGTATAGTGTATGTCTTTGTGCTCGCTTTCAGGCCGATCCCAAAGAAACACATCTCAAAGCAGTAAAAAGGATTCTGAGATACTTGAAGGGAACAAATGATCTTTGTCTGTGGTACCCAAGAGGAGGAAGTCTTGATCTTGTCGGATACACAGATGCTGACTTCGCAGGGAACAAAGTGGACAGAAAATCTACCTCAGGAATGGCTCAGTTCCTTGGGCCGTGTTTGGTTTCCTGGGGGTCAAAGAAGCAGAACTCCGTGGCTCTCTCCACTGCAGAAGCTGAATACATAGCCGCTGCTGCTTGTTGCACTCAACTCCTATGGCTCAAACAATAACTCAGCGACTACGGTATTCTTCTTAACTCCATTCCCATTCTCTGTGACAATACAAGTGCCATAAACATCTCCAAGAATCCGGTACAACACTCACGTACCAAGCACATCGAGATAAGACATCACTTCTTACGTGACTGTGTGGAGAAAGGGTTGGTGACAATGGATTTCTGTGGAACTAAGGATCAAATCGCCGACATTTTCACGAAGGCACTAAACAGGGAACCATTCGAACAGTTTCGTATGGAACTAGGTATGACTTCTCTAAACTGACTGTCTACTTGTTGTGTTCCCTCGATGGTTGGCTATTTTACATGGTAAAGTGTGAAGGGTTAATCATCATGTCTTGGTCTGCATCTATTCTCTTGATCATTAGTTGAACGACTTGTTTAGACTCATGCTAATACCTCACTTATATGCAAAATTTCATGCATGATTCTCTATGCTATCCTGTTTATACACGACTCAGATTTCTTTCGGCCCAAAAGAATCAACTTGATGTTTTGTTCCCTCATCATAAGCCCAAATGATAGTTGATTCTACAGCTCACCCGTAACCGCCATGCTTGATGTCTCCTATGAGCCCATCTAATCATCCACAACTGGAGACCACTTAGGCATGATGTAAAAATCAATCGCAAATATCATATGTTTTGTGTGATGTTCTTTGTACCCTCTCTGGTAACATTACCCCCGCATCACACTCTTCTACTTTTTCGGAAAGTCGAGAATACGAATTGTTGCCACTATGGTCTGTGGATAGGATTCGACAGGTATGATATGTGATGCTGGCTTCCAACTGCCTAAGGAGGGTTCATGCTTAAAAGCTGATGTTGCACATGAGAAGTAGTGGGCTCCGAATGAATCTTTGGCGAAAGAAGGCAAGCTGAAGGTTGTGATGTTCAAAAAAAAAAAAAAAAAAAGGGGAACATCACAAGATACACAAAGAAGGGAAATGAAGGAACCAAAGATTCTCTCCTCCATTAGCTGAGCCTATGATGGATGCTGACGACAATAAGGAAGCACAAGCTTTGAGTGGGAACAAAAGATGAACTCCATTGCTAGTCATACTTCAGATCTACTGCTGGCCCCAGTGGTACTTAATTCGTATTTCTCTGGCTAACCAATACCTCTTTTGTTCCCTAGCACATCTATCCCTCTACTTTTCGAACTTCCTTGTCTCTGATTCGTGTGTGAACATTTACTGGCATGTTGATCATAAATGGTATCTTTGCATATCTTGTTGTTGTCTCAACATGCTGTCCGCGTTCGTGCGTTTCAATCTAATGCGATTGGGAATAATGTTCATCTGGGTGTGTTCCTTCATCTCTAACTCTTCGCTATGTTTTTGATGATGCCAAAAGGGGGAAAATAACAGGTAGCCTTGGTTGAGGGGGAACAACACATGGTTTCATATGTTGCTGTATTGAGGGGGAACTATTATGGTCTTGTGTGGAGACCCTTACCCATACAACCGTCTTTTTCTCGTATGTATATGCTTCATTGTCAAGGATGTTTGTCACCATCAAAAAGGGGGAATTTGTTGGATTCCTTAGGTTTTGATGGTTACAAACATTCAACTAATCTGGGTACTAAGTGTTTCAGGAACAAAGACAGTTGTCTCAGGGAACCTTCGCAGCAAAGGATTGAAGAGGGAACAAAGCTCTGTTCTTGTGCTTTGTTACCTCTGAAGGAACAACAGTGACGAACAAGATCGAAGCTGCGAATGGAAGGAAGAAATCCAGCGTGTTATTTATGGAAACAAATCAAGGCGCACACGATGTCAAGGATTGAAGAAATCGGTTGGAAGGATCTAGCCGTTGGAGGAGATATGGAGAGAGAAGCTCGATTCCTTATCTTAGGGATTCTTTCCTTAGATAAGCGGATTGGAGAGAGAAGAATCTTATCACATCCGTTTATATTAATTTAAGGGGATCCTCTCCTTTTATTAATATATACGGCTAGGGATATTATTCCTCCAGCACAACATATTTGAATAAATCTTATCTTGTTACATTTAGGGTTTGTCGAGTTGTATTTAATAGATGTGTGGATTCATGTCTATGTAACCACGACGACGGGAAAAACAGAGAGAATGAAAATTGAGAAAGAAAAGGAGTGAGGTGTGTGTAAATCTTTGAGGGTTGAGTTTGGATTCATCGTTGTAGGAGTGATCTTCGAATCTAGCAGAGAGGTCTAGTGTTTTGGAATCCATGCTACAAGTGTAATCAAACAAGAAATCAATAAGACAAGTACACACTTCAAAATCCTCTCAAGCGGAAGCTTGAAGGTAATGGTTTTTCCTTGAGAAGCTAGTTTTGCCAATCAGGGTTTCCACTATACATTGTGAGTTCGTTCTATTATCTTTCTTACTATATTATTCCGCTGCAACTTCTGTGGGAACAAAGCCTTTGTTCCCTCAGACGTAACTCTAACGATCCAACAGTAAGGAAAATTTTGAATCTTCTTATGCCCATATTACAAGTCAGATTAAATTCAGAGAAGTACGGACATTCTATGATATGTTTGATCTCTGTAATATTTTTCTGAGTAATATAAAATACAGTTAATGTATTTTTGGGTAAAAAGGTCGTTCGTGTACGAATATATTTAACCCGGAGTTAAGAATATTTTTACCCCTTGGTAAAAACGACAAAACGGGTCAAAGGGGGCAAAATTGGCCTTGACCGCACCCTGGCCGCACCCTGCCGCACCCGCGGCGAAGGCCAATGCCAGTGGCGGTCACGAGTCGGCCACCGCACCCCACCGCACCCTGCCGCACCCCGCGGCCATTGTCAGCTCCGACGTCATCGCGATAAGTCGCAGGCCGTAGCTCGCCTTAGTTGGCCTCCTAGCTGACTATCTGGTCGGGCCACCTCCTCCTTGACATCATTGGTTGGTAAGCTCCATGCTTGGGGTATAAAAGAGGGAGGATAAGCCATGGACGAGCTCCATCTTCTTCCTCTGAAAAATTCTATGAAATCTCCATTGTTGTCAAGCTTGTGAGCTTCGTTTGAGAAGAGATCGAACCCCTTTGAGTGTTTACAAAGGTGATCTTAAGTGGTGTTCAAAGGCCTAAGAAGGTTGGGGATCGAACCACAAACGAATCGAAGGCGAACGAATCAAATTGGGTGAGTTCGCCATCGAAGCTGTCAAAAGCTCGCTACTGGCGCCTGACCGCACCCGCGGCAAGGGCTCCACCGCACCCGCGGTGAGCCTTGTCCGGGGTGTGTGTTCTTGGGTGCTTGACTTTGGGCGAGGCTTGACCCCTTTGATTCCTTCCTTATTCTTTTAGATTCATATATGTAGATATTGAATCAAACTTAGGGTCTCGTTATGGGTCGTTCCAGAGGGATTTAATATCCAGGATCTGTCCCAGTTTCAGACTCAGGAATCGTTGTCTCTAAGCTTGTTAAAACTTTCGTCTGATCTAAGGCAAGTGGCGGTTCGCTCTTGCTTATCATTCCATATTTCCATTAATTATCAATTGTTTAATTGTTAATTAATTTGGGATGATTTACTGTTCTGTTGGGAATAGTTTGATAAATGATGTGAAAAGAATATGATATTATAATAGGTTGCATATCTGCTAGAACAACGCTATTATAGATATATATTTATGATATTAGCCTGGAGGGCTTTGATATGATTATTACTGTGTTGAACTGTTTAATTAACACGAGTATTCGTAGGAGCGATGGACTATTCGAGGTCCAGTCGTTTCTTAATAATGATTAATGGTGCAAATGGTGATAAACCCAAAAACCATTTGGTGGGTCATGACCGATCTCTATACTCGGGTATAGAAATGGTGGCACTTAACTGATGCTACAAATCTTGGGATTCGTCCCATTCAGGAGTATGTCCCTCATGGCGAAACATATATCCTATATGTCCCTCATGATGAAACATATACTCAATATATGTCCCTCATGGCGAAACATATATTTAAAAGTCTATAACGTGATGCGTGTTTGGGAATTTAAATAAGATAAGTGCCGTCATAGCACATGATTAATATACCTCAGACGAGTAGTGCAGCTAGAGAATAGTGCAGCTAGGAAAGCTCGTCTTGACTTTGATCAGAGTATCGTTCTCTTTCCAATCTGGATTCGCATTAAGCGGCGAGGTTGGTCGTGAATCGAAACATCAAGTCGTTATTGAACGCTTGTATGATTAATTAATGTTCCCCAACATTTGTCATATTTCCGATAAGACTCAATTCGTTGGAGTCTTCTTTTGGGATTGATTGCTGTGAGACTCGGTCTCCAGAATCTTCTCTTGATCATGCCTCTTCATGTGTTTCAATAGAAGTATGGTGGTTGACTATCATACTCGGTTTTGATTCGAGGAACGATGAGTCTAACCTAATACGACTACTTCGAACCACTCTGCTTTGTATCCTTGCATAGTCTTTCATTAGACTAACCAACCGTAATTGTTCTCTGTATGGTTGGCTGGTGTCATCCGTTCGATTCGGCACATCAGATAAGAATCCGAGAAACAAAGGCTAGAACGACTATAAAAGCAAACGGTGTTTTAATGGACTTATCAGGTTGCGATCCTTGGCGGATGATCATTACGAGCAAGACCCTTGTATTTATACCTTGCAAAGACTTCCACTGATTACTCTGTTTTGTCCTATGGGGATTGGGATGTAATCCCCAGACATATGTTTTAACCAAAGATTTTGGTGTTTACATCATGATTGTTGTTTATGATTTGTATTTAAACCGATAAAGCCTGGGGTGGCTTCGGTGTGGAAACCGAGGTCACTGACAGTAATACATTTACAAATGGGTTACGATTTGGGGGTGTTACAAAAGGAAGAGACGAAATTCACATGGTTATGATAGATGAAAAGGTTAATATATTTCAATTACACTATATTATGTTTTCATTTTCAACAATTAATTTTTATTATATAAATTACTAATGAACGATTATTATTTTTTTCACACAGAATTCGAGGTATGAATCTACCATCCCAAGTTATTTTGTCAACAAATTTTCACAAATGATCAAGGAGGGTTCCATATACAAAATATCAAATTTTTCTGTTGAAGAAAATACTGATAAATGGAAAATTACTCAACATCTATATATATATATATATATATTAAAACAAATGAATTTAGAACCACCGTATTGATTCCGGCCCCACAAATCCTATGTGTCATTTTGTTATTAATCCATTTTTTCATTAATATTATATTTCAATTTAAATCACAATTTCTAATCACAACTAATGTTTCAGGACCTACAATTTTCAATTTTTATATCAAATCATTTTTTCAAATATACGTAATCTCTCAATTTGCCACTAACAACTTCTCAACTAGATATGACTTTGAAAAAAATTACTAGACCTTGAAAGTTTAATTATACATTTTTTAAAATATTGTTTTACCTAACAGATTTTCAACTGAAATATTTCACATTTTAAGATAAATATAAAGTAATTTGATAATTGTTAAAATAAAATATTTTAACGTTGGATGATGTTATTGTTAAGTCATCAAGCTTTTTAAAACATTACACTTTTTTTAAAATATCATCAAATATTGTGGGTTTCATTTTTACTTTAATGGATAATGTACTTTAATTCTGTAACAAATCCCTTAAATCTAGAAGGTTTATCATATCAGAAATTGATTTCACATTCTTTGTTATAATAATCGTGTTATTTTGTGAGAAGTTAAGATTAAGAAAATTAATTACTTATAATTATAATTAAACTTTTTTGGAAATGAAATTATTGAACTCAACACTTCACTTTAGTATTTTGGTGTATCTCGGATTCTCGGATGTTAATTTGCTAAGATTTTATTATTCTTAAATATGCTGAACTTTATACCAATATAAATGAGTGATTTAAAAAGAAATTGGTACAATAAAAAAAATCAAAATCATATTTAGAAACAAGTAAACAAATCTCTCTCTCTCTCTATATTAAAGCTATTACTTTTCGAGACATCAGAACGATTCTGGCCCTACAAATCTTACGTGTCATTTTGTAATTTTTTTTTATTTTTCTATAATATAAATTTTGGCAGTTTGTTTTACAAACAAAACTAAATACTTTGAATATTTATTTAACAAACCTTAACATGCAGTTGCTATTAATTAGTTGGTCTTACCTATAAAGTAATCCAATTTTAATTAACATACGTTGATATGTTTATCTATTTTAAATTGATTTGATCAATTTTGTTGGATATGTCACACGATATCTTATTAATTGCTAATGAATAATTATAAATTTTACTTTTTCGATCAAGCAAAAATTTTGGGTTGTTTTGACTAATCACACTTTCATAATATTCATATAAATATCATATACTTTTATATATATATATTAAATTATATATAATAAATTAGAAGCGTAGATTTTATATATTAACCTACTCATATCGTGACATTTTATTATAAGGCTCATTATTTCTATTTTATTTTCTCAATTAATTGAATTGCGTTTAGTTTAAAATTTTCAATAGTTTCGAATTCAGTGAATCTTTTTTTCTTCATAACATAACAAACTAATATAAATAAAATTATTATTGAACCAATATATATATATATATAGGTTTACGCCACCTTTAAGGTCATGGTTTGACCATTAACGTTGGCCAACCACTATTTTTTTTGTTCGGGCAAGTTTTTTCCTTTTTTTGAATCAATTTCCCCACCCCAAACAAGTTTTTTAAGCCAACTTTTCCTTTTTGTCACTTCATGAAAACAAAGGTTACAATATGCAATCATTTTTGAACAAATTTGATTTGTTCAAACATATCAGAAAAATATTCAAATATTGCATAAATAAATCAAACTTATAACAAAGATAAAGTTGAACAATATTTTATTTAAGTTTGAACATTTTTCCAATAAACTTGAACATTAGTTTATAAGATATCCCAAAATAATTACAAATAAAAAATCGTTCGAACATTAAACAACTCAGATTATTCAAACATAGCCGTAGAATGTTCAAACATGAACGCAAAATGTTCAAAATTTAATAAAATATAAAGTTGAACAATATATCATTAAAATTTGAACAATTGTCCAGTAAACTTGAACCGTTGTTTATAAGATAACTTAAACTTAGTACAACTCAAAATGTTCAAAACATAACATAACTCAACTTGAAATGTTGTGTAATCAGTCACTTACAAGTTACAACTATTTAGCCTAATTTTATATGTGATCATACTTTAATGTAAATAAGTTTTATTTTTTAAAAAAATGAAAATTTATTGTGCAAATTTTTTTAAAAAACACTAAAAAATTATTTTCGTATGTGTTATTTTATCTATACTTTTAATTATTAATTATTTTATTTGACCAATCTTTATCATATATCTATCCTGTTGATCACATATAATAATGTTATCAATTTTATAAATAATTATTAGACACATTTTCAAGTTTAATACATTTTCAGTAAGCACATGACTTACAAACTTATTATATAAACTTTCAAACTTATTGGGTTATGATATTATTCAGGATAAATGCTTTTTATTTAACATATAAATATATAATATTTTTTTGACAGAATAAATGTAATATTTTTGAACTGTAAAACTAAAATTAATTAAATTCAAACTACACGTCTTGTGAGATATCTTATTCTCACCATACCTGTGCATGGCACGGGTAATACACTAGTTTAGATTATTTTAAATTATAATCTTGTTCTTATTTCTTGTACGTGATAGGAGATATTTACTCTTCAGTTTGTTATGACTCTTGTATATGTAGTTTTTCTCTATCAATAATAATAGTACGCTCTACGCTCTTTCTCTCTACTCTCAATATGGTATCAAGAGTAGGTCGATTATGACCTATTTTTCTTGCTTCCGCCAACAAAATTAGGCTTCGACCTATACAAAATTAGCCTTTGGCCAACCCATTCATGACTTCCGCCAACAAAAACCCGATTCGATGAAGACTACGGCTGATCTAGTTGATTCCAGACGAACACTCCACTCCCACAAAAACCGGGATCGGCTCCGCCCGACTCCGATGAAACCGGGTGAGACACCACCCGCGAGCAGGTTCAACGAGACTCCAACGAAACTTGCTTCGACTTCTTTTTGACACTCTAATCTCCAAGTTGGATCTTTTCAGAAGGTCGATCAACTTGCGGGGGAATGATAAGACTAAAAGCAGTTAGAGATAATTTAGATTATTTTAAATTATAATCTTGTTATTGTTAAACTCTTGTATAAGTAGTCTTCTCTATTAATAATAACAGTACGCTCTACTTTCTTTCTCTCTACTCTCAATAGGCACCACCAAAGGAAATCTCTTATTCCTATATATATACACCTATACCGGCAACACTACAAAGGCTACAATTCTGCAACTGTAGTAGTATTCGTCCTTACTTCATCAAGCAACATGTTCTCATCATCAAAGATCAAATATACCAAATACCCTATGAGGCGTTTTAATCCTCATGGGTTAATTTGTAATAGGCAATGTGCTGGCTAGGCCAATCCGCGGGGAACCGTCGATTACCTCTGGTGGGTGCTACTGCCCTAATTAACCCTTATCGATCAATGTAAGTTTTGGGCTCTACTTTGCAATTTCATTAGGGGTCCGTTCGGTGTGTTGGATATGGCGTTGGAAGTGAGCTGAAGCTCAAACTTTATCTAGCTTCATCTACCTTTGGACGTGTTTAACAATTTGTTGGTGAGAGAGTTGAAGCAGGAAGGAGGTTGAAGTTGATGAATTTGCATAATGCTGGAGGGTGACTGTAAGTAGTAAGCTCCGGTTGAAGCAAGCCACTTTACTCATTTTGCCCTTAAATTTGTTATTTTTCTTCAACTCCCAGCTCCCTTGAATTTGTGCTTTCCCACATAATGCAAACATTCCCTCCTAATCACCTAACAAAAAATAGCTAGTTAGCAGCAAAATTCAACATCACTCTAAAACACTTCTTCAACCAACAAGCTGATCCAAATTTACCCCTAAAAAGTTGAATTGATTATTTATTTAATAAATAAGATTCAAATATTCCCTCATAATTACCTAATTAACCAAACATTATCACCCACCCTATGTAACTCCTACTATATAATACCTCTCAATTTGTCTCCCTCATCATCCACTGCAAAAAACAACATTCCCTAGTTAACTAACTAGCTACATCATCTTTGTTCTATATTTGGAAGAAGAAAAAATTGAAGGGAAAAATGGCACACAACATCTTTCTTACCTCAATCCCTCCATTGTTTTTCATTGTGATCAGCTCCTTGCTTCTTTGGCCGCAGCTTGCTCTTGCAAAACATCACCACGAAACTAAGAGTGGATACATGCATTTGTCATACCCGTTATATATGTTATATATATGGCAGGCATGGGATTAGGTAGCTAAGGAGCGAATGAGCCGATGGACCGGCTTATATCACGCAATGTCCGATCCAAACCGGACAGAGTTTCGAGTTGTTACTCCACTTTCTCGGTCGTGCTCGATTCTAGATCAGTGGCATAGAGGCAGTGCCGGTCCTAACATTTTCAAGGCCCGATGCGAAATTTAATTAGGGGCCCTTATATAAGCTCTTATTTAAAAAAAAAATAAGACAAAGATGTAAAATTCTAAAAAAAATAAGACAAAGATGCAAAATTCTGGAATTGAACCCATGACCTATTGGAGAAAGGTATGCTCTAAGAGCACTAGACTATACTGACTTTTTGTTACCCATATTTAA
The DNA here is from genome assembly GCA_027886185.1 of Rheum nobile. Lineage (NCBI taxonomy): Eukaryota > Viridiplantae > Streptophyta > Magnoliopsida > Caryophyllales > Polygonaceae > Rheum > Rheum nobile. The sequence goes on from WOAB01000640.1 coordinate 179,215, forward strand.
CACATATATACATACCTAATTTTTTTTTTGAGGCCCCAAAAATTTGGGGGCCTGGGCCGGCGCCCATGCTGCCCCCCCTCTGGGCCGGCCCTGCATAGAGGATGACATGCGGAGAAGAGGAGAAGAAGCTAACCTTGGAAGCCATGGTTTGCTTTAACTCATGCATAGTATTTGAAAGTGGTACATACATAAGCACCCACTTAGAGCCTCTCTATCCGATGACAATATCACAACCGACTTCCTCTCCGCCGTTCCCGGTGCTGGCCGGACGCTAACGTGATGATTGAGGACCCCCTCCTCCTCCCTTGAAACCACCAGACCCCCCTAAGACTTGGAAGGAAATGGTGGTTGGGGATAATGGCCAACAGCACGCAGTTCTTGCAGATGAATTTATGAACAGAAAGATCCTGCAGGTCTCTTTCCCTAGTGGTACCGATGGTGACCCTGTGGTCACAATATCTACAGAAGTGCTTGCTTCGGTTTGGAAATCTGCGTTGATCATTAATTAGGTCTTAATTAGAAGGATCTATTCCGCTCTCTATTATGGAGCGTAAACTTCACGAGTTGTGGAAGCCGAGTGGGAAGATGACTATTGCCGACTTGCCTAATGGTTATTTTGTGGTTAGGTTCGAAGCTGAGGGTGATTACGTGCTTGGACTATTTTTGGTCATTACTTAATCATCCGTGGATGGTCCCCGATCGAACTTCAATCCTCTCACGGATGTAATTACTACGACTCCATGTTGGATACGGTTCTCTGATCTTCCCATTATGCATGCTATATGAGGAGAAGGTTTTCACGCGATTAGCGGATGGTGTTGGGTGTCCGATTAAAGTGGATATGAAGACATTATTTACTAAACCTTTGAAAGGATCCATCACGGTGAATGGTAGTAGATTTCGGATTGAGTACGAGGGTTTGCATCGGATTTGCGTCAAATGTGGTCGGTATGGCCACCTCATGTCTCAGTGCTCACGGAACCGGTTTCTGCTGCTGCTGCTGGGTCTATTTGGGCACACACTACTGGTAAGGTCGATGTTTCGTCGTCTCCTACTATTGAGCTTCAGGAGGCCAGGATGGTGATTGGAGTGGGGCGCGGGTTCAATTTCACCGTTGGTCTAAGGGCAAAGGGAAATCTACGCCGACCGATGTCGCCGCTAGCGTGGGCGGTGGAAACCGGTTTGCTGTTTTGGAAGTTCAATCTGTTAGGAAAGGAATCCCTCAATTAGCGAAATCACATGGTATTGTTATTAAGGAAATTGCAAAGGATTTGACGGTGGCACACCCACAAAATCTGTGGCTGCTCCTCCTGTGAAAGGAAAGAAAGTTAATGAACTTGAATTGGCAGCTAACGAGGGATTTTCCCATGGTGCTTCCTCTTTTGGGCCCAAAGCCCACAAATGAGCCTGCTCAAAAGGCTATGGAAGGTGTGGTAAGTGGGCCCAGGAATTCTGATGCCCCTTTCTCTTTCAACCCCAAGTCAGTTGTTCGACCTTCTGAACCTGTGCATCTCGCCTCCCCTGATGTGCAAATACAGGTTTCTGATGTCAATTTTACAGAGGTGCTGGTCGATCAGGTGCATGATGGCGTTATTGATACTGATGACTCCTTGCAAAAGGAAGGCTCAGATGCATGAGCATATCTCGTTGGGAACGGCCTCTGATGGCCAGACCCATTGACAGGTGTCGTTTCTCTCCTTTGTTATGGTTTCCCATGAATTGCCTTTTTTGGTTTTCGTGGTGCCGTTCGTTATACTTATATGCTTCGACATCATCGGGTTGACGCATTGGTTCTTTGTAACCCCCGTATTTCTGGTCTTAGGGCTCAACAAGTTTGCGATAGATTCTCCTTCTCCCACTGTGTACGCGTTGAGGCAGTCGAGTTCAAAGGCGGAATTTGGGTTTTGTGGCATCATGATCGGTGTCAATTACATGTGGAGGAGCTGAATCGCAATTTTGTTCATTTGTCGTTGGTGGATGGGGGTGTAAGAGTTATGAAAGCTTAATAATAATTCCATTGATTGAGGTTTCAATAAATACAAGCAGATGAACAGAATTTAGAGAGATCTCTTCCTTAGTGGAAGGAGATCGTTACAGATAGTGGGACTAAATCAGCCATAATAATAGGAAGACAGTAAACATATTAAAGGATAATTAAGTGATTTATTTATTGCTTAAGGGCGTAGCCACGGAAAGCATAAGCAACCAAAACATTTAAACTTGGAGTAGTCGGGTTCTTTGAGGAGGAGTCTAGAATACGGGGAGTCATTGGCGAGGACAAGAGTGGGCATGCGGTTAATTAAGTAGACCGCGGTGGTGAATGCAAGAGGCCAAAGGGACGTGGGCATGTCGGCTTGAGAGAGGAGGCTAAGCCCGGTTTCGACAATATGACGATGTCGGCGTTCCGAAAGGCCATTGTGTTCGAGAGTGTGGGGTGGTGTGGTGTAGTGGCTAATCCCGGCTGAGCTAAGGAAGTCGCGAAGGGCAATATACTCGCCGCCATTATCCGAATAGAGTATTTTTATTTTGTTATGGAATAAATTTTCAACCAAGGACTTGAATTTGATGAAAATATTTTTTGTGTCGGATTTCTTACGCATGAGATAAAACCACACATAACGAGAGTAGTGATCTACAAATATACAATAATACCGTAGACCATCAGAAGAAATTATAGGGGACATCCATACGTCGGAAAAAATTATTTCCAAGGCATGGGTCGATTTTATAGAGGAGGAAGAGAAAGGCAATTTGTGACTTTTATTAATATGACAAGAATGACATGATTGTTGCAAATCAGTAAAGCCTAGATTGAATTTGTGAGAAATAAATTTGGAGATAGCGACTGATGGATGCCCCAGCCGATGATGCCAGGCGGTGGATGGAGATAGCCAGAGATTATTCACGGTGGGAGATGAGGAGGTAGGCCATTCGTAAACACCTTGAACGCAGGGTCCTTTAGTGAGAGTTGCCCCCGTTTTGAGATCCTTCACGACAAAGCAGGTAGGTGAGAAAATAATATATGTGTTAGATTGTTTAGTAAACTGGGAAACGGATAAGATATTTTTAGTCATGGAAGGAACACAAAGGATATTTTGTAGGGTAAAACTACCAAGTTTAAGCGTACCGGTATGCTCGATGGCTAAACCCTTACCGTCACCCATGAAAAAGGAATCCGGCCCATTATATGGGTAGTGGAGAGCCAAGTTGTCGAGCTCCTGCGTGACATGGTGGGAGGCACCTGAGTCGAGCATCCACTGATTGTTGCTGGTGGAAGCTGCGGCAGTGTTGGCCTGAGGACGAGGCTTGGGAGGAGGTGCTGTAGCGCCTGGAAATCGCTGGGAAGAGGGCGGAGTAACCGTCGGATGCTGAGCACGGAAGACAGGGCAATGGGTCAGTACGTGGCCTTGCTCTTTACACCATTGGCAGCGACCCAAGAAGGGCTTTGGACCGGAAGGGGCAGGAGGTGGTTGAGTGTTGGGCTGCACCGGAGGTGGGCCATTGCGCTGGCGAGGGTTCCTAAGCTGAGCATTCAGTGCTGTCGCAGGGCCAGGGTTGCACTTCGAACTGGTTTTGACCACGAGCTCGCGCTGGATGAGCTTTTCATGAAGCTCCTCAAACGAGATCGGATTCTCTCGAGCCTGGACGCCGTCAATGATGGGCTGGTAGGACTCATCTAGACCTCGGAGGATGTGGTCCGTTAAATCTTCAGTGTGGACCGGAGCGCCGAGCGAGGCCAAGAGATCAGCGGTAACCTTAACCGAGTTCATGTAGTCCGAGATGGACTTGGTGCCCTTCTCGGAGTTGCGGAGTCTGTCCTTCAACTGCTTGATGTGCCCACGGGAGGCCCGACCAAACGTCTAGTGCAAGGTGGTCCAGACCTCACGGGAGGTCTTCGCCTGAGTCACGAGCGAGCAAACCGATGGCGAGAGGGTGCCAAGAAGAGCGCTATAGATTAGCCGGTCTTGGCGCCTCCAGGTGCGGTAGGCTGGGTTGGGGCTGGCCAACGGAGGAGTGCCGGAGGGAATGAGTTCAGTAGGAGCGGGAACAGAGCCATCGACATAGCCGAAGAGGTCGTAACCGTCAAGAGCAACCTCAATTTGGAGCTTCCATGTGAGGTAGTTTTCGGCAGTGAGTTTGAGAACATGAGCAAGGAGAACCACAGTGAATGGATTCTCTTCATCATTGGGGTTTCGTAGGTGAGTGGTGTATTCAGGAGCCATTTTGTGTGAGGTTGTGTGAGGGAGGATCTTTTAGAAAGCTGATACCATGTAAGAGTTATGAAAGCTTAATAATAATTCCATTGATTGAGGTTTCAATAAATACAAGCAGATGAACATAATTTAGAGAGATCTCTTCCTTAGTGGAAGGAGATCGTTACAGATAGTGGGCAGATAGTGGGACTAAATCAGCCATAATAATAGGAAGACAGTAAACATATTAAAGGATAATTAAGTGATTTATTTATTGCTTAATATGGGGCAGCCTGGTTCACTTTGTATTTGTGTGTATGCTCCCGCAAATGTCACTGATCGTTGTGTTTTTTAGGTATTTTGACTGCTAGGCTTGAGCTAATTTCGGATACTCTCTTTGTTGGAGGGGACTTCAGTTGTATTTTGCATCCTTTGGAGCGCATTGGTGGGTCTGGTTCACTGCATCCGGATTCTTATGATTTTCTCCAGTGTGTTAATTAGTTAGGCCTCATCGACATGGGTTTTTCAGGCCCAGAGTTTACATGGTCTAGGGGTAATTCTGCTCCTCATTATGTTGCCAAACGACTTGATCGCTTCTTTTCTAATGCTGATGCCAAGGTGAATCACCTACCTCGCTACTCGTCCGATCATTCTCCGTTGCTGCTTTCTCTTTCGCATGTGCTTCATGCTGATCGTAGTCGGCGCCCGTTCAGATTCGAAGCAGCTTGGTTAACTCATCCCCATTTTCTGCAGTTTATTGAGTCTGTTTGGAAGCGTGATGGTCCTACTTTTGCTGCCTTGCTCAACCTTAAACACCGGTTACTTGAATGGAATCGCAATGTCTTTGGTAACATTCACATTCGGAAGAATCGCTTGATTGATCAGATTAAAGCCCTTCAATCTAGGTTAAGTTATGGGGTGGCGGACTGGCTTATCCAGAGGGAGGCTATTCTTGTGAAGATTGCTTGCTAGAAACTCACAAATTAGCACCCAAATGATCTAATTTATTGAATATCCTTAAGGTGCCTTTTATTGGCTTACAAAAACTAAACAGCTACTAACAACTTGTTAGTAACAAGGGCCATACCGGCCACTTATTCTACTAACAAAGATAATGCCTAGAAAAACTCTAACAAATGCTAACTGAACCCATTAGAATAGGTATTTATTCCTAAACAATTTAACTTAACTTAACAATCCCTCCCTTGAACTTAACTCTTTGAAGAGTTCAATTCACTGATGCTCATTCCAAATGCTTCTCGTATCCTCTGGAATGATGCCAACTTCAGTGCCTTAGTCATCACATCTGCCAATTGCTTCTCTGTATTGCAGTACACCAGCTCAACAATGCCTTCTTTGAATAAGTCCCTTAAGAAATGATACCTGACTCATATGTGTTTGGACTGCCCGTGCATCATAGGATTTTTTGACAGCTTGATGGTGGATGTGTTGTCACACAGCAGTTTGATCCCTTCAGTTTGTGTGTGACCAATCTCCTTCAATATTCTTCTCATCCAGATGGCTTGACAAGCACATGTAGCTGCTGCCACATACTCTGTTTCTGTAGTTGAGAGAGTCACAATTGGCTGTTTTCGAGAGGACCAGGCTACAACTCCACCAGACATCAAAAACACATATCTTGAAGTGCTCCTACTGTCAACTTTATCCCCTGTATAGTCGCTATCAGTGTAGGCTATGAGATCACTCTCTTCTCCTTGTTTGTACCAAATCCCATAACTAATTGTCCCCTTCAGATATCATAAGACTCTCTTTGCTGCTGCAAAATGTAGTTGAGTAGGACTTGCCATGAATCTGCTGATGAGACTTATAGCAAACATGAGATCTGGCCGTGTTGCAGTGAGGTACATTAGACTGCCCACCATTTGCTTGTACAAGGTTGCATCTCCCTTGACCCCAACTTCATCTTTATCAATCTTTTGTCCAGGAACAATTGGATTACAGACAGAATTATAATCCTGCATACCAAACCTGTCAATGACATCTGCAACATACTTCTTCTGAGATATAAAGACTCCATTAGCTTGCTGGGTTACTTCTATGCCGAGGAAGTATCTAATTTTGCCTAGGTTTGTCATATCAAACTCCTTCTTCATGGAGGACTTGAACTCAGCCAACAAGCCTTCATCATTACTAGTGAACAACATATCATCAACATAAATGCTAACAATCAGGATTTTACCTTCTCTTTTCTTGACAAACAAAGTATGCTTACTAGAGTTGCTATTGAAGCCTTGTCTGATGAAATAAGACTCTATACGACTGAACCAAGCCCTTGGTACTTGTTTCAATCCATAAAGTGCCTTCTGAAGTTTGTATACCAGGTGCTCCTTCCCAGCTATCTCGTAGCCTTGTGGTTGCTCTACATAGACATCCTCATGTAATTCTCCATGTAGAAATGCAGACTTTACATCCAATTGGAAGAGCCCCCATCCTCTTTGAGCTGCCATAGCTATAATCATTCTTACAGTGTCCATTCGAGCCACAGGTGCAAACATTTCAGTGTAGTCCACTCCATATTCTTGTGAATATTCTTTAATAACCAGCCTTGCTTTGAATTTATCAACCTCCCCAAGTTCATTCAGTTTGGTTTTGTAAATCCATTTTACACCAATTGACTTAGCTCCTGCTGGAAGAACAGTCAGACTCCATGTCTGATTCTTTTCAATGGAATTGATTTCAGCATCCATTGCTGCCTCCATTTCAGATCTCTGGCTGCTTCTTGGTAACTTGTAGGATCTGTGATGACAATGAATGCAAGGCTCTCAATAACAGTACGTTCAACTTCTATCAAATTCACTTCTTCCTCTGCATCAGAGAGACCTTCTTCTGAGGTATAGTCAGCAGCCCATACAAGTGGTTGCCTAACTCTACCCTCCCTTGAAGTGGAGGCATCAATTTGAGGTTGTTCAGCAGACTGTTCAGCCTCTTCTTCTGGTTGTTCTTCTTCTACAATATCAGTGTTGGCATGCTCATCTTCCCACTCAAGCTCTACAGACTGTTCAACAGCATAACTGGCATCCCAATCCCACGCCTTTTCTTCTTCAAAGATCACATCTCGGCTGATGTGAATCTTTTTCTTTGCAGGATCAAACATTCTGAAAGCTTTGGATTCATTGTTGAAGCCTAGTAACACACATTTCACACTCTTATCATCAAGCTTGGTTCTCTTGACATCAGGAATATGAACATGACATGTGCATCCAAAGACTCTGAAATGTTCAACATATGGCTTTTCTCCACTCCATGCCTCCTCTGGTATCATGCCTTTCACAACCAGTGTAGGAGACCTATTGAGCACGTGATTTGTCCACTACACTGCTTCTGGCCAGAAAGTTTTTGGAACTCCTTTCTCTGTCAAAACAACCTTTACCATATTCATAATGGTTCTATTCTTGCGTTCAGCTACCCCGTTTTGCTGAGGAGTGTAGGAGGTGGTTAAATGCCTTTTGATGCCATGTTCCTTGCAGTACTCTTTGAATTCCCCATAGTTATATTCTCCCCCTCTATCTGTTCTCAAACACTTGATATGCAAGCTTGTTTACTTTTCCACAAGTGCTTTGAACAGTTTGAAGTGATAGAAGGTTTCTGATTTCTCTAAGACAAAATAAATCCAAGTTTTCCTAGAGAAATCATCTATGAAACATAGAAGGTACCTCTACTGACTGTTTGATGCAGGAGTGATCGGACCACATAAATCAGAGTGAATGAGCTGCAGCTTCTCAGTTGCTATCCATGAGCTTTGTTTTGGAAATGGAACACGGTGCTGCTTCCCTTTCATACAAGCTTCACAAGAAACAACTATCTGTCCAATCTCTGGCAATCCAATGGCCATCTCCATACTCTGCAAAGTATGAAGTCCCTTGTAGCTGAGATGTCCATACCTGTGATGCCACAGTTCTGCCTTGTCTGAGGTGTTGATCTGAAAACACCTTTCTTCCTCTCTCTTACAATAAGATTCAGCGAGCAGAACATACATGCGATTGGCACTCATGACAGATTCAACTATTTTCCCTTTGGTAGGATGAAATATGCTGCAAGTTCTATCCACACCTCCCTTGAACAACACATCTAATCCTTTTTCCTAGAGTTGTCCCACACTCAACAGATTGTTCCTCAACTCAGGAACAAAGTACACATCAGTCATCACATAGCTAACTCCTTCAATCATAATTTTCACAACTCATTTCCCATGAACAATCAATTTGTAATTATTCCCAAGTTTGACAGTATGTTTGAAAGTTGTATCCAAACTTGAGAACATACCTTGATTTCCACACATGTGATTTGAACATCCAGAATCAACAAACCAAGCATCTTCCCTCTTTGTTCCTTTGAGTTCCACATGTGTCATGAGAAGAACTTCATCTTCCTCCTCCATTTCTGCATAATTTGCCCCGTTGTTCCAGGTTGGGCATTCATACTGAAAATGCCCCAACTTGTGACACTTGTAGCACTCGACCAAAGCTTTATTGGCAGACCGCCCTCTTCCTCTGCCTCGGCCTCTGAAGTATCCAGATGAAGAGCCTCTCCCTCTGCCCCGGACATTCAGAGCTTGATCATCTTCTTCATAGGTGGTTTTCCTGAACTTTTGTTCATGAACATCCAAGGAGCTCTGCAGTTCATCTATGGACATGCTTCCGATGTCTCGTGATTCCTCAATAGAAACCACCACATACGTAAACTTGTCCGTCAATGTTCGAAGAATCTTCTCTACAATCTTCGAATCCGGCATGGTTTCACCATTGCTTCTCATCTTGTTGGAAACCGTCATTACTCTTGCAAAGTAATCGACTATCTTCTCGTCTGACTTCATGGCGAGTACTTCAAATTCCCTTCTCAGTGTATTGAGAAGAGATCGCTTCACCCTCTCATTTCCTCCAAACTTCCTCGTCAATAAATCCCATATTTTCTTGGATGTTGATCGATCCAAGATCAAAATAGTATCTTCATAGTGCCCTAGTGTCATAGTGACCTTAACTTGCTTGGTAACCCTCAATTCAGCACAATCATTCATCCAGTGCAATCTATAAGGCCTAGGGTGACGAATTGTAGGAAGTTGTAATTTTTGAACCATTTCAGAACTAGCAATATTACAACAACTTCCTCCATCTATGATCATATTACACACCTTGCCTTTTACCAAACAACGTGTATGAAACAAATTTTCTCGTTGATTATCTTCACATGGAGCCGGTTTCACATGCATAGTTCTCCTAACAATCAATGACTCACCATGCTCATACTCAATTTCATTCTCATCATCCAAATCATTGTCATGCAGCTTATCATCATCACAAACATCAAGCTCATCATCACATTCAGATTCAGATTCATAAAGTCCTAGGGAATTAATCATGAGAGTTCTAGTGTTAGGACATTCCCTAGCAATATGACCTCTACCTTGGCATTTATAACACACAATGTCTCTAGCTCTAGTGGGAGGGTTAGAAGTACTCCCTTTGGGGCCATTGGAGGCCACGGCTGGCCTTGGGCTTGGTGCGGAGGGTGTTGGTTGAACATTCTTCTTTGGCCCTCCTTGCTCCCAATGAGGCTTGGATGGTTGCCCCTTGTCCTTTGCTTGAAAAGGCTCTCTTCCATAGGGTTGGTAGCCTCGGTTTTGATTTGGACCCTTCCAAGAGTTGGGCATCCCACTTTGCATTCTTCCTCCTTGGTACCTACCCTTATTTCTCTTCTCAATTTTGACGGCTAAGTGGAGCAATTCTGTCATGGTAGCATATGGGAACATATCTATTTCATTAGCCAATTGAGAATTAAGGACTCGAAGGTACCTAGCCATGGTGGTCTCTTCATCTTCATCCACGTTGGCCCTAACCATAGCAACTTGCATAGCATTGTGTCTTCGGCACTCATGGACCCTTGCTTCAAATTCTCTAGTCTTTGTCTTAGCTCTCGTGCATGGTGTTGTGGCACGAAACGAGCTCTCATCATGGCTTTCATTTGGTCCCATGTGGCCACGACTGGATCAAGGGCTCGTCTCCTTTCTTTCACAAGGTTATCCCACCAAATTAGTGCATAACCATTGAATTCAAGGGTGGCGAGTTGTACCTTCTTGTGCTCGGGAAAATTGTGGCAACTCCAAATTTGTTCGATTTTTGTCTCCCAATCCATGTACACATCCGGATCACATTTGCCTTCAAAGGATGGGATCTTCACTTTGATTTTGCCAATACCATCTTGCTCGGGTTCTCGACCTCCTCTTCCTAGGTAGCCACGACGGGACATAGGCTCCCATTCTTCATCTCCCCATTCCTCTTCCTCTTCATGGGTACGCCTTGGATCCTCATAATAGCCACGTCTTGGCTCCTCACGATAGGTGCGCCTTGACCCCTGAAATCTATTAAAAGGGTTAGGAGCAAAAGGTCTCCCTCCTTGCCCAGGGGAAGTGGTGGCCGCGGGCACTTGGTGCGCTTGGAGATGCACGGTGTTGGAAGGTCCTCCCGGCTCGAGGTTGGAGCCTAGGGGCACGGATACGGGTGCGGTCGGCCTTGCCTCCAATGCTCCAATCCGGTGGGTCAATTGGATGAGGTTGTCCGACATCGTCTTAAGCATGGTGAACATCTCGGGGGTCACCACGAGGGACCCTTCTTAGGTTGATGGGGTGTCATCACCTTCATTAGCCATGATCAACAAACTCAAAGAAAACAAATTAGGGTTAGTGAAAACAAAACAATCCTCACAAGTGTTTGATCACTCGTGTGTTTGATCACTCACTCTCTTGTTGATTCGATACAAGCTTTGGAATGTAAGGTTGCCTTGAGAAGGACAAAAACTTCATATAAACTTGGTGAACTTAGACAACACTTAACCAATAGAGAAAAAAGCTATTGGATTTCGAATGATAGGCTCAAAGACACACACAATAGGAGACAAACAACAAGAAGGATGACACAACAAAGAATCGTGTTTAGGAAATTCAACAATGCAATGTCATACCTAGCTCGTTCCTACCAATACTCATGAACACATAAACAAGTTGCCAAGGGATAAAATGAGTGGTAAGATGGTAGGCAATCAAGCTTGAGGTTCAAGGTAAGGTTCAAAGGCAATCCACAAATTTCAGACCACAACTCGGTTCAAGGCTCGACCGAGTGATGGGCCGAGTTCTTCACTGTTTTTTTTTTTTTTTTTTGATGATCACAAAACTTGCAATGTGATAGCAATACAATATTAAGAGCAACAATGTCTTCAAACTAGAACAAGAAATAAACAAGAACAAGCCTTTCTCTTCTTTTTTTTTTTGGCTTTTGCTTTTCTTTTTCCTTCTTTTTCTGATATTCTTTTTTTTTTGAAATAAAAATGTGCAGCAGCTAACAAATATAATAGGTTGCTCTTCCTTGCTTTTCCTTGACCTTTGAAGCAACAAAAGGTGTCTTGTCTTAGGAGAAGCTAGGATATTACTTTTTGCATGCTTTTTGGGGCAGAAATGGCAGGCCTTTTGGGGCTGTTTTCTGCAGACTTTTGGGGCTAAAAAGTAGGTGGGTTTGGGCTAAAAGTGTAGCTGGGTTTTGGGGTTGCTTTTGTGGGTTTTTGAGTGGGTTTGAGGGGATTTTCGGATGGGGTTTAAGGGTGTTGCAGCTGAGTTTCGTGGGGGAGTTTTCAGCAGCTTGTAGGGGGTATTTGGTGGTGGTGGAAGGTGGTGGTGATGGGGTTTTGTGGTGGCAACAAAGAAGCAACAAGTTCATGCATGCACAAGCACAAGTAATCACACTTTAAGCACAACAAGCATGAAGAACATGAAGAACAAGATGAACATGAAGAACAAGAAAAAGAAGACTCAAGAAGAACACCTTGAGGGTGGTTCGGCTGAATGGTGGTGGCTCGGCGTCGAAATAGCTCTGATACCAATTTGATACGGGGATTAGCCGCGAGTGGCCCGATCTAGACGCCAAGAGACTCGAATGGAAGATGGAGGTGGAAACAAGAGAAAACACAAGAGAACAAGTTAGCAAATGATAGGAAACAAGGAAATAAATAAGGATATAGGAACAACCGAAAGATGCAATGGAGAGACCCTTGGCAAACAATGTCGCCAATAACCAAACCAATGTGCACAAACGACCTTTCCTTCTACAATCTCCCACAACGATGGACGTGTCCAAAGAGCAAGAGAAGGAGGCGAGTGAAGCCTTGGAGCACCAAGATCATAGACGAAATTGACACAACGCAAGAGCAACCTAGCAAGTTTGAATCAACTTTGAGAAAGCACTCCCATGGAGCTCTCAATCTTTATAATGCATAAAGCAAAGGTTCATAACTGGGGAAAAACTGAGTTACAAAGAAAACTAAAGGTCTTAAATAGCCTAAGGGGTCGGCCCATAAAAGCCCAACAAGAACCGAGACAAAAGGAGTTTAACTGGGGGAAACTCGGCCCAGACCCGGCCGAGTTTCAGGCCGAGTCAGGATGGGGGCAGCTTTACTGGGACAAACTCGGCCTGGACCCGGCCGAGTTTGGGGCCGAGTCAGGGCCCTCCAACTCTTGAGTGCTTGGTTCATCTTGGCTCGGCTTGGCTTGAAAGGTCACCAACGTCTTTAGCTTCATCCGGGTGAAGTCTTCAACTTGGGCGGGTTCCCTTGAGACATGTTGGCTAGCCAAGTTCTCGAACTCTTCTTGCATGAGCTTGGCTTGAGCTCTTGTGAGTGGCCCACCTCCTCTTGCGGGCACCTTGGTTGAGGTCTTGGATGCTCCCGCATCACATGGCTTGGCTCGGAAAGTCACCAATGTCCTTAGCTTCGGCTCAGTGAAGTCTTCAACTAGGGCGGGCTCCCTTGAGACATGAAGGCTAGCCAAGTTCTCGAGTTCCTCGTGCATACGCTTGGCTCGAGCCCTTGTGAGTGGACCATCTTCTCTTTGTGTGCATCTTGGGTGAAGGCTCGGATGCTCCTGCATCAATCTCCCCTTCTTGGAAAAGATTCGACCTCGAATCAAGCATGTTCATGTCTTCGTCTTCCTTCTGCAAGGGGTGAACCAATTCAACCACATGTAGGGTGTCTTGATCTCCTGGCTCAAAGCGCACTTGTATCACCAATTGAGCTGCAGCCCAATTGGTGATACAAGTGTGCATGGATTTGCCCTTGTATCAAAGGTTGGGGGTTCGATTCCCCCCAGCAGCAACCCACTCAGCAAGGCCTCGTGCCTACTGGGAGACGGGTTGGGGTGTACGGTCTGCAGACCTAAGGAGGGTTGAGCGCCAGCGGTCCGATCGCCGACTCGAGGCAGACCGTGGGCTGGGCTACTAGGTCAGATCGCCGACTTGAGGCAGACCAAGTGAAGGCGGTCCCAGGTGGGCTCAAACCTCATCATAACTTTGATATAGGAACAACCAAAAGATGCAATGGAGAGACCCTTGGCAAACAATGTCGCCAATAACCAAACCAATGTGCACAAACGACCTTTCCTTCTACAATCTCCCACAACGATGGACGTGTCCAAAGAGCAAGAGAAGGAGGCGAGTGAAGCCTTGGAGCACCAAGATCATAGACGAAATTGACACAACGCAAGAGCAACCTAGCAAGTTCGAATCAACACCTTGAGAAACACTCCCATGGAGCTCTCATCTTTCATATGCTTAAAGCAAAGTTCATGGCTGAAAAAGTTGTGTTACAAGACAAGCAAAAAGGTCTTAAATACCCTAGGAGTCGGCCTATAAAAGCCCAACAAGAACCGAGACAAAAGGAGTTTAACTGGGGGAAACTCGACCCAGACCCGGCCGAGTTTCAGGCCGAGTCAGGATGGGGGCAGCTTCACTGGGACAAACTCGGCCTGGACCCGGCCGAGTTTGGGACCGAGTCAAGGCCTTGCCGTGGCTTTGCTTCTCTGGGCGCAACTCGGCCTGGACCCGACCGAGTTTGGTGGCTTGGGGCCGAGTCAGGGCCCTCCAACTCTTGAGTGCTTTGTTCGTCTTGGCTCGGCTTGGCTTGAAAGGTCACCAACGTCCTTAGCTTCATCTCGGTGAAGTCTTTAACTTGGGCGGGTTCCCTTGAGACATGTTGGCTAGCCAAGTTCTTGAGTTCCTCGTGCATACGCTTGGCTCGAGCCCTTTGTGAGTGGACCATCTCCTTCCTCAATGGCTTGGCTCGAACCCTTGTGAGTGAACCATCTTTCTTTGTGTGCAACTTGGGTGAAGCCTCGGATGCTCCCGCATCAACAAGCTTCATGTCAAGGCGGAGCGCAACGCAGCCAAGGCCAACAAAGGGCGCCGCCGCTTGGTGTTTCAACCCGGAGACCTTGTGTGGGTGCATTTGAGGAAGGAGCGTTTTCCCGAGAAGCGCAAGTCCAAACTTTCACCAAGAGGAGATGGCCCCTTCAAAGTGCTATGCCGTGTTGGGGACAATGCTTACATCTTGGAGCTTCCGGACGATTATGGAGTTAGCCCCACATTCAATGTCGCCGACCTCACCCCATATCTCTCCGATGATGAAGACGATGATTCGAGGCCGAATCCTTTTCAAGAAGGGGAGAATGATGCGGGAGCATCCAAGACCTCAACCAAGGTGCCCGCAAGAGGAGGTGGTCCACTCACGAGAGCTCAAGCCAAGCTCATGCAAGAAGAGTTCGAGAGCTTGGCTAGCCTACATGTCTCAAGGGAACCCGCCCAAGTTGAAGACTTCACCGAAACGAGGCTAAAGACGTTGGTGACCTTTCAAGCCAAGCCAAACCAAGACGAACAAAGCGCTCAAGAGTTGGAGGGCCCTGACTCGGCCCCAAGCCACCAAACTCGGCCGGGTCCAGGCCGAGTTCCTCCCAGAGAAGCGAAGCCAAGGCGTGGTCCTGACTCGGCCCCAAACTCGGCCGGGTCCAGGCCGAGTTTCCCTTAGTGAAGCATGGCCGTCCTGACTCGGCCCCACAACTCGGTCGGGTCCAGACCGAGTTGTTCCCAGTGAACCACGCCGAGCCCAAAACTCAGCCAGAAACTCGGTCGGGTCTAGACCGAGTTTCCCCCCAGTTTAGCTCCTTTTGTCTCGGTTCTTATTGGGCTTTTATGGGCCGACCCCTTAGCCTATTTAAGACATTTGTGTTTCTTTGTAACTCAGTTTTTCCCCCATTATGAACCTTTGCTTTATGCAATATGAAGATTGAGAGCTCCATGGGAGTGTTTCTCAAAGTTGATTCGATCTAGCTTGGTTGCTCTTGCGTTGTGTCAATTTCCTCTATGATCTTGGTGCTCCAAGGCTTCACAAGCCCCCTTCTCTTGCTCTTTGGACACGTCCATCATTGTGGGAGATTGTAGAAGGAAAGGTCGATTGTGTACATTGGTTTGGTTATTGGTGACATTGTTTGCCAAGGGTCTTTCCATTACATCTTTTGGTTGTTCCTATATCCTTGTTTGTTTATTTGTTTCCTATCATTTGCTAACTTGTTCTCTTGTGTTTTCTCTTGTTGCCATCTCCATCCTCCATTCGAGTCTCTTGGCGTCTAGATCGGGCCACCCGCGGCTAATCCCCGCATCAGGTTTGGGGATGGCAAGTGGTCGAGTAGAGAAGATTGGTACCCAACTTGGCCCACAAGGTTTTCCAAAAGTGACTAAGGAACTTGACGTCCATATCCGACACTATGGACTTTGGAATCCCATGCAAGCGAACCACAAAGTCAAAGAAGAGATTGGCCACATTAGTTGCATCATCAGTTTTGTGACACGCAATGAAGTGTGCCATTTTGCTAAACCGATCCACAACTACAAATATAGAATCTTTTCCCCTCTTGGTCCAAGGAAGACCTAAAACAAAGTCCATGGATAGGTCTTCCCAAGGTTGTTGGGGAATCGGCAAAGGTAAGTACAAACCATGAGGGTTCAACTTGGACTTAGCTTGAGCACAAGTGGCACAAGAGGCACATAGACGGTCGACATCCCTAAGCATATACGGCCAGAAGAAGTGTTCCTTCAAGGCTTGCAATGTCTTAGCAACGCCGAAGTGACCCATGAGGCCACCCCCATGTGCTTCTTGCACAAGCAATTTCCTAGTTGAACCACTAGGTATGCACATTCTGTCCTTCCTCATAAGGTACCCCTCATGCAAATAATATTGATCTTTGCTTCCTAAAGAACTACATGCCTCAAATATGTCCTTGAACTCCTCGTCCAAGACATATAGTTCTTTAATGAAAGCAAAGCCCAACATTCTAGCATCCAAGTAAGTAATAAGGGCATACCTTCGAGACAAAGCGTCCGTGATGAAGGATCATCTCAAATGCCTACATTCGATGGAGCTATCACAAGGGCAAGAGCTAGGGAGATCCAACAAGAGTTGGACAAGGTCGTCACATTGTCCTTGTCCAAAGAGCACGCCATGTTGGAGGATCTTCCCAAGCTTGAGTTGAGGACCTTGTTGACCATTTCAGCCCAAGAAGACCTCAAGAATGTTGAGGGAATTGTGTGAACCTTGTAGTAGGATTTATGACATTATTTCCGTATGTTTTATTGTTGGTTTAGGACAGCCGTTTACTTATGTTTAGGACCGGCTCCTTGGAGGTATTTAAAGGAGCCTTAGTTTGTTTTTGTGCACGTTAGTCTTTGTCCAGAATAGTCACATTTCGGTTTTCAATCCAAAAGAGAGTGTTTTGGATAGGAAACTACAGATTGGTATTGGTTAGCTTAGTTGATCTTGTGTGTGTCAATCTTCCTAAGAGATTGGTGTTCATAGGACTTCATAAGCACCCTCCTTGTGCTTCGACTGCCATAGCCGTTGTGTAAGGTTGCATTGGTAAGGGTTGAGTCTTCATTTGGTATGGTTCTTCATCTCCAAGATCAAGGGTTGTATCATTGTTAGATTTGGTTCTTCCTCCTATCTTAATTCTGTTTTTCTTTGTTGAATTCCGAGAACTAATACATTCTGCCGTGTTGTTGAGTTCTTTGGAGGCTTGGTGTCTAGATCGAGTGCGTGTGGAATCATTCCCATATCAAGTGGTATCAGAGCAAGTTGACACCAGCCACCACCGCCAGCGCCGCCGCATCGCCGCCCTGGTTTTCCTTAGCCTTCCTTTGGCTTGTGTTTGTGTGAGGTTCCAGTTAGTGTTTTCAGATTCCTTGAGTCTTTTGTGTTCCTTTACTTGCTTTGATCTTGTGATTGTGGAGTTGGAGAATTTTCAGCCACCTTAAGCCGCCGAAAACCACCTTACTCCGGCCACCAATCATCCCTCTAGCCAACTCTCCACTTTCCACACATAAACCGTCCACTCACCCACTACTATGTGATACGGGGTAAGCCGTAGGATGGCCCGATCTTGATACACAACGTCTCTAAGAAGAAAAGAAATGCAAATCAAAGTGAGAATTGGTGGAAGTAAGAAGAAATGAACAAGATGAGTAAGAAGAAACCAAAAACCCGGAAATGGAAACCCTTGGTTCGGATGATCCAAGAACAACCACACCTAAATTCAATGACCTCGCCTTCTACAACTTCACACAAAGGAGGACGAATCCTCAAGAGCACGAAGAGGATGTCTTGTGAAGTCTCGGATTCTCAACTCGAAAGGAATTGATCTTCGCAACACGACCAAGGCTGTTTTCGGATTGAACAAACACGACTCTTTCTCTCTCAAGAGGGAAAGCTTCTATTTCAGAAATGATTCTTGATGTTTGTTGCCGAAAATGGCAAGAACAAGGGCCTTAAATACTTCCCTAAGGGAACCGGACAAAACACACTAAAACAAGCTAAACCGATCCTAAAAACATAATAAACCGAGTCTAAAAATGTATCAACCCATACGGCTAAGAAACATACTAAAAATAGCAATGGAAGGTGCATACAAGTCATGCACTCAACCATGATGGACCATTGTCAGCCTATGCCGAGAGAGAAGGGCCATTTGGAACTAACTTGGTGCCTTTAGGAGGCGTGCGTGCAGTAGACACCGGCACCATCAAGAACTCCTTGAATGGTGAAGAGTTTGTAGATGGGGCCGAGTTTGACAAGAGGAAGACAAAGGTTAAAGGAAGGGAGAAGGAAGAGGAAGGACTAGCTTTGCTTGCTTTCAAAGATCAGTCGCATGTCAAGGAGAAGCTCGTGCAAGATTCGAGGACGAATCTTTTTAAAGAAAGGGAGAATGATGCGGGAGCATCCAAGCTTGCACCAAGGGCCTCTCACCAACCATGGGTCACCTCTCGAGCTCGTGACGAGCGTCGTGCAGCTAGGCCTCCCGACGCCATGTCCTTAGCCATCCTTGGAGGTTTCCTTAGCCATCTTTGGCTCATCTTAGGCTGACCTCTTAGTTTATTTATTAGATTGTTATTTCATGACATTATTATACATTATTTGGATGCCTATGTTTA
Organism: Rheum nobile; assembly: GCA_027886185.1. Classification (NCBI taxonomy): domain Eukaryota; kingdom Viridiplantae; phylum Streptophyta; class Magnoliopsida; order Caryophyllales; family Polygonaceae; genus Rheum; species Rheum nobile. The sequence goes on from WOAB01000640.1 coordinate 197,717, forward strand.
GGCTTTATTTGAAGTGTAATTTCCCTTATGTTTTTAGGTGACACTTAGTGGTTTTAGTTGCTGTAATGGGCCGGCTGCCTCTTGGAGGTATAAAAGCCATGCCTTATCCATCTTGTAAGTAACTTGATCATTTGTTAAAAGAAATCAGATTTCTCTTGAGAGTTTTCACCAAAAGTGTGAGAATCACATTGTTCAAGTCATTGCTAGCTTGGTTGTCTTGGGAGATCCAATCTCTTTCAAGCTTGGGGTACAAGGCTTCACACGCAATCCTTTTGGTGCTTTGAGGACATCGATCCTCCTTGTGTCGAATTGTAGGAAGAAGGGTCTTTGAATGCAGTTTCGATTGTTCTTGGTGCATTGTTATCAAGGGTTTTCGATTACGGTTCCTTGGTTCTTTTTCAACAATCTATCTTCTATTCATTCGTTATTTTCCCATTTATTCTTTGAGGTTTCACAGATTTCTAATCCACCTCTTTGTTTTTGATTGTTTGAGTCGTTGAGCACAAGATCGGGCCAATTACGGCTTACCCTGTATCACCATATCTACTTCACCCTCTTGATTGGACCCATAGGTTGGCCGAATTGCTCTCCCATTGAGCTTACCATCCTAAGTTACCCTTTGGTCTTTTATCTACATTAGCTTGAGGTATACGCATTGGCTTGGGACGAGGGTGTCTTGGGTTTCTCCCATTTGTCAAGTTACATGCAATACCCTTCCTTGTATCCCATTGCTTGAGCCTTTGACTTGTGTGTGTTTTTGTCTTAGAAATCATTTCATTTTCTCCCTTCTTGGATTCATGTACTTGTTGCTTGTGAATTGGTTACTTGGGTTGCTTTGTGGCCTCTTGTAGGTGAGTCTACAAATGGAGGATCCCATGGATGTTGGCGACCGCCGCTTTGGGTATCCTTACCACCGCTCCATCCATAGACCCGTCGTCGACTATGAGTTCAGCCGCCACCATGACGAGGATGTGGCTTGGGCGGATGTGGGCCACCGGGGTTATGATCACGCCCGGGACCGGCCCCGATGCCAGTTAGACCGCCGTGCCCCGGCTTGGCTACCACATCCCCATGGGCACGCCACCCACCACGCTGAAGGCCATGATGTAGGGCGGCCTCCGCCCATATATTACACTGAGTCGATGGCCGCACGACTTGCCGAGGAGAACCGCACCACGGCGGCACGCACCGAGGCCTTGCACGCGGCCCACGTCGAAATTGCTGCACTCCGCCGCGAGAGGGAGGCCGCTGCCGCCGCCGCCGAGGCCCGCTTGGCTGCCCTCGAGCTTAGCTTAGCCACCATTGCGCCAAGCGTACCTCCACCGCAGCCCGCTCCCATCTTCACCGGCTCTTCCTCCCAAAGCCCAACGAAACCCCTCAATGCCCTCACGGCCGCGGCCGACGCTGCCGCGCACCTTGCCCCGCCCCCTTTGGCTTTCCCCCTCCCCGTGGGCCGCCGTGATGAGATCATTGCCGAGGCCGTTGATGAGGCGGGACGCACCATGGTGGTGACCACATTATCCCCCATGTTCGTATCCCAGCCGGCACCACGAGTTGTGCCTTCGTCGGCGCCGAAGCCGACGTCTCCACCGCCTCAGGTGTGTTCGCTCCCATAGGCCACGGTGCATGCGCCCCGTCGGTGTTGGCGCCCACACACGCACGGGCCTCGGTGCCCTCGCCTGCTATGATGGCCGCGCCCTTGGAGCAACCGCGACTTGGCTGGCCGCCGCCCATCACCGTGCGCGGTTCCTTATCGCCATTTGGTGGACCTCCACAAACCCACCCCCATGGAGGTCGGCACCCTATGACTGGCCCACCGAAGGAGGCATGCGCCTTGCTTCCACCATCACTATCGCCGGAGATGCATGCCCGTGGAATGGCCCTTGTGGACCCTTCCCCCGATGATGAGTGGTACCCGACGGACCGAGACAAGATTGTCCACATCTTGTCTCCGAGGTATGAGCTTTCATCTCCTAGTCATGCTTACAGTTTCATGCTTTCCATTCTTTTGTCTTTGCATGCACCCATGACACTACTTCGTACTCGACCCCCGGCATGCGCCACTGTGGATGACCTTGTGAGAAATTTTTTGGCTGATTTTTCCCTTGTCCGAGAGCATGATCCTTTTGACCTTAAAGCCCTATTTAAGATATTATTGCTTAAGGATGCTATGGAGTGCCATTTTGAGTTTGGGAACACAAGCTATATCACCACCTTTGAGGATTATACCCTTGCACCACCACTTGTGCCCCTTTTGCCTAGGTTCCATACTCCCGGCCTTCCCCGCCCCTCTTACCATTCATCCACCACTTGGGGAGTCCTAGGTATGGTCTTTTTCAGCGGATTACCCATGTATAAGAAGGGGAGGGCTCCCATATATATTTTAGGCAAGGTAACCCCTAGGAGATCTCATGACATTCCTTGTCTTCTACCGCCACCTACAACCGGGCTAGCTCCCTTTCCAATTGGTGGTGAGGCAAACTTCGATGGTATCCCTCGTACTATTGTGTTGGTTTGGGACCCTAGCCTTGTGGATCGTTTTTGGACACCTTGGTGGCTGCAATTTGGGAACGGCATTCTCCTTGCCTTTAGGTGCCACCCCCATTCCGATTCCTTGCTTAGGGCCATCCCTAGGGATCCGCCGCACCGTTGGCTAACTTTTGAATTGCTTGTCGATATTGCTTGTTTTAGGTGTTTGGAACACATGCCTCCGCCGTTCGCATGGATTCAAACCGGGAGCCGCTCTAAACCTCGCCCATACGGCCATGAAGCCTACCACGTGATCAAGTGGCTCGCCAATGATGCTTATATGGCGAAGCTCCCCGAGGGCTACACGACAACATTGCCATCCCATCTTGTGGTGCCCAAGGAGCCGCCCGACCGCTCTCGTATGCTCGTGCCTATTTGTGTTGGTGGCGATCTCCCTCACTCCACCTTCATCTTTAAGAAGGGGAGACGCGCCACCTCACTTCCTCCACATCCCGGACTTCACGCACACTCGAAGCGAGGACGCTTCGAAGCTAAGAAGGGGAGAGTGATGAGTCCCGGTGAACCCGATCCTTCTCGGAGTACCCAAGACGTCGATACCTCAATGCCACTACAATCAAGCCAACCGGCTTTGACTCCAAGGCATCAAGGCGAGTGACGACCAACAAGAAGAGGCAGACCCTGACTCGGTCGAGTCAGGGGCCGAGTTCTTGCACCAGGAGACAACTCGGTCAAGAACTCGGCCGAGTTCTTGACTATCTTCAGCTTGGCTCCCTTTTGCTATTTCGTGTGTTTGCTTCCCCTTTGCTACTTGCTTTGGTTTGTTTCCTTTTGTGGATGTGTGGACCCATTTGCATATTGGCTCCTAATCCACTTTGAGCCCTAGACTACTTAAACAATGCTTTGTCTTCCTTTTCATTTAGTTGAGGAATATAGAAGTGGAACTTTTCCTTGGGTAGAGCAAGCACTCCCCTAAGGCCTCCACTTAACTTCTATCAACTCAACCTCTTCCAAATCTCATCTTCCTCACAATCTCTCCACAATATCTCAAGCTCTCACTCAAATCCTCAAGCACAAAGTGGTTCAAGTCACTTTCGGTCAAGGAACCTCCAAGGGAGGTTCCCTTGGTCTCACGCCGGCGCCACCCCTCTCCTTCACGTCCACACCTCAGTCCGGCGCCCCCTCCCCCTCTCTTGGCTTCCATTGAAGAGTTCTTCAAGCTTAGGAATGAGAAGAAGCACCCCTTGGGCTAGATCTAGCTTAAGGAGAAGCAAAGCCTTACCTTTGGAGGGTTGTTTCTCATCAACTTGGGAACAAATGAAAGCCATGATGAGAGCTCGTTTCGTGCCACAACATCATGCACGCGAGCTAAGGCAAAGGCTAGAGAATTTGAAGCAAGGATCCATGAGTGCCGAATAGACCTACAATGCTATGCAAATTGCTATGGTTAGGGCAAATGTGGATGAAGATGAAGAGACCACCATGGCTAGGTACCTTCGAGTCCTTAACTCTCAATTGGCTAACGAGATAGATATGTTTCCATATGCTACCATGATAGAATTGCTCCACTTAGCCATCAAAATTGAGAAGAGGAATAAGGGTAGATACCAAGGAGGAAGAGTGCAAGGTGGATTGCCCAACTCTTGGAAGGGTTCGAATCAAAACCGAGGCTACCAACCCTATGGAAGAGAGCCCTTCCAAGCCAAGGACAAAGGGCAAGCATCCAAGCCTCATTGGGAGCAAGGAGGGCCAAAGAAGAATGTTCAACCAACACCCGTCGCACCAAGCCCAAGGCCAGCCGTGGCCTCCAATGGCCCCAAAGGGAGTACTTCTAACCCTCCCCCTAGAGCTAGAGATATTGTGTGTTATAAGTGCCAAGGTAGAGGTCATTATGCTAGGGAATGTCCTAACACTAGAACTCTCATGATTAATGCCCTAGGACTAAATGTGATGGAGGACCATCCACAACTCAACCACCATCCGGGCCTATGACTAGGAGCCAAGCTCGTCGTCTCCAAGATGAGCTAGCCATGCTTGCACGCCAAGTCCCGGAGGAGGTTGTCACGGCCACACCTAAGGCCTTCTTGTTGACGATGGCTTATAATGGTTGAGTGTATGACTTGTGTACACCTTCCATTACTTTCCATTTTTAGTATGTCTTTAGCCGTGTGGGTTGATATACATTCTTAGACCATTTTTAGTATGTTTTTAGTATTTTTGGGCCGAATAGCTTAGGAGTATTTAAGGCCTTTGTTATTTCTATTTTCGGCAGCAAACACTTTATTGAGAATACAATTTCTGAATTAGAAACTTCCCAAAAGAGAGAGTTTCGTGTTTGTTCAATCTGAGTTAGCCTTGGTCGTGTTGCGAAGATCAATTCCTTTCGAGTTGAGAATCAAAGACGTCACAAAGCATCCTCTTCGTGCTCTTCAGGATTCATCTTCCTTTGTGTGAAGTTGTAGGAGGCATGGTCAACAACTTTAGGTTTAGTTGTTATTGGTTCATCCGCAGCCAAGGGTTCCTAATCCGGGTTCTTGGTTTCTTCTCATTCACTTGTTCATTTCTTCTTTCATTTCCGCCATTCTCACTTTGATTTGTGTTTCTTTTGCTTCTTAGAGACGTTGTGCATCAAGATCGGGCCAATTATGGCTTACCCCGTATCAAATTGGTGCCAACACCATTCCCTTGCCGAGATCATCTTCGGTTTGTGTTCTTGAGTCTTCGGTTGTGTTCTAGCATAGCCGAACCTTGCTTCTTTTGTTTGTCTTTTGTTTGAGTCTTCTAGTAGTTGTTTGCTTTGAGTTCTAATTGTGCTTGTGTTGTGGAGAACGGAACAACCTCATCATCACCACCACAAAATCGCCTCAGCCCAGCCGGAAACACCAGCCCCGACCATCACCACCGACTCTCCAACATCACCGTCCACTATCTCCATCACCAAGCCCACTTTCTCCATCAACCACAGCCGGCGTGCTCTCCAAAGTTCATCAACCAAGCGGCCCTACATTCGCGGTGTGCAAATCTTCCAAGTCAACCACTCGGCCCTCTCTCCCTATCTTTGAGGCGTGTGGCTTGAGGATCTCAACAAGAGTCGGCTCCCACCTCCTAAAATCAAGGCAACTACTTCCTAGAACTTATCTTTTGTTTTTCTTATTTTCTTTAAATCCAATTCAGTTGTAATTTTCAAATTTCGAATTTAGTCAAAAAAGAAAGAAAGAAAAGAATATCAGAAGTCAAAAAAAAAAGAGAAGAATTAAATCGTCAAAAAAAAAAGAGAAGGACGATGGCATTTTATTTCATTTCATTTTTCTAGCTTAGTATAAGTCTTTTGTATTTCATAAATACTTAGGCTTAGTACTTAGTCCAAAGTTGTAATTGCTCAAAGGATAAGCCAAGGTGCCGACGCCCCAAGTGCCGCGCCGCGCCGCCTTAGCCCGCGCCGCACCTGCCTCGCTGCCGCCCGGGAAAACCCTAATTCTCCTAGTTCACCTTTTCTTGTGCCTATTCCCTACACCTTTCACCACCGATCCATACAACCATTCTTCCGCCTCCACTAGCACAAGCCAAGGCGAACCAAAGATAACAACTTGTCCTCTTTGAGTTCTGAAATTTCCTTGAGTCTTTGTCAATCATTTGCATTGCATTTTCATTCATGCATTGTAGTCTTCTTGAGTTAAATAGCTTTGAGTCTCATTAGTTTCCTTGCATTTACAGTCTTGTAAGGTATTTGTTGAGTCTTTGAGTCTTCTTTTCCGAATTTCTTTTGTGTTCTTCTTGGTTGCACTAAATTGCTGATTTATAGTGCTATTGTTGAGCCTTTGCCGAACCATCATCACACGTCAAATTGCATAGAATTCATCTTGGTTGTTAGTGTCGTCCAGGTTGCTTAGCTCACGTGAAGTTATTGGTCTTTTCAACCGATTGCCCTACAAGGTTTGCTTTGGATTGAAGAGAGTGTGAGTGAAACACACGAGTGAAACACTTGTGAGTAATTTGGATTTCTCTAACCCATGACATAGTTCGGTGTTTAGTTGTTTTGTATGATGGCAGGTGACAATTCTTCTAGTGATCAAGGCAACCGAAGCCCTTCACCGATGCCTCCGGAGATCTTTAATATGTTCAAGCAAATGACCGATTCATTGGCTACCTTGACCGCGCGTATGGCAGCCATTGAGACGTCACAAAGAGTCCCACCTCCAGCCATGGTACCTCCAGTTGAGCTTGCTCTATAAGCCCAAGAGACGGCGCCTACTCAAACCACCGCGCCTTTGGGGGCCTATGCAGAACAAGGCGGTCCTTCCGGAGCCAACTTGGTGCCCCTTGGACGTACACGTGCAGTAGGTACCGGCACCATGAGGAACTCACCGGTAAGGAACACTTCTCCCCTTGTTAATGCTCAAGAAAGGCCGAATAGGGTAGCTGGACTTTATCCTAATGAAGTGCCACCTCCACACGAGGTGCCTTATGTTGCTAACCCTTTGAATGAGCCTCATGATCCACTTAGGGAAGATGCGTTTGATGAGGCAGAATTCGAGGAGGAAATGTGGAACCAAGGTGATCGGTTTGATGGGTACCAAGGCCAAAGAGGAGCATACGGCTATTATGAGCCAAGAGGATGTTATAGAGGCAATAGGGGCTACTAAGGCAATCAGCCTAGGAGGGAGTTAGATCAAGACGGCATAGGGAAGATTAAGATCAAGATGCCGTCGTTTGAGGGCAAGTGCGACCCCGATGCTTACATGGAGTGGGAAATGAAGGTTGAGCAGATTTGGAGTTGCCATAACTTCATTGAAGCCAAGAAGGTGCAGCTCGCCTCCATTGAGTTTAGTGGCTTTGCCCTAACTTGGTGGAACAACCTTGTTAAAGAGAGAAGAAGAGCCTTGGATCCGCCGGTTACTACATGGGAGCAAATGAAGGCTCTAATGCATGCTCGGTTTGTTCCACAACACTACTCAAGAGAGCTCAAGCAGCGGCTAGAGAACCTCAAGCAAGGAAGCATGAGTGTGGAGGAGGCCTACAACGCCATGCAAACGGCCATGGTCCGCGCCAATGTCATGGAAGATGAAGAATCGACCATGGCAAGGTACCTTCGCATTCTTAATCATTTTATTGCTAATGAGGTCGATATGTATCCATATACAGATTCTACACAACTTCTGCATTTGGCCATTAAAGTGGAGAAGAACCAACGATACAAGGCTAGGAATCAAGGCTCGCACGCGGCAAGAAACCCTAGTGGCCACGGTCAGCCGAACTCATGGAAGGCCCCTGGCCAATCCAGGCCGTTTCAGCCGGCCCAATTTGGCAGGAACCAGGCACCTACAATGAGCCAGCCAAGGAGCCAAGAAGTGCCGAGGAAAGGTGCTCCACCGAGCACACCACCGCAAGCCTCCAGTCGACAGCCCGGCCCGACTAATGGGTCATAAGGGAGTTTTTCTAACTCTTCTCCTTCTTCTAGAGCTAGGGATACTATATGCTTTAAATGTCAAGGCCGAGGGCATATGATGAAAGATTGCCCCAATAGACGAACCTTGGTCATTAACCATCTTGGACTCCTTGAATCTGAGTCCGAGGGTGAAGATCAAGATCCGTTTATTGAAGATGAGCCTATGCATGATGTTGATGAGGATATGGACTGCATTGAATTTGAGCATGGTGAATCCTTAGTGTGTAGGAGAAATTTTCATGTACAACCGACCCCATGTGATGATAACCAAAGGGAGAATTTATTTGGTGTTTGGTTAAGGGGAAGGTTTGTAACATGATTATTGATGGGGGTAGTTGTTGTAACATTGCTAGTACCGAACTAGTTACTAAGTTACAACTTCAAACCTTCCATCATCCTAGGCCATACAAGCTGTATTGGATGAATGAATGTGGATAAGTTAAAGTGGCTAAGCAAGTTCAATGTGACCATAACACTAGGGCATTATGTAGATACTATCTTATGTGATGTGGTCCCAATGAATGCTTGTCATATCTTGTTAGGACGTCCATGGCAGTTTGATAGGCGAGTCACTCATGATGGTCATACTAACCGTCACTCCTTTACTTATAATGGCAAGAGTGTGATACTAAGCCTATGACTCCATTGCAGGTAGCCGAAGCATATGAGAAGAAGAAGGACCAAGAAAAGTCGGTTGAGGCAAAGAAGGGGAGCAATGCCGAGAGCTCTTCTAAGGCCAAAGCCAAGTCTCAAGTGCTTCTAGCTTCCAAGGAGGAGATGAGAGAAGAGCACCTACCCCAAGACGCCACTCTCATGCTCTTATGCAAGAGTTTTGGCTTGCTTAGTGAGGAGTTGAAGTCCACCTTGCCGCCAATCATCCTCAACTTGCTTCAAGAGTTTCAAGATGTCTTCCCCGAGGAGATGCCACCGGGCCTGCCCCCTATGAGAGGTATTGAGCATCAAATTGACCTAATTCCGGGTGCTACTCTTCCAAACAGGCCAGCCTATAGGATGAATCCGAAGGAGACACAAGAAGTTCAAGAGCAAGTGAAGGCTTTGCTTGACAAGGGCCATGTGCGTGAGAGCCTTAGCCCTTGTGCCGTGCCGGTGCTATTGGTGCCCAAGAAGGATGGCACATGGAGGATGTGCGTGGACTGCCGAGCCATCAACAACATCACCATCAAGTACCGACATCCAATTCCCCGCCTCGACGACATGCTAGATGAGCTGCATGGAGCATCCGTCTTCACCAAGATAGATCTCCGAAGTGGCTACCACCAAATAAGGATGAAGGAGGGGGATGAATGGAAAACGGCATTCAAGACAAAATTCGGTTTGTATGAGTGGGTTGTTATGCCTTTTGGCTTGACAAATGCTCCTAGTACTTTCATGCGCTTAATGAATCATGTTTTAAGGCATTTTATAGGGAGATTTGTTGTTGTCTATTTTGATGATATACTTGTGTACAACAAGTCCCTAGAGGAGCATGAGCAACACTTGAGGGAAGTACTCTTTACTTTACGTAATGCGTGCTTATATGCCAATGAAAAGAAATGTGAGTTTTGCACTAATCAAGTGACTTTCCTTGGCTTTGTAGTGAGCTCAAGAGGCCTTCAAGTGGACGAGAGCAAGATAAAGGCCATACAAGATTGGCCTACGCCTACCTCCGTGAGCCAAGTGAGGAGCTTCCATGGTTTGGCCAGCTTCTATAGGCGATTCGTGAGGGATTTCAGCACTATTGCCGCGCCCTTGACGAAAGTGACTAAGAAGCACTCGGAATGATGTGATCCGAGCCCACCTGGGACCGCCTTCAATTGGTCTGCCTCGATCGGCGGTCTGACCCAGCGGCCCAGCCCACGGTCTGCCTCAATCGGCGGTCTGACCGCTGGCGCCCTGATCACAGAGCAGGGCTGCAGCCCCTGCACCCCAACCCTGCAAGGGCCTTTACCAGGCTTGCTTGCAAGGATGTTGCCAGGGGGGATCGAACCCCTGACCTTTGACATATCCCTAATTGGAGATGAGATATGCCAACCAACTACACTACACTACAGTGTAGTTGGTTGGCATATCTCATCTCCAATTGGGGATATGTCAAAGGTCAGGGGTTCGATCCCCCCTAGCAACATCCTTGCAAGCAAGCCTGGTAAAGGCCCTTGCAGGGTTGGGGTGCAGGGGCTGCAGCCCTGCTCTGTGATCAGGGCGCCAGCGGTCAGACCGTCGATTGAGGCAGACCGTGGGCTGGGCCGCTAGGTCAGACCGCCGATCGAGGCAGACCAATTGAAGGCGGTCCCAGGTAGGCTCGGATCACATCACGGAATTTGTGTGGGAGGAGGCGCAAGAGAGGGCATTCAATGCCCTAAAATGGAGATTGACGCAAGCTCCTTTGCTGGTGTTGCCGGACTTCACAAGACCCTTTGAGGTGGAGTACGATGCTTCCGGGATTGGCATAGGAGGCATCTTGATGCAGGAAGGTAAACCCGTAGCCTTCTTTAGTGATAAATTGAAAGGGGCAAGTCTTAATTACTCTACTTATGACAAGGAATTATATGCTTTATTTAGAGTATTAAAGACTTGGCAACACTACTTGTGGCCTAGAGAGTTTATCTTGCATACGGATCATGAATCCCTAAAGCACTTCAAGAGCCAAGATAAACTTGATAGACGACATGGTAGATGGATGGAATTCATTGAAACTTTCCCTTATGTAATCAAATACAAAAAGGGGAAAGACAATGTAGTTGTCGATGCCCTATCTAGGAGATATACATTGCTTACCACATTAGACTCCAAGGTCTTAGGATTTGCATATATAAAGGAGTTGTATGTGGAAGATTCTGATTTTGGTGCCATCTATAAGTCGTGTATGGATAAGGGCTCATGTGACAAGTTCTACTTGTTTGATGGGTTCTTATTTAGGGTTGATAAAGTATGCATACCTATTTGTTCTTTGTGAATGTTGCTCATTGAAGAAGCCCATAAGGGTGGTTTAATGGGTCATTTCGGAAGGGACAAGACCTATCATATGCTAAATGCTCACTTCTATTGGCCCCACATGCTTAGAGATGTTGAGCACCTTATTAAGAGGTGTTTGGACTGTCTTAAGGCCAAGTCTAGGCTCCAACCCCACGGCCTATACAGCCCATTGCCCATCCCAAGTGCCCCTTGGGAGGACATCTCAATGGACTTTATCGTGGGGCTGCCAAGGACCAAGAAGGGACGAGATTCTATCTTTGTGGTAGTTGATCGTTTCTCCAAAATGGCTCATTTTATTGCTTGCCATAAGACCGATGATGCATCAAATGTAGCCAACCTTTTCTTTAGGGAGATCGTGAGGCTACATGGTGTACCATGGACTATTGTAAGTGATATGGATGTTAAGTTCCTTAGTTACTTTTGGAAGACTCTTTGGGGGAAACTAGGGACGAGGCTTTTGTTCTCTACCTCTAGCCACCCTCAAACGGATCTGTACGCCGAGTGGTTGACTTGGAAGATCTGCACGCCGCGAATGTAGGGCCGCTTGGTTGACTTGGAATATCTGCACGCCGTGAATGTAGGGCCGCTTGGTTGATGAACTTTGGAGAGCACGCCGGCTGTGGTTGATGGAGAAAGTGGGCTTGGTGATGGAGATAGTGGACGGTGATGTTGGAGAGTCGGTGGTGATGGCCGGGGCTGGTGTTTCCGGCTGGGCTGAGGCGATTTTGTGGTGGTGATGATGAGGTTGTTCCGTTCTCCACAACACAAGCACAATTAGAACTCAAAGCAAACAACTACTAGAAGACTCAAACAAAAGACAAACAAAAGAAGCAAGGTTCGGCTATGCTAGAACACAACCGAAGACTCAAGAACACAAACCGAAGATGATCTCGGCAAGGGAATGGTGTTGGCACCAAAACGCGGCTTTGATACCAATTTGATACGGGGTAAGCCGTAATTGGCTCGATCTTGATGCACAACGTCTCTAAGAAGCAAAAGAAACACAAATCAAAGTGAGAATGGCAGAAATGAAAGAAGAAATGAACAAGTGAATGAGAACAAACCAAGAACCCGGAATAGGAACCCTTGGCTGCGGATGAACCAAGAACAACTAAACCTAAAGTTGTTGACCATGCCTCCTACAACTTCACACAAAGGAAGACGAATCCTGAAGAGCACGAAGAGGATGCTTTGTGACGTCTTTGATTCTCAACTCGAAAGGAATTGATCTTCGCAACACGACCAAGGCTAACTCAGATTGAACAAACACGAAACTCTCTCTTTTGGGAAGTTTCTAATTCAGAAATTGTATTCTCAATAAAGTGTTTGCTGCCGAAAATAGAAATAACAAAGGCCTTAAATACTCCTAAGCTATTCGGCCCAAAAATACTAAAAACATACTAAAAATGGTCTAAGAATGTATATCAACCCACACGGCTAAAGACATACTAAAAATGGAAAGTAATGGAAGGTGTACACAAGTCATACACTCAACCATTATAAGCCATCGTCAACAAGAAGGCCTTAGGTGTGGCCGTGACAACCTCCTCCGGGACTTGGCGTGCAAGCATGGCTAGCGCATCTTGGAGACGACGAGCTTGGCTCCTAGTCATAGGCTCGGATGGTGGTTGAGTTGTGGATGGTCCTCCATCAAAGGGAATACCTCTAACCCTACTACTAGGACTAGATATATTGAGTGTTATAAGTGTCGTGGTAGAGGCCATTATGCTAGGGATTGCATCAACACTAGAACTCTTGTTATTAATCATCTAGGACTTTATGAAAGTGAGAGTGATAGAGAAGATGATGAATACGTTGATGAGCATGTTGTGCATGATTCTGATTTGCATGAAAATGATGATTTGATTTGTAAAAGAACATTGCATGTGCAACCGGCCCCTTGTGAGGACAATCAAAGAGAAAACTTGTTTCATACTCGATGCTTAGTTAAAGGAAAAGTGTGCAATATGATAGTGTTGCCATACCTTGAGGCACCTTACCAAAGCGAGAAGCTCTTTGTCATAGGTGGGGTACTTGAGCTCAGCTTCATTCAACTTCTCACTATAGTATGCAATGGGCCTTCCTCCTTGCATGAGCACGCCTCCTAGTCCCACTCCCGAAGCGTCACATTCAATCTCAAATGTGCTTGAGAAATCTGGTAACACTAGGAGAGGAGCATGTGTGAGCTTGGCCTTAAGGGTGTCAAATGCCTCCTCTTGCTTGGGCCCCCATTGGAAAGGGACATTCTTCTTTGTCAAATCAGTGAGAGGCGAGGCAATTGAGCTGAATTCTCTCACAAACCGGCGGTAGAAGCCGGCAAGGCCCAAGAAGCTCCTCACTTGAGTCATGCTCACGGGCACCGGCCACTCTTGTATGGCCTTGATCTTGTCTTGGTCCACCTTGAGCCCTTCCTTGCTCACTACAAATCCAAGAAAAATCACATAATCTGAACAGAAATGACACTTCTTGAAGTTTGCATAAAGCTTTTCTTTTCTAAGGACTTCAAGTACCAATCTCAAATGTTCAGCATGATCTTGTAAGTTATGGCTATAAACAAGAATGATACGGGGTAAGCCGTAATTGGCCCGATCTTGATGCACAACGTCTCTAAGAAGCAAAAGAAACACAAATCAAAGTGAGAATGGCGGAATTGAAAGAAGAAATGAACAAGTGAATGAGAAGAAACCAAGAACCCGGATTAGAAACCCTTGGCTGCGAATGAACCAAGAAAAACTAAACCTAAAGTTGTTGACCACGCCTCCTACAACTTCACACAAAGGAAGACGAATCCTCAAGAGCACGAAGAGGATGCTTTGTGACGTCTTTGATTCTCAACTCGAAAGGAATTGATCTTCGCAACACGACCAAGGCTAACTCAGATTGAACAAAAACGAAACTCTCTCTTTTGGGAAGTTTCTAATTCAGAAAATTGTATTCTCAATAAAGTGTTTGCTGCTGAAAATAGAAATAACAAGGCCTTAAATACTCCTAAGCTATTCGGCCCAAAAAATACTAAAAACATACTAAAAATGGTCTTAAGAATGTATATCAACCCACACGGCTAAAGACATACTAAAAATAGCAATGGAAGGTGCACACAAGCCATGCACTCAACCAAGCTAAGTGTGAACCATGGTCAAAGAGAATGACCTAGGCGTGGTCGAGACAACCTCCTCCGGAACTTGTTGTACAAGTGTGGCTAGCTCATCTTGGAGGCGACGAGCTTGGCTCCTAGTCATAGGACTGGATGGTGGTTGAGGTGTGGATGGTCCTCCATCATCCTCCCCTTCTTGAAGAGGATCCGACCACGGATCAATGGCTTGCGGTGTGGCTACGTCCCGCGAGTGGTAAGGTGTCAAATCTGCCACATTGAACGTAGCACTCACACCATAAGTGTCTGGTAGGTCAAGTATGTATGCGTTGTCTCCTACTCGGCGCAGCACCTTGAATGGTCCATCTCCTCTAGGTGCAAGCTTGGACTTTCGCAGCTCCGGAAAGCGCTCCTTCCTCAAATGCACCCATACGAGATCTCCGGGTTGAAACACCAACTTCTTGCGCCCTTTGTTGACCCATATCATCCAAAAACTAAGTTGAAAGACAACAAAGGACCCTTATATACTCCAAGGGAGTCGGCCCACACATGCCCATAAAGGCCCAACTAAAAGCCATAAAAGAAAAGCTAAAAACAAATCGTGCCTTTAACCGTGCAGCCCTCCATAGTGCAATTCCATGGCTCGTCTTCATTCCTCGTCGCATGGTTTGGCTCGGAAGTGATGCGGGGATTAGCCGCGAGTGTCCCGATCTAGACGTCAAGAGACTCGAATGGAAGATGGAGGTGGAAACAAGAGAAAACACAAGAGAACAAGTTAGCAAATGATAGGAAACAAAGAAATAAACAAGGATATAGGAACAACCGAAAGATGCAATGGAGAGACCCTTGGCAAACAATGTCGCCAATAACCAAACCAATGTGCACAAACGACCTTTCCTTCTACAATCTCCCACAACGATGGACGTGTCCAAAGAGCAAGAGAAGGAGGCGAGTGAAGCCTTGAAGCACCAAGATCATAGACGAAATTGACACAACGCAAGAGCAACCTAGCAAGTTTGAATCAACTTTGAGAAAACACTCCCATGGAGCTCTCAATCTTCATAATGCATAAAGCAAAGGTTCATAACTGAAATCATGTGTCCTCAAAATGATAACAAAGGAAGCCTTAAATACTATCTAAAGTAAAGGCCAAAACAAACCCTCAAAGGGCCCACACAAAAGCACCAAAAAGTAGTCTTAAGATACACCTAAAAGAAGGCAAGAAGGAAGGGGGTTCGGATGGGCCCCACAAGCAAAATCAACCCGGCCAAGGCTCAGCAAAAACAGCCAACAACTCGGCCAGGAACTCGGCCGAGTTGTAGGCCGAGTCAGGAGCTGTGGTCCTTGCTTCTTGTAACCTTCGTCTTTCGCGGAGACAGTTTCTGGCCTAACTTCAGAAGGTTCGTTCTCTCTCTTCCTTGATCGGAATGGAGTGATTCCAACGCCCAGAGATAGATCTTGAAGTATAGTTTCACTCCTAAAAATTTGAGAGTGATCGGAGTTGGAAATCAGAAGATATGGCACTTTTACTGAGGGGTTGCTGAAAGTTCCGGGAAGGAATTCAACGAAATGATTGTTGTGGGTGTTGGTGGTCTTCGTTCCCCCGCGCTTGGCTTGAAAGGTCACAAAGGTCCGTAGAATGGGCTCGGTGAAGTCCTCGACGAGGGTGGGCTCCCTTGAGACGTGAAGGCTAACCAAGTTATCGAGTTCCTTGTGCATACGCCTTGCTCGAGCCCTTTGTGAGTGGACCATCTCCTTCCTCAATGGTTTGGCTCGAACCCTTGTGAGTGAACCATCTTTCTTTGTGTGCAACTTGGGTGAAGCCTTGGATGCTCCCTCATCATTCTCCCCTTCTTGGAAAGGATTCGTCCTCGAATCAAGCATGTCCATGTCTTTGTCTTCCTTCCGCAAAGGGTGAACCAATTTAGCCACATGTGGGACGTCTTGATCTCCTGGTTCAAAGGGCACTTCTCCGGACTCCAACTTTGAGTAGCTCACACACTTCACTTCTTGGCCTGAAATCAAAGCACGAGAGACTCCATACAACTCCACAACTTGGTCAATAAAAGGGTTAGTCACATAAGATGCATTATGAAGTCCAGGGTATACAATGAATTTATCTTTCTTAGAGGGCTTAGTCATAACAACAATGGCAAAATAAGGTCCTCTATCAAGTGCACACAATTGTAAGAATTTAAGCATAAATCTTCCAATGACTACATGATATTCAAACAACCATGCACACACTATTTCACTCTTCTTCCTAGACCGATGTACATGCTTAGTGACGCAAGGATCAATATAACACACATGTATGGACATAAGGATCATGTTATGAACAAGATGCATTCCGCAAGACATGTATTGTCCTAGAGAACTTTGATGCACACAAGAATATTTAGTTTTACATGCAAGGACTGATTTTTCCATGTGTATTGTCCTATATGGAATGACATGCTCATTTGCAAACTCAAGAGATGGAATTGAAAAGGTGGAGATAAGGGGTACTTCCCTTGCATTAGTCTCCATTGGCACATCCTTCTTCTCTTGGTTGAAAATTGATTTCTTGGCTTCAACCTCTTCATGGGGTAGGAAAGGCAAGCTTGAAGGAACCATGTGGGTCCGGTCCATCCATGGAGTAGCCAAGGATTTGAATGAGCTACGCACAATGATGGGCAATCGATGCTTGACCCTTGTAGGTGAAGGAGATGTTTCTACAACATCCTTTTGTTTTTCCTTTGGCTCACTCTCCTCTCCTTTGGCCATCGGTTCAATAGCAAGAACCTCCTCATTTCTTCTTGGCTTGAATTTCTCAAGCATAGCTTGAATATATATGATATCTCTAGCTTCGGGAGAAGGGTTAGGAGTACTTCCTTTGGAGGCATTAGGAGCGTCGGTTGGGGGATTTAGGCTTGGCGGGGAGGGGCTTGGCTTAGCAATCCTCCTTGGCTCCCCTTGCTCCATATGAGGATGATAGCCTCGGTTTTGGATACCACTTGAACTTCTTCCTCCTTGGGTCCTAGCCTTAGTTTGTCTCTCAACTTTGATGGCTAAGGGCAGCAATTGTGTGTGGTGTCGAGGCACAAAGTGAACTCTCATCAAGGCCTTCATTTGATTCCAAGTTGTCACGGGTGCATCTAAGGTTCTTTTCCTTTCTTTCACAAGATTATCCGACCATGTTAGTGCATAACCATTGAATTCAAGGGTGGCGAGTTGTACCTTTGTATGCTCGGGAAAGTTGTGACAACTCCAAATTTGTTCAATCTTGGCCTCCCATTCCATGTAGACATATGAATCACATTGGCCTTCAAAAGATGGAATCTTCACCTTGACCTTGTCAACTCCATTTTGCTCTTGCTCTCGGCCTCTCCTTGCTCAGTAGCCTCGATGTGGCTCATGCTCCCATTCTTCATCTTCATAGGCTCGCCTTGGCTCCTCATGATAGGCACGCCTAGGAATTCCCTAAAATTCATTTAAATGGTTAGGAGCATTAGGCTTATCTCTACGCCGAGGGAAGTTGGCGGTTATGGACACTCGGCGCGTCTCTTGGGGCACGGCTGCGGGCTGCAGGCTTGGGCACTCTTGCTCCAATGCTACCATCCGATTAGACAAGATAGCAATGTTGTCTGACATCGTCTTAAGCAAGTTGAACATCTCAGCTGTCACCACGGGGGATCCTTCTTCGATTGGTGGGCTGCTATCACCTTCATTAGCCATGATCAACAAACTCAAGGAAAACAAGTTAGAGTTAGTGAAAACAAAACAATCCTCACAAGTGTTTGATCACTCACTCTCTTGTTGCTTCGATACAAGCTTTGGAATGTAAGGTTGCCTTGAGAAGGACAAAAACTTCATATAAACTTGGTGAACTTAGACAACACTTAACCAATAGAGAAAAAAGCTCTTGGATTTTGAATGATAGGCTCAAAGACACACACAATAGGAGACAAACAACAAGAAGGATGACACAACAAAGAATCGTGTTTAGGAAACTCAACAATGCAATGTCATACCTAGCTCGTTCCTACCAATACTCATGAACACATAAACAAGTTGCCAAAGGATAAAATGAGTGGTAAGATGATAGGCAATCAAGCTTGAGGTTCAAGGTAAGGTTCAAAGGCAATCCACAAATTTCAGACCACAACTCGGTTCAAGGCTCGGCCGAGTGATGGGCCGAGTTCTTCACTGTTTTTTTTTTTTTTTGATGATCACAAAACTTGCAATGTGATAGCAATACAATATTAAGAGCAACAATGTCTTCAAACTAGAACAAGAAATAAACAAGAACAAGCCTTTCTCTTTTTTTTTTTGGGCTTTTGCTTTTCTTTTTCCTTCTTTTTCTGATATTCTTTTTTTTTTTTCAAAAAAAAAAAACGTGCAGTTACAAAATAAAAATAAAAATTAAAGGATATCTTGCTTCTAGTCCACTTTTTGGGGTAATGATGTCCTAGGTAGCAAGTGGGGGAAAAGACACTTTTTGCATGCCTTTTTGGGTCAGTTTTTGCAGGCCTTTTGGGGCTGAAATGACAGACCTTTGGGGCAGAAAATAGCTGGGTTTTGGGGCTAGAATGTAGGTGGGTTTTAGGGGCTAAGTGTAGCTGGGTTTTGGGGTTGCTTTTGTGGGTTTTTGAGTGGGTTTGAGGGAATTTTCGGATGGGGTTTAAGGGTGTTGCAGCTGGGTTTCGTGGGGGAGTTTTCAGCAGCTTGGAGGGGGTGTTTGGTGGTGGTGGAAGGTGGTGGTGATGGGGTTTTGTGGTGGCAACAAAGAAGCAACAAGTTCATGCATGCACAAGCACAAGTAATCACAATTTAAGCACAACAAGCATGAAGAACATGAAGAACAAGATGAACATGAAGAACAAAAGAAAATGGAAAAGAAGACTCAAAGAAGAACACCTTGATGGTGGTTCGGCTGGGTGGTGGTGATGGCTTGACGTCGAGATGGCTCTGATACCAATTTGATGCGGGGATTAGCCGCGAGTGGCCCAATCTAGACGCTAAGAGACTCGAATGGAAGATGGAGGTGGAAACAAGAGAAAACACAAGAGAACAAGTTAGCAAATGATAGGAAACAAAGAAATAAACAAGGATATAGGAACAACCGAAAGATGCAATGGAGAGACCCTTGGCAAACAATGTCGCCAATAACCAAACCAATGTGCACAAATGACCTTTCCTTCTACAATCTCCCACAACGATGGACGTGTCCAAGAGCAAGAGAAGGAGGCGAGTGAAGCCTTGGAGCACCAAGATCATAGACGAAATTGACACAACGCAAGAGCAACCTAGCAAGTTTGAATCAACTTTGAGAAAACACTCCCATGGAGCTCTCAATCTTCATAATGCATAAAGCAAAGGTTCATAACTGAAATCATGTGTCCTCAAAATGATAACAAAGGAAGCCTTAAATACTATCTAAAGTAAAGGCCAAAACAAACCCTCAAAGGGCCCACACAAAAGCACCAAAAAGTAGTCTTAAGATACACTTAAAAGAAGGCAAGAAGGAAGGGAGTTCGGATGGGCCCCACAAGCAAAATCAACCCGGCCAAGGCTCGGCAAAAACAGCCAACAACTCGGCCAGGAACTCGGCCGAGTTGTAGGCCGAGTCAGGAGCTGTGGTCCTTGCTTCTTGTAACCTTCGTCTTTCGCGGAGACAGTTTCTGGCCTAACTTCAGAAGGTTCGTTCTCTCTCGTCCTTGATCGGAATGGAGTGATTCCAACGCCCAGAGATAGATCTTGAAGTATAGTTTCACTCCTAAAAATTTGAGAGTGATCGGAGTTGGAAATCAGAAGATATGGCACTTTTACTGAGGGGTTGCTGAAAGTTCCGGGAAGGAATTCAACGAAATGATTGTTGTGGGTGTTGGTGGTCTTCGTTCCCCCGCGCTTGGCTTGAAAGGTCACCAAGGTCCGTAGAATGGTCTCGGTGAAGTCCTCGACGAGGGTGGGCTCCCTTTAGACGTGAAGGCTAACCAAGTTATCGAGTTCCTTGTGCATACGCCTTGCTCGAGCCCTTTGTGAGTGGACCATCTCCTTCCTCAATGGTTTGGCTCGAACCCTTGTGAGTGAACCATCTTTCTTTGTGTGCAACTTGGGTGAAGCCTTGGATGCTCCCGCATCAGGAAGGTCACCAAGGTCCTTAGTATTGATTCGGTGAAATCCTCGACGAGGGTGGGCTCCCTTGAGACATGTAGGCTAACCAACCTTCTTGTTGTCGATCCTGACTTCTGCCCCTGCCTTGGCAAGCAACCGGGCACCAAAACTCCTATGACAACAACAACAAGGCAAATCAGAAAAAACTGTAATTACTAATTAGATTAGGGTTTATTAAAAAAGGGTAATTGAGTGAGAAAATTGAACCTTGTTACAGGTCTGTTAATCTAGAGATGTGCATGTCCTTCTGGTACCCTACTAGTAACAAGATTCCCAATATCATTTAGGGCTTTCCTGTTTCTCCCATCCGCTGCTAAGTTCTTTTGTTTTCCACCAACTATCGATTTGCCTAATCGAAATTCACAATCTAAGTTACGCAAATTCATACAATTAGAAGTATATAAGCAAACCAACTATTGTCATGTGATTTTGTATGCATATGCATTTTATACCACTTGGAAATTGAAGGACTATTAGAATACTAAATTTTCATCAAACACCCTACAGTTTACTATGGTCTGCCCTTTGAAAGGAAAAAAGCAGAAGAGGATGAGGGGAAATCTCAAAGGAAATCTGATACTGGGTGAAAATCCTTGCAAATAAGCCAGACAATCATAGACTTTACCATAAAAGTTAAGTGACTTCCTTACTGCCCCTATTGACATGTTTATCACAGCGTTCCTCTATATTTGATCTAGTAAGTAGTAACAATTAGCTATATACAAAGGGTAGCCACTAATGCTGCAAAATAGCAAATTTATTTGATGCAGGGGCATCCAAGAGTTCATGCCTATGCAGCCAAGTGCAAGCCAAGAGCATTCCCGGCGCCCATGATGACCGGCGCGCGGCTAGGCCTCCCGATGCCAAGTCTTGTCCGAATCATTGCGGCTCAACCCTGCATCATTATTAATAAGCAGAGCTGCAGAACATACAAAAAAAATCATGCATTTTTACAACGTCATATAATCTGGATCTACTCTAAGTTCCATCTGCATATACAAGACAAGTCTCAAAACTCCCACCGCATATAACTCATGGAGACTAATCAGACAGGCACAACACGACAAATCAAAACTTTCAACTATACATGAAACAGTATCTTGATTAAATTCATAAGCCTCAATGCATCATGATGCGGCTTCCCTAACAACATGGTTTGGGTCATTCAACATATGCAATATCTGAAGGAACCAATATAATTCCATCAGAGGAATTAGAACAATGAGAGCAGATGAAAAGTATAATCCAAAGATCAAAAGATCACAACTTCACAGAGCAATCATACAGGAGGGAGTATAGCTCGCAGAAGTGGAAGCTCAGTAGAGGCAAATAGATCAATGGATGACATCACAGTCCGTGCAAACTCTTCCCGAACTCTCCAACTTTTGTGCTCCCATTCCCAAGCATA
The DNA here is from genome assembly GCA_027886185.1 of Rheum nobile. Taxonomy (NCBI): domain Eukaryota; kingdom Viridiplantae; phylum Streptophyta; class Magnoliopsida; order Caryophyllales; family Polygonaceae; genus Rheum; species Rheum nobile. The sequence continues at coordinate 219,278 of WOAB01000640.1, forward strand.
AGACCCGGCTCTTTCAACTATTATTGTTGGTGAAGATACCTGCAATGGGCATTAATACAACCTACTACTAGAAAACATGTCCATTTTGGACACTTTTTTTAACACCTTTTGACACTTTAAAGCGTCGTTGATTTTCATCTTGACGCTTTATAGAAGCGTCGAGAATTTCAGTGTCGAGATTGATCGACGCTTGTTTGCGTCGACGATGCATCCCGACGCCTGTTGTGGGTGAGAAACCACATAACTAGGCAATTTTGACGTCTAAAAGCGTCGAAAATGGCACTTAATTTAGGCGCCAAAAGACGTTTAAAAGCATCGAGAAATGCAACATTGACGCATGTTCTAGACACTAAAAAGCGTCGAAATTGTCTCTCAATACCCAGCAGATTTTCATGACAACAAAATGCGTCGTAATTACTTGGCACCAAGATCGTACAAGTATATGTCTAGACGGAAAAAAGCGTCGAATATTTATCAAAAATAAAGAAAAAAAACATAATAATATGATACAAATTAATTACTATACAATATAATCAAACATCAAATTTTCTGTTCATTTGTACAACAAAAGAAAGATCTAAAACACAGCTTAATTACTATACCCAATAGATTTTCATGACAACAAATTTTCTGTTCAGTAATGTTATGCCAAGTATAGTGCGACATGACAATGCCACAAAAGAAAACAGTCAAAATTCCACTAAGATTGATAAGCTGCAAAGAAGCATTAACCAATGGTTTTCAGTTAAGATGAGACACAGATTCTCTCCAAAGTAAGTATTGTATATATACCTAAGCTATCATGTAAGATAAATAAGCCATAAGCATCATGATCGCGATTTCCCGGTCTGTGGAATGCCTGTTGCACCAAGAAAAGATGTTAGCTGAATTGGTAACAATAATGGTTTTCAGAGAAAGTATTTGTGTTACTGAATTGTACCTTCCAATGTAAAGTGACTTTATGATGAAAGCACTTAAAAGTCCAACCTGTAATTTTCCCACAAGTAACAAGTTAGGCTAGTAGTAGTTACATGTAATTTCCAAGGTCTACAAACCAAAAACGATAGGTTGATATTCCAAAATTTCAAAGCATCACACAACTATTGAAACTAGCTAATGAGCTCATTACCGCAACACCAAGAATAGTGCTAGTGCAGAAGAGGTAAAGGAAGGTTCCAATCAAGCTTAAAACTGTCAAGCCATTAACTTCATTGAAATCAAGTGATTGTATGGAATTGAAAAGCACTATGGAAGTGGCGTCGTTAACTACACCCTCTCCAAATACAACACTGTACAACAATGGTGTTTCATCCTGATTGAGAACTTACAACATGAAAGACAAAGAATTATAAATCTAATAGGCTCACTCAACTCCTTTATCATGAACTATGTTATAATTTCCAGATTTAGATTGTACCTGCAAGGTACAAACTGAATCTGTGGCTGATAATATGGCACCAACAGCTACAGAATTTGAATGCTCAATCAGTTCATTTGTCAAAAATTATCAACAAGAGTAGGAATTATCAACACTATGATGACTATGAATTACCCAAATAGTCTTTTACACCGAGCTGTGTCACACCAAGTCTTTTGAATTATCAATTTGAATGCTCAATCCTAGTTAATCTTATTTTAGATAACATCTTGTGTACCTCTTTTTGGATCTGAGACTCCATTTCGATTTGTAGTTCTTTGATCATCACTTTCAATCTAGCCTGCAGAAATGAGGAGTATCAATAAAGGGTACGATTTAAAACAAGTATTCCACATACCAAAGGTTGACTTCAAAGCATCAGACAAGTTAATTAATGTTTAATATCACCTCTTCCTTAATCAAATCTTGTTTTTCCTTTGTTTCTACCAAAGTTGACTGCAAAAGCAAATATTGCACAAGACAAAAAAAATCATCATTACTGAGTAGGAAAGAGGAGCGACCACTAAAATGGTTCTACAACAAACAAATCAATGTTTTTATCTTTCTTCTACAAGCCAAACAGCAGTAACTTGTTAATGAAGTGCTCATATAGAATAAAGACTAACTAGTTTAAAAGCGCAACAATTGACTTTTCAATACAAATTGAATCTTTAGTTGCAACATTAGTGGGCTCAGACAATCATCGCGGTTTGTCAACGAACATACCATTTGTGCTATTTTTGTATTCCTGCAATGCTCTTCTCCTATAACATTGATTACAAACAGAAATCGGGACATTAGAAAAACAGAAAATAAAAATTGTTGGAAGGAAAAAAAAACATTTACAAAGTCTATTATAAAACATTGGAAGTATACCTTGAGCATAGAGGTATGTACAGTGCACTTGATGGCATCAGCAGCAGCTCTTGATCTCAGATAATACATTCCTGTCTTCAACCCCTTTTACCCACAACAGCTGACAAATTAATGCAATTAGCTTATAGACATGTAAAACAAGTTGTGGTGGATATGGACAAAATGCCAATGTGCTGTTGTGTTAACACGTGTGAAAGCTATCGTATAGGACAAGTGCAGTCCATGTAAAATATATAAACTATGAAAAAAAGAACTGCTTAAGAGATAAACATAATTTCCTTCCAAGAAAAGAACTGAACTTCAAACAAATAATGACAAACAGAACTAACAAAATGTCAGGTGATAACAAATAATGACAAATAAACATAAAAGAGGCTCGAAGAAACGCTTGGCCAAATCCAATAGTATCTGGACTGGTTCACATAAGTATAAGGTGATAACTTAAAGCTATATGTGATACCAAGTGGCAGAAGTTACCTCTTAAGCATTTGAGTTGCGCTTCAATTTTTAAATTGTTGTCCTCATGATAACACATCTCCGAGACAAATGATTTGTGCTCCAAATGAAGATCACGCACATTCGATCTCAAGTTGTTAACTTCTAGTGCTAAATCATTTGATGTCCTCTTCCTGCACAAATCTAAGCAAGTATAGTCGAAAATCAAGGCTGAGCACAAACCCAAGCACATAACACAATAAACTATCTAGAGCATTATATAAGAGAGGACAAACCACTGCTGCTAGGGATGGCCATGGAGACAGCTGAGTGGAGCTTATCCTTCAAGCCTGACATATCATCTACTGCTACAACTAAATTTCCCAAAATGCTTTTAGAATTTTCACAAGCTTTTTCATCATATTCAATCATCTGGCTGGGAGAGCCATTTGCAGAGCAACTTTCAGTTACACCTCTTTCTGCAAGTCTCCTATGAAAAGCAATGTTGGCAGAAGATGAAACATCTGTAGAGAAGTTAATCAGCAGTTCAGTACACTAAGTAGAATTTCACTGTGAAATTATATCTGTGTTATCAGAAACAGATGCATCACAAGTAGTTAAAACTTAAAAGTAAGATTTTAACCCTCCGCTATTGCATCAAAGTTAGACCAGATATCAAAACACAAAATTCCCTCCTTATATTGCTGAGAAAATATGCAGTATATCTCCACAACAACTGCCCACCATTTCCCTGTGGTTGCCCTAAAAACGACATCAGATTCATCCTGCAACAAGTTCGAACATCGAAAAAAGCATTAGCAGTAAAGATATAACTCTTCATCTTATAAAACAGAACCAAGAACTTCCAGCCACTCTTTCTCATCTCAGAGATAAACTGATGTACCTTGATCTATTCGGGTATAATCTTATATAGGAGAAATTAATTATTGTTAGAAGTAACAATATTTCTTTGTGTCAATTCAGCACACAATAGAAGCAAAAAAGAAACCTTTCTACTCATCGGCCTGTTGGTAGGAACACTTGTAACTGTGATCTTGTATATGCTTTCAAATTCTGCACTCTCGGTTGCTGCTGTGCCAGTCATCCCACAAAGTTTTGGAAACTGAAATGGTATGGCATCGGGCAGTTTTTTTTGTTTTTTGAGGAAAAGGTACTGCAGTGGCTAAGTTGCGAGACAGAGCAGTGGCTAAGCTGTAGAAGTGCACCAAAATTCTGTTAGACCTGCGAGACAGAGCAAAAGATGTAGAAGACCTGCGAGACAGAGCAGAAGAACAATGAAGATCTACACAGTGGCTAAGCTGCCCAACATCTTGAATGTGAGAATCAAATAGTCGAGCATTCCTGTTAGACCACAGTACAGTGCCCAGATTGAAGTGCACCAAAATTCTGGTTGTAGGGACATAACTTCCTGGAATGCAGGGAACTGTCTCCAAAATAGCATAGCTTCAGAGCAATACCAGAAGACATGAATTTCAGATTCAACCTTACCAGGACAAAGCGGGCAAATAGCTTTGAAAACAATCTTGCGCTTGATAAGATTAGAGAGGCAAGGTAGAAAGCCCTTGAAGGAGCGCCATAAAAGATTTTTTGCACGTGGAATGATTTTCATATTCCAGATCTTCTTCCAATGGCAGGAAGTGTTGCTCAAAGGTGATGAGTCTGAAGTTCCAGCATCGTCGTGGCCCGAGGCGATCACCTTATAAGCATATTTCAGTGTGAAGTCCCCATTTGGAGTAAAGTACCATCTTAATGTATCCTCTGAAAGACAAGAAACTGGTCTAATTCTTTGCAAAACCGAAGAACGATTGATGAGACGAAGGAGACCGGTGGAGAAGACTGGAACAGAAAGCCGGTGGAGGAGGGAGGAGATAGGGGTTAGGAGGCAAAGAGAAGAAACCATGGAAGCCATGGTTTGTGCTGTAAGCTGACGAAACTCCAAGCTTGTGCTGTAAGCTCCAAGCTTGTGCTGTAAACTCCAAGCCATCGTGTCAAGTCGCCTTGAACAACTCCAATCTTGTGCCGTAAGCTTTGAGAATAAACTACAAAAAACAAAAAGCAAAATCTAATAAAATATAAAACATAACCACTTGTTAGATTTACCATCAATGACGTGATTAGCTGACAGCGAGCAAAATCGTAGGCCATCCACAATAGAAAAATTTTCTTAAAATTTTTTAGTTATTTTTTGAGATTTTTCTCTCTTCTACATGAATTTAAAAAATCCTATTTCAAATTCTATACAATGAAGAAATTTATAAAAATTTTCTTTTTAAGAAAAAAATATAAATAAAATAAGATACATATAGTAAGAAAGAAAAAAAAAATATAAAGGTCAATAGACACCTCCACTTTATTGGAGAAATGAGTTTTCTTCTTCAAGAAACTACACTTCATTCAAGGTGAGTTTCTCTTCCATTTTTCTGACATTTTATTAATTTTCTTTTATTTTTAAATGTTTAACCTAACCCAATATCCCTAACCCACCCCTAATCTACCCTAAACCCGGCCTAATCTACCCAACCCATTACCGAAACCCTAATCTACCCAGCCCAGCCCATTTTCCACCCTAACCCTAAATACCCCTTCTAAGCTCTCACTCTTCACTCTCTCGTCTCACTCTTCGCCGTTTTCTTCTCCTCTCCTCTCTTCGCCGCTCTCTCACCCTCCCTAACCCGCCTAACCCTCCCTAACCCTCTAAACCCCCTACCCCATAACCATAGGATTTAACCATATTCCCCTAACCCTAGGGTTTCTGGGGTAAAAATTAATCATAACCCCCCTAAACCCCCCGTAAACCCCCCTAACCCTCTTTCTGGCATAAAGCTTAATCATATACCTAAACCCCTACCCCTTAACCCTAGGGTTTATGGGGAAACCCCCAAACTAAACCCTAAATCCTAAACCATAAACCCCTAAACCCTCTAACCATAACCCCCTAACCCTCTAATCATAGGGTTTCTGGGGTAAAGCTTAGCCATATCCCTAAGCCACTACCCTTACCCCTAGGGTTTATGGGGAAACCCCCAAACTAAACCCCTAAACCCTAAACCCCCCTAACCCTAGGGTTTCTGGGGTAAACCCTAACCCCATCACTTAAACCCCCTAAACCCTAAACCATAAATCCCAAATCCTAGGGTTTCTGGGGTTTTGGGGTTTGGATTTTGTGCTTTCAGGGCTAGGGTTTAGCTTCACGATGACAAACCCTAGCCCTGAAACCATAAAATCCAAGCCCTAGCCCTGAAACCCCCTAACCTAGCCCTAGCCGTAGCCCTAGGGTTTAGCTTCACCCTGAAACAATAGCCCTAGCCCTAGGGTTTTGGGGTAAAATTTAACCATATCCCTCTAACACCCCTAACCCTCCCTAACCCCCTTAACCCCCTAACCCCTAACCGAAGACTGGAACAGAAAGACGGTGGTGGAGGGAGGAGATAGGGGTTAGGAGGCAAAGAGAAGAAACCATGGAAGCCATGGTTTGTGCTGTAAGCTGAAGAAACTCCAAGCTTGTGCTGTAAGCTCCAAGCTTGTGCTGTAAACTCCAAGCCATCGTGTCAAGTCGCCTTGAACAACTCCAATCTTGTGCCATAAGCTTTGAGAATAAACTACAAAAAGCAAAATCTAATAAAATATAAAACATAACCACTTGTTAGATTTACCATCAATGACGTGATTAGCTAACAGCAAGCAAAATCGTAGGCCATCCACAATAGAAAAATTTTCTTAAAATTTTGTAGTTATTTTTTGAGATTTTTCTCTCTTTTACATAAATTTAAAAAATCCTATTTCAAATTCTATACAATGAAGAAATTTATAAAAATTTTCTTTTTAAGAAAAAAATATAAATAAAATAAGATACATATAGTAAGAAAGAAAAAATATATATAAAGGCCAATAGACACCTCCACTTTATTGGAGAAATGAGTTTTCTTCTTCAAGAAACTACACTTCATTCAAGGTGAGTTTCTCTTCCATTTTTCTGACATTTTATTAATTTTCTTTTATTTTTAAATATTTAACCGAACCCAATATCCCTAACCCACCCCTAATCTACCCTAAACCCGGCCTAATCTACCCAACCCATTACCGAAACCCTAATCTACCCAACCCAGCCCATTTCCCACCCTAACCCTAAATACCCCTTCTGAGCTCTCACTCTTCACTCTCTCGTCTCACTCTTCGCCGCTCTCTTCTCCTCTCCTCTCTTCGCCGCTCTCTGACCCTCCCTAACTTGCCTAATCCTCCCTAACCCTCTAAACCCCCTAACCCCCTATCCCCATAACCATAGGATTTAACCATATTCCCCTAACCCTAGGGTTTCTGGGGTAAAAATTAATCATAACCCCCTAAACCCCCCGTAAACCCCCCTAACCCTCTAACCATAGGGTTTCTGGGGTAAAGCTTAACCATATACATAAACCCCTACCCCCTAACCCTAGGGTTTATGGGGAAACCCCCAAACTAAACCCTAAATCCTAAACCATAAACCCCTAAACCCCCTAACCATAACCCCCTAACCCTCTAATCATAGGGTTTCTAGGGTAAAGCTTAACCATATCCCTAAACCACTACCCTTACCCCTAGGGTTTATGGGGAAACCCCCAAACTAAACCCCTAAACCCTAAACCCCCCTAACCCCAGGGTTTCTGGGGTAAACCCTAACCCTATCACTTAAACCCCCTAAACCCTAGACCATAAATCCCAAATCCTAGGGTTTCTAGGGTTTTGGGGTTTGGATTTTGTGCTTTCAGGGCTAAGGTTTAGCTTCACGATGATAAACCCTAGCCCTGAAACCATAAAATCCAAGCCCTAGCCTTGAAACCCCCTAACCTAGCCCTAGCCGTAGCCCTAGGGTTTAGCTTCACCCTGAAACAATAGCCCTAGCCCTAGGGTTTTTAGGGTAAAATTTAACCATATCCCCCTAACACCCCTAACCCTCCCTAACCCCCTTAACCCCCTAACCGAAGACTGTAACAGAAAGCCGGTGGAGGAGGGAGGAGATAGGGGTTAAGAGGCAAAGAGAAGAAACCATGGAAGCCATGGTTTGTGCTGTAAGGTGAAGAAACTCCAAGCTTGTGCTGTAAGCTCCAAGCTTGTGCTGTAAACTCCAAGCCATCGTGTCAAGTCGCCTTGCACAACTCCAATCTTGTGCCGTAAGCTTTGAGAATAAACTACAAAAAACAAAAAGCAAAATCTAATAAAATATAAAACATAACCACTTGTTAGATTTACCATCAATGACGTGATTAGCTGACAGCGAGCAAAATCGTAGGCCATCCAACATAGAAAAATTTTCTTAAAATTTTTTAGTTATTTTTTGAGATTTTTCTCTCTTCTACATAAATTTAAAAAATCCTATTTCAAATTCTATACAATGAAGAAATTTATACAAATTTTCTTTTTAAGAAAAAAATATAAATAAAATAAGATACATATAGTAAGAAAGAAAAAAATATATATAAAGGCCAATAGACACCTCCACTTTTTTGGAGAAATGAGTTTTCTTCTTCAAGAAACTACACTTCATTCAAGGTGAGTTTCTCTTCCATTTTTCTGACATTTTATTAATTTTCTTTTATTTTTAAATGTTTAACCTAACCCAATATCCCTAACCCACCCCTAATCTACCCTAAACCCGGTCTAATCTACCCAACCCATTACCGAAACCCTAATCTACCCAGCCCATCCCATTTCCCACCCTAACCCTAAATACCCCTTCTGAGCTCTCACTCTTCACTCTCTCGTCTCACTCTTCGCCGCTCTCTTCTCTTCTCCTCTCTTTGCCGCTCTCTGACCCTCCCTAACCCGCCTAACCCTCCCTAACCCTCTAAACCCCCTAACCCCCTACCCCATAACCATAGGATTTAACCATATTCCCCTAACCCTAGGGTTTCTGGGGTAAAAATTAATCATAACCCCCTAAACCCCCCGTAAACCCCCCTAACCCTCTCACCATAGGGTTTCTGGGGTAAAGCTTAACCCTATACCTAAACCCCTACCCCCTAACCCTAGGGTTTATAGGGAAACCCCCAAACTAAACCCTAAATCCTAAACCATAAACCCCTAAACCCCCTAACCATAACCCCCTAACCCTCTAATCATAGGGTTTCTGGGGTAAAGCTTAACCATATCCCTAAACCACTACCCTTACCCCTAGGGTTTATGGGGAAACCCCTAAACTAAACCCCTAAACCCTAAACCCCCCTAACCCTAGGGTTTCTGGGGTAAACCCTAACCCCATCACTTAAACCCCCTAAACCCTAAACCATAAATCCCAAATCCTAGGGTTTCTGGGTTTTGGGGTTTGGATTTTGTGCTTTCAGGGCTAGGGTTTAGCTTCACGATGATAAACCCTAGCCCTGAAACCATAAAATCCAAGCCCTAGCCCTGAAACCCCCTAACGTAGCCCTAGCCGTAGCCCTAGGGTTTAGCTTCACCCTAAAACAATAGCCCTAGCCCTAGGGTTTTTGGGGTAAAATTTAACCATATCCCCCTAACACCCCTAACCCTCCCTAACCCCCTTAACCCCCTAACCGAAGACTGGAACAGAAAGCCAGTGGAGGAGGGAGGAGATAGAGGTTAAGAGGCAAAGAGAAGAAACCATGGAAGCCATGGTTTGTGCTGTAAGCTAAAGAAACTCCAAGCTTGTGCTGTAAGCTCCAAGCTTGTGCTGTAAACTCCAAGCCATCGTGTCAAGTCGCCTTGCACAACTCCAATCTTGTGCCGTAAGCTTTGAGAATAAACTACAAAAAACAAAAAGCAAAATCTAATAAAATATCAAACATAACCACTTGTTAGATTTACCATTAATGACGTGATTAGCTGACAGCGAGCAAAATCGTAGGCCATCCAACATAGAAAAATTTTCTTAAATTTTTTTAGTTATTTTTTGAGATTTTTCTCTCTTCTACATAAATTTAAAAAATCCTATTTCAAATTCTATACAATGAAGAAATTTATAAAAATTTTCTTTTTAAGAAAAAAATAAATAAAATAAGATACATATAGTAAGAAAGAAAAAAAAATATATAAAGGCCAATAGACACCTCCACTTTATTGGAGAAATGAGTTTTCTTCTTCAAGAAACTACACTTCATTCAAGGTGAGTTTCTCTTCCATTTTTCTGACATTTTATTAATTTTCTTTTATTTTTAAATGTTTAACCTAACCCAATATCCCTAACCCACCCCTAATCTACCCTAAACCCGGCCTAATCTACCCAACCCATTACCGAAACCCTAATCTACCCAGCCCAGCCCAATTCCCACCCTAACCCTAAATACCCCTTCTGAGCTCTCACTCTTCACTCTCTCGTCTCACTCTTCGCCGCTCTCTTCTCCTCTCCTCTCTTCGCCGCTCTCTGACCCTCCCTACCCCGCCTAACCCTCCATTACCCTCTAAACCCCCTAACCCCCTAACCCCTACCCCATAACCATAGGATTTAACCATATTCCCCTAACCCTAGGGTTTCTGGGGTAAAAATTAATCATAACCCCCTAAACCCCCCGTAAACCCCCCTAACCCTCTAACCATAGGGTTTCTGGGGTAAAGCTTAACCATATACCTAAACCCCTACCCCCTAACCCTGGGGTTTATGGGGAAACCCCCAAACTAAACCCTAAATCCTAAACCATAAACCCCTAAACCCCCTAACCATAACCCCCTAACCCTCTAATCATAGGGTTTCTGGGGTAAAGCTTAACCATATCCCTAAACCACTACCCTTACCCCTAGGGTTTATGGGGAAACCCTCAAACTAAACCCCTAAACCCTAAACCCCCCTAACCCTAGGGTTTCTGGGGTAAACCCTAACCCCATCACTTAAACCCCCTAAACCCTAAACCATAAATCCCAAATCCTAGGGTTTCTGGGGTTTTGGGGTTTGGATTTTGTGCTTTCAAGGCTAGGGTTTAGCTTCACGATGATAAACCCTAGCCCTGAAACCATAAAATCCAAGCCCTAGCCCTGAAACCCCCTAACCTAGCCCTAGTCGTAGCCCTAGGGTTTAGCCTCACCCTGAAACAATAGCCCTAGCCCTAGGGTTTTTGGGGTAAAATTAGACCATATCCCCCTAACACCCCTAACCCTCCCTAACCCCCTAACCCCCTAACCGAAGACTGGAATAGAAAGCCGGTGGAGGAGGGAGGAGATAGGGGTTAGGAGGCAAAGAGAAGAAACCATGGAAGCCATGGTTTGTGCTGTAAGCTAAAGAAACTCCAAGCTTGTGATGTAAGCTCCAAGCTTGTGCTGTAAACTCCAAGCCATCGTGTCAAGTCGCCTTGAACAACTCCAATCTTGTGCCGTAAGCTTTGAGAATAAACTACAAAAAACAAAAAGCAAAATCTAATAAAATATAAAACGTAACCACTTGTTAGATTTACCATCAATGACGTGATTAGCTGACAGCGATCAAAATCGTAGGCCATCCACAATAGAAAAATTTTCTTAAAACTTTTTAGTTATTTTTTGAGATTTTTCTCTCTTCTACATAAATTTAAAAAATCCTATTTCAAATTCTATACAATGAAGAAATTTATAAAAATTTTCTTTTTAAGAAAAAAATATGAATAAAATAAGATACATATAGTAAGAAAGAAAAAAATATATATAAAGGCCAATAGACACCTCCACTTTATTGGAGAAATGAGTTTTCTTCTTCAAGAAACTACACTTCATTCAAGGTGAGTTTCTCTTCCATTTTTCTGACATTTTATTAATTTTCTTTTATTTTTAAATGTTTAACCTAACCCAATATCCCTAACCCACCCCTAATCTACCCTAAACCCGGCCTAATCTACCCAACCCATTACCGAAACCCTAATCTACCCAGCCCAGCCCAATTCCCACCCTAACCCTAAATACCCCTTCTGAGCTCTCACTCTTCACTCTCTCGTCTCACTCTTCGCCGCTCTCTTCTCCTCTCCTCTCTTCGCCGCTTTCTGACCCTCCCTACCCCGCCTAACCCTCCATTACCCTCTAAACCCCCTAACCCCCTAACCCCTACCCCATAACCATAGGATTTAACCATATTCCCCTAACCCTAGGGTTTCTGGGGTAAAAATTAATCATAACCCCCTAAACCCCCCGTAAACCCCCCTAACCCTCTAACCATAGGGTTTCTGGGGTAAAGCTTAACCATATACCTAAACCCCTACCCCCTAACCCTGGGGTTTATGGGGAAACCCCCAAACTAAACCCTAAATCCTAAACCATAAACCCCTAAACCCCCTAACCATAACCCCCTAACCCTCTAATCATAGGGTTTCTGGGGTAAAGCTTAACCATATCCCTAAACCACTACCCTTACCCCTAGGGTTTATGGGGAAACCCTCAAACTAAACCCCTAAACCCTAAACCCCCCTAACCCTAGGGTTTCTGGGGTAAACCCTAACCCCATCACTTAAACCCCCTAAACCCTAAACCATAAATCCCAAATCCTAGGGTTTCTGGGGTTTTGGGGTTTGGATTTTGTGCTTTCAAGGCTAGGGTTTAGCTTCACGATGATAAACCCTAGCCCTGAAACCATAAAATCCAAGCCCTAGCCCTGAAACCCCCTAACCTAGCCCTAGTCGTAGCCCTAGGGTTTAGCCTCACCCTGAAACAATAGCCCTAGCCCTAGGGTTTTTGGGGTAAAATTAGACCATATCCCCCTAACACCCCTAACCCTCCCTAACCCCCTAACCCCCTAACCGAAGACTGGAATAGAAAGCCGGTGGAGGAGGGAGGAGATAGGGGTTAGGAGGCAAAGAGAAGAAACCATGGAAGCCATGGTTTGTGCTGTAAGCTAAAGAAACTCCAAGCTTGTGATGTAAGCTCCAAGCTTGTGCTGTAAACTCCAAGCCATCGTGTCAAGTCGCCTTGAACAACTCCAATCTTGTGCCGTAAGCTTTGAGAATAAACTACAAAAAACAAAAAGCAAAATCTAATAAAATATAAAACGTAACCACTTGTTAGATTTACCATCAATGACGTGATTAGCTGACAGCGATCAAAATCGTAGGCCATCCACAATAGAAAAATTTTCTTAAAACTTTTTAGTTATTTTTTGAGATTTTTCTCTCTTCTACATAAATTTAAAAAATCCTATTTCAAATTCTATACAATGAAGAAATTTATAAAAATTTTCTTTTTAAGAAAAAAATATGAATAAAATAAGATACATATAGTAAGAAAGAAAAAAATATATATAAAGGCCAATAGACACCTCCACTTTATTGGAGAAATGAGTTTTCTTCTTCAAGAAACTACACTTCATTCAAGGTGAGTTTCTCTTCCATTTTTCTGACATTTTATTAATTTTCTTTTATTTTTAAATGTTTAACCTAACCCAATATCCCTAACCCACCCCTAATCTACCCTAAACCCGGCCTAATCTACCCAACCCATTACCGAAACCCTAATCTACCCAGCCCAGCCCAATTCCCACCCTAACCCTAAATACCCCTTCTGAGCTCTCACTCTTCACTCTCTCGTCTCACTCTTCGCCGCTCTCTTCTCCTCTCCTCTCTTCGCCGCTTTCTGACCCTCCCTACCCCGCCTAACCCTCCATTACCCTCTAAACCCCCTAACCCCCTAACCCCTACCCCATAACCATAGGATTTAACCATATTCCCCTAACCCTAGGGTTTCTGGGGTAAAAATTAATCATAACCCCCTAAACCCCCCGTAAACCCCCCTAACCCTCTAACCATAGGGTTTCTGGGGTAAAGCTTAACCATATACCTAAACCCCTACCCCCTAACCCTGGGGTTTATGGGGAAACCCCCAAACTAAACCCTAAATCCTAAACCATAAACCCCTAAACCCCCTAACCATAACCCCCTAACCCTCTAATCATAGGGTTTCTGGGGTAAAGCTTAACCATATCCCTAAACCACTACCCTTACCCCTAGGGTTTATGGGGAAACCCTCAAACTAAACCCCTAAACCCTAAACCCCCCTAACCCTAGGGTTTCTGGGGTAAACCCTAACCCCATCACTTAAACCCCCTAAACCCTAAACCATAAATCCCAAATCCTAGGGTTTCTGGGGTTTTGGGGTTTGGATTTTGTGCTTTCAAGGCTAGGGTTTAGCTTCACGATGATAAACCCTAGCCCTGAAACCATAAAATCCAAGCCCTAGCCCTGAAACCCCCTAACCTAGCCCTAGTCGTAGCCCTAGGGTTTAGCCTCACCCTGAAACAATAGCCCTAGCCCTAGGGTTTTTGGGGTAAAATTAGACCATATCCCCCTAACACCCCTAACCCTCCCTAACCCCCTAACCCCCTAACCGAAGACTGGAATAGAAAGCCGGTGGAGGAGGGAGGAGATAGGGGTTAGGAGGCAAAGAGAAGAAACCATGGAAGCCATGGTTTGTGCTGTAAGCTAAAGAAACTCCAAGCTTGTGATGTAAGCTCCAAGCTTGTGCTGTAAACTCCAAGCCATCGTGTCAAGTCGCCTTGAACAACTCCAATCTTGTGCCGTAAGCTTTGAGAATAAACTACAAAAAACAAAAAGCAAAATCTAATAAAATATAAAACGTAACCACTTGTTAGATTTACCATCAATGACGTGATTAGCTGACAGCGATCAAAATCGTAGGCCATCCACAATAGAAAAATTTTCTTAAAACTTTTTAGTTATTTTTTGAGATTTTTCTCTCTTCTACATAAATTTAAAAAATCCTATTTCAAATTCTATACAATGAAGAAATTTATAAAAATTTTCTTTTTAAGAAAAAAATATGAATAAAATAAGATACATATAGTAAGAAAGAAAAAAATATATATAAAGGCCAATAGACACCTCCACTTTATTGGAGAAATGAGTTTTCTTCTTCAAGAAACTACACTTCATTCAAGGTGAGTTTCTCTTCCATTTTTCTGACATTTTATTAATTTTCTTTTATTTTTAAATGTTTAACCTAACCCAATATCCCTAACCCACCCCTAATCTACCCTAAACCCGGCCTAATCTACCCAACCCATTACCGAAACCCTAATCTACCCAGCCCAGCCCAATTCCCACCCTAACCCTAAATACCCCTTCTGAGCTCTCACTCTTCACTCTCTCGTCTCACTCTTCGCCGCTCTCTTCTCCTCTCCTCTCTTCGCCGCTTTCTGACCCTCCCTACCCCGCCTAACCCTCCATTACCCTCTAAACCCCCTAACCCCCTAACCCCTACCCCATAACCATAGGATTTAACCATATTCCCCTAACCCTAGGGTTTCTGGGGTAAAAATTAATCATAACCCCCTAAACCCCCCGTAAACCCCCCTAACCCTCTAACCATAGGGTTTCTGGGGTAAAGCTTAACCATATACCTAAACCCCTACCCCCTAACCCTGGGGTTTATGGGGAAACCCCCAAACTAAACCCTAAATCCTAAACCATAAACCCCTAAACCCCCTAACCATAACCCCCTAACCCTCTAATCATAGGGTTTCTGGGGTAAAGCTTAACCATATCCCTAAACCACTACCCTTACCCCTAGGGTTTATGGGGAAACCCTCAAACTAAACCCCTAAACCCTAAACCCCCCTAACCCTAGGGTTTCTGGGGTAAACCCTAACCCCATCACTTAAACCCCCTAAACCCTAAACCATAAATCCCAAATCCTAGGGTTTCTGGGGTTTTGGGGTTTGGATTTTGTGCTTTCAAGGCTAGGGTTTAGCTTCACGATGATAAACCCTAGCCCTGAAACCATAAAATCCAAGCCCTAGCCCTGAAACCCCCTAACCTAGCCCTAGTCGTAGCCCTAGGGTTTAGCCTCACCCTGAAACAATAGCCCTAGCCCTAGGGTTTTTGGGGTAAAATTAGACCATATCCCCCTAACACCCCTAACCCTCCCTAACCCCCTAACCCCCTAACCGAAGACTGGAATAGAAAGCCGGTGGAGGAGGGAGGAGATAGGGGTTAGGAGGCAAAGAGAAGAAACCATGGAAGCCATGGTTTGTGCTGTAAGCTAAAGAAACTCCAAGCTTGTGATGTAAGCTCCAAGCTTGTGCTGTAAACTCCAAGCCATCGTGTCAAGTCGCCTTGAACAACTCCAATCTTGTGCCGTAAGCTTTGAGAATAAACTACAAAAAACAAAAAGCAAAATCTAATAAAATATAAAACGTAACCACTTGTTAGATTTACCATCAATGACGTGATTAGCTGACAGCGATCAAAATCGTAGGCCATCCACAATAGAAAAATTTTCTTAAAACTTTTTAGTTATTTTTTGAGATTTTTCTCTCTTCTACATAAATTTAAAAAATCCTATTTCAAATTCTATACAATGAAGAAATTTATAAAAATTTTCTTTTTAAGAAAAAAATATGAATAAAATAAGATACATATAGTAAGAAAGAAAAAAATATATATAAAGGCCAATAGACACCTCCACTTTATTGGAGAAATGAGTTTTCTTCTTCAAGAAACTACACTTCATTCAAGGTGAGTTTCTCTTCCATTTTTCTGACATTTTATTAATTTTCTTTTATTTTTAAATGTTTAACCTAACCCAATATCCCTAACCCACCCCTAATCTACCCTAAACCCGGCCTAATCTACCCAACCCATTACCGAAACCCTAATCTACCCAGCCCAGCCCAATTCCCACCCTAACCCTAAATACCCCTTCTGAGCTCTCACTCTTCACTCTCTCGTCTCACTCTTCGCCGCTCTCTTCTCCTCTCCTCTCTTCGCCGCTTTCTGACCCTCCCTACCCCGCCTAACCCTCCATTACCCTCTAAACCCCCTAACCCCCTAACCCCTACCCCATAACCATAGGATTTAACCATATTCCCCTAACCCTAGGGTTTCTGGGGTAAAAATTAATCATAACCCCCTAAACCCCCCGTAAACCCCCCTAACCCTCTAACCATAGGGTTTCTGGGGTAAAGCTTAACCATATACCTAAACCCCTACCCCCTAACCCTGGGGTTTATGGGGAAACCCCCAAACTAAACCCTAAATCCTAAACCATAAACCCCTAAACCCCCTAACCATAACCCCCTAACCCTCTAATCATAGGGTTTCTGGGGTAAAGCTTAACCATATCCCTAAACCACTACCCTTACCCCTAGGGTTTATGGGGAAACCCTCAAACTAAACCCCTAAACCCTAAACCCCCCTAACCCTAGGGTTTCTGGGGTAAACCCTAACCCCATCACTTAAACCCCCTAAACCCTAAACCATAAATCCCAAATCCTAGGGTTTCTGGGGTTTTGGGGTTTGGATTTTGTGCTTTCAAGGCTAGGGTTTAGCTTCACGATGATAAACCCTAGCCCTGAAACCATAAAATCCAAGCCCTAGCCCTGAAACCCCCTAACCTAGCCCTAGTCGTAGCCCTAGGGTTTAGCCTCACCCTGAAACAATAGCCCTAGCCCTAGGGTTTTTGGGGTAAAATTAGACCATATCCCCCTAACACCCCTAACCCTCCCTAACCCCCTAACCGAAGACTGGAATAGAAAGCCGGTGGAGGAGGGAGGAGATAGGGGTTAGGAGGCAAAGAGAAGAAACCATGGAAGCCATGGTTTGTGCTGTAAGCTAAAGAAACTCCAAGCTTGTGCTGTAAGCTCCAAGCTTGTGCTGTAAACTCCAAGCCATCGTGTCAAGTCGCCTTGCACAACTCCAATCTTGTGCCGTAAGCTTTGAGAATAAACTACAAAAAACAAAAAGCAAAATCTAATAAAATATAAAACGTAACCACTTGTTAGATTTACCATCAATGACGTGATTAGCTGACAGCGATCAAAATCGTAGGCCATCCACAATAGAAAAATTTTCTTAAAACTTTTTAGTTATTTTTTGAGATTTTTCTCTCTTCTACATAAATTTAAAAAATCCTATTTCAAATTCTATACAATGAAGAAATTTATAAAAATTTTCTTTTTAAGAAAAAAATATGAATAAAATAAGATACATATAGTAAGAAAGAAAAAAAAATATATAAAGGCCAATAGACACCTCCACTTTATTGGAGAAATGAGTTTTCTTCTTCAAGAAACTACACTTCATTCAAGGTGAGTTTCTCTTCCATTTTTCTGACATTTTATTAATTTTCTTTTATTTTTAAATGTTTAACCTAACCCAATATCCCTAACCCACCCCTAATCTACCCTAAACCCGGCCTAATCTACCCAACCCATTACCGAAACCCTAATCTACCCAGCCCAGCCCAATTCCCACCCTAACCCTAAATACCCCTTCTGAGCTCTCACTCTTCACTCTCTCGTCTCACTCTTCGCCGCTCTCTTCTCCTCTCCTCTCTTCGCCGCTCTCTGACCCTTCCTACCCCGCCTAACCCTCCATTACCCTCTAAACCCCCTAACCCCCTAACCCCTACCCCATAACCATAGGATTTAACCATATTCCCCTAACCCTAGGGTTTCTGGGGTAAAAATTAATCATAACCCCCTAAACCCTCCGTAAACCCCCCTAACCCTCTAACCATAGGGTTTCTGGGGTAAAGCTTAACCATATACCTAAACCCCTACCCCCTAACCCTGGGGTTTATGGGGAAACCCCCAAACTAAACCCTAAATCCTAAACCATAAACCCCTAAACCCCCTAACCATAACCCCCTAACCCTCTAATCATAGGGTTTCTGGGGTAAAGCTTAACCATATCCCTAAACCACTACCCTTACCCCTAGGGTTTATGGGGAAACCCTCAAACTAAACCCCTAAACCCCTAAACCCTAAACCCCCCTAACCCTAGGGTTTCTGGGGTAAACCCTAACCCCATCACTTAAACCCCCTAAACCCTAAACCATAAATCCCAAATCCTAGGGTTTCTGGGGTTTTGGGGTTTGGATTTTGTGCTTTCAAGGCTAGGGTTTAGCTTCACGATGATAAACCCTAGCCCTGAAACCATAAAATCCAAGCCCTAGCCCTGAAACCCCCTAACCTAGCCCTAGCCGTAGCCCTAGGGTTTAGCCTCACCCTGAAACAATAGCCCTAGCCCTAGGGTTTTTGGGGTAAAATTAGACCATATCCCCCTAACACCCCTAACCCTCCCTAACCCCCTAACCCCCTAACCGAAGACTGGAATAGAAAGCCGGTGGAGGAGGGAGGAGATAGGGGTTAGGAGGCAAAGAGAAGAAACCATGGAAGCCATGGTTTGTGCTGTAAGCTAAAGAAACTCCAAGCTTGTGCTGTAAGCTCCAAGCTTGTGCTGTAAACTCCAAGCCATCGTGTCAAGTCGCCTTGAACAACTCCAATCTTGTGCCGTAAGCTTTGAGAATAAACTACAAAAAACAAAAAGCAAAATCTAATAAAATATAAAACGTAACCACTTGTTAGATTTACCATCAATGACGTGATTAGCTGACAGCGATCAAAATCGTAGGCCATCCACAATAGAAAAATTTTCTTAAAACTTTTTAGTTATTTTTTGAGATTTTTCTCTCTTCTACATAAATTTAAAAAATCCTATTTCAAATTCTATACAATGAAGAAATTTATAAAAATTTTCTTTTTAAGAAAAAAATATGAATAAAATAAGATACATATAGTAAGAAAGAAAAAAAAATATATAAAGGCCAATAGACACCTCCACTTTATTGGAGAAATGAGTTTTCTTCTTCAAGAAACTACACTTCATTCAAGGTGAGTTTCTCTTCCATTTTTCTGACATTTTATTAATTTTCTTTTATTTTTAAATGTTAAACCTAACCCAATATCCCTAACCCACCCCTAATCTACCCTAAACCCGGCCTAATCTACCCAACCCATTACCGAAACCCTAATCTACCCAGCCCAGCCCAATTCCCACCCTAACCCTAAATACCCCTTCTGAGCTCTCACTCTTCACTCTCTCGTCTCACTCTTCGCCGCTCTCTTCTCCTCTCCTCTCTTCGCCGCTCTCTGACCCTCCCTAACCCACCTAACCCTCCCTAACCCTCTAAACCCCCTACCCCCATAACCATAGGATTTAACCATATTCCCCTAACCCTAGGGTTTCTGGGGTAAAAATTAATCATAACCCCCTAAACCCCCCGTAAACCCCCCTAACCCTCTAACCATAGGGTTTCTTGGGTAAAGCTTAACCATATACCTAAACCCCTACCCCTTAACCCTAGGGTTTATGGGGAAACCCCCAAACTAAACCATAAACCCCTAAACCCCCTAACCATAACCCCCTAACCCTCTAATCATAGGGTTTCTGGGGTAAAGCTTAACCATATCCCTAAACCACTACCCTTACCCCTAGGGTTTATGAGGAAACACCCAAACTAAACCCCTAAACCCTAAACCCCCCTAACCCTAGGGTTTCTGGGGTAAACCCTAACCCCATCACTTAAACCCCCTAAACCCTAAACCATAAATCCCAAATCCTAGGGTTTCTGGGGTTTTGGGGTTTGGATTTTGTGCTTTCAGGGCTAGGGTTTAGCTTTACAATGATAAACCCTAGCCCTAAAACCATAAAATCCAAGCCCTAGCCCTGAAACCCCCTAACCTAGCCCTAGCCGTAGCCCTAGGGTTTAGCTTCACCCTGAAACAATAGCCTTAGCCCTAGGGTTTTTGGGGTAAAAATTAACCATATCCCCCTAACACCCCTAACCCTCCCTAACCCCCTTAACCCCCTAACCCCCTAACCGAAGACTGGAACAGAAAGCCGGTGGAGGAGGGATGAGATAGGGGTTAGGAGGCAAAGAGAAGAAACCATGGAAGCCATGGTTTGTGCTGTAAGCTGAAGAAACTCCAAGCTTGTGCTGTAAGCTCCAAGCTTGTGCTATAAACTCCAAGCCATCGTGTCAAGTCGCCTTGAACAACTCCAATCTTGTGCCGTAAGCTTTGAGAATAAACTACAAAAAACAAAAAGCAAAATCTAATAAAATATAAAACATAACCAGTTGTTAGATTTACCATCAATGACGTGATTAGCTGACAGCGAGCAAAATCGTAGGCCATCCACAATAGAAAAAGTTTCTTAAAATTTTTTAGTTATTTTTTGAGATTTTTCTCTCTTCTACATAAATTTAAAAAATCCTATTTCAAATTCTATACAATGAAGAAATTTATAAAAAAATTCTTTTTAAGAAAAAAATATAAATAAAATAAGATACATATAGTAAGAAAGAAAAAAATATATAAAGGCCAATAGACACCTCCACTTTATTGGAGAAATGAGTTCTTTTTCAAGAAACTACACTTCATTCAAGGTGAGTTTCTCTTCCATTTTTCTGACATTTTATTAATTTTCTTTTATTTTTAAATGTTTAACATAACCCAATATCCCTAACCCACCCCTAATCTACCCTAAACCCGGCCTAATCTACCCAACCCATTACCGAAACCCTAATCTACCCAACCCATTTCCCACCCTAACCCTAAATACCCCTTCGGAGCTCTCACTCTTCACTCTCTCGTCTCACTCTTCGCCGCTCTCTTCACCTCTCCTCTCTTCGCCGCTCTCTGACCGTCCCTAACCCGCCTAACCGTCCCTAACCCTCTAAACCCCCTAACCCCCTACCCCATAACCATAGGATTTTACCATATTCCCCTAACCCTAGGGTTTCTGGGGTAAAAATTAATCATAACCCCCTAACCCTCCTAACCCCCCCTAAACCCCCCTAACCCTCTAACCATAGGGTTTCTAGGGTAAAGCTTAACCATATACCTAAACCCCTACCCCCTAACCCTAGGGTTTATGGGGAAACCCCCAAACTAAACCCTAAATCCTAAACCATAAACCCCTAAACCCCCTAACCATAACCCCCTAACCCTCTAATCATAGGGTTTCTGGGGTAAAGCTTAACCATATCCCTAAACCACTACCCTTACCCCTAGGGTTTATGGGGAAACCCCCAAACTAAACCCCTAAACCCTAAACCCCCCTAACCCCAGGGTTTCTGGGGTAAACCCTAACCCCATCACTTAAACCCCCTAAACCCTAAACCATAAATCCCAAATCCTAGGGTTTATGGGGTTTTGGGGTTTGGATTTTGTGCTTTCAGGGCTAGGGTTTAGCTTCACGATGATAAACCCTAGCCCTGAAACCATAAAATCCAAGCCCTAGCCTTGAAACCCCCTAACCTAGCCCTAGCCATAGCCCTAGGGTTTTTGGGGTAAAATTTAACCACATGCACACTTGTATCTCTTTCCCTAGGAAACAATTCATATTCAAGCAAAGGGAAAGGAATACGAAAAGTAGAGACAAGTGATACTTCCCTTAGATGTGTCTTCTCCTTTTCAAGACAAGAATGCGTTTCCTTGACATGCTTAACATCCATGGCATGGACCTCTTCTTGGAGTGAGAATGGTAAGTACGAGGGAACCATAAGTGTTGCATCCATCCAAGGAGTAGCCAAAGAGTTTGGAGAGCTACGCGCAATAGTGGGTCGATGCTTGATCCTTGTAGGTGAAGGAGATGTTTCTATAACGTTCTTTTGTTTTTCC
The DNA here is from genome assembly GCA_027886185.1 of Rheum nobile. Taxonomy (NCBI): domain Eukaryota; kingdom Viridiplantae; phylum Streptophyta; class Magnoliopsida; order Caryophyllales; family Polygonaceae; genus Rheum; species Rheum nobile. Next base: position 241,390 of record WOAB01000640.1, read on the forward strand.
TTTGGCTCAACCTCCTCTCCTTTGGCCATTGGTTCAATAGCAAGAACCTCCTCCTTTCTTCTTGGCTTGAATTCCTCAAGCATAGCTTGAATACATGTGATATCTCTAGCTCCGGGAAAAGGGTTAGGAGTACTTCCTTTAGAGGCATTAGGAGCGTTGGATGGGGGATCTAGGCTCGGCGGGGAGGGGCTTGGCTTAGCACTCCTCCTTGGCTTCCCTTGCTCCATATGAGGATGATAGCCTCGGTTTTGGCTACCACTTGAACTTCTTCCTCCTTGGTTCCTATCCTTAGTTTGTCTCTCAACTTTGATGGTTAAGGGCAACAATCGTGTGTGGTGTTGAGGCACAAAGCGAGCTCTCATCAAGGCCTTCATTTGATTCCAAGTTGTCACGGGTGCATCTAAGGTTCTTTTCCTTTCTTTCTCAAGATTATCCCACCATGTTAGTGCATAACCATTGAATTCAAGGGTGGCGAGTTGTACCTTTTTATGCTCGGAAAAGTTGTTACAACTCTATATTTGTTCAATCTTGGCCTCTCATTCCATGTAGACATATGAATCACATTGGCCTTCAAAAGATGGAATCTTCACCTTGACCTTGCCAACGCCATTTTGCTTTTGCTCTTGGTCTCTCATTGCTTTGTAGCCTCGATGTGGTTCATGCTCCCATTTTTCATCTTCTAACTCCTCTTCATAGACATGCCTTGGCTTCTCATGATAGGCACGCCTTGGAATTCCCTGAAATTCATTTAAATGGTTAGGAGCATTAGGCTTATCTCTACGCCGGGGGAAGTTGGTGGCTATGGGTACTCGGCGCGTCTCTTGGGGCACGGCTGCGGGTTTGGGCACTCTTGTCTCCAATGCTACCATCCGATTGGACAAGATAGCAATGTTGTCCGACATGGCCTTAAGCATGTTGAACAACTTGGGTGACACGGTGTAAGACCCTCCTTCATGTGATGGACTCCCTATATGAGACATGATCAACAAACTCCAAGAAACAAGTTAGGATTAGTGAAATCAAAACAACCTCACAAGTGTTTACTCTCGTGTTTTTGATCGCTCACTCTCTTGTTGATGTCGATGCAAGCTTATGGAGTGTGGAGTTGCCTTGAGAGGGACAAAAACTTCATATAAGATTTGGTGATCTTAGACAACACTTAACCAATAAAGACAAGCTCTTGGACTTAAAATGATAGGCTCAAAGAAGACACACACAATAGGACAACAAGAAGGACGACATAACAAAGACTCCACAAGGAAATGTGTTTAGGAAATTCAACAATGCAATGTCATACCTAGCTTGTTTTTACCAATACTCATGAACTCATAAACAAGTTGCCAAAGGATTAAATTGGGTGGGAAGATGGGTAGGCAATCAAGCTTGAGGTTCAAGGGTAAGGTTCAAGGTAAACCAAAGGACTAGACCACAACTCGGTCTAAGACTTGGCCGAGTGAGGGGCCGAGTTCTTCACTGTTTTTGGTGTTCAAATCATTTGCAATTGGAGCTTAGATCACTTGGTAACATCAACACAACATCAAGAACAACAATGTCTTCAAGCAAGAACAAGAAATAAAACAAGAACAAGCCTTTTCTTTTTTTTTCTTTTTTTTTTTCTTTTTGTTTTTCTTTCTTTTCTTTTTCTGATATTCTATTTTTTTTTTGAATAAAAACGTGCACAACTAAACTAGTACAATAGAAATATAATATGACTTGCTTCCTATTTGACTTTTGAAGCAAAAAGATGATATGGAGCAAATCACAAATTTTCTTGCTTCTTTTCTTGGTGTCACACGTACAATACCATAAATAGATGATACAAATAGTGTTGGTCTTCACTTTCTTTTGACTTTCAAAGCCACTTAGATGATAGGACTAATAGTACCTAGGATAGTACAATGGTAGGTGGGATTTTGGGGTATGGTACAAGCTGATTTTTAGGGATAAAGTAAGGGAGTTGGTGAGGGTTTTTGGGGGCTGAAATGATGGTCTTTGGAGGCTGAAATTTCGGTGGCTTTGGAGGGGGTTTGGTGGTGGTTGAGTGGTGGCTGAAGGGTGGTGGTAGTGGTGGTTTGTTGGTGGCAACAAAGAGGTGGCAACAAATTCACAAGACACAAGCATAAGCAACAACAAACCAAACACAACAAAGCATGAAGAACATGAAGAACACAAGAAAGAAAATGAAGAACACAAAGAAGAACACAAAGAAGAAAAATGGCAAGAAAGACTCAAAAAGAGCTAACCAAAGGTGGTGGCTCGGTTGAGTGGTGGTGGCTCGGCGTCAACGAGTTCTGATACCAATTTGATGCGGGGATTAGCCGCGAGTGGCCCGATCTAGACGCCAAGAGACTCGATTGAAGGTGGAGATAGAAAAGAGACAACAAGAACACAAGAACACAAGAACAAGTTAGCAAAGGATATGAAACAAAGAAATAAACAATGATATAGGAATAACCGAAAGATGCAATAGAGAAACCCTTGGCAAACAATGCCACCAAGAACCAAACCAATATGCACAAACGACCCTTCCTTCTACAATCTCCCACAACGATGGACGTGTCCAAAGAGCAAGAGAAGGAGGCGAGTGAAGCCTTGGAGCACCAAGATCATAGACGAAATTGACACAACGCAAGAGCAACCTAGCAAGTTCGAATCAACTTTGAGAAAACACTCCCATGGAGCTCTCAATCTTCATTATGCATAAAGCAATGGTTCATAGTCCAAAAACTAAGACAAAATGACAACAAAAGAGCCTTATATACTCCAAGGGAGCCGGCCCACACATGCCCCAAAAGGCCCAACTAAAACCATAAAAGAAAGCCTAAAAACAAAGCCGAAAAACAAGCTTCTGGTGCTTGGCACGGTTTGCACCTTAACCGTGCAGATGGCACCTTAACCGTGCAGAAATCCAAGACGCAAGATTATGAGTTCTGGTGAGGCGCACGGTTTGTACAAACCGTGCCCTTAACCGTGCAGCCCTCCAGAGAGCAATTCCATGGCAAATCTTCATTCATTGTCGCATGGTGATGCGGGGATTAGCCGCGAGTGGCCCGATCTAGACGCCAAGAGACTCGAATGGAAGATGGAGGTGGAAACAAGAGAAAACACAAGAGAACAAGTTAGCAAATGATAGGAAACAAGGAAATAAACAAGGATATAGGAACAACCGAAAGATGCAATGGAGAGACCCTTGGCAAACAATGTCGCCAATAACCAAACCAATGTGCACAAACGACCTTTCCTTCTATAATCTCCCACAACGATGGACGTGTCCAAAGAGCAAGAGAAGGAGGCGAGTGAAGCCTTGGAGCACCAAGATCATAGACGAAATTGACACAACGCAAGAGCAACCAAGCAAGTTTGAATCAACTTTGAGAAAGCACTCCCATGGAGCTCTCAATCTTCATAATGCATAAAGCAAAGGTTCATAACTGGGGAAAAACTGAGTTACAAAGAAAACTAAAGGTCTTAAATAGCCTAAGGGGTCGGCCCATAAAAGCCCAACAAGAACCGAGACAAAAGAAGTTTAACTGGGGGAAACTCGGCCCAGACCCGGCCGAGTTTCAGGCCGAGTCAGGATGGGGGAAGCTTTACTGGGACAAACTCGGCCTGGACCCGGCCGAGTTTAGGGCCGAGTCAGGGCCCTCCAACTCTTGAGTGCTTGGTTCGTCTTGGCTCGGCTTGGCTTGAAAGGTCACCAACGTCTTTAGCTTCGTCTCGGTGAAGTCTTCAACTTGGGCGGGTTCCCTTGAGACATGTTGGCTAGCCAAGTTCTCGAACTCTTCTTGCATGAGCTTGGCTTGAGCTCTTGTGAGTGGCCCACCTCCTCTTGCGGGCACCTTGGTTGAGGTCTTGGATGCTCCCGCATCATTCTCCCCTTCTTGAAAAGGATTCGACCTCGAATCATCGTCTTCCTCCTCGGAGAGATATGGGGTGAGGTCGGCGACATTGAATGTGGGGCTAACTCCATAATCGTCCGGTAGCTCCAAGACGTAAGCATTGTCTCCAACACGGCATAGTACTTTGAAGGGGCCATCTCCTCTTGGTGAAAGCTTGGACTTGCGCTTCTCGGGAAAACGCTCCTTCCTCAAATGCACCCACACAAGATCTCCGGGTTGAAACACCAAGCGGTGGCGCCCTTTGTTAGCCTTGGCTGCGTTGCGCGCCGCCTTGACATGAAGCTTGTCCCTCGTGCGCTCATGTAGCTCCTTGATGAACTCCAAATGTTTACCTGCATCAAAGCTTTCTCTATCCTTCATGGGGAAGGGGGTAAGATCAAGTGGGGTTAAAGGATTCACACCATAAACACACTCAAAGGGGGTCAATTGGGTGGAGGAATGGATGGTTCTATTATAAGCAAACTCCACATGTGGTAAGGCATCTTCCCAAGCCTTGAGATTCTTCCTAATAATGGCTCTAAAAATGGTGGTTAAGGTCCTATTAGTCACCTCCGTTTGACCATCGGTTTGGGGGTGACTAGATGTAGAGAACAATAACCTAGTTCCTAGCTTGCTCCAAAGTGTCTTCCAAAATGAGCTAAGGAACTTCATATCCCGGTCACTTACTATAGTCCTAGGTACACCATGCAACCTAACAATCTCCCTAAAGAAAAGGCTAGCTACATTGGGTGCATCATCGGTCTTATGGCAAGCTATGAAGTGAGCCATCTTAGAGAAGCGATCAACAACCACAAAGATCGAATCTCTCCCCTTCTTAGTCCTAGGCAATCCCACAATAAAATCCATCGATATGTCCTCCCAAGGGGCTATAGGAACGGGCAAAGGGCTATACAATCCATGGGGCTTTAGCCTAGACTTAGCCTTCAAACAATCCAAACACCTCTTCACTAGGTGCTCAACATCCCTAAGCATGTGTGGCCAAAAGAAATGAGTATGCAGCATGTGATGTGTTTTGTCCCTCCCAAAATGTCCCATTAATCCACCCCTATGGGCTTCCTCAACAAGCAACAATCGAAGGGAACATCGAGGTATGCACACTTTATCAACTTTGAACAAGAATCCATCAAACAAGTAATACTTCTCCAATGAACCTTTTAGCACACAATGCTTGTAAATATCACCAAAATCCACATCATCCACATATAACTCTTTTATGTATGCAAATCCTAGAACCTTAGAGTCTAATGTGGTGAGTAATGCATGTCTCCTAGAAAGTGCATCGGCAACTACATTGTCTTTCCCTTTTTTGTACTTGATCACATAAGGAAAAGTCTCAATAAATTCCATCCATCTACCATGCCTCCTATCAAGTTTATCTTGACTCCTAAAGTGTTTTAAGGACTCATGATCGGTATGCAAAACAAACTCTCTAGGCCATAGGTAATGTTGCCATGTCTTAAGTACTCTAAACAATGCATAAAGTTCCTTGTCATATGTAGAGTAGTTTAGACATGCACCTTTCAATTTTTCACTAAAGAAGGCAATAGGCTTACCTTCTTGCATGAGCACTCCTCCAATGCCAATCCCACTAGCATCAGATTCCACTTCGAAGGGCCGTGTGAAATCCGGGAGAGCTAGCAACGGTGCTTGGGTTAGCTTCTCCTTCAAGTTGTTGAATGCTCTTTCTTGGGCTTCCTCACATTTGAATGGACTGTTTTTCTTTGTAATCTCGGTCAAGGGGGCAGCAATGGTGCTAAAGTCCTTGACAAATCTCCTATAAAAGCTCGCTAGTCCATGGAAGCTCCTCACTTGGCTAATGGAAGTCGGTGTTGGCCAATCTTGAATTGCTTTGATCTTCTCTTCATCCACTTGCAGCCCTTGTGTACTCACTACAAAACCAAGAAAAATGACCTCATTAGTGTAAAAGTCACATTTCTTCAAGTTGGCATACAAGCGCTCTACTCTAAGAGTAGAAAGGACTTCCCTTATGTGTCTCTCATGCTCCTCTTGGGTCCTGTTGTAGATAAGAATGTCATCAAAGTATACTACAACAAATTTCCCAATATAGTTCCTCAAAATATAATTCATTAGTCTCATAAAAGTAGAGGGAGCATTTGTCAAACCAAATGGCATTACAAGCCACTCATAGAGCCCAAACTTCGTCTTGAAGGCTGTTTTCCATTCGTCTCCTTCCTTCACCCAGATTTGATGGTATCCACTCCTTAGATCAATCTTTGTGAAGATGGTGGCACCATAGAGCTCATCTAGCATGTCGTCCAACCTAGGAATGGGATGGCGGTACTTGATGGTGATGTTGTTGATGGCTCTACAATCAATACACATCCGCCATGTGTTGTCCTTCTTAGGCACAAGTAGGACCGGCACGGCACAAGGTGATAGGCTCTCTCTCACATAACCCTTATCTAGGAGCTCTTGCACTTAGAGCACCGCACTTTTATGATGAGGTTTGAGCCCACCTGGGACCGCCTTCACTTGGTCTGCCTCAAGTCGGCGATCTGACCCAGCGGCCCAGCCCACGGTCTGCCTCGAGTCGGCGATCGGACCGCTGGCGCTCAACCCTCCCCAGGTCTGCAGACCGTACACCCCAACCCGTCTCCTAGTAGGCACGAGGCCTTGCTGAGTGGGTTGCTGCTGGGGGGAATCGAACCCCCAACCTTTGATACAAGGGCAAATCCATGCACACTTGTATCACCAATTGAGCTGCAGCCCAATTGGTGCAAGCTTGTCATATCTTACTTGGTCGTCCATGGCAATATGATAGGAAGGTGATGCATGATGGTCTAACTAACCGCCATTCCTTCACTTTTCATGGTAAATCTGTTGTTCATGATAGAAAAGAGACAACAAGAACACCCAGAACAACAAGAACAAGTTAGTAAAATGAAAATGAAACAAGAACAAACAAAGGATATAGGAACAACCGAAAGATGCAATGGAGAGACCCTTGGCAAACAATGTCGCCAATAACCAAACCAATGTGCACAAACGACCTTTCCTTCTATAATCTCCCACAACGATGGACGTGTCCAAAGAGCAAGAGAAGGAGGCGAGTGAAGCCTTGGAGCACCAAGATCATAGACGAAATTGACACAACGGAAGAGCAACCTAGCAAGTTCGAATCAACACCTTGAGAAACGCTCCCATGGAGCTCTCATCTTTCATATGCTTAAAGCAAAGTTCATGGCTGAAAAAGTTGTGTTACAAGACAAGCAAAAAGGTCTTAAATACCCTAGGAGTCGGCCCATAAAAGCCCAACAAGAACCGAGACAAAAGGAGTTTAACTGGGGGAAACTCGGCCCAGACCCGGCCGAGTTTCAGGCCGAGTCAGGATGGAGGCAGCTTCACTGGGACAAACTCGGCCTGGACCCGGCCGAGTTTGGGACCGAGTCAGGGCCTTGCCGTGGCTTTGCTTCTCTGGGCGCAACTCGGCCTGGACCCGGCCGAGTTTGGTGGCTTGGGGCCGAGTCAGGGCCCTCCAACTCTTGAGTGCTTTGTTCGTCTTGGCTCGGCTTGGCTTGAAAGGTCACCAACGTCCTTAGCTTCGTCTCGGTGAAGTCTTCAACTCGGGCAGATTCCCTTGAGACATGTTGGCTAGCCAAGTTCTCGAGTTCCTCGTGCATACGCTTGGCTCGAGCCCTTTGTGAGTGGACCATCTCCTTCCTCAATGGCTTGGCTCGAACCCTTGTGAGTGAACCATATTTCTTTGTGTGCAACTTGGGTGAAGCCTCGGATGCTCCCGCATCAACAAGCTTCATGTCAAGGCGGAGCGCAACGCAGCCAAGGCCAACAAAGGGCGCCGCCGCTTGGTGTTTCAACCCGGAGACCTTGTGTGGGTGCATTTGAGGAAGGAGCGTTTTCTCGAGAAGCGCAAGTCCAAACTTTCACCAAGAGGAGATGGCCCCTTCAAAGTGCTACGCCGTGTTGGGGACAATGCTTACATCTTGGAGCTTCCGGACGATTATGAAGTTAGCCCCACATTCAATGTCGCCTACCTCACCCCATATCTCTCCGATGATGAAGACGATGATTCGAGGCCGAATCCTTTTCAAGAAGAGGAGAATGATGCGGGAGCATCCAAGACCTCAACCAAGGTGCCCGCAAGAGGAGGTGGTCCACTCACGAGAGCTCAAGCCAAGCTCATGCAAGAAGAGTTCGAGAGCTTGGCTAGCCTACATGTCTCAAGGGAACCCGCCCAAGTTGAAGACTTCACCGAAACGAGGCTAAAGACGTTGGTGACCTTTCAAGCCAAGCCGAACCAAGATGAACAAAGCGCTCAAGAGTTGGAGGGCCCTGACTCGGCCCCAAGCCACCAAACTCGGCCGGGTCCAGGCCGAGTTCCTCCCAGAGAAGCGAAGCCAAGGCGTGGTCCTGACTCGGCCCCAAACTCGGCCGGGTCCAGGCCGAGTTTCCCTCAATGAAGCATGGCCGTCCTGACTCGGCCCCACAACTCGGTCGGGTCCAGACCGAGTTGTTCCCAGTGAACCACGCCGAGCCCAAAACTCAGCCAGAAACTCGGTCGGGTCTAGACCGAGTTTCCCCCAGTTTAGCTCCTTTTGTCTCGGTTCTTGTTGGGCTTTTATGGGCCGACCCCTTAGCCTATTTAAGACATTTGTGTTTCTTTGTAACTCAGTTTTTTCCCCATTATGAACCTTTGCTTTATGCAATATGAAGATTGAGAGCTCCATGGGAGTGTTTCTCAAAGTTGATTCGATCTAGCTTGGTTGCTCTTGCGTTGTGTCAATTTCCTCTATGATCTTGGTGCTCCAAGGCTTCACAAGCCCCCTTCTCTTGCTCTTTGGACACGTCCATCGTTGTGGGAGATTGTAGAAGGAAAGGTCGATTGTGTACATTGGTTTGGTTATTGGTGACATTGTTTGCCAAGGGTCTTTCCATTACATCTTTTGGTTGTTCCTATATCCTTGTTTGTTTCTTTGTTTCCTATCATTTGCTAACTTGTTCTCTTGTGTTTTCTCTTGTTGCCATCTCCATCCTCCATTCGAGTCTCTTGGCGTCTAGATCGGGCCACCCGCGGCTAATCCCCGCATCAGGTTTGGGGATGGCAAGTGGTCGAGTAGAGAAGATTGGTACCCAACTTGGCCCACAAGGTTTTCCAAAAGTGACTAAGGAACTTGACGTCCCTATCCGACACTATGGACTTTGGAATCCCATGCAAGCGAACCACAAAGTCAAAGAAGAGATTAGCCACATTAGTTGCATCATCAGTTTTGTGACACGCAATGAAGTGTGCCATTTTGCTAAACCGATCCACAACTACAAATATAGAATCTTTTCCCCTCTTGGTCCAAGGAAGACCTAAAACAAAGTCTATGGATAGGTCTTCCCAAGGTTGTTGGGGAATCAGCAAAGGTAAGTACAAACCATGAGGGTTCAACTTGGACTTAGCTTGAGCACAAGTGGCACAAGAGGGACATAGACGGTCGACGTCCCTAAGCATATGCGGCCAGAAGAAGTGTTCCTTCAAGGCTTGCAATGTCTTAGCAACGCCGAAGTGACCCATGAGGCCACCCCCATGTGCTTCTTGCACAAGCAATTTCCTAGTTGAACCACTAGGTATGCACATTATGTCCTTCCTCATAAGGTACCCCTCATGCAAATAATATTGATATTTGCTTCCTAAAGAACTACATGCCTCAAATATGTCCTTGAACTCCTCGTCCAAGACATATAGTTCTTTAATGAAAGCAAAGCCCAACATTCTAGCATCCAAGTAAGTAATAAGGGCATACCTTCGAGACAAAGCGTCCGTGATGAAGGATCATCTCAAATGCCTACATTCGATGGAGCTATCACAAGGGCAAGAGCTAGGGAGATCCAACAAGAGTTGGACAAGTTCGTCACATTGTCCTTGTCCAAAGAGCACGCCATGTTGGAGGATCTTCCCAAGCTTGAGTTGAGGACCTTGTTGACCATTTCAGCCCAAGAAGACCTCAAGAATGTTGAGGGAATTGTGTGAACCTTGTAGTAGGATTTATGACATTATTTCCGTATGTTTTATTGTTGGTTTATGACAGCCGTTTACTTATGTTCAGGACCGGCTCCTTGGAGGTATTTAAAGGAGCCTTAGTTTGTTTTTGTGCACGTTAGTCTTTGTCCAGAATAGTCACATTTCGATTTTCAATCCAAAAGAGAGTGTTTTGGAGAGGAAACTACAGATTGGTATTGGTTAGCTTAGTTGATCTTGTGTGTGTCAATCTTCCTAAGAGATTGGTGTTCATAGGCCTTCATAAGCACCCTCCTTGTGCTTCGACTGCCATAGCTGTTGTGTAAGGTTGCATTGGTAAGGGTTGAGTCTTCATTTGGTATGGTTCTTCATCTCCAAGATCAAGGGTTGTATCATTGTTAGATTTGGTTCTTCCTCCTATCTTAATTCTGTTTTTCTTTGTTGAATTCCGAGAACTAATACATTCTGCCGTGTTGTTGAGTTCTTTGGAGGCTTTGTGTCTAGATCGAGTGTGTGTGGAATCATTCCCATATCAAGTGGTATCAGAGCAAGTTGACACCAGCCACCACCGCCAGCGCCGCCGCATCGCCGCCCTGGGTTTCCTTAGCCTTCCTTTGGCTTGTGTTTGTGTGAGGTTCCAGTTAGTGTTTTCAGATTCCTTGAGTCTTTTGTGTTCCTTTACTTGCTTTGATCTTGTGATTGTGGAGTTGGAGAATTTTCAGCCACCTTAAGCCGCCGGAAACCACCTTACTCTGGCCACCAATCATCCCTCTAGCCAACTCTCCACTTTCCACACATAAACCGTCCACTCACCCACTACTATGTGATACGGGGTAAGCCGTAGGATGGCCCGATCTTGATGCACAATGTCTCTAAGAAGCAAAGAAATGCAAATCAAAGTGAGAATTGGTGGAAGTAAGAAGAAATGAACAAGATGAGTAAGAAGAAACCAAAAACCCGGAAATGGAAACCCTTGGTTCGGATGATCCAAGAACAACCACACCTAAAGTCAATGACCTCGCCTTCTACAACTTCACACAAAGGAGGACGAATCCTCAAGAGCACGAAGAGGATGTCTTGTGAAGTCTCGGATTCTCAACTCGAAAGGAATTGATCTTCGCAACACGACCAAGGCTGTTTTCGGATTGAACAAACACGACTCTTTCTCTCTCAAGAGGGAAAGCTTCTATTTCAGAAATGATTCTTGATGTTTGTTGCCGAAAATGGCAAGAACAAGGGCCTTAAATACTTCCCTAAGGGAACCGGCCAAAACACACTAAAACAAGCTAAACCGATCCTAAAAACATAATAAACCGAGTCTAAAAATGTATCAACCCATACGGCTAAGAAACATACTAAAAATAGCAATGGAAGGTGCATACAAGTCATGCACTCAACCATGATGGACCATTGTCAGCCTATGCCGAGAGAGGAGGGCCATTTGGAACTAACTTGGTGCCTTTAGGAGGCGTGCGTGCAGTAGACACCGGCACCATCAAGAACTCCTTGAATGGTGAAGAGTTTGTAGATGGGGCCGAGTTTGACAAGAGGAAGGCAAAGGTTAAAGGAAGGGAGAAGGAAGAGGAAGGACTAGCTTTGCTTACTTTCAAAGATCAGTCGCATGTCAAGGAGAAGCTCGTGCAAGATTCGAGGACGAATCTTTTTAAAGAAAGGGAGAATGATGCGGGAGCATCCAAGCTTGCACCAAGGGCCTCTCACCAACCATGGGTCACCTCTCGAGCTCGTGACGAGCGTCGTGCAGCTAGGCCTCCCGACGCCAAGCTTGCACCAAGGGCCTCTCACCAACCATGGGTCACCTCTCGAGCTCGTGACGAGCGTCGTGCAGCTAGGCCTCCCGACGCCATGTCCTTAGCCATCCTTGGAGGTTTCCTTAGCCATCTTTGGCTTGTCTTAGGCTGACCTCTTAGTTTATTTATTAGATTGTTATTTCATGACATTATTAGACATTATTTGGATGCCTATGTTTAGGCTTTATTTGAAGTGTAATTTCCCTTATGTTTTTAGGTGACACTTAGTGGTTTTAGTTGATGTAATGGGCCGGCTGCCTCTTGGAGGTATAAAAGCCATGCCTTATCCATCTTGTAAGTAACTTGATCATTTGTTAAAAGAAATCAGATTACTCTTGAGAGTTTTCACCAAAAGTGTGAGAATCACATTGTTCAAGTCATTGCTAGCTTGGTTGTCTTGGGAGATCCAATCTCTTTCGAGCTTGGGGTACGAGGCTTCACACGCAATCCTTTTGGTGCTTTGAGGACATCGATCCTCCTTGTGTCGAATTGTAGGAAGAAGGGTCTTTGAATGCAGTTTCGATTGTTCTTGGTGCATTGTTATCAAGGGTTTTCGATTACGGTTCCTTGGTTCTTATTCAACAATCTATCTTCTATTCATTCGTTATTTTCCCATTTATTCTTTGAGGTTTCACAGATTTCTAATCCACCTCTTTGTTTTTGATTGTTTGAGTCGTTGAGCACAAGATCGGGCCAATTACGGCTTACCCCGTATCACCATATCTACTTCACCCTCTTGATTGGACCCATAGGTTGGCCGAATTGCTCTCCCATTGAGCTTACCATCCTAAGTTACCCTTTGGTCTTTTATCTACATTAGCTTGAGGTATACGCATTGGCTTGGGACGAGGGTGTCTTGGGTTTCTCCCATTTGTCAAGTTACATGCAATACCCTTCCTTGTATCCCATTGCTTGAGCCTTTGACTTGTGTGTGTTTTTGTCTTAGAAATCATTTCATTTTCTCCCTTCTTGGATTCATGTACTTGTTGCTTGTGAATTGGTTACTTGGGTTGCTTTGTGGCCTCTTGTAGGTGAGTCTACAAATGGAGGATCCCATGGATGTTGACGACCGCCGCTTTGGGTATCCTTACCACCGCTCCGTCCATAGACCCGTCGTCGACTATGAGTTCAGCCGCCACCATGACGAGGATGTGGCTTGGGCGGATGTGGGCCACCGGGGTTATGATCATGCCCGGGACCGGCCCCGATGCCAGTTAGACCGCCGTGCCCCGGCTTGGCTACCACATCCCCATGGGCACGCCACCCACCACGCTGAAGGCCATGATATAGGGCGGCCTCCGCCCACATATTACACTGAGTCGATGGCCGCACGACTTGCCGAGGAGAACCGCGCCACGGCGGCACGCGCCGAGGCCTTGCACGCGGGCCACGTCGAAATTGCTGCACTCCGCCGCGAGAGGGAGGCCGCTGCCGCCGCCGCCGAGGCCCGCTTGGCTGCCCTCGAGCTTAGCTTAGCCACCATCGCGCCAAGCGTACCTCCACCGCAGCCCGCTCCCATCTTCACCGGCTCTTCCTCCCAAAGCCCAACGGAACCCCTCAATGCCCTCACGGCCGCGCCCGACGCTGCCGCGCACCTTGCCCCGCCCCCTTTGGCTTTCCCCCTCCCCGTGGGCCGCCGTGATGAGATCATTGCCGAGGCCGTCGACGAGGCGGGACGCACCACGGTGGTGACCACATTAGCCCCCGTGTTCGCATCCCAGCCGGCACCACGAGTTGTGCCTTCGTCGGCGCCAAAGCCGACGTCTCCACCGCCTCAGGTGTGTTCGCTCCCATAGGCCACGGTGCATGCGCCCCCGTCGGTGTTGGCGCCCACACACGCACGGGCCTCGGTGCCCTCGCCTGCTATGATGGCCGCGCCCTTGGAGCAACCGTGACTTGGCTGGCCGCCGCCCATCACCGTGCGCGGTTCCTTATCGCCATTTGGTGGACCTCTACAAACCCACCCCCATGGAGGTCGGCACCCTATGACTGGCCCACTGAAGGAGGCATGCGCCTTGCTTCCGCCATCACTATCGCCGGAGATGCATGCCCGTGGAATGGCCCTTGTGGACCCTTCCCCCAATGATGAGTGGTACCCGACGGACCGAGACAAGATTGTCCACATCTTGTCTCCGAGGTATGAGCTTTCATCTCCTAGTCATGCTTACACTTTCATGCTTTCCATTCTTTTGTCTTTGCATGCACCCATGACACTACTTCGTACTCGACCCCCGGCATGCGCCACTGTGGATGACCTTGTGAGAAATTTTTTGGCTGATTTTTCCCTTGTCCGAGAGCATGATCCTTTTGACCTTAAAGCCCTATTTAAGATATTATTGCTTAAGGATGCTATGGAGTGCCATTTTGAGTTTGGGAACACAAGCTATATCACCACCTTTGAGGATTATACCCTTGCACCACCACTTGTGCCCCTTTTGCCTAGGTTCCATACTCCCGGCCTTCCCCGCCCCTCTTACCATTCATCCACCACTTGTGGAGTCCTAGGTATGGTCTTTTTCAGCGGATTACCCATGTATAAGAAGGGGAGGGCTCCCATATATATTTTAGGCAAGGTAACCCCTAGGAGATCTCATGACATTCCTTGTCTTCTACCGCCACCTACAACCGGGCTAGCTCCCTTTCCAATTGGTGGTGAGGCAAACTTCGATGGTATCCCTCGTACTATTGTGTTGGTTTGGGACCCTAGCCTTGTGGATCGTTTTTGGACACCTTGGTGTCTGCAATTTGGGAATGGCATTCTCCTTGCCTTTAGGTGCCACCCCCATCCCAATTCCTTGCTTAGGGCAATCCCTAGGGATCCGCCGCACCGTTGGCTAACTTTTGAATTGCTTGTCGAGATTGCTTGTTTTAGGTGTTTGGAACACATGCCTCCGCCGTTCGCATGGATTCAAACCGGGAGCCGCTCTAAACCTCGCCCATACGGCCATGAAGCCTACCACGTGATCAAGTGGCTCGCCAATGATGCTTATATGGCAAAGCTCCCCGAGGGCTACACGACAACATTGCCATCCCATCTTGTGGTGCCCAAGGAGCCGCCCGACCGCTCTCGTATGCTCGTGCCTATTTGTGTTGGTGGCGATCTCCCTCACTCCACCTTCATCTTTAAGAAGGGGAGACGCGCCACCTCACTTCCTCCACATCCCGGACTTCACGCACACTCGAAGCGAGGACGCTTCGAAGCTAAGAAGGGGAGAGTGATGAGTCCCGGTGAACCCGATCCTTCTCGGAGTACCCAAGACGTCGACACCTCAATGCCACGACAATCAAGCCAACCGGCTTCGACTCCAAGGCATCAAGGTGAGCGACGACCAACAAGAAGAGGCAGGCCCTGCCTCGGTCGAGTCAGGGGCCGAGTTCTTGCACCAGGAGACAACTCGGTCAAGAACTCGGCCGAGTTCTTGACTGTCTTCAGCTTGGCTCCCTTTTGCTATTTCGTGTGTTTGCTTCCCCTTTGCTACTTGCTTTGGTTTGTTTCCTTTTGTGGATGTGTGGACCCATTTGCATATGGGCTCCTAATCCACTTTGAGCCCTAGACTACTTAAACAATGCTTTGTCTTCCTTTTCATTTAGTTGAGGAATATAGATGTGGAACTTTTCCTTGGGTAGAGCAAGCACTCCCCTAAGGCCTCCACTTAACTTCTATCAACTCAACCTCTTCCAAATCTCATCTTCCTCACAATCTCTCCACAATATCTCAAGCTCTCACTCAAATCCTCAAGCACAAAGTGGTTCAAGTCACTTTCGGTCAAGGAACCTCCAAGGGAGGTTCCCTTGGTCTCACGCCGACGCCGCCCCTCTCCTTCACGTCCACACCTCAGTCCGGCGCCCCCTCCCTCTCTCTTGGCTTCCATTGAAGAGTTCTTCAAGCTTAGGAAGGAGAAGAAGCACCCCTTGGACTAGATCTAGCTTAAGGAGAAGCAAAGCCTTACCTTTGGAGGGTTGTTTCTCATCAACTTGGGAACAAATAAAAGCCATGATGAGAGCTCGTTTCGTGCCACAACATCATGCACGCGAGCTAAGGCAAAGGCTAGAGAATTTGAAGCAAGGATCCATGAGTGCCGAAGAGACCTACAATGCTATGCAAATTGCTATGGTTAGGGCAAATGTGGATGAAGATGAAGAGACCACCATGGCTAGGTACCTTCGAGTCCTTAACTCTCAATTGGCTAATGAGATAGATATGTTTCCATATGCTACCATGATAGAATTGCTCCACTTAGCCATCAAAATTGAGAAGAGGAATAAGGGTAGATACCAAGGAGGAAGAGTGCAAGGTGGATTGCCCAACTCTTAGAAGGGTCCGAATCAAAACCGAGGCTACCAACCCTATGGAAGAGAGCCCTTTCAAGCCAAGGACAAAGGGCAAGCATCCAAGCCTCATTGGGAGCAAGGAGGGCCAAAGAAGAATGTTCAACCAACACCCGCCGCACCAAGCCCAAGGCCAGCCGTGGCCTCCAATGGCCCCAAAGGGAGTACTTCTAACCCTCCCCCTAGAGCTAGAGATATTGTGTGTTATAAGTGCCAAGGTAGAGGTCATTATGCTAGGGAATGTCCTAACACTAGAACTCTCATGATTAATGCCCTAGGACTAAATGTGATGGAGGACCATCCATAACTCAACCACCATCCGGGCCTATGACTAGGAGCCAAGCTCGTCGTCTCCAAGATGAGCTAGCCATGCTTACACGCCAAGTCCCGGAGGAGGTTGTCACGGCCACACCTAAGGCCTTCTTGTTGACGATGGCTTATAATGGTTGAGTGTATGACTTGTGTACACCTTCCATTACTTTCCATTTTTAGTATGTCTTTAGCCGTGTGGGTTGATATACATTCTTAGACCATTTTTAGTATGTTTTTAGTATTTTTGGGCCGAATAGCTTAGGAGTATTTAAGGCCTTTGTTATTTCTATTTTCGGCAGCAAACACTTTATTGAGAATACAATTTCTGAATTAGAAACTTCCCAAAAGAGAGAGTTTCGTGTTTGTTCAATCTGAGTTAGCCTTGGTCGTGTTGCGAAGATCAATTCCTTTCGAGTTGAGAATCAAAGACGTCACAAAGCATCATCTTCGTGCTCTTCAGGATTCGTCTTCCTTTGTGTGAAGTTGTAGGAGGCATGGTCAACAACTTTAGGTTTAGTTGTTATTGGTTCATCCGCAGCCAAGGGTTCCTAATCCGGGTTCTTGGTTTCTTCTCATTCACTTGTTCGTTTCTTCTTTCATTTCTGCCATTCTCACTTTGATTTGTGTTTCTTTTGCTTCTTAGAGACGTTGTGCATCAAGATCGGGCCAATTACGGCTTACCCCGTATCAATTTGGTGCCAACACCATTCCCTTGCCGAGATCATCTTCGGTTTGTGTTCTTGAGTCTTCGGTTGTGTTCTAGCATAGCCGAACCTTGCTTCTTTTGTTTGTCTTTTGTTTGAGTCTTCTAGTAGTTGTTTGCTTTGAGTTCTAATTGTGCTTGTGTTGTGGAGAACGGAACAACCTCATCATCACCACCACAAAATCGCCTCAGCCCAGCCGGAAACACCAGCCCCAGCCATCACCACCGACTCTCCAACATCACCGTCCACTATCTCCATCACCAAGCCCACTTTCTCCATCAACCACAGCCGGTGTGCTCTCCAAAGTTCATCAACCAAGCGGCCCTACATTCGCGGCGTGCAAATCTTCCAAGTCAACCACTCGGCCCTCTCTCCCTATCTTTGAGGCGTGTGGCTTGAGGATCTCAACAAGAGTCGGCTCCCACCTCCTAAAATCAAGGCAACTACTTCCTAGAGCTTATCTTTTGTTTTTCTTATTTTCTTTAAATCCAATTCAGTTGTAATTTTCAAATTTCGAATTTAGTCAAAAAAAAGAAAGAAAAGAATATCAGAAGTCAAAAAAAAAAAGAGAAGAATTAAATCGTCCAAAAAAAAAAGAGAAGGACGATGGCATTTTATTTCATTTCATTTTTCTAGCTTAGTATAAGTCTTTTGTATTTCATAAATACTTAGGCTTAGTACTTAGTCCAAAGTTGTAATTGCTCAAAGGATAAGCCAAGGTGCCAACGCCCCAAGTGCCGCGCCGCGCCGCCTTAGCCCGCGCCGCGCCTGCCTCGCCGCCGCCCGGGAAAACCCTAATTCTCCTAGTTCACCTTTTCTTGTGCCTATTCCCTACACCTTTCACCACCGATCCATACAACCATTCTTCCGCCTCCACTAGCACAAGCCAAGGCGAACCAAAGGTAACAACTTGTCCTCTTTGAGTTCTGAAATTTCCTTGAGTCTTTGTCAATCATTTGCATTGCATTTTCATTCGTGCATTGTAGTCTTCTTGAGTTAAATAGCTTTGAGTCTCATTAGTTTCCTTGCATTTACAGTCTTGTAAGGTATTTGTTGAGTCTTTGAGTCTTCTTTTCCGAATTTCTTTTGTGTTCTTCTTGGTTGCACTAAATTGCTGATTTATAGTGCTATTGTTGAGCCTTTGCCGAACCATCATCACACGTCAAATTGCATAGAATTCATCTTGGTTGTTAGTGTCGTCCAGGTTGCTTAGCTCACGTGAAGTTATTGGTCTTTTCAACCGATTGCCCTACAAGGTTTGATTTGGATTGAAGAGAGTGTGAGTGAAACACACGAGTGAAACACTTGTGAGTAATTTGGATTTCTCTAACCCTTGACATAGTTCGGTGTTTAGTTGTTTTGTATGATGGCAGGTGACAATTCTTCTAGTGATCAAGGCAACCGAAGCCCTTCACCGGTGCCTCCGGAGATCTTTAATATGTTCAAGCAAATGACCGATTCATTGGCTACCTTGACCGCACGTATGGCAGCCATTGAGACGTCACAAAGAGTCCCACCTCCAGCCATGGTACCTCCGGTTGAGCTTGCTCCATAAGCCCAAGAGACGGCGCCTACTCAAACCACCGCGCCTTTGGGGGCCTATGCAGAACAAGGCGGTCCTTCCGGAGCCAACTTGGTGCCCCTTGGACGTACACGTGCAGTAGGTACCGGCACCGTGAGGAACTCACCGGTAAGGAACACTTCTCCCCTTGTTAATGCTCAAGAAAGGCCGAATAGGGTAGCTGGACTTTATCCTAATGAAGTGCCACCTCCACACGAGGTGCCTTATGTTGCTAACCCTTTGAATGAGCCTCAGGATCCACTTAGGGAAGATGCGTTTGATGAGGCAAAATTTGAGGAGGAAATGTGGAACCAAGGTGATCGGTTTGATGGGTACCAAGGCCAAAGAGGAGCATACGGCTATTATGAGCCAAGAGGACATTATGGAGGCAATAGGGGCTACTAAGGCAATCAGTCTAGGAGGGAGTTAGAGCAAGACGGCATAGGGAAGATTAATATCAAGATGCCGTCGTTTGAGGGCAAGTGCGACCCCGATGCTTACATGGAGTGGGAAATGAAGGTTGAGCAGATTTGGAGTTGCCATAACTTCATTGAAGCCAAGAAGGTGCAGCTCGCCTCCATTGAGTTTAGTGGCTTTGCCCTAACTTGGTGGAACAACCTTGTTAAAGAGAGAAGAAGAGCCTTGGATCCGCCGGTTACTACATGGGAGCAAATGAAGGCTCTAATGCATGCTCGGTTTGTTCCACAACACTACTCAAGAGAGCTCAAGCAACGGCTAGAGAACCTCAAGCAAGGAAGCATGAGTGTGGAGGAGGCCTACAACGCCATGCAAACGGCCATGGTCCGCGCCAATGTCATGGAAGATGAAGAATCGACCATGGCAAGGTACCTTCGCATTCTTAATCCTTTTATTGCTAATGAGGTCGATATATATCCATATACAGATTCTACACAACTGCTGCATTTGGCCATTAAAGTGGAGAAGAACCAACGATACAAGGCTAGGAATCAAGGCTCGCACGCGGCAAGAAACCCTAGCGGCCACGGTCAGCCGAACTCATGGAAGGCCCCTGGCCAATCCAGGCCGTTTCAGCCGGCCCAATTTGGCAGGAACCAGGCACCTACAGTGAGCCAGCCAAGGAGCCAAGAAGTGCCGAGGAAAGGTGCTCCACCGAGCACACCGCCGTAAGCCTCCAGTCGACAGCCCGGCCCGGCTAATGGGTCATAAGGGAGTTTTTCTAACTCTTCTCCTTCTTCTAGAGCTAGGGATACTATATGCTTTAAATGTCAAGGCCGAGGGCATATGATGAAAGATTGCCCCAATAGACGAACCTTGGTCATTAACCATCTTGGACTCCTTGAATCTGAGTCCGAGGGTGAAGATCAAGATCCGTTTATTGAAGATGAGCCTATGCATGATGTTGATGAGGATATGGACTGCATTGAATTTGAGCATGGTGAATCCTTAGTGTGTAGGAGAACTTTGCATGTACAACCGATCCCATGTGATGATAACCAAAGGGAGAATTTATTTGGTGTTTGGTTAAGGGGAAGGTTTGTAACATGATTATTGATGGGGGTAGTTGTTGTAACATTGCTAGTACCGAACTAGTTATAACTAAGTTACAACTTCAAACCTTCCATCATCCTAGGCCATACAAGCTGCATTGGATTAATGAATGTGGATAAGTTAAAGTGGCTAAGCAAGTTCAATGTGACCATAACACTAGGGCATTATGTAGATACTATCTTATGTGATGTGGTCCCAATGAATGCTTGTCATATCTTGTTAGGACGTCCATGGCAGTTTGATAGGCGAGTCACTCATGATAGTCATACTAACCGTCACTCCTTTACTTATAATGGCAAGAGTGTGATACTAAGCCTATGACTCCATTGCAGTTAGCCGAAGCATATGAGAAGAAGAAGGACTGATGAGGAATCATCCCCGCCATTAGTGCCAACCTTTGATGGACCGATTACTAGGTCAAGATTGAAGGAACTACGTCAAGAGCTGGAGACGTTTATGGCACATGATGTATCACATGACGAAGAGGACAAGTCCAAAGTCAAGGCGTTGACTTTATTGGTCAACGTTACATATGTTTAATCTTATTAATTTCTGCATTGGATATTTTTAGGATTATTATTTATTTATTTTTAGCTTTCTATTTTCGGGTATTTTTGAAACAATTGTAGCCCGTTTTAGGAAGCTAGGGCCGGCCACCTCTTAGGTATTTAAGGCGCCCTTGTCTTCTTCATTAGGCAGATTTCTCATATTGTTAAAACACAAAAACAGAGCTTGATTTTTGCTTTGAAAACTCGGCTCCCCGTGAGAGTCTCAATCGATTGTTCTTTCCTACTTAGTTGTTTTCGTCTTGTCAAGTCCCTCTGGAGTTGGTGATTTCGTACTTCATAAGCAATCCTCTCCGTGCTCCAAGTTTGTCAGCGATTCTTGGTTGTGTGGCGTTGTAGAGATCGGGTTGATAGATCGTTCGACAAGGTTCCTTGCTATCAAGCAAGCGGGTTTTCTCGTCGTTTCTATTGGTTCTATCTATTATCCTATCCATTAGTTTCACTTCCGCCATTGTTCTAATCTTGTGTTTTCTTTTGTTTTGAGATCCGTTGCCTAGATCCATCTTCTATACGGCTAACCCCGTATCAATTGGAGTTGGTGAATTTTTTTTTTTTTTTCGAAATATATAAACAAAAAAATTAGGGTTCCGTTTCAGATTTTTTTTCGGACCTCTTTGCCGCCGCAACAGTACCCGGCCACAACCCGACCGGGTCCAGACCGGGTGAGCCTCAGTTAACCCAGCCCTCACGTACCTGCCACCGACCCGGCCCAAACCCGACCGGGTCCCACCCGAGTTCTCCTCAGTCGCCACCACCCGGCCTCCACCCGATCGGGTCCTGCCCGGGTTCCGCTCAGTCGAGCCCCACCCGGCCTGACCCCACCCGCAACCCGGCCGGACCTTGCCCGAGTTGTCCTCAGTCGAGCCGTCCCGTTCCCCTCTTTTCCGAACCCTTCCGCTCCCTCGGGTCACTCTCGGCTCCAATTGGCTTCGTTTCGAGTCGACAAAGGTACGTCTTTCTGACTTGCAATTCGCATTTCTTGAGTTCGAAACACATATATAGCCTCATCTTTAGTTGCATTTCATTCTTGTGACTATAGTTGTGTCGCTTTCCTTGTTGAGTCGTCCTCTAGTCTCGCTTTTGTTTGAGTCATTTTTCGTCGTACATCTACTTGTCTTGTCTACTACATCTCTGCTTGACCTTGATTTGCTGTGTATCTTGAGCACATAGAGAACTTGTCATTTACGAGCCTAACTTCGCAGGTTGTACAATCACCGAGTGCAAACACTTGAGAGTTTTTTTTTTTTTGGTTTTCCTAACCTTAACGTCTTTCTGTGTTCGTCTAAGTGGTGATCATGACAGGTTCCGATGATGAACAGGTTACTGCAAATGGTTCCCATGTCGATATGCAGGCGATGCTACAACAGTTGGCTTCTACAGTCGCGCAGTTGTCTGCGAAGTTTGACTCATTGGAGACCCGCTCCAACCCACTCCCGGCTGCGCAGGAACACATTGGTCCATCGCATAGTGCACCGCTTCCCGCCACCGAGCCCTTGGTCGACCAAGCCACGGCCTACCAAGCGGCGATGGACGAGCGTCGCCAACCGAGAGCCACTGGCACCGACCGCATACGCCCGATTCGGCATCCCGCACCTCGTGATAGGTCTGAGTCCCCTCCTATGTCGATACGTTCTAGTTTATGGAGTGATGATGATATGCAGGACTATGAGCGCGAGGAGCATAATGAGTGGCGTCCTTATCGCCCCTGGAATGACCGCGGACAGCCCCGCCGCCGTGAAACCGAACAAGACGGCATTGGACGGATCAAAGTGAAGATCCCGGCTTTTGATGGAAAGTGTGATCAAGACGTCTACCTTGAATGGGAGACGAAGATTGAGCAGATTTTGGGTTGCCACAATTTCCCTGAACATAAAAAGGTACAACTCGCTGCTCTTGAATTTACTGGTTATGCTTTGGTTTGGTGGGATTCTGTTGTGAAGGCTCGAAGACAGGCCATGGACCCTCCGGTCAACACATGGAACCAGATGAGAGCTATGATGAGGGCCCGCTTCGTTCCCCACCACCACAATAGAGTTCTCCGCAACCGTTTGGAGACTATGAGGCAAGGCTCTTTAGGTGTTGAAGAGGTCTACAACAATATGCAGATAGCCATGGCACGCGGCAACGTCGTCGAAGATGAAGAGGCCACTATGTCCAGGTATCTACGTATCTTGCATCCTCATTTAGCTGACACTATAGAATTGTATCCCTATTCTACCATGACAGATTTGCTACACCAAGCAATTAAAGTGGAGAGACAATTCAAGTCCAGCTATACCCAACAACACCGCACGGTGCCACAGCGCCAAAGCTGGCGTCCTGACCAGCAGCAGGGCCGCACCGGACACCAGAGATCCCGCCCAGCAACCGGTCCGCCTCGCGGCAATGAGCAGAATTCCCGTGGTGTGCACCCCTCTACCTCCACCGCACCACAGCAGCCCGCACGACCCGCCCCTGTAGTTACACGAGGTAACCCTGCTGACCCTCCTCCTAGAGCTAGAGATATCACTTGCTTTAAATGTCAAGGAAAGGGTCATTACATGAAGGATTGTCCTAATACTCGTGTTTTGATGATTAATCATTTGGGTGAGTTAGAGTCTGAGTCTGACACTGAGCATGAAAATTCCATTGCTAGCCATGATATGAATGAGCATGCCAATGATGATGATTTGGATTTTATTGCATATGAGCATGGTGATTCATTGATTGTTAGGAGGACTTTGCATGTTAATCAGGCTCCTTGTGATGATAATCAGCGTGAGAATTTATTTCATACAAGATGTCTTGTTAAAGGGAAAGTTTGCAACATGATTATTGATGGTGGTAGTTGTTGTAATATTGCTAGTGTTGAATTAGTTAATAAACTGCAACTCCCTACTTGTTTTCATCCTAGACCTTATAGACTTCATTGGATGAATGATTGTGGTGAACTCAAGGTGAATAGGCAAGCTAAGATTACACTTAAGCTAGGAACTTATGAGGATGAAATTTTATGTGATATTGTTCCTATGCAAGCTTGTCATATTTTGTTAGGTCGTCCTTGGCAATTTGATAGACATGTTATTCATGATGGACGTACTAACCAACATGCCTTTGAGTTTCGTGGTAGGAAAGTGGTGTTGAAACCGATGACGCCGCTTCAAGTGGCTGAGGCTTATGATAAGAAAAGAGAGGTCGAGCGTAAGGGTAAGTCCCCAGCCGAACCATCCACTGCCTCCACACGGACCGACCTCACCCTCGCCTCTACCCCTAGCCGAGTGCTCTTAGCATCCAGCAGAGACCACCTGGTAGATTACCTTCCCCCGGACGTCGCCCTCATGTCCCTTTGTCAGGCCTATACCCTGTTAGGTGACGACGACCGAGCTACACTCCCAGCTGCTGTCCGGACCCTTTTAGCTGAGTTCCTTGATGTTTTCCCGGATGAGATACCCCCTGGCCTACCCTCTATTAGAGGCATTGAGCACCAGATAGACCTGATTCCCGGTGCTACCCTACCCAACCGGCCTGCCTATAGGATGAACCCTACTGAGACCCAGGAAATCCAGAACCAAGTCCAGGACCTTCTAGATAAAGGGTATGTTAGAGAGAGCCGATCCCAGTGTGCTGTGCCTGTCTTACTCGTCCCCAAAAAGGACAATACTTGGCGTATGTGTGTTGATTGCATGGCTATTAATAACATCACGATCAAGTACAGGCACCCGATCCCCAGGCTCGATGACATGTTGGATGAGCTCCATGGCGCCTCCACCTTTTCCAAGATCGATCTTTGCAGTGGATACCATCAAATCCGGATGAAGGAAGGAGACGAATGGAAGACAGCATTCAAGACGAAGTTTGGTTTGTATGAGTGGCTTGTTATGCCTTTCCGTTTGACTAATGCCCCCTCTACTTTTATGCGTCTTATGAATCATGTCTTGAGATCTTTTATTGGTAGATTTGTTGTAGTTTACTTTGATGATATTCTGATCTACAGCAAATCTTTGGAAGCACATGCAGAGCACCTCAGGGAAGTTTTATCCACTCTCAGAGTTGTACAGTTGTATGGAAATCTGAAGAAGTGTGATTTTTGCACTGACAGAGTTGTGTTTCTTGGTTTTGTAGTGAGTGCTCATGGACTGCAAGTGGATCAAGAGAAGGTGCAAGCCAACCGTGACTGGCCGACCCCGAGGAACCTAGGTGACGTGCGCAGTTTCCACGGCCTGGCTAGCTTCTACAGGAGGTTCGTTCGAGATTTTAGCACCATTGCAGCCCCGCTGACAGAGATCACAAAGAAGAATACTCCGTTCCGTTAGGGTGAAGCTCAAGAAAAGGCATTCCAGACTCTCAAGGATCGTTTGACACACGCGCCATTGCTGGTTCTGCCTGACTTCACTCGCCCCTTTGAAGTAGAGTGTGACGCCTCTGGCATTGGGTATTGGAGGAGTCCTCATGCAGGAAGGTAAGCCCATTGCCTTCTTTTCTGAGAAGTTGAAAGGTGCATGCTTGAATTATTCTACTTATGATAGGGAATTATATGCCTTGTTTAGAGTGCTGAAAACTTGGCAACACTACCTTTGGCCTAGAGAATTTGTGCTTAAAATTGATCATGAGTCCTTAAAGAATTTTAGGAGTCAAGATAAGTTGGATAGGAGGCATGGTAGGTGGATGGAATTCATAGAAACATTTCCCTATGTGATTAAGTATAAGAAAGGAAAAGATAATGTTGTAGCTGATGCCCTTTCTAGGAGACATACACTCTTGACTACTTTGGATGCTCGGGTCCTTGGATTCGTTTATATTAAGGAGTTGTATGATATGGATGCTGATTTTGGAGTGATTTATAAGCATTGTGTGGAAAAGGGTTCATTTGATAAGTTTTTCTTGTTTGATGGATTCTTGTTTCGAGTTGATAAGGTGTGCATTCTTGTTTGTTCTCTACGGTTGTTACTTGTTGATGAGTCCCATAGAGGTGGATTGATGGGTCATTTTGGTAGAGATAAGACTTATAACATGTTGCATACTCATTTCTATTGGCCACACATGCTTAGGGATGTAGAGAATTTTATCAAACGCTGTGTTGAGTGCTTACAGGCTAAATCTAAGGCAAAACCGCATGGTCTTTATACTCCCTTGCCTATTCCTTGCTTTCCTTGGGTTGATATTAGTATGGATTTTATTGTTGGATTGCCTAGGACTAAGAAGGGGAGAGATTCTATATTTGTGGTTGTTGATAGGTTCTCTAAGATGGCTCACTTTATTGCCTGCCATAAAACTGATGATGCTAGGAATGTTGCTGATTTGTTCTTTAGAGAGATTGTTCAGTTGCATGGTGTACCTCGTACTATTGTGAGTGATAGGGATGTCAAATTTATGAGTTACTTTTGGAAGACTTTGTGGGGTAAACTTGGTACTAAGTTGTTGTTCTCTACTGCTAGTCACCCCCAGATAGATGG
Source organism: Rheum nobile (assembly GCA_027886185.1). Classification (NCBI taxonomy): domain Eukaryota; kingdom Viridiplantae; phylum Streptophyta; class Magnoliopsida; order Caryophyllales; family Polygonaceae; genus Rheum; species Rheum nobile. The sequence goes on from WOAB01000640.1 coordinate 267,514, forward strand.
ACAAACTGAGGTCACTAACCGTACATTGGGTACTATCCTTAGGGCTGTTATTAAATCTAATCTGAAAAGTTGGGAAGATGCCTTACCACATGTTGAGTTTGCCTATAATAGGACTATTCATTCTTCTACCAATATGTCCCCTTTTGAATGTGTGTATGGTTTGAATCCCCTAACCCCTTTGGATCTTAAGCCGTTGCCTTTACCGGAACGAGCAGACTTTGATGCTGATAGACAGGTTGAGTTCATGAAGGAGCTGCACGAGCGGACTAAGGCTCGTTTGGAAGCTACTGTAGCGAAGAACGCAGCCCGAGCTAATCACGGTCGGCGTCAAGTGTTGTTCGAGCCCGGCGACTTGGTGTGGCTACACCTGCGCAAGGAGCGGTTCCCGGAGCAGAGGAAGTCAAAGCTGTCTCCCAGAGGTGATGGACCGTTCAAGGTGCTGAAGAGAGTAGGCGACAATGCCTATGTGTTGGAGCTGCCCGATGACTATGGCGTGAGCCCGATATTCAATGTCGGTGATCTTACCCCTTATGCAGCCGCTGATGTTGATGACTCGAGGACGAGTCCTTTTCAAGAAGGGGAGAATGATGAGGAATCATCCCCGCCATTAGTGCCAACCTTTGATGGACCGATTACTAGGTCAAGATTGAAGGAACTACGTCAAGAGCTGGAGACGTTTATGGCACATGATGTATCACATGACGAAGAGGACAAGTCCAAAGTCAAGGCGTTGACTTTATTGGTCAACGTTACATATGTTTAATCTTATTAATTTCTGCATTGGATATTTTTAGGATTATTATTTATTTATTTTCAGCTTTCTATTTTCGGGTATTTTTGGAACAATTGTAGCCCGTTTTAGGAAGCTAGGGCCGGCCACCTCTTAGGTATTTAAGGCGCCCTTGTCTTCTTCATTAGGCAGATTTCTCATATTGTTAAAACACAAAAACAGAGCTTGGTTTTTGCTTTGAAAACTCGGCTCCCCGTGAGAGTCTCAATCGATTGTTCTTTCCTGCTTAGTTGTTTTCGTCTTGTCAGGTCCCTCTGGAGTTGGTGATTTCGTACTTCATAAGCAATCCTCTCCGTGCTCCAAGTTCGTCAGCGATTCTTGGTTGTGTGGCGTTATAGAGATCGGGTTGGTAGATCGTTCGACAAGGTTCCTTGCTATCAAGCAAGTGGGTTTTCTCATCGTTTCTATTGGTTCTATCTATTATGCTATCCATTAGTTTCACTTCCGCCATTGTTCTAATCTTGTGTTTTCTTTTGTTTTGAGATCCGTTGCCTAGATCCATCTTCTATACGGCTAACCCCGTATCAATTGGAGTTGGTGAATTTTTTTTATTTATTTTTTCGAAATATAAAAAATAAATAAAAAATTAGGGTTCCGTTTCAGATTTTTTTTCGGACCTCTTTGCCGTCGCAACAGTACCCGGCCACAACCCGACCGGGTCCAGACCGGGTGAGCCTCAGTTAACCCAGCCCTCACGTACCTTCCACCGACCCGGCCCAAACCCGACCGGGTCCCACCCGAGTTCTCCTCAGTCGCCACCACCCGGCCTCCACCCGACCGGGTCCTGCCCGGGTTCCGCTCAGTCGAGCCCCACCCGGCCTGACCCCACCCGCAACCCGGCCGGACCTTGCCCGAGTTGTCCTCAGTCGAGCCGTCCCGTTCCCCTCTTTTCCGAACCCTTCCGCTCCCTCGGGTCACTCTCGGCTCCAATTGGCTTCGTTCCGAGTCGACAAAGGTACGTCTTTCTGACTTGCAATTCGCATTTCTTGAGTTCGAAACACATATATAGCCTCATCTTTAGTTGCATTTCATTCTTGTGACTATAGTTGTGTCGCTTTCCTTGTTGAGTCGTCCTCTAGTCTCGCTTTTGTTTGAGTCATTTTTCGTCGTACATCTACTTGTCTTGTCTACTACATCTCGTCATTTCTATTGGTTCTATCTATTATCCTATTCATTAGTTTCTATTGGTTCTATCTATTATCCTATCCATTAGTTTCACTTCCGCCATTGTTCTAATCTTGTGTTTTCTTTTGTTTTGAGATCCGTTGCCTAGATCCATCTTTTACACGGCTAACCCCGTATCAAGGACCAAGAAAAGTCGGTTGAGGCAAAGAAGGGGAGCAATGCCGAGAGCTCTTATAAGGCCAAAGCCAAGTCTCAAGTGCTTCTAGCCTCCAAGGAGGAGATGAGAGAAGAGCACCTACCCCAAGACGCCACTCTCATGCTCTTATGCAAGTGTTTTGGCTTGCTTAGTGAGGAGTTGAAGTCCACCTTGCCGCCAATCATCCTCAACTTGCTTCAAGAGTTTCAAGATGTCTTCCCCGAGGAGATGCCACCGGGCCTGCCCCCTATGAGAGGTATTGAGCATCAAATTGACCTAATTCCGGGTGCTACTCTTCCAAACAGGCCGGCCTATAGGATGAATCCGAAGGAGACGCAAGAAGTTCAAGAGCAAGTGAAGGCTTTGCTTGACAAGGGCCATGTGCGTGAGAGCCTTAGCCCTTGTGCCGTGTCGGTGCTATTGGTGCCCAAGAAGGATGGCACATGGAGGATGTGCGTGGACTGCCGAGCCATCAACAACATCACCATCAAGTACCGACATCCAATTCCCCGCCTTGACGACATGCTAGATGAGCTGCATGGAGCATCCGTCTTCACCAAGATAGATCTCCGAAGTGGCTACCACCAAATAAGGATGAAGGAGGGGGATGAATGGAAAACGGCATTCAAGACAAAATTCGGTTTGTATGAGTGGGTTGTTATGCCTTTTGGCTTGACAAATGCTCCTAGTACTTTCATGCGCTTAATGAATCATGTTTTAAGGCATTTTATAGGGAGATTTGTTGTTGTCTATTTTGATGATATACTTGTGTACAGCAAGTCCCTAGAGGAGCATGAGCAACACTTGAGGGAAGTACTCTTTACTTTACGTAATGCGTGCTTATATGCCAATCAAAAGAAATGTGAGTTTTGCACTAATCAAGTGACTTTCCTTGGCTTTGTAGTGAGCTCAAGAGGCCTTCAAGTGGACGAGAGCAAGATAAAGGCCATACAAGATTGGCCTACGCCTACCTCCGTGAGCCAAGTGAGGAGCTTTCATGGTTTGGCCAGCTTCTATAGGCGATTCGTGAGGGATTTCAGCACTATTGCCGCGCCCTTGACGGAAGTGACTAAGAAGCACTCAGAATGATGTGATCCGAGCCCACCTGGGACCGCCTTCAATTGGTCTGCCTCGATCGGCGGTCTGACCCAGTGGCCCAGCCCACGGTCTGCCTCAATCGGCGGTCTGACCGCTGGCGCCCTGATCACAGAGCAGGGCTGCAGCCCCTGCACCCCAACCCTGCAAGGGCCTTTACCAGGCAGTGTAGTTGGTTGGCATATCTCATCTCCAATTGGGGATATGTCAAAGGTCAGGGGTTCGATCCCCCCTGGCAACATCCTTGCAAGCAAGCCTGGTAAAGGCCCTTGCAGGGTTGGGGTGCAGGGGCTACAGCCCTGCTCTGTGATCAGGGCGCCAGCGGTCAGACCGCCGATCGAGGCAGACCGTGGGCTGGGCCGCTGGGTCAGACCGCCGATCGAGGTAGACCAATTGAAGGCGGTCCCAGGTGGGCTCGGACCACATCACGGAATTTGTGTGGGAGGAGGCGCAAGAGAGGGCATTCAATGCCCTAAAATGGAGATTGACGCAAGCTCCTTTGCTGGTGTTGCCGGACTTCACAAGACCCTTTGAGGTGGAGTGCGATGCTTCCGGGATTGGCATAGGAGGCGTCTTGATGCAGGAAGGTAAACCCGTAGCCTTCTTTAGTGAGAAATTGAAAGGGGCAAGTCTTAATTACTCTACTTATGACAAGGAATTATATGCTTTATTTAGAGTATTAAAGACTTGGCAACACTACTTGTGGCCTAGAGAGTTTATCTTGCATACGGATCATGAATCCCTAAAGCACTTCAAGAGCCAAGATAAACTTGATAGACGACATGGTAGATGGATGGAATTCATTGAAACTTTCCCTTATGTAATCAAATACAAAAAGGGGAAAGACAATGTAGTTGCCGATGCCCTATCTAAGAGATATACATTGCTTACCACATTAGACTCCAAGGTCTTAGGATTTGCATATATAAAGGAGTTGTATGTGGAAGATTCTGATTTTGGTGCCATCTATAAGTCGTGTATGGATAAGGGCTCATGTGACAAGTTCTACTTGTTTGATGGGTTCTTATTTAAGGTTGATAAAGTATGCATACCTATTTGTTCTTTGCGAATGTTGCTCGTTGAAGAAGCCCATAAGGGTGGTTTAATGGGTCACTTCGGAAGGGACAAGACCTATCATATGCTAAATGCTCACTTCTATTGGCCCCACATGCTTAGAGATGTTGAGCACCTTATTAAGAGGTGTTTGGACTGTCTTAAGGCCAAGTCTAGGCTCCAACCCCACGGCCTATACAGCCCATTGCCCATCCCAAGTGCCCCTTGGGAGGACATCTCAATGGACTTTATCGTGGGGCTGCCAAGGACCAAGAAGGGACGAGATTCTATCTTTGTGGTAGTTGATCGTTTCTCCAAAATGGCTCATTTTATTGCTTGCCATAAGACCGATGATGCATCAAATGTAGCCAACCTTTTCTTTAGGGAGATCGTGAGGCTACATGGTGTACCACGGACTATTATAAGTGATAGGGATGTTAAGTTCCTTAGTTACTTTTGGAAGACTCTTTGGGGGAAACTAGGGACGAGGCTTTTGTTCTCTATCTCTAGCCACCCTCAAACGGATCTGCACGCCGAGTGGTTGACTTGGAAGATCTGCACGCCGCGAATGTAAGGCCGCTTGGTTGACTTGGAAGATCTGCACGCCGTGAATGTAGGGCCGCTTGGTTGATGAACTTTGGAGAGCACGCCGGCTGTGGTTGATGGAGAAAGTGGGCTTGGTGATGGAGATAGTGGACGGTGATGTTGGAGAGTCGGTGGTGATGGCCGGGGCTGGTGTTTCCGGCTAGGCTGAGGCGATTTTGTGGTGGTGATGATGAGGTTGTTCCGTTCTCCACAACACAAGCACAATTAGAACTCAAAGCAAACAACTACTAGAAGACTCAAACAAAAGACAAACAAAAGAAGCAAGGTTCGGCTATGCTAGAACACAACCGAAGACTCAAGAATACAAACCGAAGATGATCTCGGCAAGGGAATGGTGTTGGCACCAAAACGCGGCTTTGATACCAATTTGATACGGGGTAAGCCGTAATTGGCTCGATCTTGATGCACAACGTCTCTAAGAAGCAAAAGAAACACAAATCAAAGTGAGAATGGCGGAAATGAAAGAAGAAATGAACAAGTGAATGAGAACAAACCAAGAACCCAGAATAGGAACCCTTGGTTGCGGATGAACCAAGAACAACTAAACCTAAAGTTGTTGACCATGCCTCCTACAACTTCACACAAAGGAAGACGAATCCTCAAGAGCACGAAGAGGATGCTTTGTGACGTGTTTGATTCTCAACTCGAAAGGAATTGATCTTCGCAACACGACCAAGGCTAACTCAGATTGAACAAACACGAAACTCTCTCTTTTGGGAAGTTTCTAATTCAGAAATTGTATTCTCAATAAAGTGTTTGCTGCCGAAAATAGAAATAACAAAGGCCTTAAATACTCCTAAGCTATTCGGCCCAAAAATACTAAAAACATACTAAAAATGGTCTAAGAATGTATATCAACCCACACGGCTAAAGACATACTAAAAATGGAAAGTAATGGAAGGTGTACACAAGTCATACACTCAACCATTATAAGCCATCGTCAACAAGAAGGCCTTAGGTGTGGCCGTGACAACCTCCTCCGGGACTTGGCGTGCAAGCATGGCTAGCGCATCTTGGAGACGATGAGCTTGGCTCCTAGTCATAGGCTCGGATGGTGGTTGAGTTGTGGATGGTCCTCCATCAAAGGGAATACCTCTAACCCTACTACTAGGACTAGAGATATTGAGTGTTATAAGTGTCGTGGTAGAGGCCATTATGCTAGGGATTGCATCAACACTAGAACTCTTGTTATTAATCATCTAGGACTTTATGAAAGTGAGAGTGATAGAGAAGATGATGAATACGTTGATGAGCATGTTGTGCATGATTCTGATTTGCATGAAAATGATGATGGCATTGAGTTTGAGCATGGAGAGTCTTTGATTTGTAAAAGAACATTGCATGTGCAACCGGCCCCTTGTGAGGACAATCAAAGAGAAAACTTGTTTCATACTCGATGCTTAGTTAAAGGAAAAGTGTGCAATATGATAGTGTTGCCATACCTTGAGGCACCTTACCAAAGCGAGAAGCTCTTTGTCATAGGTGGGGTACTTGAGCTCAGCTTCATTCAACTTCTCACTATAGTATCCAATGGGCCTTCCTCCTTGCATGAGCACGCCTCCTAGTCCCACTCCCGAAGCGTCACATTCAATCTCAAATGTGCTTGAGAAATCTGGTAACACTAGGAGAGGAGCATGCGTGAGCTTGGCCTTAAGGGTGTCAAATGCCTCCTCTTGCTTGGGCCCCCATTGGAAAGGGACATTCTTCTTTGTCAAATCAGTGAGAGGCGAGGCAATTGAGCTGAATTCTCTCACAAACCGGCGGTAGAAGCCGGCAAGGCCCAAGAAGCTCCTCACTTGAGTCATGCTCACGGGCACCGGCCACTCTTGTATGGCCTTGATCTTGTCTTGGTCCACCTTGAGCCCTTCCTTGCTCACTACAAATCCAAGAAAAACCACATAATCTGAACAGAAATGACACTTCTTGAAGTTTGCATAAAGCTTTTCTTTTCTAAGGACTTCAAGTACCAATCTTAAATGTTCAACATGATCTTGTAAGTTGTGGCTATAAACAAGAATGATACGGGGTAAGCCGTAATTGGCCCGATCTTGATGCACAACGTCTCTAAGAAGCAAAAGAAACACAAATCAAAGTGAGAATGGCAGAATTGAAAGAAGAAATGAACAAGTGAATGAGAAGAAACCAAGAACCCGGATTAGAAACCCTTGGCTGCGAATGAACCAAGAACAACTAAACCTAAAGTTGTTGACCAAGCCTCCTACAACTTCACACAAAGGAAGACGAATCCTCAAGAGCACGAAGAGGATGCTTTGTGACGTCTTTGATTCTCAACTCGAAAGGAATTGATCTTCGCAACACGACCAAGGCTAACTCAGATTGAACAAACACGAAACTCTCTCTTTTGGGAAGTTTCTAATTCAGAAAATTGTATTCTCAATAAAGTGTTTGCTGCTGAAAATAGAAATAACAAGGCCTTAAATACTCCTAAGCTATTCGGCCCAAAAAATACTAAAAACATACTAAAAATGGTCTTAAGAATGTATATCAACCCACACGGCTAAAGACATACTAAAAATAGCAATGGAAGGTGCACACAAGCCATGCACTCAACCAAGCTAAGTGTGAACCATGGTCAAAGAGAATGACCTAGGCGTGGTCGAGACAACCTCCTCCGAAACTTGTTGTGCAAGTGTGGCTAGCTCATCTTGGAGGCGACGAGCTTGGCTCCTAGTCATAGGACCGGATGGTGGTTGAGGTGTGGATGGTCCTCCATCATCCTCCCCTTCTTGAAGAGGATCCGACCACGGATCAATGGCTTGCGGTGTGGCTACGTCCGGCGAGTGGTAAGGTGTCAAATCTGCCACATTGAACGTAGCACTCACACCATAAGTGTCTGGTAGGTCAAGTATGTATGTGTTGTCTCCTACTCGGCGCAGCACCTTGAATGGTCCATCTCCTCTAGGTGCAAGCTTGGACTTCCGCAGCTCCGGAAAGCGCTCCTTCCTCAAATGCACCCATACGAGATCTCCGGGTTGAAACACCAACTTCTTGCGCCCTTTGTTGACCCATATCATCCAAAAACTAAGTTGAAAGACAACAAAGGACCCTTATATACTCCAAGGGAGTCGGCCCACACATGCCCATAAAGGCCCAACTAAAAGCCATAAAAGAAAAGCTAAAAACAAATCGTGCCTTTAACCGTGCAGCCCTCCATAGTGCAATTCCATGGCTCGTCTTCATTCCTCGTCGCATGGTTTGGCTTGGAACTGATGCGGGGATTAGCCGCGAGTGGCCCGATCTAGACGCCAAGAGACTCGAATGGAAGATGGAGGTGGAAACAAGAGAAAACCCAAGAGAACAAGTTAGCAAATGATAGGAAACAAAGAAATAAACAAGGATATAGGAACAACCGAAAGATGCAATGGAGAGACCCTTGGCAAACAATGTCGCCAATAACCAAACCAATGTGCACAAACGACCTTTCCTTCTACAATCTCCCACAACAATGGACGTGTCCAAAGAGCAAGAGAAGGAGGCGAGTGAAGCCTTGGAGCACCAAGATCATAGACGAAATTGACACAACGCAAGAGCAACCTAGCAAGTTTGAATCAACTTTGAGAAAACACTCCTATGGAGCTCTCAATCTTCATAATGCATAAAGCAAAGGTTCATAACTGAAATCATGTGTCCTCAAAATGATAACAAAGGAAGCCTTAAATACTATCTAAAGTAAAGGCCAAAACAAACCCTCAAAGGGCCCACACAAAAGCACCAAAAAGTAGTCTTAAGATACACCTAAAAGAAGGCAAGAAGGAAGGGGGTTCGGATGGGCCCCACAAGCAAAATCAACCCGGCCAAGGCTCGGCAAAAACAGTCAACAACTCGGCCAGGAACTCGGCCGAGTTGTAGGCCGAGTCAGGAGCTGTGGTCCTTGCTTCTTGTAACCTTCGTCTTTCGCGGAGACAGTTTCTATCCTAACTTCAGAAGGTTCGTTCTCTCTCTTCCTTGATCGGAATGGAGTGATTCCAACGCCCATAGATAGATCTTGAAGTATAGTTTCACTCCTAAAAATTTGAGAGTGATCGGAGTTGGAAATCAGAAGATATGGCACGTTTACTGAGGGGTTGCTGAAAGTTCCGGGAAGGAATTCAACGAAATGATTGTTGTGGGTGTTGGTGGTCTTCGTTCCCCCGCGCTTGGCTTGAAAGGTCACCAAGGTCCGTAGAATGGGCTCGGTGAAGTCCTCGACGAGGGTGGGCTCCCTTGAGACGTGAAGGCTAACCAAGTTATCGAGTTCCTTGTGCATACGCCTTGCTCGAGCCCTTTGTGAGTGGACCATCTCCTTCCTCAATGGTTTGGCTCGAACCCTTGTGAGTGGACCATCTCCTTCCTCAATGGTTTGGCTCGAACCCTTGTGAGTGAACCATCTTTCTTTGTGTGCAACTTGGGTGAAGCCTTGGATGCTCCCGCATCATTCTCCCCTTCTTGGAAAGGATTCGTCCTCGAATCAAGCATGTCCATGTCTTTGTCTTCCTTCCGCAAAGGGTGAACCAATTCAGCCACATGTGGGACGTCTTGATCTCCTGGTTCAAAGGGCACTTCTCCGGACTCCAACTTTGAGTAGCTCACACACTTCACTTCTTGGCCTGAAATCAAAGCACAAGAGACTCCATACAACTCCACAACTTGGTCAATAAAAGGGTTAGTCACATAAGATGCATTATGAAGTCCAGGGTATACAATGAATTCATCTTTCTTAGAGGGCTTAGTCATAACAACAATGGCAAAATAAGGTCCTCTATCAAGTGCACACAATTGTAAGAATTTAAGCATAAATCTTCCAATGACTACATGATATCCAAACAACCATGCACACACTATTTCACTCTTCTTCCTAGACCGATGTACATGCTTAGTGACGCAAGGATCAATATAACACACATGTATGGACATAAGGATCATGTTATGAACAAGATGCATTCCGCAGGACATGTATTGTCCTAGAGAACTTTGATGCACACAAGAATATTTAGTTTTACATGCAAGGACTGATTTTTCCATGTGTATTGTCCTATATGGAATGACATGCTCATTTGCAAACTCAAGAGATGGAATTGAAAAGGTGGAGATAAGGGGTACTTCCCTTGCATTAGTCTCCATTGGCACATCCTTCTTCTCTTGGTTGAAAATTGATTTCTTGGCTTCAACCTCTTCATGGGGTAGGAAAGGCAAGCTTGAAGGAACCATGTGGGTCCGGTCCATCCATGGAGTAGCCAAGGATTTGAATGAGCTACGCACAATGATGGGCAATCGATGCTTGACCCTTGCAGGTGAAGGAGATGTTTCTACAACATCCTTTTGTTTTTCCTTTGGCTCACTCTCCTCTCCTTTGGCCATTGGTTCAATAGCAAGAACCTCCTCATTTCTTCTTGGCTTGAATTCCTCAAGCATAGCTTGAATATATATGATATCTCTAGCTTCGGGAGAAGGGTTAGGAGTACTTCCTTTGGAGGCATTAGGAGCGTCGGCTGGGGGATTTAGGCTTGGCGGGGAGGGGCTTGGCTTAGCACTCCTCCTTGGCTCCCCTTGCTCCATATGAGGATGATAGCCTCGGTTTTGGCTACCACTTGAACTTCTTCCTCCTTGGGTCCTAGCCTTAGTTTGTCTCTCAACTTTGATGGCTAAGGGAAGCAATTGTGTGTGGTGTCGAGGCACAAAGCGAACTCTCATCAAGGCCTTCATTTGATTCCAAGTTGTCACGGGTGCATCTAAGGTTCTTTTCCTTTCTTTCACAAGATTATCCCACCATGTTAGTGCATAACCATTGAATTCAAGGGTGGCGAGTTGTACCTTTGTATGCTCGGGAAAGTTGTGACAACTCCAAATTTGTTCAATCTTGGCCTCCCATTCCATGTAGACATATGAATCACATTGGCCTTCAAAAGATGGAATCTTCACCTTGACCTTGTCAACTCCATTTTGCTCTTGCTCTCGGCCTCTCCTTGCTCGGTAGCCTCGATGTGGCTCATGCTCCCATTCTTCATCTTCATAGGCTCGCCTTGGCTCCTCATGATAGGCACGCCTAGGAATTCCCTGAAATTCATTTAAATGGTTAGGAGCATTAGGCTTATCTCTACGCCGAGGGAAGTTGGCGGTTATGGACACTCGGCGCGTCTCTTGGGCACGGCTGCGGGCTGCAGGCTTGGGCACTCTTGCTCCAATGCTACCATCCGATTAGACAAGATATCAATGTTGTCTGACATCGTCTTAAGCAAGTTGAACATCTCAGCTGTCACCACGGGGGATCCTTCTTCGGTTGGTGGGCTGCTATCACCTTCATTAGCCATGATCAACAAACTCAAGGAAAACAAGTTAGAGTTAGTGAAAACAAAACAATCCTCACAAGTGTTTGATCACTCACTCTCTTGTTGATTCGATACAAGCTTTGGAATGTAAGGTTGCCTTGAGAAGGACAAAAACTTCATATAAACTTGGTGAACTTAGACAACACTTAACCAATAGAGAAAAAAACTCTTGGATTTCGAATGATAGGCTCAAAGACACACACAATAGGAGACAAACAACAAGAAGGATGACACAACAAAGAATCGTGTTTAGGAAATTCAACAATGCAATGTCATACCTAGCTCGTTCCTACCAATACTCATGAACACATAAACAAGTTGTCAAAGGATAAAATGAGTGGTAAGATGATAGGCAATCAAGCTTGAGGTTCAAGGTAAGGTTCAAAGGCAATCCACAAATTTCAGACCACAACTCGGTTCAAGGCTCGGCCGAGTGATGGGCCGAGTTCTTCACTGTTTTTTTTTTTTTTTTTGATGATCAGAAAACTTGCAATGTGATAGCAATACAATATTAAGAGCAACAATGTCTTCAAACTAGAACAAGAAATAAACAAGAACAAGCCTTTCTCTTTTCTTTTTTTTTGGCTTTTGCTTTTCTTTTTCCTTCTTTTTCTGATATTCTTTTTTTTCTTTCACATAAAAAAAACGTGCAGTTACAAATAAACAAAAAAAAATAAAGGATATCTTGCTTCTAGTCCACTTTTTGGGGTAATGATATCCTAGGTAGCAAGTGGGGGAAAAGGCACTTTTTGCATGTCTTTTTGGGTCAGTTTTTGCAGGCCTTTTGGGGCTGAAATGACAGACCTTTGGGGCAGAAAATAGCTGGGTTTTGGGGCTAGAATGTAGGTGGGTTTTAGGGGCTAAGTGTAGCTGGGTTTTGGGGTTGCTTTTGTGGGTTTTTGAGTGGGTTTGAGGGAATTTTCGGATGGGGTTTAAGGGTGTTGCAGCTGGGTTTTGTGGGGGAGTTTTCAGCAGCTTGGAGGGGGTGTTTGGTGGTGGTGGAAGGTGGTGGTGATGGGGTTTTGTGGTGGCAACAAAGAAGCAACAAGTTCATGCATGCACAAGCACAAGTAATCACAATTTAAGCACAACAAGCATGAAGAACATGAAGAACAAGATGAACATGAAGAACAAAAGAAAATGGAAAAGAAGACTCAAAGAAGAAACACCTTGATGGTGGTTCGGCTGGGTGGTGGTGATGGCTTGACGTCGAGATGGCTCTGATACCAATTTGATGCGGGGATTAGCCGCGAGTGGCCCGATCTAGACGCCAAGAGACTCGAATGGAAGATGGAGGTGGAAACAAGAGAAAACACAAGAGAACCAGTTAGCAAATGATAGGAAACAAAGAAATAAACAAGGATATAGGAACAACCGAAAGATGCAATAGAGAGACCCTTGGCAAACAATGTCGCTAATAACCAAACCAATGTGCACAAACGACCTTTCCTTCTACAATCTCCCACAACGATGGATGTGTCCAAAGAGCAAGAAAAGGAGGCGAGTGAAGCCTTGGAGCACCAAGATCATAGACGAAATTGACACAACGCAAGAGCAACCTAGCAAGTTTGAATCAACTTTGAGAAAAAACTCCCATGGAGCTCTCAATCTTCATAATGCATAAAGCAAAGGTTCATAACTGAAATCATGTGTCCTCAAAATGATAACAAAGGAAGCCTTAAATACTATCTAAAGTAAAGGCCAAAACAAACCCTCAAAGGGCCCACACAAAAGCACCAAAAAGTAGTCTTAAGATACACCTAAAAGAAGGCAAGAAGGAAGGGGGTTCGGATGGGCCCCACAAGCAAAATCAACCTGGCCAAGGCTCGGCAAAAACAGCCAACAACTCGGCCAGGAACTCGGCCGAGTTGTAGGCCGAGTCAGGAGTTGTGGTCCTTGCTTCTTGTAACCTTCGTCTTTCGCGGAGACAGTTTCTGGCCTAACTTTAGAAGGTTCGTTCTCTCTCGTCCTTGATCGGAATGGAGTGATTCCAACGCCCAGAGATAGATCTTGAAGTATAGTTTCACTCCTAAAAATTTGAGAGTGATCGGAGTTGGAAATCAGAAGATATGGCACTTTTACTGAGGGGTTGCTGAAAGTTCCGGGAAGGAATTCAACGAAATGATTGTTGTGGGTGTTGGTGGTCTTCGTTCCCCCGCGCTTGGCTTGAAAGGTCACCAAGGTCCGTAGAATGGGCTCGGTGAAGTCCTCGACGAGGGTGGGCTCCCTTTAGACGTGAAGGCTAACCAAGTTATCGAGTTCCTTGTGCATACGCCTTGCTCGAGCCCTTTGTGAGTGGACCATCTCCTTCCTCAATGGTTTGGCTCGAACCCTTGTGAGTGAACCATCTTTCTTTGTGTGCAACTTGGGTGAAGCCTTGGATGCTCCCGCATCAGGAAGGTCACCAAGGTCCTTAGTATTGATTCGGTGAAATCCTCGATGAGGGTGGGCTCCCTTGAGACATGTAGGCTAACCAACCTTCTTGTTGTCGATCCTGACTTCTGCCCCTGCCTTGGCAAGCAACCGGGCACCAAAACTCCTATGACAACAACAACAAGGCAAATCAGAAAAAAACTGTAATTACTAATTAGATTAGGGTTTATTAAAAAAGGGTAATTGAGTGAGAAAATTGAACCTTGTTACAGGTCTGTTAATCTAGAGATGTGCATGTCCTTCAGGTACCCTACCAGTAACAAGATTCCCAATATCATTTAGGGCTTTCCTGTTTCTCCCATCCGTTGCTAAGTTCTTTTGTTTTCCACCAACTATCGCTTTGCCTAATCGAAATTCACAATCTAAGTTACGCAAATTCATACAATTAGAAGTATATAAGCAAACCAATTATTGTCATGTGATTTTGTATGCATATGCATTTTATACCGCTTGGAAATTGAAGGACTATTAGAATACTAAATTTTCATCAAACACCCTACAGTTTACTATGGTATGCCCTTTGAAAGGAAAAAAGCAGAAGAGGATGAGGGGAAATCTCAAAGGAAATCTGATACTGGGTGAAAATCCTTGCAAATAAGCCAGACAATCATAGACTTTACCATAAAAGTTAAGTGACTTCCTTACTGCCCCTATTGACATGTTTATCACAGCGTTCCTCTATATTTGATCTAGTAAGTAGTAATTAGCTATACACAAAGGGTAGCCACTAATGCTGCAAAATAGCAAATTTATTTGATGCAGGGGCATCCAAGAGTTCATGCCTATGCAGCCAAGTGCAAGCCAAGAGCATTCCCGGTGCCCATGATGACCGGCGCGCGGCTAGGCCTCCCGATGCCAAGTCTTGTCCGAATCATTGCGGCTCAACCCTGCATCATTATTAATAAGCAGAGCTGCAGAACATACAAAAAATATCATGCATTTTTACAACGTCATATAATCTGGATCTACTCTAAGTTCCATCTGCATATACAAGACAAGTCTCAAAACTCCCACTGCATATAACTCATGGAGACTAATCAGACAGGCACAACACGACAAATCAAAACTTTCAACTATACATGAAACAGTATCTTGATTAAATTCATAAGCCTCAATGCAGCATGATGCGGCTTCCCTAACAACATGGTTTGGGTCATTCAACATATGCAATATCTGAAGGAACCAATATAATTCCATCAGAGGAATTAGAACAATGAGAGCAGATGAAAAGTATAATCCAAAGATCAAAAGATCACAACTTCACAGAGCAATCATACAGGAGGGAGTATAGCTCGCAGAAGTGGAAGCTCAGTAGAGGCAAATAGATCAATGGATGACATCACAGTCCGTGCAAACTCTTCCCGAACTCTCCAACTTTTGTGCTCCCATTCCCAAGCATAAGACCCGGCTCTTTCAACTATTATTGTTGGTGAAGATACCTGCAATGGGCATTAATACAACCTACTACTAGAAAACATGTCCATTTTGGACACTTTTTTTAACACATTTTGACACTTTAAGCGTCGTTGATTTTCATCTCGACGCTTTATAGAAGCGTCGAGAGTTTCAGTGTCGAGATTGATCGACGCTTGTTTGCGTCGACGATGCATCCCGACGCCTGTTGTGGGTGAGAAACCACATAACTAGGCAATTTTGACGTCTAAAAGCGTCGAAAATGGCACTTAATTTAGGCCACAAAAGACGTTTAAAAGCGTCGAGAAATGCAACATTGACGCATGTTCTAGACGCTAAAAAGCGTCGAAATTGTCTCTCAATACCCAGCAGATTTTCATGACAACAAAATGCGTCGTAATTACTTGGCACCAAGATCGTACAAGTATATGTCTAGACGGAAAAAAGCGTCGGATATTTATCAAAAATAAAGAAAAAAAAAACATAATAATATGATACAAATTAATTACTATACAATATAATCAAACATCAAATTTTCTGTTCATTTGTACAACAAAAGAAAGATCTAAAACACATCTTAATTACTATACCCAGCAGATTTTCATGACAACAAATTTTCTGTTCAGTAATGTTATGCCAAGTATAGTGCGACATGACAATGCCACAAAAGAAAACAGTCAAAATTCCACTAAGATTGATAAGCTGCAAGGAAGCATTAAACAATGGTTTTCAGTTAAGATGAGACACAGATTCTCTCCAAAGTAAGTATTGTATATATACCTAAGCTATCATGTAAGATAAATAAGCCATAAGCATCATGATCGCGATTTCCCGGTCTGTGGAATGCCTGTTGCACCAAGAAAAGATGTTAGCTGAATTGGTAACAATAATGGTTTTCAGAGAAAATATTTGTGTTACTGAATTGTACCTTCCAATGTAAAGTGACTTTATGATGAAAGCACTTAAAAGTCCAACCTGTAATTTTCCCACAAGTAACAAGTTAGGCTAGTAGTAGTTACATGTAATTTCCAAGGTCTACAAACCAAAAACGATAGGTTGATATTCCAAAATTTCAAAGCATCACACAACTATTGAAACTAGCTAATGAGCTCATTACTATACATATAAGAAGCTTCAAATGAATATCCCGCAACACCAAGAATAGTGCTGGTGCAGAAGAGGTAAAGGAAGGTTCCAATCAAGCTTAAAACTGTCAAGCCATTAACTTCATTGAAATCAAGTGATTGTATGGAATTGAAAAGCACTATGGAAGTGGCGTCGTTAACTACACCCTCTCCAAATACAACACTGTACAACAATGGTGTTTCATCCTGATTGAGAACTTACAACATGAAAGACAAAGAATTATAAATCTAATAGGCTCACTCAACTCCTTTATCATGAACTATGTTATAATTTCCAGATTTAGATTGTACCTGCAAGGTACAAACTGAATCTGTGGCTGATAATATGGCACCAATAGCTACAGAATTTGAATGCTCAATCAGTTCATTTGTCAAAAGTTATCAACAAGAGTAGGAATTATCAACACTATGATGACTATGAATTACCCAAATAGTCTTTTACACCGAGTTGTGTCACACCAAGTCTTTTGAATTATCAATTTGAATGCTCAATCCTAGTTAATCTTATTTTAGATAACATCTTGTGTACCTCTTTTTGGATCTGAGACTCCATTTCGATTTGTAGTTCTATGATCATCACTTTCAATCTAGCCTGCAGAAATGAGGAGTATCAATAAAGGATACGATTTAAAACAAGTATTCCACATACCAAAGGTTGACTTCAAAGCATCAGACAAGTTAATTAATGTTTAATATCACCTCTTCCTTAATCAAATCTTGTTTTTCCTTTGTTTCTACCAAGGTTGACTGCAAAAGCAAATATTGCACAAGACAAAAAAAAATCATCATTACAGAGTAGGAAAGAGGAGCGACCACTAAAATGGTTCTACAACAAACAAATCAATGTTTTTATCTTTCTTCTACAAGCCAAACATCAGTAACTTGTTAATGAAGTGCTCATATAGAATAAAGACTAACTAGTTTAAAAGCGCAACAATTGACTTCTCAATACAAATTGAATCTTTAGTTGCAACATTAGTGGGCTCAGACAATCATCGCGGTTTGTCAACGAACATACCATTTGTGCTATTTTTGTATTCCTGCAATGCTCTTCTCCTATAACATTGATTACAAACAGAAATCAGGACATTAGAAAAACAGAAAATAAAAATTGTTGGAAGGAAAAAAAAACATTTACAAAGTCTATTATAAAACATTGGAAGTATACCTTGAGCATAGAGGTATGTACAGTGCACTTGATGGCATCAGCAGCAGCTCTTGATCTCAGATAATACATTCATGTCTTCAACCCCTTTTACCCACAACAGTTGACAAATTAATGCAATTAGCTTATAGACATGTAAAACAAACTGTGGTGGATATGGACAAAATGCCAATGTGCTGCTGTGTTAACACGTGTGAAAGCTATCGTATAGGACAAGTGCAGTCCATGTAAAATATATAAACTATGAAAAAAAAGAACTGCTTAAGAGATAAACATAATTTCCTTCCAAGAAAAGAACTGAACTTCAAACAAATAATGACAAACAGAACTAACAAAATGTCAGGTGATAACAAATAATGACAAATAAACATAAAAGAGGCTCGAAGAAACGCTTGGCCAAATCCAATAGTATCTGGACTGGTTCACATAAGTATAAGGTGATAACTTAAAGCTATATGTGATACCAAGTGGCAGAAGTTACCTCTTAAGCATTTGAGTTGCGCTTCAATTTTTAAATTGTTGTCCTCATGATAACACATCTCCGAGACAAATGATTTGTGCTCTAAATGAAGATCACGCACATTCGATCTCAAGTTGTTAACTTCTAGTGCTAAATCATTTGATGTCCTCTTCCTGCACAAATCTAAGCAAGTATAGTCGAAAATCAAGGTTGAGCACAAACCCAAGCACAGAACACAATAAACTATCTAGAGCATTATATAAGAGAGGACAAACCACTGCTGCTAGGAATGGCCATGGAGACAGCTGAATGGAGCTTATCCTTCAAGCCTGACATATCATCTACTGCTACAACTAAATTTCCCAAAATGCTTATAGATTTTTCACAAGCTTTTTCATCATATTCAATCATCTGGCTGGGAGAGCCATTTGCAGAGCAACTTTCAGTTGCACCTCTTTCTGCAAGTCTCCTATGAAAAGCAATGTTGGCAGAAGATGAAACATTTGTAGAGAAGTTAATCAGCAGTTCAGTACACTAAGCAGAATTTCACTCTGAAATTATATCTGTGTTATCAGAAACAGATGCATCACAAGTAGTTAAAACTTAAAAGTAAGATTTTAACCCTCCGCTATTGCATCAAAGTTAGACCAGATATCAAAACACAAAATTCCCTCCTTATATTGCTGAGAAAATATGCAGTATATCTCCACAACAACTGCCCACCATTTCCCTGTGGTTGCCCTAAAAACGACATCAGATTCATCCTGCAACAAGTTCGAACATCGAAAAAAGCATTAGCAGTAAAGATATAACTCTTCATCTTATAAAACAGAACCAAGAACTTCCAGCCACTCTTTCTCATCTCAGAGATAAACTGATGTACCTTGATCTATTCGGGTATAATCTTATATAGGAGAAATTAATTATTGTTAGAAGTAACAATATTTCTTTGTGTCAATTCAGCACACAATAGAAGCAAAAAAGAAACCTTTCTACTCATCGGCCTGTTGGTAGGAACACTTGTAACTGTGAGCTTGTATATGCTTTCAAATTCTGCACTCTCGGTTGCTGCTGTGCCAGTCATCCCACAAAGTTTTGGAAACTGAAATGGTATGGCATCGGGCAGTTTTTTTTGTTTTTTGAGGAAAAGGTACTGCAGTGGCTAAGCTGCGAGACAGAGCAGTGGCTAAGCTGTAGAAGTGCACCAAAATTCTGTTAGACCTACGAGACAGAGCAGAAGATGTAGAAGACCTGCGAGACAGAGCAGAAGAACAATGAAGATCTATACAGTGGCTAAGCTGCCCAACATCTTGAACGTGAGAATCAAATAGTCGAGCATTCCTGTTAGACCACAGTACAGTGCCCAGATTGAAGTGCACCAAAATTCTGGTTGTAGGGACATAACTTCCTGGAATGCAGGGAACTGTCTCTAAAATAGCATAGCTTCAGAGCAATACCAGAAGACATGAATTTCAGATTCAACCTTACCAGGACAAAGCGGGCAAATAGCTTTGAAAACAATCTTGCGCTTGATAAGATTAGAGAGGCAAGGTAGAAAGCCCTTGAAGGAGCGCCATAAAAGATTTTTTGCACGTGGAATGATTTTCATATTCCAGATCTTCTTCCAATGGCAGGAAGTGTTGCTCAAAGGTGATGAGTCTGAAGTTTCAGCAATCTTGTGCCGTAAGCTTTGAGAATAAACTACAAAAAACAAAAAGCAAAATCTAATAAAATATAAAACATAACCAATTGTTAGATTTACCATCAATGACGTGATTAGCTGACAGCGAGCAAAATCGTAGGCCATCCACAATAGAAAAATTTTCTTAAAATTTTTTAGTTATTTTTTGAGATTTTTCTCTCTTCTACATGAATTTAAAAAATCCTATTTCAAATTCTATACAATGAAGAAATTTATAAAAAATTTCTTTTTAAGAAAAAAATATAAATAAAATAAGATACATATAGTAAGAAAGAAAAAAAATATATAAAGGTCAATAGACACCTCCACTTTATTGGAGAAATGAGTTTTCTTCTTCAAGAAACTACACTTCATTCAAGGTGAGTTTCTCTTCCATTTTTCTGACATTTTATTAATTTTCTTTTATTTTTAAATGTTTAACCTAACCCAATATCCCTAACCCACCCCTAATCTACCCTAAACCCGGCCTAATCTACCCAACCCATTACCGAAACCCTAATCTACCCAGCCCAGCCCATTTCCCACCCTAACCCTAAATACCCCTTCTGAGCTCTCACTCTTCACTCTCTCGTCTCACTCTTCGCCGCTCTCTTCTCCTCTCCTCTCTTCGCCGCTCTCTGACCCTCCCTAACCCGCCTAACCCTCCCTAACCCTCTAAACCCCTTACCCCATAACCATAGGATTTAACCATATTCCCCTAACCCTAGGGTTTCTGGGGTAAAAATTAATCATAAACCCCTAACCCCCATAAACCCCCATAACCCTCTAACCATAGGGTTTCTGGGGTAAAGCTTAACCATATACCTAAACCCCTACCCCCTAACCCTAGGGTTTATAGGGAAACCCCTAAACTAAACCATAAATCCTAAACCATAAACCCCTAAACCCCCTAACCATAACCCCCTAACCCTCTAATCATAGGGTTTCTGGGGTAAAGCTTAACCATATCCCTAAACCACTACCCTTACCTCTAGGGTTTATGGGGAAACCCCCAAACTAAACCCCTAAACCCTAAACCCCCCTAACCCCAAGGTTTTTAGGGTAAACCCTAACCCCATCACTTAAACCCCCTAAACCCTATACCATAAATCCCAAATCCTAGGGTTTCTGGGGTTTTGGGGTTTGGATTTTGTGCTTTCAGGGCTAGGGTTTAGCTTCACGATGATAAACCCTAGCCCTGAAACCATAAAATCCAAGCCCTAGCCCTGAAACCCCCTAACCTAGCCCTAGCCATAGCCCTAGGGTTTTTGGGGTAAAATTTAACCACATGCACACTTGTATCTCTTCCCCTAGGAAACAATTCATATTCAAGCAAAGGGAAAGGAATACGAAAAGTAGAGACAAGTGATACTTCCCTTAGATGTGTCTTCTTCTTTTCAAGACAAGAATGTGTTTCCTTGACATGCTTAACATCCATGGCATGGACCTCTTCTTGGAGTGAGAATGGTAAGTACGAGGGAACCATAAGTGTTGCATCCATCCAAGGAGTAGCCAAAGAGTTTGGAGAGCTACGCGCAATAGTGGGTCGATGCTTGATCCTTGTAGGTGAAGGAGATGTTTCTATAACGTCCTTTTGTTTTTCCTTTGGCTCAACCTCCTCTCCTTTGGCCATTGGTTCAATAGCAAGAACCTCATCCTTTCTTCTTGGCTTGAATTCCTCAAGCATAGCTTGAATACATGTGATATCTCTAGCTCCGGGAAAAGGGTTAGGAGTACTTCCTTTGGAGGCATTAGGAGCATTGGCTGGGGGATCTCGGCTCGGCGGGGAGGGGCTTGGCTTAGCACTCCTCCTTGGCTTCCCTTGCTCCATATGAGGATGATAGCCTCGGTTTTGGCTACCACTTGAACTTCTTCCTCCTTGGTTCCTATCCTTAGTTTGTCTCTCAACTTTGATGGTTAAGGGCAACAATCGTGTGTGGTGTTGAGGCACAAAGCGAGCTCTCATCAAGGCCTTCATTTGATTCCAAGTTGTCACGGGTGCATCTAAGGTTCTTTTCCTTTCTTTCTCAAGATTATCCCACCATGTTAGTGCATAACCATTGAATTCAAGGGTGGCGAGTTGTACCTTTTTATGCTCGGAAAAGTTGTGACAACTCCATATTTGTTCAATCTTGGCCTCCCATTCCATGTAGACATATGAATCACATTGGCCTTCAAAAGATGGCATCTTCACCTTGACCTTGCCAACGCCATTTTGCTTTTGCTCTTGGCCTCTCATTGCTTTGTAGCCTCGATGTGTCTCATGCTCCCATTTTTCATATTCTAACTCCTCTTCATAGACATGCCTTGGCTTCTCATGATAGGCACGCCTTGGAATTCCCTGAAATTCATTTAAATGGTTAGGAGCATTAGGCTTATCTCTACGCCGGGGGAAGTTGGTGGCTATGGGTACTCGGCGCGTCTCTTGGGGCACGGCTGCGGGTTTGGGCACTCTTGTCTCCAATGCTACCATCCGATTGGACAAGATAGCAATGTTGTCCGACATGGCCTTAAGCATGTTGAACAACATAATGCTAAGGGAGAAATGGAAAGATTCAACATTTGGTATGAGGATTGAAAGTTGATCAGGCATTATCCTACTAACAAAGATAATGCCTAGAAAAACTCTAACAAATGCTAACTGAACCCATTAGAATAGGTATTTATTCCTAAACAATTTAACTTAACTTAACAGTTCTTCAAGGTGAACTTGCTAGTGTATTAAAGCAAGAGGAAATTATGTGGCATCAAAAATCCAGAGAGCAATGGCTTACATCGGGGGATAGAAATACATCGTTCTTTCACATGTCCACGATTGTCAGGCGCAATCGTAACAGAATTGATGTGTTGAAAGTTGATGAGGAGACTTATATTGAGGACAATGTTGCTATGGAAGAGTTGTATCCAAACTTGAGAACATACCTTGATTTCCACACATGTGATTTGAACATCCAGAATCAACAAACCAAGCATCTTCCCTCTTTGTTCCTTTGAGTTCCACATGTGTCATGAGAAGAACTTCATCTTCCTCCTCCATTTCTGCATAATTTGCCCCGTTGTTCCAGGTTGGACATTCATACTGAAAATGCCCCAACTTGTGACACTTGTAGCACTCGACCAAAGCTTTATTGGCAGACCGCCCTCTTCCTCTGCCTCGGCCTCTGAAGTATCCAGATGAAGAGCCTCTCCCTCTGCCCCGGACATTCAGAGCTTGATCATCTTCTTCATAGGTGGTTTTCCTGAACTTTTGTTCATGAACATCCAAGGAGCTCTGCAGTTCATCTATGGACATGCTTCCGATGTCTCGTGATTCCTCAATAGAAACCACCACATACGTAAACTTGTCCGTTAATGTTCGAAGAATCTTCTCTACAATCTTCGAATCCGGCATGGTTTCACCATTGCTTCTCATCTTGTTGGAAACCGTCATTACTCTTGCAAAGTAATCGACTATCTTCTCGTCTGACTTCATGGCGAGTACTTCAAATTCCCTTCTCAGTGTATTGAGAAGAGATCGCTTCACCCTCTCATTTCCTCCAAACTTCCTCGTCAATGAATCCCATATTTTCTTGGATGTTGATCGATCCAAGATCTGTTCAAAAATAGTTCGATCAATAGCCTGGAATAAGTAATGCTTTACTTGATGATCCTTCAACCTGAGATCCTCCAAGATTCTTCGCTGGACTACAGTCGTCTCTACTCCTTCTGCAAATTTAGTGAATCCACCAGCCACTAGGAGCCATAACCCTTTCGCTCGCAAGAGATTTTCCATCAATTCACTCCAATGATCATAATGACCATCAAATTTCGGAATTTTTGTGAGTGTTTTGTCGTCGCTCATGGTGTTTTTCTCTCTCGGATCACTCGCTCTGATACCAAATGTGAAGATTGTTTGCTAGAAACTCACAAATTAGCACCCAAATGATCTAATTTATTGAATATCCTTCAGGTGCCTTTTATTGGGTTACAAAAACTAAACTGCAACTACTAACAAGGGCCATACCGGCCACTTATCCTACTAACAAAGATAATGCCTAGAAAAACTCTAACAAATGCTAACTGAACCCATTAGAATAGGTATTTATTCCTAAAGAATTTAACTTAACTTAACAGTTCTTCAAGGTGAACTTGCTAGTGTATTAGAGCAAGAGGAAATTATGTGGCATCAAAAATCCAGAGAGCAATGGCTTACATCGGGGGATAGAAATACATCGTTCTTTCACATGTCCACGATTGTCAGGCGCAACCGTAACAGAATTGATGTGTTGAAAGTTGATGAGGAGACTTATATTGAGGACAATGTTGTTATGGAAGAGTATGCAGTTGATTTTTACCGGTCCATTTATACTCTTCCTCCAACAGAGGTTATAGTGCGTGGTGTTTTTCCTTCTGTTGCAGACTTGCAACTATTGTCTGGAGTATGTTGGATGCCCCTGTTTCTGATTTGGAAATTTTTGGAGCAGTCAAAAACATGGGTGCTCTGAAAGCCCCGGGAAAAGATGGCTTTCAACCTATTATCTTTCAAAAGTATTGGCACATTGTGGGGGAGTCTGTGATTGTTGCAACCCGTCATTTCTTTGTTTTTGGGCGCCTTCCTGACGGTCTTAACGACACCCGTATTACTCTCATCGCTAAAGTGGCAAAACTTGAGCTAATTACTCAAATTCGACCGATTGCTCTCTATAATGTCTTGTATAAGGTTATTACGAAAGTGATGATTAACAGAATTCAGAAGGTGATGCTCATTGGGCCGACTCAGGGCAGCTTTATTCCTGGCCGTGTGATCACGGATAACATTGTTCTTTGTCAGGAGGTTGTACATTCTATGCATAAGAAGAGCAGGCGTACGAGGTGGATGCTCTTAAAGTTGGACCTGGAGAAGGCGTATGACCGCCTGCGGTGGGATTTTGTTGCAGATACTTTGTCTGAGTGGATCTATGAATGTATAGGGTGTACTTCTATGCAGCTGGTGTGGAATGGCGAAGTTACAAATTCGTTTCGTCCTACCCGGGGTATTCGCCAAGGGGATCCGATGTCGCCTTATTTGTTTGTTCTTTGTGTTGAGAAAAAACATTGTTGAAAAATACCTGAAAACAACACATATTCTACAATATGAGAAAAAACGGAATGCTCTTGGCAATGGACAAAAATGACTGAAATTCTGGATGAATTTAAGAAGGGACTCATCTGACAAGTTGGTAATGGCAGAACAATCAAATTTTGGACTAACAAAAGGATTTCCACGACACCTTTATGTGACAAAATCACAATGCAACCAAATCAGAACACAAAGGTTTTGGTGGCGGATTTCATCTTACCAGACAAAACATGGAATAAGGCTCTAATTGAACAAATATTACCATCTGGCATATCTAAAAAAATTATATCCACACCAATCCCGATAAACAATATACATGACAAAATGTACTGAGAGGCAAGCAAAAATGGCTGATTTTCTACAAAAACGGCTATGGAAATGATTAACAAGAACAAAAGGTATACGTCCTACGACTCTTCTTGGATTTGGAAGATGGATACATATCCTAAGGTTAATAATTTTGTTTGGAAAATCATGAAAAATGGACTGCCGACAAAAGCTAGACTTGCTAAAAAAGGTGTTGCATTACCCCAGGGATGTATTCGATGTAATGCACAAATTGATGACCTGAATCATCTTCTCTTTCAGTATAACCACACCATGAAGACAATAGAAAAAGTAAACAATCAAACATTGGGAATTATTAGGTCTTTAAACCTTGGAAATAAAAAAACATATGAAATAGTTGAAGAAATTAGAAACAAAACCAATCGATCACAATTCGAATAACTGGTTGTTTCGTGGTGGAGAATTTTGTTTTATAGAAACCAACAAAGCTTTGGAAGACCTAATGATGATACAGACATGATAAAGGATGTACCTATCTATATCAAAAACCAAACCCATAACTGGAAACAAACAAAACATTGGAACCCAGACTGTTTACATGAAATTGTAAAGAAAAAAGGCAACAACAAAAAGCCAAGACGAACACATATGAAATGGAAAAAACCACCAGAGAGTTTTATCAAAATCAACACTGATGGATCTACCAAAACGAATGGAGACTCTAGCTATAGATACATTTTTAGAAATAACAAAGGTGATTCAACTTTCTTGTTTGGCGGAAAAATTGGAACTTCAACCCCACTAAAAACAGAAACCATTGCAGTTAGAAATGCGTTGGTTAAAGCCTATGAATTAGGCATTAAAAATATCCAAGTTGAATGCGATAACTTCACCATTGTTAACGTCCTTAATAAAATCTGGCATTATCCATGAGATATTGAAATTCTTATTTCTGATATCTTTGTGTTTTATAACTGTTTTCTTAAGTCTAGATTCGTCATGTCTTCCGAAAAACTAACGCCGTGGCCGACTTCATTGCTACGATGGGACAACAGGTTTCTTTGGAAGATATTAGAGTAAATATAACACTTTTAGTTTTCATCCAAAATGATGTTATAGATTGAGAAACCGACTCTTTGTGATTTCCAGTCTAAATCTTACCGTATAAAAAAAAAGTTGTAGAATTAAATATAACATGAACCAGCAGTAATTTCCACCCACACTATTAGTTTATTACAGTCATTCGCGCCAATTGGAGTTACCGGATCCGTAAAAAGATTCAACTGATGTCACAATCTCTCTCCCACTGATCCAAATTTCAACCCCAACAAGTCAACAACAACAAAATTCACACTCCAATAGCAATACCAAACTCAAAAATGGCTTCCACCTCCACCAATCTCCTCCTCCTCATCATCTCCCTCTCTCTACTCCCGCAACCCTCCACCGCCCTCCGCCGCCATCATCCTCCGCCGGAAAAGTTCAATTCCGCCGCCTCACCAACCGCCTACTTCGAGGTCACTAAACCAATCAACCGCCCCACCACCAAACCCTGCTCTTACCTCATCCTCCGCCACGATTTCGGCTACACCTACGGAAAGCCCCCTGTTTTCGCCGCGTATACTCCTCCCACGGATTGCCCGGAGAAGGAATTCTCCGCCGTCGTCCTCGAGTGGTCCGCCACCTGCAAAGGCCGCCAATTCGACCGGATCTTCGGCGTCTGGCTCGGCGGCGTCGAGCTCCTCCGCAGCTGCACCGCCGAGCCTCGCCCTAACGGGATCGTCTGGAAAGTGGAGAAGGATGTTTCTAGGTATTACTCTCTTCTTATGTCCAACCAAACCCTAGCTGTCTATTTGGGTAATCTTGTTACTAGCACTTATACCGGGGTTTATCATGTCGAGATCTCAATTCACTTCTACCCGGTTGAGGGTTCGGGTTCGGGCCTGGTATCTGGGTTTGGAAATTGGGCGGATTTGATCATGCCCATCTCTAGGAATTTGCCGCTGAACGATGGGTTGTGGTTTGAAATTGATAACTCCACTGATGTTGAAACCAAGGAATTTGAAGTTCCAGTGAATGCGTACAGAGCTGTTCTGGAGGTTTATGTGTCCTTCCACGAGAACGATGAGTTTTGGTACTCTAATCTCCCCAATGATTATATCTCCGCCAACAATCTCTCCGGTGCCAACGGAAACGGGCCGTTCAGAGAGGTTGTTGTGACCTTGGATGACAGTGTTGTTGTGGGTGCTATTTGGCCCTTCACTGTGGTTTATACAGGAGGGATCAATCCACTTCTGTGGAGGCCCATCACCGGCATCGGCTCCTTTGATCTCCCAACTTATGACATTGAGCTGACTCCCTTCTTGGGGGAGTTGCTGGATGGGAAGACTCACAGGATTGGATTCTGTGTCACGAATGCGCTCAATGTGTGGTACGTAGATGCAAACTTGCATCTTTGGCTGGATAAGAAGAGCTCAAGAACCGTGGGGCAACTCTCGAGCTACCGTGCTCCTGACCTCCAGGTTTCTGTGAAATCAGGCTTTTCCGGCTTGAACGGGACGTTTGTGACCAAGGCAAACCGGACTGTATCCTCTGCTGGCTGGGTGAGATCTTCCTATGGCGACATCACTACGTCCTTCACTCAAGAGTTCAGTTATCTTAACCTTATGCTGATGGGGGAAAACGGAAATCTGCAGATAGTAAACCAGACCATTGAATTCGACACTAGTGTTTCAATCATACAACAACTTCCCTCTTTACCAAGACGCCGTCTTCTGAAGCCCTCACATTCCAATCATACAACAACTTCCCTCTTTACATGTACTCAGCCCAAGTTGATCAAGGCAAAGATGGCTACGTCGAGTTGGCGAATGTCACACTAGGGTTTAACGAGGACAGGATCTCGGATAGCGGTCTTGGGGGCGCAATAAGCTCGCTTAAGAACCTGCAAAACGCACAAGGCGTCATGGTGGTGCACGACAATTTGGTGGTGAGCGGATTTGGGAGCACACAACAAGCATACGAATACAATAGCAGTAGGGAACCGTGCTACTTGAGGAATGTGAGCAGCTCCAACTACACCATCATGTATGATGAAGTGAGCACTGAGTGTATCCAGAAACAGCAGCATTGTGAAATTGTGAAGCAGCAGCCTGTTGCTTTGCCACTGTAACTTGTTCCTATATATCAGCTTGTTCTTGGTTGGTTTCTGAACAGATCTCCTGCTTGCTAGTGCAGTGCAGGACTCAGTGTTCCCTTGTGATACGCGTGTATGACGAATGATGGCAGATGAGTATGTTGTAAATAAGGTGTGATGCTAGCTGGTTTCTGAATCCAAATAACCAAAACTAAATTCAGTATAAATGAGAGCTACAGATCCATTATGGGACAAATTCACTACTTTCATAATTAATATTGTAATGAAGCTCATGAAGTCAGAAAATACAAGGAGCAAAATCGAGTAACTTGTTGCTTATGTCGGAACGCATGCACATAATACAGTATTATGCAGTAAGCTTACTTTGTTGATTATTGTGGCAACACAACATGCAATTAATTATTGTAATTTGTAAAAGCTTTCCTTAATGCAAACCATGGGCTTATTTTTGACGGAATTCTGTTCAAGAATTCAAAATCTATTATTATATATACTAGTGTAGTAAGCTTCCTTTGTTGTTTATTTTATGCAGTAAAGCTTATTTTGTTGTTTATTTTTTCTTACATTTAAAAAAATAGTATATTAAAATTATATATTTAATCGATATAGAACTGTTATGGAATTGATGAATGATAATATAAAAAAAGACTAATTGAATACAAAATATTAAAGAGATTGATAAAATATTATCAAAAGAGAGGCAAAACTATCCATAACTTTATATATATTAAAAATTGGCTAATTAATTTTGAAGCAGGGATATAATAAAGAGATTGACAAAATATTTTCATAATATTCTTATTATTGAAATTGGAAAGAAAGAAGATATGAAATTGATTTAAAAATCTTTGTGATTGATTTGTATGTAAATTAGGAAGAAATTAAGTAGGTTTATGAACAAATCTTGATAAGCCATATGCTTTTGATTAACATGTTTAGTTTTAAAAATAAAATAATCTTATATAATTATTGTGATTGATATGTTTAGTTTAGGAAATAAGAGAATCTGATAAATATTTATTATATTGAATTTGAAGAAAAACGAAAAATTGATAAAATGTCATATGACAGAAAGAATAAGAGGATGTCATGTAACATAAGAAGGGGGTGAGCTTAATAGGCCAGGTAGATGTCATTTGGCTTATAGAGGTTGTGATTTAGTAGATATATAATAGATTTTGAGGTTTAAAAATGTAAAATTATATCTTAAAAGTATTTATGGAAGAAAGTAGATTACGAAAATAATTGTGTGATTCTTTTCTATTTAAATTAGGAAATGTGCGATTGATTTGTATAGTATATTAGGAAATGATCAGATATTTGGTATATATTTTTAAGGTTTAAAAATGAAAAATTATATCTTCAACACATTTATGGAAGAAAGTAGATTACAAAAATAATTGTGTGATTCTTTTTTGTTTAAATTAGGAAATGTGCGATTGGTTTGTATAGTATGCTAGGAAATGATCAAATATTTGATATATATTTTGATGTTTAAGAATTCAAATTTATATCTTCAAAATATTTATGAAAGAAAGTAGATACGAAAATAATTGTGTTATTTTTTGTTTTTTCAGATTCCTAATCAAGGTCAATATTTTGTATAAATTAGGAAATGTGTGATTTGTTTCTATCTTACTTAGAAAATGTGTGGTTTGTGATTGATTTATATGGTATAATATGAAATAATCAAATATATGCTATATATTTTGATATTTAAAATGTGAAATTGTAAAAAAATGACATGTGGCGAAATGATCGTGAAAATGCCATGTGGCCAAATTAATGTGGAAGTGCCATGAGACGTAGTTTTATTCTGTTTTAGTAGATATATATAGTACATTAGGAAATTTTGGATTTGTAATCTTTGTGATCAATTTGTATTTAAATTATGAAAAAATGAGTGATAGGTTTAGAATAATAATCTTTGATTTATAATTAGATTTATTTTTAAAAATTGAAAAAAGCAGAAAATGACATGTGGCGATTTTAATGAGGGGGTGCCATGTGACGGTTTTAATGAAGGAGTGCCATGTGGCGCAATTAGGTTCTAGCTTAGTACATATATAGTAGATTAGGAAATTTTGGATATTTATATAATTAGGAAATTTTAGATTTGTAATCTTTGTGATTAACTTGCAATCTTTGTGCTTGATTTGTATTTAAATTAAGAAAAAATGATAGGTTTAGGATAATAATCTTTGGTTTATAATTAGATTTATTTAAAAAATGAAAAAGCAGAAAATGACATATGACGGTTTTAATGAGGGAGTGTCATGTAGCATAATTAAGTTCTAGTTTAGTAGATATATAGTAGATTATAACGCAACTTTCTTACTTTGTAGCAAATAAAAAGATTATGCTTCATGTGTATGAACTATAGGTTAGATGCATATCTTCATATGGGTATTGAAAATATTTACAATTTTCTTATAAAATATAAATAAAGTTGATCATGTATGATCTCTTCATATTAATTTAAGGAAGGTTTAATAAAGAACAATAAAAGAACAATAAAAATTATAAAAGAGAAGAAATGTTGTGTAAAAAGGTTTATTTGATATAAAATCATTATTAAGAATCTTGCAAGTATTTATAAAAGGACTTGGGTATTATATAAGTAATAATGATCGTGTGACAAACACTGGGCAAAACTTTCCATGACTTAGTTGACCAATATCACAATTAATAATGAAATTAATAATAATGATTTCCCATAATTATAATAACATTAATTTACTCAAATTAGCACTAAAAAGCTCGATAACTACTACTGAAAAAAACCATTGTCAAAATATTTAACCTTTTAGCAAGTGAAAAGTGAGCTAGGGTAGCAAATCATAACAACGTACAATTATTTCCTAGTGCCTAATACTTCAAAACCCCTTTGAAATCAAAAACTTTTGATCCATTTATCATGATATTGCCATATTGGGGCAAATTTATTAGGTTAATAATAAAAAAAGTGATTTGGTGGATCTCTAGTAATATAGTTTGAAGATATGCTTATCGTATTGATATATTAGTTGAAATATAGAGTTACAAATGGAAGTTTAGGATGAAAAGATATTATGCCAATTTGGAAGTAGGATATCTGATGGATGAATATCGTTTTCAAAATTTTCATTTACAATATAAAATGAGATCTATTAAGAAAATGAGATCGTTAGTAATAGTATATAGATATAGATTACGTATAAAAAATATATGGATGAGAATATTATTTGCTACATTTTTGGAAATATTAGAGTATAAAAAATATTCATATTGTATGCATATCCGGCTAATATGGGTAGAGATTTTATTTTCTTTGATTTTATTAGATTTTCGAAAAACACAACCGAAAAAATGAGAGCTTGACACGTGGCAAATTCAATGTCGTGATACCACGTGTCAGCATAAGGATTTGGTTTATTTTCAGAGTGTCATGTGGTACAATTGATATTCTGCTTTAGTTGTTATATAGTAGATTGAACAGATTAATTATGATACTATTAATTATTAGTTAAAGTAAATAAAGCTTACAAAATTGGAATTCAATACGTACTAATATTTTCTAGAACGATTTTGTTTATGTAAATAGAGTAGCCTACTCAACTTCGATGTCAATCTACGCAAAGATGGATCATCATGATTTCACAACAAAACTACACCAGCTCAAATAAAGAAGGAAAAGGAAAAAGAAAATTCAACCGGCCATAAGAAAACCGTTTTGTTTGTGACGTCGAATGCATCCGCACTTTTCACAGACCTCAGCAGCTCAATTGCCCAATCCTCGTACTTCTCAACCTTCCCTTCTCATGCTCTCCTAATTTCTCTTTTCCTCCCCTTTTTAATCTACCCTAATTTCTGCTCCCATTGCGGATCCATTCGCCTGCGCCTACGACGATGCCGATGACTTGCTCTCTTACCTCCCTTCCGATAATAATAGGCTCTCCAACAGCAACGGCACCAACGCATATCCGTAAAAAAAATCATAGATTTATAATTAAAGATTTATTTATGTACAAAAAATATAAAGTATTGCTAAATGTCACCTAAAAAAGTTCCACCGTTATTGATTTGTCAAGAATGTCCCTTAGAGTTTTTTCAATTTTCATTGTTCTGCCACTATCTCTATTCTTTCTTGAATCTCATCTTTCCTCTACATACATGATAGAAAAAATTTAGGTTTGAATAGAATTTGGAACCCATCCTCATGTAACCAATCCACCGAACACCACCATTTGTTTCATGACCATCTTGGCCACGAGCAAACGCCTCATTACTTTCACACCTCACCTCTTTCGATGTCTTTCAGATCGCGTTGCCAACTCTAATATCAATTTTGAAACGAAATTTGCAATCTTTGGAGATGAATTGATTTGAGTTTTCCGATCTAGTTTGCTAAAAATTCGATGTGGATCAAGCCAATTGTAGTTTTTCCAGTATACAATCATGAATTTTTTCCAGTGTACTATCACGGTTTTTAATGTGAACTCGTGGTGTTTATTCAATTACCATTAATGTATGAAGTTTTTAATTAATTTGAAGACAATTCAGTAACAAATTAATGGTGTAATACCAAGTGTTCAAGAATTGGGAGAATAAAGAGGTTCTCGTGGAGCTTCAAAATAAGTAATGCTTAATAACATTAAGATAGATAAATAGCAATTGATAATTTTAATTTAAATTGACCAGATTGGGAGATATATAAAGGGTCACTGATTTAGGTTTAAAATATGAGAATAGAATGATGGTATCATGGTAGTTTGAACATAAAAGAAGGGAGATTGAGGAGAAAGGGGATTTGAAATTTGGGTTTGATCGGATAGAGGAGATTTGAATTTTTATTATAATGATAAAAACAAATTAGGGTTAATTTAGGTAATTAAATAATGGTGATGGATTTTTATGGTGATGTTTAGCAAATATGAAAATATATAGTTGAGAATATTATTTGCTACATTTTTGGAAAGATTAGAGTATACAAAGTATTCATATGGTATGCATATTCTGCTAATATGGGCATAGGTTTTATTTTCTTTGATTTTATTAGATTTTTGAAAAACCAACTGAAAAAATGAGAGCTTGACACATGACAAATTCAATGTTATGATGCCATGTGGCAGCATAAGGGTTTGGTTTATTTTCGAAGCGCCATGTGGCGCAGGTAATATTCTGCTTTAGTAATTATAGTAGATTAAAACTCTCCTTTTTTGAGCTCTCAGAATGCTTCTGGGTCCACCATATTTACATGTCATTTTCTCATTCGTTCCTTTTTTTAATTTTTTAATTTTACTTTAAATAAAAACCGTTTATCAAATCAAAATTTATATGTAAATATTTAGATCACAAGTTCCAAAATCAACCAAACTTTAAAGTGACAAATAACATTATAAATAAATTTAACCATCAATCTATATATCTATAAATATCTATAAAATCTTCACTTGATAGATTTCACACTTTCAAGATTTAATTATAAATTATTTCATCAACTTGAAATAATTGATGATGAATAGAAAAATACGTATGAAAATATCAATATACTATTTGAAATATAATTCAATTGGGTTTTATTTTATTCTCCAATTGAGTTAATTTAGTATATTAATAATTACGAATAAATATAAGTGCCCAACATATATATAATAATAAAACAATGAGTAAATTAATATGATTTTATTTTCAATAATATCATCTCAATGTCTAAAACCTTAATTGAATATTACAAAAGGTATAAAAAAACAAAAGCTTATAAAAGTAATATTCTATCAACAAATTAAGAAGTTTTAAAAAAAAATATAGATCTAAACATATCATCACTAACATATTGTTGGAAGATTGACAAATAATATCGTACTAACCTATTAAATTGAAGAAGAAAAATAGTATATTTCGATTCATAATTTCAATATCGGATACTATTTCACTCTAAATATACAAAAATAAAATGTTCTTGAGAATTAGTTAAGTAACATGTACAATCGTAATATTTACATATATTTAGATTGAACTTTTTCCTATAATGTTTATATATATAAATTGAATCACTTTCTTTTCTTTCTATTAGTATGTATATGTTTGGAAAAAATCTAATATAATTACATGTTAATATATATTCTCATTTCCTGTATATCTTATCTTTTATAATCACATAATCATTAATTTGCATTCATGTGACGTTTATTCGTATACTTAAATTTTCTTTTATAAATATAAGTCGGCTCGTGCATGACACGAGAGTTTAAACTAGTTGTATTTGACTTGTAAAAGCTTTCTTTAATCGACACTTGTGAACTAAAATTTCAGACACTGATGTAGTATAATACTGTATTTATAAGCAACTTGAGTAATAGTCTAATACCGCCAAACATCTAGTAGTGCGATTCGTACATAAATGAATTAATTTTTTTTGATGGGATAAATGAATTTAATTTATTTTTTCATTATAGTAAACATCTAATAGTCTAATATCGTCAAACATCTCAATGGATGATCTTTACAAACTTTATACCAAACAAATCAAAATCAGAGTTTAGATTTGTAAACTCATATCAGGTGTTGTGTAGGAGAGACGAGATTAAATGACTAGAAGTGGATAGAATTATTCGTTGGAAGATAAATGAATTAAATTAACTTGTCAAATTTTGAGAAAAAAATAATCTCAACTTGTCACACACCCCAAGGAGAAGGTGAATGAGAGTCAAGATAGAGGCCGTGACCGTCCTAAAAAGGGAACAAAGTGGAGTTTTCGTCGGACATTGGTGGCTAATCTGAAGCGTTTGGATTGCAGATCGCTAAACAACCCATGATTTATATAGGGTGAACTTCAGGGTTAAGAACATGAATTACTAGCAAACCGTGAATATGTCTACCAATCAAAGGATTCGAAGTGCTCACGCAAGCCGACAATACAACAAAGAAGGTGAAGTCATTTGGGTACATCCCGACATTCTGTACTCAATATTTGTTTTTTTAAAACTATTAGGGGTCGTTTGTTTTTGTTTTAATACCAAAGGTATAGAGAATGGGTCAATTCGGTTTTGGTATTTGACAAATGTAGGTATGTGAATGAAATTAATTCCAAAGTATGTCTTATACTAGCCCACTACACCACATCTCATATCGGGTAAAAAGTAAAGGTATGTCAAACATAATTTTATTCTCTCTTCCATCTCTTCGTATTATACCAAAAACAAAGTCTTAAGAATCACTCAACCTCATTCTTCACACCCAATCTTATTCCTCATTCGAACTTGATTCTTATTATGATATCAAAATAGTTTACGTTCTCGTACCTTGTACGAGTTTAGATTGGAAGTTGTATTTGTATGAAATAAATATTATTTTTTGTAAAAATAGATAAAAAATTTTAAACCCTAATTAATTTTATTCTCTCTTCAAGTTGAAAGTTGTATTGCATGAAATAAACATTTTTTTTGTAAAAATAGATACATTAAAACTTAGTTAAATATTAACTTCGATAATTACAAGAGAAATAAAGACTTTATTCAAAATAAAGGCATGTATAGCCTTCAAAATATAACACCAATAAGTGGCTAATGAAACCACTAAAAGTTGAAAAAATGTGGGAGAAATCACGAAGAAGGGAGATTATATATCTAAAAAAATTGAAGGATTGATTAAAGTCTCCGTCTTCCTTTTTTTTATCAAAAGATCAAAGTCTTACATATACTTTATTTCTCAAATTGGATAAAGGTTCCAAAACCAAAATTAAATCAATTTACGCGAATAGTTCTCGAAGAAGATAATCTTTCAGTCATTAATTCCATCCGTGGAATTTGAAAATTTTCTTGGGAAATCTCTCTTATAATTACGGAAATTAGATCACTGTTATATGGTCTGGATTATTTTCAGGTTCATCATTGCTATCGAAAGTCTAATAAAGCCGCTGATTTCCTGGCTACTTCTATCATCCCTTCCTCTGTTCTCCGCAATGCAATTTCTGAGTTCCTATTGCTGCATCACGACTGTTCTCAGCAGCAATGATCTCGAGCCCAATACTTAGATTCGAGCTCGACCGTTCCGTTAGCTTGTAAATCCTTTGTAAAAATCATCTGTAGTGATGATTTAGGTATGCCTTATGGTTTGTAAGGATACCTTCTGTTTGCTTGTATATATAAAAAAAAACTATACAAGCAATCAAGCATATGTGGTTCTACCGTTGATCTCTTAGGCTTTGTTTGGCTTGCCATGTTTATTATTTATAAATACTTTATTTAAAGACATACTTTTATATATTTCAATAAATGTATAATATAATTTTACTTTTTTTACTACTTATACTTTTTTAATACACTACACACATATTCATAAAACTCATCTTTTTATCAAATATATTTTTTTATACAACCTTAGTTATCAACTACTTATTTACTAAAAAATTCTTTATAAACTCCCTAACCTAACAAACCCTAAGTAATTGATCCATAACGAATATTAAGTATATATTTTATTTAGAACAATTTATTTTACTTTATCCATACCAAAATTATGTTTTTTACCCCTATGAAAATCTTAAGTTATAACTTAACTAAATAGAGAGATACTTCAATATATCATATCCTTAAGTACTTTAATTAAATAATATTATACATACAATATAAATCAAAATCGAAAATTGTATATTGACTGTCTAGAAATATACCGCAATGACATTTGTCTACCATCTAAACCGGTAAAAAACCGACCCGGCCCAAAAACTTGGTATGGATTTTTAGAATCGAGACCCGATCAAAAAATTACCGGATCAAGAAGGAGCCAGACTCGACTCGACCCAGACCTGATCAAAAGACCCTAACTCGAAGGACCCGTTATTTCATACATATTATCTCATTTATATTAAATATTATACTGTATTTGTAAACGTTTATATAATATTAATTATTTTATTAAATTATATAAATGTTACAATAGTCATAAAAAACGAAGACTTTTAATCAGTTGGGTCAAACCGAATTCAAGCCAATCCGTTATGATTCGACCAGATCAACCCAAACTCGATTTGACCAGAGTCGACTTGATCTGAACCTGACATGTCCAACCCGAGATATACTACCATCTATACAAGTATAATATAAGACTGATGAAATAGTTGAAAATATTTTTTAAAAAAGAGTTTAAAGCTAGTGGAGGAGTTATGGAAGAGCGGAAGACACTATTTTTTATTTATTAAAATGATAAACTACACTTGCCAATTACAGAAAATACCGAATGTCACATATAAAATTGGTTAAATGATTACTTTTTTTCGAGCATGCTATATACACGACAAAAACCGTCTATATATGACAATCTGTATGCACATAAATTGTATACTTTATTTCTATGCGTACAGATGAAATACATACAAAATTGTACAAAATACGTAAAAAAAAAGTATTTTTATTATAAATATTTATTTTTTAAAAAAAGATACATTCTCTACACAGGAATACTGTGTACCTAGTATTCATGCATAGAGAATGTTGGGCCAACCTTCATGGGCCGGCCCATTTATGTGTGTGCAGGCTGCGTACAGATTCTAGGTTAAGAGTCGTGTGCGCGACTCTTCTTTTTTCCTCCTCCTTCTTACTCCTCACGCCGTCTCCATTTCCGAGCTGATCGCTCCTCCTCATTCTTCTTCCGATTTCAGGCGCGGTGGCTCACCTCTTCCTCTCATCTTCTTCTCCATGGCTGGTGACGAGGTGGCGTTCGGCGACAATGCAGAGGTAGCCAACGATGTTGGCGGCAACAGACGTGTGGAGGCTCGCGGCGGAGCTCCAATGGTGGCCGTGGAAGGCGGTGGTGCTCCAATGGTGGCCGTGGAAGGCGGTGGTGATCCAATGGTGGCCGTGGAAGTGGGCGGCACAAAGGTGGTGGTCGCGGTGGTTTCCGGTGTCGGTGGCGATGGCGGGGAAGAGGCAACCAGTTCTCCGTCCAACGGGGGCAGGAATGAGGGTGGACGAGGTGGTGTCCGGACCGGATCTAGTCGAGCTAGTTACAAACGAGCAGGCGGGCACGAAGACGTTCTCGCGACTCCCGGTCCGACTCTCGATCCGTCTTCTAGCTGTGGTGGCCGACATGTATATAATTTTTTAATTATATGTTTTTAAATTTAATTGGTATCAAATATAATTTTTTGTGTTTAAAATTAAATTTATGATTTAGGTATTGAATTTAGAAAATTTAGGAAATTTACTTTGAAATCATATCGATATTTTAGGCTTATATTGATTTTTTATGGTTTATGTTGAATCTTTTATGTTAGGAAATTTTGTTTGAAAATAAGAAAATGAATACTTAGACTGGATTTATATAAATTGTATAAATATATATTGAAACTTTTATTTAGATATAGGATTTGAATTTATATAAATATGGATTTTACATTTGATTTTTTTTATGTATTTGTCTAATATTTAGTGAATTGGCATTGAACTTAGGGTTTGAAACTGAATTGAAAAAATTAAGAAATTGAATTTATCAAATTAAGATGATAAATTAGGAAATTAAGTAATGTAGCTTTATATTAGATTGACATTGGATTTTATATTTGATTTTTGTATGTATTTGTCTAATATTTAGTGAATTGGCATTGAATTTAGGGTTTGAAACTGAATTGAAAAATTTAGAAATTAAAATTGAAATTAAGAAATTGAATTTAGAAAATTAAGATGAGAAATTAGGAAATTAAGTAATGTAGGTTTATATTAGATTGACATTGGATTTTATATTTGATTTTGTATGTATTTATCTAATATTTAGTGAATTGGCATATAATTTAGGTATGGAATTATGAAATTTATATAAATATGTATTTGTATTATAATATTGTAGATGTTTCTGAATTAAAATTTTGATTAATATAAAGATTTTACAAGCCTCGATGTTGTCTGTGAGACGGCCCTGACGTGGGTCCCGTCAACTGACGCGGAGGAATTCGGTCACATTATCGGCTCGTCGGGCCGCTTCGGTGGCTTTGCTTCTCACCCTATAGGCAGCACAAGACGTCGGGGCAGGAGTGTAGGAGGACGTGGTCATGTCGGACCCGTCAGTGTCGTTGTCTTCCTAATCGGACACGTCCATGAAGCTGGACGAAGAGGCAGTTGACACGTCCCTCCACCGAGACTATTACGAGGGTTTTGAGGCATCTCTCAGACTCTCCAGCAGGCAGATCCCGTAGTCGACCCCGAGGATCCCGCTCCCGACCCGACGGGCCCTGTAGAGCCCTGGATGCTAGGAGGGCCGCTCGTTCCTGACCTCCTCCCGATGTACACGACCCATGTCGCCAAGGTCTTGTGGGACATGACACTGAAGTTGACACGTCTGGTTCCCCCGCCACCTGTTGCGCTCGTGGATGATACGGTACGCCTTTGATTTATTTTAATATTTTTTATTAAAAATATCAAAACGTTATATTTATATTTATAAGTAAAATACTAATTTTGTTATTTCGTTTTCAGATGAGGAAGGTTCTAAAGACGTACACCGGCAAGCCATGACATTGGAAAATGAACGAGCACATTAGGGCGGCTCCGAACACCTGGTGGGATTTTGCGCAACGAAGCGGTATCATCTCCATGAGGGAGGTGGAGTTTAGAAGGATCGACGACGTGCTTATTTCTGCGTTCGTCGAGCGATGGCATCCGGAGACAAGCTCGTTTCATTTCCCGTAAGGCGAGATCACTATCACGCTTCATGATGTCACGCACATCCTGGAGATCCCCATCGACGGGTTGAGCGTCACCACTGATATGGCGGACCCCGTGGTCAGATAGCACGTTTGCGCCATTATTTGGGCGAACCTGGAGTTGGTGGCCCATTTCGGTGGTGGCGGTATTCCGATGGGGTCCCTCTTGCAGAGGTCGACGGACCAGCTGTCCAGTCCGGAGAGGAACGACCTGCACATACGTCCATGTACTTGATGATGCTCCTCTTTTGTACCGTTTTTCCGGACAAGTCGACGAACGCAGTCAAGTACAAGTACATGCCGCTCCTCGTCGACCACGACCGCACCGGTTGTTATGCCTAGAGAGTTGGCGTATTGGCCGTCCTCTACCGGAATTTGGGTGAGGCGTCGAGGGCCAAGGCGAAGGGCATTGCAGGATGTACACTTCTTCTGAGGGTAATTATTTATTTTTTAATACCGTAAAATATATTATATTGTATGCTAACGAATTTTATTTATTTGCACACCTAAATTTGGGCAAACTTTCCTACCTTCCGAGGTCATGCGGTCCTTGACTTGGAGGCCATGGCGGATACGAGGGACGTTCGGAGAGACAGGAGGGAGGCCCCTCAGGGACGGGATCCAGAGCGGTTGATCGATATTCGCCTCATTGTAGACGCCTTGAGATTTGAGGAGGTAATACTTTACTGCTTTATTGCGATTAGTTTAGGATATGCATTTAGGATTTGAATTTAGGGATTTAGGATTTGAATTTATGAAATTAAAATTAGGAATTTAGGATTTGAATTTACGGATTTAGGATTTGAATTTAGGAAATTAAAATTAGGAATTTACGATTTGAATTTAGGAATTTTGGATTTGAAATTACATATAATTGATTTCTCTTTTTGGCATTTCAGGTGGCTTGGACACCATGGGGTCAGTTAGACTTTGCGACCCCTCAGTACGCTCCTTTGTATCGATGCATTATTGAGTGCCTTGATGTACATGAGCTGTACATGCCGGACCGAGTCCTCCGCCAGTACGGTTATAGGCAGGGGGTTCATGATAATCCACCTGAGCGACTCGAGGTGAAGAGACAGGTCGACTTGAAGTCATACACTTTGAAGTACGCCGACGAGCAGTGCACGTGGGATGCCGACCCTAGATCGATGATCGAGCTTCAGGACAGGATCAAGACCACCTTCGCGTGGGACATTGATGATGCGTACATCGATTGGCTGGGGCAGATGTCGCATCCGTACGTGGACGCACGGTCCCCTAGACAGGATCGTCCAAGTCTGGCTCAAGTTGTCCCTCCGGCTCCACCGGTCTCTGCTCTCATGGTATGTTACCTTTTATTTATCGCTTATCATTTTTTATGCTTTAACTTTCGGTTTTGTTCTAATGGAAATCTATGTTCTTTATTCAGTGGACCCAAATTCTCGCCGGTCGGATGCGGCATTTTTTTGGAAGAGAGGGACGGGCTTCCACTAGATGTTACTGCTACGATTATTTCGTGGATTAAGGATTTGACAGGTAACGAAGTGCCCATGGTTGATCCCCTACCGCGTGCCTCCCAGAGATTTACCGATTCACAACACGAGAGGGGAAAGGGCAGCGGTAGAGTCCCCGACGATGACTAGATTATAGGACTTTTTATGTACATAATGTAATGTTTTCGGTAGTTTTTTGGATCATGTATTTATATTTTGGTTAAATTGCATCTTAATATATAATATAAATATATGATATATAATGTAAAACTATATAATATAATATAACTATATAAGATATAATGTAAAACTAATATGAGATATAATAATATAATATAACTATATGAGATATAATGTAAAACTATATAATATAATACAACTATATGATATATAATGTAAAACTATATAATATAATACAACTATATGAGATATAATGTACAACTATATAATGTAATACTATAGTATATAAGTATAAGTATACAAGATATAATGTAGTACTATACTATATAAGTATAAGTATACAAGATATACTGAAATACTATAGTATATAAGTATAACTATATAAGATATAATGTAATACTATGATATATAAGTCTAAGTATACAAGATATAATGTAATACTATAGTATATAAGTATAATTATACAAGATATAATATAATACTATACTATATAAGTATAATTATATAAGATATAATGTAATACTATAGTATATAAGTCTAAGTATACAAGATATAATGTAATACTATAGTATATAAGTATACTATAGTATATAAGTATAAGTATACAAGATATAATGTAATCTATATATCTATATCTATATTCTATATACATATACTAAATCCGTAATTATCTCTCCTACGTGTCATTCATCCAAATATGTCACATCATCAAATAATTATGTACATTTATCTATTCATCCTTATTCTATTTATAATTTATTTAATTTTTTAGTTATACAAATTTCCTAAATTATCATCCTAAATATTTTCCATTATACATGATAGTATACTACTTATTCTTACACATATTCCAACTTTAAAATATGTTAATTTCCTTAATTATAACTAGACGAATAATCTACCGCCATATTTCCTATTTGTCCACAAATCTTATATGTGTGAAATTTTTGTTTAAAGATGTTCTCTTACTTTATTTTTTAAGTAAGCTAAGATTATTCTATGAGCTATACATACATTTCATCTCATTTTTAAATTAATCTTATCGTAAGATCAACTTTTAAATAATTTTATTCCCAAACAATATATTTTCCTAATCTATATGATTATTTGATTTACTTCATTTTGTTAATTTGGTAGACTCAACAAAGAAGGGAATAAATATCTCACCATATTTTTAGATATAATAAAGTGTTCAATATTTTTTTATTTTCTGTATTCGATGCCAAAAAATTCTTTAGTTTATAGATATTTTTAGATGATTTTTTACATGAAATAATATATATTATATCTTTCTTTACCGTAGTTTAAGAAAATTGTAATTGTTATTTACCATTATTTTGTTAATCAATTTTGATTTATTAGTATGATTTTTTAAGACAATTTTCTCTTTGTAAAAAGTATACTAATCGATTATATATTCGAAGATACACCAAATCCTAAATATCCACACTAATATTTTTGTGTATATACTATAGTATTAGAATATGTTCCCATAACATGCACGAGTTTGGTTAATTAAATTTGAAATTAAATATTATTAAATATTATAACAACTAAACTGGTAAATTACAAGTTTAATTTCTTAACCATATGGTGATAATGTTTTTATATGATTAGAATCTATATCTATATCTATCTATAAACATACACTAAAGTCACAATTATCTTTCATACATGTCCTTCATCCAAGTATGTCATATCATCAATTTAAAATGTATACTTACATATTAATTCTTTTAATTTTCTACAAATTACATCATCTTTTTACTAACAAAAATTATATTATCTTCTAATTTTCTGCCAAGATTATAAAGTAAATAAAGCATAATAATTTAAAGTTATCAACTTAGCTTTGATTTTGACATAAATTAACTATTTCTT
Organism: Rheum nobile; assembly: GCA_027886185.1. Taxonomy (NCBI): domain Eukaryota; kingdom Viridiplantae; phylum Streptophyta; class Magnoliopsida; order Caryophyllales; family Polygonaceae; genus Rheum; species Rheum nobile. The sequence continues at coordinate 310,758 of WOAB01000640.1, forward strand.
AGGTCTGTTCCATATTATTACTTTAATATATATTTACAGACCTATCTAAACTATGGCTTAGTTAAGTTATACCGTAATTTCCAAGTCATCGTATCTATATACAAAAATAAATTGCCCGGCCTATTCAATCCATTTGCAAAAGTAATGAAAATTTAATTATGTGTTAATATCCTTTTGCAAATATAATTGGAATACAAGTAAATATAAATTATGTATTCCTTATCTATATTATTTATTTTTGTAATATAAACACAGGGTTCATCAATATGGGAAAAGTTCAAATGAGGACAGCTCCTCATGTCAGGACTCATGATGCACCAAGCGCGTCCAAAAATTCGGTCCGACCGAATTATTCGCGAATTTTTCGGAAAATATTTTTCAAAAATTCGAATTTTTGCAAAAAAAAATCGATTTTGTGTGCATATGAAATACACTGTTGTGTGCATATGTCAGAACATATGTGTGCATATGTTAGGCTCGGTGTGTGCATGTGGTTTTCAGAATGTGTGCATGTCTGGGAACAGTTGTTAATGCTAGAGACATGTGTGCATATCAAATACACATTTGTGTGCATACGCGAAAAAGTGTGTGTGCACATATAACCAACAAGGTGGATGATTTCCTAGGTATGAACACATGATTTCTGCGGTATGAACACATGATTCCTGGGCTTATATTTGATACGCACACGCACATAGTGGATATGCACACAACAAGGTGGATGATATGCACACAATAGTCTATTTGACATGCACATAACGAGTATTTGATATGCACACATGGTTTGTGTTCATCAACACTTGAGACCATATGCACACACGAGGTATGTACACGATACTGTAATGGATGTGCACACGACATGTTATTTGGTATGCACACATGGTTTGTGTGCATCAACACTTGTTTCCATGTATGCACATGACTTGAGACCATATGCACACACGGGGTCTGCACACGATAGTATAATGGATGTGCACACGACAAGTTATTTTGGTATGCACACACATGTGTGCATACCAACACTTATTTTCGGGTATGCACACGACCCGAGACCATATGAACACACGGAGTATGCACACAGCAGTATATTGATGTGCACACACAGGTTATTTGATGTACACACAAGTCCTCTAAGCATAAACACTATGTTAAAGGCATTCACAATTTCAGAAACCATATGCACACACACATAGTTACATATGCACACAACAGTGCATCTGATATGCACACACACGTTATAATCAATGCACACAAAATCGATTTTTCTGGGAAAAATTTTGACTTGGAATTTTTTTTTGCCGAATTATACGCGAAAAATTCGGCAATTGTACTGCAAGGCCGAATTGAAGCTTTTCCCTATAAGGGCGCGCGCATCTGCCACTGTTCACTCCATTTTTTTTGTTTTTCCCTCTTCTCTCATACATCCTCAATCCTATCATGAAGCACCGTCCTCATCGGAACCGGACCCCATCAATATAGCCATGATTTATAGGTTTAATACATAAATTGATCAACCAAGTAATAATTTTTTTTGTTTAGTTTTAGACACATTGTCATTATTACTTATCATACCCAAATACTTCACAAATATTTATGTGTTTCTTATAACAATATTATAATTAATAACGACTATATATCAAACAAACCTTTTTTATATAATATTTTTCACTTTTATGACTTTCATTATTCTTATTGTTTTTTATTTAATCAATTAATTCTTAAGTTAATATGAAGAGCTCATAAGTGATTAATTCAATTTTGTTTTATATGAGAGTTGTAAATGATCATCTTTTTATACATGATCATCTTTTTATTTTGTTACGAAGTAAGAAGCTACATTATACTCCCTCTGTCCCGATATATAGTGCTCATTGTCAATTTTGCACAAGAATTAAGGAGAAAAGAAAGAAGTTGAAGAGTTCTTGGGACAAGTACAAATTGTACTCTGCAGAAATGGGACAGATTTCAGCAAACAGAAGACAAATTCAGTCAGCCAAGTCATCAATCCTAAACAAACAAAATTAACCAATAACATTACATAATCACCAAAATACAACCAATAGGATTCCAAAAAATTAAGACACACAGATTGTGCCCAATTTGCTTCAATTTCTTGGCTCTTTAAATACAGAAAGGGAAACATTCTCCCCAATTTATTGCCTAAACAATCTGAAAGCTAAACAAAGAAAGAAAAAAACAGAAGGGAGAGAGAGCATCATTGCCTAAACTTCAATGGCTTTAGACCTAAACTTTAGTGATGGATGGTTTCCAGATGATGAAGACCTTGATGATGTTGTCCATGAAGATTTTCTAATGGAAGAAACTGAGATGCCTTTTGATCTGAATGAGCCAGCTGGGGACATGGAAGAAGAAGGCTTTCTTCTTGATCTTAACATGGAACCAGAAGAGACAGAGCATGACACAGAAGCAAGCAGTCATCATCATCAGTCATCACAATCAACAGAAATAGAGCATCAAACACAGGCAAACAGTCATCACCAACATCAAGGAATAGGCTCAACAGTGAGCAAAGAATGCAGATACTACTGTGGCTACTAAACAGAGCATCAGAGGGGAATCTTCAGTATGGAGCAATCAAGGATGATGCACATGAATTCAATGTATCAAGAAGGTGCATAAGTACATTATGGAACACAACCAAGAAACAGAGGGATGCTCAACGGAGATAGAATGTCACAACAAAGTTTCACAACTCTGGAAGAAAGAGGATTCAAGTGCCAACTGATCAAATCAAAGAAATGAACATGGGGGACAAATCATGCATTAGGGACTTAGTTTCCAAGCTAAATATTTCAAAGAGCTCAGTACACAGAATGGTGAAAAGGGGAGTTATTAAGCCACATTCAAATCCACTTCATCCAGGATTGAAGCATGCAAACAAGAAAATAAGATTGCAATGTATATTAAGTCTGCTACAGGGGGACACACCAGAAACAAAGAGGCAGTACTATTCAATGTATGATTTCGTTCACTTAGATGAAAAATGGTTTAATCTTAGCAAGAAGTCACACATAGTCTATTTAGCAGAGAATGAGAAGGGCAAATACAGAGTAGCCAGTTCAAGTAAGTTCATTCCTAAAGTGATGTTCACTGCTATGGTAGCTAGGCCAAGATTTAATGCATATGTAGAATGTACCTTTGATGGGAAGATTGATATCTTCCCATTCACTTACCAAGAGCCAGCAAAGAGGTCATCAAAGAACAGAGAAAATGGGACAATAATCACTAAGATTGTTGAATCAGTAAACCAACAAGTGACAAGGAACATGCTTATCAATCAAATAGTTCCAGCAATCAAGGCAAAATGGCCACAAGATGGAACTTCCAAAGTGATATTCATTCAACAAGATAATGCAAAGGCTCACATCAATCAAGATGATGCAGAATGGCAGCAATTATATCAACAAGATGGATTCACATTCATATTACTTCAACAACCACCTAACAACCCTGACTTAAACATTCTAGATTTAGGTTTTTTTTATAAGCATACAGTCTTTAATGCACAAGAAAATGCCAAGTGATGTTGATAGAATGCTAGATGCAGTAAATGAAGCATTTTATGAATTAGACCCCAAAACATTAAGTAATGTAAGGATGACATTGCAATATGTCATGAATGAGATACTAAAAGCCAAAGGGGGGAATGATTTTGAATTGCCACATGTGAGTAAGAGAAAATTAGAGGCTCACGGTAACCTAGATCCAATAGTCAAGGCACCAATGTGGACAGTTATACAAGCATAGGATAATGTTAATGGGGCACAAGAAACTGAAGCAGAGGAAGCAACGACAAATGCAGGAGAGGACACTCAAGCAACATCAACATTGAATGCAATGCAAGAGACCCAGGAACAAGACACTCAAGCAACAACTGAAGTATATCCAATGCAAGGGACTCAAGTAGCAACATCAACATCATATGCACTAGGGGACAACTGAATGTATTTAGGTTGTAGTATAATTTTTTTGTGAAAAGCTTCTACATTTCACATAACTAGCAAGTTATGTGAAAAGTAGAAACTTTGTTTTGGTTACTAACTTTTGTGGACAGTATGGCAAGAATTGTCAAGGATCATGTAATTTTGGGATCATATATGATAATCTAAATATTTTCATAGCATACAATGCAGACATCAAAGCATATCAACACAATATGGAAACAATATTAATCTCATATGTCCCCAATCATCACAGACACATCTCCCTAATCAAGACCATAATATACCAAAAAGCCTCATTCGGTTTTTACACTGGTTTCTTAATGGCACATTATAGCATGAATAAACAGGAAAAGCATCTCAGAATAACAAAGACTTCATCATTGATCACTGACACATACCAATAACCTCATTCAGGGGACAATAAACATGAATTGTATCTCAATACTAACAAGACTTCATCACTGATCAAACATGAGCACTACATAATGGGACAGATTTCATGGCAACATGTATAGTGCTCATTGTGAGTTTTGCACAGGGATTAAGGAGAAAAGGAAGAAGCTGAAAAATAACCAGAAAGTACAAGATTGTACTCTGCAGAAACAGAGCCAGATTATTGCAACCAGTAGAAGAATTTAGTCTGCCAAGTCATCAATCCTAAGCACAAGTAATTAACCAATAACATTACATTATCAACAAAGAACAACCATTAGGATTCCAGCAAATGAAGGCACACAGAATATGTCCACTAAATCTCATGATCATCAATCATACCCATATATAAGCAACCAACAAGGGGACAATAACATATTCATGATTAATTTATCACAATTCAGGTAATTCAACGACCACAGAAACCATCAGGGAACATATAGGAGATAATAACATCAATACACAATCATCAGACCACAACACAACATTCCAATTTAATCATCAACAGCATTGAGCATCAATATCACATAAACCATCATATAAAATTAGCTAGAACAAAGTTCAGGATAGAGATGACTTAGCTACATGAAGTAGCACTATCAACATCATCATCCAACGACATCCCACCATGATCAACTGAAGTATAACCATCTTCAGAATCAACAGGGGACTTACAGGGTGCCTGATCAACGACCAGGTCACCTTCCGACGACTTACATGGTGCCTAATCAACGACCAAGTCACCTTCCGGCGACTCTTCCTTTCCCTCCACAGATGGCTCATCCTCAGATTGAAGTCTCCAATGACTGTACGAGTGATTGCCATCACAATCATCACCCCATTCACAATTATCTGGGTCAGAGCACACATAGGAGCCAAAATGTTCATGGTTCATCTTCTATTTTTTTTTGGGAAATCGATTTGGGGAGTATCCAAGAAACCAGAGAAGGCAACGATCGAAGACAATCTCAGGAACCCTAAAAACAATAGAGGAAAATAAGAGATCTACCCCAGAGAAATGCGCCAATCAAAGAGAAGGGGACAAATCTAGGGTTCGCGTCAGTTCCACTTCAACTTTGAGTAGCAAGGGGACAAATCTAGGGTTCTTAGAGGACAAATGCAAGAATCGAAGACAAGCGAACGAGAAAGAGCAAAGATTTGGAGGATCTACCCCAGAGAGCAACCAAAACTCAAAACCCCCAAAATCAGACAACAAGGGGACAAATCTAGGGTTCTTAGAGGACAAATGCAAGAATCGAAGACAAGCGAAAGAGAAAGAGCGAAGATTTGGAGGATCTAAGCCACAACATTCCCAAACTCAAGAACCCGAGCAAAACAGAGAGCAAATAGGAGATCTAGGGATTTTTAGGGTTCTTACAACTGCGAGTGAGAGAGAGAGGAGAACCAAAGAGCAATCAAGATGATGCAGAAATTGGGGAACTAACCCACAGAAGAGATCAAACAACGAAGATTCAACGAGAGAGAGCAGAGATTTAGGGTTATTAGCGAGATAGAGAGAGTGAGTGAGAGAGAGTGATCGAGAGAAAGAGCGGCGCAGATAAAAAAATGAGAGAGATTTAGGGTTAGAAGAGAGGGTAAGTAAGGAGTGAAGAGAGTGTGAGTGGATTAATGGAAGAGTAGGTGAGAGAATTAATGGTAGAAAAATGGAAAATGAGAAATGGAAAAAGTTGAAGATGATGAGTTATAGAAAAAGACAAATTCTATTTATGGTAAGTGGGGGGAAGTAGGAAGAATTTTTTGGAATACCCGATTAGGAAAACATGCACTATATAATGAGACGGATGGAGTAATTATTAAGTACAATATGTAAAGATCAAGTTAGTTAGTGATTGCCATATATAATATAATATATTTTCATGGTTCTACAAAGTAGAATCCTAACGTGGTAGTTAATTAGGCAGAGTAATTGTTTAGGTGTTGATGTTATAATGCTACCTCAAGATATGATTTTGATCTTCAAACTAAAGTATTTGCATAATATATTGGTATATATAAGGAGTGGAAAAGTGTTTAGATCTTCAAATTTTAAACGAGCTTGGTTGTAAATTGATAAGGATAATGGAGTATACATAATTTTCTATTCATTAATTAGGTATATGCTATTCAAATTATTAATGTCAATCTAATTGTGTCTTTTAATCTATTCAATTAAATAAATTATTTTTATAATATATTTATGAGATAAAAAAGGATTTCATATTACACAATATATCGCTAAGAAGTTGGCGCCAAATCATTAAAAAATCCTATAAATTCGTATTGTTAGTTTATATCATGGTACACCATATAATTGGTTATTCACCGTGACTGAGAATGAAGGTAAAAGTCATTAAATAACATCTCTAATATTTTTTACACACACATCTATGTATAAAATATAGCACCCAGTAATTTGTAATGATTAAAGTACTATCCATGTCAATAAGAATTTTTTATTTTTTGGGCTCAAGTGAGAACACTAAAGTTATGCGTGCTAGGGCAAGAATAGTATCACCATGGGTGACCTCTTACAATGTCATCGAATTGACATGGGCTAGAACTCCTAAGGTCTCAAGTCTTACAAATGGTGTTAGAGTTTTGTGCTTGGTCCGATGTGTCAACGCCCAATGAGGATGCTGGTGCCCTTTGAGGAAGGGAGGATACACTATTGCCAGGAAGAAAGCATCCCGCTATGAGGGGTGTGGAAAACCTTTCCTTGTGGAGTTCAAAGTGGACAGTATCAAGTGCGGAGTCTCGGGGTTGTGATTTGCCTGACGAGGACATCAAGGGTTTAAGTAGGGGACATAATTGTAATACTAGAGATTTTTTTTTCTACATATATTTATATTTCAAAATTTAATCCTTTTTAAATTATAATTTTTATCCATCTATAATTTTAGTTTTTTATCCATTTCTAAATTTTTCATTTTACCCCTTAAAATATAAATACTCCTTTTCTTTTTTTCCCTATTTCCTCTCTCCTAAACCTTATCCCCACCCATTACTTTCACTCTCACCCCACATTCTCTATCCTCCCCTTTTCAATTCATCTCCCCCGTAAGAACAAAAACCCATTTTTCTTCCTTGCTCTTCCTCTTCCATGGCCAGAGGCGGAGCTACGTTGGGCCCAGGGGGGGGCTATATAGCCCCATCTGGAAAAAAAAAGAAGCTTTTTTTACCCTTATTGAATCTGAAAATATAATTTCAGTTAGACCTAATAAATTTAAGCCATGAAAATGAAATTATCTTAAATTTTCCTCTCTCATCTCATCTGAAAATGCAATTTCAGTCAATTCTAACAGATTTAAGTCAAAAAAATAAAATTACTTAAGTTTTTTTTCCCTCATCTCATGTGAAAATTACCTTAAGCTTCATAAAAAAAATTAAAATTGATTTTTGCGAAATAGGATTTAAGTCACGTTGGATTTAAGTCACAAAAAAAATTCGCACAGGATTTTAGCCCCCTCTGGGGTAAAATCCTGGCTCCGCCCCTGTCCATGGCTGCCCACCCATTTCTCCTTCTCGTTTGTTAATCCACCACCGGAGAAGACGCAAGCCACCAGCCATGAGCCGCCTCGTCTAGCCCCCGACTCTTCCCCTTGTTGAGCTCGCGCCATGGCTGCTCCTCCACGCTCAGCCGCACGCAGCTCGCTCCCTCCCGCCTCAGTCATCAAGCTTCGGCCACTCCCCACAGTAGGTCGTCGCCGGTGAAGCTCCCTTGAACCCCCAACAAGCCTTTTGCACCACCTTCTCCTTCAATTACTCTTGTGTGAGTTTTCCCCAATTTCTTAAACCAGCTTGGTAGATTTGGGTGTTTATGTTCAATTGAGGAATTTAGGCGCAATTGGTTCTTAATTAGATGTTCATTGATACTTTGGATGCATTAGGTTGATTAAATTTGGAGCTTGGAGTGGTTAGATTGAAATTTGGGGCATTTCACGCGCTTCCTGAAAATTCTGGGCACTTTTTGTAATTACTGGAAATTTGTGGCTGAGATTATAAGGTGAGGAATCCTCTCATGAGTATGGTAAATTTTATGGATTTCAATTTGGATGCATATGTGAAAAGTTATGCGCGTTTTTTGTGTTTTGTAAAGGTTTAGGAAGTTCGACTATTTCTGTAGACGCTTGAACGGGTTGCTTGACGTTGAACGTCACTAAGGCAAGTTATCTGTGAGCGTTTACATGCTATAGTCTAGGTTTGAATTCTTGATGTTGTGTGTGTATTGAGTTATTTGACAGTGTCTTAAGTATGTGTCTATATATGTTGACTTTCTCATTTTTGTTACACTCTTGTTGTGTTGATAAATGAATGATGAATGTGATTATGGATGACGACTGTATGAATTGATGTGATGTGACTTAAGTTAGAGTCTTGTATTACGCATGAATATTAAGTCGTAGATTATGCGTGAATATTAAACTTCGAATTACGGATGAATGTTGAGATATTGGTTGGGTCTTAAACATGTACGTATGTATGCGTATTGAGTACTACTTTGTCTTTAGATGGTGTGACGTGTCGATAATGATGTTCATTGTGTTAACATGAGATGTTGATGAGGATATGATGATCATATGTATGAACATTATTGCACGATTGATTTGAAATAAAATAATAAGTCAACTGAAAGGTGGTATGATTTACATGTGGGTAAGGATGGTTCCGATCCCAAATGGTTTTAAACTGTTTTCTACTAACACGCTCCTCGACAGAGGGCTCCATTCGGGTGGAGCGGTTCGAGAGAGTGCTCTACCATTCTAGGGGAGGTCGGGTCACCTAGCTAGTGACGCCGTTTCCGATCCGTTGGTAGATGTGTTAATACCCGTTATACGGGTTCAGAAGGTACCTTCGTGTCCAAGACAATCTTGAACATGTTTTCGAAATGTTTTCGTACTTGGATTTGCAAATGAGTTTTCTTTAAAAGAAAAATAGACTCGAGTATATAGATTTTGAATGATTTCTTCGAAGTTTAGAACTTGTGGTTTGACTAGAATTTGAGTGAAGTTCATGTGATCTAGTGTTGGATTCTCTGTGAATATGATATGTATGTTTGGAAGATCTGGTATTGTGACTAGTCTAGTTGTAACGTTTCCTGCATATCTGTATGTATGTGAAGTAACACTCTCTTGTATGTCATGATTGTTTGTAACTTTGTTGTCATGTGTTTATTGTCATCAATCTCGCATATTAGCACATATGTAAAGAATACTTATTCAATGTATCATGTCCAGCTATAAAATTCTTGCATATTTCTATGTATGTATATAACGTTCTTGTTGTAACATGTTCATCTGTGCCTTTGCATGTGTATTTGTGATTCCTTGCTTGCATTATTGCACATATTAAGTTGCTTATATAACTTCCTAGTCTGGTTGAATACTAACCCCCATTATCGTGGGGGCTGACTATGTCTTATACATGGTCATATACTCTTTCATCCAGGATCAGCGTGGACGTCAAGCAAGGTGGACACGATATTAGGGCTAGCTATGTGGGTGATACGGAGTCAATTCAATTTCAAAAGTTTTAGAACTCTTTAATTATTTCATTCTCCGCTACGATAAATAGTGCTTTGCTAAATCGTTTTTACATACCAATTGATCCATCACTTTTATCATTTTAACCATTGTAGAGTTTTATTATTGTAGAACTATAATTGTTTGACAGTAACTTGTTTCATTGTGGTTATACAAACTATGTTTTATACTTGTCTATCGCACCTACGTTTTATATTTCACGTTTAGATTATAGTGGTTATTCGTTATATATATCCCATCCTCTAACGCCTTGTGGACCCTTCGGGATCCACGACACTGTAACACATCGATTTGGGGCTGTTACAATGGTAACACCCCGAAATTTGAGATTGATTTATAAGGAATAAAGTGTTACACATGTCAATAGAGCTCTTCCTTTTTACGGTTCAAGTGATGACAAATAATTCTAAAGTTAAGTGTGCTCGAATTGACATGGATGCCAGACTCCTAAAGTCTCGAGCCTTACAAAAAATCAAAAGATTTTTTTCTTCAAAATAAAAAAAAAGAGGTCCGATTTTAAATTTATTTTGTCTTTAATGATTAATAAATAAAATAATTTCATTTTTTGTGGACTCTAATATTATTTTTAGTTACATGAAATAAAACATGTGTAATTTATCCAAATATACCAATTAAAAGAATATAATTCAAGCTGGTGGCAAATAAAAAAGAGAAAGTCGATGAGCAAACATAAAATAGGGGAAAGTGATGGCATGATTGATTAAACCACAATGAAGTGACAGACCATGACATGATACCAATATGGAGGATAGTTCAACTTTCAAAGATTTGACACATATTTTTTTTCTAACTTTATTCCAAAAACTTAATTCCCGCAAAAACTTAATTCCCGCAAAGTACATGTATATTTATATTTGATTGTATTATTATTTTTGTAAAGTTATTCTAAATTCATATTATAATTAATTAGCATCAATATAAAATAAGTTATTTTTAAGATCCCGTGCAATCAACTAGTACTATACTATATAAGTATAAGTATACAAGATATAATGAAATACTATACTATACAAGTATAATTATACAAGATATAATGTAATACTATAGTATATAAGTTTAATTATACAAGATGTAATGTAATACTATACTATATAAGTTTAATTATACAAGATATAATGTAATACTATACTATATAAGTTTAATTATACAAGATATAATGTAATACTATAGTATATAAGTCTAAGTGTACAAGATATAATGTAATACTATAGTATATAAGTATAATTGTACAAGATATAATGTAATACTATAATATATAAGTATAATTATACAAGATATAATGTAATACTATAGTATATAAGTATAAGTATACATGTTGTGCGTACGCACATGCCAAGATCCGTACAGTACAAGACGAAGGGCGCCAAGACTTTGGTTTTGCAATCTCTCAGCTAAGCTCTCTTAGATAGGACATTTGATGTGTTTTTATTGTGACTCTAAACAATAGCTTGATGGAGATTTGACTCAAAACGGGAAATGGATATAACTCTCATGAACGAGGTTCATGAAGAGTTTGGGATAGGTATCTCACGACCCTCGGATGCAACTCACCAAGAACCATGAGACGAGGTTGAACACTCATGGATATGACACACCAAGAATACCCAACCGCCTTCGGATATGACACACCAAAGGGGTTTCGGATACGACACACCGAAACAAGACTAAAACACTCAAGGATATCACATACCTTGAAGCCATCGTCCAATGAAGCTCAAATGAACAAAACACTCACGTTTTTTTAATCTCCAATTCAAGCTTGATTGAAATACAAGGCTCGGTCACCCTTATATAGGTGCCATAATGCATTAAGAAAATTACATAATTACTTAACTACCCACTAACATAGGCCACTAACTAGTGAAGCCACTAACTGGCTAAACTCACGATCTACCCACTAATTAATTAACGTAAAAATAGAAATAACAAAATAATAAAACACAAATCAACCATCTTCCGCGGAGACAGTTTCTGGCCTAGTTTCAGAAGCTTCGTTCTCTCCCGTCCGTGATCGGAATGGAGTGATTCCAACGCCCAGAGATAGATCTTGAAGTCTAGTTTCACGCCTCAAAATTTGAGAGTGATCGGAGTTGGGAATCAGAAAATACGGCACTTATACTGAGGTGACCCATGGTCACATCCATGCAGCTCAGTTGCTTCTTCCTCTGCATTGAACCGATCTTAACATGTTTTTGAGGTGACCCATGGTCACATCAATACAAGATATAATGTAATACTATACTATATAAGTATAATTATAAGTAATACTATACAATACAATAGTTTAGTATACAAAATATAAGTATATAATATAACAACCCTAAATCAAACGAACAACCCTAAACCCAAACCCTAAACCATAAGCCAAAACCCTAAATTCAAACCCTACGCTTAAACAATGCGTACGCTAGGGAATATAGCACATATCATTGGGCCGGTCCAAATTAACGGCCCAACAAGATGTGCGCTACAGGTATGCGTACGCATAATGGCAGTGCACATGATGTTGGGCCATTCATTTGGGCCGGCCAAATCACATGTGCTTCGTGCCTTAACGTACGCTAGGTTTAAGCATAGAGTTAGGATTTAGGGTTTGTTTGGTTAGGGTTTAGGGTATGTTTGGTTAGAGTTTGGATTTGTTTGGTTAGGGTTTGAGTTTGTTTGGTTAAGATATGTTTGGTTAGGGTTTGTTTGGTTAGGATATGTTTGGTTAGGGTTTTGATTTTTTGGGTTTGGATAAATTCGTTAACATTATATACTTAGATATGATTTCATAGTAAAATAAGTTAGATATATATACATATGGCGGACCCAAACATGGTAACATCTTAACCATAATGACAGATCAAATTCATATAAACCATAAAATTACATCTTAATGCCAAAATTCTTAAAGTAAATTAGATATAAAACTACACTGGAGGATCTGGAGGACGGTTATATCTAGTGCGGTGATTATGAAATAGTTGAATCCTCGACTGAAACTGAGAGTCTCAATCATCGACACTTGGGTGTTTGAATCGACGCCAAGCGTACGGAGGGGAAGGTAGTGGACAACCATCCTTGAGCGACACCTACATATAAAAGACAGAATATGATCGAGCTTTGTGTTTTAGGGTAAGCATAAACATTACTAGTTATTTAGAAACAATAAGCTTTACTAGTTCGGTTCCCTATAAGGGCTATCGTCAATATCTGTGTTGGAGGGTCGAGGCTTCCGTTAGAGGCCCTCATTGGTAAGCACAAGCATGGGCCGTCTCATGATAATAGGACAAGAGCAACTTGGTATAGCGTGACAAACACTAAACCAATCATCGACATGTCGAGCCAATACTCCTCGCTGCAAGGACTGATGACATAGTTGACTCAGAATATAAGGTCCTCGTAAGTGATCCCCGGGTGTAGTGCGGGCAAGATGGGCATGTATACATCTCTGTTGTTAAACAACTCTCCCACCACCTGCATTTGAACCATAGGGTATACAGTCTCTTCTGATCCCAACAATACAACCAATGTCTGATATCCACAATGCCCGTATGGACGTACATCTTTGGCCCCGTTAATGTAGGGAAACCAAAAGTAATCCACATTCTTAACCCCAAAGTTCACCCTATATAAATCATGGGTTGTTTAGGGAGCTGCTGCAATCCAGTCCCTTCGGATTGGCTGCCTTGGGTCCCAATGCCCGATGAAGCTCCACTTGGTGCCTTCTTGCCACAACCCCGACTGATAGCTCCATGACCCCATCAATGACGGGGAAGGACGAAGAGGAAGCAATGGAAGTGCAAACCAACGACCCGGTGACTAGAGCTCGTGCAAGGACGATGGAACGAGCAACTCAATCTTTAGTCACCCGGAGTTATGCATGTTACTCAGCGTCAAACAATCCTAAATGGGTCCTCCTTTTGACCTACGAAGGGCTGGGCGACGCCCCGTCCTGAAATGGAAGTGGCGCCGTGGCTCGTTCTTGAATTTCCCGACGATCGTTGCCGTCTTTGAACAACTTTATAGTTTCTTTCCTTAATTTATTTAAGACTATTTTAGCTAGTGTTTTGGGCGTGCCCTTATGTGTTTTGGGCCGGCCCATCCTTTTTATTTTTATTAGTTAGCCCACTTCCCTTACTAGGGTTTGTCTAGCCTATTTAAACCTTCTTTCATTCATTAATAAGATTATGTTGATTTGAGTTGTTAAGTTGAGTTATCTCCTTCCTTGAATCCTAACATCAACCCCTACGATCCCTAGGATCGCTCCTACCTCGTAGCTCATCGCTTCGAGCATTTATCTAACGTTCCTCTAGTGAACGTCTTGATCATCTCTTTGATCGTATTTGTCCATCACTTTGGACGTGTGAAGACCATCACTTTGGTTCAGTTCTTTACGTGAAAAGACTATCTCTTTAGCCTTAAAAGACGTCATCTCTTTGGCGAGTTAGAAGAGACGAAGGAAGGCTTGTTCAACGTTAAAGATCCTATCTTGCAACGGCGTTTTCGAGGGTCGTTCGCATCACCGACCTCTACCTTGGCTTCAATTGGCCTTCTTCTTCTTTTCAATCTCCTCTAACTCAGCCCTCCTATGCTCAAACAAGCTCGGCTCCCTCTTGGTGGAGTACTTTGTCAAACCCTTTGGCCTTCCTTTTGCATTGATTCTTGTGGGTTCCTACAACGAAGTTTCATGCTGATTATGCATGTCAAAGAACAACTCTGTGATTTGGTCTATTTGGTCTTTGCTCAATGTTTTAGCGTGCCACATGTCATCCATTTCCTTCCATCCCAACTGTGGAATAGACATCTGTGTTGTATCCTCGATCAACTCGCTCTTCCGTATAAACCCTATCCCATTGCAATTGCTTCCAAAAACTGTGTATCTCACTCGACATGATCGGCGTCTTATTAATGATGGCATTTGTGATTTTATGAACACACGGCGGACCGAAGTAGTCTCTCATCCAGTGATCATCACAATCCTCAGAGAAATCCTCCTCCTTTATCTGCTTATACAGATCAAATAACATTCTCAAGCCCCTCTTCGACACTTTGAAGAATAGCCTTGAAAACAACACTCTTATTTCTGGCTGCACACCATCAAACATCATTGGTCTTTTGATCCGTGACATCTCCATGGTCGCACGCACCTACCCAATTTGACCCTCAATCGCATGGTGGATCCTCACTACCATTCTATTAAAACCACCAACACTAGAATTCAAAATTTTCTTTAACATGTGATGCATACCCTCAACCCTATCAAAACACATTAAAAGCATCACGTTAGTCCGACATTGAGCCCTGAACCTAGAAACCACTAAACATTGTACAAGGGATACCTATTTGTAGTCTTCGTGAAGACGTGAAGATGATGATCCATCCATGCTCTGACTATGCTTTTCTTGTGAGGATTAGTCCACTTCTTCTCAATGTATCGAACGAGGCCACTCTTCCATGATGTCCTCAATTTTGCAAGCCTCTCTTCGTAGCTTTCCTCTGTGGTTGAACACTAAAGTGGCCAGCATTGGCCGCAAAACCTTTGGACTTGTTTTTTATCCTTCAAGATTGGGGAAGCATATGCTTCTATGTTGTGCTTAATATGCACCCAGCACAAAAGATGTTTAACTTCATCTTTGAAAACTATCCGAATTGCATTGATGAGGGCCTTCTCTCGATCAGTCATTATGACGGTCGACATAACACCCACATCTTTAAACAATCGCATAAGTTTTTCCATTATGAACTTGTAATGCACAACTTCTTCTTGCCATGTAAATGTGTAGGAAATGTTGAAAGTCTTGTGCATGCAAGTGAAAACGACAATCTCCACCAAAGGTATGTTATGCATGTGGATGAATATAAGAAAGCGGATGAATGTAAGAAATCCATAGAATATAAGATATAATTAAAATCGATGATATAAATCACTACTATTAAATTGTGTTCAAAATGAGACATAAATCCATTACGTACCTATTTGTCTTGTATGTGGCGTCGATAACTACCACGTACGGGAACATTTTCATTAGGTGGAGCGAGTCTGGGTGAGAAAAAAAATAGGATATCGGTCTCTTTCGTAGACAACTTTCTAAGAGAAATACCCGATAACTATTTTGTTGCAAAACGTTTAGAGTCCATTGCGTAACCGTCATTTTCCCATGATCTTCGTAATGCATCTTCTGCAGAAAGTTGGAAACTTGTTTCATGGATGTTACATTTTCGGGGAAGAAGGTCCTCAACTATGCAACAATAGTCATCGGCATCATGCACGCATCGCCTAACCTCTTGGCAAGGCACTGCTCATCTGGGGTCATTCTGCCCATGTATGCATGCCTAAGAAAGCTAGTAGGAAGCTTATGGTTGTGGAATCCATCTATCACATTCATGATCCATTTCTGAGTCACTTCCTTTGGGTTCTTCTTCAATCTAACACCACACAACTCAAATGTGCATCCGGACTTCTTCGAGCTTGTTTCACGAATTACCTCAACATCCTTTTCTGAGTCACTACCTTTCTTTCTCCTCGATCTATATTCACCAAAGTGCTCGCATGTCAAACTAACACTTCTGACATTTGAGTTACTAATGACTAAAACCATCATCAAATCCTTGCCCCTATTCTTAACCCACTCAACCAATTCCTTTCGGCTATCCCACTTCAGATTGTTATGAAATTTATCTCCATAATCTTTCTCCTATACATGTTTACATAATCAATAATGTTACAATATATGAATTGCGATTCATGAAATTTATATATTTGTAGCTAACCAAAACTATATTAACTATACAACAAAACTACAATTGCAATACGATAACTAAACTAACGAACAACAAATTGATAACAAATATAAGCCTCTATGTATATCGCTAAATCGTCATCATCTTTTGCACTACCACTAACTACTATTCTCTTAATATATTGCTTATAATATAAACTAAAGAACAACAAATTCACAACAAATATCATCTTCTCCACTACTACTAAATACTAATCTTTTAATATATATCAAAATAAATATAGGTCTCTACTGCTAAATCGTCATCATCTTCTCCATTACTACTCTTTCACTACACGCTAATATTTTTATGATATTGCATAGAAAACACTCGTACAACTATTTTCAATTTTAATCATTCCATAATTAACTATATGTACTTAAACTATATTAATTATAACTAATTTCAATTTTAATCATCCATAATTACTAACCTCGAAATTGTCATCGTTGAAATCTTGATCGTCGTAATCTTCATTCTCTTCTCCACTACTCCAATATGTGTTTTTCATTATATGTCATTTTTTGTATTTAGAAATGAGAGGATTGGTTGTATTGGATTTAGAAATGAGAGGATTGTGCTTTTAGGGGGGGGGGGGGGGGGGGGGGGGGGAATCTGCCGTTGGAATAACGGCAGATTTTGTACGCAAACTTATTGTGTACGCTAGACCATGGCGCATAACCCTAAACCCTAAAATTTGAAATTTCCAACGGCTACTTTGTAACGACAAATTCCGTACGTTGTATATTTGCATACGCAAGAATAATGTGTACAGTATACGTTGGGGAATTGAAATAATTATATAGTATTTCTCTTGTACGCACAGAAGTTGCGTACGCAATTTCTATGTGTACAGATTGTCGTGTAAATAGGCGGTTTTCATCGTGTATATAGCAGCAACCATTTTTTTAGATAAACATGCCTTTTTGTTTAATGAGTCATGGAGATGAGCCTTTATGTATATAGGTTACAGTATCTCTTTTTACTTTCACATAGCGATTGTAGAGTAGTTATGTATATAGGTTAGATGATGACATTTTTTTTATTACAACAAACTTGTAGGACCCATCTAACCAGATGTTAGTCCTAAATCATCCAAATGGACGATCTTTACAAACTCGGAACCAAAAAATCATAGGTAGAGTTCGGGTTTAATAACTCATATCTAGTCTCGATTAAAGGAGATTGAAGCCGGTGGCGTGAGCTGTGAAGAAGAACTTGTTGGAATTTGTGGAGGACACTCGGAGGAAGAGGGTGGCAAGCTAGGAAATCGGCCGCACGATTTGCTTCACGGAAACTATGGTGTACCTAAAAAGAAATGAAAGACGACATAAGCACAATGATATCCTGTATAATGGTATTAATTTCCCAAGGAATTTTCCAGATGCCTCGGATGAAATTAATAATTACTAAATTATCCTCTTCAATAATTAGGTGAGAGATAGTTAGTCTGGCCGCTTGCTGAATCCCAGAAAGAGCAACAAGGGCTTCAGTTCGAAGGACTAATGTGGGTGGGATAGGTTGATTGTGAAAGGTAGTTATTCTACCATAGTCGTCGCGAATTAAATGTTCTATGTGGCAACTACCATCCCGGTGCTTTGATCCATCAAAGTTCAATTTATGCCAGTGGGTGGGTGGTTTCTTCCAAGTGCTATTGGTGGGTTACAGTCGATTGCGTCTTAGAGTAGGCGGTGTAGGTGGTGAGCTTAGAGTTAATCAATCCTGGTAGTAGAAAAATGCCTTGGTAGCTAGGCATTGTGAGGGAGTAATGTTTTGAGGTTGGAAATTTTTGGTGTTACGATAGTTCCAAATAGACCACTAGAGGAAAAGAAAGGGAACATGATGGGAGTTAGAATGTCAGAATAATTCAAAGTTATGGATGAAATTATCATAGCGAGGGATTGAGAAGGAGACAGTCAATTTAGATTCAAATGTATGGATCATGGATGAGGTGTAGGGACAGGAAAAGAAAAGATGGTTTCGATCCTCAGTGTGGAATGAACAGAGGGAGAAGGGTGATGGGACAATGGAGTAATAACGATTGAGACAGCCAGAAGTAGGTAAGGCATCAACCAACCCCTTCCAAATAAAGTGTTTGATTGTAGGAGGTAGTTTTAACTTCCAAAGCCAGAGAATATAATATGTTTGGGGAACAATCATAAAAGACTGTGTGATTTTGTGGGATGATTTAACGGAGAAAGAACTATCAGACTTCGGGGTCCAAACAAGACGGTCTACATTGTCTGACTGGGGAATATGAACTGACTGGATTTTAGTAACAATATGTAGGGGTAAGAGTGATTGAAGTTTAGGAAGGTCCCACTATAGGTTAGGAGTAATGAAAGCAGATAATGTGATTAAAGGGTGAGTATTGTTGTAGTAAGGGAATAATGCGCAATTAGGGACCCATGAATCGGGCCAGAATTTAGTTGTATGACCATTTTCGATTTCCCATCCAAGTCCGGCCGAAATTCTGAGCGTAGATGGAGAAGCCGAGAAAATTGCCAAGATTGCTTAGGTTTTTTTGTGGTATGTGAAGAGATCAGATGAACGAAGATATTTTGGTGAATGATTTGACAACAAAGATTGTATGGGTCAGTGAGTAATTTCCAGAGAAGTTTCATTTGCAAGGATTTATTTAGATCAACTGCCTTGTGGAGGCCGAGTCTGCCGGAAGCTTTTGGTTTGGAAATCGAATCCCAACTAATCAGAGGACGATATGTAGGGTTAGTTTTATTCCATAAGAAATCCCTAAGGGTTTTGTCAACGACATTACAGATTTCGGTTGGGAGCAAGAAGCATTGCATTAAATAGTTAACGGTGGAGAGGAGATTGGATTGGATTAGAACCATTCTGCCTGCTTGGGATAAGGAATTATCTTTCCATTTGGAGAGTTGTTTTTTCATCCGTTGGAGGTACTGATCAGCTCTATTTTGTAGTGCTTATCTAGGAGTTGTTACCGGTGTTTAGGTTGCCATTTATAGGGATTTAGAGCACAACTGTGGAGTAGGGAGTTGGAGAGAAGAATTGTGGATATGGTGGTTTGGAGGAGCTAATTGAAGACATCCAGAAGACGAGGAGTAAACCACTAGAGGAGACCAAGGAAATAGAAGGAAGAATCCACACAAAGGAGGAGAAGGCTTCTGCCGCGAGCTACCGCGACCAAGAACGAAGACACGAAGAGGCCGCGGCGAAAGGCGAAGCGCTGAGCGAAGAGTGCCACTTCCGCGACCGAGGATTTCTGGCCGCGACCGCGGAAAATTCCAGAGCTGTGCAAAAGCCGAGAGCAAAAAGTTAATTTCCGCGACCACGGATTTGGTGCTGCGACCGCGGAAGGACACGGGGGCGAGCCCGACGAGGATTTCCGAGTTTTTCTTATTTTATTATTTTCCGATTTTTGTTTATTTTATTATTTCGAACTTTATAGTTTATTTCCTTTTAGAATACTTTCGTTATCTTTTCCCTTTAGTTTAGGGTTAGGTTATTTAACCTAGTTTCCCATTCATTGTTCATCATCATATTATTCATCATCGTTAATTTCCATTCAACAGTTTTCCCTTTGAAGTTTATTTGTTTCCAAGAACTATAAAGAACTAAGCACCTTTGCTTAGTCCGACAATTGAAGCCTTTCGTATGATTTGATTGTGAGGTTACAATTCTATTCCCTGTTCCTTTGGATTATATATTTTCTCTTGAACATATTCCTATTGATTATTATTGATTTGACTGGATTGATCACCTAGTTGATATTAGTAATTGTCTATTGCTAGGGTTTGGGTATTTCGGGTTGAGATTCCTTATCTGTTGTAGCATCCATGATATTCTAGGACTGGTAGGACTAGTTTATTATGAAAGAGATTTGATTATATGTTAAATACTGTGGGTCGTGGTGTTGCATGTATCTTGGTTAATTCCTATGCTTCTTGCTGCTATTGAATTAAATCTTAAAGGTTGGTAGGGATTGTTTAATAGTTAGGGTTGCCTGGACTGGTAGGACTAATAACTAATTCAGAATAGGGACAGGAATAATCAAAGGAAAGAATAAAGATAACCTAGGACCAATCAATCATATGAAAAGTGGATATTTGTTTGGCTAAGTGTTTTTCCCTAAATTGTTTACAAACTCTTTGCTTTTATTTTTCCCTTGTTTGCTTTGTTTACAACCAATCAACCTCAAAACCCCCCTTTGTTACCATTGTATGCGAACTTACATAAAGATTGACAACTCCTCCCTGTGGGATTCGACCCTTGCTTGCCTTTGCTACTTGTTTAGGTTTATTAGGATTTATTTTGACCAGGTAACACGACTAAAACCTGCTGTCAAATTGGCGCCGTGCCGGGGAGGCAAGTTTTGATTTCTCTTTGTGTGTTGTTTGTATGCTAATTTTTGGTGTGGACCTATCTTACGGTCCACACCCGTGCTACTGATTTTGGTTTTTCCTTTTTGATTTTGATACAGAGATGGATAGATTTTCCCATTTCCGTGAGGAGCCGCAATGAGACCCGTACTCCTACGCATACACTCCAGGGTGAAGAGATCACCCCAATTCGAGTTATGGGTAGCAGCATTTCCCTCCTTATGGTCATGGTTATCAAGAGTTCTACCCAAAGCCACAGTCGTTCTATCAGCAGGGTACTCCACACCAGTATTATCCATGTAACACCCCTAAAACTTAACCCTTTTGAAAAGGTATTACCGCCAGTGACCCCAGTGTTCCTTACCGAGATCACCCAAGGCTTTACCAAATAAATACAATTTATGAAATGCAATTGATACACAAAGATCAAGCAATAAATTCCAAAACATAACATTGTTGAGGAAACAAGAGTTACGGGATTACAACCCAATCCCGAATAGGCCAAACACAGAGTTCAAACAAAGTACAGCGGAAGACAAATAAAAGATTTTACAAACGGGGTTGTGATCGTGATGATCACCTGCCCAAGGATCTCAACCTGATTAAAAGCAATTATTAAAACATCCAAAAACAACCGTCGTCTTCATAGTCAATCTAGTCTCCTCAAATCTTCACTCTATCTGATGTGCCGAATCGAACGGATGACACCAGCCCACATGCGGAGAACAAAGTTCGTGGGTTAGTCTACTTGAATAGACTAGCAAGGGTAAAAAGCAGAATGGTTCGAGTGATCGTAACCGTTTACTATCATTGTCCCTCGAATAATAACCGAAGGGACGATACATAACCCGGCACTTTCACGGAATAACAACAAAGGTATGCATGAGAGAAGATTCTGGAAGACTTCATCTTCACAGAAATCGACTCGAAAAGAGACTCCAAGAGATTGAGTCTTTAAGGAAAAATGACAAATCTGGAATGATTACAGGATCATACAACGATGATTTAAAATTTGACTGAGATGCTTCGGTTCACGACCAACCTCATCGCCTACAGCGAATCCAGATTGGAAAGAGAACGTACTACATTCAAATCAAGACGAGTTTTCCTAGCTGCACTGAACTTAGCTGCACTACTCGCCCAAGGTATATTAATCATGTGCACTCGGGCACTTATCTTATTTAATTCCAAAACGAGCATTACGTTATAAGCTTTTACATCTCCACACAAGAGATATCGGATCTCCTCACAAGAGATATCGGATCTCCTCACAAGAGATATCAGATCTCCTCATAAGAGATATCAGAGGGATGAACCCTGGAAGATTTGGCACTAGCGAAGTGCGCCTACCCTGTGAAAGGGTATGATCATGACCAAAGAGAAAGTACTGGGGATGAACCACCAAGTACCAGTTATAAAGAAACAGCTAAACCCCCTCAAGGTACATAGCGTTCCTAGCCACTAGTGCTAACTAAACAGTACAGCACAACAACCGTTACTGGATAAATCCACATAAAGGCCCGAAAGGCGATCACAGATAATAGCGTTGTTCTAACAGATATACAACCTATTATATGATTTTCAAAACAGTTTAACAAAACCGTTTTCAGACAAACAGAATATTCATTCCAAATTAATTACTCAGATAAACTACTGATAATTAATGTAAATATGGAACGAATGAGCAAGAGTGAACCGCCACTTGCCTTAATCCGCAGAGTTTGAACGAAGTCTAACGACGGGATTCCGGGCTCGACACAGAGACGAATCTGCCAACTCCGGTACCTTCGGATCGACCCATACAGAAACCCTAAGTTAGATTCGACAAACAACAATACCGATATATGAAAGAACGAAAGGAATCGAAGGAAACGAAACCCGAACGAAGGCTACGGAAGCCAACACCAACAACAACTCGCCGGCGGGCGCCACAACAATCACGGCGGGCGCCGCCCAATCCACGGCGGGCGCCGTCTCAACCACGGCGGGCGCCGCTCAACCACGGCGGGCGCCGCTCAACCACGGCGGGCTGGCCTCCTTCATCACGGCGGATGCCGTTCACCACGACGGGCGCCGTCTCATGCCGGCGGTCGCCGTGTTCCTCCCGGCGGGCGCCGTCTCATGCCGGCGGTCGCCGCCTTCGAGCCGGCGGTCGCCGTGAACCTCGCGGCGGTCGCCGTCGCGAACGAAAACAGAAATACGAGAGGAGAAAACTCACCCTCGACGATCGATTTGGCTCGTCTTTCGCCTTGCTTGGTTTCTAGGCTTCTAAGGGCCTCCCAAGCTTCCCCTTGGCCACCGAGAACGACACTAAACGAGCTCCGACGATCCACTTAGAGCCTTATCGAGAGAGAGCGTTTCTTTGAGAGCGTTTTTTAGAGTCGAGAATCTGAGAGCGCTTCCGCGTCTTTCACACCCTCTTCCACCCTCACCCAACACCTCTATTTATAGAAGAAATTAGGGTCCTTGCCTCTTGGACAATATCCAAACCCTTTTGCCCCTTGGACAATGGCTCTTGGACAAAAACCTTTGGATAAAGAATCGTGTACTATTGCCCATTAGATAACAACTCTTGGGCAATAAACTTGTACCAATCTTAATCCGCGTTAACGAAAGTCGTACACGAACGAGTATAAACTCCCAACACACCTCGACTGTATAATTCTTCACTGAGAAAAATATTACAAATACAGAGCACATTACAGAATATCTTAAGCTCTTAGAATTAAATCCGACGTACCAAACGGACGTTCGGGAAAAATCCATAATTCCCAAAATAGCCTTACAAAATTACGGGGTATCACATCACCTCCCCCTTAAAAGAAGTTTCGACCCCGAAACTTGGCCAAAAAACAACTCGGGAAAGTGTCTGAGCATCTCTGCCTCGGTTTCCCAAGTAACTTCCTCAGTCCCAGACCTGGACCACATAACTCGTACCAACAGTACGATCTCGTTGCACAGTCGCTTTACACGGCGTTCGAGAATGCACACTGGCATCTCCTCTCAAGTACCATTTGCCTGAATCTCGACGTCCTTATAGCTCAGCCTACGAGACTCATCTTGGCACAAATATCCTTAGCAATGATACGTGGAACACATTATACACTGGGTATGCCGATGGCGACAATGCCAAACGGTACGTTAGAGATCTTACTCTATCCAGAATTTTGAATGGTCCCATGTAGCGAGGGTTAAGCTTCCCACGCTTACCAAACCTGAAAACATCCTTGGGTGGCGATACTGTGACAAGTACCTTGACACCAACCTTGAACTCAACACTTTAACACTTCTGATCTGCGTAAAACTTTTGTCGACTCTGAGCGGTCAACAACCTCTGTCTACTCAGAGCAATGTTCGAAGTTGTCCTTTCGACCAACTCTGGTCCAAGTAGAATCCTGTCGGCGTACTCAACCCAACAAATCCGAGATCTACATCTGTGCCCATACAAAGCTTCAAACGGAGCCATCTTGATTGTAGCATGCCAACTATTATCGTACGTGAGCTCAATCAGACTTAGGCTGTCTTCCCAGCTAGTCGGATGATCGAGTACGTATACTTCTTAGCATATCCTCCAGGGTCTAGATGGTCTTTCAGACTGACCATCTGTCTGAGGATGAAACGCTGCTGAATCTCAATTCAGTTCCCATGGCCTTGTGAAGTTCTTGCTATAAACTTGACATAAATCGGCCATCTCGATCCGATACAATGGTCTTAGGAATGCCATGTAACAGACAATCTCCTGGTGGAAACTTCTGCTGACCTCTGAGTTACCCAAGTAACCTCAGTTTCCAATGCAAACACTATTACTGCTAGTTCTAGGTCATGTGTTGGTTAGTTTGCTTCATAGGTTTTCAATTGTCTAGATGCGTATGCAATATCCTTGCCTTTCTGCATCAAAGACACATCCCAACCCATTTCTCGAAGCATTAACTATAGACCATATAGCCATCATTCTTTCTGACAACGCCAAAACTGGTGCATAAGTCAGACACTGTTTCAACTTCTTGAAAACTGGTCTTGCACTTGTCATCCCAGACAACTTCTGGTTGACCTTGTGGACAGACTGGTCATAGGTGGAGAGATCTTAGAAAAAATCATTTCATGAACCGTCTATAATGTCCTGCAAGCTCTGGGAAACTGCGCACCTCGCTCACACCCTGAGGCCGCTTCCAAACAACTACTGATTCACTCTTCTGGGGAATAACCATAACCTCATTCTTATTGATCACATGGCCTAAGAAAGCCACTTCTAGATCCAACAATCACACTTAGCCCACTTTGCGTACAACCGACTTGGTCTAAGGACCGATAAAGCAATCCGTAGACGTTCCCTGTGAGCTTCCTTGCTCGGAAAAAATCAAAATGCCATTGATGAAGACCACTATGAACTTATTCAAGTACTGGTCTAAAACATCGATGCACTAGGTTCATGAAAACTCCTAGAGCATTCGTAAGCTCAGATGGCATGACTACAAACTCGTAGTAACCATCTCTTGTCCGAAACGCAATCCTCGGAATATCATCCTCACGAATCCTGAGCTGATGAAAACCAGATCTCAGGTCGATCTTGGAGAAAACTTTTGCTCCATGTAGTTGATCCAACAGATCATCACTCCTTGGCAATAGATACTTGCTCTTGATCGTGACTTTATTCAACTCTCGAAAGTCAAAACAAAGTCGAAACGGTCCATCTTTTATTTTGACAAATAAACTAGGGCACTCCTACTTAAGGTGATGCACTCAGCTTTATATAACTTTTGTCAAGAAGATCCTTGAGTTGCTTCTTCAACTCTTGCATCTCAACAGGAGCCATCCGGTACGGTGCCTCAGAGATCGGCGTGGTACACGGCTCGAGATCAATTGCAAACTCCACAACACGATTTGGAGTATCCAGGAATATCTTCTGGAAAGACACCCGGAAATCCTCTAACCACAGAAATATCAAAAACTGAAGTTGATCACTGCCTTGTGACGCTTCCGTCAATCCATACCGAGAATAATTATCGTATGGACCATGGTTATTTAGGTCAAATCGCTTTGAATTTCTTACCCTTGATGGTAATTGACAATTCGACAGACGATTGGTTCCCACTAAATGGTCACCATCTTGGACCAGCCCACTACATGGTTCACAGACGACTCACTAGTGGCTCCGAGTCCAGGCCCAGCCATTAACAGCGTCCTCTGTTGTTATGAGCCGCTGTCCATACATCTCAACCCATCCTTGGTAGCTCCACCTAATTAATAGGTAGCCATCTCCTAAGAGGTTGTTGGTGAGTCTCGAACACGAGACCTTACCCCATCAACAAGCAACGAAACATAACTTGGTATAAACCAAAGGTTCGTATATAAGAAGAGTTACAACAAAAGGTTCACAACCTCGTTGCACACGCAACTCAACTACAACCATCCAAAATGAAAGTCTGGGTAGCACCCACATCAACAACACATTAACAAAAATGTAATGCAGATACAAAGTACTCTAAGCATTAGGAGCATAGGGTCCATCCACCTCACGTATCACGTACAGGCGTTGACCTTGGCTTCCTGAAGCCATCGGGGCTTTCCCTTTGTTCTGCGCAGTCGTCTACATTGAAGGGCTAGGAGCTTCCATCGGACTGAACTTGGGTCGGTTGTTCTGATTAACAGACCCTTGCCGTGACTCAGCTCCTTTCACATTCCTCCGCTGACAGAACGCCTGCATATGACCCTCCTTTCCGCAGTCAAAGCATGTCTTTTTGTCCTTCAGACATTCATTGCTCTTGTGCCCGTGCATACCGCAGTTGTAGCACTGGATCAGGCTATTGCCCTAACCCGAACGTTGCGTAGACCCATCCTGAGTCATATTCGTTCTTGCTCGGCCAGATTTGGCAAAATCTGATGGTGGCGTGGGGCGTTTGAACCCACTTGCCTGAGGCTGGTACTGCACTTGCCTCTGGCTGTTACGCTTCTTGGTCGACTCCTCCAGAGTCACCTCTAGCTTGTAGGCTGTATCCACATACTGCTCCAGAGTAGAGCATGTGTGGTGCACCATCATCGGCTTGATGTCTGGACTCATCCATTCGTGGAAATACCAGATCTTCTGTGCCTCACTGGATATCTCAGGTCCAGCGTACTGCATTAGATGATTGAATTTGGTTGCAAGCTCGGTCACCTTCAATCCATCCGTTTGCGGATACAAAAACTCCTTGTGTTTCTCCTCCCTCATAGCGCGAGAGAAGAAATGATCAGTCATCTTGGTCTTAAACATAGACCAGGTCAATACCGGGCTATCAGCTAAGTCGGTACTCTCCCACCATTCTCTGGCTTCTTCCTTTAACTGAAGAGAGGCTATATGCACTCTCTCCGCTTCAGTGCACTCAACATTACGGAAAAGCCACTCCATGTGGGAAAACCAATGAGCCACCTTGACTGGCTCTCCCTTCCCATCGAAGCTGCCAGGCCTCATGGAGTTAATGGCCTTCAGTGCTCGGCCATACTCTCCTCTATTCCTGATCACCCCTCCCTGCAGCACATGGTTCTCTTGTTCCTCAAACCTCGGAACTTCTCGAGATACTGGCACTCCTTGTGCCTGATGCACATTCGGGCGTAACGCGTCGGCAATCGCTTGCATGACGATTCCCCGAATTTCTGCAACAGCTGCTTTATCAAATATCCTTGGAGCGTTGTCCCTAGCTGGGTCGTTGCCTCCAGGATTATTATGGAAGACAGACTCACGCTCTTCTGATGGGTCTGCAACATTCCTTGGATTTAGTCTGGGGTCAATGCTTGGCCTAGCACCAGTACGGATAGTGTTCCTCGTGTTCACCATCTGTTTACCGATCAAATTCCAAGGATTTTATCACTTTAGTATCATTTTGATATAATTATTGTAATAAAATCAACTTAGAATAGATCAACTTGGTAATTTCTATTGATGGATTCGAACCGAGTTACTAGGTTCTACAACCTCAACTCACAACGAGCGAACTGGGAATCAAGCCTAGCTAGAGATGGTGAAACCACCTCGGCTTCTCCCGGGTTCCTCTGAAGAGAACAGAATGCACCCATATCAAACGGGGCAACGGGAAAGGAATTCGTCTTTCTAGACATAGAAGCAAGCTTACTATATCAGACTGTACAGAAGACATGACTATGAACGGTGTTTTGAAATTCTTTTCACTTTGAAAATTCAGAGCCCTTTTGAAGCATTTTCAAAAATGGATAAATGATTTATAAAATCCCAAACCCGTTTTAAAACCTTTGGCTCTGATACCACAACTGTAACACCCCCAAAACTTAACCCTTTTGGAAAGGTATTACCGCCAGTGACCCCAGTGTTCCTTACCGAGATCACCCAAGGCTTTACCAAATAAATACAATTTATGAAATGCAATTGATACACAAAGATCAAGCAATAAATTCCAAAACATAACATTGTTGAGGAAACAAGAGTTACGGGATTACAACCCAATCTCGAATAGGCCAAACACAGAGTTCAAACAAAGTACAGCGGAAGACAAATAAAAGATTTTACAAACGGGGTTGTGATCGTGATGATCACCTGCCCAAGGATCTCAACCTGATTAAAAGCAATTATTAAAACATCCAAAAACAACCGTCGTCTTCATAGTCAATCTAGTCTCCTCAAATCTTCACTCTATCTGATGTGCCGAATCGAACGGATGACACCAGCCCACATGCGGAGAACAAAGTTCGTGGGTTAGTCTACTTGAATAGACTAGCAAGGGTAAAAAGCAGAATGGTTCGAGTGATCATAACTGTTTACTATCATTGTCCCTCGAATAATAACCGAAGGGACGATACATAACCCGGCACTTTCACGGAATAACAACAAAGGTATGCATGAGAGAAGATTCTGGAAGACTTCATCTTCACAGAAATCGACTCGAAAAGAGACTCCAAGAGATTGAGTCTTTAAGGAAAAATGACAAATCTGGAATGATTACAGGATCATACAACGATGATTTAAAATTTGACTGAGATGCTTCGGTTCACGACCAACCTCATCGCCTACAGCGAATCCAGATTGGAAAGAGAACGTACTACATTCAAGTCAAGACGAGTTTTCCTAGCTGCACTGAACTTAGTTGCACTACTCGCCCAAGGTATATTAATCATGTGCACTCGGGCACTTATCTTATTTAATTCTAAAACGAGCATTACTTTATAAGCTTTTACATCTCCACACAAGAGATATCGGATCTCCTCACAAGAGATATCGGATCTCCTCACAAGAGATATCAGATCTCCTCACAAGAGATATCAGAGGGATGAACCCTGGAAGATTTGGCACTAGCGAAGTGCGCCTACCCTGTGAAAGGGTATGGTCATGACCAAAGAGAAAGTACTGGGGATGAACCACCAAGTACCAGTTATAAAGAAACAGCTAAATCCCCTCAAGGTACATAGCGTTCCTAGCCACTAGTGCTAACTAAACAGTACAGCACAACAACCGTTACTGGATAAATCCACATAAAGGCCCGAAAGGCGATCACAGATAATAGCGTTGTTCTAACAGATATACAACCTATTATATGATTTTCAAAACAGTTTAACAAAACCGTTTCCAGACAAACAGAATATTCATTCCAAATTAATTACTCAGATAAACTACTGATAATTAATGTAAATATGGAACGAATGAGCAAGAGTGAACCTCCACTTGCCTTAATCCGCAGAGTTTGAACGAAGTCTAACGACGGGATTCCGGGCTCGACACAGAGACGAATCTGCCAACTCCGGTACCTTCGGATCGACCCATACAGAAACCCTAAGTTAGATTCGACAAACAACAATACCGATCTACGAAAGAACGAAAGGAATCGAAGGAAACAAAACCCGAACGAAGGCTAAGGAAGCCAACACCAACAACCCGGCCAACAACAACTCGCCGGCGGGCGCCACAACAATCACGGCGGGCGCCGCCCAATCCACGGCGGGCGCCGTCTCAACCACGGCGGGCGCCGCTCAACCACGGCGGGCTGGCCTCCTTCATCACGGCGGTCGCCGTTCACCACGGCGGGCGCCGTCTCATGCCAGCGGTCGCCGTGTTCCTCACGGCGGGCGCCGTCTCATGCCGGCGGTCGCCGTGAACCTCGCGGCGGTCGCCGTCGTGAACGAAAACAGAAATACGAGAGGAGAAAACTCACCCTCGACGATCGATTTGGCTCGTCTTTCGCCTTGCTTGGTTTCTAGGCTTCTAAGGGCCTCCCAAGCTTCCCCTTGGCCACCGAGAACGACACTAAACGAGCTCCGACGATCCACTTAGAGCCTTCTCGAGAGAGAGCGTTTCTTTGAGAGTGTTTTTGAGAGTCGAGAATCTGAGAGCGCTTCCGTGTCTTTCGCACCCTCTTCCACCCTCACCCAACACCTCTATTTATAGAAGAAATTAGGGTCCTTGCCTCTTGGACAATATCCAAACCCTTTTGCCCCTTGGACAATGGCTCTTGGACAAAAACCTTTGGATAAAGAATCGTGTACTATTGCCCATTAGATAACAACTCTTGGGCAATAAACGTGTACCAATCTTAATCCGCGTTAACGAAAGTCGTACACGAACGAGTATAAACTCCCAACACACCTCGACTGTATAATTCTTCACTGAGAAAAATATTACAAATACAGAGCACATTACAGAATGTCTTAAGCTCTTAGAATTAAATCCGACGTACCAAACGGACGTTCGGGAAAAATCCATAATTCCCAAAATAGCCTTACAAAATTACGGGGTATCATAATCCAGCCTACGAGCATAGACCACCGGTGTCCAATCCAAGTTCATCCATGTCAACTGAGGAGATATTCCAGAACCTGGAACAACAGATTAAGCAATTGACTCAAACGGTGAACAAAACGGATGCCCTGGTAAAAATGCTATCTCACCCAGTAGTGCACCAGGAGGAGAATGCCTTCTCGATGACCATACGAAGGCTTGAGGAACTGCTTGTCACCCCCTTAGCTGAAAGGGAATAACAAATTTGTGAGAAGGGAGCAGAACACAGCGAGATGTCTGCGGAAGAGAACCCGAGACTGCATGAGGTGTACCTCGACCACGGTCCAACCACTAAGGAGATGGGCATTCCAGACGATATTTTGGACCGCGAGGTGCTGTCTGAAGAAGAGTATTTTTTGGGACTGGAGGAATTCAGTGACCACGAGGAGGAGAGCCGCGACCGCGGCTTGACCACTGGCGAGGAGAAGGAAGAAATCGGCGATATTCCGCGACCGCGGCCAGAATTCCGCGATCGTGGAATAATCCACCACGAAGAGGACAAAGTCGAGAGTTTTCCACGACCGCGGGATGAATTCCGCGATCGCAGAAAATGAGCTGAAGACGGCGAGTTGTTCAAAAATATTCCGCGACCGCGGCCACCAATCTGCGACCGTGGAAATGCTCCAGATGCGTATGTTCCTCTCGAAAACGCCCCGGCAGCCCCCGACCCTCTCGCGGCTACCTATGATGAGTATGTGCGTCCCAACTCCTCTCCACTTGTTTTGATGCACCCCGTCACAACCTTCCTTGAGGCATTACAAGATACTCGAAGGCTGAAGGGCAACGATGAGATCTATAAAGCCTTCAATAACTGCACAGAAACCGTTCCTTTATTCATGCTGGCAAATAGCATCCCTCGGTACAAGGAATTTTTAAAGGCGCTGCACAAGATCAAAAAGAAGCCGAAGGGGAAGCACAAGAAGGGAGCTAGGATTCAAACAACAAATTTCTCTATGCTGGATACGGGGCATGACAAGCATGAAGCCCCTGAAATGCTGGATAGGCTGTTTTTGAAAATGGCAAGTGCACTCATTGATATGAACAACGGTCCACCCACCATAAAGTGCAGGAGAACGGGGGTAAAGCTCAACATAGAGCATACAAAGAGGCATCCCCCTGATCTTGACCTAAGGAGTTCAGCTGCTGTGAGCAAACCAAGCTGAGGAGGTCGAGCAGTATGTCGAGCCACGACAATAACTAAGGCGTTGTCCGGGAGGCAACCCGATGTATGAATTTCTTTTATTGTCTTTTCAATCCTTGTTTTTAATTGCTTTTGTTCGTGTGTTTTTGCTTTTGTTTTATTTCGAACTAACCTGCAGAGAGGAGACCCGAATCATATTGAAGAAGGTGTTGCCCACACCAACGTAAGTCTTCCTATACCCTGCTCGGAAAAAAAAATCGGAAAAAAAAAGTTCTACCGAAGGCCAGCTGTCCGATTTTCCCATGGAGAGATGGTGCGCATCGTGTTGTCCAGGAGGAGACATTAGCCCCACATTTGTATTTGACAACAATGATGGCCCTACAGTCGACAGCTGAGGAGGAGGAAGACCAGGGCCCACACCACGATTACATCTGGGCCTATTTTTTGTGTTCGTTAAAGGCCATGCAACCTAGTTCTCTTGATTTACCACTTCTCACCACAGTGGTTCCTTTTGGTTACATGGTAGGAGTTGATTGAGTTGAAGGCCGTGTAGCCCTGATTTCCTTGATGACCACTACACAGTACAGTGGTTCCCTTTGGTTGCACGGTAGAGATGAGTTGAAGACCGCCGCAACACCAGAGACTTAAGCGTTCATTGCTTTACCGCCAGCAACAACTTCTGTGTCCAAGCCAACTCAGCGGCGTTTGTGAGTTATTCTTTTTACCTTCCCTGTGCTTTATTCTTTTTGTCTTTCATTACATTGAGGACAATGCAATGTTTAAGCATGGGAGAGTGTTCTATACTTGCTATGTCGTTGAGGAGAAAAGAAAAAGAAAAAGCCAAAAATTGAAAAAAGGCAAAAATAGAAATCTTGGGATAAGTCAAAAACCCGAAAGGGTGGCTTATGCAATAAGCAGGTGGCTTGGACCAGCATTAGGCTGGGTTAATAATTGGTCAAGAGTGTTGTGAGTTATATGTAAGTCCATCTATTGAAAAAATGAAATGAGTGGCTTGGTGAAAACCCGAAAGGGCGCCTTGGCAAAATGAGTGAAAAGAAGAAGAGTGAGTAGTAGGATTCCTCATTTTTCCTGGCTAGGTGACATAAGAAGAGGAGATATAAGGAGAATTCGGGTAGGTCACTCTGGGAGGTATAAGAAGATAGATGGGAGGCTAGGATTAGATTTTTATTCACTCTATGGTGTTCGGGATAAGCTTTGGGGAAGTACTTTGCTTTCCTTTTAGCTTGGTTGTGTGTGGTATTGTTTTGGTGTTATGTGTTGTGTTTTGTTGAGATTATTGTATTGGTGCCTTGGAGTTTCATGTTTAGGTGTGATTCTTAGAGGAGATGATTTTTCTGTGCTTCCTGAGACCTTGGGGGTTTGATTGGAGGAGTGGGTTTATTTTAGCTTACTCGAGGATGAGCAAGGTTTAAGCATGGGGGAGTTTGATCAGCACTACTTTGTAGTGTTTATCTAGGAGTTGTTACCGGTGTTTAGGTTGCCATTTATAGGGATTTAGAGCACAACTGTGGAGTAGGGAGTTGGAGAGAAGAAGTGTGGATATGGTGGTTTGGAGGAGCTAATTGAAGACATCCAGAAGACGAGGAGTAAACCACTAGAGGAGACCAATGAAATAGAAGGAAGAATCCACACGAAGGAGGAGAAGGCTTCTGCCGCGAGCTACCGCGACCAAGAACGAAGACACGAAGAGGCCGCGGCGAAAGGCAAAGCGTTGAGCGAAGAGTGCCACTTCCGCGACCGCGGAAAATTCCAGAGCTATGCAAAAGCCGAGAGCAAAAAGTTAATTTCCGCGACCGCAGATTTGGTGCCGCGACCGCGGAAGGACACGGGGGCGAGCCCGACGAGGATTTTCGAGTTTTTCTTATTTTATTATTTTCCGGTTTTTGTTTATTTTATTATTTCGAACTTTATAGTTTATTTCCTTTTAGAATACTTTCGTTATCTTTTCCCTTTAGTTTTAGGGTTAGGTTATTTAACCTAGTTTCCCATTCATTGTTCATCATCATATTATTCATCATCGTTAATTTCCATTCAGCAGTTTTCCCTTTGAAGTTTATTTGTTTCCAAGAACTATGAAGAACTAAGCACCTTTGCTTAGTCCGACAATTGAAGCCTTTTGTATGATTTGATTATGAGGTTACAACTTTATTCCCTATTCCTTTGGATTATATATTTTCTCTTGAACATATTCCTATTGATTATTATTGATTTGACTGGATTGATCACCTAGTTGATATTAGTAATTGTCTATTGCTAGGGTTTGGATATTTCGGGTTGAGATTCCTTATCCGTTGTAGCATCCATGATATTCTAGGACTGGTAGGACTAGTTTATTATGAAAGAGATTTGATTATATGTTAAATACTGCGGGTCGTGGTATTGCATGTATCCTGGTTAATTCTTATGCTTCTTGCTGCTATTGAATTAAATCTTGAAGGTTGGTAGGGATTGTTTAATAGTTAGGGTTGCCTGGACTGGTAGGACTGGTAACTAATTCAGAATAGGGACAGGAATAATCAAAGGAAGAAATAGAGATAACCTAGGACCAATCAATCATATGAAAAGTGGATATTTGTTTGGCTAAGTGTTTTTCCCTAAATTGATTACAAACTCTCTGCTTTTATTTTTCCCTTGTTTGCTTTGTTTACAACCAATCAACCTCAAAACCCCCCTTTGTTACCAGTGCATGCGAACTTACATAAAGATTGACAACTCCTCCCTGTGGGATTCGACCCTTGCTTGCCTTTGCTACTTGTTTAGGTTTGTTAGGATTTATTTTGACCAGGTAACACGACTAAAACCTGCTGTCAGGTACGTATCAAAAATTTCTTTCTTAACTCTACCTCGAACTATTGGAATACCAAGATATCTTTCTAGTGAAGTGGTAATAGGTATGTTAAGTAAAGAAGCTAATGCTGCAATTTGGGCCATAGATATATTGGATGAGGTTTGCAGTGAACTTTTATGGAAGTTGACATATAGACCTTAGGTGAGACTGGATTTATGGAGTAAGTCTTTAATGAACATTATATTATAGGTTGAGGCATTACCAAAAATGAGTGTGTCATTAGCAAATGAGAGAAAGAGAATTTAGGTTCCATTTCTAGTGAGTTGGATACCGACTCTAAGTTGTTGCCTTTTCGCTTCTTTTGTTAGGGATCGTGATAGAAATTCAACAGCCAAGATGAAGATGTAAGGTGCTATTGGATCACCCTGTCGAAGTCCAGAAGTAGGATAGAATAGTGGACCTGATTCATTATTAACTAGAA
The DNA here is from genome assembly GCA_027886185.1 of Rheum nobile. NCBI lineage: Eukaryota > Viridiplantae > Streptophyta > Magnoliopsida > Caryophyllales > Polygonaceae > Rheum > Rheum nobile. The sequence continues at coordinate 346,045 of WOAB01000640.1, forward strand.
CATAGAAGGAAGTCGATTTAATACATGTCATTAGGAGTTGGATCCAGTTCTCGGAGAAACCAAACTTACGTAGGATTTGTTGTATGAAATTCTAGTTCAGTTTGTCATATGCCTTTTCCATATCAAATTTTATAGACATTCAGCCTTTCTTTCCTTTCTTTTTCGAGTGGAAGGAATGGAATATTTCATATGCAACTAAAATGTTATATTGAATACATCGATCTGATATAAAAGCCCCTTGAAGTGGGCTAATAAGTTTTGGCATGACAATCTTTAATCTGTTGTCCATAATTTTCGTAATGAATTTGTAAACAGTATTGCAAAGACTAATAGGTCTATAGTGGTTAATAGTTAGAGGATTGTCTTATTTGGGAATGACAGTGATAAAACAGTGAGAACATTCTTTTAATAATTTACCAGAGTAAAGTAAGCTTGAATTGCGGAGATTAAAGATTTACCTATATATTGCGAGTAGGTTTGGTAGAAATCGGTTGGGAACTCATCAGGGCCAGGGGTTTTCACAGTGAGGCAAGTTGAATACAATTGTTCGAATTTCAGAAGTGGAGGGTATGACAGAGAGAAATGAGTTGTCAGCAGGAGTGACGAGGGATGGAATAATCTCAAGATCATTCGTAGATAATGGCTGATTTATTTGGTGTTGAAAGCACGATTGAAGTTTGGACATAATTGCGTATTGAATGTTAGAGTGATCGTGGAAAGTGGAACCATTCCGGGACTGAAACGTAGATGATGACAATTTACAAAGTCTTCCTTCTTTCAATCCCTCACAAAACGGGGCCCATTTCACTGTAACCATCATCAGTTCTACTTCTCTCAAGTCTTGCATTAACAATCAATCTACACAGTTTTCTACTCGGGTCAATTGACTAAATCAAATCTCTTACGAGCCCCGTTGACTGACTTTTTGGATCTGGGTTTTCAATTTTGTTTCCTCAATCCATAAATAAGTTTCCTCTTTTCAGAGTTCCGTGACGAATTTCGATCAGCTTCTTGCCTCTCCATTCGTAATTCATATACTGGGCTTTTTTCAGTTCTAGCTCTTCCTCTGTTTGCATAGTGGATCAAATTGGGAAAGACTTTGAGGTTAATACCTAAACCCTTGTTAAATCGGTTTCTTAAGCACAAATTGTTAATCTTCTAGATCAATTTGATCTGGGTTCGTGTTATTTCTCAGGGTTTCTTTTCTTATGATAGCCTCTACCAATTTTGAGATCACATCAGAAAGACTCGATGAATTGCTTTTGTTTTGGATGTGGCCGAAATGATGCTTCTCCTATTAACGAAACAATTGATGAAGGTATTATTTTGATATCATTTGAAATCATATTCTGATTTTGACACTTTATGCATCATTTGCAGTGGTTTCAGGTGCAAGTGGTGTTAAATTCTACACCTATAAAGAACTGCGAGTCGCGACTGAGAGCTTCAGGTCAACAATGAAAATTGGGGAAGGGGGTTTTGGTTCAGTATACAAGGTATTAAACATTATCCACAGATAAGCTTTCTTGAACTTCTCTTGCTAATTATCTTGTTATAACACCTCTAATGATCATCAGGGTAGGCTTTCAGATGGCACCGAAGTTGCTGTCAAGGTTCTTTCTGCTGAATCCAGACAAGGGTTGCGCGAGTTCTTGACCGAGCTGATCATGATCTCAAATCTAGATCACGAGAACCTCGTGAAGTTGTACGGATGTTGCATTGAGGAGAACAATCGGATTCTTGTGTACGGCTACCTAGAAAACAATAGTCTTGCACATACACTTCTTGGTAATTGCTTCTCGATCTCTATCGCTTATACTTCATTGAAGGCTGCAACTGCAATCCATTTTATCTACATGTATAGTATTGATTGCTTAAGGACTGTGTTTGAAGGCGAAAACCACAATGCAATCAAGTTTAGTTGGGATGCAAGAAAATGCATTGCAATTGATGTAGCAAAGGGGCTTGCGTACCTCCACGAGGGGATCCGGCCACATATCATACATAGAGACATCAAGGCCAGCAATGTCCTCCTCGATAAAGACCTCACCGCCAAGATTTCGGACTTTGGTCTTGCAAAGCTTATTGCACCTACCATGACTCATGTCACCACTAAAGTTGCAGGCACATTGTAAGTTCATTTATAAGACATTTTTTGTATACATGTCTTAGAATATAATATTTTATAATGGTCTATGTGTCTTTCGGTTTAATTATAAAGATTAAGTTCATATTACATGCTGAGATTTTAATATAAAAGTCGACACCGTGATGGATCGGTTTCGGTTAACGATGCTAAAATCCGGGAATTGATATTTCATCCCCCCTTACCTAATTATATTAATTATTAAGTCCTTTCTCATTAAGTATCTACATATATATATATATATATAGTGCGGTTCCGGTGCGGAGCACTCTTCCCGTGCGGACGTGCGGACATGCACTATAGGGCCTTATTTGTGCACTTTTGCAAAAAAATTGAAAAATGCTTGGAAAAAAATTTGAAAAAGAATTTTTTTTTTTTTTTTGAAAAAGTGCACAAATAAGACGTTAAAGTGCACAAATAAGGCCCTAAAGTGCATGCTCCGCACGTCCGCACGGAAAGAGTGCTCCGCATATGATCCAAACTCTATATATATATGCAAAAAATGGTTACTTCTCTTGTTAACCACCAAAAGAGAGGGTATATATATATTAAAAGGTGTACGGTTATGTGAGCATGAGAAATCTTACATTTGCCTCGAGCAATTCTCTGAAAAGCACCGAGAGAAAAAGGTTGTTCAAGGGTGTCTTATTCCATCAAAAGGGAACAATTAAAGGAAAAGGTTTAGGGAGGAAAATCATTTTGAAGAATTGATTCCGTTAATTGTGAAGGTTAATTGGACATGGATCAAGTTAGTCTTTTGATATTCCTTTCGATAATTATAGGATTGAATTATATCAAGTCTAGATTTACTTGAGATTGATTTCACTATTAAAAATCATTAAATTGCTTTCAACATGACTTTTGAGTTTTTACATTGAGAATGGCAGGCTAGGAGATGTGCAATTTATGTTCATGTAATTGGTTTGCAAGGAGCTATGCAAAATCAGAATATGTAGTAACATACCGCTAACTATCGAACATATACATATTAGTTATTATAGTAACACATTCTAATATATGAGATCTTGGTGACTTATTGCAAAAGCCTAATACGCAGTGGTTATTTGGCACCCGAGTATGCAATGCATGGAAGGTTGAATAGGAAAGCGGATATCTACAGCTTCGGCGTTCTTCTTCTAGAGATGGTCTCTGGAAGCCGAAGCAGAGATAGGTCTCGGCCTCCTGGAGAACAATACCTCATCGAAAGGGTAAATTACAACGCTTATTGAGATATCATCTCACATCGGATTATTGAGACTAAAATTACCTAGTATATAAGCTTGGTGAATTACTCATCTTATTGTCAATTGATTTTATTATGAAACCCCACTGAGCTTATGTGCTAGACTCATATACGTACCCACATTCCCCGCGTAGATCCACTGTCTAATTTAACAACGCTGCAGAGTTGCTCTAAGCACCAATTATGATGTCCTTTACCATTTACAATTCGGTGCAGGCATGGAGAGCGTACGAGGCCGGAGGTGGCCCCGAGCTGGCCAGCATAGTTAACGAACGGCTAAGAGAGGATTTGGACGTAGAAGAGGCGTGGAAGTTGTTGAAGGTGGCTCTTTTGTGCACCCAGGAAATGCCTAAGCTGAGGCCAGCGATGTCTGGTGTGGTGAAGATGCTGCAAGGGGAGGTGGATGTGGGCCCCATGGAGGTTTCGAAGCCCGGCTTGCTGTCGGAGCTGATGAGTTCGAGAGATGCAGAGGACCCGAAAGGGAAACGCCACGATGCTGGGAATTTGTCCTTCTCTTTCGACCCGGATGGTCAGTCCTTCTCCTCCACTTATCCCTCCTTGACGATCACTAGAATTAGTGAAAGAAGCAACTGATTCTTGTTGTACGTAGTGTATAAGGACATGAATGAATTGCAAGTGTTTCCACCTCTTGTTTTCATGTTCTTTGGACTTATGTATGCTCTAATAAGTTGGACAGGATCTTAGGATAAGTAAGAATTATGGAGCCTGCTTTTAACAGTTTAAATTGGTCATTAATTGAAAATCTAACGTCAACAGATTCGAATACCTAAGGTTTGCAACAGTTCGCAGAAAAACCAAGAAAACACAAAGACACAAGGAATTGTTCACGCGGTTCGGTTTAACCTACTCCGCGGAGTCTCAGGGGGGAGACTCACCCCGTATGCACTAGTGAAAGGACGAAATTGTCAAGCGGGTTACAACAAAGCGGAATCGGCAAAGAAAAGCAAAGAGAATCACAGATCTACAAGTGCAACATCAGAGAACACGAAAACAAGAAGAAAAGACTATAGGAGGAAGAAGAAGATCTAGAGCCAAGCCTGGAAAGCTTTCTCAGAACGTAGAAACGTGAGAAGCCAGCTACAACAGCCTCAAGCGCCGCCTCAAGGACCAAACGCGCCACCGCGAGCTCTCGTTCTCTCCCTTTTCTCTCTTCTCTCTTTTTGTGGATTTCTCTGGAAATGACACAAGTGAACAACTGAGAATGAAGCCCTAGCGATGTCAGAAGGGCTTTTAAACCCTTGGAGCTAGATCACCTCTGAAGACCAGATTTGGGCTTCACACCTGTTGGGCCTGGGCTTCCTTTTTTGTAAGTGGCAGGCCCATTTGATACTTAAGCTGAGAGCCATCCAAACCGGGATCAACCCGGGGTTGCTCTAGCCCAAATATAACAAGCCCTGTTACAGATATTAAAGCTATAAACCCGGTTCATCTCTTTACATTAATTCTCTACACAATTCTAAGCTTTGATGATATACCAACACTTTATACTAAGATAAAACTTGGAGTATTGACATAACAAAACGCCCTCTTAATCCAGAGTTAGATCTTAGGAGATCTCGACCTTATCAGCTAGTGCACACATAGGGGTAAGCCTCTCCAGCATCATTGACCCAAGACACATCTCAGTGAACATCATAGATGTGTAGAGCATTCCTGCAGAAAACAAACTTGTTAGAAGGCATAATTTTGGTACCAAAATTTGCAGGATTTAAATCACCAAGAATTTTCTTAGCAGTGATTTTCTGTTTTCCACCATATCTCTACTAAAGTGAAACATGGCATCAATATGTTTAGTTCTTTCATGATACACTGGATCTCTGCATAAGTACAGTGCACTCTGGCTATCCATATATAATACAAGCATATAAGTCTTACCCTCAACTTCCTGTAATATTCCTTTCAACCAAGTAGCCTCTTTAGAGGCTTCAGTAGCAGCAATATACTCAGCTTCAGTTAAGGATAATGCTACGATTGATTGTTGTTGGGACTTCCAGGATATACAATTCCTAGCCCAAGTATAGAAGAAAGATGTAGTAGACTTACGATTGTCTCTATTACTGGCATAGTCCGAGTCCACAAAGCCCTGGAGCTCTGTTCTGGGACTATGCTCAGCATAGACCAAGCCCATGCTTTTAGTACCAGATATGTACTTCAAAGCATACTTCATTGCCTGCCAATGTTTTTCACCAGGGTTTGACATGTACTTGCTAAGTGCACTAATAGCAAAGGCCAAATCTGGCCTAGTACAGAGCATTGCATACATTACAAAACCAACTGTTACATCATATGGAACATTCTCTATTTTAGCTTTTTCAGAGTCAAAATTAGGACAATCATGTTTAGAGAACTCTAGGTGACCACCCAAAGGGATGGGTGCAGGCTTTGCATTGCTCATAGCAAACATGTCAAGAACTTTAAGTAAATAGTCAAATTGAGACAAATACAAAGTCCTTTTTGTTCTGTTTCTTATGATATTCACACCCAAGATTTTCTGAGCAGGACCAAGATCCTTCATGTCAAAGTGTTTCTTTAAGTCATTTTTCACACCAGCAATCACAACCTTGAAGTTGCAAATTAATAGGATATCATCAACATACAACAGGATGTACAAAGGGTGATTAGACTTAACACTTTTGAAATACAAGCAGGTGTCATACTGGCGCTACTGAACCCTAAAGATTTCATGCAAGAGTCAAATTTCTTGTTCCATTGCCTAGGGGATTGTTTTAGCCCATAGATGGACTTTTTAAGCAGGCAAGCATGATCAGGTTTACTCTTGTCTATAAAACCCTTAGGTTGTTTCATGTAAATAGTCTCAATGAGATCACCATGTAAGAAAACAGTTTTAACATCCATTTGTTCAAGTTCCCAGTCATAAACAGCAGTCATAGCAAGAAGAAGACGCATGGTCTTATACTTAACAACATGGGCAAATATTTCATTATAGTCAATACCTTTTTTTTGGGTAAAACCTTTGGCCACTAACCTAGCCTTATACCTAGGAGGGTCATTAATATCAGCACCTTCTTTAAGTTTAAAGATCCACTTGCAGTCAATCAGTCTAGCCTTGTTAGGTTTAGGTACAAGAGTCCAGGTTTGATTAACATACATGGATTGTATTTCTTCATGCATGGCTTTAATCCATTCATTTGATTTGGGGCACTTAACAGCTTGTTCATAAGTCTCAGGTGTGTAATTTTTCACCACATTAGCAATCAAGAAAGCAAACTTAACAATTTTTTCATAACTCTCAACCAAGTTTGCATCATATTTCCTATTAGGAATCCTTAGTCTAGGTTCCCTATCTCGAACAAGTTGATAATCAGACAAATCATGCACATTACTCTGTTCAGATATATCATGCAATGTCAAATTGTCATGCAAATTTTCAGAAGCAGAAGCATGGAGATTATCATGCAAGTTTTCAGAATTATGATTATGAGCTTCAGTGGGCTCACTTAAAACTTGGTTAGAGTGACTTACTGCCCCACTTAATTGGTGGGTTTGTGGAGTATCATTGTTGTTTGAATTGCTATGTGTATGCTCAGGGGCATCACTGGAACTTGTTCCAGTGTTTTCTTGTTCTTGGGGATGACCCAAGTCAAACTCCTCCTCTTCATTTGGAGGCAGGTCCTGGTTGTTGTAGAACTGGTCACCAAGGATTCCAGTGTTTGGGGTCTGATAAGGGGTACCTGTAAGCTCAGCTGAAGACATTAGTTTAGTTTTAAAGTGGTATTCCTCCTCATTAAATATAACAGACCTTGAAGTTATTACTTTGTAGCCCTTAGGCTGTATAAGTAACAACTTATATCCCTTGACCCCTTCAGGGTATCCCAGCATAACACATTTTTGGGCCCTTGGTTGCAGTTTGCCCTGAGATATTTAGGCATAGGCAATGCAACCAAATGGCCTAAGATGTGTTATGTTGGGCACCTTTCCAGTCAACATTTCTTGTAGGGTCTTAAAGCCTATTACAGAGGAGGGGGATTTGTTTATGAGGTAAGCAGTTGTGGTGATAGCCTCACCCCATAGAGATCCCTTCACGCCAGCATTAAATAACATGCATCTAGCTTTCTCTAGAAGTGTCTTGTTCATCCTCTCAGCAGTGCCATGTTGCTGAGGGATGCCAGGAACAGTTAAATGTCTTTTTATGCCATGTTGCTTACAGTATTCATTGAAGGAGCTATTTCAAAACTCTAGGCCATTATTAGTTTTAAGGCATTTTAAAGTATACTCAGATTGACTTTCAACCATAGTTTTCCAGAGTTTGAAATTATCAAAAGCTTTATCTTTAGTCTTTAGCAGATAAATCCAAACTTTTCTGAAGTAGTGATCAATTAGAGATAGAAAATATTTTCTACCTCCAACTGTTTCTACTTGTGCAGGCCCCTAGAGATCAGAGTGGATATACTCTAGGGGCTTGTCAGCAATATAGTTGGACTTAGGAAAGCTATGAGCAGTTTTCTTTCCAAAGACACGAGTTTCACAGAATTTCAAATCACTAGGTTTAATATCAATCATGCCATTTTTATGCAAGTATGTCATGCCTTTATTTCCAATATGACCTAGTCTAGCATGCCATATCTTAGTGAGATTTAAACTGTCATTTTTAGTACTCTTACTAGAGACATTAAGTTCAGGAGTGCCTTGTACATAGTACAGGCCTCCTTTCTTAATGCTCCTTATAAGGACTGTATTATTTCTAATCACATCCCTTATCCCATGGTGAGTATTAATATAGCAGTTCATATCATCAAACATGGATTCAGATAGCAAATTCCTTCTTAAGTTTGGGACCCATCTCACATTCTGAAGGGTTTTGATCTTACCATCATGCATTTTCATAGGAACTCTACCTATGCCTTTAATAGCAAGAGAGGTATGATCACCTAACATTACTTCACCACATTCACATTCAGTCAAGGATTCAAAGAATCTCCTATGAGGAGTAGCATGCATAGTAAAACCAGAATCTAAAATCCAAGAATAAGTATCATGTTTAGGGGCAAAAACAAGTAATTCATCAGAATACTGAGTATGGCATTCACAAACATTAGAGTACCCATTAGGAGATTTTTCTTTTTCTTTCTCCTTATTTTTATCATCTCTAATCCTTTTGTGACAGTCTTTAATCCAGTGACCGTCTTTGTTACAGTAGTGACACTTAGCATATTTCTTATCACTATTGTCATTTTTCTTATCAGACTTGTCTTTCTTAGACCCTTTATGAGCATTCCTTTTATGTTTGCCCTTGGCCATCATGACTTCACCTTTAGCCTCAGTTTTAGACCCATTCTTAGTCTTAAACACTTTCAGAGATTCATTTTTTTGAATAATGGCTTCAGTTATTTTGGTCATAGTCAGAGTATCTCTACCATATTGAATGACATCTTTTAAGGTGTCAAACTGAGAGGGCAAGGCATTAAGTAAAAGGACAGCCTGATGTTCTTCTTTAATCTCATCATCACATCTTTTCAAGTCTTGAGTCATTTTCAGGAAAATGTCAAAGTTCTCATGCACAGTCAGGGCCACATTCATTTTGAAGGTAAACAATTTGCACAACAAGGAGATTCTACTAGGCAAGGATTTGGACAAATAGATTTCATCTAAGGCATCCCAGAGAGCTTTAGGTTGAGTGTAACTTACAACCTGACGAGCTACGTCGTCAGCCAACCTAATCATGATCTCTGAGTGAGCCAGATCCTGGGTATCCTTGATCTCAGCATTTGTGGTTCCAATCAACCACTCTTCAGAGATAGCCCTGTAGCACTTCTCCTTTATTAGTATTGCTTTCATTTTGACCTTCCACATGGCGTAGTCTGTATTGCCATCAAACGGCTAAAGTCTGATGCTTTCACCCATCTTTTCAGTACCTGAGACCACAATAGATGCAGTAAGTACACAGAGGATAAAAGATAGAGAAACACTTTAAAGACAGTGAGGGAGAAAGGGAAATTTTGCTCAAGCTTGACTTGAGTAACAAAACTCCACAGATAATGAGGCTGGCTTAAACAACAGAAGTCAAGAAACACAGAAACCTCAAGGTGTTCTTTTAGAAACGAGAAAGTTTCCCAAGAACACTTAGTAGTACGAATTCTTGCTTGACACTAAGGGTCAAGAAACAAAGAACTCCACTACTGGGTTGCTTTGCTTGACTTCAAGTTAGTCAAGTAACAAAGCAACACTAGGACTCGCAGAAAGACCCAAAAAGCACAAAATCCAGCAAGTCAACTGATTCAAAAACTTATCAGTAACTGAGCACCGCAGAGATCAGATCCATACACACATGCAAGGGGTATGACATCAAGAACATGCTAGACGACAAAGATCCAGAAACATGCACAAGACGAAAGATCAAATCAAGGGCAGCGGAAGAAAGATCGACAAAAGCAAAAGCTCTGATACCATTTTGAAAATCTAACGTCAACAGATTCGAATACCTAAGGTTTGCAACAGTTGGCAAAAAAAAAAAACACAAAGACACAAGGAATTGTTCACGCGGTTCGGTTTAACCTACTCCGCGGAGTCTCAGGGGGGAGACTCACCCTGTATGCACTAGTGAAAGGACGAAATCGTCAAGCGGGTTACAACAAAGAAGAATCGGCAAAGAAAAGCAAAGAGAATCACAGATCTACAAGTGCAACATCAGAGAACACGAAAACAAGAAGAAAAGACTATAGGAGGAAGAAGAAGATCTGGGGCCAAGCCAAAAAGCTTTCTCAGAATGTAGAAACGTGAGAAGCCAGCTACAACAGCCTAACGCGCTGCCTCAAGGACCAAACGCGCCACCGCGAGCTCTCGTTCTCTCCCTTTTCTCTCTTCTCTCTTTCTGTGGATTTCTCTGGAAACGGCACAAGTGAACAACTGAGAATGAAGCCCTAGCGATGTTAGAAGGGCTTTTAAACACTTGGAGCTAGATCACCTCTGAAGACCAGATTTGAGCTTCACACATGTTGGGCCTCGGCTTCCTTTTCTGTAAGTGACAGGCCCATTTGATACTTAAGCTGAGAGCCATCCAAACCGGGATCAACCCGGGGTTGCTCTAGCCCAAATATAACAAGCCCTGTTACATATATTAAAGCTATAAACCCGGTTCATTTCTTTACATTAATTCTCTACACAATTCTAAGCTTTGATGATATACCAACACTTTATACTAAGATAAAACTTGGATTATTGACATAACATTGATAACGGACTTAAGCAATTATGGGTAAATAATAATATCATATTTAACATAAAAAGCACTATAATGGGTCAATTTGGATTATATTGACAAGAAAATATCCTACATTATCTTATAATATAATACAAAAGTTAATGTGATATGGGTGACATTCGGGTAAGGATGGGCACGCATGAGACATGAAAACGCCTACGGGCCTTCCATCAACCTTTTAAAAACGGCATAAAAGACACGAAAGAGAAAGCCCAGAAAAAAGAAATGTTGCCACGCACTTTGATTAAAGGGCTATAGTCTGGGAGACACGCGCTAAAACACCCGCTTTGAAACGACCATCCCTCCAACATCTAGTCATTTTCATCTTCCTCACAAACTAATTCGAAGGCGGTGTAGGGCGACTTTCCATGGTGATTTTGAGCTATTCCTGAGGCGATTCATAGCGATTTCGAACAGCGACTTCGACGGTTCCGTGGCGAGTTCGAGAAGTTGCTGCGACGATTTGGAACAATAACAGCGATGATTATAAGCGGTTTTACTAGAGCTGAGCATGGTTCGGGTAAATCAGAAATTTGGACCAAACCGAACAAAAAATAAACGGAACAAACCAAATCGAGGCTTTTCAGTTCAATTTTGGTTTACATATTTTGAGATTTTGATTCGGTTTAAACCGAATATTTTATAAAAATACAATAAACCCTAATTTTCTACCCTATTATTTCTCTTTTGATCTATGCACCACATCCAACCAACCTCTCACTTCGCTTCATCTCTCTAGAGTCTTGTACCGAACAACACTTCATCTCTCCATCTCCCAATTAATCCTTCTCATAATTTGTTTAATTCTATTAGCATTTAATAAGGGTTAAAATAGATCTAGTTTATAAATATTAATTATTAATTTTGTAACCTCTATATATTTTGGATTGCAAAATATATACATACGAAAATTTTGTCTTGTGAGTGACATGGTATGTAGTATGCACCATTTAAGATTAATGGTCGGTTCAAACCGAAACAGAATCTTAAAAAATGAACCAAAACCGAATCAAGTAGGTTCGGTTCGGTTTACCAAAAATATAAAAAAAATCGGTTTTTTCAGTTCGTTTTGAACCGCTACTCAACCATAGGTTTTACTCCTCTGTTAACCCCTCCACTGAAAAATGATGAAGAAAACCGAGAAACTTGAAGGTATTTGAGCACTGAAAGCTACTACTTTTGCTTGTTTTTAGAACGCAACATCTAATGTTCAACTTTGAACACGAGCGATTTGTGCAAGTTTTTGAACAATTTAATGATGTAGTTTTGTAGACTAAAGGATTTTTAACCTAGATCTGGAATCCTAGATCCGTCAAATCAACTGATGTTCATGTAAATATAGGATATGTGTTCATCAATTCATGTTTGTGTGTTCATGTATATATCTAGCATGAAGTGGGGGAAGTAGGGGAGACAAGGTTGGATGAGGATATTGTTAATTATAGTGGAAAGCAAGTGAAAATCCTTCCAAATGAGGTATAATAAGAGTGCTTTGTTTTGTGAATTAGGAATGTGTGTGTGCAGTGGCGGAACCGGGAAAATTTAAAAGGGGGGCCAGGGCACATTGCGTGGGACGGATCGGGAGAGTTTAGGATGTTCGATTGGATATAATCATCATTAATAAAAGAATATGAACTATGTAATTATTTTCATATATAGTCTTTAACATAACACATTAAAGTTATCTTATATATATTTACAAGATTTATTATATTTTTTAGATATAGATATAGTCCGATATTTAACTTTTCAAAAGCATACTAAAACTAATCATGCTAATAATTTAGAGGGTATTGTTACATGTAGATGAGACATTATCCATAATATATATTTCAAATTGATTTTTATAAATTGATACTTATTTATAAATAGGGATTTTGATAGAGACCAGTACATCTTTGTTAAGAAACAAACTATTTTAATGTCAACCAATAATAATAAAACATTATAATTAATATACATTATTATAATGTACTAATTAATGATATACTTAATTATTGTATATTTAATAACAAATTATATATCTACACACCAGCTTAATGTTTCATAAGAGAAGTAATGATGATAGATTGATAGCAAAAAACGTAAGGGATAAAAGTAAAGCTAGGAAATAGGAAAAGAAAATTAAAGATGTTGGGCTTGAGGTTCGAACACGGAACACATAGACCAAACAACAGAGACAATACCACTGAGCTAACTCCCTTTTACAGAATATGAATACTACAATAAAAATATATACTCAACACTAAAGGTAAAGAGGGGGCACGAGCCCCCCGGCCCCCCCTCAGTTCCGCCTATGTGTGCGTGCATTCATTTTCAACATATCTTTCTTCAAGCATGGTGATGCATGCCTGTATATAAATGGGTGTTTGATGTGTACAACTCAAGAGCTAGAATTGATCATTGTAGGAGCTTTTTTATCCGAAGACCGATAAGCCATAAGCTCGGAAAATAAATATCGTTAATTGTTAATGTGTTTCGGTTCAGTTTCATTGTGGTTTCGGTTAACTAGCCAACTAGGTGCAAATTTACCACCAAAGGAGGAGATTGATGAAGTTGGACATTGCTCAGAAAGTGTGACCATTCAACTAATTTTCACGTGTATTGCTTATCACTATTTTGGTATCCACCTTAACTCTACCATTACTGTTGCGTAAAGTATATGATGAGGTAACTAAAATGGAATGTCATTATGCATTATAATATACTCAGATGAAACAGGCAAATTTCAGCTATTAAGTGTACGAACTTGGATAATACAATAAGAATTTGGAAATTGATTATGACAGATGGGGTCCATTACAAAAGCTTTATACAAGGCAGTTTCTTTGTACACGACAAAAATTGTCTTCGTACACTACACTTTGAAACGCATAAATTTTACTTAAGCTATATACCCGCGTTTGAGTCTAAATTGTACCCAAAAACTGAGTTTTTGTACTAGAAAGCAAAATACCTGTGTTTCAGTTTTTTTTTTTTGAAAGCGAAACGCGGGATCCTTGCTTAAGCAAAGATCTTGCGTTTCACTTTTTTTTTCAAAATTGCACTTTTTTCCATAACCATGTAGAGAATTTCAATACGAGTCCGTACATATAAAATTCGTCCAAAACGGACATCGTTTGCCCCTCTAAAAGCCCAAAAAACGAAGTCTTTCTACCCTTTTTTTTACAATTTGGTGCCCAGCATATAGCGCATTGTAGTTAAAATTTTTGGTATTTTTGACATTTTTCTACTATAATTTTGTATAAGATTTTAATACGAGTATATAACTATACGTTAGAACCATAATATATAATTATAGTATATAACTATAGTATATAGCAATAGTATATAACTATACAAAATAACAATAGTATATAACTATACGATATAACAATAGCATATAGCTATAGTATATAACAATACGATATAACAATAGTATATAACTATACGATATAACCATAGTATATAACTATTCGTTAGAACCATAATATATAATTATAGTATATAACCATAGTATATAACTATACGATATAACAATAGTATATAACTATACGATATAAAATTTGTATATAACCATAGTACGTTAGAACCATAATATATAATTATAGTATATAACTATACGATACAACCGGTATATAACTATAGTATATAAATGAACGATATAGCAATAGTATATATATAACTATACGATATAACAATAGTATATAACTATACGATATAACCATAGTATTTAGTTATATATTATGATTATATATTATAGTTATATCCAATTTGGTTATATCTTATGGTTATATCCTATAGTTATATACTATGGTTATATCTTATAGTTATATCCAATTTGGTTATATCGTATCGTTATATCCTATAATTATATACTATGGTTATATCTTATAGTTATATCCAATTTGATTATATCATATCGTTATATCATATAATTATATATTATGATTATATCTTTTAGTTATATCCAATTTGGTTATATCTTATGGTTATATCCTATAGTTATATCCTATGGTTATATCCTTTAGTTATATACTATGGTTATATATTATAGTTATATCCTTTAGTTATATACTATGGTTATATCCTATAGTTATATACTATGATTATATATTATAGTTATATCCTTTAGTTATATACTATGGTTATATCCTATAGTTATATACTATGGTTATATCTTATAGTTATATCCAATTTGGTTATATCATATCGTTATATCCTATAATTATATACTATGGTTATATCTTATAGTTATATCCAATTTGATTATATCATATAATTATATATTATGATTATATCTTATAGTTATAACCAATTTGGTTATATCTTATGGTTATATCCTATAGTTATATCCTATGGTTATATCCTTTAGTTATATACTATGGTTATATCTTATAGTTATATACTATGGTTATATTTTATAGTTATATCCAATTTGGTTATATCTTATGGTTATATCATATAGTTATATACTATGGTTATATCCTATAGTTATATCCTATGGTTATATCCTTTAGTTATATACTATGGTTATATCCTATAGTTATATCCTATGGTTATATCCTATAGTTGTATATTATGGTTATATCGTATAGTTATATCCAGTTTGGTTATATCTTATGGGTATATCCTATAATTATATACTATGGTTATATCGTATAGTTATATCCAATTTGGTTATATCATATCGTTATGTCCTATAGTTATATACTTTGGTTATATCCTATAGTTATATACTATGGTTATATATTATAGTTATATCCTTTAGTTATATACTATGGTTATATCATATAGTTATATACTATGGTTATATCTTATAGTTATATCCAATTTGGTTATATCTTATGGTTATATCTTATAGTTATATACTATGGTTATATCTTATAGTTATATCCAATTTGGTTATATCTTATGGTTATATCCTATAGTTATATACTATGGTTATATCTTATAGTTATATCCAATTTGATTATATCATTTCGTTATATCATATAATTATATATTATGATTATATCTTATAGTTATATCCAATTTGGTTATATCATATAGTTATATACTATGGTTATATCTTATAGTTATATCCAATTTGGTTATATCTTATGGTTATATCCTATAGTTATATACTATGGTTATATCGTATAGTTATATCGTATAGTTATATACTATAGTTATATACTATTGTTATATACTATAGCTATATACTATTGTTATATCGTATAGTTATATACTATTGTTATATCGTATTGTTATATACTATAGATATATACTATTATTATATCGTATAGTTATATACTATAACTATATACTATTGTTATATCGTATAGTTATATACTATTGTTATATCGTATAGTTATATACTATGGTTATATCGTATAGTATATACTATAATTATATATTATGGTTCTAACGAATAGTTATATACTATGGTTATATCGTATATATATATATATATATATATATATATATATATACTATGGTTATATCGTATAGTTATATACTATTGTTATATCGTATAGTTATATATATACTATTGCTATATCGTTCATTTATATACTATAGTTATATACCATGGTTATATCGTATAGTTATATACTATAATTATATATTATGGTTCTAACGTATTATGGTTATATACAAATTTTATATCGTATAGCTATATACTATTGTTATATCGTATAGTTATATACTATGGTTATATACTATAATTATATATTATGGTTCTAACGAATAGTTATATACTATGGTTATATCGTATATTTTCATACTATAGTTATATACTATTGTTATATCGTATTGTTATATACTATAGCTATATGTTATTGTTATATCGTATAGTTATATACTATTGTTATATTGTATAGTTATATACTATTGCTATATAGTATAGTTATATACTATAATTATATATTATGGTTCTAACGTATAGTTATATATTCGTATTAAAATCTTATACAAAATTATAGTAGAAAAATGTCAAAAATACCAAAAATTTTCAATATAATGCGTTATATGCTGAGCACCAAATTATATAAAAAAACGGGTAAGAAAACTTTGTTTTTTGGGCTTTTGGAGGGGCAAACGATGTCCGTTTTGGACGAATTTTATATGTACGGACTCGTATTGAAATTCTCTACATGATTATGGAAAAAAATTGTAATTTTGAAAAGAAAAAAAAAATTAGTGAAACGCAAGATCTTTGCTTAAGCAAGGATCCTGCATTTCGCTTTCAAACGCGGGTATATAACTTGAGCAAATTTTTTTAACTCAGTTTCTGCATTAATGTTCTGCTGGTCTTCTGTATTAATTTCTCTTTTTTCATTTTTAACGCGGGTATATAACTTAAGCAAAATAATTCAATTTCTGGGTACAATTTAGACTCAAACGCGGATATATAACTTAAGCAAAATTTCTATATTTCAAAGTGTAGTTTACGAAGACAATTAGTGTTTGAATAAAAATTTTGTAGTGTACAAATAGCCTTAGTTATACAATTGAGCTGAGAGTAGAGAATCCAGAAAGCATCAAATATTATTACAAACACAAATAACATATCAACAGTTGCTACAAACACAATATCAGACATTTCATTCGACATAGCACTTGGTATACAAAAAATCACCCAAACCTATAAAATTAATCCCACCATATCCTGTTGTTCCCCAGAAACTGAATCGAATTTCAATGCCAATTGAAATACCCATCTTAATTTTTTTTTTTAAAAATCCACGATTACTGAAAAAGGAAAATAACTAAAATCCCCATTTCCCCCAATAGGCCAATCGTAAACTACAATAAGGTTTCCCCTACCCCATGCTTGAAGGACACGTGTCAAATTTTGATCCCCCAAGCTCTCAAGTTGGTCTAGTCCCCCACTTGGAAATTTTTTAAAATTAATAAATGAGTTGAAACAAAAAAGGAAGAACATGTCATGTGAATGCACAGTGTTTTAGGCCATAAAAATGAAAAAAGAGAAATTAATGCAGAAGACCACCACGCACTAGTCACAGCAACTTATGAGGTGATGAGTTGCTCGGAGGACGGTGCCGCCGCCGCCGGAGATGGCGGTGCTCCAGTTGAGTTGCTGTTGCTCAGATTCTTAATGTTCTGCTGGTGATATATTTGCCTTAGCCTCTGAATCTCCTTCTTCAATGCTTCTTGATGAGCTGCCAATAAGTAATTTTCTCTCTCTCTCAATTCTCGTTATTTTAATATCAATTCAAAGACGATGCTTAATTAAGAATTAATGAAATTAATTACCATCTTTGAAGATCTTATCTTGAGCCAAAGCAGCAATTCGTTGCTTAAGAGCACTGTTATCCACGTTCAGTATTAACCTCTGGTGATCCAAAAACGCTACTCTTGGTGACAATGCTGATACCTCCGTCTTCATTTTGATTAAGAAACTCAATTATGCGAGTGCAATTAATTAAACACAAAATTAAGTCGTAATTTTGATACATCATACAAGTGATGTAATTAATTATTTACCTGGAGTGTAGTGACGCTTCTTTCTAGCTCTGAAATGTATTGCAGCTTCCTCACTCTTGACCTCTGCGCTGATTGCCGATTCGCTATAATTCTGAATCCATCCATTTTTGAAAAATTAAGCAATTGAATTATGCTAATACGCATTGCTTTTAATTATACAGATTATCAATTGTGCAATTAGAGTTTTGATTTATTACCTTTTGACCCTCTTGGGGTCAATAATGGAATCAGCGGCGGAATTAGGGTTGCAAGAGCTCTCAACCTCCCCCTGCTCCGCCTTGGCGGCGGCGGCGGGCGGAGGCGCCGGCAGATCCGCCGAGGTCTGCTTCTCCTCGTTGCCGCTGTTCTGATCCGAAGGGGAGGAGGGGTTGGAGGAGTTAGACCCGCCGGCGAGACGGGGCACCGCGTCGGCACCGAGGTCGTCGGAGAACATGGAGAGGAGCTGGTCGTCGTCGAGCCTGTCGAAGGCGGCGGCGGAGGTGCCGCGGGCGCATTCGTCGAGCAAGGGGGATTCGAGGAAGGCGATGGAGTCGCTGACGGAGCGGCGGTGGTTGCCGCGGCGGGCGGAGGTGAAGTCGAGGAACTCGTCGACCCACGACGGCTGCGGCGGCGACGGACTGGGGTTGGCGGTTAAGGGAGGCATTCGGTTGTGGGGAGGGAAAGCGGGAGGCCAATTGGGGACTCTCGGAGGCAGTTGCGCCATTGTTGTGCCAGAGATTGGAATCGGAGAGTTAAGGGATCGCCGGAGATTGAGAGTGAAGAGAGATGCAGGAGAGAAAGAAACTCAGAGGCCAATGCCGAGGGGAGATTTTTAAAGCGGAATTTACTTTTTTTTTTCTTTTTATAATAATAATACTCCGTATAATATATTGGAGAATTAGAAAAACAAAAAAGGCGGGGAGAGGGAGGTCACATGGAGGAGGAAGAGGGGACAGCTAGCTACAGCTGTGGGGGGAGACTGAAGAAGTTGGGGAGTCTCAACGGTTTTACTCACAACTTTCTCTTATTCTCACTTTTTCAGTTTTTATGTAACTTACAAAACAACTACTTTACTTTCTTGTCATGTACGGAGTTTGGATAAAATTTTATATTGATATTTTTTAATTATTAAAAATATTAAATAAATGAAAAATATTTAAATTAGTAATAATCTATATAAAATTAAGATATTTATGATAATATAAAAAATATATACTAATA
The DNA here is from genome assembly GCA_027886185.1 of Rheum nobile. Taxonomy (NCBI): domain Eukaryota; kingdom Viridiplantae; phylum Streptophyta; class Magnoliopsida; order Caryophyllales; family Polygonaceae; genus Rheum; species Rheum nobile. The sequence continues at coordinate 365,344 of WOAB01000640.1, forward strand.
ATCAATTAATAAAAGTCAATGTAATTTCATGTAATATATTGAATCAGGTCTTGTACCTAAAAATAAATGATTAAAGGAATTTGAATCAAATGTGACTAATTAAATGGAAAAAAATAAAAGAGAATGTTCAAAAGTATCTAATATATTATATCTAATATAAAAATTATGATCAAATGTGAATAATTTGTATCTTGAAAATAAAATTAGAATCATATTTAAAATATTTATATTATAATAATAATAGAAAATGAGATAATAAAAAAATTTGACATGATATAGAGTAGACATGTGACAAAAAATGGTATAGTGCAATGTCAAAACGACAAGTGATCTTAGCTAGGTTTTACTTTAGTATTATACAGTAGATTAAAAAACAAAGCTTCAAACCAATCATATAAATGGGTAACCTTGTAATTTTAGAAATATAAAGGTGCGACAAATTAGTTAAAATATATGATAATACGTAGTCCCTTAACACTATTTAAATTATTTTGAAATATTGTTGTTTCACGAATAATAAATATCTACTTAAATATTTTGAGATGTTTGAATACTATTAATTAAAGCAACATTTAAATTATCCTAGTATATATTTATATATAATTTAGATGAGATATTTATGATTTGATTGACTTTTAAATCTAAAAAAATCACAATAACAAGAATAATTTTGATTAGATATTGTGCCGACAAAAAAATGGTAATTTAAATAAACGCATGAATTTTGATATGGTTTATATATGACAAATTTAATGAGGGGGTGTCATGTGATGTAGTTCGGTTCTAGTTTAGTATTAATATTAGATTTATAAATAGAAGAGATGAATTCAACTGTATAATACTAAAGTATAAAGAATTAAAGAGGCAAAATTAAACGACACCAAAAAGATAAATATCTAATCACCATTGAAGTGTTGTTGTAAACTCTCTCTAGTCCATGGTTTTATGGAGCCTGACACGTTGAAGAAAACATTTATAATCAGAATATAATAATGAAAACTCTAATAGTATAATGAAAAAATAATATCGAATAAAAAACTATTTAAAACTATAAAAAATAATCTTGTTGATTATATATAGTAGTCTCCCAATATTTTCTTTCCTAATAAATTATTCAACCGTATTGCATAATATTTTGTAATACAGCTCTACCGAGCATTGAATTCTGGTGCGGAATGTTATGCTTCAAAATCAATTCTCATTGTAAGAATATTATCATAACAAATTCAGATTATGAGAAACTACAACAAAGACTCCTCAGTAGAAATTTGCATTTATATCTTGAGTTCTCTTCAATCTCATTTAAACTCAATTCTCATTGTAGGAATATTTTTTTATGACAAATTTATTTTCATAGTTCAATTCAATAATTTTTTTTAACCTACTATTCGAGTCAGTCTATAGATTATAACTTGAGAATGATCTGAAAGAAATACTTTATAATTTTGAGAAAAAATAGTTCTTCAATCATAAATTTTGAAATTTAGCAGAACAATTTACTACTTACTCTATTATTGAATGTGTGTTTCATCCGTTTTGTTGTTATGTTTGATACATTGTGAATCAGATTTAACTGTCCATTTTGATCAATATAAAATTGGATATTTTTAATCATCCAAGGAAATGTGCATTCCATAATTCAGTAGATTTGGCTTCTTTGCAACATCAGATACTAAGTACCTTATATAAGCTAACCCTGATTTTCAACTTCTGCAAATAAAGATCTAGAACTCATGAAGTTTCCATAGGAAGAAACTCAATTGGAGTTTCGCCGATTATATTTTGTTAAAGAAGACACATGTTGTATAGTGCAATTTTTTTTGTAATCTTTTGTAATTTATTTGTAATATTCATAATTGATTTGTAATCTTGCTAATTGATTTATAATCTTCTTAATTGATTTATTTGTAATCTTCCTAATTTATTTGTATTTAAATAAGGAAAGATTAGTAATAGGTTTAGGATATAAATCTATAAAATATAATTAAATTTATTTTTAAAAAAAATGAAAAAAAATGACATGTGGCAAATTAAATATGGGGGTGCCATGTGGCATTAATTTATTTCCCTTTAGTATATATATAATAGATTTAAAGGATTATATGTCACATATTCAATTGTAAACCCAATATTCACATGTGTCAAATGGTTATTCTTTCGACTTTCTTGTTTCTTACGTATTTAAAAAATCATATTATAATGAGTAGTACACCCTTACACTTTGATCCTTGAATTTCTAGACTTTTAGTCCAACCTAAATTTTATTAAAATCACACGATATATCGATGATTGAGATGCGAAATATGTTGAAGAGACAGAAGGAATAAAGTACATATAAATATAATAAATAAGAAGTTATTAATTCTATTTTATTAAAAGAATTTATTTTGGAAAGGATCAAATATTAGTATATATTTTGATATTTAAAAAAGTAAATTTATATCTTCAAAGTATTTATGGAAGAAAGTATATATAAAAATAAATGTTTGATTCTTTCCTATTTAAATTAGGAAATGTGCGATTGATTTGTATAATATATTAGGAAATGATCAAATATTTAGTATATATTTTGAGGTTTAAAGATCCTGCTGTTGCCCCTGAGTTTAGGGTTATTCCGATTAGTGTCTCACGATTAAGTTTTTTCCAGTTAGTGTCCCTAAGGTTTTGATTTGTTTGCTTCGTAACCAAACTTTTTTATGTTTGTACCATTCCACTTCAAATTGATTAAATCCAAGTCCACCATTGTGTTCCTCACCCTCAAATTAGTAAGATTTGACTCCTAAAATACCCAAGTTCATGTCTGAACCATGTCGATTTGAATTCCGAAGCAACAACCCGTTTCCGACCTTAAGAATTCAAATCGGAATGGTTCGAGTATGGATTTGATTGTTTTAGGAGTCGAATCCTACTAAGTTGAGGTCAATAAACATAATGATGAGCTTCGCTTTGATCAATTCGAACCAAAATGATACGGATATGGAAAATTTCGGTTACAAAGCGAACAAACCCAAACCTTAGGGGCACCAAAAGGAAAAAAACTTAATCGTAGGACACCAACAAGAATAACCCTAAACGCAGGGGTACCAACAAGAATTTCCCAAAATTATATCTTCAAAGCATTTATGGAAGAAAGTAGATTATGAAAAGAATCATGTGATTCATTTCTATTTAAATTAGGAAATGTGCAATTGATTTGTATAGTATATTAGAAAAGGACCAAATATTTGGTATATATTTTGAGGTTTAAAAATGAAAGCTTATATCTTCAAAGTATTTATGGAAGAAAGTAGATTACAAAAATAATCGTGTTATTTTTCTTTTTCCAAACTTTCATAATCAAGGTACGATGTTTAGTATAAATTAGGAAACGTGTGATTTGTTTCTATCTTACTTAGAAAATGTGTGATTTGTGATTGAATTATATGGTAAAATAGGAAATTATCAAATACATGCTATATATTTTGATATTTAAGAAATGTGAAATTGTAAAAAAAATGAAATGTGGCGAAATGATTGTGAAAGTGTCATGTGGTGAAATTAGTGTGAAAGTGCCATGTGGCGTAGTTTTATTCTGTTTTAGTAGATATATAACAGATTAATATATCTGCATTAAAATTTTAAAAATGTTTGATTTTTTTGAGAGAAAAAAAATAAAAATAAAAATAAAAATATTTGATTTAATTTCAAGATATTTCAAACTATTTTTTTTTATGATTAGTCGTTTTCCATGGGCTGACAATGTATATGCTCATCCTTTTGATAAACTAAGACACAATATTTATAAGGAATTTGATCATGTGAGAATGATCATTATGGTGTAAAATGAGAATGATTCTATAACTCTTGAATGAAGATAAATTTAAGGGCTTGGATCAAACTTTCATTAAAGGGGGCATGTGCCATGCACATGACCCCTTGGTCAAACTTTCATTGTCGGTCAACGCCGGCGTTGACCGGCCAAATTATTATTATTATTTTTTTTTTCGGGTCCAAAGTTTGTTTTTTTGGGACGGAATTTTCAATTTCTGGGCCAAAATTTTCTATGCACATTCCTTACTAAAGTTATGCACATTTCTTCATAATTTCATGCACTTTTGAAAAAAAGAGCAATGCATGTTAAAAACTAAATGAATTTCACATATAGTACAAAAATAAATGCACAAGTATACTATATTCTATGTGCACGTACATGCAAAAACTCATGCACTTCAATAATCATCCACACACGGTCTAAAACTCATGCACATTTTTAACACAAACCCGATATATGCACTCATAGTGCAAATTAGGTGCACAAACAAACCATTATTCATGCACATACACGTATAGATGTATGCACTTCACACGTATTGCACTGGATGTGCATGCAAATTGGCTTGAATGTGCATAATGTTTGCATTGTATATGCTAGTACAAATCATGTGCACATACAAGCCATTATCCATGCACATACATGCATAGACGTATGCACTTCACACGTAATGGCTTGAATGTGCGTGCAAAATGGCTTGAATGTGCATAATGTTTGCACTGGATGTGCGGAAAAAATCTAGACCCCGAAAATAAACATTTTAGGAGAAAAAAAGCTTGAACGGTTAGAAGTGCATGAAATCTTGCGTGAATGTGCATAATTTTTTTTGGTCCGGATACAAAAAAATTACCCAAAGAAAAAAAAAGTTGGCCCCGTAAAAAAAAAGTTGACCGGTTTTACGTCAGTCAAAAGTGCATGAAATTATGTTGGAATGTGCATAAATTTTGCAAGGAATGTGCATAGAAAATTTTGGCCTAGAAAATGAAAACTCTGTCCCAAAAAAATATATTTTTGGCCCGAAAAAAAACCAAAAAAAAAACCGGTCAACACCGGCGTTGACCGGCGGTCAACGCCGAAGACCGGCAGTCAATGCCGACACATGACCACTTAAATGAAGTTTTTATCTCCACTCTTGGATGGAAGTCCATCCAAGAATAGAGGTTCATTCTCATTTTACACCATAAGCCTCATTCTCACTTGATCAAGCCCTATATTTATAATTAAAAGATTTTATGTTCATAACCTTATATTAATAAGTATAAAAATTATAAAAAAAGATAAATATTGAAATATAGAGAATAGTTATATTTAGTGTATACACATTTTGTGAAGTTACACGTCCATAGATAAGTGTATAGATGAAGTGGGTGAAGGTGAAGTGGACTCCATTCTCGAATTTGATTTTCGTACAGATGATATGGAATAAACATTAAGTGCTCGTTTAGTTGAACATGAAAAGTATAATTTTTATGAAGTTAATTTCCATAAATTGTATTTTTATGATATTATATTTCCTAGAATTTTTTAAAAATGTGTTTGTTTAACTATTAATTCTCATCAATTAAATTATTATATTTTGTTTGGTTAAAAGTCAAAATTTATGGGAATTTATGTAAAATTACTCTTACAACCCTTATCTATTAAATTTAATAATCTGACGCATGGGTAAATAAGAGATTTATAATCTAAAAATAATATATTTGAAATAAAAATGGTGGAAGTGTATCTTACCCACTCTGATGCGTTCCTACAAGCAATGAAAGGATCGAGATCTTGTAACGGCAACCGCTGCGACGAATTGGTACGTTCTGGACAAAGAACGCGTTGATTTGGGAGGATGGAACGCGAGGAATTGTGATGATGAGTGGTGTTTGAGTGGATAAGGTGGAGTTGTGTTTGGTAGCAGCGGAGGGGGAAGTGTAGCGAAGAAGTGTAGGCAATGGAGCGGTGGTGGTAAGGTAGGCTCGACGTGGTCGAGTGGTGTCGGAGCGCGAGCAACGACGGTGAAAGGAAGAGAAGTAGACGGTGAAGGAGGTGAGAAGCATAGATTGTGACGCCCAAATACTCAAAGGGAGGAAGCAATGCTTTCAACTCAAGCTCTGAATTTGAATTAGACGTAAAAACCTTTACAATGGCCAAAATGCCCTATTTATACAAGGCTAATCAGGGTCTTAATGACCCAAATCTATGAAATAAATGCTAAGATAAGAATAAAAGATTACATTGAATACAAAGGATCACGATCCAATTCAAATTGGATCTCGCACTAAATGTTGAATATCTTGCAATTAATGCCCATCAATGCTGAAGATCTCAGTCGATTCAAATAGAACGCGTTTGCCAGATTATTGAGTGGATCTTCTGGTAGAACGCGTTGTTGATGATGACGAGCGTCTCGACTGAAGAACGCAAAGAACGCGTTCAAAGGATATGGCCAAGTTTCTGATGAAGAACGCGATCTCATGCTTGGATGAAGGAAGTTGGATGAGATCGCGATCTCTGAGCCAAAAGATAGAAGTATCTTGTTGATCGTGTGCTCTGAGCTCGATGCGAGTCTGTCATGGAAGAACGCGGTCTTCCTAGAGGACAGGGTCACATCACCCTCCCCCACTTGGCTGTGAAGCGTCCCCGCTTCACCTTTGTTGAACAACAGCTCCTCGTACTTGTGCAAAGATGGAATCTGGAAGGCCACCTGCACGCTATGTCTTATGGACAGCTCAATATGGTTAGCCAAATATGCCATGGCCTACACTTCGCGGAATTGCTGCTCTCCGCGTGGAGTCAAAGGGTGCTGCTGCTGCGATGCACTTTCCTCTATGTGTAAGTACGCCCATGCTAGATCGCCAGTATCGAACACGAAGCGAGGACATCCGTGTTGGGGCAGATAGGTGCCAGGCACCCGTTTGAGTGGCTGTGTAAGACTACACATGGGTGGCCTAGTGGTTGGAGGCACCTCTGGTGGCAAAGGCTCAGTGATGTAGACGCACTGCACTCTGGGAATTGGCACTGTGCTTGCATTGTATGTGCCAGCGGTGCTAGCCTTATGCGCGTCATCTTTGTAGGCGTCATCCTGCCTTGGAAAAGAACGCATTGGAGTTCTACTGTATTTGCTTGTCTTGGAAGCACATCCAGGTTTTGAACTGCATCGCGTTGATTTTGACGCGGTTGTTCCGGTAGGCACAAATTGTGCTTGAGCAAACTCAACATGTTCCTGTAAGCTCTCAGAGAAAGGCAGAGATGAGAATGTCACGCTCTCCCTGTTGTAGGTAAACACATCGGTGTTTAGATACCAATCAGGAAGAACGCGACGATCAGACAACCATGGACGCCCAAGTAAGAGAGGGATGGCGTCCATGCCAATCATAGCATAGAAAAGTGTCGCATGAATATGACCAAAGGACAAGGTAAAGAGACACTGTCGTTGGACAGTGTTACCTGAGTTGGAAGATAGCCTTGGTAGATCACATTTCCGTGGATCAGGTGGTTTGGGTAGGACGCGTTTGATGGCCTCCTTTAAGGATGCAGCGTCGAGGCCTTGAATTGCCTTTGGCTTTGTGTGCGTTGGCACACTCTCGTTGACCGTCGCCTTGTTGTCACCATGACCCTGCAACGTAGTGCTCTCTAGCACTGTACTATCTGTGGTTGGACAACGCGTGGTATCCTTCAGCGCGCTGAACTGTGAAGCGATGTGGTGTTCTGACAGAGGACGCGTTCTATGGTCGCCTGGGCTTGGCTTTGTGAATGTCGCGCCAGATTTAAGGTGGCGCGGTGCTATGAACCCGACCTTGTCTGAAGACCAAGCCTTGTGGTGAAGATGCTCCACATGTGTCTGCAATCTTTCACGGAAATAGGGTAATAACACAATCACATGCTTCACGTGGTAGGTAAACACAATTGTGTTTAGATACACTGCGTTAGATACACTGCGTGAAGTACGTGACTTGATGGCAATGGACGCCCAAGCAAGATGGTGATTTCGCCCAATGTCATCTCATGAATAGAAGTGTAATCCGTGGAAGACTCAAAGGAAAAAGGAAAGAGACATTATCGCGAGACAATGTTACCTGTGGAAGCTATCCTTTGGAGTCCGTTGGGCTGTGGAGGAGGCCGTGTCTTAAGGCTGATATAGTTGACTGCCTTCTCAGGGAAGATGTTGCAACATCGCCCTCCATTCTGTAAGAAACTCAGCGACGCGGTCTGAGACATGCAACGCGTGACACAGCTATGCACGCGTTGATCGATGAACTTGTCGTCCTTGTCGTTGAGAATGTGCCTTATGCTAAGGCTCAATGTTGTGCCAGCATGGAGCACGGCGGTGTCATAGTTGTCTGCTTCATAGGCTACAAGTTCCTGCAGATGAGTCAGATCGAGGAGCGCCTGTTGATTGAAGGCGTCCTCATAAGGCTGATGAAGCTCCTTTTGATGACAATGTTCCTGCAACGCGGTGTTTGCAGGCTTGTTGCAACGCGTGATAACAGTGTTCGCGCTGTTTGCTGAGCTTACTTGGTGCCTCAAGGAAGAGTCTCCGGGATCGAAGGTGTGTCCTTCTGGTTTTAACGCGTTCTTGTACGCGTTGATTTCCTTTGCTATAGTATGCGTGACCTGATCCTGGGAATCCTTACAAATTGGCAAAGGTAAGAAGGCCACGTGCTTCTCGTGGTATGTAAACACAGAAGTGTTTATATACGCGCCGAGAAGAACGCGAGAAATGGGTTGCCATCGACGACCAAAGAATGGATTGGTGGCGTCCATTGCAACCAAACTACTCAAAAAGTTTGTATTGTATTGACCAAAAGGAAAGGGAATAGTGCACTGTGGTGACACAGTGTTACCTGAGATGGGGGATATCTCCTGTTGGTCACATGGGTGGTGGTGAAGTCGTGTTGGCTGCTTGATAGGTATGATCATTGTGCCAATTTGGACCTCAAAGTAGCTGCCATCATAGATCGCGGCAGCCTCAGATGTCTCTGCATCCTTAGTAGCATCAGGGGAAGCTTCTGTAAGTGTCGGTAGCGGAGTCTCCACCGTTTTAGACACATCTTCCATGCCAACAGTGTAGAAGGGGTCTTGTTCCTTCTCTTGACAATCCATGTGGGAAAGATCGCGATCACCAGCGTTGATGAATTCATCGTCATCTGTGGGAGCTGATCCCTGGTATGTGATCTCTGGCGCGATCGTTGGATAGGCCGGTGAAGTGATCATCGCGACCTGGTCTTGAGACAATGTAGAAGTAAGCGTCGCGATGGTGGCGTCTTGGGCCTGGTCTTTCTCTGTGAACCCGGACACTGGAACACAAACTTTAGTAACAAGGAATGGACTAAGGTTAGAAACATACCCTTGTTGGCTGTGAAGTTGCTCAGATGAGTGCGTGCTTTGGTTGAGCTGGTGGTGCTCCTCATCTTCTCCGTGAACAAACCCATTTCTGGGCGCGTCTACATCAAAGGTAGCACCTTGGAATCCGACCACTGACTTACGCGGGGTATCCTCCTTGGAAGATTCATTGCTCACGTCCATAGTGGAGAAGTGGATCTGCTTCTGTTGAGGCGAATCCCTCTGTTGATCTTGTCCTCCAGACTGGGATGTGGCCTGTGGCGCGGTCGCGAGAGAAGCCGTTGTTGGCGGCATCGCAAGCGGAGCGTCATTGCCTTGGTTGTACGTATTGGCTCCTGAAGCTAGGACACACACATCAGAAATAATGGAAGGACAAGCGGGAAGATCATACCTTACCTGGCACGGTGGAGGTTTAGTGAGCGCGATTTGTGCATCGCGTTCCCTTGCTCGTTGTCTTGCTTCACAAGCTGCAATTTCTTGTTGAAGAGCTATGATCAACTGTTGTTTATCGGTCAACTCAACGAATGGGTCCTTTTCTGGGATATGGGGAGTTGGATGATCATGTTCCTCATGTGGTTGATATGGAGGTTGTGCAGGGACAACATTTGTCACATTCTGTGGCGCGACCTCGTAGAGACGTGTCTCTTCAACGCGTTGATCGCATCGCCTTTCGCGCGCAAGACGTGATTCGCTGCGAGCAAGTTGTGGTTTGCTGCGAGCAAAACAATCCCTTGGCGCATAGGCGTCATCTCGTCGACGTTGTCGCGGTTGGCTTCTGTACTCCTCTCTGCGAACCTTTGTGTGTCTGACATCGCGGCGCTCTCCGCCAATGCCATGATCGCGATCTCTTCGACCTTGTAAAAGTGGTGGAGGAATCCAATCCGCATTGTGGTCCTGCACATACAGTGGGTTTCGAAAAGATCGGTTAGAAGGGGCAGAATGTGTCATACCTGAGTCTTCATATTCTTCATCGTCGTACTCCTCATAGGTATGGTGGTTGGTTGGCGCCGTGTAGCCATAGCCATAATAGTCATCACGCGAACTGCGCGTACTCTGGTAGGCATGGTTGTCACGAACACTGTACTGGAGTGGGGGTGTGACAGGTGAGCTCACGCGATATTCATCGCGTTGTTGACGTCGAAGGGATCGACGCGGAGTAGTATCTTCTTGCGTGTTGTAACGCGATCTGCTGTCTGGTGGCCGGAAGTGTGGTTCCTCGGTGTAGTAATTTGATCGCGTTGTTCTCGCGTTCTCCATACCTAAGACACGATAACCAGACATCCCGCGTAAAAACGAATAAAAAGCAACACAACCAAGAGCAAGCAAGCAACTAGCAAGTAACAAATGTTCACGTGGGTTATCGAGTTCTTTTGGCCGTGAGGGCGGCTAACAGGCTAGCAAAACAAGTGTGAAATGCAAGCAAGAAAACCACGTAACCAAAAGAATGAAGTCTTAATTTCTTGTGTAAAGAACGCGTTAAAACAAGACAATAATCCAAGCGAGACACTAGACGGTGGGGGGATTAAGAGATGAGCCTAGCCGTTGGTGGGAAAGAGGGTTGCCTTATTTTGGCTTTACCTCTTGTTTTTTTTTTTTTTTTGAAATCGTCGCGATCTTTTTTGTTGATGCGACTTGAACTCTTTTTTTTTTTTTTTGAATTCAAATCGGAGATCTTATAGTTGTTGAAGATCCGATCTGAAATAAATGAAAAGAAAAATAACGGCTAAGTAACTAGTAGAAAGAAATCACGTTTTTGATGTCGTGATAGGAGAAAGAGAGATTGATGTAGATTTTTTTGGTCAACGCGTTGAATATGTCAAGTATTCACCGTGTTGTTTTTGCAATCAATTAAGAAAATCAAACAGATAATTACGAAAATTTTCAAAACAAGCAAAACACACAAGTTTGTAGGGGATAGTGATTCGGCCAAGATTGCTCTTGTAGAAACCGGAGGTGGGGTAAAAGAAAATTTTTTTTGGTGTTTTTTGAATGATGGCGGTGGCGGAAGCAATTATGGTGGTTGAGAAAAAAAAAATTCGTGAACAAATGAAACTTGGAAGCGACTTACAAGATCAAGGCTCTGATACCAGTTGATGCGTTCCTACAAGCGATGAAAGGATCGAGATCTTGTAACGGCAGCCGCTGCGACGAATTGGTACGTTCTGGACAAAGAACGCATTGATTTGGGAGGATGGAACGCGAGGAATTGTGATGATGAGTGGTGTTTGAGTGGATAAGGTGGAGTTGTGTTGGTAGCAGCGGAGGGGGAAGTGTAGCGAAGAAGTGTAGGCAATGGAGCGGTGGTGGTAAGGTAGGCTCGACGTGGTCGAGTGGTGCCGGAGCACGAGCAACGGCGGTGAAAGGAAGAGAAGTAGACGGTGAAGGAGGTGAGAAGCAGAGATTGTGACGCCCAAATACTCAAAGGGAGGAAGCAATGTTTTCAACTCAAGCTCTGAATTTGAATTAGACGTAAAAACCTTTACAATGGCCAAAGGACCTTATTTATACAAGGCTAATCAGGGTCTTAATGACCCAAATCTATGAAATAAATGCTAAGATAAGAATAAAAGATTACATTGAATACAAAGGATCACGATCCAATTCAAATTGGATCTCGCACTAAATGCTGAATATCTTGCAATTAATGCCCATCAATGCTGAAGATCTCAGTCGATTCAAATAGAACGCGTTTGCCAGATTGTTGAGTGGATCTTCTGGTAGAACGCGTTGTTGATGATGACGAGCATCTCGACTGAAGAACGCAAAGAACGCGTTCAAAGGAGATGGCCAAGTTTCTGATGAAGAACGCGATCTCATGCTTGGATGAAGGAAGTTGGATGAGATCGCGATCTCTGAGCCAAAAAGATAGAAGTATCTTGTTGACCGCGTGCTCTGAGGTCGATGCGAGTCTGTCATGGAAGAACGCGGTCTTCCTAGAGGGCAGGGTCGCATCACACTCCCATCATGGTAAGTGCAATTCCTCCATTTTAGAGGAAATACAAATCCTGTGAATTTAACTTCCTGGGTTTTTCTAATAAAAAAACACAACCAAACACATATATTGGAACAAATTTCATGGGATTTTCAAATTCATGGATTTTTTACTAACAACCAAACAAGTACCAAGAAATCAAAAACTAGATAACTGAATCAATCGGTATGGAAAAAACCATATTAAGAACATCGTAACAAAAAGAAAAACAATTCATGAAATCTAATGTATATCTACTAAAACAAAATCTTCCTATGTCGCGTGGCACTCTTATATTTCATTTTGTAACATGATATCTCATCAACAAATTAGCCACATGGCACACATGTCATTTTCTTAAAATTTCACATTTTTTAAATCTCAAATTATATACTCGAAATTTGATCATTTTCTAATCTACTATACAAATCAATCACATAATTCCTAATTTAGATAGAAACAAATCACACAATTCCTAATTTACACGCAATGAATCACGTTCTTCCAAAATTACTGAGAAAATATAATTTCACCTTTTTTAAAACTCAAATTATATACCAAAGATTTGATATCTTCCTAATCTATTGTACAATCAATTACATAATTCCTAATTTAGATAGAAATAAATCACACAATTCCAATTTACACGCAATGAATCACTTTCTTCCATAAATACCGAGAAAATATAATTTCATCTTATTTTAAACCTCAAATTATATACCAAATATTTGATCCCATCCTAATCTACTATACAAATTAATCAAACAAGTTTTTTTATTTAGATAGAAATCATTCACACAATTACATAAAAATAAATCAATTTCTTCCCGAAAGACACACAAACTAGCATATGTCCCCGTGCCTTGCACGAGCTTGTTTAATAAAACTTGAAATTGAAAACTATCAAGGTATATTATAAACTTAATCTCTTGACACATGGTGAAAAAGTTTTTGTATGATTAGAATTGAGAGTATGTACATTGATTTGTATATAAAAATAGAAGATAAATTAGAAATTTCATACAAATAACTGAATAAGAAAACAGAGAAGTTACATTTAAGTGATGTGAATGTTAAATATGTATAATTAATTAAAAGGGAAAAACTGGTTAATTTATATTACATATTTATTTTTAATATTTTTAATATATATTACCACTTTTGTATCATGAACCATATATTTCCAATTATGTTCAATTGTATGTTGTCAATAATATAAATAAGAAGGTAAAAGTATATTATATATATTTTTTCAAATAAGAAGAAACTAATAAGGCAAAAAGATATAAATAATCTTTGTAATGATACTATTAATACAATTAAGGTAAGCTATTTTAGGTAAAAAAATAAGTAAATAAAAAATAGAATATGTAAATATCAAAATTAGGGAAGGATAATATTGTAATTATATTTTGAGATTTGGCTACGTGGCATAGCTTACGGGCTGACACGTAGGAGAGATAATTAGGACTTTAGTATAGTATATATATATAGATATATAGATGAATCACCTTCTTCTAGAAATTCTCTGAAGAGAGTCACCCCAAGTGCAAAACTCCAATCTCGATAGCTTTGCAAACTCCAAATCCCTTCTCACAATTCGCTTCCGATGATTCAATCGATGATGATTTGTCGCCTTCACATCGGTGAGAACATGGTTTTTCAATTATTAAATTGCATTATTTGTAGCAAACCTAATCTACACAGATTTGTATTGCATACTAATTAATTTATATCAAATTAGCCTCATCTTGTGATTTGAATGATCTGAAGGCAAGGCTAGCTAAGGAGACGCGCATACACGGATTTGTATATACTATATACGCGATTGATAAGGTAATTAGCATAATAAATTGGCCGTTGGGATAGGAATTGAAAAAAGATAATTTCTTATCCTTAAAAAAGGTATTGATTGACAAAGAAAACTACAAGACGTCTTGATTTTTGCATACTAATCAACTAATTTGCTTGAGATTTATCAAAATTGTGATATTCGGAAGCATGTTTCATTTTTTTTTTGTGTTGGCAGTGTTAAAACGTGTGGTGATTTGGGAACTCTTATATTTAATGGTGAGGAAAAATAAATTGAAAAAAATAAGTGTAGGGATTTTATTCTGAAGAATAAATGTGATTTTTGAATGTTTTTTCTATGATATAACCTGCTAAACTTTTGTTTAAAAATTAGTAAGGCTAGACTGTCTTTACTGGATTGATTTCCCCACCACATCCAAATGATTTCAAGTATTGTAACACCCCTAAAATTTAACCCTTTTGGAAAGGTATTACCGCCAGTGACCCTAGTGTTTCTTACCGAGATCACCCAAGGCTTTACCATTTAAATACAATTTATGAAATACAAATGATACATAATGATCAAAGCATTCAATTCCAAAACATAACATTGTCAAGGAAACATGAGTTACGGGATTACAACCCAATCCCGAATAGGCTAACACACAGTTTAAACCAAATACAGCGAAAGTCTTAAAAAGTAGGGTACAGCGGAAGTCTTATAAAACATATTACAACCAAAGTCATTGCCAAAAAGATCTCAACCTGATTAACGAAATAACTTAAACATTCGAAAACCACCGTCGACTCCATAGTCATTTTATTCTTCTTAGCTACTTTCTATCTGATGTGCCGAATCGAACGGATGACACCAGCCCACATGCAGAGAACAAAGTTTGTGGGTTAGTCTACTTGAATAGACCAGCAAGGGTACAAAGCAGAAGGTTCGATGTAGTTGTATTAGGTTAGCCTTATCATTTCTCGAATGATAACCGATAACAATAATCAACCTTTATACTTCTACGGAATAATAACAAGAGGTATGCACAAGAGAAGACTCTGGAAGACTGAATCTTCACAAAGATCGACTCGAAAGAAGACTCCAACGGAAATGAGTCTTAGGGAAATATGACAAATCTGGAATGTTTACAGAATCACACAACAATGATTTAAAAGTTGACTGAGATGCTTCGGTTCACGACCAACCTCATCGCATACAGCGAATCCAGATTGGAAAGAGAACGTACTATGATCAAAGTCGAGACGAGTTTTCCTAGCTGCACTATAACTTAGCTGTACTACTCGCCGAAGATTTATTAATTATGTGCGTCGAGTAGCACTTATCTGATTTATATTACAAACCACACATCACGTTATTAGACTTTTACATGGGTACCCCACCATTGGGACGACACATCTTAGTATACGTTTCGTCGAGAGTGACGCACATCGGAAGGTTTGTGACACCAGCTAAGTGTCCTGCCTCTACACACTTGTGAAAGAGACCGATCATGATCTTAGAATAGTACCAGATGGAGACGAGCCACCCCGATACCAGATTATAAAGAAACGACCGGACGGAGTCCGAGTACATTCCTAACTAACAGTGCTAACCACACAGATACATCACAATCACAGTTATAGAATAAATCCACATAAAGGCCCGAAAGGCGATCACAGATAATAGCGCTATTCTAACAGATATACAACCTATTATATGATTTTCAAAACAGTTTATAAATCACTTCCAGAAGAACACAGTAATAATCGTTCCAAATTAATTAATCAATTGAAATAACTGATAATCAATGTAAATATGGAAACGATGAGCAAGAGCGAACCGCCACTTGCCTTAATCCACAGAATAGAAACAAGCCTAACGACAACGACGGGATTCCGGGCTCGACACGGGTATAGCTCCGTCAGCACAACGACCTTCGAGTCGACCCATAAAAGAAACCCTAAGTTAGATCCGACAAAACCACAGTACGAATCTAAAAACGACGAAAGAAAACGAAAGGAACGACGCCACAACGACGACTACCAAAGCCAAAAGCCCAAAAAGGCATTCTGGACACTGGCGGCGGTTGCCGCAGTTCATCACGACGGGCGCCGTGAAGAACGCGGCGGTCGCCGTGAAGAACTCAGACGACAGAAGCGGCGAGAAAACTCACCCAAAACACGAGCGACTCGGTCTCCTTCGACTTGATTTGGTTTCTAACCTCCAAGGCTACCAAAAGCTTCACAAAGGCACTCAGGAAACACCACCAAACGACCTCTGGCGGAAGCTCCAGAATCCGGCGAGGCAAGAACTCCGGCGAGGCAAGAATTTGGGAGAGCTTGGGCTGTGGATTGAGCTCCAAAACCCCTCCCAAACACCTCCTTTTATAGCCAAATGCCAGGAAACACCATGATGGCCCTACGACGAGCTACTCCAGCGCTGCCAGAGCCACGCCGGCGACCTTCGGGCAAGGACCTCCGGACAACAACGACGGCGGGCGCCGCCATAAATGCGGCGGGCGCCGCCATAGGCCTGGCGTCCCCAGCTAGGAGAAGACCCAACCTGCTCCTTGAGCCTTGCGACGGCGGGCACTGCCACTGTACGGCGGGTGCCGCCCTTGGCTTTGCCGCCTCCTCAGTTCTTAGACGAAAACGATATTAACCCGGGATAAAATTATCGTACGCGAACGAGTATTAAAATCCAAAGCACGTCGTCTATATTTTATTTCACTGAGAAAAATATTACAGATACAGAGCACATTACAGAATGTCTCCAACTTTCTGAATTAAATCCGACGTACATAACAGGTACTCGGGGAAAATCCCAGAACTCCAGAAATAGCTTACAAAAATACGGGGTATCACATCTCCTCCCCCTTAAAAGAAGTTTCGACCCCGAAACTTAGGTCGAGAATAACTCGGGAAAATGCCTTAGCATATCTGACTCGGTTTCCCACGTTTCTCAAGTAACTTCCTCTGATCCGGACTTAGACCACAGAATCCGCACCAACGGTATGATCTTGCTACGTAGCTGCTTCTCACGACGCTCCAAAATGCGCACGGGCATCTCCTCATAAGTACCATTAGCTTGAATCTCGATGTCCTCATAACTCAGCACATGAGACTCATCTGGCACATACTTTCTGAGCAAAGAGACGTGGAACACATTATGCACTGGATGAGCCGATGGCGGCAATGCCAAGCGGTACGCTAGAGATCCCACTCTATCCAGAATCTCGAATGGTCCCATGTAGCGAGGGTTAAGCTTCCCACGCTTACCAAACCTGAAAACTCCCTTCGAGGGCGACACCTTGACAACCACCTTGTCACCGACCTCGAACTCGACATTCCTACGCTTCTTGTCTGCATACGACTTCTGTCGACTCTGAGCGGTCAACATCCTTTGTCGAATCAAGGCAATGTCAGAAGCTGTCCTCTCGACTAATTCTGGACCAAGTAGAATCTTGTCGGCGTTATCGTCCCAACAAATCGGAGATCTGCATCGACGACCATACAAAGCTTCGAACGGAGCCATCTTGATCGTAGCATGCCAGCTGTTGTTGTAGGTGAACTCAATCGGACTCAAGCTGTCCTCCCAGCTAGTCGGACGATCGAGTACACAAGCTCTGAGCATATCCTCCAGAGTTTGGATGGTCCTTTCAGACTGACCATCTGTCTGAGGATGAAATGCGGTGCTAAACCTTAACTCGGTCCCCATAGCCTTATGAATTTCTTGCCAGAACCTTGACATGAAACGACCATCTCGATTCGATACGATGGTTTTAGGGATACCATGTAAACGGACAATCTCTTTCTAGTAGACCTCTGCTAACTTCTGGGCTTCCCAAGTGGTCTTAATGGCTAGGAAATGAGCACTCTTCGTAAGCCGATCCACAATTACCCAAATAGCATCTCTCTGACTTCGAGTCTTGGGTAGCCCAGTGACGAAGTCCATGGCAATGTCTTCCCATTTCCATTCTGGCACAGGGAGAGGTAGCAACTCACCACCTGGCCAGCGGTGTTCGATCTTGACCTTCTGGCAAGTTAAGCACTTTGCCACAAAGTCTGCTACGTCCCACTTCATGTTTGGCCACCAAAACTTCTTCCTAAGATCTTTGTACATCTTGCTAGAACCAGGATGCACAGAATAAACAGATGAATGAGCTTCTCTCATCACCAACTGACGAAGGCCTTCTGCGTCTGGCACACAGATTCGGTCTTGAAACCAAAGTGATCCGTCATCCTGAACCACAAAACTGGGAGCTTTCCCATCCATCACTTCACTGCTTAGCTTCACCAAGACGATGTCATCAACTTGCTTTTCCTTGATCTGATCCAGCAGTGTAGCCTGAATTTCCAGCATACTCAGGAAACATCTACGCTGGTCATACAGAACTTCAATGTCGCATGACTCTCGGTTCAGCTTGGTCTGAGCAGTAAGTAGAGCAACTACAGTCTCGTGCATTGTCTTCCGGCTCAATGCATCAGCTACCACATTAGCCTTGCCCGGATGGTACAACAACTCGATGTCGTAGTCCTTGAGCAACTCTAGCCAGCGGCGTTGTCTCATATTCAGCTCCTTTTGAGTAAATATATACTTGAGACTTTTGTGGTCAGTGAAGACTTGGCATCTTATACCGTAGAGGTAATGCCTCCAAATCTTCAGCGCAAAGACAACCACTGCTAGCTCAAGATCATGTGTCGGATAGTTTTCTTCGTACGTCTTGAGTTGCCTGGATGCATAAGCAATGACTCTACCCTTCTGCATTAAAACACAACCAAGACCACACTTTGAAGCATCACTATAGACCACATAATCGTCGTTCCCCTCTGGGAGTACTAACACGGGTGCCGAGGTCAGCCGTCGCTTCAACTCCTGGAAACTGGCCTCGTACTTGTCATTCCAAACAAACTTCTTGTGAACCTTGCGGAGTAGATTGGTCATAGGTAGAGCGATCTTTGAAAATCTTTCTACGAACCGTCTGTAATACCCGGCAAGCCCAAGAAAGCTGCGCACCTCCTTCACGTTCTAGGGCTGTGTCCAATTTGCCACAGCTTCGATCTTCTGGGGATCAACCATAACCCCATTCTTATTGATCACGTGGCCTAAGAAAGCCACCTCCTTCAACCAGAATTCACACTTGGACAGTTTAGCATAAAACTGTTGTTGTCTAAGGACTGACAAAGCAATCCGCAGATGTTCCTCGTGGACTTCTTCACTCGGAGAGTAGATCAAAATGTCATCTATGAAGACCACTACAAACTTGTACAAGTACTGGTGAAAACATCGATTCATCAAATCCATAAAGATAGCTGGAGCATTTGTCAGCCCAAAAGACATCACTACGAACTCGTAATGTCCATATCTGGTCCTAAACGCAGTTTTAGGAATGTCCTGCTCACGAATTCTGAGTTGATGATATCCAGATCTCAGGTCGATCTTGGAGAAAACCTTTGCTCCCTGCAACTGGTCCAACATGTCGTCAATCCTAGGCAGAGGATACTTGTTCTTGATCGTCACCTTGTTCAACTCTCGGTAGTCGATACAAAGTCGGAACGATCCGTCCTTCTTTTTGACGAACAATACCGGAGCACCCCACGGCGATGCACTCGGCCTGACATAACCTTTGTCAAGAAGATCTTCAAGTTGATTCTTCAATTCTTGCATCTCAGCTGGAGCCATCCGATACGGTGATTTGGAAATCGGCGCCATACCGGCTCAAGATCAATTGAAAACTCTACGTCACGGTTCGGGGGTAATCCAGGAATTTCTTCCGGAAAGACATCCGAAAACTCCCTAACCACAGGAATATCAAGAACCTCAGGTCCATCCTTCGCGGGCGAATCCAAGTAGCAAAGGTACCCGACACATCCTTGTCATAGTAGCTTAAACGCAGCCATCACATTGATCAGCTTGCCGTTATCAGCGTCATTCCGACCTTTGAACTTGCACACGAACTGGCCCCCAGATGACACCGTCACCGTTCTTGAACTGAAGTCGATCACCGCCTTGTGACGCGTCAGCCAATCCATACCGAGAATGATGTCGTATGGTGCCATGGCTATACAGATCAGATCCGCCTCAAACTCCTTACCCTGAATGGTAATCGGAAAGTCGGACAGATGTTTGGTTCCCACCAAACGTTCTCCATTAGGAAGACTAACCACGAAAGGGTCGCACGAATCGTCGCACACTAAGTCTAACTTGCTAACGCAGCTATCCGAAATAAAGGAATGCGTAGCACCATAATCAAATAGAATGCATACGGAAGTAGAGTGAAGGTATAAAGTACCTTGAGCAATTGGAGCATTGGGTCCATCTGCTTCACGCATCTCGTACAAGCGTTGACCCTGACTTCCAGAAACAGCTGGGGCCTTTCCCCTGTTCTGAGCAGTCGTCTGAACTGACGGGCTAGGAGTCTCGGTAGGCTTGAACCTAGGTCAGTTGCTCTGATGAACTGACCCTTGCTGCGACTCTACTCCCTTCTGCTTCCCCTGCTTGCAGAACTTCTGCAGATGACCATCACGTCCACACCCAAAGCACAATCTCTTTTCCTTCTGATACTCATTGCTCTTGTGCCCAGCAACACCACAGTTATAACACTAAACTAAACTTTTGCTCTGACTGGACTGCTGCGTTGACCCTTTGTGAGTCATGTCCATCTTTGCTCGACCAGACTTGGCAAAGCTAGACGGTGGCGCAAGTCGCTTGAATCCACCACCCTGATTCTGATTCTGCATCGACCTCTGTCGGATGCGTCTCTTTGTTGACTCCTCCAGAGTCACTTCTAGCTTGTAGGCAACATCCATATACTGCTCCAGAGTAGAGCATGTGTGGTGCACCATTAACGGCTTGATATCTGGACTCATCCACTCGTGGAAGTACCAGATCTTTTGTGCCTCGCTGGTTATCTCAGCTGGGCGTACTGCAGAAGATGATTGAACATGGTTGCCAGCTCAGCTACCTTCAATCCATCGGTCTTGGGGTACATAAACTCCTTGTGTTTCTCCTCTCTCATAGCACGAGAGAAGAAACGGTCAATCATTTTGGTCTTAAACATCGACCAGGTCAATACAGGGCTATCAGCTAGGCCTGTACCCTCCCACCATTCACTAGCATCCTCTTTCAGCTGCAGAGAAGCTATGTGGACCTTTTCAGCCTCAGTACAGTCCACATTACGGAACAACCGTTCCATGTGAGAGAATCAATGGGTCACCTTGACTGGCTCCCCTTTTCCGTTGTAGCTGTCAGGCCTCATAGAACTGATGGTCTTCAGAGCACGACCATAGTTGTCCCTCGTCCTGACTGCATTCTCCTGGACATCATGGTTTCTTGGCTCCTCAAGTCTAGGAACCGGTGGGGGAATCGGCACGCCTTGTGCCTGTGGCACATTTGGTCGCATAGCATCAGCGATAGCTTGCATGACAATTCCTCGAATTGTCTCCACTGCTGCAACATCAAACACCACTGGTGCATTACTCTGATCCTGATCATTGTCCCTGGATTGATTATGGGATTCAGATACATGCTCACCTTGGCCAACATCTCTTATGATTGGTCTGGGACCCTGACTAGTCCCAACACCAGCTCGAACCGTGTTCCTTGTGTTCACCATCTGTTTACCGATCAAATTCCAAGTTATTTATACATTAATATCATTCAAACATGCTTAATGTAGTAAAATTACTCAGAATAGATCAACTAGGTATTTTATAGATGAACTGGAACTGTTACACAAGCTACACATAAGTCTATCATCCGAGCGTTAGGACAAAAATTGCTCGAAGATAAAAGTGTTTCACAAAGTACTTGCCGCAATACCGAAATATTACACAAAGTACATACTGAAATACTAAGAAAGGAAACTACTACGATAGGCAACGCCAATCCTCATCAAGGCGTTCCAAAACGTCTTCTATAAGACTGGCTACTCGTGCAAGGTCTCTTCGGACTAGGCTCACCATCGAGCTCTGGCGATGGGTTTCGCACCCTGCTCGGTCTTGGGTCACATGGCTCTGGTGACTCAGACCCAACCTCAGTCGTGGAAAAGAAAGGATCGTCCATAAGAGGTCCTCCTATCCCAGCCCTCCTCTGAGCTCTAGCGATTGCTTGATCCATCTGCTGCTGCTGCTCCATATGAGAGCTCATTTCGCTCTGGCAAAGGATCTCTCTCAACTCAGCCTCTGATCTCCTCCTAATACCGTGCTCAGTGTACAGTGCCTCCCAATCAGCATCAGTCATGAGTGCATAAGCCGACACTGGTGATAGTTCTGGACTGGGGGGGAATAAACTGCACCCCCGCCTCCTGACTGTCCACCAGCAAGTGCCTCAAGTTGTCTGGCTCCTGGCTCTACTCTTCCAGGTCCATCTCGGGGTCCTCCTCAGGATCATCTTTGATGGGATCCTCATCCTCGGGATCAATCTCGATCATATCCTCGTCCTCGACAGGATCTATCTCTATCTGGTAATTGTCATCGTAATGCCCTAAGGCGTATCTAGACGACTCACCCACTTCCTGTACTGCTTCCTCCCTGAGTGGCTCTACAGGTGCTAGTGACCACTGCATCCCTAGGCGTAAGGACAACAGACTCGGGAATCACATACTTGATGTCTTCGGGCGGGCTACTCGGGCCTCCAACCTCGAAACATCGCTGAGGGATCGGAAAATCTAGCCTGCCTAGAGACGGCGGGTCCGGCTTGGCGTCCTCCGACCCCCTATCAAGAGAAAAGCACACACCCACTCTACAGGATAACGAGGAAGGAGTTAGTCTTTCTAGACATAGAAGCAAGCTTACTACATCAGACTATATAGAAGACACGACTATGAACGGTGTTTGAAATTCTTTTTACTTTGAAAATTTTGAGCCCTTTTAACGTATTTTCAAAAACGGATAAATGATATAAAAATCCCAAACCCGTTTTAAAACCTTTGGCTCTGATACCACAACTGTAACACCCCCAAAACTTAACCCTTTTGGAAATGTATTACCGCCAGTGACCCAAGTGTTCCTTACCGAGATCACCCAAGGCTTTACCATTTAAATACAATTTATGAAATACAAATGATACATAATGATCAAAGCATTCAATTCCAAAACATAACATTGTCAAGGAAACATGAGTTATGGGATTACAACCCAATCCCGAATAGGCTAACACAGAGTTTAAACCAAATACAACGGAAGTCTTAAAAAGTAGGGTACAACGAAAGTCTTATAAAACATATTACAACCAAAGTCATTGCCCAAAAGATCTCAACCTGATTAACGAAATAACTTAAACATTCGAAAACCACCGTCGACTCCATAGTCCTTTTATTCTTCTGAGCAACTTTCTATCTGATGTGCCGAATCGAACGGATGACACCAGCCCACATGCAGAGAACAAAGTTCGTGGGTTAGTCTACTTGAATAGACTAGCAAGGGTACAAAGCAGAAGGTTCGATGTAGTTGTATTAGGTTAGCCTTATCATTTCTCGAATGATAACCGATAACGATAATCAACCTTCATACTTCTACGGAATAATAACAAGAGGTATGCACAGGAGAAGACTCTGGAAGACTGAATCTTCATAGAGATCGACTCGAAAGAAGACTCCAACGGAAATGAGTCTTAGAGAAATATGACAAATCTGGAATGTTTACAGAATCACACAACAATGATTTAAAAGTTGACTGAGATGCTTCGGTTCACGACCAACTTCATCGCATACAGCGAATCCAGATTGGAAAGAGAACGTACTATGATCAAAGTCGAGACGAGTTTTCCTAGCTACACTATAACTTAGCTGCACTACTCGCCGAAGGTTTATTAATTATGTGCGTCGAGTAGCACTTATCTGATTTATATTACAAACCACACATCACGTTATTAGACTTTTACATGGGTACCCCACCATTGGGACAACACATCTTAGTATACGTTTCATCGAGAGTGACGCACACCGGAAGGTTTGTGACACCAGCTAAGTGTCCTGCCTCTACACACTTGTGAAAGAGATCGATCATGATCTTAGAATAGTACCAGGTGGAGACAAGCCACCCCGATACCAGATTATAAAGAAACGACCGGACGGAGTCCGAGTACATTCCTAACTAACAGTGCTAACCACACAGATACAACACAATCACAGTTACAGAATAAATCCACATAAAGGCCCGAAAGGCGATCACAGATAATAGCGCTGTTCTAACAGATATACAACCTATTATATGATTTTCAAAATAGTTTATAAATCACTTCCAGAAGAACACAGTAATAATCGTTCCAAATTAATTAATCAATTGAAATAACTGATAATCAATGTAAATATGGAAACGATGAGCAAGAGCGAACCGCCACTTGCCTTAATCCGCAGAATAGAAACAAGCCTAACGACAACGACGGGATTCCGGGCTCGACACGGGTATAGCTTCGTCAGCACAACGACCTTCGAGTCGACCCATAAAAGGAACCCTAAGTTAGATCCGACATAACCACAGTACGAATCTAAAAACGATGAAAGAAAACGAAAGGAACGACGCCACAACGGCGACTACCAAAGCC
The DNA here is from genome assembly GCA_027886185.1 of Rheum nobile. NCBI lineage: Eukaryota > Viridiplantae > Streptophyta > Magnoliopsida > Caryophyllales > Polygonaceae > Rheum > Rheum nobile. The sequence continues at coordinate 389,794 of WOAB01000640.1, forward strand.
AAAAGCCCAAAAAGGCATTCTGGACACTGGCGGCGGTCGCCGTTCTTGGCGGCGGTCGCCGCAGTTCATCACGGCGGGCGCCGTGAAGAACGCGGCAGTCGCCGTGAAGAACTCAGACGACAGAAGCGGCGAGAAAACTCACCCAAAACACGAGCGACTCGGCCTCCTTCGACTTGCTTTGGTTTCTAACCTCCAAGGCTACCAAAAGCTTCACAAAGGCACTCAGGAAACACCACCAAACGACTTCCGGCGGAAGCTCCAAAATCCGGCAAGGCAAGAATTTGGGAGAGCTTGGGCTGTGGATTGAGCTCCAAAACCCCTCCCAAACACCTCCTTTTATAGCCAAATGCCAGGAAACACCATGATGGCCCTACGATGAGCTACTCCGGCGCTGCCAGAGCCACGCCGGCGACCTTCGGGCAAGGACCTCCGGACAACAACGACGGCGGGCGCCGCCATAAATGCGGCGGGCGCCGCCATAGGCCTGGCGTCCCCAGCTAGGAGAAGACCCAGCCTGCTCCTTGAGCCTTGCGACGGCGGGCGCCGCCACTGTACGGCGGGCGCCGCCCTTGGCTTTGCCGCCTCCTCAGCTCTTAGACGAAAACGATATTAACCCGAGATAAAATTATCGTATGCGAACGAGTATTAAAATTCAAAGCACGTCGTCTGTATTTTATTTCACTGAGAAAAATATTACAGATACAGAGCACATTACAGAATATCTCCAACTTTCTGAATTAAATCCGACGTACATAACGGGTGCTCGGGGAAAATCCCGAAACTCCAGAAATAGCTTACAAAAATACGGGGTATCACAAGTATAAAGTCATTAAGGATAGTTTTTTCTATCTAGTATTAGTAATTAATTTGGGAAGCTATATGTTGTAAAAAATGTCAAAATTTTCTAGTTTCATATGTTTGAGGAAAAACATTCAAAGAAATTAGCATCATATGGGCAAAATCTTAATTATGTTATAGAAATACCTTTAATTGTGTCAAGAGTTATATATATATAGTCAAACTAGAAATCAAAGCCCGTGCTTTGCATGGGCCTTTTATGTATATGTAGTGTCACGATTTAAATTTGAGTTTCTAATATATGGATTATTGTTTCATGTTTTATCTTAGAAATATATTGTTTGATATGTATTTAAATGTAATATCTAAGTCTTGACAAAAAAATGTAATATCTAAGTATTTTAGGTATAAAATGCTATGATTGTACGAAATACAATTTTATTTATTTATTTTGGTCAGAAGTTCAATTTAAATTTTGAATTAAGGTGGTAGTTGTTTTTTGTAAGGATGCGTTTTTTCCTTTGAAAATATTTGGGAAATATTTTAGAAATGCATATCTAATTATATGTTGTGCTTAAACTCGAGTATTTGTAAGAAACTTGCTACAACAACTCTCATTTCTTACATGCTTCACTACCTTTCACATTTCTAATTTTTTTGTCTTTATCTTACAAATTTATTGCGTTTTAATAATGTCTTTTTTGTTATGCTTTAGGTATTAATATTCATTATGATATCGTTTTATTTATTTGGTCTGGAATATATATCGTTTTATTAGTCACGTTGACTTTACATATTCCTAGACATTAATATCATTTTAATTAAAATATATTAGTCATTAATTCCTATTCTTATTAAATACGGAGTAATATAAATAATTGGTGACTCTGCATTTTCTTAAACCTTGTTACATTTTATATAAAAGTACAGTAGTTATTTTATCGGTACTTGCTTACTCTTCTTAGCAAAATTATAATTCATAACTTCTTCCTTGTATATTTCATATGTGAGAGTGAGTACTTGTCTATTATTTCGGTTTCCATCCTTGATTAATTCATCTAGACCAACACCAATGATGCCAAATTTAGTATATATACATGATGAGTGTAAAATGAATATGTATAAAATAGAACAATAAAAATCATCCTTAACCAAAATAACAACACACCTACCTAAAATGATTTAGTATAAAAAAGAAACTAAAAATACAAACCTAATTGATTTTATGCTACCAATAGTTGAAGGGTTTACATCGTCCATAAAATAGTTTGCTTTATTCTTTATTAACTATCAGTCGTCCTAAATCGATTGTCTTTGTCCTCCTTCTAGTGAAAGCTACTGGTGCATGATGTAAACAATCGATGCATCAATAGTGTTATTAGATTATCCAATTCTATGACATCTTCACATAAAATTAACCTATCTTGATCAAAAGACAATTATATTAATAAATTTAAACCGATATATATAAGTATTGTAGACTACAAAAGAGATCCAAATACATATAATCAAGGATAGTTTACCGTGAGGTGGATATATACTTGCATCATCGACAATCAGAAATCCTCATTCACATCTTTAACTTAATAATTATGCTTACTTCAGTGACCATGTCTTTTTAAGGTGTTGCCCACTATCTCCCAAGCTTCACTATATGGCTTTCTAAAGCTAATTTCCATGTAGAAGAAAGAGATGATGGATGCCCAGAGCAAATGAACGGAATACCACCGTTTTCGCCCTTTTATAGATGAAAATGTTACTTGGAAAGTGAAGTCATTTTGACATATAACCGTTTAGACATCTTGACTATAATTTGTTTTCAACCATTCACTGTGTATTAAATACGAAAGTTACGTGTAGTAATTGGATAATATTAAAATAGGAGTAAATGAGAGCAAAATATAACGTATTGTAATACCCCTCATTTTAGTAAAGAGTTTTTTTTGGTAAGTTTTCCAAACACACGTATTGTAGTCGAATTATTTTCAGAGAAGTTCAGACTTTCTGTTAAATGCTTGATCTCTGTAATAATTCCTTGAGTGGAATAAAATACATTCGACGTATTTTTGGGGTTTAGAATAATTGTTCATGTACGAATATATTTAACCCGGGGTTAAAACCCATATCCAAGATTCTTCTCGGTAAAAAATGGGCTTCCCAGTCAAAAATGGGCAAAAGGCACAAAATTGGCCTTGACCGCACCCGCGGTCATACCCACCGCACCCCGCGGTCAAGAACTGGTCGCCACCGCACCCCGCGGTGAGACCCACCGTACCCGCTCCGTGATGATGGCTTCTCTGCTCCGCCGAACTCGTCTGAGTTGCTTGCCGATCTTGTCCCCGATGAGGCGGTGGGAGAGGGGGCCAGCTGGACTCCTTCTGGCTCCTTGATGGCCTATAAAAGGAGGAGGCTAAGAGGAGGAGGCCATCCCACTCTCTCTCCCTCAAATCTCTCTTTCTTTCACTGCCATTGTCGCCAGAGTTGCAAGCGTCGCCGGAGTTCTTCAAGGCCGTCGCCAGAGTTGCCATAGGAGGAGGAGGTGCCCTCAAGGTGGTGGTTAGTGACACAAGGAGTTTGGAAGTCGAAACCAACCCAAGTGGAGCCCCATCGTCTTCCCCGGTGAGTTTTCGCTGTCGGCGTCTCGCCTCTGTAGCCTCGCCGCACCCGCGGTCAAGTCGCCGCACCCGCGGTGGGTCTGGGCGTGTGTGGTTGTGGCTTGGGCTTTGTGATCTCGTTTGGGACTTTCGTTCCTTCGATTTCGTTCATTTTTCTTTAGATTCGTACTATTTATTGTCGAATCTAACTTAGGGTTTCATTATGGGTCATTCCATAGGAAATCATAATCTGAGTTCTTCCTCGTTTCGGACCCGGAAACCCGTCGTCTCAAGCTTCGTTGAGCTTCGTCTAATCTAAGGCAAGTGGCGGTTCGCTCTTGCTTATCATTCCATATTTATATTGATTATCAATTGTTTAATTGTTAATTAATTTGGGATGAATATTGTTTTCGTCTGGGAACAGTTTTGATAACTGTATGTGATTTAAAAAGAGATATTATAATAGGTTGTATATTGCTAGAACAACTCTATTATATATATATATATGATTAAATACGGATATTACGATAGGTTGTATATTGCTAGAACAACGCTATTTTATATGTGTTTGGCCTCGGTGGCTTTGATGTGAATTATTACTGTGTTGAAGTGTTTAGTTAGCACGAGTATTCATAGGAACACTATGCACCTTGCGAGGTTTAGTGGTTTCTTGATAATGGTGCTAAGAGGATTTTCCCTAGTATCTTCGGTCATGACCTTACCCTTACTCAAGGTATGTGCACACAGTTGGTGCCGCCATTTGGGATGTATTCCCTGGGATGTATTCCCTTTGATATCTCTTGTGAGGAGATCCGATATCTCTCGTGAAGAGATCTTAAAAGCTTATAACGTAAAATGTACGTTTTGGAATTAAATAAAATAAGTGCTTTAGTGCACATAATTAATGAACTTTGGGCGAGAAGTACAACGTGGAAACTCGTCTGGGCTTTGATTAGAGTAAGTCCACCTTCCGAATCTGAATTCGCATTATGCGGTGAGGTTGGTCGTGGACCCAAATAGTCAAGTCGCTTTTAAACGTTTGCGTGAAACTTTGATGTTCCCAAACACTTGTCATACTTCCGATAAGACTCAATTCGTTGGAGTCTTCTCTTCATATGTTTCCTTAAGACTCATTCTTTCAGAGTCCTTTCTCTTGATCATGCCTTTTCGTATATTTCAGTAGGAGTATGGTGGTTGACTATCGTCATCGACTTTTATTCGAGAAACGATAAGTCTAACCTAATACGACTACTTAGAACCTATCTGATTTTCCCTTGCATAGTCTTTCATTAGACTAACCAACCGGTTATATTCCCTTGCATGATTGGCTGGTATCATCCGTCTCATACGGCACATCAGATAAACTGCAGTTTCGATGAAGGCTAGAAACGACAATGATGACAGTTGGAATTTTGATGAGTTTTACCTGATTGAGATTCCTTAGCGGGTGATCGTTTAGATCAAGACCCTTGCAAGAGCATCAAAGAGTGGTTCGCCGCCGCCACTCTCGTCCCAGACCTACTCCCGGACGGTCAGATCCACCAACTTCACGAAGTCTCGGGTTGAAAAATATAGCGTTCGTTTCGAGAACTTATCGGATCCATCAATGGATTCAAGAACACACATCAAGGAATGACCGAAGCCTATTACTGTTATGGTGGTTCGATTTTGCTGGAGGTGACAACCGCTTTCTCAATATGAAATTCCAAAGATTTACAAAAGCCAAAAATAAAGGGAAAAGATAGAAGAGGAGATCTGGTGGTGGGAAAGGCTGAAGAAAAGAAGAACAAGCTTCAGATGAAGAAGGAGATCAAAGCACAAATTTGGATCTTGAATTCTCTAAGATAGAGGAGTCGGCGACGGGGTTTCTTCGGGAAGGTTTTTAGGGTTTTTTTTCGATCATTTGATCGCTCGTTCCTCTGCTTTGGATAAGATACTATTTTAACTAAAGGTAATTTATTTCGACCAAAAAAACTGAAGGTAGTTTGTGGCGCAAGACGAAATTACAAATATATAGTAAGAACTAAAGGCATGTTTAACGGTGTGCATGGAGAGATTCAAATGGGTTACTCCAAATTAAATTTGGTTAAAATAATAGATTAAGGTTGGAGGGCCGCTTGTTGGGTTGTTTCGATTGGTTTAGGATGGAACCCAACTGGCTTATACACTGGGCTTATATGCGCATGTGCGCTCCTTTGCCTATCTTCCTAATGACCCACATATGGTATTATAGCTTTTCTCGTTTTGGGTCCGTTTTCTAGTTTATTTGGGCTGGCTCGGCGAATGCTACCCACCCGTTTAATATCTACCTTGCAGATCAATTGCACTGGGGAGGGGTATTGAAATACCTAAACCACATCGGAAGTTGGGACATATCTAAGCCTAATATATAAGGTTGGTAAGGGTACTCCTCCTATTGCCAATTGGTTTTAGAATGTAACCCTAGTAGGCTTATATATTGGGCTTGTATGCGCATGTGCTCTCCTAAGTGCATGATCCACGGTCTACCTATCTACCTACTGGCCCACAGACTTAACAAGTGGACTGGTTGCTTATAACGCGATCGCAATAGTCGCCTAGCAAGGTGGGGTCGCCAACGATAGTGAGACTAGCTACGAGGACATGACTACATTAACTGAGATGGAGTCTTCAATTTGGAATTGGGCTTCTCCGACCCCTAAATTCTAAATTTTCACAAGCTTTAAAGAGGGGATCGACGGGCCGGAGGACAAAACCCTACTATTCAGGCGGCTTGTCGGAGGAAGTGCCCCGTGTCCCCTAGATCCACCACTATATATAGATACAAAAGGTGTCATCTATTACATACGTAAATGTCCATCAACACCACACATGTGTTAATGACACTTTTAATGGCTGTTATAATATTATATATGTGGATGTACAAAAGATAAGCTTATCTACCCCTAGGGTTAGATTATGGATAGTATTGTAAACCTTGTATAAGGCGCTTATTGACAACCTAATAATCATAAGTTTACTCTCTCTTTGATCTCTCCTCTCTTCTCTAATTTCTCTTTTTTTTTCGTACTTTATAACAACGTTATCAACACGAATTGTTCTAGATGTACAAATACACTTCTTATTAATATCGATGCTCTCATCTAAAAGCTCTTGATTTTGCATCTACATACTCAATCCATCCATCATGTACATACGACATTGATTTGCTTACATTTATAAGTAATATAAATATATATGGTACATTACACAAAAAGAATTTGGTTTTCCCAAAGATGATATATTTATGGTAATAAATCATCAATGAGATCGATACTTACATTTTATCTCTAGAAGAGGTTATTTTATTGTTATAGTGAATTTCGTCCCTTGAAATGGATTAAATAGCAAAATATATAACGTGTATCATCCATGAAGAGATTAATCTTATCCCCCGAAGAGGAAATGTCTTCCCTAAAGACTATATTTATAAACCATATATCATCAATGAGATCGATGAGCGTCATCCCTTGAAGAGATGTTAATTAGCAGAGAACATATCATCATTGTTATGATGACTTGAATCCCTCTAAGAGGATGAAAGTGATAATGTTCAATCCCTGAAGTGGATGAACAATGATTAAATTCATAGTGATGAATTCATCCCATGAAGGGGTGGATTCACATCGCATGTATAATTACTTTATAATAACATACTTTATCCCCTGAATAGGATATATATTTGTGTCAAATGACGTCCCGATAGTGAAGTATATCATTCCCGCAAAGTAGTGAGTATCGTCACATGTAGAGGATATACATGAGACTTTTGAAATCCTAGAGGTAGTGACAAGTCGTCTCATCTTTCTAATGATGAAGTTCATCCCATAAGGGGGTGAATTTAAAATGCATATATAATCCCTGGAGTGATAATGTTCATTCCCTGAAGCGAAAGTCTTTAGTTTATCAATTATGATTTTATTATTATCATTATCAAAATCATCCCTATAGTGTTGAATTTCATTTCCCAAAGTGGATGAAGATACAAAACTCTAATTTACATATTCTTATTTCATTTTCTTCTTTTATACTCTTTTATTTTCATCTATCATCCCCTAAATTGGATGCATAGAATATATTTGTCTGGTAGATACAAATTAACAATCATCCTCATTGTGATGAATTTTATCTCCAGAAGTGGATGAAACAATATAAGTTATTTTACTCAATGGACTCTTGAAGTGAGTAACTATAGAAAATATCATCTCTTGAAGTTGATGATAAGATTCTTATGAATAATATTATCTCATAAATAAGATAATAAAAGCATTGAGACTTCACCCCTTATAGTTGGGGATAAAAGGGTCTAAAATGAATTGATATTCAATGTCCTGTCACTCGAAGTTGACATGTACTTTCGTACAAGATCGAAAAGAATGCATTCGAGTGACAGTGATCTTTTTATATATTGAAGTTTCATTGTGCATATTTTTTCCATTGATTATGTTTACTTTTGTATGTTTTATGTACTTACATTAAAAGAATAAGTATCATCCTTAAGTAGTGGATGTATATATAAAATCAAATTTTCCCTGAAATGACATGATTCCTCGAAGTGAATGAATGCCGAGTTTATGTTCCTTTACTAGTGTTTTAGGTCTTAAATTTATTGTGAAACAATTGCTATAATTACAATGCCAAATTTGGGTTTCCTGTGAAATTATGTTAAACTAGATGATTTTATTATATCATCATCAACTCTAAGAGTTTAAAGACTGAATAATATGACAACATATAGATCGTTATAGAATCCAGAAGAGTTCGACGATCATACGTCAAATTTTGTACTCTGGTAGCAATATTCATTTTGAGGCATCTATTTTTATTCATAAGTTAGAAATTAAGGTAATAATATATCTAATTTTGAGTTGATGATATCTCAAAATAATTAAACATCACTCATGTGGAAATTTCAATGGTGGGAAATTTGTCGATAATGCCATTACTTATACCACTTTAAAGCCCGAACTTTCTTTAAAGCCTGCAAATGGCAAAAAATAGTATGAATTATAAAGTTTATAAGAGTGTCTCATATGAGGATCAAGAAGAGGTTTATCTTGTTATTGGAAGGAACAATAAATTATATGGGTAACAATTAATATCTATAAGTTCAGAAGAAACTTGTTGATCGTTTTGAAAATATATTCGACAAAATGGTTCTCATGAATGAGGACAATATCATATATCTAGCTAAAATTTCATAGGTCTGCACACTAGGTATATACGACAACCCATTGAATCATATAATATTTCTAGCCAGAAGAAAGTTAATGGGGAAATATTAATGGATTCGATCACCCAAGTAAAACAGTAATGTGCAAGATCATTGAAAATCCACTAGGACACCCACTATAGGACGTGAGGATCCTAGGATATGAAGTCCATTTTCTTAGGATGATCGTAATATACGGCTTGTTTTTCTTGACAAAGTTAATAACTTCGATTGTATCAAGAGTAAATGCAAAGCCTCCATGTCCCTTGACATATTCAAGGATTCATATGAGGACTAATAACACATTCATATGGACCGATGTATATTATATATATGTGTTATTGATAGATACATCAACACGTTGATCACACGAAGCATAAAAGAAAAAAAAAGAAAATCAATCAAGTAGTGAAATGGTCGAGGTTCCGGTAGCTCACACTGGTTAACAAGACAACCCAATATAGTAGTTATATCCAGTGAAGTACCGGGATGTCGAGAATTAAGTTCGACTTTGAATGACCACGGTATGTTCTCCTAATTGAAACTTATCTCCGGAAGAGAATTGAAAGTATATGTATATGCGGTGTACGTCCCATTATCCCCCTAAATGAACTAAATTAATTCCACAAGGAAAGTTGAAATTATACGCGGTATGAGTCTCTATAGATTATTGAATATCTAGATCTTAAATTGGGTGATCTCTTGGTATCATGATTATCACTTTAATGAGATAAAATACCACATTTAGGTGGAGTCAAAGAAGAATGTAAGAGATTGCAGGGAGTACAAACTCTCAATAATTTTAGATCCTTGGATAAATGAAAATGAACCAAAAGTTCAATGGATCATATATTTAAAGTATAGCTAGCATGTTATAAACTAGACTTATTGAGTAGCAAGAAAGTGACAGAGTCGCATATACCAACTACAATGCCAAGCTCATTTGGAGGTTCTTGTAGTAGCTCTAGAACAATCCATCACAAATGATTCTTAAATGCGCTAGAAGCGTGAGAGACTATTTGAATCTTAAGCTCGTCTTCCCTGGAGAGAAGAGAACCTATTGCAACTTAACAAGTTGTTATTATGCCGACGAATAATTCCCATTGAGATAGATTCCTATAGAAATCATATATTAGAAACCCAAATCTTAGTCAAGGACTTTAAGGACAAGTCTCAAAATTTGTTAGAATCAATTTCAAAAGGAATCGAAATGAGTTTGTCCTTAACGATGTCTTTGCATGAGTCATTGCACGAGAAGTGTCATATAAGATGGTTGATGATTCTAGAATAATGAAAAGCGTAGACAATGAGCAATTGGGAGAGCAAAAAAATAAATTTCAAGAGGAGTTGAGTTTTGTAAATATAATTAATGGGTTTGGACCAAAAACATATAATTTGGAAATTTAATTTATATACTTTGGTTTGTATATATATTTTTGATATATATATATATATGAAAGTTCTTAAAGGATTAGAATTAAGTCCATAAAGGTCAATGAAGATGTATGAAGGTCATGCATCATTTATTGCTCAATCAATCACATATTGTCGATATTTTCCTCCACTCACGAGCTTCAAGTCGAAATAAGGATAAGTTCAACAAATCCAATCAAGTAATGAAGATATATGCTAAATTGAGGGGAGAACTACAACGACACTCTTTTTCCTTAGTCTTGGTTTTTATCCCATTGGATTTTTCCACACAAGGTTTTTAACAAGGCAGTTAGTGATGTACATCCAAGGAATAATGTTATATTATTATATATGTGAATGTACATAAGATAAGCCCATCTAAACCTTAGATTTGACTTATAGGCCCAGTAATATTACATTTTATATAATGCACTTATGGACAATTTAATAATCACAAATTTACTCTCTCTTTGTTGTCTAATCTCTTTTTCCTTACTTAATAACAAAATGCGACTTTCTGGAAGAAAAAAAGTCATTCTTTGATATACCATGTACGTGAAAAACATCATCACATATTTAAAATGTCATCGTAAAGGCCCAATATCAGTGTAATATTTGTGATTGTTATCATACATAACCCACATTACACAATAAAAAGAATGAAGAAGGGTAAACAAATGGGAGCTAGCTAGAATTGTAGGAGAATTGTACAATAGCATACATATATAAGGGGCGCTCTACTGAAAACGGCTCCCTCGCGAGAATGGTGAAAATAACTTACAGTTGTTCGATCAATGTGATTTGACAGAAATAAGGAGTAATATATATTACACTATGACATTTTGATAAATGTTGACAACTTTTAAAACAAAGGCCATTTGCTATAATGCCCATGAAAAGTCAAACTTCATTCTTCATTTAAATGACCATCATTTAAATGAGTTGACCGGTCAACATGGATGGTCAATGGACGGTCTTCGGTATTGCCCAAACAATTATTTTTCAAATCGTTTTTTGTTAGGACAACTTTTATTTACCTTAAAATTTCAAAATGCACATACAATACATTGCGAAATGCACATGAAGTACAATTCGATCATTGCTAAATGCACAACCAATCATTGCTAAATGCACAACTATCATTTCCGAATGCACATCCACTTAAATTCAAATGCACATACAGTTTAAAATGCACATTTATTAAATTTAATTGAACATATCATAGAATTCAAATTCTCATTACATTATATTCAAATGCACATAACGTTATATCCAAATGCACATCACATTATATCCAATTGCACATTCATTAAATTTAATTGAACATCTTCGATGTTGGCCAACATTTTTTTTTCTCGAACTGGGTTTTTATAGACCAACTTTTTTTTATACCAAAAGCACATACTGGTGTTTGCCAAAAGTACATAATATATTTTACGAAAATCAAATAAATGTGTTTTTCAAAAGCACACCAGTGTTTGTCAAAACCACATAATGATGTTTAAAAACACGCACATAAAAGTGTTTTCTAAAAACACATACTGGTGTTTGCAAAAGCACATAATGTGTTTTACGAAATACACATAAAGGTGTTGTCAAAAGAACGTAATTTATTTTGCAAAAAACACATACTGGTGTTTGTTGAAAATACATAATCATATTTACGAAAAGCACAAGTTAGTTGTAAAAAAATGTGGCAAAAAAATAAAATAAAAAACCGACAATCAACGATTAATCAATGTCGGAGACCCATGTCAACTCATTTAAATGATCAAGTAATGTGTTAAGCATATGACCATTTAAATGAATTGATTTTGAAACTCTGAACGGCTTTGTATTTAATGAGCCAATCATTTAAAATTGCAATAAATTACAAAAATGATATCGTGGCGTTTTCCCGTACGTTTGTTTTGGGGAGAAAAGATCGAACCGACTTGGATCGCCTTAAGAAGAGCAACTAGACAACTACAAAATCGGTTATATCTGAATGATCCAAATCAAGCAAGGAATTAAGTGAAATAAGATTAAACAGATGCAAAAATAAACTTATCTCCCTTGAATATGAGATCAGTCGAATCGAATGACCTAAGCGTCAGTAACTTCAAGGTTGAAAAAATGGATCAAACTTAGAGAGCAATCGTAACAGAGCGAGAGAATTGCAAATGGTAGCTGGTATTAGTGATGATAATCGTATCCTTACAAAAAAAAAGATTAACTCCTTTTATACATAATTTACAAGAATCAACTAATAAATCCGTTGACGTCCGAGTTTTCAGGGATTCGTCGAGTTGTTGCTTCAGTCGTCCGATATTCGCTCAACCGTCTCAACGTTCTTCTTTCTCCAGATCGTGGCCCAATTCGTTTACTCATCTAGGCCGGCTTGATGGACAATCAACAATTTCTAAGCCCAACAACTGCCCTAAGACCAAAGTTGGCCGGAGGAAATGAAGCGGTTTTCTGACGAGACGGTTTGGTCTTCAGTCTGGCGAAAAATCCTTTCCTGATTCTTCTGTAAACCACAAGCTATCGTGGCGCTTTGTGAGTGGCCCAACAATTTGACCACAAGAGAGGCGGTTTTACTGCGTTAAATAGTCCTCAATCGGCTATCTTATCACCACAGAGCCTCACGTCCTTGTCAAGGTAATTTCTTTTTCAAATTTTTACTCTTCTTCCCCTTTTGCTGTTTCCATGGCGTCTTCAAGGTCTAGGGGTAGAATCGCGTCTGGTGACCCTTTCGAAGATGAGAATGCTTTCACCCCCTTAGGACTCCTTAGTAGTTCCGATTCCGTTGGTGGAACCCTAACCCAGGCTGAGTTGGATAAGGTTCTTGAAATTGGTCAGTTCCCCGTAGGCACTGTGGCTCGTCTTCCTCTTCCCAATGAGCGAGCCGACTGGTACCATAGAGATTGGGTTTGTTTCTTCGAATACCCCTTTAGGATTGGCCACTCTTTTTTGTTTTCCAATTTGGTTAGGAATTTTCTTTTTGTCACGAGATTTGCCCATTGTCAGGTTATGCCTCATACTTGGCGTTTACTTAGGGTAATCGATCTTGTCATCGCCGGTGTCAAATTTGACTTTGACTTCGACGCTTTGTAGTATTCTTACTATCTGAGTAGTCGGGGTTCTTCTAGGTTTCAATTACGCCTTCGTCGTGACAGAAAGCCCTTAGCTTGGAGAACTCGTTTTTTCTTTATAGAGAACGAGTCGCTTGAAAGGGGGGGTCGATTGTTCCTTTTTGCTCTCAGACTAGAGGAAGACAGGTATTGTATTCTTCCTTTGATTCTTCTTTGTTGGGAATCTTCTAAACCCTTGCTTACATGTTTTTTTATCGTAGTGCCTGAACCAGGAGAACCCGAGGATTTCGAGGCAGCGACCAAGGCTTTACTCAAGCTCCCTGAATCGGAAAGATACTTCAAGAATATCAAATTCTTAATACCTGATCCTGTCGAGATGTCGACTCCTTCTGTATCCATCTCCAAAGGCACTTGTTCGTTCCTACAAGTATGTGTGTGGTTGGTCTTCGGAGTTTTCACATGCTTATGGTGTTGTGCTATTTTATCAGCGTCTCACGGCGGTCGGTCCAACACACGTTTGTCAGGAAAAAGCCTCTTGGAGCAGAAGCTGTCGGCTGCCAAGGCATTTTCTTCGAGGGCTATCGTCAAGACCCGACCATCTTCTGGAGTAATCACTTTAGATTCTCCATCGTCTAAGACATCAGGTGCGAAGAGAAAGGCGTCTGTTGATAGCATGCATTTAGGCTAGTTTAGATCATGTTTATTTCTCTTGAATAGGTTTGTTTTGCTCCTTTTTATTTTAGTTTTATTTGGTTTTCATAGATTTTGTAGTGTTCGGAGTCTACTCTTGTATTGTTGTGATTTCAGGATCGTTTGGAGGCGTTTTGAAGAAAATCGAGCTACCAGTGAAGATGTTCGGGTGGACGACTCGAAGGGATGGCGCCAAGGTCGAAATACAAGTGCCAAGATCAAACGAGGAGAGTTCGAAATGGAAGCTCGGTCGAGCTAGTAAAGACAAAGGAAAACTCGGCCCATAACTCGGCCGAGTCATCGGGCCCGAGCTAGTGATGCCGAAGGGGAGAAACAGAAAACAACTCGGTCAACAACTCGATCGAGTTGTTGACCGAGTCAGCAACACATGTTGGAACAGACAACAACTCGGTACACAACTCGGCCGAGTTGTGGACCGAGTCAACGAACTGAGTCGAGTTCTGAAGGAAAGGGAAAAACAGACGACAACTCGGTCAACAACTCGACCGAGTTGTTGACCGAGTCGGCGTCCATAACGTTTTTCCCTTCCGTTGAAACGCCTACAGCTGCTATTTTGATGAGAGGGGGACATGGATTTAGTTTTTTTTATGCGATTTTTGTGAAGAACACTCCCAAAAAAAGAAAACCCTAAGTGGAAGACTTTGGAGAATTCTCTATTTTGGATTCGTGTGAAGTTGAATTGTATTGAAAGACAACTCGGTATGTTGATTTTTGCAATGGATTTGATTTCTCCCTTCTCTATGTCTAGCTAATTCTCTAATTCTAAGGTTGGGTGAACCCTATGATGTAGTAGGTATGTTTGTATGATGATGTTTGGTTGATTGGAGATTTGAATGGAGTTTGATTCGTTCCTAGGTTGCTTAATGCCCTAATTTGATTATAATTGGGAATCCTATTAGCATCTGAGTCCAAGAGGAGATGATGATAATAGGGTTTTGATAAAGTGAGTTTGTAATTGTTGATTCATTTTAGATCCCTAGGAATGAACTTGAGAATTATTTGCGCGAGAGCGATTTAACTTCTCTTGTGGTACTTCTACTATCGTAGTAGATCTTTGGTGAGTAGATTCAGCGGAGCGCGAGAGCGAATGTTGATTCTATTTATCTATTGATCTCTAAAGAACGTAAAGGATCTAGACTAGATTAGCTTTGTGCGAGAATGACTGCTAGTCGAGTCTAGGTACGTACACTTGTCGTATGAAAAGAGGTAGTGTTGGCATTAGATAGTCGGTCCTTCAAACGGCATTCAATTTGAAATCCGATCAGATATCATTTAAAATCTACTGAAACATCATATTGGGAATCCTAACCTTAGAAGTCGTTTCTCTTATTGATAACTTTCTGTTACTTGTTAGCTTGATAATTCAATCACAAACTCTCCGTCTTTGCCTTTTTGACTTGGTCTACTAGTTGGAATAGCAATTGGTACTACTTAGTCCCCGTGTTCGACACCTTGGTACTACAATCGAACCCATATACTTGCAGGGTTTGATTTGCAAGCATCACATTTTTGGCGCCGTTGCCGGGGACTATTGCTAGTATTGGTTGTTTCACGCAACCGGTAGACTAAGTCCTATTTTGTTTTTTGACCTTTCTCCTTTTGTCTATTGTCTCAGATTTGTTCTCACTCATATGCGAAGAGCCCTGAGCGCCGGTGAACTACACAACGATCCTGAACCCGAGCGTGCTTTTCACAGAAGAAGAAGAGAGCAAAGAGAAGCAAGGGCCCGAGAATTGGAGAGAGAGGAATAAATTTTACAGCAGCGGTTGTTGGTAGAACAACAACAACAACAGTTAGAACAACTGCAATTGCAATTACAGGAACAACAGTTGTTGAATGCGCAACCGCCAATGACATTGGGTGACTATGTGCTGCCTCGTCACCAAGGGCCCACATCTGGTGTGGTCCGACCTCCAGTTCAAGCTAGGAATTTTGAGCTGAAGCCATCTCTGATTAATATGGTTCAGCAAAATCAGTTTGGAGGTCTTCCATCCGAGAATCCTCACCAACATCTCAACACTTTTGTGGAGCTTATGGATACGGTGAAGATTCATGATGTCTCGAATGACGCGCTTTATTTTCGCGCCTTCTCATTCTCTTTGAGAGACAGGGCTAAAGCATGGTTCAAGGCCCTGCCTCAAGGCACTATCACGACATGGGATGAGTTGGCTAAAGCCTTCCTAACCAAGTATTTCCCTCCGAAGAAGACAACAGAGATGAGAAATCAGATCAGTTCATTTCAGATGAAGGATGGGGAATCACTCTATGAAGGTTGGGAGAGGTTTAAAGAGCTATTGTTGTTGTGTCCTCACCATGGGCAAGACAAGTGGGTGTTGCTTCACACCTTCTATAATGTCGTGGAAAACACTACTAGGTTGCTCATAGACGCCTCGTCTGGGGGCACTATCATGAAGATGCATGTTGATGATGCTTGGGAGAAGATCGAGGATATGGCCCAACACACTCACTATTATAATGATGCTCGATCTATTCCAAGCTCTAAGAGAACAGGTGGTCTTTATGAGGTTGACAATGAAATAAGCCAACAAGCAAGAATGGAGGCCATGGCTTATGAGATTAAGCAGCTAAAATTGAAGATGAGTGGGTCTCAGCCTAAGAAAGAGGGAAGTTCTTCTCAGGGTGTCTCAAGTGTGGTTTGTCAATTATGTGGGGAAGGTGATCATACTATATCATCTTGCCAAGTGTTTGCTTCTAGGGACGAGCCACAAGAGGAAGAGGTGAATTACATGAATAACTTCAACAGGGGCCCTAGGAATGATCCTTACTCTAATACCTATAACCCTGGTTGGAGGAATCACCCTAACTTCTCCTATGCTAATAACCAAGCACCACAGAGAGCACCTCCTGGTTTTCAACCTAAAGCTCCACCATACCAAGGCCAAGCTTCTCAGCCTTCACAAAATCCTGCTTGGGAGACCGCTATTGAGAATCTTGCTACCTCCATGAAAACTTTGACTGATGAGGTGCGTTCTCAAGGGAAGAATCTGAAAATTGTAGAGCAACAATTAGCTCAACAAGCTGCTAACGTTCCAAGACCAAGTGGTCAATTTCCTGGGCATCCTGAAGTGAATCCAAGGGGTCAGTTGAATGCTGTGACCCTAAGGAGTGGAAAGGAGTTGGAGGATCCTAAAACCAAGGAACCAAACTTCAAGATGATGGAGAGGAGGAGAAGAAAGCTCCCTACATTCTGCCTCCTCCATTCAAGCCTCCTCTCCCATTTCCTTAAAGAAAGGCCAAAGCTCAAACTGAGAAGCAATTTGGGAAATTCCTTGAAGTGTTGAAGAAGCTCTATATCAACATTCCATTCACAAATGCTCTTCAACAAATGCCTGCTTATGTAAAGTTCCTTAAGGAGATCTTGTGAAACAAGAGGAAAATAGAAGGTTGCCAACAGGTGTCCCTCAATCAAGACTGCAGCGCCCTTGTCCAAAACAAGTTGCCTCCTAAGCTTGGAGACCCAGGGAGCTTTTGTATTCCTATTGTGATTGGCAATTGCACTTACAATGCTTTGTGTGACTTGGGAGCCAGCGTGAGTTTGATTCCTCTATCCATTTGCAAGAAGCTGGACCTAGGTGAACCTCAACCTGTGGATATGACGCTCTTCATGGCTGATAGATCTACCGTGTCCCCTACAGGTATCCTTGAGGACAGTCCTATCCAGGTTGGTAAGTTCTATGTACCTGTTGATTTTATTGTTCTTAATATGCAAGCTAATTTTCCTATTCCCATAATATTAGGAAGACCCTTCTTAGCTACTGTTGGGACTCTTATTGATGTGAAAGAGGGTGTTCTTTCTTTTTCTATTGGGGGGGAGAAAATTGAATTTAATTTAACTAAAGCTATCAAGCAACCTAGCTTTGAAGATGAGTTGTGCAGGTTAGATCTTACAGACAGGGAAACTCAAGGAATGATGATGTATGTGGCCACTAAAGACCCCATTGAGGAAATTCTATGCCATCCTGAGACATCCATTGATGAGATGGAAATGACCTTGGTTGATGTATTAGAAGTTGATATGCAAGGTGTAGGAGAGGAGCCTCTTGTTGCACCAAAGGTAGAATTGAAGCCTCTTCCTTCCTCATTGAGGTATGAATTTCTAGGCCCTAACTCTACATATCTTGTGATTGTGAATGCAAATTTAAGTGATGAGGAAACTGCAAAACTGTTGAGAGAACTTAAGTTGCATAGCAAGGCCATAGGATATACCATTGATGACTTGAAAGGGATAAATCCTTCTTTGTGCATGCATAGAATCTTGCTAGAAGATGACCATAAGCCTTCTATTGAGCATCAAAGACGACTTAACCCGAACATGAAAGAAGTAGTTAGAAAAGAAGTACTGAAATTGTTAGATGCCGGCATTATTTACTCTATTTCTGATAGTCCTTGGGTGAGTCCTGTGCATGTTGTACCTAAAAAAAGAGGAATGACTGTGGTGAAAAATGAAAAGAATGAGCTAATTCCTACAAGAACAGTCACGGGTTGGAGAATGTGTATTGACTACAGGAAACTCAATAAAGCAACCCGAAAAGATCACTTCCCTCTTCCCTTCATCGACCAAATGCTTGAAATGTTGGCTAAGCATACCCACTTCTGTTATTTGGATGGCTATAGTGGATTTTTCCAAATCCCTATCCACCCCGATGACTAGGAGAAAACTACATTTACTTGTCCTTATGGCACATTTGCTTATAGGAGAATGCCATTCGGGTTATGTAATGCTCCAGCCACATTTCAAATATGCATGATGGCAATTTTCTCTGATTTTATTGAAGACATCATGGAAGTGTTTATGGATGACTTTTTGGTATACGGTACTTCTTTTGATGCCTGTCTAGCTAACTTGTCTAGAGTTTTGAAGCGTTGTTAAGAAGCTAACCTTGTACTTAATTGGGAGAAATGCCACTTCATGGTAAGTGAAGGAATTGTGCTTGGTCATATGATTTCTAGCCGTGGAATTGAAGTTGACAAGGCTAAGGTAGAAGTCATTGAGGGAATGCCACCACCTACCTCGGTAAAAGGGGTAAAAAGTTTCTTAGGGCATGTAGGTTTTTATAGGCGCTTCATAAAAGATTTTTCTAAAATTGCCAAACCGCTTACTAACCTGCTCTCGAAGGATGTTGAGTTCATTTTTTCCCAGGAGTGTCATGAGTCTTTTAGCAGGTTGAAGCATGCATTGATCTCGGCACCTATTATGCAAGCCCCTGATTGGAACCTCCCATTTGAAGTTATGTGTGATGCAAGCGATTATGCTGTGGGAGCTGTGTTGGGGCAAAGGAAGGATAAGAAACTTCATGCTATCTACTATGCTAGTAGGACTTTGGATGAAGCTCAGGTGAATTATGCTACCACAGAGAAGGAGCTGCTAGCTGTTGTATTTGCTTTTGAGAAGTTTAGATCCTACCTTGTTGGAGCCAAAGTCATTGTCTATACCGATCATGCTGCTCTGAGATATCTGTTGAGTAAGAAAGATGCTAAGCCAAGGCTGATTCGATGGATTCTGCTTCTTTAGGAATTTGACTTGGAAATTAGGGACAAAAAGAGAACAGAGAACATGGTGGCTGACCACTTGTCCCGGTTGAGACAAGAGCACATGGGGTGTACTAGCAATGAGCTTCCTATTGATGACTCCTTTCCTGATGATCACCTTTTCAAGGCAATCGAAGAGCTCCTACAACTCTCATCATCTATAATGCCATGGTATGCTAACTTTGTGAACTATCTTGTGTGCAATGAGTTGCCCATTGGTATGTCTTTTCAACAAAAGAAGAAGTTTCTATCAGACGTTATACATTACTTTTGGGATGAGCCATTCCTTTTCAAGAGGTGTACCGATGGGGTTATTAGAAGATGTATTCCTGAGGTGGAGGTAGAGAGTGTTATCACTCATTCTCATTCTCTACCATGTGGGGGTCATGCAAGTTCATCAAAGACGACAACTAAGATCCTGGATTCAGCTCTATATTGGCCTTCTATGTTTAAGGATATGCATCGTTTTATTGCTTCTTGTGATGCGTGTCAGCGTACATGCAACATTTCTAGGAGGAATGAGATGCCTCTTAACAACATTCAAGAGGTTGAAATTTTTAATGTGTGGGGAATTGACTTCATGGGGCCTTTTCCTCCATCCTGCTCTAACAAGTATATTCTTGTGGCGGTGGATTATGTGTCCAAGTGGGTGGAAGCCATCGCCTCACCGACAAACGACTCAAGAGTGGTGTCCAAGTTCTTTAATAAGGTGATCTTTCCAAGGTTTGGGACTCCAAGAGTTGTAATAAGTGACGGTGGATCTCATTTCATTGAAAAGAAGTTTGAGAGCTTGCTGAGGAAATATGGTGTCACTCACCGGATAGCAACCCCATATCATCCACAAACAAGTGGACAAGTTGAGGTCTCTAACCGGGAGATCAAGGCCATCTTAGAGAAAACTGTGTCCCGATCCCTGAAGGATTGGGCAATGAAGCTAGATGATGCTCTTTGGCCCTATAGGACAGCATTCAAGACCCCCATTGGCACAACACCTTACCGATTGATATATGGGAAGTCTTGTCATTTGCCGGTGGAACTTGAGCATAGAGCGTATTGGGCAATTAAGTTGTTCAATTTTGATATGAAGGCAACTGGAGAAAAGAGGATGCTTCAGTTACAAGAGCTTGAGGAGTTGAGGTTGGATGCCTATGAAAATGCCAAGATCTATAAAGAGAGGACAAAAAGATGGCATGACAAGCACATACTTCCAAAGGAATTCAAAGAAGGTGATCTTGTCTTGCTATTCAACTCAAGACTACGGCTTTTTCCTGGTAAGCTGAAATCAAGGTGGAGTGGTCCTTTCAAGGTGATGAAGGTATTTCCTCATGGAGCCATTTAAATATGCAATGACAAAGGAGATGTCTTCAAGGTAAATGGGCATAGGCTGAAGAGGTACATCACCAGTAGCCCGATTGAGGAGTCAGTTTCCGTCCTCCTCCTCGATCCGATTATTTAGAAGATGACGGAAGGTCAAGCTAATGACCAAAACCAAGCGCTGGATGGGAGGCAACCCATCAGGTAAGTTTTCTCTTCCTTACATATTTTGCAAAGACAAAAAAAAAAAAATCGAGTTGCTTCAACAGAAAGGAACTCGGTCGAGTTCTGGACCGAGTATTGTTCTGTTTTTCAAAAAAAAAAAAACTTTCCAGTCGAAAACTCGACCGAGTTTTCGTACCTGTTTAATAATAATAAAAAAAGGGGTGTGAAGCTCGACCGAGCTTCTAACCTGTAATCTTTTCTTTCCCTTCCCATTTCTTTTCCTTCGCTGCCTCCTTAACCCTCACCTCCAGCCCTTCCACCGGCCCCCCTGTTTCTCTCCCTCACCTTCACCGCTTCGCTCCTCTCAACCGCTCGCCCGCCGCCTCTGTCGTTCCACCACACCGCCGATGCTCGCTCTCCGATACCTCCCGCCGCCAGCTCCTCCTTCCACGAGTCGCCTTCACCAGCAACACCGATCCACCACCTCACCATCCACCACTACCACCTGTGAAGACCCGTTGGAGATTTAATTTGGTACAATTTTTCCCCTTTTGGCTTAATTGATTTCTAGGGTTTTTTGTGCTAAATTGATGAAATTACTTGAATTGGGGATGAATATTGATTACATTGAGGGTATTCGTTGGTTAGATTACTTGATTTGTGCCTTCACTTTGATAGACAAAATTTTATGCGCGGGAATTTCGTGTCAAATTGAACCGTGGGTTGAATTTGTCGTTTTGTCCACGTGTAAAATCGTTGTCTACCTTTATTTGAATTTCTTGTGGGGGCTTTGTTGGTAAACTTTGTGCTACTGTTGTTGGTCGTCCTAGCCGGGACGACATATTTGTGGTTTTACCTTGCCTTGGTAGTGCTTGTCTTTTGTGTGTAGGTATATGATTTGATCATGGCTCCCAAACGACAAAGACAAGCGTCTGCGTCTTCCTCTAGGGCTCTTCCTGCTCCTCCTCATGTTGGAGAGGACTCTCCCGAGTCCCTTGGTATCAACTTCACATCGCAAAAGCACATCACCCACTTCGACCTTATCAAGCAAAGGAAGTTGATCCCCACTCGATTTCTGGATTTTGAGTTGCTAGAAGTTTTGGGTATCAGAGGCGATATTGAGTGGTTGGCTGGACGTTTGGTCTGGACAGAATTCCTTCATTTTCAGGAACCGACGTATAAGGGCCTCACATTGGAATTCCTGAGCACTTTTGAATCCCAGGTCATGAGAGGCCAAAGATGCTCAGAGGGGCTCTGCACTTTCCGACTTGGGAACACAGACAGGAGGCTAGATTTGGAGACTGCGAATGCTATATTTGGTTTCCCTGTTGTCCAAGATGAATGGGTTCCTCGGGGGGAGAGCAGAGTTGATTTCTGTCGCGCTGCAACATTCTGGGACCAGATTGGATCAGGGGTCTATGATGCTTCTAGGACAAAGGCATCCAGCATAAGCAACCCGTGTAATATCCCGTAATTTTTAAGGGTATTTTGAATTTTATTTTTCTTATGCCCGGATTGCTAGACGGATTTAATTCAGAGAAGATCGGACATTCTGTAATATGTTCTGAACTCTGTAAAATTTTCCGAGCATTATAAAATACAGTTGAAGTGTTTTCGGGGTTAATGTATCGTTAGTGTACGAATATATTTAACCCGGATTTAAGGAAAAGTAACCCAAAGTGATTCGGATAAGAAGGGGAGATTTTGGCCGTGACCGCACCCGGCGCCAGGCGCCACCGCACCCGCGGCAAGGCCAGAAAACAGAGGCGGTCGTCTTCGCTAGTGGCTCTGTGCTGGCTGTTTTGGGCAGGCAAGTGGGCTCCCAAGTGGCCCTTCGCCTTTGTCCCCTTGTCCCCGACTTGTTCCCTTGGTGGAGACTCGGATTGGGCTATAGAAGGAGGTGAAGACCGAAGCTTAAGCTCTCTTCTTCTTCCTTCTTCTTCTCCTCTTTTTTCCTATGTTTTTCCTCCATTAAAGCCGAGCTTGTGAGCTTCGTGTGTGGGAGATTTCGAGTGTCTCTTGAGTTGAGAAGGTGCTCTTGAGTGTTGTTGGAAGCTTTGAAGTGTTTGGAGATCAAACCATAGACGAATCAAAGGGAAACAAATCGATTTGGGTAAGCAAAACTCCATGGCTGTGTTCTTGGAGCTGGCCACTGTTCGACCACCGCACCCGGCGCCAGGCCTCCACCGCACCCGCGGCAAGGCTGTCCGAAGTGTGTGTTTTGTGGTTTGGCTTTGGGCTTGGCTCGTTTCCTTTTATTTCTTCTTGTATTCTTTTAGATTCATATATAAGTGTATTGAATCTAACTTAGGGTCTTGTTATGGGCCATTTCTTAGGGATTTAATATCCAAGATTTGCTCCAGTTTCAGATCCAGGAACTAGACGTTGCTCTGCTTGGTTCGAGCTTGTCGGATCTAAGGCAAGTGGCGGTTCGCTCTTGCTCATCATTCCATATTTCGATTATTTATCAATAGTTTTGTTGTTAAATAATTTGGGATGGTTGTTAATTATGTTGGAAATTGTTTGATAACGTTATGTGATTAAAAACTGATATTATCCTAGGTTGTATATTCTGCTAGAACCGACGCTAGTATATTATAGATTTGTTGTGCAGGTGAAGGCCGTAAGGGTCTTTGATGTGATTTATTGTGTGTGTTTTAGATTATTAAATCTAGGGTGATAGTTGTGCAGGTTGGGCCGTGATGGTCCTGTGTGTGGTTGTTGTGTGTTTAAACTGTTAGTTAGCACGAGTATTCGTAGGACCGACTGGATCCGTGAGTTCCATGTGCGTTTCTTTATAACTGTTAAGGGCAGCTGAGACCCATGCGATAGTAAGAGGTTTGGATCCTGGGAGGTCCATTCTTCGATGAGATGTTAGGTGTTTGGATCCTGTGAGTTCCATTCCGAGTCCTGCGTGACAGGAGGTTAGGTTAAAAGCTTATAACGTGATGTGTGTGTGTGTGGTCATTTAATTCGGATAAGTGCTTGAGGGCACCTAATTAATGAATCTTGGGCGAGTAGTACAGCTAAGCGCTAGTGCAGCTAGGAAAAACTCGTCTTAGTTGTAGATCGCTCGTATGCGATATTGTGATGATGTGTGTGTATATTATAAATTAATGTTTTCCAACATTTGTCATCATGTTTCCTATAAGGCTCATTTCATTTGGAGTCTTCTTTTGGGATTGATTGCTGTGAGACTCGATCTCCAGAATCTTCTCTTGTGCATACCTCTTGTTTATTTCAGTAGGAGTATGATGGTGACTATCGTTATCGGTTGTTATTCGAGAAGCGATGGGTCTAACCTAATACGACTGCTTCGAACCACTCTACTTTGTACCCTTGCTAGTCTATTCATTTAGACTAACCAACCGTAATTTTCCTTGCATGGTTGGCTGGTGTCATCCGTTCGATTCGGCACATCAGGTGTGTTGCAGATCCGTGAAGGCTAGAACGACTATGAAGATGAACGGTGTTTTGACAAGTTATTTTGTCGTTTTGTTTAAAAGTCTTCCGTTGTGTTAAAAAGGTGATTTTGTTGTAAGTCTTCCGTTGTAAATTCTGATTTTGTATTTCTGATTATTGGGTCATTTTTGGAATCGTGTAATTCCGCGACCATGTGGTTTAATAAAAGTTATGATTTTAGTATTGTAACTGTGTTTTAAGTCAGTTATGACGTCAGAAAAGCCTGGGGTGACTTCGGGGTTTACGTCCGGAGTCATCGGCAGTAGCGCCTTTCAATTCTTTCGAAAATTTAGGGGTGTTACAACCCGGCCCTTCGAATCTTTCATCACTTCATGGCACATACCATTTTTGTCCGCGGTGATGGTGGCGAGAACAGTGCCGCCAAGAAAGAAGTCATTATCATTTGTGCGGCCTTGTATGGCCATGAAATAAATTCTGCTGGGTTTCTGCTGGGTCATCTGATCTTGGTGAGCAACAAGGCAACTGGGGACATCGCTATAGGGGGGTTGGTGACTCGTCTGGCTCGGCATTTCAACATCAATTTGGATGGGCGCTGTGATGGTACTCCCCCACAGCCCATTGGCTTCGCGTTGCTCAATAACATGAAGTTGCTATACCAATATCACAACAATTGGTATTGGGCTCTTCCATCGGGTAGGCGACTACTCCGTCTCCCAAACCCCGAGCGGACCTCGCTCCAGCAACGCGCAAATTGGAAAGTCGCTCCCCTTCCCTATGATCCATCTCATGACCAGTTGAAGGTTGGTCCACCCGCCCTACTAAACGACCCCATGGGAGATGAAGGAGAAGATGAAGATGATGAGGAGGAGGATGTTGAGGATGATGATGATGATGATGAGTATGATCCGACTGCCGAGGGTCAGCACAACCATGATCCGTGCTTGTACGCTATGATTGAGTCCATGCATC
Source organism: Rheum nobile (assembly GCA_027886185.1). NCBI lineage: Eukaryota > Viridiplantae > Streptophyta > Magnoliopsida > Caryophyllales > Polygonaceae > Rheum > Rheum nobile. The sequence goes on from WOAB01000640.1 coordinate 415,035, forward strand.
GGGATATGACTGCCCAATTTTCAAGCTTGAATACCCGCATGGACCAACTGAATGAGAAGTTTGATGACTGGCGCGTTTCCGGTTGGCAACCCGGACCTCCACCACTTCCACAAGAGTAGTCTCAGTGTGAGTACTTTTTCTTCCTTAATTTTTACTATCTACATTGGGGGCAATGTAGGTTTTAAGCTTGGGGGAGAGGAGTATTTTCAATTTTTTGTGCATTGCATATAGTTTGCATGATTAGTTGCAATTTTTTTTCCGGATTTTTTTTTGTTTGCATTTTTTTTGCCCTGCTTGATCCTTTGTGGGTTCTTATAACAATACATGTACCATGAATCCTCCTAATATGCCTTGGTTGTTGATATTACAATTGCATTATGAGCTTGATATGATTGATCAAAACTATGGCAATGACCTGAGCATGTGGACTTTGACTAAGGTACTTTAGAACCGACATTCTAGACAAAATGACCTAGTGAGATTGTTGGCCTTTCTAGGACTACATTTGCAAAAGTCCTCTCGTTTTCTTCATGTGTGTGAACTCTCTTTGTGTGCTAACTCTAGAACTTGCATTAATATCTTCTTTGAGGCCACGCTCACGACTTATGTGCATGACATTAAAAGGATTGAGGCATTGTTTTTATTTACCCTTTTTCATCCCTGGCCACCCTATTCATGTATCCCCTGCTTGAAGCCCGTTGTGCCTTATTGCCTATTCTTTGGAAAGTCTACAAAAGCATACCAAGCCTATAAGTTCGTCCTTCCCATCCGGGGATTAGGATAGCTGAATTGTTGTTGCTATAGTGGATTTTAGCCAAGCTTGGGGGAAGTTACATATATGGTGGTTAGATATGTGAAATGTGTATAAATTTGTAATGTGTCTCCTTTCCATTTTTCTTCTTTGACTTCTTCCCAAAAAAAAAAAAGAAGAAGAAGAAGTTAAGTTCTTGAGGAAAGGAGACCATGTCATATGTAAGGGTAAAGTTGTACGGGTTTGAAGGTTGTAATTCAATTAAAGGTTATTTTCGCTTGGAGTTGCCTTGGTAAGACCCTTTTCCCCGGATTTAACTCCTCATGGCCTAAATATTCCTATGCCCTATGTTATACCTTGGCCCCATTGCAACCTTGGAAAAGTCCTCATGATTTTTGTTGTGTGCATGGTCCTTAGTGGTGGAGATTAAGAACACTGTTGCAAGCTTATGGTAGTTAGCATTCAAAGTTGAGATTTGATATTGAGTGAAACACATGCCTAAACACATGAGTGTGAGTGACTTGTTTTTGATTCTGGTGAGGTATAGAATGGAAGAACTGATTGTACTTTTGTCATTGATTGAGAAGCATGCTAGGACGGAATTTGTCGTTTGTTTGACCCTTCATGGTCATTGCTCATATGTATTTTGGATAGAAACAGCTGTTGCGTATTCTGTGGTCTCATTGTCATGAGCTTGCTTGGGACAAGCAAGGTTCAAGCCTGTGGGATTTGATAGCATCCATTTAGGCTAGTTTAGATCATGTTTATTTCTCTTGAATAGGTTTGTTTTGCTCCTTTTTATTTTAGTTTTATTTGGTTTTCATAGATTTTGTAGTGTTCGGAGTCTACTCTTGTGTTGTTGTGATTTCAGGATCGTTTGGAGGCGTTTTGAAGAAAATCGAGCTACTAGTGAAGATGTTCAGGTGGATGACTCGAAGGGATGGCGCCAAGGTCGAAATACAAGTGCCAAGATCAAACGAGGAGAGTTCGAAATGGAAGCTCGGTCCAGCTAGTGAAGACAAAGGAAAACTCGGCCCACAACTCGGCCGAGTTGTGGACCGAGTCATCGGGCTCGAGCTAGTGATGCTGAAGGGGAGCAACAAAAAACGACTCGGTCAACAACTCGACCGAGTTGTTGACCGAGTCAGCAACACATGTTGGAACAGACAACAACTCGGTACACAACTCGGCCGAGTTATGGACCGAGTCAGCGAACTGGGTCGAGTTCTGAAGGAAAGGGAAAAATAGACGACAACTCGGTCAACAACTCGACCGAGTTGTTGACCGAGTCGGTGTCCGTAACGTTTTTCCCTTCTGCTGAAATGCCTACAACTGCTATTTTGATGAGAGGGGGACATGGATTTAGTTTTTTTTATGCGATTTTTGTGAAGAACACTCCCAAAAAAAAGAAAACCCTAAGTGGAAGACTTTGGAGAATTCTCTATTTTGGATTCGTGTGAAGTTGAATCGTATTCAAAGACAACTCGGTATGTTGATTTTTGCAATGGATTTGATTTCTCCCTTCTCTATGTCTAGCTAATTCTCTAATTCTAAGGTTGGGTGAACCCTATGATGTAGTAGGTATGTTTGTATGATGATGTTTGGTTGATTGGAGATTTGAATGGAGTTTGATTCGTTCCTAGGTTGCTTAATGCCCTAATTTGATTATAATTGGGAATCCTATTAGCATCTGAGTCCAAGAGGAGATGATGATAATAGGGTTTTGATAAAGTGAGTTTGCAATTGTTGATTCATTTTAGATCCCTAGGAATGAACTTGAGAATTATTTGTGCGAGAGCGATTTAACTTCTCTTGTGGTACTTCTACTATCGTAGTAGATCTTTGGTGAGTAGATTCAGCGGAGCGCGAGAGCGAATGTTGATTCTATTTATCTATTGATCTCTAAAGAACGTAAAGGATCTAGAGTAGACTAGCTTTGTGCGAGAGTGACTGCTAGTCGAGTCTAGGTACGTACACTTGTCGTCTGAAAAGAGGTAGTGTTGAAATCCGATCAGATATCATTTAAAATCTACTGAAACATCATATTGGGAATCCTAACCTTAGAAGTCGTTTCTCTTATTGATTACTTTCTGTTACTTGTTAGCTTGATAATTCAATCACAAACTCTCCGTCTTTTCCTTTTTGACTTGGTCTACTAGTTGGAATAGCAATTGGTACTACTTAGTCCCCGTGTTCGACACCTTGGTACTACAATCGAACCCGTATACTTGCGGGGTTTGATTTGCAAGCATCATCTGTCGCTTTAGGTTCCTCGCCAGGGATGCTGAAAGAAAGAGCGGCAAGTGACTTGACTCGATTTGTGGATCCAGAAGCCAAGAAAGAGATTGGCGACCTTTCTCCTATCGATTGTATGGATGAAGCCACCGTCGGCGCCTGGAAAGTAAGTAATAGGAGATTCGAATTCATCTTCTTTTTTTTTGAAACTGATTACATGTTGTATGGAATGTAGGCCTTTCAGTACTCGATGGTCGCTTTCTCTACCATACAGGAATTGAGTGATCGGTCCGACAAGCGAATCGCACAAGCAGAAAGTCAAGCGAAGGCTGCCAAGGATCGTGTGAGGATTGTCGAGAAGGAGTTGATGTCGGTCAAGGAGGAACTTCAATCTCAAGTCGAGGAGGCTGAGAAGCGTCGTGAAAAAGATGATCGGACCGCTGGTGACGTAGGGACTTATTATTGTCTGAAGTCACGCATTGAGATGATGGAGGAGTTCTCCGCTGATACTCATGTGGATTGGGATGTTGAAGGGGAGAGATCCAATCTGGACCTCTTGTATCCTGATGGCAACCCCGGTGAAGAGCTCTTTAAGTTGGCCGGCTTGGAGGGAGGAGAGGACGACCAGAAAGATGATGAAGATTCTGAAGCGGTTGAGGAGATCAAGAAGGTTGAAGACATACCGAAGACTCTCCCTGAAGCGACAACTGATAAGGAAGTTGATCCTGTGCAAGCCAAGGAGAAGTCGGACGAGTCTTAGTATGTATGGGGATCGTGTCTTTTGTCTCAAAACGTTCTGACTGTTTTAAATACTTTTATCGTGACATCTTGTGCCCCATCGTAGAGATGGGAAGGATAATGTTTTTGCAACCCGTCCACCATCGCGGGTCGCATATTTTGTAAGTTGTTTTAGTACTTGTTACGTACCTTGTGTTTGTGTGTTTCTTTGCAGGTGGATTTCATCGATTGCGCCTTGGCTGTGACGTGAATTGTTTGGTCGTAGTGACCTGTAGTTTGTAGGTGTTAGTGTAGCATTCTTTGTGTGTTTAGGGAAAAGTAGTTTGTATCATTTGGTAAAGACGAGTACCTCGAATAGGACAAGCCTTTTTGTAAAAGAGGATGTTTTTGTGTTGTTCCCTCCATTCCCTACGTATCGATCGATTTGGATGTTGTAAGCGCTTGTTTTGTATATGGTAATGATATCCTTTTGAATGTCAAGTTTATCTTCGAGGCCTCTCGTTCCTGTTCAGATTGTGTTTAAGAGTACAAAAAAGAAAGATCTCGGGGCGACCGTTGGGGGGTGACCCAACGGCCCTCTGATGCTTAAGTCAGTGACTGTTATTCAACCGATTATGAATGAATAGGTGTTGGGCCTGGATTCTCCAGAGAAGACAGATCGAGAGGACCGAGCCCAAGCCCACTACAAATCGGGAGAATGGCAGACGAGTTCAGAAGAGTCGACAAGGCTTCTCTGGTCGAGCGACACCCGACAAAACCTCTCCAGTCAAGAGTCATCCGACAAGATCGCGGAGATCTCGCCACGCATTTAATGCTCAGATCATGCAACATCTGCAACGTTCAAACACCTTAATTGCCAGTAATTCAACGGCGAAATCCTTGCCATTACACTCGGTATTGAAGATAAAAACATAAAAACGGTGCAACGGCCACAAGAGTAAAGGGACTTACCATATTTGGAACGACAAAGAAGATAAGATCAGGGAACTCACAACTACGCAAGACACACGCATTCTCACTTAGAAAACTCACCAGAATAGCACTCTCGCTCTCCATCTAGCTCTCCAAACGGCTGCCTACGCCTGACCCCTGCCGGTCGCCACTCACAAGTCACCGGTCGAGTCCCACTCGATCTCTGATTTTATTACGATAAGTTGTATTGCGATCTAATCCGATTCACACGATATCTAATAAAATCATCTTGCTATTATATATTTATTTCTTGTTTACCTATTATTTGCTTGGTTTGGATTATTTCCCATCGTCCGATCGACTAGTTACCCCGTCTAAGGCGATTTAGGTCGTCCGATTTTTTCGCCCCAAAACAATTTGGCGCCAACCGTGGGGCAACTTGCCGATCACCTTTCCGGAATCTTCCAACCATGGCTATTGATCCCCCTATTGATAACCAAGAACCACGTCTCGAAGACGAAACCCAAACCACAGAAAACCCAATCGAAAATCCTACTCCAACCCAGTTCCAAGAACTCTCTCAAAAAATGGCCGCCCTTCAAGAGGAACTAGCCCAACAACGTCAAACAACTGAAGCCCTAGTCGTTTTGTCAACCCAATCCGAAGCCGAGATCGCGCAACTAACTCGTGAAAATGAGTCTCTTAAGTCGCAGGTACAATCAGGGGCTTCAGGATCTAGGAACGCGCCTGTCCACGGCGGCATCCGAACACGCCTCGACATGGACAACATCGAGCCAACGCCTCTGAGCGTACGACGTCCTGGACACACTGAGGGTACGTCTCGAACTCCTTTCGCTAGTCCATTTTCGACTAACCATGTCACCTTTTCCACACTGATCGGGTCTGTTGGGCCCCGAATCGACGAACCACAGGTTGCCAATCCGCCAGATATCATGGCTCTTTTCCAGCAGACGCTCGACCGACATATGAAGACGATCGATGATCGCTTCAACATGCTCCCAGGAGTCCCGCAATCGATCGAGAGAGAAGCGTCTGGCAGATTCGAAGAATCCCCGTTCGTCGAAGAAATCGCAAGGGTCGAGATCCCCAAGAAGTTCCATCTCCCCAACATGGCGACGTTCGACGGCACCACCGATCCAGATGACCATATCTCTCTATAAACAAAAACTAATGGCTGTATCTGTTTCAAGGGAGAGCCGCGAGGCCGTCATGTGCAAAAGCTTTGGCACAACCCTTGCGGGTCCCGCACTAACTTGGTTTATGCGTTTGCCTCAGGGAACGATCACATCATTTGCGGATCTGGTCAACTCTTTTAAGAGCCAGTTCACCAGCAGTCGGAAGCATGAGAAACAATCGAGTGACCTCTACCGAGTCACACAAAGGTACAATGAACCCTCCGAAATTATCTTAACAGGTACAACAAAGAGAAAGTGGGAATCCCCCACTGTGACGTCATAACGTCTATCGAAGCATTCCGACAAGGCCTGGTCAAAGACAACAATCTCTACGATGAGATTACCAAGTATCCCTGCAAAAGTTTCGAAGATGTTCAGGCCAAAACTATGGCCGAGGTAAGGCTGGAAGAGGACCGTGAGTTGCGTAAAGCCTCGCGCGGACCCGATCCATCCGATCGCAAACATTCCTCCGACAATCGTCGGGACAGACGTCCACATCCCTATTCTCGTAATCGAAACGAAGCAAAACAGGTAAATTCTTTCCAAGACAGGTCACAAGAATGGAGAGACGGTTCTGTGTTGCCTCCTAGGGTCCAGTCTTATAACTTCAATGTTTCCGTGTCGGAGCTCGTCAAGAGTTTCGACAAGTATGGAAAAGACGTAAGATGGCCCCGAAAGAGCGACCGACCGGACGTCAAGAAGGACATGAGTCGATGGTGTGAATTCCACGGCGACCATGGTCATTCGACCGACGAGTGCATCGCCCTATGAAAGGAGGTCGCTAGGCTGCTATCACAGGGGCTGTTACGCGACGTCATCTCGGAACGGGCAAAAGCCACCATGGAACGCCGAGATCATGTAAAATAGAACAAACCCCCATCTCCTATCCATACGAAAGTTGTCAATACCATTTCAGGTGGATCCGACATATGCGGGAACACGTACTCCACGGCTAAGCGACACGCCAAGGAAAGCAAAGGCGACAAGCCCGAAGCATCGAAATTCAAACCAAGGAGGGCATCTAACCTTCCGACGGTCACATTCGACGAATCCGACTCCGACGGGTCGGATAGTCACCATGACGGTCTGGTAATCTCTTTGTCCATTGGTAATTGCTTAATCCGGAGAGTACTAATCGATACAGGAAGTTCGACAAACCTCTTGACCCTCGACGCTCTCAAAGAAATGGGTCTGACTGAGAACAACCTAATCAAGAAATCGACCCCACTGGTCGGGTTCAGCGGTGAGGTTAAGCACACGACTGGCGAAATCATTCTGACCACATACACTGGAGGAATCAACCGACAGGTTAAATTCTTAGTCCTAGACTGTCCGTCTCCCTACAATTGTATTCTTGGCAGGCCGTGGATACACGCTATGAAGGCAGTACCTTCAACATATCATCAAGTCATCAAATTCCCCACCGAGTGGGGAGTCCAAGAAATCAAAGGAGATCAAAGGACCGCAAAGGAATGCTATGTCGCTTCCATGAAGAACGCGGTCGAACACAAGATCGCATAGCAACCACAGATTGGCGAATGACCTAGTCGATACGTTGAACCGGAAATGGAGAAACTCGACGAGATCGCACTAGACCCTTCAAAGCCAAACCAAACGGTAAGGGTCGGGTCGGACCTGGATGACTCGACCAGACAACAGCTTCTCGACTTTCTCAGGACCAATGCCGACTGTTTCGCATGGTCACATGAGGATATGGTCGGGATATCTCCCAACGTTATTACTCATAAATTAAATGTGGATCCATCTCATCCCCCTGTCAAGCAAAAACGCAGGAAATTCGCCCCCGAGCGGAATAAAATAATCGACAACGAAGTCAAAAGCTTATTGGAAACCGGAAAAATCAGGGAAGTCCACTACCCTGAATGGCTGGCCAACGTGGTCATGGTCCAGAAGAAGAACGGAAAATGGAGAGTCTGCATCGACTTCACAGACCTCAACAAGGCTTGTCCCAAAGATTCATTTCCTCTACCTCACATCGACGCTATGGTCGACGCCACAGCAGGGCACGAAATGCTCACCTTCATGGATGCCTTCAGTGGCTACAATCAAATCCTTATGGATCTCGACGATCAAGAAAAAACAGCGTTCATCACCAGTCAAGGTATCTATTGCTACAAAGTAATGCCCTTTGGTCTGAAAAATGCAGGGGCTACATACTAACCATTGGTCAACAAAATGTTCAAAGACCAAATCGGAGACACAATGGAAGTCTATATCGATGACATGTTGGTCAAGTCCAAAAAGAAAGAAGATCACATCGACCACCTATGCGACAACTTCGAGGTACTCAAAAGGTACAATATGAAACTAAACCCTACTAAGTGCTCCTTCGGAGTATCGTCAGGGAAGTTCTTAAGATATATGGTGACACAAAGAGGAATAGAGGCCAGCCTGGAACAGATCAAGGATCTCATCAACCTCTGATCCCCCCGATGCATCAAAGACGTACAGAAGCTCACAGGTCGGATAACAGCTATGAACAAGTTCATCTCCAAATCATCCGACAAGTGCAAACCATTCCACGACGCGCTCAAGAAAAATAAGTCCTTTCAATGGACGGAGGAACATGAAGCAGCATTTCAGAACCTCAAGGACTATCTAGCCAGTCCTATGTTACTAACCAAACCTAAAGGCGACGAGCCCTTATTTCTTTATCTTGCAGTGTCAGAATCGGCCGTAAGCGGTGTACTGGTCAGAGAAGAAGATGGCAAACAGTCGCCAATATACTATGTCAGTCGGATGCTATTATCAGCCGAAACGAGGTATTCGTCACTTGAAAAACTTGTATTATCATTAGTAATGGCTTCGAACAAGCTCAAACCATACTTTGAATCCCATACTATCACTGTGCGCACTAATCATCCCATGAGGGCTATCATGAGGAAACCCGAGTTCACAGGAAGAATGACAAAATGGGCCATACACCTCAGTGGTTACGACATCGAGTACGATCCGAGGACAGCGATCAAGTCGCAAGCATTAGCCGACTTTGTGGCCGATTTCAGTCCGACCCTAGAGCAAGAGGCCGCAAAAGAAGCAAATCAACTACTCGCAACAGACGAGACATGTACATGGGAGCTCCACACAGATGGGGCATCGAACGCCAGAGGATCGGGGCTTGGGGTCGTACTGAAATCGGCACAGGGGGACAAGATAGCCCATGCTGTCAGATGTGAGTGGGATGCGACTAACAACGAGGCTGAGTACGAAGCACTCATATTCGGACTCATCTTGGCTCGCGATTTGGGAGTCCAAGAGATCGAAGTCGTTTGCGACTCCTTACTGGTCGTAAACCAAATACAGGGATCGTACAATGCCAAAGACACCAGAATGATAGCCTACCTGGAGGTAGCCAAGAAACTGATCGGACAATTCCAAACATTCAACATCCGACAGGTGCCCAAGGATCTTAACTCCCAAGCCGACGCGCTCGCCAATCTGGGATCCGTCCTAGACCCAAAAGAATTTCCACACATACCATTGGCCCACGTTAAGACGCCGACCGTCCCAGAGACATCCGTCGAGTTGACAACACCACTTGAAGAACTCGTCGCCATGGAGATAGGCGATCAACCAGAAGAAGACATCGTCAACACCAATGACGACTGGATGCTACCTTACATCAAGTGGCTAAAAGATGGTATTTTACCAGACGACAAGACAGAAGCAAAAAAGCTTAAGGTACAAGCACTCTCTTACGATATTATTGACAACATCTTGTACAAAAGATCTGTTACAGGGCTACTCCTACGATGCCTTAAGACTCCAGAAGTCGGACGTATCTTACAATCACTGCATGAAGGAGAGTGTGGCAACCACACCGGCGGACGAAGCCTCTCGGGAAAGGCCCTACGAAATGGGTACTATTGGCCAACGATGAACAAAGACGCCATGGAATACACCAAGAGGTGCGACGCCTGTCAGCGGCACGCACCCGTACGTCATCAACCATCGAAGCTCCTCCATCCGACCCTAGCTCCATGGCCCTTTATGAGATGGGGAATGGACATCGTTGGAAAGCTCCCTCCCGCGTCGGGTCAAAGAGTCTTCTTCCTCGCTATGACAGACTACTTCTCTAAATGGATCGAAGTCGAAGCCTACAGAGAGGTAAAAGATCAACACGTCATTTCATTCATAAAACGCAACATCTTGTGCAGATTTGGCATCCCATCCGAAATCGTATGCGACAACGGCTCCCAATTCATCAGTCATAAGACTCGAACCTTTTGCGACCAATGGAACATCAAATTGGTTACATCTACACCTCGGTATCCGCAATCCAACGGACATGCCGAATCCAGCAACAAGATCATTATCAACAACCTCAAGAAACGCCTCACAGGGGCTAAAGGCAAATGGGCAGATGAGCTCCCACTCATTCTCTGGTCCGACAGGACCACTCCAAAGAATGCGACTGGGCAATCGCCTTTCTCTCTCGTCTACGGGAGCGAAGCAGTCATCCCGGTTGAGCTACTGGTTTCGACCGCTCGCTGCAACCTCCAAACAAACGAACAAAACAACATCGAACTAGCACATAATCTCGACACTGTGGACGAAATCAGGGAGAAAGCTCGAATCAGAATGGTCAAGTTCCAACAACAAGTCGTGAGGAGCTACAACAAGAACGTCCGGATCAAGGCATTCAAGGTCGGAGACTGGGTCCTAAGGAAGACATTCTAGAACACCAAGAACCCATCCGACGGAAATCTACCACCACAATGGGAAGGACCTTACTTGATCACCGAAGTGGTCGGACAAGGAGCATATCAACTAGAAGACAAAGACGGACAACCAATCCCGAGGAGTTGGAACGCAGCACATCTTAAGCTCTACCATTTCTGAACCAATAAGGTAAAAACATCACACAAAACTCTATGCATCGCATACATATCGCATGTTATCGCATGTACATTGTCACCTGTCGCATACATATCGCATGTTATCGCATGTACATTGCCATCTGTCGCATACATATCGCATGTTATCGCATGTACTTTGCCATCTATCGCATATGTATCGCATGCTATCGCATATACATCACCACTTTCCTTTACATATCATCGCCTTGACACCAAGCGAGGACTTCCTCCTTACAAAAATACAAATGGATCCTGTCATCCGCATATAGCGCTTACATTACACGATCGATCGGATTACGGGGAGATGACAACACAGGCACGTCGGCACACCGCCTGCCTTATACAAATCATAAGGTACAACACCTTATTACATTCACGCAATTAAACATAAGGAACAAACACCTTATTATATATTGCTTACCTCTCCGGCATAACGTCATGACTAACACATACACAAACACATCGCAGGCATGCTCTACATACATACATACGGTGAAACCCCACTCAACGGAGCACACGGGCGAAACCGACATACACGACATACTAAACGTCGTCGACAACTTGCTATCTATCGCAAACATGTACGAAACACGCTAGTATACAATTCTACGTGTAAAAACACATTTTTGCATCGAAATAAGAAGCATTTTCTATAAATACGCGACCCGCGATGGTGGATGGGTCGCCAAACCATAATTGTCTGCCTACACATCTGTAGGACTTCATCAAACAGAAACATCTTGCGACCCGCGATGGTGGACGGGTCGCCAAAACATACAGACACCAAATGTCTAAAAACCCAACACAAAGGGGACAAATAAGTCAAGCATTAGACACACCAACATTATCTTCGACGGGGGCTGGCTCCAATAGGGCTGTCTTGTCGGCCGGCTTGGCATCGTCAGAATGAGCTTCGTCCTCATCGACACCTTCATCCACCGTCTCCTCTCCGACGCCGGCTAAGCAGAACAACTCTTGACCAGGGTCGCCTTTTGGGAACATGGAGTCCAAAGTCTCCCTCTCCGCCTTCAGGTCACAGAGCTCATGCTTGCGCTCATTGAATTCTTCAATCATCTCAATGCGCGACTTCACAGCATAGAAGGCCCCCACATCGCCAGCAATCTGACCGTCGGCAATCCTAGCTCGCTTCACTTCCTCCTCAATGCTTGCCCTGCACTCCTCAAACTCCCTCTGACATGCAGACAACTCCCCTTGGCAGCTCTTCAGCTCCCTGGTGAGACGACGCTCTGTCTCTCGACAGCGACTCTCAGCTCCCTCCATCTTGGTCCTTAAAGAGGCGAGGTCGGACTCTGACCTAGCAGCCCTGTCCTCAGCCTTAGCAAGCATTGCTTGGACACCGGAATAAGCTCCCAAGAAATACTGAAAAGCCTGACAAAAAGGCATACGACAACCCAAATACACAACTCAGAAAGCGAAGTCGAAACAAAAGAAATACAAAAATGCACAAGACAAGGGCCAACGTACCCTCCACGCGGAACTGCCTACTTCGCCAATGCAGTCCAGGGGAGAAACATCCTTAACCTCCGACTTCAAAGTCGGATCTTGAGCACGGAAGAGATCAATGATCGATGGCCCAACGACACCAATCTTGTCAACCCCCTCGGCAGTCACGCCTTTCTTCTTAGGGATGTCCTCCACCTTAGCATCGTCAGAACGAGCGCTCATTTTTCTCTTAGAGCCAGCTTTCGTCGCAGTCGACAGGTCAGTCAGGACCGGCTTACTCGACGCCGCCTTAGCTGCAGCTTTCCTTTGCTCGATCAAACCTTTTCCAGATGCCAGTCTCAGTCGAGCACTCGACCGACCACCAGGGGAACCTGACACGACAGAGCATCAAAAAGGGAGAAATCCTAAAATACACGACAAAGCGAAAAACAACAAAAAGATTCCTAAAGCCGAAAGTCTACCTTTCGCACGGGATGAAGAAACATTCGACATATCTTCCTGTGGGGGAGGAGTTGGCGCCAGCAAATTGACGTTGACGAATTTCCTCTCAGACGCGGGAACTTCAAGCACAATCTTTGACAAAGCCTCTGATCGGCTGCTAACTTCCAATTCTTCCGGTTCAGGGACTACAAAAAGGGAAAGTTAAAAACAGAGTGTTAAAAACGCATAAACGCGTGAAACAGAAAACAAAGTACATACTGTCGATCCGCCACTCCGACAACAGAAAAGGACATTCTCCTTCCTTCTCCAGAAAAGATCGTTTGACAAAAAAGTATTTCGACCCCTATCCACGGTCGTTCACATTGGGAGTTTGCACCAAAGGCTTCCGACCTCGTCGGGCACGCAGTTGCACACGGGAAGAACTCTTCGACCCGATGAAGTAATTATTCCACAAGGCGTAGAAATCAAAACCAACACCAGTTTGCTCATTCACTAAGTCTAAAACCCTAAGGACTCTCCAAGCTTGAGGCATCACTTGACACGGCGCTAACGCCAAGGTAGCTAGAAAATCTCTAACAAGAGGAGAGAATGGGAACTTATGCCCTATCCTAAATGGCTACACATAGAAGCAAATCCACCCTTCGTAGCGCGCGTCGGCCCTCTCGTCCGGCTCAGGCAGCGTAGCAATCGTCTCCGGAGGAAAGCCCCCGACTTCGAGGACTTGGACCAGCTCTGCCTCCGACAAATTGCTAACCAGCGCGTCCGACTCCGTTAGGAGGAAATGAGGAGAAGTATCACCCTCTCCGGCATCGGAAAGAGTCTTCGACGACTCAGAAGCCTCGAGAGAGACCATGTCGAGAATAGAGAGGGGAGGAAATCGGAGAGCTATGGCTAAGAAAATCAGAAAGCAAATGGCAAGAGAGACCGAAAGGCTTACCAGAAACTTGCAAAGGAAGGAGATGAAGACTAATCGCTCCCCCTGCTCAGAATTTATGGAAGGAAATCATGATCTACAGAAGACGTCGCATCGTGCCCTAATCGCGCGCCACGTCGACCTGTGCAACCGCGCCAAAAAGGACGGTGAAGATCGTGTCCAAGGAAGTTGCCATGGATCCCGGTCTACTTGCCTAAACCGTAAGCCCATAGCAACTTGGGGCTATTGTTGGGCCTGGATTCTCCAGAGAAGATAGATCGAGAGGACCGAGCCCAAGCCCACTGCAAATCGGGAGAATGGCAGACGAGTTCAGAAGAGTCGACAAGGCTTCTCTGGTCGAGCGACACCTGACAAAACCTCTCCAGTCAAGATTCATCCGACAAGATCGCGGAGATCTCGCCACGCATTTAATGCTCAGATCATGCAACATCTGCAACGTTCAAACACCTTAATTGCCAGTAATTCAACGGTGAAATCCTTTCCATTACACTCGGTATTGAAGATAAAAGCATAAAAATGGTGCAACGGCCACAAGAGTAAAGGGACTTACCATATTTGGAACGACGAAGAAGATAAGATCAGGGAACTCACAACTACGCAAGACACACGCATTCTCACTTAGCAAACTCACCAGAATAGCACTCTCGCTCTCCATCTAGCTCTCCAAACGGCTGCCTATGCCTGACCCCTGCCGGTCGCCACTCACAAGTCATCGGTCGAGTCCCACTCGATCTCTGATTTTATTACGATAAGTTGTATTGCGATCTAATCCGATTCACACGATATCTAATAAAATCATCTTGCTATTATATATTTATTTCTTGTTTACCTATTATTTGCTTGGTTTGGATTATTTCCCATCGTCCGATCGACTAGTTACCCCGTCTAAGGCGATTTAGGTCGTCTGATATTTTCGCCCCAAAACAATAGGTATAAGAAAAAATGTAAGGAGAAGGGAAGTTCAGAAATGATACAACTTTAAGTGTGTCGCGTTAGGGGGTGACCCAACGGCTGTCCGTCCTTTGTCTCTAGCCGATATGCTCCTTGTCCGACGACTTCCTTGATGAGGTAAGGTCCTTCCCATTGGGGTGCTAACTTTCTGTCGGTTGGAACTCTAGTGTTTTGGAACGTTTTCCTTAGGACCCAGTCTCCTAACTTGAAGACTTTAGCTCGGACGTTCTTGTTGTAACTCCGGGCGACTTGTTGTTGGTATTGGACCATTTGGATTCTGGCTTTCTCTCTAGTTTCGTTGACGGTGTCGAGATTGTAAGCCAACTAGACGTCGTTTTGCTCTGGAGTTTGGAGTCCGTACCTGGCAGTTGGGACGAGTAGCTCGGTGGGGATGACTGCCTCGCTTCCATATACTAATGAGAAGAGGCTTTACCCTATTGTATTTTTTGGTGTCGTCATGTCGGACCATAATATCAAAGAGAGCTTGTCGGCCCATTTGCCTTTTGCCCATGCGAGGCGTTTTTTGAGATTGTTGATGATGATTTTATTGCTGGACTCTACTTGACCATTGGATTGTGGGTATCTCGGTGTGGACGTGACTAGTGTGATGTTCCACTGTTTACAGAAAGATTGCATCTTGCTACCGATGAATTGGGAGCCATTGTCGCATACGATCTCTGAAGGGGCGCCAAATCTGCATAGAATGTTACGTTTTATGAATGAGATGACGTGTTTTTCTTTTACCTCTCGATATGCTTCAACCTATATCCATTTAGAAAAATAGTCAGTCATGGCCAGGAAGAAGACGCGTTGTCCTGACGTCGGTGGAAGTTTTCCGACGATGTCCATTCCCCATCGCATGAAGGGCCAGGGAGCTAGGATCGGATGGAGAATCTCAGACGACTGATGTGTGACAGGCACGTGTCGTTGGCAGGCATCGCACTTTCTGACATAATCTGCCGCGTCCTTGTTCATTGTGGGCCAGTAATAACCTGTCCTGAGAGCTTTGTCGGATAGGCTGCGTCCTCCAGTATGATTTCCGCATTCTCCGTCGTGTAGAGATTATAAGACGCGTCGTACCTCAATTGTTTTGAGGCAGCGTAGGTATAGGCCTGTAATAGATCATTTGAACAAAATATTATATTTTAAATCAAAGGTCACGGCTTGTACCTTGAGTCTTTTAGCTTCTGCTTTGTCTGCTGGGAGTGTTCCATTCCTGAGCCATTTGATGTAGGGGATGGTCCAATCATCTTGATCGCCCACCAAATCTTCTTCTGTGTGGTCGCCTACCTCTGCTGAGACGATTTCTTCTAGGGGTAACTCGTCCATTGTCTGAATATCATCTGCATTGGGTGTTCTCCAGATTTTGGGGACGGCCGGTGTGGTGATACGTGCTAATGGAATGTTATGGAAGTCGTTGGGATGTAAGGCTAAACCGAGATTTGCTAGGGCGTCGGCTTGTGTGTTGAGGTCGCGTGGGACTTGTCGGATAGTGAAGTTCTAGAATTTGCTTGCCAACTTTTTGACGATATCTAGATATGCCATCATTCTGTCGTCTTTGGCAGCGTATGAGCCTTGTACTTGGTTGACGATTAGGAGAGAGTCGCATGTTACCTCTATGCTTAGAATTGCGAGATTGTGTGTGAGTGTTAATCCAAATACGAGGGCTTCATATTCTGCTTCATTGTTGGTCGCGTCCCACTCGCATCTTATGGTCCCCATGTGGTGATTTTAGCATGACACCTAGGCCGACTCCTCTTACGTTCGATGCTTCGTCTGTATGGAGTTGCCATGTGCCCCTGTCTTCTTCGACTTTTATCTGTTCGACCTCCTTCGTGGCTTCTTGTTCCAGTGTCGGGCTGAAATCAGCCACAAAGTCGGCTACAGCTTGAGATTTGATCGCTGTCCTTGGTTCGTACTTGATGTTAAATCCGCTGAGGTGTATGGCCCATTTGGCCATTCGTCCTGTAAATTTTGGCTTCCTCATGGCTGCTTTCATGGGATGGTTAGTTCTCACAATAATAGCATGTGATTCGAAATAGGGTCGTAACTTATTTGAGGCCATAACCAATGCCAAGACTAATTTTTCAAGTGATGTGTACCTGGTTTCGGCGGGAAGTAAGGAACGACTTACATAGTAGACCGATGACTGTTTGCCATCTTCCTCCCTTGTTAGGACTGCGCTGACGGCGGATTCTAATAAGGCCATATATAGTGGTAATGGCTCATCGTCTTTTGGTTTAGCCAGTAGGAGTGGACTTGCCGGATATGTCTTTAGATTTTGGAAGGCTTGTTTGTGTGCGGCTATCCAGTCGAATGATTTGTTCTTTTTCAAGGCTTCATAGAAGAGCTTGCACTTATGCGATGACTTGGATATGAATCTATTTAGTGCCGCTATCCGTCATGTTAGTTTCTGGACGTCCTTGACGCATCGAGGGGATCTAAGGTTGACGATGGCCTTGATCTGGTCGGGACTGGCTTCGATCCCTCTTTGAGTGACCATGTATCCCAATTTTTTTCCTGAAGACACTCCGAAAGAACATTTAGTCGGGTTTAATTTCATGTTATATCTTTTCAATACCTCGAAAGCTTCTTTAAGGTGTTCGATGTGGTCCCTTGCCACTTTGGACTTGACGAGCATGTCGTCGATATAAACTTCCATGGTATCTCCGATCTGATCGTTGAAAATTTTGTTCACCAACCTTTGATACGTGGCCCCTGCATTTTTTAGTCCGAAGGGCATTACTTTATAGCAGTACGTACCTTGGCTTATTATGAAAGCTGTCTTTTCTTGGTCGTCAAGGTCCATGAGAATCTGGTTGTATCCACTGAACGCGTCCATGAATGTCAGTATTTCGTGTCTGGCGGTCGCGTCAACCATTGAATCAATATGTGGCAATGGGAAGGAATCTTTTGGACAGGCCTTGTTTAGGTCTGTGAAGTCGATGCATACCCTCCATTTCCCATTCTTCTTTTGAACCACGACGACGTTTGCTAACCAGTCGGGGTACTTGACTTCTCTTATTTTGCATGTCTCAAGTAAAATTTTTACCTCGTCGTCTACAATCTTGTTACGTTCTGGCATGAACTTTCTCCTTTTTTGCTTGACTGGAGGGTACGTGGGATCTACATTCAATTTGTGAGTAATAATATCCGGGGAGATCCCCACCATGTCTTCGTATGACCAAGCAAAACAGTCAGAGTTGGATCGTAAAAAAGAAATTAAATTTGTCTTGGTCGAATCGTTTAGATCTGATCCAACCTTCACTGTCTGTGTTGGCTTTGAAGGATCCAACGCGATCTCGTCGAGTTGTTCCATTTCTGGTTCGACGTATCGTGTGGTTCCTTCGCCATACTGTGATTGCTATGCGAATGGTTTGTCGACTGCCCCTTTCATTGAAGTGACATAGCACTCCTTGGCAGTCCGCTGGTCGCCTTTTATTTCCTGTACCCCCCACTTAGTAGGAAACTTTATCGTCTGGTGGTAAGTGGAAGGTACAACTTTCATGGCGTGGATCCAGGGTCTGCCAAGGATTGCATTGTATGGATATGGGCAGTCGAGTATCAAAAACTTTACCTGTTGATTGACTCCACCAGCGTACGTTGTTAACACGATCTCGCCTTGGGTATACTTAACTTTCCCACTGAATCCGACCAGTGGGGTAGAGTTTCTAGTTAAGTCGTCCTCGCTTAAACCCATACCCTTTAAGGCATCTAGTGTCAACAAGTTGGTGGAGCTACCTGTGTCGATTAGAACACGACGGATAAGGCAATTGCTAATTGAAAGTGAGATTACCAAACAGTCATGATGATCACCTAACTCTTGAGCTTCCGAGTCATCGAAGGTAATGGCGGGAGCGTCGGAGATCTGTAATTGTCTTGTCTCCGTCTGAATCGGCTTGTTGCCTTTACTCTCTCGAGCATGTCTTTTGGCAGCCGAGTATGTGTTTCCACATACGTTTGACCCTCCTGAAATGGTGTTAACAGTTTTAGTAGGAACCGGAGAGGGTGGTTTGTCGGATGTTACATGATCCCTTCGATCGAGAGTTGCTTTGGCCCTATCTGAGATGACGTCGCATAATAGACCCTGCGCGAGGAGCCTTGCAACTTCCTTACGAAGGGCTATGCATTCGTCCGTCGAGTGTCCATGGTCCCCGTGGAACTCGCACGACCGGTTCATGTCCTTCTTGGTGTCTGGTTTGTCGCTCTTCCGAGGCCACCTTACTTCCTTCCCATATTTGTCGAAACTCTTTACAAGCTCCGATATGGAGATATTGAAGTTGTAAGAGTGAAGCTTCAGAGGGAGAGTTGGGTTGTTTCGTCAATCCTGGTTCCTATCATAAGAGTTGTTTACCTGACTGGGATCACTTCACCCCTTAGGATACGATTGGGGTCGTCGATCGCGTCGATAATTTGAGGATGCCTTTCGGTCGACTCGATCGGGGCTCTTGTTTGCTTTAGAGGGTTCCTCGTCTTCTTCGAGTCTGACTTACGCCATGGTTTTGGCATGTACGTCTTCAAAGGTTTGGCACGGGTATTTGGTCAATTCGCGGTAGAGTTCACTACCTCTGACCAGGCCCCGAAGAAACGCTTCGATTGATGTTGGGACGTCGTAGTGTGGAATTGCGACATTCTCATTGTTGTACCTGTTAAGATAATCCCTTAGAGGTCCGCCATACCTTTGCACGATCCTGTACAGGTCGCTTGACTGTTTTTCTAGTCGTCGACTGCTAGCAAATTGGACTTTGGACGAATTGATCAAGTCGGCAAAGGAAGCGATGGAACTCTGTGGTAAATGCATAAGCCAAGTTAGTGCAGGTCCCGCGAGGGTCGTGCCAAAGCTTTTGCACATGACTTCCTTGCGGTTCCCTCTTGGGATGGAAATAGTCATTAATTTTTGCTTATAAATTGAGACATGGTCGTCGGGGTCCTCGGTCCCGTTATAGTTGGGCATGTTGGGGACGTGGAACTTTTTAGGAATCTCGATGTGTGCAATCGCCTCCGCGAAAGGTGAATCTTCATATCCGTCGATTGCTTCTTTCTCGATTGGTTAAGGGACTCCAGGGATTCGTGCGATACGATCATCCAGGGTCTTCATGTGCTCGTTGATAGCTTGTTGTATGAGGGTCTGGAGATCGGCTGGAGCCGTTACCTATGGATGGATCGCTCGAGCCTCAGGGGGCTCGGCTACAAAGCTTGGCACGTTAGTCGTAACGAAAGTGACTAGAGGGGTCTAAAACATACTAGAAGGTAAGGATGCATTAGTCGCCGTCGCAGGAGTTACGTCTATCCCGTCCAAGTTGAGTCGAGTAGACAATTCTTCTGTGTTGACTATACGCCTTGGACCTCCGGGGATCGAGGCGGCTGAATGTATCTGCGATTTCAACAATTCATTCTCACGGGTTAGTCGAGCAATTTCAGATTCAGATTGGGTACTTAGCGTTTCCATTCTGGCACGTTGTTGGGCCAGTTACTCTTAGAGGACACTCATAGCTTTTGCGAGCTCTTGAATTTGTGAGTTTGCGATCGGCTGACTACTGACGTCCTATGTCTGGTTCGTGATTTGAATATCGCCTTGAGCTTGGTCTTCGACGAGGATTGATGGGTTTCCGATCTCGGCCATGATGGGGTGAGTGTCGGATTTGATGATTCGATCGCTTGATTGCCTAGATGCCCCACGGTGGACGCCAAATTGTTTTGGGGTAAAAAGATCGAACCGACCTGGATCGCCTTAAGAAGAGCAACTAGACAACTATATAATCGATTATATCTAAATGATCCAAATTAAGCAAGGAACTAAGTGAAATAAGATTAAACAGATGCAAAAATAAACTTATCTCCCTTGAATAGGAGATCAGTCGAATCGAATGACCTAAGCGTCGGTCGCTTCAAGGTTTAAAAAATGGATCAAACTTAGAGAGCAATCGTAATAAAGCGAGAGAATTGCAAATGGTAGCTGGTATTGGTGATGATAATCGTATCCTTACAAGAAAAAGATTAACTCCTTTTATACATAATTTACAAGAATCAACTAATAAATCCGTTGACGTTCGAGTTTTCAGGGATTCGTCGAGTGGTTGCTTCAGTCGTCCGATATTCGCTCAACCGTCTCAATGTTCTACTTTCTCCAGATCGTGGCCCAATTCGTTTACTCATCTGAGCCGACTTGATGGACAATCAACAATTTCTGAGCCCAACACCCATCCGATTACATAAAATCAACGGACGAGTACTCACCGTTATGGTGTGGGAGTTGGTTTTGATGGGAAGTGCTTTCTATATATATATGGGAGAGATGCCTTGTTAGGCCTCATTTTTTCGGCCAATTGGATCGGCCCAATAGCTTGAACCAAAGTGCCTTCTGGAAGGTCCGGTCAAAAACAACCTCCAGAGATCTTGGTCCGATCAGTTCAACCTCCAGAGATCTCGGGGCGACCAGTGGTCAGAGCAACAACCTCCGCGGATTTTGGAGCGACCAGTACGTAGCTAGACGAATCCCATAAATCTCGGACGATTTTAACCGACCCACGTACAGGATAACGTCTTCCATGAATCTCGGGCGGATTTGCCAACCGATTCAAGCCAAAAACTAGTATAAATATAGAGAACACTATCTTGTAACAGAACATTGTCATTCTTACTCAATTCAAGCAGCTTTATACTATTGTTCTACTCAAAATAAGAGATCATTATTGTGCTTAGTCCGTTATTCCAACATTGAAGCGACCGATGACTAAATTTCTGTATTTGATTAGTCTCTCATTCCAGGGAGATAAGTTTATATTACATCCGTTTAATCTCATTCTCTTGATTGTTAAGTTGATTTTGATTATTTAGATAATACTCATCTTATTGTTGTCTAGTTGTCCTTTTTTAAGCGATTCAGGTCAGTTCGATCTTTTTCGCCCAAAACAATTTGGCGCTTACCGTGGGGCACTGGCCAATCAAAGATCCAATCCATATCCAGTCATGGCCGGTTCCGGGATCCCCATGGTCACCGCTGAAGACCAAGCTCAAACCAACCTCCCGGTCGTAGGTCAAACCGAAGATCCCGCCGACAAACCAATCTTGGACACTCGAATCCAAGAATTAGCAAAAAGCATGAGCATCCTCCAAGAGGAACTGGCCCAGCAACGCCTAAGAACCTAAACCCTAAGCATCCAATCTGAAGTTGAAATTGCAAGACTAATCCGTGAAATTGAACTTTTGAAATCGCAGGTGAATTCGGCCGTATCGGCCCCAAGGGGATCAAGACGCGTAGTCAACACTGAAGGCCTCCAAGCACGTCTCAACATGAATGGGGCAATCCCGACGCCCATGGCTCTGGTCACTCAGAGCGCCGTTTAACCCATTGGTATGTTTCAAACTCCTCCAGTCAGTACTTTCATGACTAACGTTCCAGTTTCCACGACCGAGCCCACCGAGACTCGAGTAGCCCCTCCACAGGTTGCCACACCGATGGATCTCCAAACCTTCATACATCAAGCCATCAATGAACATATGAAGGCCTTAGACGACCGCATCGCTCAGATTCTAGGAGTCCCACAACCGATCGAAAAGGAAGAAATCCACGGATATGAAGACTCGTCGTTCGTAGAGGCGATCGCTCGCATCGAGATCCCTAAAAGATTCCACGTCCCTAACATTCCCAACTACGATGGGACCGGGGACCCCGACGATCATATCTCTATTTACAAACAGAAACTAATGACTATCTCTATTCCAAGAGGGAATCGTGAAGCAGTCATGTGCAAAATCTTTGGCACGACCCTCGTAGGACCCACACTAACTTGGTTCATGCATCTGTCGTAGGGTTCGGTCGCTTCGTTTGCCGATCTAGTCAATTCATTCAAAATCCAGTTTGCCAGCAGTCAGAGACTGGAAAAGCAATCAAGCGACCTATACAGGATCGTGCAAGGGTACGGTGAGCCCTTAAGGGATTATCTTAACAGGTACAACAAAGAGAAGGTCGCGATCCCGCATTACGACGTCCCAACGTCTATTGAAGCCTTCCGTCGGGGATTGATCAGGGGCAGCAAACTCTATCGCGAGCTAACCAAATATCCATGTCGAAGCTTCGAATATATACAAGCCAAAGATCTCGGGACGACCAGTGGTCAAAGCAACGACCTCTGCGGATTTCGGAGCGACCAGTACGCAGCTAGACGACTCCCGCAGATCTCAGACAATTTTAACCGATCCTCGTGCAGGATAACGTCTTTCATGAATCTCGGGCGGATTTGCCAACCGATTCAAGCCAAAAACTAGTATAAATATAGAGAAAACTATCTTGTAACGAGACATTGTCATTCTTACTCAATTCAAGCAGCTTTATACTATTGTTCTACTCAAAATAAGAGATCATTCTTGTGCTTAGTTCGTTATTTCAACATTGAAGCGACCGACGACTAAATTTCTGTATTTGTTTAGTCTCTTATTCCAGGGAGATAAGTTTATATTACATCTGTTTAATCTCATTTTCTTGATTGTTAAATTGATTTTGATTATTTAGATATTATTCATCTTTTTGTTGTCTAGTTATTTTTTTTTAGACGATTCAGGTCGGTTCGATCTTTTTCGCCCAAAACATGCTTATAGGATAGGATGTGTGTGAATAAATAATATATACTGCGTACGATATTAAAGAATAAAATGGAGGAGGAATAAATCACAAAAACTGGCATGGTGGAATCTGAAATGATCTGCGCACCATGTGCGGTGTTTGCGCGTTCTGTCAGAAACAAATTAAAAGGCCTTTTTTAAATACTCCGTATATAGTTGTGTTTGCTTCCCCCTCAAATCACAATCACATGGATATATTCCTGTAAAAGCCACCTTCATTCTCTTACTAGCTGCAGCCCAGTTGAATTAATCAAATTTAAAACTAAGGCTATATGCCTATATGTATATATAATATGTAATCTGCATACTCTGCGCCTTCTCGGCAGCTTCCGCCGGCTACACTGTTAGTATTAGAACGTAGTAACGAGAGAACAATAAAGCAAAGAACACGTGAATTGTTTACCCAGTTCATCAATGAATTTGACTACGTCTGGGACACTATCAAGCCAGGGTTTTTCAATATTGTGATAACGATTACAATGAATAAATTAGGTTAAATATGCGGAACACACGAAACCCTAATTAGGCCCAATATACAAACGGCCCAAAGACCCTTGTACGGACAAGCCTAAAAAATTTCCGATATACAGTCCATCAGGCTCCATAACCCAACATTCACTTGCATGTCGAAATGCACTATGATTTTACTATCGCATTAATGTCTGATTAACTAACTAATACTGGTGGTACATTCAGTATTCTAATTAATTAATGCAAATAATTAACTATATATCTATTATAACTGCTGCTGCTTCTTATGTGGGCAGACAATGATAATGATTAGCAACCATGGCCATGGGATCGGTGTGCACACGATCCACACCTTCTTTCCATCAAGTACCACTTGATGGCTAGCTACGCTAACCGCTAATGCAGTTTCTAATATATTTCACCTTAAATTAATACGTATATTTTCTGAAAGTGTCATTTGAGAATATATATTAGGGTGAGAAATAAGAATAAATCCTATTTTTTGGATTATAAATAAACCAAAAACTAGAATTAAACTTTCATTAAAAGATCATGTGCATAGCACATGATCTCATTTTTTAGAGTTTGACCGGTCAACATAACTGGTCAAACCAGTCACCGACGGTCAATGCCGGAGCTCTGGCGTTGACTACCGGAGCTCCGGCGTTGACCAGTTAAAGTTTTTTTTTTGTTTCGGCCATTTTTCTCCAGGCATAATTTTTGGCTTGCGACTGTATGTGCATTGATTTTTGCTTGTATGTGCATCGATATTGACTTGTATGTGCATTGATATTGCATAAAATCTGTATAGGATTTTTTACTATATGTGTGACTTTGTGTATGTGAAAACTCATTCACTTCTCAGCATGTGCATATGTTTTAGCTTGTGTGTGCATAGATTTTGACATATATTTGCATCTAAATTCTACTTGTGTATATTATTTTCTTGGGTTGAAATATTGTGCACGAGTTTTGGCTTGTATGTGCACCTAAATTACATAAATTTTGCATAGGATTTTGATTATATGTGTGACTTTGTGTATGTGAAAACTCATGCACATACATGCAAAAACTTATGGATGCATTTCAGAGAATGTGCATATGTTTTGACATGTATGTGCATAAATTTTGACTTGTATGTGCATCTAAATTCTACTTGTGTGCGTTGTTTTCTTGGGTTAAAATGTGCATGAGTTTTGGCTTGTATGTGCATACCCATTGAAGTGCATGTCTTTTTGCTTGTATGTGCATGTAAATTGAACTAGATGTGCATAGGGTCTGATTATATGTGTGACTTTTTGTAAGTGAAAACTTATGCACACACATGTAAAATCTTAAATACTTTACAGAATGTGTATATGTTTTGTCTTGTAAGTGCATGAATTTTGAATTGTCTGTGCATCTAAATTTTACTTGTATGCATCGTTTTCTTGGCTTGATATGTGCATGAGTTTTTGACTTGTATGTGCATACCATTTGAAACACACGTCTTTTTGCTTGAATGTGCACATGTCAAAACTTATGCACATACAGTATACAACTCATGTACATTTTATCTAGAAAACAATGCATATTTTTTACAATCTTTAGATTTACATACATGTCAATATTGATGCATATACAAGACAAAATGTATGCACATGCCATCTCAAGCAAAAAATTAGTCTTGGAAAAAAGTTGGGCTGCGAAAATTCAATGGAAAAAAAATGGCCGGACAACACCTTATAAAATTTTAATGCACATACAAGTCAATATTGATGCACACACAAGTAACAAATGGTGCACATACCAGCGCAAACAAACAGTGGACCCGAAAAAAAATGGGCCGGAAAGAAAAAAAAACTTAGGCCGGACAACGCCTTATAAAATTTTGATGCACATATAGGACAATATAGATGCACACATAAGCCAACATGTATGCACCTGCCATCAATGTTCTAAAAGTCGTTAGGCGGGAGCTGGGCGGTGAGGGGGGGGGGGGGGGGTGGCCTAGCGGCTAGGCGGGGGCCTAGGCGGGGCCTAGACGGATTAAAAGTTAATGTGTGATCCATGTGATTATTTGACTATGTTCTCCCAAATCAATTAATGTTAATAAAACTATGTTGGGATGAGGTTCGATTTATAATAATGGGCCTTATTTTACAAAGCCTCACCTAAAACTATGTTTTATGCATCCGCCATCTCCTAAGATGTTGCCGCTTCCACAACAGCTGAGACTTCTTCTCGCCTAGGCGGCCCTAAGCGGGGTCCTAGGCGGTGGATGACCGCCTAGCGCCCAGGCGGGGCCTAGGCGGCCTTAGGCGGGGATTTTTAGAACATTGCCTGCCATCTTTAGTAAAAAAACTGACCCGAAAAAAAAACATTGGTCCCGAAAAAAAAAAATTGACCGGTTAACGCCGGAGCTCCGACGTTGACCACCGGAGCTCCGGCGTTGACCGACTGGTAACCGGTTTGACCGGTTAATTATCCACTTAAATGATAGTCTAATCCTAGCCTTTGGATTTTTTCAAATCCAAAGACTATGAGTTATTCTCATTTCTCACCATAATGTTCATTCTCACCGAAGAGGAACGCTCCGGTAAAATGGGAGTTATGGTAAAACAAAAGTATTAATCTGGAGCGTTGGATTGATGATGATGAATGGTTGGATGATTAGGCCTTATAATAGATATGGTAGGGGTGTAATCACCAAATCTACTCTAATAAGGCAATTATTTAATTTTTAATTAGAAAAAGAAAATAAATAAGGTTGTTAGATGAGAGAGAAAACACAATATTTTCTCTTTCCTAAAACCGCTCAATTCTGCGATCGCATCTTTATGAATATCGTTCATGCGTTTATGAAAATCGATGGATGTGAATATCTCCACTTAAAACATGAATATCACCACTTGATTTTTTCAGCGTCCTAATGCTTTGCAAATTTATTCTTGTTGCTTTTGTCATTGTTTCTTGAATATCGTTCATGTTTGTATGAATATATTTGTTTAATATGTGGATATCATCAATTAAAGACATGAATAACACAACTTAAAATATGAATATCACCACTTAATAATATATGAATAATAATCAATTACACCATGAATATCATTCTATATTAGTATGAATATCACTATGTTTCACCATGATTATCATAACCCAAACAAAAAATAATCACTTCACACTAACACATATAGTTATACACGAAAAAATATACATGAACATCAGTATTGATTACATGAATATTAAGAATGACAAACATGAATATCGCTATTACATAACGACTTGTGCTTTTTTAAACGAGCAGGAAGCTTCAAACGTCTCTTCGTCAGTGCAACAGTTAGGCCTGAAAACAATGTTGAATATCAACAACATCATAGTTAATATCACATCATAAAATTTGAATATCAACTACTCAGATCATGAAACGTACATACAACATGAATATCAAAAATATTTGTATGAATATCACATCAAACAATTTGAATATCAATTGCAAACAATACAAACAACACTATCAACAAGCAATTTGAATACCATAATAGCGATATTCATTCCATATGTGATGATATTCACGTATTTTGTATGCATAGTCATACAAGTAAGTAGTCGATATTCATAAAAACAGTGTCGATATTTAGAGTTTAATTCACACATGATGATTATTCAGAGTTTAGGTGAATATCACATCATAAATATCAAATACTCAACGCATGAAACCTACATCCAATATGAATATCAAAAGCATTTGTATGAATATTACATTAAACAATTTTAATATCAATTGCAAACAATACAAACAACACCCCAAAACAACAAAACTGATCCAATATGAATATCAACAACATTATAGTGAATATCACATCATAAATTTAAAATATCGACTACTCTGGCACTTCCAATGGTAAAACATAGAGGGAAAAGTTCAAATGAGGACAACTCCCCGTGTCAGGACTCAGGATGCACCAAGCGCGTCCAAAAATTCGGCCCGGCCGAATTATTCGCGAATTTTTCGGAAAATATTTTTCAAAAATTCGAATTTTTGCAAAAAAAATCGATTTTGTGTGCATATGAAATACACTGTTGTGTGCATATGTCAGAACGTATGTGTGCATATGTCAGAACGTATGTGTGCATATGTTAGGCTCGGTGTGTGCATGTGGTTTTCAGAATGTGTGCATGTCTGGGAACAGTTGTTAATGCTAGAGACATGTGTGCATATCAAATACACATCTGTGTGCATACGCGAAAAAGTGTGTGTGCACATATAACCAACAAGGTGGATGATTTCCTGGGTATGAACACATGATTTCTGCGGTATGAACACATGATTCCTGGGCTTATATTTGATACGCACACGCACGTAGTGGATATGCACACAACAAGGTGGATGATATGCACACAATAGTCTATTTGACATGCACATAACGAGTATTTGATATGCACACATGGTTTGTGTGCATCAACACTTGAGACCATATGCACACACGAGGTATGCACACATGGTTTGTGTGCATTAACACTTGAGACCATATGCACACATGAGGTATGCACACGATGGTGTAATGGATGTGCACACGACAGGTTATTTGGTATGCACACATGGTTTGTGCGCATCAACACTTGTTTCCATGTATGCACATGACTTGAGACCATATGCACACACGGGGTCTGCACACGATAGTATAATGGATGTGCACACGACAAGTTATTTGGTATGCACACACATGTGTGCATACCAACACTTGTTTTCGGGTATGCACACGACCCGAGACCATATGAACACACGGAGTATGTACACAGCAGTATAATTGATGTGCACACACAGGTTATTTGATGTGTACACAAGTCCTCTAAGCATAAACACTATGTTAAAGGCATTCACAATTTCAGAAACCATATGCACACACACATAGTTACATATGCACACAACAGTGCATCTGATATGCACACACACGTTATATGATATGCACACAAAATCGATTTTTCTGGGAAATTTTTTGACTTGGAATTTTTTTTTGCCGAATTATTCGCGAATTATATGCGAAAAATTCGGCAATTGTACTGCAAGGCCGAATTGAAGCTTTTCCCTATAAGGGCGTGCGCCTCCGCCACTGTTCACTCCGTTTTTTTTTGTTTTTCCCTCTAATTTTTCCCTCTTCTCTCATACATCCTCAATCCTATCATGAAGCACCGTCCTCACCGGAACCGGACCCAAACATAGAAGCCAAGTGCAAGCAAATCCTTTACAATACCATTCAAAACAGTAGCAATTGTTAGTACCAAATTTGAGCAATTAGTCACAACATTCTCTTCTGACCTGTTAGTACCAAATTTGAGCAATTAGTCATAAAGACAAGACATCACATTAGAAGCATACAAAATTAATTAGATGTTCATTAACAAAAGAAAAGCCTGCATTACAGATAGAGGACAAACACAATACAACAACCAAAATGTATTCCATTGTGCACGAGTAGTCATACAATTTCCTAACCCTGAATTTGACAAAAAATGTCACTAATTCACTCTGATATACAATTGCAATAGTGGTTTTAACTAAATTTCCCTAGTAATTGAAGGATTTATACCTGTCTCAATCGAAACAAATTATGTACGAGCGACCTAGGCAGCCGCGGGCAGCAACGAAGCACTATGGTGGACGTCACGGCAGCGGCGGAGTTGCCTGCTTCCATTCTCCGTCCGACAACTTTCTCCTAAGTTCAGGACCATCGACAGTGGAAGAAAACGACGGCAAGGTGAGCCATTTCCCCTATCATCTCCAGCACTTCTAGGGCTTCGCTCATCGGCAATGGAAGTTGAGCTTGAGTAAGAGGCGGAATGCAAGAAGCGGTTTGCTTCGCGGAAAAGGCAAGATAGAGCCGCCGCCGGGGTGCGGTGGGCGACACGGCAGAACAGAGTAGCAATCAACGGGCTCGTGCAACAGACGCAGGTCCGGCGTGGAGGTCCGAGCGGGTTGGTCCGGGTGTGGTGGTGTGGCGTGTAGGTTTGGGCTGGTGAAGGGTTCGAGCGAGGTTGGCCGGAGGAGGCGGCTGGAGAACGAGGGAGAATTGACACCAATTGAGATCAAGCAATTAATTGTAGACACCAACACAGCAACTGCAACTGCAACCTCACAGAGACATTTCATCAAACACAATGAGGGCAGGCAAATCGACCCATGAGATCCAGACAATGAAAACCCAAATTCGGGCAGTAAGAGCTCACCAGAACAGCCCTGGGGGCGGGGACAGAGACGGAGTTGGTGTGGGACTTGTCGGCGGCTACGAGGACGACGTCGGAGAAGGCGGGGGAACCGCGATGTTGGTGGTCAAGCGGCGACCATAACCTCAAGAAAGCGACCTTGGCTTTGAGCTCTTCGACATGAATATCAACAACATTATAGTGAATATCAACAACAAAACTGATCCAACATGAATATCAACAACATTATAGTGAATATCACATCATAAATTTAAAACATCGACTACTCTGGCACTTCCAATGGTAAAACATAGCAGCCAAGTGCAAGCAAATCCTTTACAATACCATTCAAAACAGTAGCAATTGTTAGTACCAAATTTGAGAAATTAGTCACAACATTCTCTTCTGACCTGTTAGTACCAAATTTAAGCAATTAGTCATAAAGACAAGACATCACATTAGAAGCACAAAAAATTAATTAGATGTTCATTAGCAAAAGAAAAGCCTGCATTACAGATAGAGGACAAACACAATACAACAGCCAAAATGTATTCCATTGTGCACGAGTAGTCATACAATTTCCTAACCCTGAATTTGACAAAAAATGTCACTAATTCACTCTGATATACAATTGCAATAGTGGTTTTAACTAAATTTCCCTAGTAATTGAAGGATTTATACCTGTCTCAATCAAAACAAATTCTGTACGAGCGACCTAGGCAGCCGCGGGCAGCAACGAAGCACCATGGTGGACGTCACGGCAGCGGCGGAGTTGCCTGCTTCCATTCTCCGTCCGGCAACTTTTTCCCAAGTTCAGGACCATCGACAATGGAAGAAAACGACGGCAAGGTGAGCCATTTCCCCTATCATCTCCAGCACTTCTAGGGCTTCGCTCATCGGCAATGGAAGTTGAGCTTGAGTAAGAGGCGAAATGCAAGAAGCGGTTTGCTTCGCGGAAAAGGCAAGATAGAGCCGCCGCCGGGGTGCGATGGGCGATACGGCGTAATAGAGTAGCAATCAACGGACTCGTGCAGCAGACGCAAGTCCGGCGTGGAGGTCCGAGCGGGTTGGTCCGGGTGTGGTGGTGTGGCGTGTAGGTTTGGGCTGGTGAAGGGTTCGAGCGAGGTTGGCCGGAGGAGGCGGCCGGAGAACGAGGGAGAATTGACACCAATTGAGATCAAGCAATTAATTGTAGACACCAACACAACAACTGCAACCTCACAGAGACATTTCATCAAACACAATGAGGGCAGGAAAATTGACCCATGAGATCCAGACAATGAAAACCCAAATTCGGGCAGCAAGAGCTCACCAGAACAGCCCTGGGAGCAGGGACAGAGACGGAGTTGGTGTGGGACTCGTCGGCGGCTACGAGGACGACATCGGAGAAGGCGGGGGAACCGCGATGTTGGTGGTCAAGCGGCGACCAGAACCTCAAGAAAGCGATCTTGGCTTTGAGCTCTTCAATCTCACGCTTGAGTTCTTCCTCGGTCTCGTTGGCCTCCTCGTAGCACTCCTTGCAGGTGCCGTCCTCGGCGGCACCGTAATCCTCCCTGCAAGACAGACATCGTCGGTCCGTATTCGTAGTGATGCTCCAATATATAAGCGGTGCACAGTTCAGCAATTGTGGGTGGTCATGGAGGAAACCTAAACTAAATCCCTAAAAATCCGATTGTGATATAATCCGGTATATATGATCCTTTTTTTTTTGCACCCATTAGGATTAGATCTGGATCATTGATTCTTTTCTCATCCAATGGATATCATTAGTACTTCTGTTCTACCATAACACATTGTTTTAACGGATCCTAATTCCTCACCGGATCCGCATCCTTATAAATTCTATAATACATTTTTGGGAATTATTTGTCAAAGTAAGCACTTTTTAGAAACATTTTTGAAATTAGGCTTGGTATGAAACTTATTCTTAAAATAGGCAGTCTTTTTAGCATCAGGATAAGTCGCTGGTGAGAGCAGCGACTCATCATAAATGAGTCGACACTCACAATAACGACTCTCACAAATCGGAGGTGGTAATTTAAAAAATTAAAAAAGGTATGAGTCGTTGTACCATACAGAGACTCATACCTTTTTTATTTTCTTTAAAAAATACCGGTTTAATTTTGAACATAAAATAATTTTAAAAAAAGAGTTGATGCATGGTCCAACAACTCTTTTTTTTTCGTTTCATTTTCACTTAAAAAAAATAAGTATAGGTCGCGTACATATGTTTATTTAAAAGTAGTTTTTAAATAAAAGTTTGAATATGCATACGTAATCATGTATACATATCTCAATTCGAAGAAAAAAAAAATGTATAGTCGCTGTATTATATAGCGGCACACACACATATATATTTTCTTTTGAAAACTCCATTTGACAAAAAGTGCATCTTTAAAAAAAAAGTCGTTGTATCATACAACGTTTCTTTTTATTTTTTTTTTATGTTCAAAATTAAACCAGCATTTATAAAGAAAAAAAAAAAGGTATGAGTCTCTGTATGGTACAGCGACTCATACCTTTTTTCATTTTTTAAATTACCACCTCCGCTCAAGTGAGAGTCGCTATTGTGAGTGTCGACTCATTTATGATGAGTCGCTGCTCTCCCGAGCGACTTATCCCGATGCTAAAAAGACTGCCTATTTTGAAAATAAGTTTCATACCAAGCCTAATTTCATAATAAGTTTCTAAAAAGTGTTACTTTGGGGGAAAAAATCACACTTTTGGTACCCAATTGGTTGGTGCAATGCACGCAATAACTCCTATAAGGTTTCAGTGCATGCATTCATATAAGAGGGAACGATTCATTTAGTGGAAAATCAATAGATTGACCCGTGCCTTGAAATAAAAATTATATATAATAATATTAATTAAATAATGATAATTTATTATTTTAAAAGAAAATCAATAAAATTTAATACCAATAATGTTATATAATATTAACGATGAATATCAAATAAATTCATCAAAATAATGAACAATATATGATAATAATGTTGATAAAAAACGTGTGGATAAGATACATAACTTTATAGATCAAATTCTCGTGAAAGATTGAAGATAAGGTTACACAAGTAATTAAGTCTTCATTCTTAAAGTTGTAACCATGTCCGACCTTCTTTTGCATAAGAGTGAAAAGATAAGAGAAGGAAAAAGATAGGTCACACTCAGTGGCGAATCTAGGATTACTCGGAAGGATGGGTGAAAGTACGAGTAGTCGAAAGCGCCCTCTTCTATTAGATGCTTTATATACTTATGTTATTATTAATATTTTGACTCATTAGGATTATATAAAGCTACATATTTGAAATTATGACATCTTTGAACAATTAATTTCTCCATAAATAAAATTAATTTCATTAATATCTAATTACTTTATTATAAATAAAATTAGACAAGTGTTATTTTAAAAAAAATAACAAACTAAATTAGGTGTTTCGCAAAAATAGAAAATCGGGAAAGCGCTTTTGATAAAGAAATGATGTCTAA
This sequence comes from Rheum nobile, assembly GCA_027886185.1. Lineage (NCBI taxonomy): Eukaryota > Viridiplantae > Streptophyta > Magnoliopsida > Caryophyllales > Polygonaceae > Rheum > Rheum nobile. The sequence goes on from WOAB01000640.1 coordinate 448,305, forward strand.
AGGTATTTTGAAAATGCTGAAACTGGGAAATCAGTTTTTTTTTTAAAAGTGATGTAAACAATGTTATTTAAAGTGCTATAAGAGTGATATGGACAACGCTTTTTATGAAATAACCGTTGTCCCACTTAATTTTTCTGAACCATATTTTTTTACATTATGTCGAAGGTTTGGTATATATATATCTATAACTTAGAATCAACATTATGTCGAAGGTTTTGTCACTCTTTTATAACAAACTATTATAGGCACCAACATTCATCATTCATTTATCAACACATCATGACTATATAATAAATACGAGTAATTTAATATAGATAAACTCATGATTGAAACACAATCAAATAATTCGATATTCATACGACATGAAAACCCCTAAACTTAGACTATAACACGTAAATGCTTACAAATAATTAGCCTAAAACATGTTCCTGTGCTAACAAACACAACCTCACACCACCATAACAGCCGAGTTCTCCACTCAGTTACAAAACCCACATGAACTTGCCCTTCCTTTCGCGGTCGTTCATCTCTCGAATGTGATTAAGCTTACTTCGACCAATTAGCTTACATAGCGTGTTCAAATCGAAGCTATCCTAAACAACTATGACATGTTCAAATTCCTCAATGGTTCCCATGTCCCTTCGACAAAACCATTACCACAAATGCTCAAGCACGACCCAATCCGGTGAGTCTACACCTAACAAAGTACAATAGCAACCTATTAATATGAACGTACAAAGAGCAAAGTACAATTCCATAATTAGGGGAATAATACTTTATGTATATGGTTTCTTAGGGTAAAGGTTAGTCTATTAATATGACTTTTAGGTCCAAATTTTATCATGCAACATCGTACTAATTTGATCATTAATTGCATACACTATAGCTCCATATGCAAAATAGAAAAACTGTAATTAATACATTGTAATGCAATTTTCAACAGGCCATAGTTGGGAAACGATGAGATTATATCATAATGTAATTTAATGTATTATAGTCGAAAATCTAAATGGATACTAAGTCATTCGAGCTCAAAGTGAATAGGGCCGGCTCACAATTAATTGAAGATTCAAGAGCTAAGGCATGACATATATTACCCATAATCCGACATATAACATAGCCTACACATGCCCAAAATAAACTATATCGAATATCGATCGTCCAGATTGTATTTATAGAAAAGCTTTGTAATTATAATACGAAAAAGCTATATGCACACGAAAATCTATCTAAATGCACACTATATTGTGCGTTAAAAATATCAGTACAGTTCTGTGCGCGTAACATAGCAATACAAGGGGCAAAATCGAAAAAAAAATAAAAAAAATCGGCCATCAGAGTTATGCGTTAAGATTTAACGTAAAGATTTGTGCGTTAAATCTTAAGGCATAGCAAAGCTGGGCTTTAATGGATTGGGCTTTGCACAATCCCATTCCATTTAAGTTGTGCGTTAAATGTTAACGCACAAGCTATGCGCAATAAACCGCGCACAACTTCTTCTTCTTCTTCTTCCCCATCTCTGCGCCGATTTCCCCGATAACCCTAAAATTTCGACGGCGAAAATTCCGGTCTTCTTTCCCTTAAACCCAAAATCAGAGATGGATCCATCTTCTTCTCCCTTGGGTGAGCATTCCGGTGGACCGGTGGTCCTGGGGTGGCCGACGGTGGTTCGGGCGGTCGGCTAAGTGATGGTGAAGCGGAGGTCCGACATGGTTTTAAAATTGAAACGAAATTGTTAGAATTTATGAAATTAGAAATTAGATTTTGGATATATGAATCTAGATTCGTTAGATTTTGGATATTAATATAGATTCGTTAGATTTTAGAATTGAAAATTAGAATTTATATTTTAGATATGAATTTAGATTCGTTAGATTTGTTAGATTTTAGAATTGAAACAAAATTGTTAGAATAGAAATTAGTATGTAATTATATTTGAATAGAAGATAGAATATAATTTTGATTATTAGAAATTAGTATATAAATAGATTTGAATAGAAATTTAGTAAATAATTAGATTTCTAATTCTAATTATATTTGAAATAAAATTATTACAAATATGATTAGAAATTTAGTATATAATTATATTTGAATAGAAATAAGTATATAATTAGATTTCATTATTAGAAATTTAATTACTAATAATGAAATCAAATTTATAATGAAATTCTATTAGAATTTAGATTTTCTTCAAAATTTTAATTTCTTTAAATCCAATTGGATTGAAATCTAATTGCGATTTCATATCCAATTAAAAATGAAATTTGTAATGAAATGAAATTAAAATTAAATTTCGTTATACTGAAATATAAAACAAATGCGATTGTCAAACAAATACGTTTATAATAAATTACAAAATAAATAATTTGGGAGGTTCTGAGAGACTTACACATCCGACTCCAGTAGCTGACCGACGTGGTGTGCCTCGGAAGCACATCTCTGATACTGTACGTCGCCGCACCGACTCCAGTAGCTGACCGACGTGGTGTGCCTCGGAAGCACATCTCTGATACTGTACGTCGCCACGTTGATGAGCTAGGAGCAAATTTATTAGGTGCAGAGACCCCAATTCTACAGCCTTCTGCTCAGACAGAGGATGCGACCAAGGAGGATGCATGTGTCACATCTGGTGACGATATGGCAGTTGATGAGCAGGCCCACGAGATGTCAGACGATGTAGAGGACCAGGAGGGAGAGTTTAGGGTTTCATTTGATCTGATTCCGCCAACCGAGAATTTGAGGACGGATGACATTATCCCTACCAGTTCCCCTCATTATACCGATCATGGTCCCTCCCCCGTTCCCTCCCGGATCAGACCGGCTCTTTCTGTCCCCTTTCCGATCTAGTACCGAGTCCTTCCCCTCCATCTGCTTCTTCTCATGCACCAGCTCCAGCTGCTGGGCCCGTTCTAGGGCAGGCTCCTTGGATGCCAGGAGGGCCACACATCCATGTCCTCCTTCCCATCTACACCACACACATTGCCAGGGCTATTTATGACCTCGCCCCTCTTGCTCATCCTCCTCTTGATATCCATGTCCCGCCCCTCCTCGCCATTCCGCAACAGAGACGCAAGAGACGTTGAGGAGAGGACGCCCCAGTTGCAGAGGATGCTCTAGATGTTGTTTAGGCTCCTCGTCATTCAGGACGTCATTGGCGCCATGAGACTCAGGATTTGGTACGTATTTTAGTGCAGTCCCCCATTTTAGGTGAAGTTTAAGTTTTATTTGTTGATTTTGTAACTAATATTAATTATCGAACCTACAGAATCGTAAGGTTATGAGGGTCCACTTCCACATCGGCTAGACCACTGAGTTGGAGCAGTTTATTAGACTCGAGCCAGATTCATAGCAGCTAACAGAGCATAGTGGTCTCACACATCTACACATTCTTGACACCGGGGCAGTTGATCCCGTCCTGATCTCGACATTTGTCGAGAGATGACACCCTGAGACGTCCTCGTTCCATTTCCCATGTGGCGAGATGACCATTACACTCCATGATGTTTATGTGATACTCAGGGTGTCCATTGTCGGGAGGAGCTGTACGGCATCAGAGGATATGGCTGATCCAGAGGTCAGACGGAGGATCACCCAGGCTCTTGGATTTGATGCCACTACTCAGGTGGACAAGTGGTACAAGGACGACGGCATCGCTTCATTTTATGTGTTCTTGCTACTCGGCACTACAGTCTTGGTCAACAAGTCTACCACGAGGATCAAGCACAAGTGGATGGCGCTGCTATTCAACCACGAGGCCAATATTCATGGGGAGCTGGCATCTTGGTGTTCCTGTACTAGAACTTAGGACAGGCGTCGAGACGAGAGGCGCAGGGCATTGCCAGTTGTGGCATACTATTGAGGGTAAGAAATGGGCTTTTAATTAATAAAATTAAAATATACGTTATAATTGTTTATTTTTTTAATTCGTATCGTTCAATCTTGTTCTACAGTCATGGATATGAGCATATTTTCCCCATTTCCGTGGACACTATGTCATGGACCCTGCTGTCATGCTAGCCGATGTTGTAGCCATCAGAGACGGTCAGGAGGTCCCACAGGGCATGAATCCTGGCCGTTTGGTCTATATACGCCGCATGTTGGACAACATCAGATATGAGGAGGTAATCTGTTTTGTTATATTAATATTTTATTTTATAATATATTGACGTAAAATACTAATTTGATATTAATTACTTGTTACAGGTACAGTGGTTCCCTTTTCCTAGGGTCTCATTCGACAAGCCAGAGTATGCTCCTTCTCTATTCCGCGGCATAATCCAGATCATGGATATCCAAGAGCCGTATCTGCCTGACCGCGCCCTCCGACAGTTCAGACATGTACAAGGGTCCCAGATTTACCGCTAGAGCCTCGCTCAGTCAACCGTCAGAACGACCTCACCCACTACTCATTGACATTTGAGGGACATATGTTGGGGGCGTGGGATGAGGTTCCCAGGCCTCTGATCCAGATTCAGCATCCATGAGCCACCTTATATTGGGACGTGATGGACGACTATCTAGATTAGTTGGACGACTACTCTCATGTACTGGTGGATCCCAGATCCATCAGACAAGATCGTCCCACAGGCCCTGTCCATCCCACATTTTCGGTGGACACTCTTGCGGTATGTTTGATTCATTTAATTCAATAAATGTTTATTATTTTTTTCATATATAAATTCTAATGGGTATTACCATTATGAATACAGCGGAACCAATTGGTTGCTGGTGATATCCGTGGTTAGTTAGAGACACCGAGGGATATGAGCGCTATTCTGGTTGAGGAGCCCATGAGTCGTTTACTGCATATGTTGACTGATGAGCCTCCTCCGATGGCCCCCCTCCACCTCGTGCATCACAGCTTTTTTATGATTCTATACACGAGCACGAGGCGAGTAGTGGGAGTAAGCCTGGTGGAGATTAGGGCTATCCGATTTATTTTGTATGATTGACGTTTGTATTGATTTTCCGTTATGTATGTGTTTTTTTTTTTACTTTTTAACTTTTCGTACCTTTCGTACTTTTAGAATTGATTGATACCAATATGCCAAAAACTCAAAAACTATGAAAGTGGCCCAGTAGATGAGAATAATCGAGAAATACGCAAAAAGCTCAAAAACTTCGGAATTGGCCCAAACTAGGCCCAATAGTAAGTAGGGTTGTTCAAAATGGGACCGGACCGGTGAAATTACGGTCCGGTCTAGGTTTTCCCCTTTTTTCGGGTCCGGTCTGGTCCAAACTCGGAAAAAAACCGGTCCGGACCGGTGGACCGGATTTTTTTTTTTTAAAATATTTTTCTTAATTTATATGTTTTTATATGTTTTTTTGGAGATTTATATGTTTTTTTTATAGACATTTTTGTTAATTTAATAAGTTATGAGTATAAATGTTTTTTAGATTTTTTTTAGATTTTGAATAAGAATTTAACTTTTTTTTTTTAAATAAGGACCGGTCTAAACCGCCCCTAGACCGGACCAAATAGGTCCGGTCCGGTCTGGTTTCCGGTCTAGACTTTTGAAAAAATCCGGTCCGACACCCCTAATAGTAAGGATTATTCAAGAAATGGGCCAAAACTAAAAAACTACAAAAATTGGCCCAATAGTAAGGACTATTCAAGAAATGTGTCAAAAACTCAAAAACCGCAAAATTGGCCCAATAGTAAGGATTAGTGAAGAATTAGGCCAAAAACGCGAAAACCGCAAAAAATGGCCCAAACTAGGCCCAATAGTAAGGATTATTCAAGAAATGAGCCAAAAAACTCAAAACTACAGAATTGGCCCAATAATGCCAAACAGTAAGGATTATTGAAAAAATGGGCCAAAAACGCGAAAACCAAAAAATCGGCCCAAGTGTGATCAATCTAGAAATTGGCCAAAAACACAATAACAACGAAATGGGCCAAGCTTGAGCCCAATAAGTGAGATTAATAAAAATGGCCTAAAGCGTAAAAACTATGAAATTGGCCCAAACGAGGCCCAATAGGTGACTTTAATCTAGAAACGACCAAAAACGCAGAACTACTAAAGTAGCAATTTCATAATATCTCATGAAATTACATTAGTATATAGTACAAGTAAAAATTTGATATGAAATCATAATATTACATTAGTATAAACTATAATTCTCGACTTTTTCAAGTTATAACTTATAATTCTCGACTTCTTCATACTTCATGTTATAGCGTAAGTATAAAGTTCAAGTTATAACTTCATAAGACTTCGTCATATCACATTAGTATATAGTACAAGTAATAATTGCTTAAGAAATCATAATATTACATTAGTATAAACTATAATTCTCGACTTCTTCTTATTTCATGCTATAGCATAAGTATAAAGTTCAAGTGATAACTTCATAAGACTTTGTCATATCACATTGGTATATAATACAAGTGATAACGTACTTCTTAAGAAATCATAATAATACATTAGTATAAACTATAATTCTCGACTTCTTCATACTTCATGTTATAGCGTAAGTATAAAGTTCAAGTAATAACTTCATAAGATTTCGTCATATCACATTAGTATATAATAAAAGTGATAACTTCTTAAGAAATCATTATATTACATTAGTATAAACTATATTTGATGAATATTGTATAAGGTATAAAAATCTTTAAATAACAATTAACATTATCATAAAGTGCAAATAAATGCCTTAAATCACGAAAAAATAACATGTGATTAATGTGCGTTAACTATTAACGCACAGAACTGTGCGTTAAATGTTATCGTACAGATCTATGCGTTAAAAGTTAACGCACAGTTCTGAGATCCGGTCCACGAAGCCCAATTTTTCTTCGAGCCTTATTTTGAGCCCAATATGCACGTTACCAACCCTAATATAGATCAGATCTGCAAAAAACACAAAACTAAGGGTTCATGAATATATACTCACATATATTTACCTCAATAGAGTGATGAAGGAGGGGGAGATAAAAGACAAGCTTGAGATTAGTGACTGAAGATGAGTGAGAAAGATGAGGTTCTAATACATCACTTGTTTGATTATAAAAACACAAAAGCCTCTACCATAAAATTAAAATTTAAAACAATATGATATATAAATATATACTTCTAAATTTTTTTTATATATAAAATTAAAAGATGAGGTTCTAATACATCACTTGTTTTAGCTCAGCCCAATTTTGCTTCGGACCTTGATTTGAGCCCAATATGCTCGTTACCAACCCTTATACTCGTCTATAAAAAAGCACGTTACCAACCCTAATACTCACATCAAGGGTTCGTGAGCTCCAGTTTCGCCGTGTAGAGGAGAAAACTCGACCCCGCGAGAGATTATTCAGCTTTTCGTGAATATTATTCATCTTTTTTGGCTTTTATTTTTGCAAGAGTTTATAACTTGTAATACAATAATTCATAGTCCAGATCCGGGATACCAAGTTGATAGGAGAGGATGGCTTTGTCGTCCAGCAGTGAACATGCCCCGGTTATAATGTGCGAGTGCAATTTCCCGGTCGTCATGTACACTTGCAACAAACCCAATCACAACAAAAAAAGGTATCTCGCATGCAAGGATTACATCACAATGGAGCGGGATGGTACAATGAGAGGATATCGTACCTTTAAGTGGCTTGATCCACTGTATGACGACAATGTTGCCAAGATTATCAGAGAATTGATGCTGGAAATAAATGATCTTAAACAGCTAAACCAGACCCTTTCAGATTCAAATGTGAAGTTAAGAAAGCAGATACATTATCGGGGTTTTCAAATCGATTGATGTTATAAGAAATGACCTTAGTTTGGTGCTTATTTCAGTGCTTATTTCATGTTCTATGTTTTCAAATGGTAAGATTATATTGCATTACGAATCACACGATTATTACATCAACTATTGGTAATGTTGATCAACTATACCAAATAATCTGCATTCTGACCGGCTGCCATGCGACATTCCTTAAACTCTTGCAATTTCAAAGCATACAATCCTTCCCACCGCAGGATTATTTGATCGCAATGTCTTCGCCATGCATGCGTAATGGGTGGTAATGGAGAATCATCACTGAGCGTCACCTATACGAATACAAACAAAAAATACGCAATTAGCATACACGAAATGATCGGGTACATCGAAGTACAAGTAGAGAGACAAAGCATTACCGGTATCCAGTGCTTGTGATCCCCTACGTGTGCTATCGCCGAAATTTGTGAGGGAGGAGTGAGGCTTGGTCCAGACGGCCTTATTGTTAAGCACAATAAAGGGTACCAAGATAAGACGACCACATCAACGTTATACACCGTGGCAAACACTAAACCCATAAATGGCATGTCCAGCCAATAATCCTTGCCGCAAGGGGTCTTCATATAGTTAATTTGAACCATTAGATCATCCCATGACCCTGGATCTCGTGTAAGTTCTCATATCGGCTCCCACATTTGTCGTTTGGCACGCAACTCCTTTGCCAGCGCGCTACGGATCAAGGGATATTGACCTTCACTCATCCCCTTTAGTACAACCAAAGACTGATATCCACAGTGTCCGTCTGAACGTACATCTATAGCATTGTTAATGTACCTAAACAAGAAGTAATCAATATTATGAACCCCAAAGTCCACCCAATAATGAAGCATGAGTTCTTCAGGCCACTCCGAGGGACCGACTCCCACATGGTCGGTCTCGATGTACATTTCTTCAACTTATGATTCTACTGGTTGGGGTTGGGATTGCATGTCCTCAGCGTCGATCACCACGAAACTTGCTTGCTTTCTGGGACGGCCTGGTCCTTTCACCTTCTCATTTGTCTTCTCATTTTCCATCTCCTTTGCCTTTCCCTTTGCCTTCGCCTTCTCAGACTTTAGTAAGTCTTCTCTTACGTGCTCATGTAGGCTATTTTCCCTAGTCGGCGACCCCTTTGCCTTGTTCTTCGAACCACTTGGCCTTCCCTTTCTACAGATGTCCGTTGGCTCCATAAACGTACTCCATTTCGGATGCTCTAAGGCAACATATATATCACTCACTTGCCATAACGTGGCTTTGTTCAACTTTCGGGCTTGCAATCGTGACCACTTCTCACACAATCTCAACTTTGGAACGGATATCAGAACATTGTCGTAAGCAAGAGCAAATGTTATTGGATCCTCTTCCCAATGCAATTCCTTCCAGAAGTCGTGAATGTCATTTGGAGTGAGAGTTGTCATCGTAATGATGGCATTTGCAATATCGTGGATGCACGGCAGCCCAAGGCAGTCACTCACCCAGTGATCATCACATACTTCTAAATAGTCTTCCTTGACTATCCAATCATACATGGACAACAACAAATCAAAGAACCTATCCAACACTCTGCAGAAGAGCCTTGAAAACACCATTCGTGCAAGCTCCGAAAACCCTGGATCATTGAACTCCATTGGTCGTGTAGACAGTGAGTTGTTCATGGTCGCCCTAATCGTATCAATTTGAAGAATGATTGCATGGTGGATCCTCACGATCACCCTATTAAAGCCGCCTCTGCTAGACCCCACAGTATCTTTCAACACACGATGCATCCCCTCAACCCTAACAAAACAGAAACATTTATTGCCTTAGTACGACTTTCAGACCCAATAGTAAAAATAATCAACTACACAATGTTTAAAGGATACCTTTTTGAAGTCCTCATGAAGAAGTGAAGAGTGTAATCCGTCCACGCTCTTACTATGCTTTCCTTGTAAGGAGTCATCCATTCCCTCTCGACGTATCCAACAAGGCCATTCTTCCATGTTGTCCTCAATGCTCTGAGCCTCTCCTCGTACCTTTCCTCGGTGGTCGAGCAAAAAAGTCCCCATCACTGGTTTGTAAACATATCGACTTTGGCACTGTCTTTTATAACCTTGTCGGCATGTGCCTTGATGTTGTTTCTAATATGGACCCAACACAAGAGATGTCTTACCGGGACGTCTTCGAAAACTACTTTAATAGCTTTGATGAGAGCCTTTTCACAATCGGTCAATATAGCCTTTGGCATTACTCTCAACTGCTCAAACAAGTTCCGAAAAGCCCTCACTATCCACCGGTAATGGAAAAACTTTTCCGCTCGGGTGAATGCATACGCAATGTTGAAGGTCTTGTGAATGTAGGTAAAACCAACAATCTCCACCAAAGGCATATCATACCTATTGATAGACATAATAAATAAACGTACCAATATTTAGTGAATAAAACTAACTAAAATGTAGCACATAGAAAAATAACTAACTATTATTAAAATGTATTACATACTTATTTGTCTTGTATGTGGCGTCGATGATCACCACGTCCGAGAACTTTTTCAACAACCGTAGCGACTGTGGGTGATCAAAACACAGGATCTCCACCTCGTCCCCTTTGTTCACATTCCTAAGAGGATAAACAAGATACCCGTTCTCTTTCAAAACATGAAGGGACCACTGGGTAATCGTCAATTCCCCACGATCCTCGTAATGGAGCTTCTGCAAAAAGTTGACAATCTGCTTCATTGTTGTTACATTTCTCGGGAAGTTTTCCTCAACTCCAAAACAATTTCTTTCGGTGTCTTGCAACCATCGCCCCATCTCCAAGCCATGAACTCCTCCTTCCGGGTCATTCGATCCATGAATGCATTCCCATGAAAGCTAGTCTGAAGCATGTGGTTGTGGGTACCATGTATAACATCCAAGACCCATCTTTGAGTAAGAGACCCTAGCTCTTTTTCAAACGGCATCCATATAGCTCGAATCTACAACCGCACTTCTTCGATTTGCATTTTCGAATCCTCGAATCTGGCAACTCCGGATTTTCTAGATTAACTTTCGGCCTCCCAAATCTCAGTTCACCATATCTATCGCATGTTAAACTAACGTCGTACGGATTTGAGGTACGTTTCACCAAAACTATCATAAAATCTTTTGCTCTCGCTCTCGCCCATTCAACCATTTCATCCATACTCTCCCAAACTAGGCCAGTACGAAATCGTTCTCCATAATCACCCCCCTATAATTATTTTTGATTTATGGATTATTATAGTGTCTACAATTATAACAAACTAATAATACAATAAATTTGCAAAGTCATTGATTCATAACCTAAACCATGATTTTTTTACTAAACTATATAACTACTAGTTCATGCCTAATTGATGGTTCCCGTGCATTTGAGCTGCTAAAACATAAATTCACCGCGGCATAGACTATCCCATAAAATGAACGTGTTCTTCCAAACGATGGACAAGAGACTTGTAAAAAAGACATTTTATTCATAATCAATGCGACGATTCTAATGGCGATTACATTTCGACATATCTTTACACGAGAACCATACACAGACCTCCCATTTTCTCCCAAAAAAATGGGCGATCCAACCAAAGGTCCCTGAAAAGTGAAGCTCAACGCCTATTTATAGTGTCCGAGTCCTGCTTGTGATTGTTGGCAATGAGCAGAGACATGTCAGTCAACGGTGACTTGCATGGGGTGACGTGTCGCGCGCGAGTAAGGCGGCATTCAATGGCGGTTGAGTTGTGGCTTCTTTCCATTGGGCGAGTCACATCACAATAAGCAAACAATCATCGCGATCTTTTCCAGGTTGTGCACGACTTGAGCAAAGGTCTCGCTTGTCGGTTGAGAGACACAAAGGAAAGAACAGGGTCGTTTCACGTGTTCAGTGTTATTCAAGAATAGCGCGTTCCATCACAACCCCTTGCCTTGATGATGAACGCGTGAAGTCATCAAGGCAACACATGGAGAACACGTTTAACTACCGTGTTTATTTTCTTCACTTCACGAGGCATCTCTAGGACGCTTCGGTTCATCCAGGTTGGGCTTTTGCTCAATGGGCCTTAATTAATTCGGCTCAGTTACTCCTTTACATATGAGAGAGGACAGAGGCGGGAAGACCCCCACTTCACCTTTCTTCTTCTCTCTCTTTCTGACAACACTCCGATCCGTTTGAGTTTCCTCCACCGCTTATCCGCCAGCAAACGCTTCTTGTTCACTATTCTTCTAGAAATTGCCCATGTAATTCGGCTTTCTCTGTTATCTAATTTTGATTGCTCCTTGCTTTTTTCTTGATTTTTCAGTGCTCTTGTTTATGACTGCTCCCCCTCCCTCTTTTCTCCCTTGCCGCTTTATCTTTTTGCTTCTCGCTTTTCTGGATTTATTTGGGCAACAATGGCGGTGGTGGCTGCGCCAATGGGTAGAGGTTCCACGAGAAGGCAGAAATAGGGACGGGGAAAGGTTGAGTGGCCTGATCTGGTGAGTTCTCGCACGTTACGAAGTGCAGGGGTTCGTTGTCACACTTCAATCTAGAACTCATCCTCTCCTCTTTTTCTCTTTTTTTTTTAGCTTGACTCTTCAAATTCCGCCTCCAGATCCTTTGACAACTTCACTTGTTTCAACTTCTTGTTGGTCGCGTTCTTTTCCTGGAGACCTTCATTTACCTTGTCTTGATTGCGCGCGTTCTTTTTCGTTCCTTGTGACTAAATTCTTTTATGTCAAGTGAAACGAACTCAGGGAGTGGTGATGCCTATGGCAGAGCAGTGGAAAACGTGTATAGAGAGCATGAGTCCGCCTCGACTCCCGAATCCAAGACCGCATCCTCATCTTTGAGTGAATCATCGCGTCAAACCAGAGATAAAGTTGCTTCCCAGGGGCGAGTAATGCGGGTTGAGAAGGTGAAGGGCAAGGGTGTGGTTTCCTACTTTCCCGCGGAAAACGTCTCTCAAAGCAATCCCTAAGACGAGGGACCGCGGAGTTCGAATAGTTTCGTGAGCCATCACTTGAATGCTGATCCTCCCCCTATTCTCGCGGTGATTTCAAATGAGATTTCTATGATGAAGAATAATCCAGGGAAAGACATGCAAAGTTATGGAATGACGACAAGTGTCTCACTTTCCACCTTGGAAGATTTAGCGCGATCAATTCCTTGGCCGATCGGGACAGAGCTCTGCCTTTCTGAAAAAAGGAGGAACTTTCATGGCGCGATATGAAAATTGCATGGTAGTCTTTGTAGCCAGCGTTGCGGCTGGGTTTCGCCTTCCTCTGCCTAATTTTTACCGCGATTTCCTGAGGCTTCTCAACCTTAACCCTACTCAGCTTTATCCCAACGCGTGGAGATACCTTAGCGGATATACGATGCGATGCTATCACGTTGGCCTCACTCCCGATGCGCAGCACATGCTCAAGCTTTTTCACCTTAAATTATGACAAGGGCTTCTGCAACCTCAGTCTTCCTACCTTGAATGTCATCACTAAGCCTTCCAACGTGGGCAAATGGAGGGACAAATGGTTCTTAGCGCGGTGTTCCTCTTGTTCAGCATTTAACTATAAGCTGTTTTTGGGTCCTTTCATGCGTCCTGACAAGCCAGATCAGAAGGAGATTGACGCGTGCAAAGCTCAATTTCGCAATGAAGGAGATGCCCTTGACTACAAACGCTTGATTACTCGGGAGAATTTAGAGAAAGCAGGGTTCAGTTTACCTCGTTCGACTGAACGCAATGAGTCAGGTGATTATCTATTTTTTCCTATTCTTTATTCTCTCGCGCTGTACTAACCTAGTTTGGCATTCTCAGGGATGGTGAAATCCGACTTCCTACTGAAGAGAGCCAAGAAGATCGTGGGGACTCCATCGCGGTCAACATCAGCGGCGGGAGCAACAGATGACCAGGCTGGAGAGGAGCAAGCATTGGCTCCTGTTTCTAATGCGATGATTACATGCGAGACTACAGCCTCTTTGCTACCCCTAGCTGGCCAGGTCGAGATAGACGCGCATGGAAAGAAGCGTGATGACACCTCTCAAGCAAGCCGCGAGGGTAAGAAATCGCGGTCGGAGAGTAGTGTTGACCTTGCTCTTATTTGTGCCTCGGGGAAGACCAGTTTTGCCACACCCGGGCCTTCTGTGGCAGACATGTGCAAGTTGGGCATTCCAAGTGATGTATGTGCCTTGGAGAAGGAGTGGCTAACATCCCTGCCCCTGCCATTTCTTCAGTTCGAGGCCATGAAGTATATGGAGATGGTACGCGATCCTTCACCTGCCCTTGAATTTTGTCATATCAACTCTACTTCTTAAATTTACCATACTGGCTTGATTTTGTAGGCTCGCCTCAGTATGTTGGCAACAACATGGTACTGCAATGCCTTAGAAACAAAATGCAAAGGAATCCGCGAATAAAAATGAAGTTTGCGCAAAGGTGGCCACACTGACCAAGCAAGATGAGCAATCCTCCGCAGAGCGCGACAAGGTTACTGCAACACGGCAAAGCTTTAGGAGGAGAACGTGTTGCTTAAGCAGAAGATTGAAGACTTTCAGCAGGTCGCGTATGAGAAGGATGAGGAGATAGAGGAGCTTAAAAAGCAGCGCGATGCTTCCAATCATGAGGCTGAAAGGTGGCGTGCTAGAGCGGAATGCGCTGTTACCGATTATCTCAAGTCAGAGGACTATCAGATCAAGGTAGCAGACGAGGTGGGACCCTATTGGGAGCAGGGAATAAGAATTGGAGTCAGACAAGCAGTGGCGAAGTTCGGCGAGATTGACTCCATGATCGTTTACTTCACTCCTGATTATACAAACCTCTTTGGCGAGCCTCCAATCGATGATCCTATTGAGGGAGATGGTCAGGCTATGGATACAGATGCAAATGTCGCGACAACCAGTGAATCTTTGCTTGAAGACCGCGATGCCTCTTGATTTTCACTAGTTATTTGTAGACTTTCTTCAACTTCTCATGATGTATGTTATTGCACGAAACACTTAATTAGTACGATATGCGGATGAATGATAATCACCTTTTTGAACTTCTATATCTTCTTAAGTAGTGGCAGTCCTTGATGAAAAGAACGCGATGGCGACTCTAAGCGAGCTTGGAGGATCTCACCCGTTAAGAAGAACGCGGTGGCAGCCCCAAGTGAGCTTGGGGGATCTCACCCGTTAAGAAGAATGCGGTGGTAGCCCCAAGCGAGCTTGGTGGATCTCACCCATTAAGAAGAACGCAGTGACAGCCCCAAGCGAGCTTGGGGGATCTCACATGTTAAGAAGAACGCGGTGGCAGCCAAGCGAGCTTGGGGAATCTCACCGGTGAAAAAGAACGCGATGGCAGCCCCAAGCGAGCTTGGAGGATCTCACTCGTTAAGAAGATCGTGGTGGCTTACATGGGATAGTCTAGTTGACCTAATGTGAGGACAGGTCCCCACGGTCGGCGCCAGTGATGGTTCCCATGCATTTGAGCTGCTAAAACATAAATTCACCATGACATAGACTATCCCATAAAATGAACGTGTTCTTTCAAACGATGGACAAGAGACTTGTAAAAAATACATTTTATTCATAATCAATGCGACGATTCTAATGGCGATTACATATAACAAATCTTTACACGAGAACCATACACATACCTCCCGTTTTCTCCCCAAAAAATGGGCGATCCAACCAAAGGTCCCTGAAAAGTGAAGCTCAACGCCTATTTATAGTGTTCGAGTCCTGCTTGTGATTGCTGGCAAGGAGAAGAGACGTGTCAGTCAACGGTGACTTGCATGGGGCGACGTGTCACGCGCGAGTAAGGCGACATTCAATGGTGGTTGAGTTGTGGCTTCGTTCCATTGGGCGAGTGACATCACAATATGCAAACAATCATCGCGATCTTTTTCGGGTTATGTGCGACTTGAGCAAAGGTCTCGCTTGTCGGTTGAGAGACACAAAGGAATGAATGCGGTCGTTCCACGCGTTCAGTGCTATTCAAGAATAGCGCGTTCCATCACTAATACCAATTGTTAATGGCTACAACAAAATTGCAATATCATATTAATTCATAACCTAAATCATATTAATGGCTATAATTCATAATAACTACTTCACACAAAATTAATTATATGCGTTATTTATACGTATAACTAAGACAAGAATTATTACTCAAACGAAAATTAATTCAACACTAATCGTGAACAAATCGTTGCTCAGATCCCAAACATCTATTTCGTCTTCGCAACCCGACATCCAAGCATCGTTCAATTCTTCGTCTGCTTCTTCATCTTCTCGACCTTGTACCCAATCGTATTTCTCATCTTCTCGACTTTGTATGCAATTGTTTTCCTCACTTTCATCATTAGGATAATACATGTTGAATGTTGTGTTTGGATGTGGAAGAGAAAAGAAATGGGCGTGTGTATATATAAGGTGAAAATTCGGCCGTTAGAAAAAATGACCGTTTGTGCGTTAATTGATAACGCACAAATGGTCGGATTTTTAACGGCTATTTTCTGGGCAGTGATGTATGCGTTAACATTACCAGAACAAATCTGTACTTGTAATGTTAACGCACACCTATGTAATTGGGCTGCGTTACAGGCTCAGTCCATGCAGATGTGTGCGTTAACATTACCAGTACAGATTTGCTGGGCTTTTTTTGATTTTTTTTTTCGATTTTTCCCTTTGTACTGATACTGTTATCGCACATATTTGTACTAGTATTTTTAACGCACAATATAATATACATTTAGACAATTTTTCGTGTGCACATAGATATCCTTATAATACAATTCTACTATAGGAAATGTACGTGTAGTAATGACTGATGACACTGGAAAACCATTTTTGAACGGGGTTCATATTCATACCCACAACTTTTTGATAAATATACCCTTTGTACTATTACTCAATGCGTACAAATATGTTTGATTTAAATTTTTTTTATTTAAAAAATGCCAGAATCTAACAACATACTACTACTCAATGTGTAGTAGTATGCATACTAGTACTAAATGTGTAGTAGAACCAATACTACAATTAATTGTGCAGTTGTACGCATACTACCACTAATTGTGTAGTAGTATGGTGGCCCCAGTTCATGAACAAGCTACCTCCCGAAACCGGCAGTTTTTACTAGATTTTGACCTGATCCGGTCTAGGCCAGCTCGACAGTTAAGCAAAAAAAACTTATAACTAAAAAACATATCAAAAACATCTCACACTAAACCTAATTAAATTACACTAAAACTTTTAACTTAATGAAAAAATTACCTTACAATTCAAACTTAGAAATATTAAACTTAATCTTATAACCTAGCTAATAAAAAGACTTTGACTTAAACATTCAAACTTTAAATTTAAATTTTATCTTATATAAAATTAAATTTAAATTTTAAGCTAATAATAAATAACTTAAATAAAGCTTAACTTAAGACTTGCAACTTTGTGGGATTTCTAGTTTAAGGGATTGTGGTTTATAGGGTTATTGTTTCAATGATTATGGTGGGTTGGATTCATAGAGTTTTATGGATTTTGGAATTAGGTTGTGTGGGGTTTCTAGGTTTACAGTTCTTAGGGTTTCTACTTTCTAGTGTCTAATGTTTATTGGCTTTATGATTTATGTATAGGGTTGTAGTCTCTATGGTTGTGGTTCAAAGAGTTTGGGTGCGTGGGGTTTATATAAATATGATTATCGGATTTCTAAGAAACAATTTTTTTTTTTAAATATATGAAAAAGTATATTTGTAGGAATTTTAAAATTAGGGGGTTTAGGGTTTATGGATTTAGATTTTTATAGATGATATATGAGATTTTTTTAGGTGTAGGATTTAAGGTTTTAGGGGTTTTATTTTTATTATTTTATGGTTTAGTTTTTTGTCTCTTTAAGATCTTAACATTTTTAAGGCATGGGATTTCTAGGGTGGAATTTAGGGTTTTCAATGCATTAATCTTTACTTGATTATTAGTGTTACATTAGTATTGTTTCCTAAAAAAACTTGATAATTAAATCTTTCAATTATACAAAAAAAAATTATTTACATAAATGTGCTTTTATGCAAAAATATCATACGCGTAGGTTACCTTACGAGTCTGAATGCATGCAATTTTTCATAGGGTAAGCATAGGGTCTTTCATACCCTACACAATTCAAATTATTTCGCATACTAATTCGATTTAGTATACCTATTAAAAATATTATAAATAATTAAAGTTTGGATTTTGGAATCATTTTGCTTTATTTCAAGGGAGTGGAGATAAACAAAATTTATTGGTAGTCAAATATATTCATATTACACTTAATATAAAAATTCATTTGTCGTATTTTTTTTGAGTTTCTAGTCAATTTGAATAATAAACTACTCCGTATTATTTATATGAAATGAGTGTTTGTAATCATATGGAATTTTGAAAATAGAGATGTTTCACCCCTCAAAACAAATTGAGATGTTTCACGTCAAGTTTAAGCCACTACGATTAACAACCTTTGTGTAATAAAATGAATATAACATATTCCAAGCCATTTAAACTTGTATCATAATAAAGTTTTGTAAACATTCTCATTTTAAAGTAAACTAGGATTGATGTGGCGGAAACACAAAATCCTACCTAAAAACGGTAAGTTTACAAAAAATTGAAACCATAAAAATCCATAAAATACAATAAAATCCAAGTGCCCTAAATCCTTGTAACCTAGATCCTAAAAAATGTTTTTTCATATATTATTCTAAACAATAAAAGAAATTAAATTTATAGAACCCTAAAACCTTAAAAATTTAAAAGTCGTACAAAATTGTTTTTCATATATTCTTCTAAAAAGTAGTTTCCTCTTTGCATATTATCCCTAAGGGCTCGTTTGGTATCAATACCAAAGATGTGAGATATCGCGTATGAGTATCAAGATATGAGTTTGAGTGATATCAAAGTATCGAGTATGGGTATAGACATGAGTGATGTTTTTGATATACTCATTCTGTGGGAGATATCAAAATAACAATCTGATATCACTCGTAACCATATTCTGATATCCATATCCGATACCAAACAACATATATCAATTTGAATCGATATCAAGATTATACCAAACACATATATGGGTATGAATGATATCCATATCCATACCTGATATCAATACCAAATGGATCCTAAAGCTCTATAAACCCCACACACCCTAAGTCTTTAAATCCAAACTATTAAAACAACGCTCATATAAACCACAAAGTCCTACACACTCTAAACCTAGAAACCCTTAATTTTAGAAACCTCACATACCCTAATCCTAAAAACCATACAATCCTATGGACCCTACCCCATAACCATTAAACCAATAATCCTATAAACTATAAACCATTAAACTTAAAATCCCACAAAATTGCATATCTAAGTTAGGCTTTTTAAGTTATTTAATATTAAATTAAAGTTTTAAGTTTGATTTTTATAAGTTAAACTTTTTACTTTTAAAATATACATACTACTACACAATAAGTACTAGTATACATATTACTACACAATGAATAGTAGTATGAAAAGTATAATTAATAAAAAATTATGGATATGAATATTATCACCCTTTTTGAAGGCTTTTGTTGGCGGTGGACCTACATTGTCACTTAATATTGGAGTTTGTGAACATCCACGTGTTCTCCACGATATACTCAAACGCCTCGGGAAATAAATTACATTAAATTATTTGTATATGTTTTATTTTATAAATTTAAATGTCGAATTTGATAATGTAAGTTACTCCCTGATTTATTTGTAATTAGCTTTATTATATGAATATCATATGCGAAAAAGAAATGTCGAACCAACCCGACCTCTCAAGTTCAATATTATTTCCGAGTATTTAAAAGTACTAGTTTAATTTTGTGTTTTATACGAGTTATTATTAAATAATTATTTATATATTTTTATAAATCAAACATTATATCAATTAAAATATCAAATAAGTGTTAGCCACCATAGGCAGAGAAGGAAGCATAGATCTAATACACACTGGAGGTGTAGACAGATCAACATAAGACAAAGATAAAGAGAGAGTCCAATTGGCCAAAGAGTCAGCCATAAAGTTACCAGACCGGGGTACATGAAGAACCATGACCTCCCAATTTCCTTCTCGCAGAAGACGACGACACTGATAAAGAAGATGGAAATCCGGGTGTGTGTGCACAACCGGCTGTTGCAAAAGACCACAAGCAATAAGAGAATCACACTCAAGAAGCAGACGAGGGATATGCATGGAGCGAGCTTGCTGCAAACCATACAATAAAGCCCATAATTCAACCCGAAGAGCAGAGCAATGCCCACATCGAAACGCGAAACCCCAAACAAAGGCTCCTCGCGAATCCCGAAGAACGCCGCCACCACTCGCTGCTCCCGGATTCCCCTTGGAAACCCCGTCCGTATTCATCTTCAACCATGTAAGAGGAGGATGAGACCACACACAAATATGTTGTCGACCACCAGCATCCTCCTGCGGTAAGCCCCCTAAAGATAACACGCCCCCTTTTGCAGACCAATATGCAGTAGCAAGGGCCAGCAGCCTAACAATTTCATCTGAACCCTAAAAAATCATATGATTCCTTGTTTTCCAGAAGTGCCAAACCAAGTATGCAAAAATCGTTCCCCATTGACTGTCAGTAGACAAATTATGAGAAAGCCAAGTTTTCATGGGCGAAACAAAGAAATCAGGACAGCGACAAAGAGGACCAGCCTCAACCCCAATTCGCCGGACAAGACCAAAATCACGCAACACATGAAGGAAACATAAAATTGAAATCAATTTTATGTTAAAAACATATCATATACAAATTATTTATAAATGCTTTTTTATATTGATTAATTTAAACGGAAATTCCGCGAGTTAACCCTCAGGTTTTGCAAATTCCGCGAGGTTCCCACATGTTTCGACTATTCCGCGCGCTAACCCTGAGTTTTCTAAAAAGTCTTCCAAATAACCCTACGTTATCTCCACCCTTAAAATGTGGTTAAATCATTATTTTTTGGAAAAAATTAAAAAATTGTTGTTATTTAATTTTTAAAAGAAAAAAAAACACATGGCAGCCATGAATTATTAATTAAAGAAACAAGAAAACAAAACAAAAAATTCAACACTTTTCTTTGCTGGGACATCGAAAAGGTGAAGACGCCGAGAGCGAGACGCCGAGAGCGAGACGCCTGGGTCTTTAGCGAGACGACGCCTGGGACTTCAGCGAGGCCGGGGATCGGGAAGACGCTAAGAGCGAGATGACGTCGGGGACGCCAAGGAGCGCAACGACGCTGGTGGTGGAGGGCGATTGCTTGCGACGAGGGTGATGGAAGGCTGCTCATCCGATCTCTTCGTCCTTTTCTTTGCTGGAAGGCGGCGCCACCGGCGGCATCCCAAACTCCGGCGGAATCGACACTCTGAACATCCCCCACGGAACGTCGTCGTTTCTGCACGGGCGCAAGCTCTTCTGCTCCAAATTCACACAGACTCAGAAGGAGAAGATGCACGAGTTTGCCGAGAAGCTCGGATGGAAGATGCAGAAGGCTAGCGAGGAGATGGTCGCCGATTTATGCGCCGCCGTCGGCGTCGAGAGAGGCGTTTTCAAGGCCTGGATGCACAACAACAAGAGCACCTTCGGCAAGAGGGATTCCAACGGGACTCTGTTGGGCCCAACATGTGCCAATGGAGCCAGTGCAAGCGGATTGGGCCAAGACTCAAGTAAAGGAGTAGGCCGAGAAGACTGAAGAGAGGCGTCGGATGTTCCTCGAACGCATGGGATCCGACCAACCCCGAGAATTTTGCCCAGAGCATTAACTGCTCGATTCAAGGCCAATGGTAACCCAATCAAACACAAGATTAGGACGCCATTAAAGCAGAAACCCGGAGATCACGTGTAGGAATAAATGGAGAATCTCATAAAAACGGTAACGGACGAAGGAAAGCATACCATAAATAGACTGTGAAAGAATGATCGACATACTACACGTCTATGAACAACACTCATCTACTCAGCTCTCGAAGAAGCCTGCTAGCATATCGATTCTCATTCAATTCCCCTGGGGCATTATCTGATTACAGCCGGTCGAACCATCGGAATAGCCAATCGGACAAGACCTGATCTCTTATTCCTCAAGGATAAGTTGTACTTTGATTCATTTCTGTTGTCATCTGATCAATACATCGTACTATAATTTTGCTTCTATTTTATACGTGGTTGATTGTTTATTTGGTTTGGATTTCTTCTATACTATCTGATCGACTTGTTACCCCGTCTAAGGCAATTTAGGTTGATTGATCTTTTCACTCCAAAACAATTTGGCGCCCACCGTGGGGCAACTTGCCGATCACCATCTCAAAAATCCTCCAACCATGACTGTCAACCCATCTACCAATACCGAGGAACCACGCCTCGAAGACAACCCCCAAACTCAAGGAAACACAACCGAAAACCCTACTCTTAACCAACTCCAAGAGCTTGCCCAAAAAATGACTACCCTCCAAGATGACCTCGCCCAGCAACGTCAAAAGACCGAAGCCTTGGCTGCCTTGTCCACCCAATCTGAGGCCGAAATCGCACAACTAACTCGTATGAGTCTCTTAGATCGCAGGTACAATCAATGGTCTCTGGATCCAGACAAATGCCCGTCCATATCAACATCCAGACGCGTCTTAACATGGATAGCGCCGAGCTGACTCCTCCAAGCGTCCGACGCCATGGATATACCGAGGGTACATCTCGAACTCCTTTGGCCAATCCATTTTTGACTATCAATGTTACTTTCTCCACACCGATTGGGTCAGCAGGAACCCGAATCGACGAACCGCAGGTTACCAATCCACCCGATATCCTGGCCCTCGTCCAACAGACGCTCAGTCAGCACATGAAGGCACTCGACGATCGCATCGCTAGAATTCCCGGAGTTCCGCAACCGATCGAGAAAGAGGCATCAGACGGATATGAAGAATCTCCGTTCATCAAAAAAATTGCCGAAGTCGAGATCCCTAAGAAGTTCAACCTTCCTAGCATGACGACTTTCAACGGCACCAACGATCCAGACGATCACATTTCTCTCTATAAACAAAAATTAATGACTGTGTCTGTTCCAAGGGAGAGCCACGAGGCTGTCATGTGCAAAAGCTTCGGCATGACTCTCGCGGGTCCCGCACTAACCTGGTTTATGCGTTTGCCTCAGGGTACGATCACTTCATTCGCGGACCTGGTCAATTCCTTTAAAGTCCAATTCGCTAGCAGTCGAAGGCTCGAGAGGCAGTCAAGCGATCTCTATCGGATCACCAAAGGTATAAAGAACCTCTCTGAAGCTATCTTAACATGTACAACAAGGAGAAAGTCGCGATCCCCCATTGCGATGTCACTACCTCCATCGAAGCCTTCAGACAAGGTTTGATCAAAGATAGTGATGTAACCTTGCCCGACGGAAAGACTACAAGTTCTGTCAAAGGATCCGATGAATGCGTAGTAGGGCAAAACAACTCTTAGTAATTGAATAGGGGTTGTGTTCGGCGGGCTGTAGGGATTCAGAAGTCTCCTTGGAGACCGGCGGACTGGTGGTGGCTGGCGGTGACACGACGGTGATGGCTCGAGGCGCGGCGGAATAGGGTGTGAGGGGCGGCTGCACTAAGGTGGAGAAGATGGGGGCAGCTATGAGGTGTAGGAGAATTAGGGTTAGGGTTTGTGTTTGGTTGCGGATAAGTGCTGGGTAACCTAATTAACGCGCCAGGATAGTTCGACTAGAAACGCGTTAATTGTTGACGTCAGGGCCCGGGTTTCAGGAGATTACTCGACTGTAAACAAAAGCTCTATTTCGACGTGATAGAAAAGAAGACAATAGTTCCTATTTATACTAGAGAGTTGACCTAATGGGCCGGACTCTCTAGTTACTAAATCTAACGGCCCATTTAACACAAATGGAAACCACCCAAAACTAGCAGCTACTAAAAATAGAAATACTATAAACATAAAGTACTAAAGAAGTAATGTCTAAACATAGTAAGAACTAGAAATAGAAAGTCTCCTAAATCTAGCTCGGAATGGCTGTAGCTATAGAGGAGTCTCAAGGCGGATGTCTCATGGCATCTACCTCCTCTCTAGCAGACATGGCGGACAGGGTCATATCACCCTCCCCCACTTGGTTGTGAAGCATCCCCGCTTCACCCTCATCAGGCTCGGGCTCCAGCTGATATGCGTTGTCCCCCGTGCGGAAAACCAATCGACGCCTGTCCTCGGTCGGCTGAGGGCGATGCGCAAGCTGAGTGCTCCTCCGAACTTGCAGCTCCTGAGGATGCCTGTCCACCCGCAAGTCCTGCAAAAAAGACAAAAAAACTCGGTGAGAGGGCAGGCTCTGACATAGTAGTGGGACAAGGAATAGAACTATCAAGGACACAAGGAAACTTGCCTAGAGGAGGTACACAGAGTAGCGATCTGTGTTCACAGGTGCCACGCAGAGGCGAAGTAGGAGGTATATTGCCGCCTGGACCGGGAGCTCGCTTTCCTGTCGTGTTCGCTTTAGAACTCGCAGGAGTAGGCAAACTGGTGGTGGAGGAGCTGCCCATCGGGTCTAGCGCGTCAGGTGGCTTTTGTCCCGAGACCTCTATCGCCTTCTGGCGCTGTCGGTCAGCCATATCCTGCAAAATCTCATGCGGAGTCATAGGTGAGAGTGTCATGCGCTTCTCGTGGTAAGTGAACATGTAAGTGTTCAAATACCCGTCGTGAAACACACGACGATCATATTGCCATGGACGTCCCAAAAGAAAATGGGTAGCATCCATGGCGGTAACATCACAAAGCACAGTGTCGCTATATGGACCAATGGAAAAAGAAATAAGACACTGTTGTGATACTTTGTTACCTGATCCGTCAGAGATCCACTGAAGGCCATATGGAGCGGGGTGCGGTGTAGTCGGGAGGTTGAAATGTTACACAACCTTCTCATTGATGATGTTGCAGCAAGAACCCCCATCAATGATCACACTCAGCGATGCATCCTGAAGTCTGCATCTAGCATGAAACAAGTTCTCCCGTTGCTCAGGAAGGTCTCCCTCCTTGACGCTCAGCACGCGTCTGGAGAGCAAGGCAAGGCGATATGCCTGGTCACCATGGTGGTCGGCAGTGCCGACCACACAGCCATCAGCATCGGTTGTAAAGACGCCTGCAGGGTCAGCCTCGACGTCGTCGGCATCGCCGTCATCATAACTCTCATAGCCTACAGAGACGGAGGAGAAGAGGACCTTCTTTGCATTAGGGAAATCTCTCTGGTAATGCCCTCTTCCCCCACACTTATAGCACTCCAGATCCTGAGCTCGGTCAGAACGAGCAGTCTCTGAAGTTGGCGGCTGTGGCCGGCGAGCAAGAGCAGGCGGGGCTGATTGTTGCGGGGTCGAGCTAGACGCAGTACCTGTGCTGCTGTGGTCATGTCTAGGCACACTAGAAGAAGAAATAAAGTTAGTGCCATAACCCGAATGGAAGGGTCTAGGACCATACCTGGAGGATTGCGAGGACTGCCATGGTTGCTACTTCTGACGCAAATGCGGAAGATAGAACTTCTAGGCAGTGTGTACGACATTGTTGAGGTCCTTGATCGGTAGCACGTCGACCTGACCACTAAAAGGCTGGTTAAGTCCAGTAATGAACCTCGTTCTCAAGGTTCTCGAAGCAACACTGACTCCAGCCTTGAAGTACATGTCTTCTAGGCGAGCAAAGAACTCTTGTGGCGAATCAGAACCCTTTCTAGCACGTGCTATCCTCGACCGCATCTGCTCCTTGTAGGTCGATGGCACATACTTTCTAGTCATAATATGCACAAGCTGATGCCATTCAGTAATGGATGGCCAACCCATCCGGTAATATTGCTGCTCAAGACGATTCCACCATGTCTGAGTAGCTCCCTCAAAATGTAAGGTAACGAGCTCGACCTTCTCATGCTCTTGGACGGTCAAGTGTCGCAGTACATGCTCTGTGTTCTACAACCACTCAAGGAAAATAGCAGGGTAATATAAACCAAAGAAGGGTTTGATCTTTACCTTAATGTCTCTACGGTGCATAAGTGGTTGGGCCCGACGGTCAGGAAATGGTGCTGCAGGGTCCTCATGGTGCTCGAAGTGACGAGCTGCATGCTGGGAAGGAGCTGCATACTGACCATAATGTGGTCCGGCATACGGAGGCGGGTCGCGAGCAGGTCGTCGCTGACGCTGATGGCCGGCGGCGGGGCGCTGGTGCTGGCGAGCCGGTTGTGGGTTGTCGTACTGTACAACGTTCCAATACGCTGTCTAATTCTGAGGCAGGCGAGGAGGTGGAACATAGCTGGTATGGTGTTGCTGTAACTTAGGGGGATCCTGTAATGGTGGGTGAAAACCATGAGCATACCCAAACTGACCCTCATCCTCTTCTTGGTCGTACTCATCAAATTGATCCTCCTTATCAGAATAGATAGGAGTACGGACACTCTGATGATCCTGAAATGCATCAACATCAAATGGCACAACACTAGATTGTCGGTGACGATGTTGACGCAGACGCTGCTGACGATGCAAACCAGACGGCTGGCGGGGTGGTCGACTTGTAGGAGGCTTGCGGGCTTGCCGATGTCGACCACTGGAATAAACCTGATTGTCCTCATGCTCCTCTTGGGAACTTTCATCATCTGCCTCTGCAACTTCATGGTCCTCCTCCCGGATCACGACCTGTGTAGACCGTCGTTGTCGACGATGCTGTGGGACGACAATGCTTTCTTTCTGCGACTCCAGGTGTTTCAGCTGGCCTGGAGTCGATGTGGAGGGAAGCATCAAGGCTTTACCCTTTGCCTTTTCCAGGGCTAGGGCGCTCAACTCCTCTGCCTATAACTGACCCTGATCAGAAGCTAATGTAGCGATCGAAGGCGGTTGCTGTCGAGATAAGAGCTATGCATTCTGACATTGGAGCTCGACTATCTGCGCATCTCGGACTTTGTTGGCAGCAAGCATCTCTCGTAGCATCTTCTGTTCAGCAGTCTCAGAGCCTGTATCATGGGTTGTATCACCTTCTGACATGGTACCTGACAACAAGAAATAGCAAACCACAGGAACAAAGCAAACAACAACAGCAAAAGAGAAATAACGAACAAGTAAGCAGAACCCAACTCAACAAGCAATCACTCAGGAAACTAATCTGGCTGGCCGTGTGGGCGGTTACGAGTTGGCTAAAGCAAATCACACAACAATCAACAAAATCAAGGCAATGCTCAGCAAATAAAATGTCGAAAGTAGATATGAAAGAATATAAGCACAGAAGCAAGCATAACACAGTCAACCAAGATATGCAGCCCAGACAGTGAAAGATATAGAAGACGGTAAATGAATCACTAGCGAAGACGGTAAATTGAAGGTGCCGGATTCAAGAACGGGATCTCCCTTCTTGCAATGCAAAGAAACACACTTGCCTTATTTGGCATGTATGGTTCAAATAATTTTTTTTTTGAATTGAAGGTGCCAGATTCAAGACCGGGTTCTCCCTTCTCGTACTGCGAAGATACGCACTTGCCTTATTTTGGCTTGTGTGGTCTCGGTTTTTTTTTTATACTCTGTGAACAGCTGTAGTTGCTGTACACAGAAACAGACCAATAAAGAAATCTGCGCAACACAGAAAATTGGCGCACAAACAACCAGAAATTTTGCAACAACTTCAGCAAAAAATCACGAACATCACCCATAAATTACAGCAGCCAGCACAACAACAGAACAACCAAACAACGCAGCAGAAAGTTTAGCATATTCACGAACAGCACAACAAGAATATGTGCACAGAAAAATTCAGCAAAGTAGTGATTCAAGTGGGAAAAGAAGGAGATTCAGATGATGCAGATTTTTGGCGCAAACAAGGCAAACACAGTTGCAAGCAAACTATCGAAGACTATATCCAAGCGGATCTACAGAAAACACATTCACGAACCAAGCAAAACACACGAATTTGCTGAAAAACTGTGTGAAGTGGTTCGGCTGTGCAGGAAACAAAAATGTTGGTTTTTGATGATGGCTGAAATTCTCAACCACCGAACCTAGGGATTTTGTAGTTTTTCAGATCCAGATTGCAAGAAAAAAAAATTGGTTCCTAGAGCAAGATCTAGGTTTCTTTTTTTGATGCATGAATTGATTTACGGAAGTGAAGGAGTGATTGAAAGAAGAGTTGGAACGACTTACGCGATTCGTAGGCTCTGATGCCAGTTGATGTAACCTTGCCCGACGGAAAGACTACAAGTTGTGTCAAAGCATCCGATGAATGCGTAGTAGGGCGAAACAACTCTTCGGAATTGAATAGGGGTTGTGTTCGGTGGGCTTTAGGGATTCGGAAGTCTCCTTGGAGACCGGCGGACTGGTGGTGGCTGGCGGTGACACGACGGTGATGGCTGGAGGCGCGGCGGAATGGGGTGTGAGGGGCGGCTGCACTAAGGTGGAGGAGATGGGGGCAACCGTGAGGTGTAGGAGAATTAGGGTTTGTGTTTGGTTGTGGATAAGTGATGGGTAACCTAATTAACACGCCAGGATAGTTCAACTAGAAACTCGTTAATTGTTGACGTTAGGGCCTGGGTTTCAGGAGATTACTCGACTGTAAACAAAATCTCTATTTCGACATGATAGAAAAGAAGACAAGAGTTCTTATTTATACTAGAGAGTTGACCTAATGGGCCGGACTCTCTAGTTACTAAATCTGGCGGCCCATTTAACACAAATGGAAACCACCCAGAACTAGCAGCTACTAAAAATAAAAATACTGTAAACTGAAAGTACTAAAGAAGTAATGTCTAAACATAGTAAGAACTAGAAATAGAAAGTCTTCTAAATCTAGCTCGAAATGGCTGTAGCTGTAGAGGAGTCTCAAGGCGGATGTCTCATGGCGTCTACCTCCTCTCTAGCAGACATGGCGGACAGGGTCACATCAAATAACAACCTCTACAATGAGATCACCAAGTACCCGTGAAGAAGCTTCGAAGATGTCCAAGCCAAGACCATGGCCGAGGTACGTTTGGAAGAAGATCGCGATTCGCGAAAGGCATCGCGCGGACCCGATCAATCTGATCGCAAATCTTCTTCTGACAATCGTCGAGACAGACGCCATCACCCGTACCCTCGTAATCGAAACGAGCAAAGTCAGGTAAACTCCTTCCAAGACAGGTCTCAAGACTGGAGAGACGGTCCGACGGTCCGACGCTGCCTCCCAGAGTTCAATCTTATAACTTCAATGTTTCCGTGTCGGAGCTCGTCAAGAGTTTCGACAAATATGGAAAAGAAGTAAGATGGCCCCGAAAGAGCGACCGATCAGATGCCAAGAAAGACATGAGCAGGTGGTGCGAATTCCATGGCGACCACGGTCACTCAATGGACGAATGCATCGCATTATGCAAGGAGGTCGCCAGGTTACTCGCGCAAGGCCTCTTACGCGATGTGATCTCAGAATGAGTTAAGGCCACCATGGAACGGCGAGATCAGGTAAAGCAGGATAAACCTCAATCTCTTGTCCATACAAAAATTATCAAAGGCAATAAACCCGAAGTATCAGAGTTCAGACAAACCAAGGTCTCTAACCTCCCAACAGTCACATTCGACGAGTCTGACGTTGACGGGTCGAAAAACCATCACGACGGTCTGGTAATCTCTCTGTCTATTGGAAATTGTTTGATACGCAGAGTACTAATCGATACAGGAAGTTCGACCAATCTCTTGACCTTCGACACCCTCAAAGGGATGGGTCTAAGTGAAGATGATCTTATCAAGAAGTCGACTCCACTAGTTGGATTCAGCGGCGAAGTCAAACACACTATTGGCGAAATCATTCTTACGACGTACGCCAGAGGGATAAACCAACAGGTAAAGTTCTTAGTTTTAGACTGTCCTTCTCCCTACAACTGCATCCTTGGCAGGCCCTGGATACACGCGATGAACCCTCTACGTACCATCAGACCATCAAGTTCCCGACCAAATGGGGAGTCCAAGAGATCAAGGGCGATTAGAGGATGGCCAAAGAATGTTATGTCACCTCCATGAAGAGCGCGGTCGAGCCAAAGACCGCGTAGCAATTACAGCTCGGCGAAGGATCCAGTCGATACATCGAACCAGAGATGGAAAAGCTCGACGAGATTACACTAGATCCTTCAAAGCCAAACCAAACGGTAAGGGTCGGGTTGGACCTGGACGACTCGACCAGACAACAAATATTGGATTTCATCCGATCTAATGTTGACTGCTTTGCGTGGTCACATGAAGACATGGTCGGGATATCTCCAAACATTATTACTCATAAATTAAATGTGGATCCGTCTTACCCCCCTATAAAACAGAAGCGCAGGAAATTCGCCCCCGAGCGGAGTAAGATCATCGACGATGAAGTCAGGAGCCTACTGGAAACAGGGAAGATAAGAGAAGTCGACTACCCCGAGTGGCTAGCCAACGTGGTTGTGGTCCAAAAGAAAAATGGCAAGTGGAGAGTCTGCATCGACTTCACCGACCTTAACAAAGCATGTCCCAAGGACTCCTTCCCACTCCCTCATATCGACGCCATGGTCGACGCGACAACAGGACACGAAATGCTATCCTTCATGGATGCGTTCAGTGGTTACAATCAGATCCTCATGGAACCAGAAGACCAAGAAAAAACGGCGTTCGTCACAAGTCAAGGTATTTATTGTTATAAAGTGATGCCCTTCGGACTAAAAAATGCAGGGGCTACTTATCAACGACTAGTCAACAAGATGTTCAGAGATCAAATTGGGGACACAATGGAAGTCTACATAGATGACATGCTAGTCAAATCAAAAAAGAAGAAGGACCACATCGATCACCTCCGCGACAACTTCGAGGTACTAAAAAGATATAACATGAAACTAAATCCTATGAAATGCTCTTTCGGAGTTTCGTCAGGGAAATTCTTGGGGTACATGGTGACACAAAAAGGAATAGAAGCCAGCCCAGAGTAGGTCAAAGCCATCATCAACCTCTGATCCCCTCGATGTGTCAAGGACGTACAAAAGCTGACAGGTCGAATAGCAGCTCTAAACAGGTTCATCTTGAAGTCATCAGACAGGTGCAAACCCCTCCACGACGTTCTCAGAAAAAACAAGTCCTTCCAATGGACAGAAGATCATGAAGTCGCGTTTCAAGGTCTAAAGAAGTACCTAGCCAGCTCCCTGCTATTGGCAAAACCCAAAGACGATGAGCCACTGTTGTTGTACCTAGCAGTGTCAGCATCCGTTGTAAGCGCGACATTAGTCAGAGAAGAAGACGGAAAGCAATCGCCAATCTACTACGTCAGTCGAACGCTACTCCCGGCAGAGACAAGGTATTCGACATTGGAAAAACTTGTCCTATCACTGGTAATGGCGTCAAACAAACTCAAACCCTATTTCGAGTCTCAAACTATAATTGTCCGCACTAACCATCCCATAAGAGCAATCATGAGGAAACCAGAGTTCACAGGATGAATGGCCAAATGGGCCATACACCTCAGTGGTTACGATATCGAATATGAGCCCAGGATTGCGATCAAATCCCAAGCATTGGCCGACTTTGTGGCAGATTTCAGCCCAACCCTAGAACAAGAAGCCGTCAAAGAAGCAATGCAATTACTCGCAACGGAGGAAACAGGTAAATAGGAGCTCCACACAGATGGCGCATTGAATGCCAGAGGATCGGGGTTGATAGTCGTGCTAAAATCACCACAAGGGGACAAGATAGCCCAAACTATAAGATGCGAATGGGACGCGACCAACAATGAAGGTGAGTATAAAGCACTTGTATTTGGGCTCATTCTGGCACGCGACCTAGGGGTCCAAGAAATCGAAGTCATCTGCGACTCCCTCTTAGTCGTAAACCAAATACAAGGAGCATACAACGCCAAGGACGACAGAATGATAGCTTATTTGGACGTGGTCAAGAAACGAATCGACCAATTCCAAAAGTTCGACATCAGACGGGTTCCCAGAGATTTCAATGCTCAGGCTGACGCATTAGCCAACCTAGGGTCCGTCTTGGATCCAAAAGAGTTCCCAAACATCCCACTGGCACACGTCACAACACCAGCTGTTCCAAGATCACCTAAAGATCTGAGCACACCGCTAGAAGAACTTGTCACACTAGAGATAGGCGATCGACCAGAAGAAGACATCATCAACGATCATAACGACTGGATGCTACCTTACGTCAAGTGGCTAAAAGACGACATCCTACCCAAAGATAAGATGGAAGCAAAAAGGCTAAAGGTACGAGCTCTTTCCTTCGACATTATAAGTGATGTCCTATTCAAAAGATCCGTCACAAGGATACTCCTACGATGCCTCAAGACTCCAGAAGTCAGACGCATCTTACAATCGTTACATGAAGGAGAATGCGGCAACCACACCGGAGGACGAAGCCTCTCGGGGAAAGCCTTGCGAACGGGGTACTATTGGCCTACAATGAATAGAGATGCAATGGAATACACCAAGAAGTGCGACGTCTGCCAACGACATGCACCCATTCCACGTCAACCCTCGGAATTCCTCCATCCGACTTTAGCACCATGGCCCTTCATGAGATGGGGGATGTATATCGTCGGAAAGCTCCCACCTACGTCAGGCCAACGAGTCTTCTTCCTCGCCATGACAGACTATTTTTCCAAATGGGTCGAAGCCGAATCCTACCTAGAGGTAAAAGATCAACATGATAAAACGCAATATCTTTTGCAGATTTGGCGTCCCGTCAGAAATCGTATGCGACAATGGCTCTGTAACACCCCCAAATAACCTCTTGAAAGTATTACCGCCAGTGACCTCAGACGTACTGTCCGATGTCACCCAAGGCTTTACCAGTTGATATAAATCATCAAACAACAATTATGATACAAAGTATCATAACCTTCGATTAAAATCATTATTTCAGCATTACATCATAATCCGAAATGCAACAAAAATACAAAAATCAGGTTCATTACAGCGGAAGTCTTTACACAAAACATATTTAACACAACGGAAGTCTTTAAATAACCATCAAAAGGGTCTTGATCGCACTGATCACCCGCCAAGGATCTTAACTTGAATAAACTTATCAAAAACATCGTTTGCCTTCATATTCGTTCTAGCCTTCACAGGACGAAAACTTATCTGATGTGCCGAATCGAACTGATGACACCAGCCAACCATGCAGAGAACAATTACGGTTGGTTAGTCTAATGAAAGACTAAGCAAGGGTACAAAGCAGAGTGGTTCGAAGTAGTCGTATTAGGTTAGACTCATCGCTTCTCGAATCAAAACCGATGACGATAGTCAACCACCATACTTCTACTAGAATATATGAAAAGACATGATCAAGAGAAGATTCTGGAAGACCAAGTCTTCCAGCAATCAATCCCAAAAGAAGACTCCAACGAAATTAGCCTTATCGGAAACATGACAAATGTTGGGAAACATTAACTTTTCACACAAGCGTTCAAAAACGACTTGATGTTTCGGCTCACGACCAACCTCACCGCTCAAAGCGGGTCCAGATTGGAAAGAGAACTTTACTCTGATCAAAGTCAAGACGAGCTTTCCTAGCTGCACTATAGTCTAGATGCACTACTCGCCCAAGGGTATATTAATTATGTACGACAACGGCACTTATCTTATTTAATTCCAAAACCCACATCATGTTATAAGCTTTTAAATCTCCCCACAAGAGATATCGGATCTCCTTACAAGAGATATCAGATCTCCTCACAAGAGATATCAGATCTCCTCATAAGAGATCTCAGAGGGAATAAATCCCGAAAGATTTGGCACTAGCGAAGTGCACCACCCTGAGTAAGGGCATGGTCATGACCTGAGAGAGTACTGGGGAAGAATCCACCAAGTACTAGTTATAAAGAAATAGCTAAACCCCCACAAGGTACATAGGGTTCCTACGAATACTCGTGCTAACTAAATAGTTCAACACAGTAATAATCCACATCAAAGCCATCGCGGCCAATAACAGATATAATAGCGTTGTTCTAACAGATATACAACCTATCATAATATCTGTAATTAATCACATATATATATATATAATAGCGTTGTTCTAACAGATATACAACCTATTATAATATCTCCTTTTTAATCATTTCACAAACAATTATTAAAACTATTCCCAACAAAAACAGTAAATCATTCCAAATTAATTAACAACTAAACAATTGATAATTAATTGAAATATGGAATGATGAGCAAGAGCGAACCGCCACTTGTCTTAGATCCGCAGAAGCTTAAGCAAAGCTTAGAGACGATGAGTTCCTGGGTTCGAAATAGGGACAGATCTGAGACCACAGATTCCTTCGGATCGACCCAAAATGAAACCCTAAGTTAGATTCAATATCCACGTATATGAATCTAAAAGAATACGGAAAGAATCGAAGGAGTCAAGCCTCGCCCAAGACCACACACCCACGAGCCACAACACGAACCCAACTCACTGCGGGTGCGGTGGGGTCCTTGCCGCAGGTGCGGCGAGCTAACAGAGGCAGAGGGGCTTCAACGAAAATTCAGAAAACTCACCCAAATCGAGTTGTTTGCTTTCGATTCGATTATGGTTCACTCTCCAAACACCTTAAACCTTCCAACACCACTTGGGAGTACTTTCTCCACTCAATGGAAACTCCGGCGAAAGCTTGGAAGCTTAGGCGGCAATGGAGAAAACAGAGGAGGAAGAAGATAGAGGAGGAGGAAGAAGACGTTCAGCACTCTCCTCTTCAGCTTTCTCTCCCTTTTATAGGCCCAGCTAAGAGGGGAACAAGCAGGGGACAAGCTCTCGACCAAGGGAGGTAGCCACTTGCTGACAACCGGCGCCACTTGCAGTGCAAGACGATCACGATGCAGAAGAAAAATATCCCATTGCGGGGTGTGGCAGGGTGCGGTGGCCTCCACAGACCGCCTCACAGATCGGCCTTCGCCGCGGGTGCGGCCACTTGACCGCGGGGTGCGGTCAAGGCCATTTTTCACCCTTTTGACCGTTTTGACTTTGGGCTAATCTTCTTAACCACGGGTTAAATATATTCGTACACGAACGACTATTTAACCTTGAACACATGTTAACTGTATTTTTTTTACTCGGAAAAAATATTACAGAGATCAAACATATTACCGAATGTCCGAACTTCTCTGAAATTAATCTGACTTGTAATACGGGAGTTGGAAAAATTCCAAACTATCCTTATAAAATGAGGGATATTACATTACCTCCCCCTTAAAAGAAGTTTCGACCCCAAAACTTGATTATTCTAGGCCGAAAACAACTCGGGAAAGCGTCTAAGTATATCCTCTTCAGTAACATCCAGCAAGTCCTAGAAAACTGCGCACCTTATTCACAACCTGAGGCCGCTTCCAAATAGCTACCGCTTCGATCTTCTGGGGATCAATCATAACCCTATCTTTACTGATCACACGGCCTAAGAAAGCCATTCCCTTAATCCAAAAGTCATATTTAGACAACTTCGCATATAGCTGATTTGTCTAAGGACTGACCCTCATGAGCCTCCTTGCTCGGGGAATAGATCAAAATACCATCGATGAAGACCACCATGAACTTATCCAAGTACTGGCGAAAACATCGATTCACCAGGTCCATGAAAACTACTGGAGCATTGGTGACTACGAACTCATAGTGACCATATCTCATCCGAAAAGCAATCCTCGGAATATCTTCCTTACGAGTCCTGAGTTGGTGGTAACCAAACCTCAGATCGATTTTGGAAAAGACTTTTGCTCCTCGCAATTGATCCAACAGATCGTCAATCCTCAACAACGAATATTTATTCTTGATCGTGACTTTATTCAACTCTCGACAGTTGATACACAGTCGAAACGATCCATCTTTCTTCTTGATAAACTAAACTGGGGCACCCCAAGGCGATGCACTCGGCCTTATGTAACCCTTGTCAAGAAGATCCTCGAGTTGCTTCTTCAACTCTTGCATCTCAATCAGGAGCCATCCGATACGGTGCCTTCGAAATCGGCGTAGTACCAGGCTCGAGGTCAATTGTCAACTCCATGTCACGATACAGGGTAACCGGGAATATCTTCTGAAAAGATATCCGAAAACTCACTAATCACAGGAATACCAAGAATTGATGGTTCGTCTTTCATGGGCGGATCCAGGTAGCAAAGGTACCCGACACAACCTTGTCGAAGTAACTTAAACGCAGCCATCACATTGATAAGCCTTCCATTATCAGCGTCATTCAGACCCTTAAATCTGCATATACAGTGGCCCCCAGATGACACCATCACAGTCCTTGCACTAAATCGATGACCGCCCCATGATGCGTCAACCAATCCATACTGAGAAAAATATCGTATGGAACCATGGCTATCTAGATCAAATCTGTTTCTAACTCCTTACCCTGAATGGTAATCAGGAAGTCTGACAGACGCTTGGTTCCAACTAAATGGTCACCATTTTGGACCAGCCCATTATATGGTTTACAGATGGCCCACTAGTGGCTCCGAGCCCAGGCCCAGCCATTACCAGCGTCCACTATTGCCATGAGCCGTTGTCCATACATCTCAACCCATCCTTGGTAGCTCCACCTAATTAATAGGCAGCCATCTCCAAGAGGTTGTTGGTGAGTCTTGAACACGAGACCTCACCCTTTACCAAGCAATGAAACACTAACTTGGTATAAACCAAAGGTTCATTAATAGGAAGAGTTACAACAAAAGGTTCACAACCTCGTTGCACACACAACTTAACTTACTACACAACTATCCAAAACGAAAGACTGGGTAACACCCAAATCAACAACATACCAACAGAAGGTAATAAACACTTTAAGCATATAGAGCATCGGGTCCATCCGCCTCATGCATCTCGTAAAGGCGTTGACCTTGACTTCCAGAAGCCACTGGGGTTCCCCTTGTTCTGCGCAGTTGTCTGCATTGAAGGACTAGGAGCTTTCACCGGACTGAACATGGGTCGGTTGTTCTGATTAACAGACACATGCCGTGTCTCATCTCCTTTCCACCTCCTCTGCAGACAGAACGTCTGCATATGGCCCTTCTTTCCGCAGCCATAGCACGTCTTTTTGTCCTTTAGACATTCATTGCTCTTGTGCCCATGCGTACCATAGTTGTAGCACTAGATCGAACTCTTGCCCTGACCCGAACGTTGCGTAGACCCATCATGAGTCATATCCGTTTTTGCTCGGCCAGATTTGGCAAAATCAGACGGTGGCACGGGACGTTTAAACCCACTTGCCTGAGGCTGGTTCTGCACTTGCCTCTGGCTATTACACTTCTTGGTCAACTCCTCCAGAGTCACCTCCAACTTATAGGCTACATCCACGTACTGCTTCAAAGTAGAGCATCCGTGATGCACCATCATTGGCTTAATATCTGGATTCATCCACTCATGGAAATACCAGATCTTTTGTTCCTCGCTGGATGCTTCCGTCCCAACATACTGCAGCAGATGATTGAACTTGGTCGTAAGCTCAGTCACTTTTAATCTATCCGTCTTAGGATATAGAAACTCCTTGTGCTTCTCTTCCCTCATAGCTCGGGAAAAGAAACGATCAATCATTTTTTACTTGAACATTCTCCAGTTCAAATCAGGATTATCAGCTAAACCGGTGCTTTTCCACCATTCACTAGCTTCTTCCTTCAACTGAAGAGAAGCTATATGCACCTTCTCAGCTTCAGTGCATTCTACATTGCGGAATAACCGCTCCATGTGGGAAAACCAATGAGCCACCTTGACTGGCTCTCCTTTTCCATCGAAACTGTCAGGCCTCATAGAGTTAACGGCCTTCAGCGCTCGGCCATAATTCCCTCTATTGTTGACCACACCTTCCTGAGGTACGTGGGTCTCTTGTTCCTCGAATCTAGGAACTACTGGGGGAACTGGCACACCTTGTGCCTGAGGCACGATCGGTCGCATTATATCTGTAAATGCTTGCATTACAATACCCCGAATAGCCGCAACTGCTGCTGCATCAAACACCACTGGAGCGTCGGCCTGAGCTTGGCCATTGCCCTCTGGATTATTGTGAGAAACAGACTCGTGTTCCTCCACAGGGTTCGCAACATTCCTCACGTTTTGTCTAGGGTCATTACTCGGCCCAGCACCAGCACAGATAGTGTTCCTCATGTTCACCATCTGCTTATCGATCAAATTCCAAGGATTTTATCACACAAATATCATCCCGATATACTTAACGTAATAAAATCAACTTAGAATAGATCAAACTTGGTAACTTTCATTGATGAACTCAGACCAAGTTACTAGGTTCTATAACCTCAAATCATAACGAGGGAACTGGGAATTCAAGCCTTACTGGAGATAGCGAAACTACCTCGGCTTCTTCCGAGTCCCTTTGAAGAGAACAGAATGCACTCATATCCTCCGGGTGACGAGAAGAGAGTTAGTCTTTCTAAATATGGAAGTTCGCTTCCCATATCAGACTAAAGAAGAAGGCACGACTATGAACGATGTCATTTCAAATTCTTTTTATTTTTGAAAACTCAGAGCACTCGAAAACATTTCTCAATTTAAAACGAGTAAATGATTTATAAAATCTCAACCCGTAAAAAAAATTTCGGCTATGATACCTGTTTTGGGGCAAAAAGATCAGACGACCTAAATCGCCTTAGACAGGGTAACAAGTCGATCGGGTAACAAAAATCAATCTAAACCAAGTAGACAATCAACAAATAAAAAGCAAATATGAAGTAGCGAGATAGTTTTATTAACGTGTTGATAATCGAATTAAGTCGGATTACAACTTATCCTTAGAGGGGAGTAGGTCAGACTGGATTCGACCAGAGATAACGATGTTTGATCGGTGGGCGTAGAGCGGTGTTTCTCAACGGGGTGAGTGGTGAAGATCCCCTGCTTATGCGTGCGTATTTTTAGAGTTAATTATGCATGAGAGTATGCTTTGTCCTCCTCTTTCCAGCCCTCCTCCCCCTCTTATCTGTTTCAATTCAAAATATGGTAAGTGCCTTTTCTTTTGACCGTTTCCTTGTGATCTTGCCAGATCTTGTCTTCAATGCCGGGAGTGACTGCTGGGATTCTGTACTTAATTTCTTCCATTATTGTGGTGCTTGAATGTTGTGGCCGTTGCTCCATCCTAGCACATTAATGCTCTGCGAGATCTTCGTGATTTGTCGGGCAGCGTTCGACTGGGGAGGCTTCGACGACTCCTCTACATTTTTCCCATGTTCTTCCAACTCGTCTTGGGCTTGGGCTTATCTCGCCCGATCTGACTTCCAAGGGAGATGCTGGGCCCAACAATAACCTCAAGTTGCTTTGGGCTTCGGCAAGGTGAGTGGGCGGAATCCAAGGCAACTTCCTAAGCCATGATCTCCACCATCCGTTTTTGGCGCGGCTGCCCAGGGCTACGTGGCGGGAGTTTGGAGCGTGATGCGACGTTTCTGCAAGTTCATCATCTCTCTCCATAAATTCGGAGCAGACCTTTAGCGATTTGACTTCACTATTCCTCTCTTGCAAGTTTCTCTGGTAGGTTTCTTCCGTTCTTCCACTATAGCTTTTCGATTTCCTCCTCTTTCTGTCTTAGATATGGTGTCTAGAGAATCTTCGGAGTCGTCGGCGACTCACTCGGACTCGCGCAAGGACGAAGCTCCTCCCCTCTTCATTCTGAAGGAGTCCGACGCTCTGACAAGCACCTTGTCCCAGGTGGAGCTAGAGCAGATCCTTCAGGTTGGGGTTTTTCCTCCGGAGACGGTTGTAAGGCTGCCTCACCCGGACGAGAGGGATGATGCCCGATATGAGGGATGGGTTTGTTTTTATGCATACCCGTTTCGAATTGGTCACAGGTTTCCTTTTTCTCCCCTTGTCAGGGACTTCCTGGCCACTTTGGTGCTAGCGCCATGTCAGGTGATGCCACAGGCATGGAGGGTTCTTAGGGTTTTGGATCTTGTAAACGTCC
This sequence comes from Rheum nobile, assembly GCA_027886185.1. Taxonomy (NCBI): domain Eukaryota; kingdom Viridiplantae; phylum Streptophyta; class Magnoliopsida; order Caryophyllales; family Polygonaceae; genus Rheum; species Rheum nobile. Next base: position 487,901 of record WOAB01000640.1, read on the forward strand.
AATCTGGGACTGGTTTTGATTTCGACGCCCTATGGTACAATTATTTCCTTGGGTCGAAGAGTTCTTCCCGTGTTCAATTGCGCATTCGATAGGGTCGGAAGCCTTTAGTGCTTAATCTTGACGTAAATGACAGCGGATGGGGGTCGAAGTTCTTTTTTGTCGAGCGTTCGTCTCTGGAGGAGGGGGAGAGTGCTCGTTCTTGTTGACGGAGTGGCGAGTAGAGAGTATGTATTTATCTTCTCTTTTGCTTGTTTGTGTATCTTAACTTTTTGCTTTAACTTTTCTTTTTTATAGTTCCTGAGGCGGAAGATCTGGAGGTGAATGCTCAGTCGGAAGGGTTGTCAAGGATTGTCCTTAGTGTTCCTGCGTCGGAAAGAAAGTTTGGCAATGTCAATCTGTTATCGGCTTCCCCTGCCGCTCAGGACGATATGTCGACTGTCTCATCGTCTCGTGTCAAGAGTAAGTTTTCGATCTCTGGAGTTTTCTCTGTTCCTTTCTTGCCTTGTCGCATGCTTTATGATCTTTTCATGTTGTCTGTCGCGTCAGCTTCTCCTGGTGGTCGAACAAGTGCTCGCTTGAGAGGGGTGTCTGGAAAGGTTGGTTCAATTAGTAGCATAAAGTGTAAGATTGTATGGATTGCATGCAAAGACTCAACAACGCAAGTATGCAATGCAAATCAATTTCCTTTTCACAATTGAATTCAATTTACTAATTTCATGCAATTGTGATCGCTACAAGTGATTAGGGATTCCACCGTCTATCCCAATTCTAGCACTTAGATTACTATAGATTTAAACCAGGAGATCAATCTAGTCAAAAATATAGAAATTTGAAATATGCTCAAGGAAATTAATATCAAATCCAACAAGGGATGAACAAGAGAAATGAACCTTACAACCGGGTTAACTTTGTGCTTCCACGCTAGGCAAAACAGGAAATTAGTTCTTCACAACCAATTCCAATCCAAAAGAGAGAAAAGAAATCTAAGTGTTCTTGAGAGTAAAAAGGAAGATTAGCCCCCAGGCTAGCTCTCTCGGCCGTCATTTTAAACCCTAATCCGAGCCCCTTAAATACCTGCTCAATTAAACAAAACGAAACAGCCCAACAGTTAGAGAAAATCGGAAGTTGTTCAGTCGCTCAGAAAACCGCAACCAACCGCGATCGCAGGGGATCGCGGTTTATGCTCCCCAAGGTTCTGCTGGAAATCTGCTAACCGCTGGTCACCATTAGTCGCGTCAGCTCGCGGTCTCCACTCCAGCAACTTCTGTCTTCTGATCACCAGCTTTCCTATATGACTTCGGGCACTGTCTTCAACTCGTAAGTGCTTCCAAAAACATCCACAATGCAGCTCCGCACCTCAAACACCAACTTACCTCCAAAACTCTGTAAATCCGATGATTTAACCACTTCTCACCTTTTCTCCGGATTACAGAAATATCCCATAAATCAAATCCAAATCTCCTCAATAATATGCTAATAATTACTAGTTGCGCTATGTAAAATACCGCTTATCACTGTCACGTCAGCTTCTCCTGGTGGTCGAACAAGTGCTCGCTTGAGAGGGGTGTCTGGAAAGGGTTTGATCGAGCAGAGGAAGGCGGCAACCAAAGTCGCATCGAGCAAGTCAGTTCCGACAGACCCGGTGCCTCAAGTCAGAGTTGGCTCCAAGAGGAAAGCGGGCATTCCCTCTGGCGACGTTAAGACAGAGGAGGTTCCTAGGAAGAGAGAGGTGACCGCTGAAGGGATCGACAAGATTGGCGCGGTCGGTCAATCGATCGCCGACCTCTTTCATGCCCAGGATCCGACTCTGAAGTCGGAAGTCGATGACATCTCTCCCCTGGATTGCATTGGTGAGGCGGGGTGTTCCGCGTGGAGGGTAAGTTGTTTTTGTTTGTGTTTTTTCGTTTTTCCTTCCCTTTTGTCGACTGAGTTTTTTTACTTTTGTTATATTTTCTTCCTTAGACCTTTCAGTACCTCTTGGGGGCATACTTTGGTGTCAAGATGATGGTTGTCAAGGCCGAGGAAAGGGCTGCTAGGTCGGAGTCTGCCCTTGCGTCTTTAAGGAGCAAGCTAGAAGGGGAGGATAGTCGCTGTCGAGAGGCTGAGCGTCGCTTTGCTAGGGAGCTGAAGAGTTGTCAGGAGGAGTTAGTCGTATGCCGAAAATAACTTGATGAGAGCCGATCGGGTGTCGAGGAGGAGGTGAAGCAGGCTCAGATCGAAGCTGGCCGGATCGCAGGCGACGTAGGCGCCTTTTATGCGTTGAAGTCGCGTGTCGAGATAATGGAGGAGTTTGATGAAGGCAAGCACAAGCTTTGGGATATGAAGGCAGAGAAGGAGACCATGGATTCCCTGTTTCCAAAGGGGAATCCTGGTTTAGAGCTCTTCCAACTGGCTGGCGTCGGAGAGGAGACTTTGGACGGAGATGTCGGTGAGGATGAGGCCCACTCCGGCGATGCTGAGCCGCTCGAGCCCCAGCCTTCTCTGGAGCCATCCCCTATCGAAGGCAATGTTGCTGCCCTCGACGCCTGATCTATTTTTTCTTATGTAGTCTGATTTCGTTGCCCTACCTGTGTGTGGGTTTGGATTTATGTGTTTTGGCGACCCGTCTACCATCGCTGGTCGCAGAGTGTTTTTGACAGATATTTTTGAAGTCCTATGTGTGCGTAGGCAAACAATGTGTTTTGGCGACCCGTCTACCATCGCGAGTCGCGTGTTTGTATAAAAATGTTCATACTTTTATTTGATGCAATCTGTTCGTATACATGAGATTGTATGTTCGTTCGTTTCGTACATGTCGTCAGACTTTCAAGGAAATTGTCGATGACGCTTTGTGTTTTGTATGTCGGTTTCGCCCGTGTGCTCCGTCGAGTGGGGCTCGCCGTATGTATGTGTTTAAAGAAGGCCTGTAAATGTTTGTGTATGTGTTAGTCATGACTTTATGCCGGGGAGGTAAGCAATATGTCTCTATTGCGTGAATGTAATAAGGTGTCTTACCTTATGTTTTGTATAAGGCAGTCGGTGTGCCAACGTGCCTGTGTTGTTCATCTCCCCGTGTTCCGATCGATCGTGTAGATGTAATGTAAGCGCTTTTTGCGGATGACTGGATCCAATGTGTATGTCGATGTTGTTCTGCACTCACGTTTTTGTAAGGAGGAGGCCCTCACTTAGTGTCGAATGCTAGTTTTTAAAGAGTAGAGATGCGTATGCGATAATAAGCGATGTATGAAGTTATGTAATGTCTTACCTCGTTGGTTCAGAAATGGTATAACTTCAGATGTGTCGCGTTCCAACTTCTCGGGATTGGTCGTCCGTCTTTATCTTCTAATTGATATGCTCCTTGTCCGACTACTTTGGTGATTAAGTAGGGTCCTTCCCATTGTGGTGCGAGCTTTCCGTCGGATGGATTCTTGGTATTCTGGAACGCTTTCCGGAGGACCCAATCTCCGACTTTAAATGCCTTGATCCAGACGTTCTTGTTGTAACTCCTTGCGACCTGTTGTTGGAACCTAACCATCTTGATTCGGGCTCTTTCTCTGATCTCGTCCACTGTGTCTAGGTTGTGTGCCAGCTTGGCGTCATTTTGCTCGTTTGTATGAAGGTTGCAACGGGCGGTCGGAACCAGTAGCTCAGCCGGGATGACCGCCTCGCTCCCGTAGACGAGGGAGAAAGGCGACTGTCCGGTCGCATTTTTTTTAGTAGTCCTGTCGGACCAGAGAATGAATGGGAGTTCGTCTGCCCATTTGCCCTTAGCCCCAGTGAGGCGTTTCTTGAGGTTGTTGATGATGATTTTGTTGCTGGATTCAACTTGTCCGTTGGATTGCGGATACCGAGGTATGGACGTGACCAACTTGATGTTCCATTGGTCGCAGAAGGCTCGAGTCTTATGACTAATGAATTGGGAACCATTGTCGCACACGATTTCTTATGGGACGCCAAATCTGCACAAGTTATTGCGTTTTATGAATGAAATGACGTGCTGATCTTTTACCTCTCTGTAGGCTTCGGCTTCGATCCACTTAGAAAAGTAATCCGTCATGGCAAGGAAGAAGACTCTTTGACCCGACATGGGCAGGAGCTTCCCGACAATGTCCATTCCCCACCTCATAAAGGGCCATGGAGCCAGAGTCGGATGGAGGAGCTCTGAAGGTCGATGATGGATGGGCGCATGCCGCTGACAAGCGTCGCATCTCTTGGTGTACTCTATAGCGTCTTGTTCATCGTGGGCTAGTAGTACCCGTTTCGCAGGGCTTTCCCCGAGAGGCTTCGTCCGCCGGTATGGTTTCCACATTCTCCCTCGTGTAGCGATTGCAAGATGCGTCCGACTTCTGGAGTCTTGAGGCATCGTAGGAGTATCACTGTGACAGACCTTTTGTACAAGATGTTATCTAGGATATCAAAAGAGAGTGCTTGTACCTTGAGCCTTTTTGCTTCTGTTTTGTCGTCGGGCAGAATGCCGTCTTTTAACCACTTGATGTATGGTAGCATCCAATCATCGTTGGTGTTGACGATGTCTTCCTCTGGTCGGTCGCCTATCTCCATGGCGACCAGCTCTTCTAGTGGTATAGTCGGTCCGGCGGATGTTCTTGGGATGGCTGGTTTCATGATGTGTGCCAATGGTATGTATGGAAATTCTTTCGGGTCCAAGGCGGATCCTAGGTTGGCAAGTGCGTCAGCTTGGGAGTTAAGATCCCTGGGTACCTGTTTGATGTCGAATGTTTAGAACTGTCCGATCAGCTTCTTAGCTACTTCCAAGTAGGCTATCATTCTGACGTCTTTGGCGTTGTACGACCCTTGTATCTGGTTCACGATCAGCAGGGAGTCACAAATGACTTCGATCTCTCGGACCCCTAGGTCGTGAGCTAGGATGAGTCCGAATATAAGTGCCTCATACTCAGCTTCGTTGTTAGTTGCGTCCCACTCACATCTTACGGCATGGGCTATCTTGTCCCCTTGTGGCGATTTCCGCACGACCCCTAGCCCCGATCCCCTGGCGTTCGACGCACCATCGGTGTGGAGTTCCCATGTGCCTGTTTCTTATGTTGTGAGCAGTTGTGTTGCTTCTCTTATGGCTTCTTGCTCTAGGGTCGGGCTGAAATCCGCCACAAAGTCAGCTAAGGCCTGCGACTTGATTGTCGTCCTGGGTTCATACTCGATGTCGTAACCGCTGAGGTGTATGGCCCACTTGGTCATTCGTCCTGTGAACTCGGGCTTCCTCATGATCGCTCTCATGGGATGATTAGTGCGGACAATAATAGTATGAAATTCGAAATAGGGTTTGAGTTTGTTTGAGGCCATTACCAGTGATAGTACGAGCTTTTCAAGTGACGAATACCTAGTTTCTGCCGGTAACAGCGTTCGACTGACGTAGTATATCGGTGACTGCTTGCCGTCTTCTTCTCTGACCAGTACTGCGCTTACGGCCGATTCTGACACTGTTGGATATAGAAATAAGGGCTCGTTGCCTTTGGGTTTGGTCAATAACATGGGATTGGCCAGGTACTCCTTCAAGTTCTGGAATGTTGCTTCGTGTTCTTCCATCCATTGAAAGGATTTGTTCTTCTTGAGAGCATCGTGGAAGGGTTTGCATTTGTCGGACGACTTCGAGATGAATCTATTCAGGGCTGCTATCCGACTTGTAAGTTTCTGTACGTCCTTGATGCATCGGGGGGACCGAAGGTTGATGAGAGCCTTGATCTGTTCTGGTCTGGCTTCTATTCCTCTTTGCGTCACCATGTACCCCAAGAACTTTCCTGACGACACTCCGAAGGAGCACTTAATAGGGTTCAGTTTCATGTTGTACCTTTTTAGCACCTCGAAGTTGTCGCGAAGGTGGTCTATATGATCTTCTTTCTTTTTTGACTTGACCAACATATCGTCTATGTAGACTTCCATCGTGTCCCCAATCTGGTCTTTGAACATTTTGTTGACTAGTCGTTGATACGTAGCCCCTGCATTTTTTAGACCAAATGGCATCACTTTGTAACAATAGATACCTTGGCTAGTGACGAACGCTGTTTTTTCTTGGTCTTCTGGTTCCATGAGGATTTGGTTGTAGCCACTGAAGCGTCCATGAAGGTAAGCATTTCGTGTCCTGCTGTAGCGTCGACCATGGCGTCGATGTGGGGTAGTGGAAACGAGTCTTTAGGACAAGCCTTGTTGAGATCTGTGAAGTCGATGCAGACTCTCCACTTGCCGTTCTTCTTCTGGACTATGACCACGTTGGCCAACCACTCGGGGTAGTGGACTTCCCTTATCTTCTCTGTTTCTAATAAGCTTTTGACTTCGTCGTCGACTACCTTGTTCCGCTCGGGGGCGAACTTCCTGCGTTTTTGCTTGACAGGGGGATGAGATGGATCTACATTTAATTTATGAGTAATAATGCTTGGAGATATTCCGACCATGTCCTCATTGGACCATGCAAAACAGTCGGCATTGGTCCTGAGAAAATCGAGGAGCTGTCGTCTGGTCGAGTCATCCAAGTCCGACCCGACCCTTACCGTTTGGTTTGGCTTTGAAGGATCTAGTACGATCTCGTCGAGTTTTTCCATTTCTGGTTCGACGTACCGACTAGGTCCTTCGCCGCTCTGTGGTTGCTATGCGGTCTTGTGTTCGACGACGCTTTTCATAGAGGCGACGTAGCACTCCTTAGCGGTCCTTTGATCTCCTTTGATTTCTTGGACTCCCCACTCAGTGGGGAACTTGATGACTTGATGATACGTCAAGGGTACCACCTTCATTGCGTGTATCCATGGCCTGCCAAGAATACAATTATAGGGAGACGGACAATCTAGGACTAAGAATTTCACTTGTTGGTTGATTCCTCCAGCGTATGTTGTTAGGACGATTTCGCCAGTCGTATGCTTAACCTCACCGCTGAACCCGACCAATGGAATCGACTTTTTGACTAGGTCATTTTCAGTCAGACCCATTTCTTTAAGGGCGTCGAGGGTTAGAAGATTGGTCGAACTCCCTGTATCAATTAGTACTCTTCGTATTAAGCAATTCCCAATGGACAAAGAGATTACCAGACCGTCGTGATGACTTTCTGATCCGTCGGAGTCGGACTCGTCGAATGTGACCGTCGGAAGGTCGATGACCTTTCTTCGCTTGAGTTCTGACGCCTCGGGTCTATCGCTCTTGCTTTCCTTTGCATGCCGCTTAGCCGCAGAGTATGTGTTTCCACATATGTTCGAACCACCTGAAATAGTATTGACGACTTTTGTATGGACAGGAGATGGGGGTTTGTTTTGCTTTACCTGATCTCGTCGTTCCATGGTGGCTTTTGCTCGCTCCGAGATTATGCCGCGTAGGAGCCCCTGCGCGAGTAGTCTAGCGACCTCCTTTCGCAGGGCGATGCACTCGTCGGTCGAATGACCGTGGTCGCCGTGGAATTCACACCATCGGCTCATGTCTTTCTTGACGTCTGGTCGGTCGCTCTCTCTTTCGGGGCCATCTTACCTTTTTCCCATATTTGTCAAAACTCTTGACGAGCTCCGACACGAAAACATTGAAGTTATAAGATTGGACCCTAGGAGGCAACGTTGGGCCGTCTCTCCAATCCTACGATCTGTGTTGGAAAGAGTTTACCTGGTTCGGCTCGTTTCGATTACGAGAATAGGGATGATGACGTCTGTCTCGACGGTTGTCGAAGGGGTTTTTATGATCGGATGGATCGGGTCCGTGTGAGGCTTTCCGCGACTCACGGTCCTCTTCTAATCTTACCTCGTCCATGGTCTTGGCCTGGACATCTTCGAAACTTCTACACGGGTACTTGGTGATCTCGTTGTAGAGATTGTTGTCTTTGACTAGACCTTGTCGGAAGGCTTCGATGGAGGTGGTGACGTCGCAATGGGGGATCGCCAATTTCTCTTTATTGTACCTGTTGAGGTAATTTCGGAGAGGTTCGTTATACCTTTGTGTGACTCGGTAGAGGTCACTCGATTGTCTTTCGAGCCTCCGACTGCTGGCGAATTGACTCTTGAAAGAGTTGACCAGATCCGCAAACGATGCAATCATTCCCTGAGGCAAACGCATAAACCAAGTTAGTGCGGGACTCACGAGGGTCGTGCCAAAGCTTTTACACATGACAGCCTCGCGGCTATCCCTTGAAATGGATGCAGCCATTAATTTTTGTTTATAGAGAGAGATATGGTCATCTGGGTCGCTAGTGCCGTCGAATGTTGACCCTAGCGATTTCTTGGGGATCTCGACCCTAGCGATTTCTTCGGCGAACGGGGATTCTTCGAATCTGCCGAACGCTTCCTTCTCGATTGGATGTGGGACTCCCGGAAGCCTAGTGAAGCGATCGTCGATTGTCTTCATGTATCGGTCGAGTGTCTGCTGGACAAGAGCTAGGATGTTTGGCGGATTGGTAACCTGCGGTTCGTCGATTCGGGCCCCTGCCGACCCGATCGGTGTGGAAAAATCGATATTGTTAGTCGAAAATGGATTAGCAAAAGGAGTTCGAGATGTACCCTCTGTGTGTCCGAGCCGTCGTATGTTCGGAGGTGTCGGCTCGATGCTATCCATGTCGAGGCGCGTTCGGACGCTGCTATGGATAGGCATGTTCCTAGACCCTGAGGCCATTGATTGTACCTGCGACTTAAGAGACTCATTTTCATGGGTTAGCTGCGCGATCTCGGCCTCGGATTGGGTCGACAGGGTGGCTAAGGTTTCGGTCTTTTGGCGTTGTTGGGCTAGTTCTTCTTGGAGGGAGGTCATTTTCTGGGAAAGCTCTTGGAATTGGGTAGGAGTAGGATTTTCGGCCGTGTTTCCTGGAGCTTGAGTATCGTCTTAGAGATGTGGTTCTTCAGTGTTGATAGGTGGGTCGATAGTCATGGTTTGGAAGGTTTCAGGAGGGTGATCGGCAAGTTGCCCCACGGTGGGCGCCAAATTGTTTTGGGGAGAAAAGATCGGACGACCTAAATCGCCTTAGACGGGGTAACAAGTCGATCGGGTAACAAAAATAAATCTAAACCAAGTAGACAATCAACAAATAAAAAGCAAATATGAAGTAGCGAGATAGTTTTATTAACGTGTTGACAATCGAATTAAGTCAGATTACAACTTATCCTTAGAGGGGAGTAGGTCAGACTGGATTCGACCGGAGATAACAATGTTTGATCGGTGGGCATAGAGCGGTGTTTCTCAACGGGGTGAGTGGTGAAGATCCCCTACTTATGCGTGCGTATTTTCAGAGTTATTTATGCGTGAGAGTATGCTTTGTCCTCCTCTTTCTAGCCCTCCTCCCCCCATCTCTTTCGAATCCAAATATGGTAAGTTCCTTTTCTTCTGACCGTTTCCTTGTGATCTTGCCAGATCTTGTATTCAATGCCGGGAGTGAATGCTGGGATTCTGTACTTAATTTCTGCCATTATTGTGGTGCTTGAATGCTGTGGCCGTTGCTCCATCCTAGCACATTAATGCTTCGCGAGATCTTCGCGATTTGTCGGGCAGCGTTCGACTGGGGAGGCTTCGACGACTGCTCTACGTTTTTCCCCTGTTCTTCTGACTCGTCTTGGGCTTATCCCGCCCGATCTGACTTCCAAGGGAGATGTTGGGCCCAACAATAACAGGTCTGTAACACCCCCAAGTAACCTCTTGAAAGTATTACCGCCAGTGACCTCAGACGTACTGTCCGATGTCACCCAAGGCTTTACTAGTTGATATAAATCATCAAACAACAATTATGATACAAAGTATCATAACCTTCGATTAAAATCATTATTTCGGCATTACATCATAATCTGAAATGCAACCAAAATACAAAAATATGGTTCATTACAACGGAAGTCTTTAAATAACCATCAAAAGGGTCTTGATCGTACTGATCACCCGCCAAGGATCTTAACTTGAATAAACTTATCAAAAACATCGTTTGCCTTCATAGTCGTTCTAGCCTTCACAGGACGGCAACTTATCTGATGTGCCGAATCGAACGGATGACACCAGCCAACCATGCAGAGAACAATTACGGTTGGTTAGTCTAATGAAAGACTAAGCAAGGGTACAAAGCAGAGTGGTTCGAAGTAGTCATATTAGGTTAGACTCATCGCTTCTCGAATCAAAACCGATGACGATAGTCAACCACCATACTTCTACTAGAATATATGAAAAGACATGATCAAGCGTTCAAAAACGACTTGATGCTTCGGCTCACGACCAACCTCACCGCTCAAAGCGGATCCAGATTGGAAAGAGAACTTTACTCTGATCAAAGTCAAGACGAGCTTTCCTAGCTGCACTATAGTCTAGCTGCACTACTCGCCCAAAGGTATATTAATTATGTGCGACAACGGCACTTATGTTATTTAATTCCAAAACCCACATCACGTTATAAGCTTTTAAATCTCCCCACAAGAGATATCGGATCTCCTCACAAGAGATATCAGATCTCCTCACAAGAGATCTCAGAGGGAATAAATCCCGAAAGATTTGGCACTAGCGAAGTGCACCACCCTGAGTAAGGGCATGGTCATGACATGAGAGAGTACTGGGGAAGAATCCACCAAGTTCTAGTTATAAAGAAACAGCTAAACCCCCACAAGGTACATAGCGTTCCTACAAATACTCGTGCTAACTAAACAGTTCAACACAGTAATAATCCACATCAAAGCCATTGCGGCCAATACTAGATATAATAGCGTTGTTCTAACAGATATACAACCTATCATAATATCTGTAATTAATCACATATATATATAATAACGTTGTTCTAACAGATATACAACCTATTATAATATCTCCTTTTTAATCATTTCACAAACAGTTATCAAAACTGTTCCCAACGAAAACAGTAAATCATTCCAAATTAATTAACAACTAAACAATTGATAATTAATTGAAATATGGAATGATGAGCAAGAGCGAACCGCCACTTGCCTTAGATCCGCAGAAGCTTAAGCAAAGCATAGAGACGACGAGTTCCTGGGTTTGAAACAGGGACGGATCTGAGACCACAGATTCCTTCGGATCGACCCAAAATGAAACCCTAAGTTAGATTCAATATCCACGTATATGAATCTAAAAGAATACGGAAAGAATCGAAGGAGTCAAGCCTCGCCCAAGACCACACACCCATGAGCCACAACACAAACCCAACTCACCGCGGGTGCGGTGGGGTCCTTGTCGCGGGTGCGGCGAGCTAACAGAGGCAGAGGGGCTTCAGCGAAAATTCAGAAAACTCACCCAAATCGAGTTGTTTGCTTTTGATTCAATTATGGTTCACTCTCCAAACACCTTAAACCTTCCAACACCACTTGGGAGTACTTTCTCCACTCAAGGGAAACTCCGGAGAAGCTCCGGCGAAAGCTTGGAAGCTCAGGCGGCAATAGAGAAAACAGAGGAGGAAGAAGACAGAGGAGGAGGAAGAAGACGTTCAACACTCTCCTCTTCAGCTTTCTCTCCCTTTTATAGGCCCAGCTAAGAGGGGAACAAGCAGGGGACAAGCCCTCGACCAAGGGAGGCAGCCACTTGCTGACAACCGGCGCCACTTGCAGTGGAAGACAATCACGCTGCAGAAGAAAAATATCCCACCGCGGGGTGCGGTAGGGTGTGGTGGCCTCCACAGACCGCCTCACAGATCGGCCTTCTCCGCGGGTGCGGCCACTTGACCGCGGGGTGCGGTCAAGGCCATTTTTCACCCTTTTGACCGTTTTGACTTTGGGTTAATCTTCTTAACCCCGGGTTAAATATATTCATACACGAATGACTATTTAACCTTGAACACATGTTAACTGTATTTTATATTACTCGGAAAAAATATTACAGAGATCAAACATATTACCGAATGTCCGAACTTCTCTGAAATTAATCTGACTTGTAATACGGGAGTTGGAAAAATTCCAAACTATCCTTATAAAACGAGGGATATTACAGGCTCCCAATTTATTAGTCATAAGACCCGAGCCTTCTACGACCAGTGGAACATCAAGCTAGTCACATCCACTCCTCGATATCCACAATCCAACGGACAAGCCGAGTCTAGCAACAAAATTGGCATCAACAACCTCAAGAAACGCCTCACATGGGCTAAAGGAAAAAGGGGCAGACGAACTTCCCCTCATCCTCTGGTCCGACAAGACCACCCCAAAGAACGCGACCAGACAATCACCATTCTCGCTCGTCTACGGAAGCGAAGCGGTCATTCCCGCCGAACTACTAGTTCCGACAACCCGTTACGGCTTCCAGACGAATGAGCAAAATGACATCGAGCTAGCACACAACTTGGATACGGTGGATGAGACCAGGGAAAAAGCCAGAATTAGAATGGTCAGGTTCCAGCAGCAGGTCGCAAGAAGTTACAATAAGAACGTTCGAGCCAAAGTCTTCAAAATTGGCGATTGGGTCCTTAGAAAGACATTCCAGAACACCAAGAATCCGGCCGATGGAAAACTCGCACCTCAGTGGGAAGGTCCCTGCCTCATCAAAGAAGTAGTCGGACAGGGAGTATATCAGCTGGAGGATAAAGACGGACGACCGATCCCAAGAAGTTGGAACGCTACACATCCGAAGTTGTATCACTTCTAGACCCACAAAGTAAGATACTAAAATCCTATCACTTTTCGTATGCTATTCGTTGCTACAAACTCAATTCTATTTCATAAACCTAAATACTTACATCTAGCAAGGATACGTTCTTGTGACCATAAGTACAGGACAACATAAACATACAAGCTGGATCCAGTCACACAAAAGCGCTTACATTACACTGACATGATCGATCGGAACACGAGGAGATGAGTACCAGAGGCACGCCGGCACACCGCATGCCTTATACAAAACATAAGGTCGAAACACCTTATTACATCTACGCAATAAGGACATATTGCTTTCCTCCTCGGCATAACACTAAGTCATGACTAAACGTAAACGTATACATTTGCATGCCTCCCTTTTTCTCACACAAACGCGGAAAGCCCTACTCGACGGAGCACACGGGCAAATCCGACACAGATCAAAGGCGTCACGACTACCTTCTCTAGAAGAGTCCGACAAAACACATAGACACAATACAAGATCGACCTTTTGTAAAACAGATTACGTCAATAAAAGAAAGTCTAACTTTTTTTACATCCAGGACTTCAAGCATTCTTAAAAAACATATTCTGCGACCCGCGATGGTAGACGAGTCGCCAAACCAGAAAATATTCTACCCACGCGTAGGTGGGACCGTAAATCATTCATAAAAAAAAATCAAGAGTCAGGGGTCGCAGCGTTACCCTCATTAGGAGTCGGGTCAGAAGAAGGATGGGGCTCGATCGGCACGGTCGCCGGAGTGGCCCTCATCTTCACCGGCGCTTTCGTTTGGGGACTCTTCTCCGACGCCGGCCAGCTGGAACAGCTCCGAACCAGGATTCCTTTTCGGAAACAAGGTATCCATGGTCTCCTTTTCAGCCTTCAGGTCCCAGGCCTCCTGTTTTCCCTCTTCAAACTCTTCAATCATCTCGACACGCGACTTCAACGCATAAAAAGCGCCTACCACGCCTGCGATCCGATTAGCATCAACCTTAGCCTGCTTAACCCTCTCTTCAACACTAGTCCGACTCTCGCTAAGCTCCCTCCGACAAACATCTAACTCATATTGGCAACTCTTCAGCTCTCTAGCAAAACGGCGCTCAACGTCCCTGAAGCGGCTTTCAGCCCCTTCCACTTTGGTCTTCAAAGATGCCAGGTCGGACTCTGACTTAGCGGCCCTGTCCTCGGCCTTGGCAACCATCTCCTTAACCCTAGAATACGCACCCAAGAGAAATTGAAAAGTCTGAAAAAAGAAACACAAAATAAAAACTCAAGACCAACCAGCCTTTCAAAGAGAGAAAACATGTGTACTTAAGACTCGACGAGATGACTTACCTTCCACGCAGAACACCCCGCCTCGCCGATGCAGTCCAAAGGAGAAACGCCATCGACTTCAAAGTTGGATCCTGAGCATGGAACAAATCGGCAATCGATCGACCGACCGGATCGATCTTCTCAACTCCATGAGCAGCCACCGACCTCTTCTTTAAAGTGCCCGCCACAACTTTCCCGGCATCAAAAGAAACACCCGTCTTCCTTTTCGAGCCGACGTTGCCTGGAAGAGACGACTCAGCCGGCATCGATTTACTCGACGAGGCCCTAGCCGCTGCCAACCTTTGCTCAATCAGACCCTTCCCATACACTCCTTTCAAGCGAGTGCTTGACCGACCAGCTGGAGACGCTGACACACCAGACAAGACGTAAGATACAAACACATGACGGAAGATACATGATTCAAACGAAAAACTTACACTTAACACGGGATGATGAGAGAGTCGACATGACGTCTTGAGTGGTAGGGGTGACAGACAACAAATTGACGTTCACAAATTTCCACTCCGACAAAGGGATCCCAAGAATTATATTGGTCAGACCTTCCGACTGAGCATCCACTTCCAAATCTTCGGCTTCAGGGACTACAAAAAAGAAGAGGTAAGCAAAGGGTTAAAACACATGAACTGGCCAAAAAGAAGTCAAGTACATACTCTCGACCCGCCACTCCGACATAAAAAACGAACAGTCATCCCCTTTCTCCAGAGACGAACGCTCGACGATGAAAATCTTCGACCCCCATCCACGGTCGTTTACGTCAAGGTTAGCCACCAAAGGCTTCTGACCCGGACGGATGCGCAACTGGACCCGAGAGGAACTTTTCGACCCCAGAGAATAGTTATACCACAGGGCATCAAAATTAAAACCGGCCCCAGACAGTGAATTCAACAGATCCAAAACCCTAAGGATCTGCCATGATTGTGGCATGACCTGACACTGCGCAAGCGCCAGAGTCACCAGAATATCCCTGACAAGAGAAGAAAATGGAAACGTATGACCTATCCGAAATGGATAGGCATAAAAGCAAATCCACCCCTCATAACGAGCGTCGGCCCTCTCGTCCGGATGCGGCAACCTCGCGACCGTCTCAGGAGGGAAGCCTCCGACTTGGAGGATCTGCTCCAGCTCTGCCGCCATCAGCATCCCCATTAGAGCATCAGCCTCCTTCAAAAGGAAAAGGGGGGAGCCTCGTTCTTGCTCGAGTTCGAGTGAGTAGCAGACGACTCGGAGGAATCACTTGAAACCATTTCCAGAACAGAAAGAGGGGGAAATCAGAAAGCAATTTTCTGAAAGAACTCTGAGAACCTACCAAAGCAAGGAGAAAAATGAGAAGACGAATTGAAACCACCAAAACCTGCTTCGGATTTATGGAGGGAATCATCAAGGCACAGAAACGTCCCATCACGCCGCGAGATCGTCGCCACGTTAGCCCTCGCCTATCGCGCCCAGATCAGAGGGTGGAGATCGTACATAGTGGAAGTTGTTTGGACTCCCGTTACATGGTTGCCTTGAGCCCAAAACAACTTGGGGCTATTGTTGGGACCAACATGTTCCAATGGAGCCAGTGCAAGCAGATTAGGCCAAGACTCAAGTAAAGGAGTAGGCCGAGAAGACTGAAGAGAGGCGTCGAATTTTCCTCGAACACATGGGATCCGACCAACCCCGAGAATTTCGTCCAGAGCATTAACTGCTTGATTCAAGGCCAACGGTAACCCAATCAAATACAAGATTAGGACGCCATTAAAGCAGAAACTCGGAGATCACGTGTAGGAATAAATGGAGAATCTCATGAAAACGGTAACGGGCGAAGGAAAGCATACCATAAATAGACCGTGAAAGAATGATCGACATACGACACGTCTACGAACAACACTCATCTACTCAGCTCTCGAAGAAGCCTACTAGCATATCGATTCTCGTTCAATTCCCTTGGGGCATTATCCGATTACAGTCGGTCGAACCATCGGAATAGCCGGTCGGACAAGACCTGATCTCTTATTCCCCAAGGATAAGTTGTACTTTGATTCATTTCTGTTGTCATCTGATCAATACATCGTACTATAATTTTGCTTCTATTTTATATGTGGTTGATTGTTTATTTGGTTTGGATTTGTTCTATACTATCTGATCGACTCGTTACCCCGTCTAAGGCGATTTAGGTTGATTGATATTTTCGCTCCAAAACAGACTCCACACCTCGGAATCACCGATGGAGCCACCAATCCTGCCGCCGGAACCTTTGCCGTCGGTGCCAACAACGGAAGAAGCAGTAACAGCGGCAGCCATGGATACAACAAGAACGGTGATGCCACATATGGGTCTTCAACTTCTTCCTGATTATTGGGAGATATTATTGTTATTCTATTTTAGGATAGAATATCTTGTGAATATCTTCTCTATCTTTTCCTTGTAGATATATTTGTATCTCTCTATATAATCAGCCCCAGAGAGCCTTAATAAATCAGAGGAAAATTCTCCCACATTATCTTCTTTCATGGTATCGGAGCTAGGTTATTCACAAACCTAAATTTTTCTCTCTCTCCTAGCTGTCGTTCGGTTCTTCTTCACCGAACCAACCATCTCTATTTTCAATCATGCCCGGCGATGATCCAGTGCCAAAGGCTACGGGACCACACCTCTCCGTTCTACCTTCATCCGTCCGATCACCCGGGCTTGTCCATCTGTCCAGTGATCTTGAAGGGAGACAATAATCAAGAGTGGGCTATAACAATGTGCAACGCCTTTCGGGCCAAGGGCAAACTTGGATTCATCGACGGCCGCATCACCAAACCAGCCGACGACGCCAACACCATTGACGACTGGTGGAGCGTTAATTTAATGTTGATCGGCTGGATCACGCAGTCCATCGATCCGTTTCTTCGGTCCTCTCTCACCTACTCAGATACATTCATGAGTTATGGGAGGATCTCGCTCAACGGTTCTCGGTCGGTAACGGACTCAGAATCCTGCAGCTTCGTTCGGATATTGCCCGGTGTCGCCAAAGCGGACAGACGGTGGCTGCCTACTACAACCTTTTGAAGAAGCTTTGGGATGAACTCTCCACCTATATTCCTCCCGAGGCCTGCTCTTGCGGCAAGTGTTCATGCAACATCAACTCTAAACTCACCACTGTCCGTGATGCCGAGCACCTGCACCAGTTTCTCATGGGTCTTGACGATGACGTATTTGGCACGTTACGTTCGAATGTCATGGCCCAGGAACCGCCCCCTCCACTCAATCGCGTGTACTCACTCTCCATTCAAAAAGAACGCCACAAAACTGTGGTCAAGGAACGTGAGGCCAAGAATGACGCTATGGATTTTTACGCACAATCGAGAATGTCATTTAGCCGTCCACAGACCTCTGATCAATAGTCCTCGAACAGCCCGCAATGCACTCACTGCAACCGGTTTGGCCACGACATCACAAAATGTTACAAGCTCCATGGCTATCCCGAAGGCTGGGTCCCTCGTCCATCCGGTCGCGGCTCTTCGGGACAACAACCTCTGCCTCCATCACAACAAGCCGATCGTGGGTGTGGATGCGGGTCTGCAGGAGTGGCCAATGCAGCCCAACAACCATATTCGAACACTGGTCCAGGCACTCTCACTAGCTAGGACAAGGCTGCGTTCGGGACTGCCTTTTCCTCTGATCACTGGAAGTCAGTCTTGAACATGTTGTCTTCTATGGAAAACAAGTCCGACGCTGCTGACACTGATTCTGGTAATCGAAACTCTTGGATTTTAGACACTGACGCTTCTTTTCATATGATTAGGAATCGCAATCTCCTTCATGACATTGTTTCCATCTCTCCTATCACTATCAAGCTTCCAGATAATCGGCACACCACCGCTCTCTATGAGGGCTCGTTAACTCTATCACTTGATGCGCGACTTGATCATGTTTTATTGATTCCTTGCTTAGATTGCAATCTCATATCCTTTTCTCAACTTACTAGTAATACTCAATGTGTTGTAACTCTGACAAATAAGTTGTGTATCATTTAGGAACGCACTTCGAGGACGGTGATTGGTGTGGGTGAGCAACGGGGAGGGGTCTGCTGGATGCGCATGATAGGCTCCATGGCTCGGGCTTATCACACTTCAGCTTCGTCGACCTCCAGCTCTACAACGCTCTGGCATCAACGCCTTGGTCATCCGTCTGCGTCTGTTTTGTCGCTTTTTCCTTTTACCCGTACCTCTAGTCTCAGCTCTAAGGATACATCTTGTGAAGTTTATTTCAAAGCCCCGGCAACGGCGCCAATTTGATAGGGGAAATAGTCGTCGTATCACCTAATCAAATAAATCCTAGTAAACCTAAACAAGTAGTTAGGGCAAGCAAGGGTCGAATCCACAAGGAGGAAGGGATTAATCTATGTGTTGTTCACATGCAATAGTAACAAGAGGGGGGTTTTGTAGTTGGTTGGTTGCAAACAAAACAAAGTAGAATGGATGAAATATCAAGAGAGAAAAACACTTAGCCAAGTAATGTCCACATAAGTCATTCAAAGGTTGTTCATAGATTAAGTCCTATCTTCCTATTCGGTTATTCCTGTCCCGATCTTATGTAAATTCAGAGGGAAACCTTCCACAAAGAACCCTTACTAATGAATAACCCTAGTACCACTAAAGGTTCAACCCAAAGGCAGCAATGCATATAAGAATTAACCAGGATACACAGAACGCTCGCTCAGATGCATTTACCATGTAATTATCTCTCCCTACAATAGAACAATTTCAACCAGAGCATGTAAATTGTAGTTGCTACAGTAGAATAGGACGTTAGCCCAACAGTTTCCTAATCCTAGCAATATGAAAATCACCAATAACAACTAGTTACGCGGGCTAGTGCAATTAATGAAATCCAATGGAATAAGCTTAGAAGAGATAATATAACTCAATAGGAATAAATAGATAGGAACAAAACCTCACAACCAGATGAATAAACTCATGCTTCCATTGCCGGACTAAGCCAAAGAGGCTTAGCTCCTCATAGACATGGTGAAAACTTCAAAGGAAAAGAAAACAACGATGAATGAAAATTGCAACTAAAGTGTGGAAGATTTTAACCCTAATGCTAAAAGAAAGTATTTATAGGGCTCTAACAAAATGACCTAGCCTATTAAAAAACTAACTAAATTAAAAATAAGAAAAAAGGGAAAAAGAAATCTGAAAAGATAAGCTCAGGAAAAGACGCAGCTTTCGGCGCTGATGACCCGCGATCGCGGCCCAAGACCCGCGATCGCGGTTAATGCTCGATTTTCAGCTTCTGCACCACTTTCGTAAAAACTTAATAACTTTTGATTCCCAACTCGGATTGCGCTCATATTTTGGGGACTTATAGTAGACTTCAAGATCTAACTCCTCGAATTGGAATCACTGCATTTGGACATCTGAGTAGAGAGAACGAATCAATTTAATTCAGCACATTGTTCTTCTACTCTCGTGTGGACTCTCTCCTTGGTTCTTCTTCGTCTCCTCAGTGGTCAACTTCTCTTCCTCTGGATATCTTCAATTTGCTTCTCCAGACCACCAAATCCACACTTCTCCTCTCTAACTCCATACTCCTTGGTGGCTCTATATCCCGAATCTTCAAATGTACTCCAATAAGCTCAAAACACCAATCTTCGCCCCCAAACACCATGCACATGAATGTGTCTAAATCTACCCGAATGGCACCAATAAAACCCTCTAATAACTCTTAGTTAAGCCCTACAAAGTAGTGCTTATCAAACTTTCCCATGCTTAGACCTTTGCTCGTCCTCGAGTAAACTAAAAGAAAGTCTACTCCTCCAATGCAGCACCCAAGGTCTCAAGAAGCATATCCTCCAACTAAGAGTTACCTAACCCATGTCAAGCTCCTGGCACCAATCTCATATACAATACATCCACAACTCAACAAGCTTGAGGGCAAGCAGAGTACTTCCCCCAAGCTCAACCCGGACATCCAATGGTGTAAAGTGACCTCTAATCCTAGCCTCCATCTATGACTCCTTATGCCTCCCAGAGTGACCTACCCGACAATCCTTCTTTGTCTCCTCTTCTTATGTCGCCCCTCCAGGTAAAATGAGATCCTAAAATCACTCCTCTTCTTTTTACTCAGTTTGCCTAGGAGTCCTTTCGGGTTTTCATCCTAGCCGCTCATATTTTTTTCATAGATGTGCTCACATATGCTCACGTCACTCAGACACCTTTTTACCCCAGCCTAGCGCTGGTCCGGGCCACCTGCTTATTACCCAAGCCGCCCTTTCGGGTTTTCGACTTGTCCCAGGATTTTCATGTATGTCTTTTTTTTTCTTTTTTTTTCTTTTTGACTTTTTCTAATTTTTCTTTTTTTTCTTCAAAAGGGAATGCGAACAATGGATAATGCTGAATGGAAATAACAATGCTGAAATCGAAACTAAGTTACAAGATAGATAGCAAGTACTTTCTACTCCCCCATGCTTGAATCATGCATTGTCCTCAATGTATGGAAGACAAAGAAAAAATTGAGGAGAAGAAAGAAAGAACTCACTAAGCATACGCCGGGGTGGTAATCTTCGTCAATAGGAAGGTATTCAGGGATGTAGGGATCCCCATAAACTTCATCACCACTTCAACAGTCGAACTTCCCAAGAGATAAATCATGGAATGCTGGAACTCCGAACTCAGTATGCACAGGTGGTGACGCACAGGTGAAGACGTACTGCAGGGAACAACAACAATGGATGGATCAAGGGTACACCGGTTGTTGCTCGCGAACATGATGAAGAAAGACCGCCTCAGAACTGCCATGAATGAACCGCCATAGATAAATCGCCATGGAAGGAACACCGTGGAGGAACCGCGATTGCGACAGTGAAGGCCGCGATTGCGGGTAACGTACGACTTTTTTTTTTTTATAGAATTTTTTAGAATTTTTTTTACCGATGTGCAGTAACCCAGCGATCGCGGGTGAACAGTACCCGCGATCGCGGTTTGTTTTTTTTTTTTAAATTTTTTTTTTCGACTAACCCTAATTCGCGGCGCGCCGTGGGCCCGCGATCGTGGGTTTTGTGCCGCGATCGCGGTTTTTGCTCGACTTTCTCCGGCCGCGATCGCGGGTGTTATGCCGCGGTCGCGGTTTCTTCTCGGCTTTCCTGCGTGGTGTAGTCGAAAACAAAAACAAAAACAAAGCGAAAACACACCAAAATAATGTGAGAACAAAGAAAGAAAGACAAAGGAAAAAAATACATACCTCGGGTTGCCTCCCGGACAGCGCCTTAGTTATTGTCATGGCTTGACATACTACTCATCCTCCTCAACTAGAGTTGCTCACAACAACGGAACTCCTGGGGCCTGGATCAGGCGGATGCCTCTTTATATGCTCAATGTTGAGCATTGCCCCCAGTCTCCTGCACTTCGTGATGGATGGAGTGCTGTTCATATCTATGAATGCACTTGCCATCTTCAGAAATGGTCTGCCCAGCATCTCAGGGGCTGCATATATGTCATGCCCCGTGCCCAGCGTATAAAAATCAGCCACTTGGATCAATGCTTCCTTTTTGTGCCTCCCTTTTGGCTTCTTCTTGATGTTGCCCAACACCCTTAAAAATTTTGGGCAACGAGGGGTGCTGTATGCCAGAGCGACCAGAGGAACGTTCGCCTTGCGGCTACTGAAGGTGTCAAATAAACCTTGGTTGTTCTTCACCATTCTGGTGTCCTTCAGAGCCACAGGGAAGGGTGTAACGGGGTCCAGCAAGACAAGTGGGAGAGAGTTTAGATGCACATACTCATCATAGGGATCTTTGAGAGGGTCGGGGACGATTTCGGGAAAAACAGCCGCTTCTGGGGAAGAACCGCGATTGCGGTTGGTAGGTCGCGGTCGCGGTGACGTCAAATCCTTGAGATTTCCCACAGTGATCAGGCCGCGATCGCGGTCTTCGGACCACGGTCGCGGTTTACTCTCGACTTCTGGCCAATTTAATTCAGCGAAGGAGCCGCGATCACGGTTGGTAGGTCGCGGTCGCGGTTCCTGTTCGTCGGCTTCTTTCTCGCTCTCGACCTCTTTTTCTTCATGAGGTACCTCCATACTCTCCTGGACTTCCTCCTCAGTGACCCTTTTAGCCTCGTTCTCAGCCCTGCACCTCAGTGGCACATCACATACAGTCTCTTGTGTATTTTCTGCTGCAGGGACTTGAGATATTTCGGACTTCAACTTCATCAACACTTGATTCAGTTGGTTCAACCGGCTCTGGATACTGGGGGTCGCCTCTTGCTGCTGTTGGGCTACCATTTCTACTCTTTTTCCCAACAAAGGAACATTCTGAACCATCGTTGTATTCATTGAGGACATGTTCTGAGCCAGGGTTGCAATGTTTTGCGCCAAAGTGTTGAGTGCGTCTGCACCGGGCACATACAAACTTGCGTTCTATCCTTGGACTCCATATGAATATGGTTGCCTGTACGGTGGTTGATTTCCATACGGACTAAACTGTTGTTGGTGTGAGTATGGCTCATGTCTCGGCCCATGCGAGTCAACACCTCTTCGTGCATTTATTGTAGCTGTGAATGCGGGAAGTCATGGACAATCATCGGTGATGTGCAGCGTTGCGTGACAGATTCTGCAGGATCTGATTGGTCCTGCTGCACTCGAATAGGGGTGATATCCCCTCTCTGGGGAGAATGAGTAGGAGTATAGGTCATCTCGTGGATCTCCCCAAAAACTCATATCTGTATCAAAAGCAAAAAGGAAAAACAAAAATTAGTAGCATTGGTGTGGACCGTAAGATAGGTCCACACCAAAGTAACACGCACACAAACAAACACACAGGAAAATCAAGCCTTGCCTCCCCGGCAACGGCGCCAATTTGATAGGGGAAATAGTCGTCGTATCACCTAATCAAATAAATCCTAGCAAACCTAAACAAGTAGTTAGGGCAAGCAAGGGTCGAATCCACAAGGAGGAAGGGATTAATCTATGTGTTGTTCACATGCAATAGTAACAAGAGGGGGGTTTTGTAGTTGGTTGGTTGCAAACAAAACAAAGTAGAATGGATGAAATATCAAGAGAGAAAAACACTTAGCCAAGTAATGTCCACATAAGTCATTCAAAGGTTGTTCATAGATTAAGTCATATCTTCCTATTCGGTTATTCCTGTCCCGATCTTATGTAAATTCAGAGGGAAACCTTCTACAAAGAACCCTTACCAATGAATAACCCTAGTACCACTAAAGGTTCAACCCAAAGGCAGCAATTCCTATAAGAATTAACCAGGATACACATAACGCTCGCTCAGATGCATTTACCATGTAATTATCTCTCTCTACAATAGAACAATTTCAACTAGAGCATGTAAATTGTAGTTGCTACAACAGAATAGGACGATAGCCCAACAGTTTCCTAATCCTAGCAATATGAAAATCACCAATAACAACTAGTTGCGCGGGCTAGTGCAATTAATGAAATCCAATGGAATAAGCTTAGAAGAGATAATATAACTCAATAGGAAAAAATAGATAGGAACAAAACCTCACAACCAGATGAATAAACTCATGCTTCCATTATCAGACTAAGCCAAAGAGGCTTAGCTCCTCATAGACATGGTGAAAACTTCAAAGGAAAAGAAAACAACGATGAATGAAAATTACAACTAAAGTGTGGAAGATTTTAACCCTAATACTAAAAGAAAGTATTTATAGGGCTCTAACAAAATGACCTAGCCCATTAAGAAACTAACTAAATTAAAAATAAGAAAAAAGAGAAAAAGATATCTGAAAAGATAAGCTCAGGAAAAGACGCAGCTTTCGGCGCTGATGACCCGCGATCGCGGCCCAAGACCCGCGATCGCGGTTAATGTTCGATTTTCAGCTTCTGCACCACTTTCGTAAAAACTTAATAACTTTTGATTCTCAACTCTGATTGCGCTCATATTTTGGGGACTTATATTAGACTTCAAGATCTAACTCCTCGAATTGGAATCACTGCATTTGGACATCTTAGTAGAGAGAACGAATCAATTGAATTCAGCACATTGTTCTTCTACTCTCGTGTGGACTCTCTCCTTGGTTCTTCTTCGTCTCCTCAGTGGTCAACTTCTCTTCCTTTGGATATATTCAATTTGCTTCTCCAGACCACCAAATCCACACTTCTCCTCTCTAACTCCATACTCCTTGGTGGCTCCATATCCCGAATCTTCAAATGTACTCCAATAAGCTCAAAACACCACCAAAACACCAATCTTCGCCCCCAAACACCATGCACATGAATGTGTCTAAATCTACCTGATTGGCATCAAAAAAACCCTCTAATAACTCCTAGTTAAGCCCTACAAAGTAGTGCTTATCAACGACTTGATCATGTTTTATTGATTCCTTGCTTAGATTGCAATCTCATATCCTTTTCTGAGCTTACTATTAATACTCAATGTGTTGTAACTCTGATAGATAAGTTGTGTATCATTTAGGAACGCACTTCGAGGACGGTGATTGGTGTGGGTGAGCAACGGGGAGGGGTCTACTGGATGCGCATGATAGGCTCCATGGCTCGGGCTTATCACACTTCAGCTTCGTCGACCTCCAGCTCTGCAATGCTCTGGCTTCAACGCCTTGGTCATCCGTCTGCGTCTGTTTTGTCGCTTTTTCCTTTTACCCGTACCTCTAGTCTCAGCTCTAAGGATACTTCTTGTGAAGTTTATTTCAAAGCAAAATAGTCTCGTGTTGTTTTTGCCTTAAGTCCAAATAAAGCAGATAGTTTATTTCAGTTAATCCATTGTGATGTTTGGGGCCCCTACAGTGTTCCATCTTCTTCCGGGGCTTCCTATTTTCTGACAATTCTGGATGATTACTCTCGCGCCACTTGGGTCTTTCTTCTGTCTTCGAAGGTCGAGGTTTCAGCAGTGGTCTGTCGGTTTTGTGCCATGGTATTCACACAGTTCAACTGCCACGTTCAGCGTTTCCGTTCGGACATCTCTCATTGAAGTCCTTCTTCTTGAATCAGGGCATTCTCTCTGAAATGTCTTGCGTCTACATGCCCCAGTAGAATGGTCGTGTGGAGCGTAAACATCGCCACCTCCTTAATGTGGCCCGTGCCCTGCGGTTCCAGGCATCTCTTCCCCTCACCTAGTGGGGTGAGTGTGTCCTTACCGCCTGTTATCTCATCAATCGGACTCCCACGCCAATACTGCACAACAAGACCCCTTATCACATGTTGTTTGGATGTGACCCACCGTATGCACATATCAAAGTCTTTGGCTCTCTCTGCTATGCTTCTCGCCAACCTCGTCCCAAAGATAAGTTCGCCTCTCGCTCTCAAAAGTGTGTCTTTCTGGGGTACCCGGCGGGAAAGAGAGGATGGCGCGTCTCTGATCTTGACACTGGCGTGACATTTATCTCGTGGGACATGGTGTTTTTTGAACATGAGTTCCCCTTTGCAGCACCACTCACCGCGTCGTCTGCACCTTCGGCGTCTCCATCACCGGTTGTATATGAGGATTCCCCCGCTCCTGCTCTCGTCAGGAGGAGTTCGGTCTCGCCGTCATCGGGGCTGCATACTGATGCGGCTCCATCCTCTTCGCCCCCTCCTCTATCATCAACTCCTACTGATGCCAGGGGGAGCGTCGAGGCCGACGCCGCGGGGACCGAACCAACGCCAACTGATGTTCGACGCAGCACTCGTCCATGCAACCCCTTTGTGCTCCTTCACGATTACGTCTGCAGCACGATCCGCTCCTGTAAACCCCTCTCCTCCGCTTTTCCAGCACCTACACTTTCACCGCCCTCAGGTACGCAATATCCCATCGCAGCCCATGTTTCTTATGCTCATTTTTCTGTAAACCGTGTAGCTTTCCTTGCAGCAGTAATGGCCGGTCATGAATCGACCTCTTTCCGAGAGGCCATTTAGCATGAATCATGGCGCGCCGCAATGACCAACGAACTTGAGGCCTTGGAACGTAACAACACATGGGTCATTTCAGACCTTCCACCAGGCAAGAAGGCAATTGGGTACAAATGGGTTTATCGTATCAAATATAAATCCACCGGTGAAATTGAGCGTTACAAAGCCATGCTCATTGTTCTAGGCAACAAACAGGTCGAAGGCATTGACTTTCACGAGACATTCGCGCCCGTTGCAAAGATGGTGACAGTCCGGGTGTTCTTTTCGATGGCTATCGTTCGTGATTGGGAATTGTACCAAATGGACGTGCACAACGCCTTCCTTCATGGTGATGAGGTTGTTTACATGTCGCCCCCAGCTGGCTATACCGCCGCTCCACCTGGAAAAGTGTGTCGCCTTCAGAAGTCCTTGTATGGACTCCGTCAGGCACCCCGCAACTGGTTTTCTAAATTAGCAGCTGCTCTTCGTGCTTTTGGCTTCTATTAGAGCTATGCCGATTACTCTATGTTCACTCTCCAACGCAATCAAGTAAGCCTCTATGTCCTTGTTTACGTCAATGATTTGATCATTACAGGCAGTAGCCCTTCAGCCATCTCTACCTTCAAGACATACTTGAGCAATTGTTTCCACATGAAAGACCTTGGCTTCCTCAAGTACTTCATCGGTCTTGAAATAGCCAGAAATGCTACTGGCCTATATCTCTCTCAGTGCAAGTACGCCTTGGAGATAATTGTTGAGACGGGCTTGCTCGGGTCCAAACCATGTGACTCACTGATGGACCCCAATCACAAACTTGCCACGGCTACAAGCGATCCTTTCGATCATCCCGAGAGCTACCGTCGTCTTGTAGGCCGCCTTATCTACTTGACGATCACTCGCCCTGAACTCTGCTTTGCAGTTCATATGCTCTCGCAATTCATGCAGCATCCTCGCACTGATCATTGGCACGCTGCTCTTCGCGTCCTGCGGTTTCTCAAGAGTCATCTGGGTCAAGGCTTATTTCTATCTCGAGACAGCTCTCTTCAGTTATCTGCTTATTGCGATTCGGACTGGGTTGCATGCCCACTCACTCGCCGCTTCGTCTCTGGGTTCTTCATCTTGTTGGGCCGCTCTCCTATATCATGGAAGACGAAAAAGCAGCCCACTGTATCTCGATCGTCTGCTGAGACCGAGTATAGGTCTATGGCCGTCACTTGTTGTGAGCTAATCTGGCTCAAGTCTCTATTGCGCTCACTCGGTGTTCCTCACCACACTCTGGTTCGGTTGTACTGTGACAGTCAGGCAGCTATCCAGATTTCTGCAAATCCAGTCTTTCATGAATGCACGAAACACATCGAGATTGATTGCCATTTCGTACGTGATTTGGTTCTTGCTGGCAAGATCGTTACATCTTATGTGTCTACGAGCCAGCAACCAGCAGACATCTTCGCAAAGGCACTTACAACGCCACAGTTTACCCATCTCTCGTCCAAGTTGGGCATTCTGGATCTCCATGCTCCAACTTGAGGGGGAGTATTGAGAGATATTATTATTATCCTAGTTTAGAATAGAATATCTTCTCTATCTTTTCCTTGTAGATATATTTGTATCTCTCTATATAATCAGCCCCAGAGAGGCTTAATAAATCAGAGGAAATTTCTCCCACATTATCTTGTTTCACTGATCTTCAATTTCTTGCCTCTTTTTTTTATATAATGGCTGCCATGTGTTTTAAAAAATAAACTAGATAACAACAATTGTTTTTTTTTTCCAAAAATAATGATTTAACTGCATTTTAATGGTGGGGATAATGGAGGGTTATTTGGCGGACTTTTTAGAAAACTCAGGGTTACCGTGCGAAATAGTCGAAACATGTGGACACCTCGCAGAATTTGCAAAACCTAAGGGTTACCTCGCGGAATTCCCGATCAAAGATTATAATATCAAGTAAGATGTGATTAATGAGCATATCAAAGATGTATATAAAAAAATACAATTCGCATATATTTAGACAAATATTGTTAAATCTATTTATTAGGATGATTTCAATCCTAGCCTAGTAGCCCTTGATTTTATTACATGGTTGGGAACATATTCAACCTACTAATGTAATTAAAAATGATAACTTTGGGGTTACCCTCCTAATGAGGGAAACTCTCTCCCTCCTTGGTGAGGGTCTTCTAGCCGGTGTGCTAGCTTCCCGTTCGCCGGTTCCATCTTCTCCCCTCGGCGGCCGGCTCATCTCCATTCGCCTTGCTCCTTCACGGCCTTAGGTCATCTTCCTTCTCCACTGGATTTCGCCCGGCTTGAAGACGGTTCTGATGGGCTAAGGTTTGGTGGCTGTTTAGGCGACTTCACCGGTCATCTCCGCCTGGGTTACGGCTGCTTCTTCCCTTGTATAGTTCTGTTCCTTTTCTTCTCGTTTTTGTTGTTTTCGGTTTTGGTGTTTTCTAGCTTGGTTCGATCCGGTTTTGGGTGGTTTTCTTGCTTGGATCGATCCGATTTTGGGTTGTCAGCTTCTCTAATGTCTGTGCATCTGTTTGTGGCTGACCTTGCTTTTCTCGGATCCTCTCCCTGGAGCTACAGTCAATTTTCGTGTGCATATTGTCCACTGTTGGTGGTCCATCTTTGTTCCAGTCGTTGTTTGCTTGGGCTTGCTTGTAAATCGGGTATTGTTGGATGCTCTGGCTTTGCTAGTCAGTGCAGTGTTGGTGTTTCGGCTTCTTGTTGGGTCTGTTTTGTTCAGTTTGTGGTTGTCTGTTTGGGGAATGTTGGCTTTGTTGGCCCGGTCTGTCCTCTGTTTAAGTGCAATGGATCTCTTGTAATCCTTGGGAGTAAGCTTTTAAAACCAAGAATTGTTTGGGATCCGTCTGCTTCTCAGACCTCAGCCTGGGTTCTACATTTCGCCAGGAATTTAGGGATTTCAGCTCTGGAATCATGGTCTGGTTGGTTATGTGTTGGTATCGGCATTCTGTCTATCTCCTCTTGTAGGGTTTAGACTGTTTTCACTGATTCACTGATCATCCAGTCTTCTAGCAGTGAAGTTTTGTGTGACCCTAGATTTCAATTTCCCTTTGTTTCTTTTGCTCGTTCTTTTTCCTTGCCTCTTTGAGCGATGGTATGCTTTATGTTTCTCTCTTCTACTAATTTCGTTGGCTTGCCCATTGTACTTGCCCTTTGTACTATGTAATCTTTTTATGTTTTAATATATTAGCTGTCTTTCCATCAAAAAAAATGATAACTTTAATAGTACAATTAAGAGAATAATTCACGGTACATATTACATTGTTTATTTTACGTTTGCATCGATAAAGATTTTGTTCGGTACTAATCTATTATTCATTATAATACGTTTATTTTTAATATTATATTATAATTAGATTAAAAGGGTTGGAAATGGAATAAAGGCTCAACTTGTGATTGAAAAGACTTTGACCGGAAAAAGTAAAAGAAAATGGCATTTCAATCCCAACAAGACCATAATCAACCTATTTATATGATTTGTTCACTTTCTATCTCAATATATTCATCAACAATAGATTGACGACTAAAGATCATATAAGGAGAGTGTTTAGAGTATAAAATAAGAATTAATCTTAGCCATTAGATTATAAGAATGAAGAGTTATGATTAAAATACATGGAGTGACAAACTTATAAATATAATTAAGTTTTTTAAAATTATATATATTTTTTAATTATTATTTTCTAAAAATAATTTCTGAAATTATTTTTTCCAAAAATATTTTTTCCCCAAAAACGTTTTTTTCCCAAACAATATTTTTATCCCAAAATTCCCCCCCTAATTTTTTTCCCGAAAATTAAATTTTTTTCCAATTCTTTTTGGGAAAAAGACATAAATAGACTCTTTTCGTTAAGGAGTTCCAAAAATATACCCTAGCATAATAATAGGGAATTAGTAACCCATTCATAATACAATTAGACCAAAATATCCCTCACTATCCAACTGCTTCACAAAAATTAAGAAAACCTTCTTCTCCACTAAAATACATATACCAGAAAATACCAAACCCTAGTGCCTCCACGCACCACCACCCACGCACTACCACCGCTTCGACGCACTCGCTCTTACCACCGCTTCACCACCACCCGTTCTGGCGACACACCCGTTCCGGCGACACACCCGTTCCGGCGAAGCACCCGGTACATGAACTGCTTTTGTGTATCGAAGGCTACTGATTTCGTGAATTAATTATAAATTAGTACGTGGCTACACATGTATCACTACACGAAATCAGTAGCCACAAATTGATAGTTCAATTGAACTTAGGGTAAATGATGTAACTTAATTAGTGAACAGTGGCTCCCGATCTCGTGAATTATCAATTAGAGCTACACGAAATTTCGTGAACAGTGGCTTCTACATAATTGTGTAGCCACTATTTACAAGCCATATACAAATTTTAGTGTAGTAGTATATACATAGTTATGTACTAGCATATAAGAAATTATGTAGAAGCATACACGGAATTATTTTAGCCTACACGAAAAATATTTGGAGGCCTATACGAACTTATGAACTAGCTTACACGAAACTCATATAATAGCTACTACAAATATTATGTAGTAGCCTACACGAAATTATGTAGAAGCATACACGATATTATATAGTCGCTTACACGAAACTTATATAATAGCATAGACAAAATTATGTAGAAGCCTACATGAATATTATGTAGAAGCACACACAAAATTATATAGCCTACACGAATATTATTTAGAGGCCTACACGAACTTATGTAGTAGCTTACATGAAACTTATATTAGCATATACGAATATTATGTAATAGCATGCACGAACTTATGTAGAAGCATACAAGATATTATGTAGTAGCTTACACAAATATTATTTAGAGGCCTACACGAACTTATGTAGTAGCTTACACGAAACTTGTGTAAGCTACTACATAAGTTTCGTATAAGCTACTACATAAGTTTCGTGTAGCTACTACATAAGTTTCGTGTATGCTATTAAATAAGTTTCGTGTACTAGTTTACACGAAACCTATATAAAAGCATACACGAATATTATTTAGAAGCCTACACAAACCTTAAATAGTAGATTACATGAAACTTATTTAATAGCATACACGAAGCTTATGTAGTAGCTTACACGGAACCTATATAATAGCATACATGAATATTATGTAGTAACCTACACGCACTTATATAGCAACACGAAACTTATATAATGCCATATGCGTATATTATGTAGAAGCATAGACACACTATATTCTACACAAAGCATTCTACACGAAGCATATACGAATATTATGTCACAAGGAGATTTGTTTATCAATCGTACAATAGTTATAATTTCTACTCAATAATTGTATTTTGCATAGGTATGGAACACATTGTGATTACCGTATATTTTGATGGGGAATGGAAACTTGTTGATGGTTCATGGAAGTTTATTGGAGAAAAAGAATGTAAAGCTATTGTGTTAGAGAAAAATATTACCTTTGACGAATTGAGTGCATTGCTCATCGGGAGATTTCGTGTGAATACTGATGAATGTGGAGTCCAAATTAGACATCCCAATGCAACACACCAGTCATTAAGACCATGTGATATCAATGGTACATATGATGTAGAAGCATTTTTATTCATCAATGAAAGATCCGCTATAGCTTGGAGTGTGCCATTGTGTGTGACGCTGGTGAGAAAAAATGCTGACAATGTGGAAAATTCTGACGTAGTGATGGGCACAACTGCTGGAATCAGCTCACAACGATCAATTATAGCCAAGTTTGATAAAGCAACAACGTCTGCAAGTGAGTTTACGACGAGAGAACCTAATGCATGTGAACAAGATAATTTTGCTTATGACATGGTTTGATCTGGATCCCATTATTTCTGAAGGGCTTATCAAGAAAGGTCAGACTTTTGGTTCTAAAATAGAGTTAAGGAATGCCTTATGCTTACATGCTACTTGGCAGTGTTACCAGTTTAAGATAAAAAAAATCCAGCAAATTGTTAGTTGTAGCAGTGTGCATTGACAAAGAATGCAAGTGGAGAGTATGTGGAACAAAATTGAAGAATTCAAACTTGTTCTACATAACCCAGTATCTGGACAAGCACACTTGCTCTTTTCAAAGAAGGCGTGCTCACCAGAGGGAAGCTTCATGTCAACTAATTGCATCGAAAGTAAAGTCAATGTAAGTTATATGTTTTTTCTTAATCAATTATGAATTATTTATCTTGGTATACAATCTAATTTCTTTTATTTTTTGTGTAACAGGTTTCAAGGGGTTACACAAACTCCTATACCAAAGCAAATCATGGGTGTGATGCAAAATCTGTACAATATTAAGGCTAATTACAAAAAGTGTTGGAGAGCAAAAGAAGCAATAAACTTTGTTATTTGAAATATAGTCATACCTTGTTATTTGAAATATACAAAGGACTATATCAAATGACTATATCAAATAGAATCTACACGAAGCAATAAACTTTGTTATTTGAAATATAGTCATACCTTGATTCACCATCCTTGTTGTAATCTTGTTGAACATCTTCATTCTCCATCACACACTCCTCATGTATTGGGGTTGGAAATATTTCTTTGGGTTTGTTGTCGTACATGGGTGAATTTTCCTCTCCGTCTCCACTTCGCTGAACTTTGCTGACCTTGGTTTTGGTGACACAAAATCATCCGAGTCTGAAGGTGAGATAACCACTTTCAATTTTTTTCTCTTTTCTCCGACATGTAATGATTCCTTAAGTGCAACAGGCAATAACCTCACAACAGGGCGATTTCTCTTAAAAAACTCTATTATCTTATCATCATCCACTTCACCGAAATGACTTGTTTGATCATCCTTCATGTCATTACCTAACATATAAGTGATAACAGTCTGCGAATAAGATTGAACCAAAAGTAGCATGAATTAGTGCAACAAGAAAGTATCATGAGTTTGATAAAACAATGTAAAACGTGAATAAATTAATGTAACAGTACCAATCCTTTATTCTTAATGGCTTCAAATTGGGGCATGTTCGATCCCGATTTTCTAGAAATTCACCTCAAACAAATTGGAGTTACATTAGGGGCATCCTTTTCACCAAATAGACTTGATACCTCGGGAAGGGACTCGAGGGCCCATATCTGCATTTATAATGACATGATACAAGAAAATCCAATTCAAACATCACACAATAAATAAAAGAAGATTCACATACAATTGAAAAACGCTTTACCTGGAAGGCCAATGGAAATCCATACAAATTATACCCGCTACTTCGTATGTCCTTCATGGTAGCTTTTTTCAAAGATTTCAAAGTCTCGTTGTATGATTCCCGCCCCCAAGGGTATGCATTGAACTTATTAACATCCTTAACAATGTTAATACTCAATTGACCAACCTTCACGGCTTTATCCTTCCCCAGTAATATCCCTTCCAAAATCAATAATAAAGCCATCTTATACTAACCCAGCTAGTGTGCATCTTGTGTGGCCAATCACATCCAACATTGTATAGTCACTCCCATTGTATGGATCAATATTTGTACAAATCAGCCCTTTGATATGCTCAAATTCATCTATACCAAACCTCAACAATTGATCATTGATGCCGAACCACATAGATTTTGTCCTTTTTGTAACAACTTCTTTGAGCATCATGAAATGCACAAACTTGGATGAAAATGACAATCTTTCACCCATATTCACTATTGGCCCAAAACAGCTCTCATTTAAAGCTTTTTGACCTTCACTATTCAGACCACTCATGATCTTCTTTAGTTTCAACAACCTTAAAATGAAACTAAAATACCAATAATAAAAATAATAAATACATTAAAGTACACAAAATGAATAATTTAGCCAATATTGTTGCACTAACCGTCAATTTTTGGACATCTTGCACACCCTCGTCCATATCTTGTACGATGACAATCTCGAATCCGACCTTTACACGACATTAACATCAATTCAATGTAACAAACCCTTAGTTAGCACAAAATATTTACATAAATTTATTTTACACTAAAAAATTATCTAGTTACATAACTCTTGTTTGTTTACACTAATTTAGTTTACATCAATCAATGTTACATAAAATCCCAAAAAAATCATGCAATCTATCTTACCTACACAAAAAGAATTCACTACTTCTTTACACTAAAAACGTATACCCTTACTTACTTTACACTAAATTCTACTTTATACTAAAATATAATTTTACACTAAAATCATGTACCCTATTACTTTACAACTAACATCGGGTAATCTCATCTACACGAAAACTAGGTGTACCCTAAATTACTTTACACTAAAATCTACTTTACACTAAAATCGTATACCCTAAGTTACGTTACACTAAAATCGTTTTTATACTAAAAACTTATCTATTTACATAAATTTTATTTACACTAATTAAGTTACATCGAAATTCGTATAATGTATCTTACCTACATGAAAAAAACACATCTAAAATCATGTACCCTTAATTACTTTACAACTAACATCGTGTAATCTCATCTATACGAAAACTAGGTGTACCCTAAATTACTTTACACTAAAATCGTGTACCCTAAGTTACGTTACACTAATAAGTGCTCAAAATTAATATTAGAATTCATGAATAAGAATATACAAATATAAACATAAATATTAGCAATTTCAACTTATAATAAGGTGTTATAATTTATAATTTTATTGTATAGATACATTAATCTATTTATCGACATGTCAAATATCATAAACTACACATATTTGTTGTTTTTGAAAATATCACAAAATAATGTCAAAAACTCCTTCATAATCAAATGTTTCACAAAAAATTGAATATATATTACATATCTGTCAATTGAGAAAGTATATAAATAATTCATAACAACATAATAAAGGTACATATATTAAATTTTTAAAAATAACGCTTACATAATACTTTAAATAATATCAAAATATGGATTTCTTATTAACTTATAAGTAGTAATTGAATATGATATATAGATACAATTTTTGTGTTGTGATAATATCACTACTACAAATTTGTCAAAATAACTCGTGGAGTATAATCCGGGCGTGTCAATTATGGATTATGTGTACGTTAGAAAACAAATACAGAAATATATAACCCGGATGTTATGAAACCGGGTTATTTGAATGAATAAAAATCGTTGTAAATGATATAATCCGGGCGTCTCTTAGGTTTAGCACAACAGGGTTATAATATTATTCCTTTTTCCAGTCAAAGCAAATATGTCGGACCCTCATGCCCCCTTTATTTTTTCAAACCCTACCCTCTCTCCGTACCATCTCTACCACTCACAATCTCATTCTCTATTACTTCACAAACTCCTTCTCCCCTCACCAATCTAAGGAGGTCAAAACAGAGAAACCTAGGTGTTGTTCTTCGTCTATCCTGCCGTTCTTCGTGCGTTGCACTCTGCCTTCTCCCTGACACCACCGTTGTTCTAAGGTCCAATGTAGTATCTTTGACCCGTCATCATCGACGTTTACCAATTTGCAAATCTACCGCTCCGTCGCCGTTATCCATCTCCCGTCGTTCATATCGACATCGTCTTCTTGTGATTAACTCTAACCCCTTTTTCAGAATTTTAGGGTTAGTTATTTCTTGCATTAGTATGTGATTTACTTTTTTAGTTTGGTCCTAAGATCTGATGTTTTGTGTGTTGTTTTTGCTAATTTTGATGTGGATTTGGAATTGCGTTGGGTTATTCTGAATTTTGAGAAGATTTGTAGGTTCTTTGATGTTTTAGTATTAATAGTAGATTGTTTTGACATTATTATAACAAGCCTTTTGCTGCTAAAACCAAGAGCATGGATATGTTTGTTTTAATTTTGAAATGTTGTATAACACCTAGCATCTATGATTTGTGGGTTAAACAATGTCTTTTGAGGATTGAACATTTTCATTTTAAGGCTTGTACCATGTCTTATAAAGGATTTTGATAAGACCATGAGTGGTGCGCGATGGGTGGAGTTTCCAAGATAACTCTGTTAGGTAGGTTCTCTTGGAGCTATTATTAAGGGTAAAAAAATTGTGATTGCTGAGAAATATGTCTTTTCAAAGTTCCTACACCAGTAGGACTCACTAGATTCAAGCTGAATAGTTTGTCCTGAAGTGAATTGAAGCTCTAATTGGCGAGGTGTCATTGAGCTCCTATCCAAATCATGAAACATGTATCACAGCTACATGTCAATTGACATATATGTGCACATTAGGATTCAAAATTATGCGAGTTTATATCACTATTCACTAACATGGATTGTTTTGCCATCAAGAGAATGTTGTTGCAATTTACAACTAACCAATATGTTTTAATTAGATCAAACAACATCTAGCTATATATGTGAGCTAGGAAGTGTTAGCTGCAGAATTATAATAATTTATGCTCCACTCAATTTTCATAAGTAAATAACTTGATATTCCAACAATGTTACTATGCTTATTTCAATTATTCTTTATTTTTCTTAGTGGTCGTCTACTACCTTGAACCTTTAGCTCAGTTATGTATATCATGGCTATCTTCTCAAGTTGACCATGAAATTCTTTATTATTAATAGCTCAGAGAATACAACATTAGGAGGCGTCTAAACTCTAAAGGCACTTGATCATGTTTTGGACTCAGTTCTATATAGATGCCTCTGTATTTACCACCAAAGCATTAGTGCTGAGTTGTGTATTGTCCTCAGTACCTCTTGATTTCGGTAATCTCTTAGTTACATATTTGTTTGGCTGGATGCAGGTATTCATTGGCCTTGTGGTTGCATTAGACTATCATAATCCTTTCTTAAGCCGTTACGACGAATTCCAGGTAAGGTTTTTATATTTCGAAACAAGTTCATTTTGACGAATGTTTAATTATTACATGCCAGATAAGGTTTTTATATTTCGAAACAAGTTCATTTTGACTAATGTTTAATTATTACATGAAATTAATACCTACAACCTTTTGATCGATCTAATCAAAATACTTTCCTAAATTAGAACACCTTTGTAAAGAATTACATGTCGTGAAAAAATTTGAGTGTGTTTTTAAGATATTTGCGTGAAATGAAAACCTACAACCTTCTGATTCATTTATAAAACCTTTGTAAAGTATTACATGCAATTAAAACCTACAACTTTCCCTTAGGTATTGCTCTCTTTACGATAGACTAAGTGCTACAAAATCTCATTTGGATGCTTTCTTCTTAGAAATTTAAAAATCACCCAGCAATCAAACCAATGCTTGAAGGTGGAAGTGTGCTCCAGTATTGAGCTCAAACATTGAATGAAGGTGGCTTTCAGGTATGGCAGAAGCTTTTTTCTCTCTTAGATCGTCTTGCAAGATTGATATCTTTATTTCAAATCCTTTTCTCTTCAGACCTTACCGCATCTTCTTTTAGACTTAAGACAAAAATGTCTTGTTCACTAGAAAATGATCTTCATGTGGTACCAATGAAATATATAACTTGGATGAAAGCTACTGTTTTGCAAACTTGAAGTCTGAAACACTAGGGATCTTGGTTTATAACTTGCAAATAGAACCTGTGAAATTGCTAGAAGTCTTAGGTTTCCTCTTCACCATATTAAAGATATTATTACCATTTTTGGTGTGCTTGTATTGCGTGTGTTACTAATGGTTTACTGTGCAAGCTTTAATTTTAAATTGGGATGATCATAGCTCTATTTCCCTGCGTTCAAATAAACTAGGAAGTGACTAATTGTTTCCATACTTGAGTGGTATTTCTTCTAAGAGAACCATAATCCAAAATTGGCCATATGGACGCTACCCTTGTGTTTCATTTCTGATATAGCTTGCTGGTTTTTTAGGCGATGAAAATTTCATCTGTAGTACATAAATATTTTGTATCTTTGTTGGTCTCTGAGTTTTGTAACCTCTAGAAGAAATGCTTGATGCAGGAACATTATCAGCTTCTTTTGGTGTCCTACATGAAGGCTGGAAGATGGATAACTACTGGGACAATTTGAGAGGTGATGCGTTCCTGCCTTCGGATGCTGGATCTAGGTCTTGGTGGTGAGTCGCTCGTCTCGTCTTCAAGCGTTGAGTGATGGATCACGATGTGATAACTCCAAGGATCTGAAGGAACACAGTGCAAGGCGAGCCCCCTTGATGGCTTCTCAGTTGGTGGCGCCGAGATGGTTTCTGACCTGACTTCGGAGGGTTCGTTCTCCCTCGTCCGTGATCGAAATGGCGTGATTCCAACGCCCAGAGATAGATCTTGAGGTAAAGTTTCAACCTTCAAAATTTGAGAGTGATCGGAGTTGGAAATCAGAAGATATGATACTTTTACTGAGGCGTTGCTGAGATGGGATGAACTGCGGCGGTTGGTGATGCAATTGGTTCGGTGATGATGGATATGAATTCCTTAGGTTGGATATGACGCACCAATCCTTAGAAGACTGAGTTGATCTCTTCAAGATGTGACTCACTTGAAAGGATCAACAATGGAGGTCCTTGATATCACACACAAGGAGAATGATGAAGAGAGAAAAGAGAGAGCTCAAAAACTGTATTTCTTGTTCTGATAAAACGTGCTTCCAATTTGGTTACAATCAACCTTTTATATGGCAAGGCTTTTTAGGGAATTAAAGAAAAGAGAATGAAAATGGCTAAGACTAAAAGGCCCTTAGTGAAGCCGGCCCTTCCTAGCAAACTAAACAAATAACACACTTAGAGTTTTAATAGCAATGTCATGAAATAAAATAGATAACTGAATGTGACTCTAGGAGAGTCAAGGTTGATCCATAGGAAGTAACCCTGAGACCTCCAAAGGATGTGATGGCCTCCATGCATAGCAATCCCTTCTTGAGCTCCTCTTGAAGTTGCCTAGCTCGAGCTCTAGTGATGGCTTCCAAGTGGTTGGTCTTGTGGCTCGGGCTCTTGAGCTTCACTAAGCTCTTCTTCACTTGCTTCACCCTCATGGCTAGAGTCGTCTTGAGTGTTCGGGCTCCCTTGAGTCTATTGATCGGACGTGGTCACATCATTCTCCCTCTCTTGAAAGCGATTCGACCTCGAATCCAGCTCGTCAAGGTTTTCATCTTCCTCCACCAAGGAATGAACCAAATCAGTCACATTAAGGACACCATGATCTCCGGGCTCAAAGGGAACCTCTCCGTTGTCCATCTTGGAATGGCCCACAATTGTCTCTCCTTCACCTGAAATCAAAGCACTAGAAGTTCCATGCAACTCCACAACTTGATCATTAAACAGGTTAGTAATGTAAGATGCATCATGAAGTGGAGAACATGTAAAGAACTCAGCTTTCTTAGAGGATCTATTCATGATAACAATAGAAAAATGAGGCCCTCTAACTCGCCCACACAATTCTAAGAATATAAGCACAAATCTTCCAATGACTACATGATATCCAACCAAGCAGGCAAATAGTATTCCACTCATCTTTCTAGTCCTACGTTCAAGCTTAGGAGTGCAACTAACAACATAGCACACGTGCTTGTGAAGAATAATAGTATGAACTAGATGCAACCCTGATGAGGAATCATCCCCACTATTAGTGCCAACCTTTGATGGACCGATCACTAGGTCAAGGTTGAAGGAAATGCGTCAAGAGCTGGAGACGTTTATGGCACATGCACTATCACATGACGAAGAGGACAAGTCCAAAGTCAAGGCGTTGACTTTAATGGTCAACGTTACCTATGTTTAGTCTTATTAATTTCTGCATTGGATATTTTTAGGACTATTAATTAATTGTTTTAAGCTTTCTATTTTCGGATATTTCGGGATTAAGTGTAACCCGTTTTTGGGAAGCTAGGGCCGGCCCTCCTAGGGTATTTAAGGCCTCCCTTGTCTTCTTCATTAGGGAGATTTCTCATAATTGTTAACCACAAAAACAGAGCTCGGTTTTGCTTTGAAACTCGGCTCCCCGTGAGAGTCTCAATCGATTGTTCTTTCCTGCTTAGTTCTTTTCGTCTTTGTCAAGTCTCTCTGGAGTTGGTGATTTCGTACATCATAAGCAATCCTCTCTGTGCTCCAAGTTCGTTAGCGATTCTTGGTTGTGTGGCGTTGTAGAGACCGGGTTGGTAGATCGTTCGACAAGGTTCCTTGCTATCAACGCAAGCGGGTTTTCTCGTCGTTTCTATTGGTTCCTTCTATTATCTTCTCATTTGTTTCACTTTCGCCATTTTCTAATCTCTCGTGTTTTTCTTTTGTTTGAGATCCGTTGCCTAGATCTGTCCCCTACACGGCTAACCCCGTATCAATTGGTATCAAGAGCCTTGCGGTTTCGGATCGCCTTTGACGGTTGCCAGATTCATCATCAAAAATTGGATCTTCCTGTTTCTCAATCGTCAATTGAATTTCTTTGTTTGAGTCACATTAGTGAATTGATTAGTCTGACTGATTGTTTGCTTTTGTTTGTCTTGGAAAGGAGTTCGTTGTGGTTGATTGTGACTACGAGGATCCACAAAAACAGTACCAAAACCCGTCCCAAACCACAATTTTTTTTTCGGCCCCTCCCTCCATTGTTGAACGTGCCCTAGCTTGGCGAGCAAGACAACCGAGGCGTCCAGGTTCGTGCTACCGCAAGAGATCCGGTTGTTACAACTTTTGGTAATTTTCAAGATACTTGCTTGTTTTTCTAGAGATTTTATTTTATCTTAATGGTGTAATATCCCAGGAAAAACAAGTTGCCTAAAAGAAAAACACATCAAAAAAAAAAAGAGAAGTAACCGAAATTCAAAAAAAAAAATCAGAAAAGAGGCATCTGGGATTATTATTTTTGAATTAATTTTATCTCTAGGGCAATATTGTTGCAATTGCCAACACAGGATTGTAACAGCTAAAGGAGAGGTTCGAATTCACAAAAAAAAAAAAAATCGTTCCCCTGCCGCTGCAACTCTTCACCGGCCACCGGTTTCCACAGCTACTCGACCGCCGGCTTCCTTTCCACGTCGCCGGCTCGCAAGCCTCGCCATCTTCCCCCCATCGCCGCTGTATCTCCACAAAAACCCCCACCACCGCAGGCGTCTTCTCCGACCCAGTTCTGCGTCTCCACAGAACCCCCGCCGCCGCGCGTTTTTCCTCGCGCCCCGGTGTCGCCGCCGCCTTCTGCTCCAGCCCGATCGGCAGAAGCTTCACCGCTGTCCCCCTCTTGTCCGCACCCGCCCACCCTCTCGACCGGCACCGCAGTATACTCGGTGCCACCGTCCCCTCCCCTTGTCCGAACCCATTTTCTACCCTTCCACCTCTCGTTGGTCACTCTCGGCTCCAACTGGCTTCGTTCCGAGTCGACAAAGGTACGTCTTTCTGACTTGCAATTCGCATTTCTTGAGTTCGAAACACATATATAGCCCCATCTTTAGTTGCATTTCATTCTTGTAACTATAGTTGTGTCGCTTTCTTGTTGAGTCGTTCTCTAGTCTCGCTTTTGTTTGAGTCATTTTCGTCGTGCATCTACTTGTCTTGTCTACTACATCACTGTTTGACCTTGATTTGTTGCGTATATTGGGCACATAGAGACCTTGACATTTACGAGCCTAACTTCGCAGGTTGTTCAATCGCCGAGTGCAAACACTTGAGAGTTTTTGGTTTTACTAACCTTAACGTCTTTCTGTGTTCGTCTAAGTGGTGATCATGACAGGTTCCGGTGATGAACAAGTTACCGCGAATGGTTCCCTTGTCGATCTGCAAGCCATGCTGCAACATTTGTCTTCTACGGTCGCCCAACTGTCGACGAAATTTGACGCTTTGGAGAATCGCCCCACTCCACAACCGGCTGTGTAGGAACACATTGGTCCATCAAATGGCGCACCTCTCCCGGCCACCGAGCCTCTTGTAGACCAAGCCATGGCCTACCAAGCGGCGATGGACGAGCGTCAGCCACCGAGAGCACATGGAACCAACCGCATACGTCCTGTGGCCGCCCGTCGGACTCAGCATCCCGCACCTCGCGATAGGTTTGATTCACCTCCTATGTCTATTCGTTCTAGTTTATGGGGTGATGATGACATGCAGGACACTGAGCACGAGGAGCGTAATGAATGGCGTCCTTACCGCCCCCGGAATGACCGCGGACAGCCCCGACGACGTGATGCCGAGCAAGACGGCATTGGACAGATCAAAGTAAAGATCCCGGCTTTTGATGACAAGTGTGATCCAGACGTCTACCTTGAATGGGAGACGAAGATTGAGCAGATTTGGAGTTGCCACAATTTTCCCGAAAATAAAAAGGTACAACTCACTGCTCTTGAATTTGTTGGTTATGCTTTGGTTTGGTGGGATTCTGTTGTGAAGGCTCGAAGACAAGCCATGGACCCTCCGGTCGCCACATGGAACCAGATGCGAGCTATGATGAGGGCCCGCTTCGTGCCCTACCACCACAATAGAGTTCTCCGAAACCGTTTGGAGAATATGAGGCAAGGCGCCTTAGGTGTTGAAGAGGTCTACAACAATATACAGATTGCCATGGCCCGCGGCAATGTCATCGAGGATGAAGAAGCCATGATGTCCCGGTATCTTCGTATTTTGCATCCTCATTTAGCTGACACTATAGAATTGTATCCCTATTCTACCATGACAGATTTGCTACACCAAGCAGTTAAAGTGGAGAGACAATTCAAGTCCAGCTACAGCCAACAACACTGCCCGGTGCCACAACGCCAAAGCTGGCGTCCCGACCAGCAGCAGGGCCGCACCAGCCACCAGCGAACCCGCCCCGCCGGTCACCCTCGCGACAACGAGCCCAATTCTCGTGGTGCGCACCCCTCTACCTCCACCGCACCACAGCAACCCACCCGTCTCAACCCTACAGCTACACGAGGTAACCCTACTGACCCTCCTCCTAGAGCTAGAGATATCACTTGCTTTAAATGTCAAGGAAATGGTCATTACATGAAGGATTGTCCTAATAGTCGTATGTTGATGATTAATCATTTGGGTGAGTATGAGTCTGAATCTGACACTGAGCATGATAATTTAGTTGCTAG
Source organism: Rheum nobile (assembly GCA_027886185.1). Taxonomy (NCBI): domain Eukaryota; kingdom Viridiplantae; phylum Streptophyta; class Magnoliopsida; order Caryophyllales; family Polygonaceae; genus Rheum; species Rheum nobile. Next base: position 530,529 of record WOAB01000640.1, read on the forward strand.
CAATGATATGAATGAGCATGCCGATGATGATGTTTTGGATTTTATTGAATATGAGCATGGTGATTCATTGATTGTTAGGAGGACTTTGCATGTTAATCAGGCTCCTTGTGATGATAATCAGCGTGATAATTTATTTCATACCAGATGTCTTGTTAAAGGGAAAGTGTGCAACATGATTATTGATGGTGGTAGTTGTTGTAATATTACTAGTGTTGAATTAGTTAATAAACTGCAACTCCCTACGTTTTTGCATCCTCGACCTTATAGACTTCATTGGATGAATGAATGTGGTGAACTCAAGGTGAATAAGCAAGCTAAGATTACTATTAAGCTAGGAACTTATGAGGATGAAATTTTATGTGATGTTGTTCCTATGCAAGCTTGTCATATTTTGTTGGGTCGTCCTTGGCAATTTGATAGACATGTTATTCATGATGGACGTACTAACCAATATGCCTTTGAGTTTCGTGGTAGGAAAGTGGTGTTGAAACCGATGACGCCGCTTCAAGTGGCTGAGGCTTATGACAAGAAAAGAGAGGCCGAACGTAAGGGTAAGTCCCCAACAGACCCTTCCCATGGCACCCCGCAGACCGACCTCACCCTCGCCTCTTCCCCTAGTCGAGTGCTCCTAGCCTCCAGCCGAGCCCACCTGGTAGATTACCTTCCCCCGGACGTCGCCCTCATGTCCCTTTGTCAAGCCTATACCCTGTTAGGTGACGACGACCGAGCTACACTTCCAGCTACTATCCGGACCCTTTTAGATGAGTTCCTTGATGTATTCCCGGATGAGATACCCCCTGGCCTACCCCCTATTAGAGGCATTGAGCACCAGATAGACCTAATCCCCGGTGCTACCCTACCCAACCGGCCTGCCTATAGGATGAACCCTACTGAGACCCAGGAAATCCAGAACCAAGTCCAGGACCTTCTGGATAAAGGGTATGTTAGAGAGAGCCGTTCCCAGTGTGCTGTGCCTGTCTTACTCGTCCCCAAAAAGGATAATACTTGGCGTATGTGTGTTGATTGCAGGGCTATTAATAACATTACGATCAAGTACATGCACCCAATTCCGAGGCTCGATGACATGTTGGATGAGCTCCATGGCGCCTCCACCTTCTCCAAGATAGATCTTCGCAGTGGCTACCATCAAATCCGGATGAAGGAGGGAGACGAGTGGAAGACAGCATTCAAGACGAAGTTTGGTTTGTATGAGTGGCTTGTTATGCCTTTCGGTTTGACTAATGCCCCCTCTACTTTTATGCGTCTTATGAATCATGTCTTGAGGTCATTTATTGGTAGATTTGTTGTAGTTTACTTTGATGATATTCTGGTTTACAGCAAATCTCTGAAAGCACATGTCGAGCACCTCAGGGAAGTTTTATCCACTCTTAGAGCTGTACAGTTGTATGGAAATCTGAAGAAGTGTGATTTTTGCACTGACAGCGTTGTGTTTCTTGGTTTTGTAGTGAGTGCTCATGGACTGCAAGTCGATCAGGAGAAGGTGCAAGCCATCCGCGACTGGCCGACCCTGAAGAACCTAGGTGACGTGCGCAGTTTCCACGGCCTGGCTGGCTTCTACAGGCGGTTCGTTAGAGATTTTAGCACAATTGCAGCCCCGCTGACAGAGATCACTAAGAAGAATACTCCATTCAGATGGGGTGAAGCTCAAGAAAAGGCATTCCAGACTCTCAAGGATCGTTTGACACACGCGTCATTGCTGGTTCTGCCTGACTTCACTCGGCCCTTTGAGGTGGAGTGTGACGCCTCTGGCATTGGTATTGGAGGAGTCCTCATGCAGAAAGGTAAGCCTATTGCCTTCTTTTCTGAAAAGTTGAAAGGTGCATGCTTGAATTATTCTACTTATGATATGGAATTATATGCCTTGTTTAGAGTGCTGAAAACTTGACAACACTACCTTTGGCCTAGAGAATTTGTGCTTCAAACTGATCATGAGTCCTTAAAGCATTTTAGGAGTCAAGATAAGTTGGATAGGAGGCATGGTAGGTGGATGGAATTCATAAAAACATTTCCCTATGTGATTAAGTATAAGAAAGGAAAAGATAATGTAGTTGCTGATGCCCTTTCTAGGAGACATACACTCTTGACCACTTTGGATGTTGGAGTCCTTGGATTCGTTTATATTAAGGAGTTGTATGATATGGATGCTGATTTTGGTGTGATTTATAAGCATTGTGTGGAAAAGGGTTCATTTGATAAGTTTTTCTTGTTTGATGGATTCTTGTTTCGAGTTGATAAAGTGTGCATTCCTGTTTGTTCTCTACGATTATTACTTGTTGATGAGTCCCATAGGGGTGGATTGATGGGTCATTTTGGTAGAGATAAGACTTATAACATGTTGCATACTCATTTTTTTTGGCCACACATGCTTAGGGATGTAGAGAATTTTATCAAACGCTGTGTTGAGTGCTTACAGGCTAAATCTAGGGTGAAACCACATGGTCTTTATACTCCCTTGCCTATTCCTTGCTATCCTTGGGTTGATATTAGTATGGATTTTATTGTTGGATTGCCTAGGACTAAGAAGGGGAGAGATTCTATATTTGTGGTTGTTGATAGGTTCTCTAAGATGGCTCACTTTATTGCATGCCATAAAACTGATGATGCTAGGAATGTTGCTGATTTGTTCTTTAGAGAGATTGTTCGGTTGCATGGTGTTCCTCGCACTATTGTTAGTGATAGGGATGTTAAATTTCTGAGTTACTTTTGGAAGACATTGTGGGGTAAACTTGGTACTAAGTTGTTGTTCTCTACTGCTAGTCACCCCCAGACGGATGGATAAACTGAGGTCACTAACCGGACATTGGGTACTATCCTTAGGGATGTTATTAAATCTAATCTGAAAAGTTGGGAGGAAGCCTTACCACATGTTGAGTTTGCTTATAATCAGACTATTCATTCTTCTACTAATATGTCCGCTTTTGAGTGTGTGTATGGTTTGAATCCCCTAACCCCTTTGGATCTTAAGCCGTTGCCTTTACCGGAACGAGCAGACTTTGATGCTGATAGACAGGTTGAGTTCATGAAGGAGCTGCACAAGCGAACTAAGGCTCGTTTGGAAGCTACTACGGCGAAGAACGCAGCCCGAGCTAATCACGGACGGCGTCAAGTGTTGTTCGAGCCCGGCGACTTGGTGTGGCTACACCTGCGTAAGGACCGGTTCCCGGAGCAGAGGAAGTCGAAGCTGTCTCCCAGGGGTGATGGACCGTTCAAGGTGCTGAAGAGAGTAGGCGACAATGCCTACGTGTTGGAGCTGCCCGACGACTATGGCGTGAGCCCGATTTTCAATGTCGGGGACCTTACTCCTTATGCAGCCGCTGATGTTGATGACTCGAGGACGAGTCCTTTTCAAGAAGGGGAGAATGATGAGGAATCATCCCCACCATTAGTGCCAACCTTTGATGGACCGATCACTAGGTCAAGGTTGAAGGAAATGCGTCAAGAGCTGGAGACGTTTATGGCACATGCACTATCACATGACGAAGATGACAAGTCCAAAGTCAACGTTACCTATGTTTAGTCTTATTAATTTCTGCATTGGATATTTTTAGGACTATTAATTAATTGTTTTAAGCTTTCTATTTTCGGATATTTCGGGATTAAGTGTAACCCGTTTTTGGGAAGCTAGGGCCGGCCCTCCTAGGGTATTTAAGGCCTCCCTTGTCTTCTTCATTAGGGAGATTTCTCATAATTGTTAACCACAAAAACAGAGCTCGGTTTTGCTTTGAAACTCGGCTCCCCGTGAGAGTCTCAATCGATTGTTCTTTCCTGCTTAGTTGTTTTCGTCTTTGTCAAGTCTCTCTGGAGTTGGTGATTTCGTACATCATAAGCAATCCTCTCCGTGCTCCAAGTTCGTTAGCGATTCTTGGTTGTGTGGCGTTGTAGAGATCGGGTTGGTACATCGTTCGACAAGGTTCCTTGCTATCAACGCAAGCGGGTTTTCTCGTCGTTTCTATTGGTTCCTTCTATTATCTTCTCATTTGTTTCACTTCCGCCATTTTCTAATCTCTCGTGTTTTTCTTTTGTTTGAGATCCGTTGCCTAGATCCATCCCCTACACGGCTAACCCCGTATCAAACCCGCATGACATGTATTGAGCAAGAGAACTTTGGTGTATGCATGAGTACCTAGTTCTACAATCAAAAATAGATTTAAGCATATGAGATTCTCTTTCCCTAGGAAAATATTCATATTCAAGCAAAGGAAAATGAATACGAAAAGTTGAGACAAGTGATACTTCCCTTAGATGTGTCTTCTCCTTTTCAAGGCAAAAATGTGTTTTCTCGGAAGGCTTAACATCCATGGCATGGACCTTTTCTTGGAGTGAGAATGGTAAGTATGAGGGAACCGTAGGTGTTGCATCCATCCAAGGAGTAGTCAAAGAATTTAGGGAGCTACGCGCAATAGTGGGTCGATGCTTGCTCTTGCTCCTTGTAGGTGAATGAGATGTTTCTACAACGTCCTCCTGTTTTTCCTTTGGTTCAATCTCCTCTCATTTGGCCATTGGTTCAGTAGCAAGAACATCCTCGTCTTTAGGCTCTTCTTCAACCAAGTCCTTGGCCAAAATGTCCTCTTCCTTACAAGCAGTAACCAAGACGTCACTCTCAAGGAACCCTTCGTCCTTGTAAGTGTAGTATTGGTTAGGACAAATATCGGCTAAGTGGCCTCTCCCTTCACACATGACACACACGATGTCACATGCTCTAACCCGGGGAGGTGGAGACACTATCTCTCTTCTTTGGGGTGTGCTAACATGCGGATTAGGTGAGCCATAGGCTCCATTAGGCTACACATAATGGTTAGCCAAATGATATTGAGAGTTGTAAAAATAAGGATTAGGCTCGTACCTCATGTATGGATTAGCTTTTTGTTGAACAAGATAGCGAGCCTCCCTATATGATGCTCCATGTGCCCGAAAGTAGAAGAAGTCCTTTCGTGGAATGTGACCTATGCTGAACATCTCCATTCGCTCTCCTCACAAGGTTAGTATCCAAAGCTAATACCAAACATAGAAGCTCCCACAAAACACAAGATTAATCAATGGAACCTAAGCTAGTAAGGAGCTCTCGACCTTGCCTTAAAGTCAAGAAATTTCAGTAAGCAAGGCTCCTTAAGGGATAGGGTTAGGTTCACTAGACTAAAAAAAAAGGATAAAATGACAAAAGTTTAAACCAATTCAAGCCGAGCAAAGACAGTGCACAATTCAAAGAAATTAGTTCACTCGAGCACAAATTAAACCACTTAACAATAGGAAGCTACTAAGTTCGGCTACCTTGTAAAAGAGATATTCATGCACAAAGAAACATGCTATTGAGGTAATATCCACAATAATGAAGCTTCGACTAGCTTACACAATATCAACTTGATTTTTGCAAGTAAGAAATTTGCACTCGACTCTTTCTGGCTATGCCTTTCTTTCTCGAGTGGTTTTCGAATCTTTTTTTTTTACTCAATGCAGTAATTGGTAATGCATAATTCGAAATTACAATATCAGCTCTTGTACGTACAAAAATACTCAAATACTTAGCAACAAAACCTTTCCCGTATTCTATTGTTGTTGTTTTAAAGATAGCTCGAGTAAGGTCCAGTTTCTAGGAATTGAGAGTGTCTTGTACACGAACTAATTGAATTAAACAACTGAGAAGACTCCAAACACACAACAACAGCAAAGAAACGAATTCAAACAGGCTGCAAACAACAAACAAATTCTGGAGAAAATCAAGCTAACAACTTAAACAAATTTCCTACAAACTAGGGGCTGTAACAACACTATCTGGGAGGTGGTTTTTCAGTGTTTCTTCTGGGTTTTCTTCGTCCAAAATCACAGCCAAACAAAGGGTAAATTAATGAAGACAAACACACAGATCGCAGCCAACAATTGCAAGACACAATCGGCCAAACACACAACACACATCCTAGGTTGTTCTATGAGCTTGCAAACCGATCTTTCATGAACCAAAAGCCAAAGTTAAGGGCTGTACCTTACAAGAGCTCTGATACCACGTGATAACTCCAATGATCTGAAGGAACACAGTGCAAGGCGAGCCCCCTTGATAGCTTCTCAGTTGGTGGCGCCGAGATGGTTTCTGACCTGACTTCAGAGGGTTTGTTCTCCCTCGTCCGTGATAGGAATGGGGTGATTCCAACGCCCAGAGATAGATCTTGAGGTATAGTTTCAACCTTCAAAATTTGAGAGTGATCGGAGTTGGAAATCAGAAGATATGACACTTTTACTGAGAGGTTGCTAAGATGGGATGAACTGCGGCGGTTGGTGATGCAATTGGTTCGGTGATGATGGATATGAATTCCTTAGGTTGGATATGACGCACCAACCCTTAGAAGACTGAGTTGATCTCTTCAAGATGTGACTCACTTGAAAGGATCAACAATGGAGGTCCTTGATATCACACACAAGGAGAACGATGAAGAGAGAAAAGAGAGAGCTCAAAAACTGTATTTCTTGTTCTGATAAAACGTGCCTCCAATTTGGTTACAATCAACCTTTTATATGGCAAGGTTTTTTAGGGAATTAAAGAAAAGAGAATGAAAATGGCTAAGACTAAAAGGCCCTTAGTGAAGTCGGTCCTTCCTAGCAAACTAAACAAATAACACACTTAGAGTTTTAATAGCAATGTCATGAAATGAAATAGATAACTGAATGTGACTCTAGGAGAGTCCAGGTTGATCCATAGGAAGTAATCCTGAGACCTCCAAAGGATGTGATGGCCTCCATGCATAGCAATCCCTTCTTGAGCTCCTCTTGAAGTTGCCTAGCTCGAGCTCTAGTGATGGCTCCAAGTGGTTGGTCTTGTGGCTCGGGCTCTTGAGCTTCACTAAGCTCTTCTTCACTTGCTTCACCCTCATGGCTAGAGTCGTCTTGAGTGTTCGGGCTCCCTTGAGTCTCTTGATGGGACGTGGTCACATCACGATGTTTGTCACACTACGCGAGCGATGGAGCGTGGTGACGGTGGTGATGCAGTGTGATGACGGTGGAGTGTCACAACGCTAACGTTAGCGATGCGATGGTGCGTATGTGACTCGCGGCCTCAGGACTAGGCGCGATGGAGGGATCGGTGGCTCGATGGATCGAGCGTGGCCGTAGCGTCGGCAACGGGGTGAAGGAGATGAGAAGATAGAGTTAGGGTTTTGACGTCCGATCAAAGGAAAGAGGCAATTAGGGCTCTCAACTTAAGCTTTGATTATAAATTAGACGTAACCTAATACACAAGGCTGAGATGGCATTATATAGAGGTAGCGGGACTCGGCTGGGCCGAGTCTCGCCTAATGGGCTAGTCCACGCAACACGCATGGAGCGCACACCCAAAAATAGAAATAACTAAAAATAGTAATTACTAAAATGAGGAAAAGCCAAACTAGAATGTCTCAAAATAACAAAAGAGTCTAAGTGACTAGGACATGGTCCGTTGACGCGGTGTCGATGGTCGCGAGGAGCTTAAGAGAGAATGCGGTCTCTGGCTTGCCTTGGCTAGCGACGACGCACACGATCAATGATTGTGTGGCGTTGGCGATGGCCTTGGCACGCGATCTTGTCATGGGATCTTGTGAGCGGATGTTCATGGCTTCCTCCTCCTCAGATGCAGTCATGGTGGGCAGAGGCGCATCACCCTCCCCCACTTGGCTGTGAAGCGTCCCCGCTTCACCTTCATCGAACTCGGGCTCCACATATGGCTCTAAATCGGCAACGTTGAAGGTCGCATGGACACCGTATTCGGCTGGTAGCTCGAGCTCGTAAGCATTGTCTCCAAATGCCTTCACAACGTGAAAAGGACCATTACCGCATGGCGCTAACTTGGATTTGCGCTTGGATGGGAAGCGTTCTTTGCGGAGATGCACCCACACCATGTCTCTAGGTGTGAACATGAGGCTCCTAATGGACGAGCTAGGGATACATAGGCGGCCGGCCTTGTAAAGGTAACCCTCATGTAAAAATTATGTCTCAAACTCGCGGTCCCTAAGGCAGTGCTCAAAAATAGGCTTGAAGAAGGGATCAATCAAGTATAAATCTTTAATTAAAGCAAAGCCAAGAACCTTAGTTTGAATATGAGTAAGGAGGTTATACCTGCGAGAAAGGGCGTCGGCGACCACATTCTCGTTACCTTTCTTGTGCACAACGACGTAGGGGAACGTTTCCATGAACTCCACCCAACGGGCATGGCGGTGACTTAGGTGGGCTTGGCTCTTCAAGTAGCTAATGGCCGCGTGGTCCGAGTGGATGACGAACTCGCATGGTCAGAGGTAGTGCTGCCAGGTCTTGAGCACGCGGACGAGGGCGTAGAGCTCCTTGTCATAGGTTGGATAGTTCAAGGTGGCCTCGGTGAGCTTTTCACTGAAGAACGCGATGGGCCTCTTATCCCGGTGCAAGACTCCGCCAACGACATTTGACGCATCGTATTCAATCTCAAAGTGTTTGTTGAAGTCTGGAAGTTGGAGAAGGGACGCGTTACAACGAGCATCTTTCAACGCGACGAAAGCTTTCTCGTGGTGCTCCAACCAATTCACTACGACACCCTTCCTTGTGAGCTCATGGAGAGGCACGGCGATGGAGCTGAAGTCGCGGACAAACCTCCGGTAAAAACCTGCCAAGCCAAGGAAGCTGCGTACCATGGTTGGATTTGTAGGCATGGGCCAATCCCGGATTGCCTTCACCTTGTCTTCATCCACGCGGAGGCCATCTTTGGAGACCATGTAGCCCATAAAGTTAGTGGTGTCGGAGCAAAAACGACACTTGCCGAGGTTTGCATACAATTACTCACGTCGCAAGCACTCTAACACAAGCCTAAGGTGCTCTACATGCTCATCAAGACTATGTGAATTGATCAGTGCTACTTTGTAGGGTTTAACTAGGAGTTATTACCGGCATTTTGGGTACCATTTGGATGGGTTTAGAGCATAATTGTAGAAAATGGAGTTGAGGAGTAGAAGTGTTGAATGGGTGGTTTGGAAGAGCTAAAATGAAGATTTAAGAAGATGTAGAAGAAAGCCACAAGAAAAGACGAAGAAGGAGCTGAAGAAAAGCTACAAGAGCTTTTCCGCGGTTGCAGAAGTCATCGCCGCGGTCGCGGAACGAGACGAGAACAACGTGAGCTACAACGAGAAATCTGCGGTCGCAGAAGCCATTGCCGCGGGCGCGAAAAAATACGAAGACAGCGAGATTCAACAGAAAGTTTTCCGCAGTCGCGGAAATTCCTCCGCGGTCGCGGAAGACTGTTCATCAGACACGCGCGAGAGTTTCTTCCGAAGATCTGCTTTTTACTTTATTTCCTTTTCTTTTATTTCTCTTATTTCGTTAGTTTATTTTATTTCCTTTTAGATATTATTTCCTATCTTTAGTTTTAGGTTTTGCTAGGGTTTATAACCTACTTTCCTAGAAGCCTCTTTTGATCATCTAGACATTATTCAGTTTAGGTTCAGTTTTTCCCTTTGAGTTTTTGTGTTTCAAGACTATGAAGAACTAAGCAATCTTTGCTTAGTCCGACGATAGAAGCCTTCGTTTGCATTTGATTGTGAGATTATAACTCTATTTCCTTTCCTTTGATTATATCTCTTCTCTTTGTGCTTATTCCTATTCATTCTTGCTGATTTGACTGGCCTAATCATCTAGTTGATATTAGTAATTGTCTATTGCTAGGGTTTGGATATTTTGAGTTGAAATCCCTTATCTTGTGTAGCAAACATGATATTCTAGGACTGGTTGGACTGGTTTATTGTGAAGAGTGATTATGTGTTAAATGTTGCGAGTTGTGGTATTGCATGTATCCTGGTTAATTCATATGCTTCTTGCTGCTATTGTTCTAAATCTTGATAGTTTCATGTGCGTTCGATAGTTAGGGTTATCAGGACTGGTTGGACTGATAACTATTTCAGAATAGGGACAGGAATATTCATAGGAAGGAATAAAGATAATCTAGGATCAATCAATCAAATGAATGGTGGATATTTGTCTGGCTAAGTTACTTTTCCCAATTGATTACAACCCTTTGCTTTGATTTACTTTGTTGTTTGCAATCAACCCCCCCCCCCCCCCCCCCCTTCTTACCTTTGGCATACAACATGTTGCACTAAGAAAGATTGCTACCTCCCTGTGGGATTCAACCTTTGCTTGCCTACTATACTTGGTTAGGTTTTTAAGAATTACTTTGATAAGGCATAACGACTTTAGCCTCATCATGAATACACCAAAATGTCATCAAAATAAAACACAACAAATTTGCCCAATAATTCCCTCAAAATGTGGTTCATCAACCTCATGAACGTGCTTGGGGCGTTAGTGAGCCTAAAAGGCATGACGAGCCATTCATAAAGGCCATATTTCGTCTTGAACACGGTCTTCCATTTATCACCTTCCTTCATGCAAATTTGGTGATAGCCTCTCTTCAAGTCAATTTTGGAGAAGAGGGTCGCGCCGTGTAGCTCATCGAGCATGTCGTCTAGGCGCGGGATCGGGTGCCTGTACTTCACCGTAATCTGATTGATGGTGCGGCAGTCGATACACATGCGCCACGATCCATCTTTCTTGGGCACGAGGATCACGAGCATAGCGCAAGGGCTTAGGGATTCCCTCACATAGCCGCGATCCAGCAGTTCCTGCACCTGATGCTGCAACTCCTTGGTTTCCTCAGGGTCGGCGCGATAGGCAGCGCGGTTGGGCAGCGAGGCACCGGGTACCAAATCAATTTGATGCTCAATACAACGCAATGGTGGAAGGCCCTGCGGAAGCTCCTTCGGAAACACGTCGTCGAACTCGGCGAGCAATGCGGCGATGGCGCTCGACAAAGGGTCGGCGACGGGTGTCTCTGGAATGCATGGAGTGGGCACCAACAGGAAACATGGCGCCTTGCCATTCAAGGTGGCAGTGAGGTTGCTTGGTCGCGTGAGAAGCAATTTGTGCTCACAACGACCCTGCAACGCGGGGCTCTTCGACGCGGTACTCTCAATGTCCCCACAACGCGTTTTGTTATTGGACGCGGTGTTGTTTGTAGCGCATTCAGTATTGAGAGAAGCGTTGTTGTGGCCTGAAGGAGTACACGACTTCTTGTTCCTAGTGTTTGGGGGCGTTGTCAAATCGCCAGAATTGGGGTTAGAGCGCGGTGTCGCGGCCTGGGTCGCTGCTGATTCGATTGCCTTCTAACGATCTCGCTCTACCTGATCCTGTAAAATCTCATGGGGAGACATGGGTAAGAGGGTGATGCGCTTCCTGTGGTAAGTAAACACGTAAGTGTTTAAATAGCCATCGTGAAGAATGCGCTTGTCGAATTGCCATGGGCGCCTCAGCAAGAGATGCGTGGCGTCCATTGCAATGACATCAGAGAGGACCGAGTCTGAATACTGACCAATGGAAAAAGAGATAAGACATTGACGAGTGACAGTGTTACCTGAACTTGAGGAAATCCATTGGAGACCATAAGGCTGTGGGTGAGGCGTGGTCGGCAGGCTAAAATGGTTGACGACCTTGTCATTGATGATGTTGTAGCAGCTTCCCCCATCGATTATGACACTCGGGGATGCCGTCTTGACCAGGAAACGCGTGTGGATTACGTTCTCGCGTTGGTCGACTAGAGTGGCCTCCTTGACGGTGAGGATGCGGCGCGTGACAAGGCTGAGAGGCATGCCGTCATGGAGCGCGGTAGCTTCACACATGTAGGCCTCTTCATTGCCATCCTCGAATCCGTCTTCGATGGTCTCAAGCGGGGCCTCTTCCTCCTCATAAGATTCATAGCCCGTGGCAATGTTGGAGAAGAGGACCTTCTTGTTGTTTGGACAATCCCTTTGGTAGTGGCCTCGCCCTCCACACTTGAAGCATTCAATGTCACGTGCTCGGTCATTGCCCGGGGAGGGGGGCTTTGGCGTGGTCGTGCGAGCGACCGTTGAGTTTGGCGTCAAGGTCTTGGCATTTTGGCCTTGGCTAGACGCGGTGGATCCTGAAGGTGGCGCGCGCACATTAGTAGGAAGGGATTGACCAGGGTTAGAATCATACCTTCGTTGCCCTTGATTTTGCCAAGATAATTGCCGGCGAAGCGAGAGTTGATTGTGGATTTGCATCGCGGTGTGAGTCAAGGTGTTGAGATCCTTGATTGGCAAAATCTCAAGCTGATCACGGATTGACACATTTAAGGCACTAAGAAACTTTGTCCGAAGGGTGGAAGGGGCGGCACTTATGCTTGCTTTGTAGTACATGTCCTCTAAGTGAGAGAAGAACTCCAGAGGCGTTTTGGTGCCTTGTCGCGCCATGGCAATTTCCATCCGCATCTGGTTTCTATAGTCGACGGGCATGTACTTCTGTGTCATGATGTAGACAAGATGGTGCCACTCGGTGATGGGGACAAGGTGTCGACGAACGCGGTCATCAACGAACCTGTGCCACCAAACGCGTGCAGCGCCTCGGAAGTGAAGTGTTGCCGCATCCACATGCTCGTCCGTGGGGATGTGAAAATATCTTAAAGTGTACTCTGTAGTCTGCACCCACTCAAGAAAAACAGCCGGATCATATTCACCAAAGAAATGCTCAATTTTTACCTTTACCTCATGGCGGCTAAGCCGTGGGGCGGGCTGAGCAGGCAGGGGCGTGTAAGCGCATTCTGTAGGTGCTTAGGCGCGACAAAGTTGTCGTCGAGTGCGGCCATCCTGGACATCGTCAGCGGCGAAGACCATGGTTGGCGTGTTGTACTCGGCGTGTTGCTGTCGTCGCGTAGGGGCATAGGCAACGTTGCAGCGACGAAAGTCACGCGGCATGTCCTCGTGGTGTGGGCCACGAGTGTCACGCGTATTGTCGCCTTGGACGTGATGTTGTGGGCCTACTTGATGGTGTGTGGGCGGAATCCAATCCGCGGGCCTGTCCTAGAGCTCAATGGGATCACCAAGGGGAGGGTGGTAGGATCCTGGGTTGATCATGCCTGAGTCATCCATCTCCTCATCGTCGAACTCGTCGAAGTCATCATGTATAGTCGGCGTAGTCGAACCATATCCATCGAAGCCGTAGTGCGGTGTGCGCATGCTTTGGTGGCCAAGATGGTCGTTTACGTCGAAGGGCACTAGAGTTGGGTCACGGCGACGCTGAAGTGGCTCAACGCCTGTGGCGCGGAAGGTTCTACGCGGTAGGCCAGATTCGCGTTCATCGCGGCGTGCGCGGCCAGCAAGAGGCGTTGAGGCAATCTCGCGGCGGCGGCGAGTTCCTCTAGCTTCATACCTGTCATGAAAGTCAAATGGTTCAGAATACTCACCTTGTGAATCATTATCGCGGTCGGAGCCGTTGTCGTAGCCGGCAGGGGTTGCTTGCGGCGCGTATCGTTCGCGCTGTGAGACGTATCCTTGGCGGCTTTCTATCACTGATTGTATCCGTTGGAGGCGTGGCTGTGGGTTGGAGGTTGAAGGCATCAACCCTTTGCCTTTGTCCACGCGTGGTTGGCTTGGCCCAGCTTCAGTGTGGTGCGGCACTCCCATAGCATCTGTTGGGCCTGGATTCTCCAGAGAAGATGGGTCAAATCGGTCGAGCCCAAGCCCATTGACAATCGGAAGATCGAATAAGAAAGCCCAGAGGATCCGACGAGACGTCTCTGGTCGAATGCCTTCCGACAGGATCGCGAGGATCTCGCCAAGCATTAAATGCTAGATCACGCAACGGCCACTGCCTTAAAACCACCATAAATGCAGAGATTTAATGGCGCAATCTTCACCATCACTCCGAGAATTGAAGATGGAAAATTCGGCCGAAGCATAAACGGTCACAAGAGTAAAAGACTTACCATATCAGGACGACGAGGAAGATAAGAAGAAGACTACACAATTACACACAGGACAGGCGTTCGGAGAAAAACAACTCACCAGAATAGCACTCTCGCTCTCCACCTAGCTCTCTAAAGGCTGCTTACGCTAGATCCCTGCCGGTCTCCACTCACAAGTCGCCGGTCGAGTCCTACTCGATCTCTGGTTTTATTACGATAAGTTGTATCACGATTCAGTCTGATTCACACGACATCTAATAAGATCATCACGCTATTATACATTTATTCTGTGTTTATCTATTTTTGGCTTGGTTTGGATTGTTTTCTATCACCCGATCGACTAGTTACCCCGTCTAAGGCGATTTAGGTCGTCCGATCTTTTCGCCCCAAAACAATTTGGCGCCCACCGTGGGGCAACTTGCCGATCACCCTTCCGAAACCTTCCAACCATGACTATTGACCCTCCTACTGACAATCAAGAACTACGTCTTGAAGACGAAACCCAAACTACAGAAAATCCAACCGAAAATCCTACCCCAACCCAGTTCCAAGAACTCTCTCAAAAAATGGCCTCCCTTCAAGAGGAACTAGCCCAACAACGTAAGAAAACCGAAGCCCTAGCCGCTTTGTCAACCCAATCCGAAGCCGAGATTGCGCAACTAACCCGTGAGAATGAGTCTCTTAAGTCGCAGGTACAATCAGTGAATTCAGGATCTAGGAACGTGCCCATCCACGGCGGCATCCGAACACGCCTCGACATGGACAATATCGAACCAACGCCTCCAAGCGTACGACGTCCCGGACACACTGAGGGTACGTCTTGAACTCCTTTCGCTAGTCCATTTTCGACTAACCATGTCACCTTTTCTACACCGATCGGGTCTGCCGGGGCCCAAATCGACGAAACACAGGTTGCCAATCCGCCAGATGTCATGGCTCTTTTCCAGCAAACGCTCGACCAACACATGAAGACGATCGACGATCGCTTCAACAGGCTCCCAGGAGTCCCGCAACCGATCGAGAGAGAAGCGTCCGGCGGATTCGAAGAATCCCCGTTCGTCGAAGAAATCGCAAGGGTCGAGATCCCCAAGAAGTTCCATCTCCCCAACATGGCGACATTCGACGGCACCACCGATCCAGATGACCATATCTCTCTCTATAAACAAAAACTAATGGCTGCATCTGTTTCAAGGGAGAGCCGCGAGGCTGCCATGTGCAAAAGCTTTGGCACGACCCTCGCGGGCCCCGCACTAACTTGGTTTATGCGTTTGCCTCAGGGAACGATCGCATCATTCGCGGATCTGGTTAACTCTTTTAAGAGTCAGTTCGCCAGTAGTCGAAAGCATGAGAAACAATCGAGTGACCTTTATCGAGTCACACAAAGGTACAATGAACCTCTCCGGAATTATCTCAACAGGTACAACAAAGAGAAAGTGGGAATCCCCCACTGCGACGTCACAACGTCTATCGAAGCCTTTCGACAAGGCTTGGTCAAAGATAGCAATCTCTACGACGAGATTACCAAGTACCCGTGCAAAAGTTTTGAAGATGTTCAGGCCAAAACTATGGCCGAGGTAAGACTGGAAGGGGACCGTGAGTCGTGTAAAGCCTCCCGCGGACCCGATCCATCCGATCGTAAACATTCATCCGATAACCGTCGAGACAGACGTCCACATCCCTATTCTCGTAATCGAAACGAACCAAATCAGGTAAATGCTTTCCAAGACAGGTCACAGGAATGGAGAGACGGCTCTGCGTTGCCTCCTAGGGTCCAGTCTTATAACTTCAACGTTTCCATGTCGGAGCTCGTCGAGAGTTTCGACAAGTATGGAAAAGACGTAAGATGGCCCCGAAAGAGCGACCGACCGGACGTCAAGAAGGACATGAGTCGATGGTGCGAATTCCACGACGACCACAGTCATTCGACCGACGAGTGCATCGCCCTGCGAAAGGAGGTTGCTAGGCTGCTCTCACAGGGGCTCCTACGCGACATCATCTCGGAACGGGCAAAAGCCACCATGGAACGCCGAGATCAGGTAAAACAGAACAAACCCCCATCTCCTGTCCATACAAAAGTTGTCAATACCATTTTAGGTGGGTCCGACATATGTGGGAACACATACTCCGCGGCCAAGCGACATGCCAAGGAAAGCAAAGGCGACAAGCCC
The DNA here is from genome assembly GCA_027886185.1 of Rheum nobile. NCBI lineage: Eukaryota > Viridiplantae > Streptophyta > Magnoliopsida > Caryophyllales > Polygonaceae > Rheum > Rheum nobile. The sequence continues at coordinate 546,453 of WOAB01000640.1, forward strand.
GAGGCATCGGAACTCAAACCAAGGAGGGCATCTAACCTTCCGACAGTCACATTCGACGAGTCCGACTCCGACGGGTCGAAAAGCCACCACGACAGACTGGTAATCTCTTTGTCCATTGGAAATTTCTTAATACGGAGAATACTAATCGATACAGGGAGCTCGACAAATCTCTTGACCCTTGATGCTCTTAAAGAAATGGGTTTGACTGAGAACGACCTAATCAAGAAGTCGACCCCACTGGTCGGGTTCAGCGGCGAGGTTAAGCATACGACTGGTGAAATCATTCTAACCACATACGCTGGAGGAGTCAACCAACAGGTGAAATTCTTAGTCTTAGACTGTCCTTCTCCCTATAATTGTATTCTTGGCAGGCCGTGGATGCACGCTATGAAGGCAGTACCTTCAACATATCATCAAGTTATCAAATTCCCCACTGAATGGGGAGTCCAAGAAATCAAAGGAGATCAAAAGACCGCAAAGGAATGCTACGTCGCTTCCATGAAGAACGCGGTCGAACGCAAGACCGCGTAGCAACCACAGAGCGGCGAAGGACCTAGTCGGTACGTCAAACCAGAAATGGAAAAACTCGATGAGATCGCACTAGACCCTTCAAAGCCAAACCAAACGGTAAGGGTCGGGTCGGAGATGGACGACTCGACCAGACAACAACTTCTCGATTTTCTTAGGACCAATGCCGACTGTTTCGCATGGTCGCATGAGGATATGGTCGGAATATCTCCCAACGTTATTACTCATAAATTAAATGTGGATCCATCTCATCCCCCTGTTAAGCAAAAACGCAGGAAATTCGCTCCCGAGCGGAACAAAATAGTCGACGACGAGGTCAAAAGCTTATTGGAAACATGAAAAATCAGGGAGGTCCACTATCCTGAATGGCTGGCCAACGTGGTCGTAGTCCAAAAGAAGAACGGCAAATGGAGAGTCTGCATCGACTTCACAGACCTCAACAAAGCTTGTCCCAAGGACTCGTTTCCTCTACCTCATATCGACGCCATGGTCGACGCCACAGCAGGGCACAAAATGCTTACCTTCATAGACGCTTTCAGTGGCTACAATCAGATCCTCATGGAACCCGACGATCAAGAAAAAATAGCATTCATCACCAGTCAAGGTATCTACTGCTACAAAGTAATGCCCTTTGGTCTGAAAAACGCAGGGGCTACGTATCAACGACTGGTCAACAAAATGTTCAAAGAGCAAATCGGAGACACGATGGAAGTCTACATCGATGACATGTTGGTCAAATCCAAAAAGAAAGAAGATCACATAGACCACCTATGCGACAGTTTCGAGGTGCTCAAAAGGTACAACATGAAACTAAACCCTACTAAGTGCTCCTTCGGAGTATCGTCAGGGAAGTTCTTAGGATACATGGTGACACAAAGAGGAGTAGAGGCCAGCCCAGAACAGATCAAGGCTCTCATCAACCTTCGATCCCCCCGATGTGTCAAAGACGTACAAAAACTCACCGGTCAGATAGCAGCTCTGAACAGGTTCATCTCCAAATCATCCGACAGATGCAAACCATTCCACGACGCACTCAAAAAGAACAAGTCCTTTCAATGGACAGAAGAACATGAAGCAGCATTCCAGAACCTCAAAGAGTATCTGGCCAGTCCCATGCTACTGACCAAGCCTAAAGGCGACGAGCCCTTATTTCTTTATCTTGCAGTGTCAGAATCGGCCGTAAGCGCTGTACTGGTCAGAAGAGGAGGATGGAAAACAGTCGCCAATATACTACGTCAGTCGGACGCTATTATCAGTCGAAACGAGGTATTCGTCACTTGAAAAGTTCGTATTATCATTGGTAATGGCTTCGAACAAACTCAAACCATATTTTGAATCCCATACTATTACTGTTCGCACTAATCATTCCATGAGAGCTATCATGAGGAAATCTGAGTTCACAGGACGAATGACCAAATGGGCCATACACCTCAGTGGTTACGACATCGAATACGAGCCCAGGACAGCGATCAAGTCGCAAGCTTTAGCCGACTTTGTGGCTGATTTCAGTCCGACCCTAGAGCAAGAAGCCGCAAAAGAAGCAACTCAACTACTCGCGACAGACGAAACAGGTATATGGGAGCTCCACACAGATGGGGCATCGAATGCTAGAGGATCGGGGCTTGGGGTCGTACTGAAATCGCCACAGGGGGACAAGATAGCCCAAGCTGTCAGATGTGAGTGGGATGCGACTAACAACGAAGCTGAATACGAAGCACTCATATTCGGACTCGTCCTAGCTCGCGACCTAGGGGTCCGGGAGATCGAAGTCGTTTGCGATTCCTTGCTGGTCGTGAACCAAATACAGGGGTCGTACAATGCCAAAGATACCAGAATGATAGCCTACCTAGAGGTAGCCAAGAAACTGATCGCACAATTCCAGACATTCAACATCCGACAGGTGCCCAGGGATCTCAACTCCCAAGCTGACGCACTCGCCAATCTAGGATTTGTCCTAGACCCGAAAGAATTTCCACACATATCACTGGCCCATATCATGACGCCAGCCGTCCCAAGGACACCCGTCGAGTTAACAACACCGCTTGAAGAACTCGTCGCCATGGAAATAGGTGACCAACCAGAAGAAGACATCATCGACACCAATGACGACTGGATGCTACCTTACATCAGGTGGTTAAAAGACGATATTTTACCAGACAACAAGACAGAAGCAAAAAAGCTCAAGGTACAAGCACTCTCTTACGATATCATTGACAACATCTTGTACAAAAGATCTGTTATAGGGCTACTCCTGCGATGCCTTAAGACTCCAAAAGTCGGACGTATCTTACAATCGTTACACGAAGGAGAGTGTGGCAACCACACCGGCGGACGAAGCCTCACAGGAAAGGCCCTACGAAATGGGTACTACTGGCCAACGATGAACAAAGACGCCATGGAATAAACCAAGAGGTGCGACGCCTGTCAGTGGCATGCACCCGTACATCATCAACCGTCAGAACTACTCCATCCGACCCTGGCTCTATGGCCCTTTATGAGATGGGGAATGGACATTGTCGAAAAGCTCCCTCCCGCGTCGGGACAAAGAGTCTTCTTCCTTGCCATGACGGACTACTTCTCTAAATGGATCGAAGTCGAAGCCTATAGAGAGGTAAAAGATCAACACGTCATTTCATTCATAAAACGCAATATCTTGTGCAGATTTGGCATCCCATCAGAAATCGTGTGCGACAACGGCTCCCAATTCATCAATCATAAGACTCGAGCCTTTTGCGACCAATGGAACATCAAATTGGTCACATCTACACCTCGGTATCCGCAATCCAACGGACAAGCCGAATCCAGCAACAAGATCATTATCAACAACCTCAAGAAACGCCTCACAGGGGCTAAAGGCAAATGGGCAGACGAACTCCCACTTATTCTCTGGTCTGACAGGACCACTCTAAATAATGTGACCGGGCAATCGCCTTTCTCTCTCGTCTACGGGAGCGAGGCGGTCATCTCGGCTGAGTTACTGGTTCCGACCGCTCGCTGCAACCTTCAGACAAACGAACAAAACGACATCGAACTAGCACATAATCTCGACACAGTGGACGAAATCAGAGAGAGAGCTCGAATTAGGATGGTCGGGTTCCAACAACAAGTCGCAAGGAGTTACAACAAGAACGTCCGAATCAAGGCATTCAAGGTCGGAGACTGGGTCCTAAGGAAGACATTCCAGAACACCAAGAACCCATCCGACGGAAAGCTAGCACCACAATGGGAAGGACCTTACTTGATCACCGAAGTGGTCGGACAAGGAGCGTATCAGTTAGAAGACAAAGACGGACAACTAATCCTGAGGAGTTGGAACGCAGCACATCTCAAGCTATACCATTTCTGAACCGATAAGGTAAAAACATCACGCAAAACTCTATACATCGCATATACATTGCTACCTATCGCATGCTATCATATATACATTGCCATCTGTCGCATATATATCGCATGCTATCGCATATACATTGACATCCGTCGCATACATATCGCATGCCATCGCATATACATCGCTACTTTCTTTTACATGTCATCATCTGACACTAAGCGAGGATTTCCTCCTTACAAAAACACAAATGCAGAACAACATTTACATTGGACCCCGTCGTCCGCAAATGGACCCAGTCGTCCGCAAATGGATCCTGTCATCCGCATATAGCGCTTACATTACACGATCGATCGGATTACGGGGAGATGACAACACAGGCACGTCGGCACACCGCCTGCCTTATACAAAACATAAGGTACAACACCTTATTACATTCACGCAATTAACCATAAGGAACAAACACCTTATTATATATTGCTTACCTCTCCGGCATAATGTCATGACTAACACATACACAAACACATCGCAGGCCTGCTCTACATACATACACACGGTGAAACCCCACTCGACGGAGCACACGGGTGAAACCGACATACTAAACGTCGTCGACAACTTCCTCGAAAGTTCGACGAACATGTACGAAACAAACTAGCATGCAATTCTACATGTAAAAACGCATTTGTAGCAAAATAAAAAACATTTTTATAAATACGCGACCCGCGATGGCGGACGGGTCGCCAAACCACATTGTCTGCCTACACATCTGTAGGACTTCATCAAACATAAATATTCTGCGACCCGCGATGGTGGATGGGTCGCCAAAACATACATTATCCAAAGGCACCAAATGTCTAAACCCACACACAAGTGGGACAAACAAAGTCAAGCATCGGGAACAACAACGTTACCTTCGGCAGGGGCTGGCTCCAATGGGGCTATCTCGTCGGTCGGCTTAGCATCGCCAGAATGAGCTTCGTCCTCATCGGCACCTTCATCCACAGCCTCTTCTCCGACGCCAGCTAAGCAGAACATCTCCTGACCAGGATCGCCCTTTGGAAACATGGAGTCTAAAGTCTCCTTCTCCGCTTTCAAGTCCCAGAGCTCATGCTTGCCCTCGTTGAACTCTTCAATCATCTCGATGCGCGATTTCACCGCGTAGAAGGCCCCAACGTCGCCAGCAATCTGACCGTCGGCAATCCGAGCCCGCTTCACTTCCTCCTCAATGCCTGCCCTGCACTCTTCAAACTCCCTCTGACATGCGACCAGCTCCCCTTGACAGCTCTTCAGCTCCCTGGTGAGACGACGCTCAGTCTCACGACAGTGACTCTCCGCTCCCTCCAGCTTGGTCCTTAGAGAGGCAAGGTCGGACTCTGACCTAGCAGCCCTGTCCTCAGCCTTGACAAGCATCGCCTGGACACCGGAGTAAGATCCCAAGAAGTATTGAAAAGCCTGACAAAAAGGCATACGACAACACAAATACACGAATCAGAAAACACAGTCGAATAAAAGAAATACAAAAATGCACAAAACAAAGGGCAACACACCCTCCACGCGGAACTGCCCGCTTCACCAATGCAGTCCAAAGGGGAGACGTCCTTAACTTCCGACTTCAAAGTCGGGTCTTGAGCGCGAAAAAGATCAACGATCGACGGCCCTACGGCACCGATCTTGCCGACCCCTTCGGCGATCGCGCCTTTCTTCTTAGGGACGTCCTCCGCCTTGACATCATCAGGACGAGCGCTCGCTTTCCTCTTAGAGCCAACTTTAACCATAGTTGTCAGGTCAATCAGAGCCGGTTTGCTCGACGCCGCCTTGGTTGCTGCTTTCCTTTGCTCAATCAAGCTTTTTCCCGACGCCACCCTCAGGCGAGCACTCGACCGACCACCAGGGGAACCTGACACGACAGGACAACAAAAAAGGAGAAATCCTAAAGTACACGACAAAGTGAAAAACAATAAAAAGACTCCTAAAGCCGAAAGTCTACCTTTCTCACGAGATGAAGAAACATTCGACATATCTTCTTGTGAGGCAGGAGTCGTCGCCAGCAAGTTGACGTTCACAAATTTCCTTTCAGATGCGGGAATCTCAAGCACAATCTTTGACAAGTCCTCTGATCGGCTACTCACTTCTAGATCCTCTGGTTCGGGGAATACAAAAGAGAAAAGTTAAAGCAAGAGTTAAGACACACAAATACACGAAAGAAAAGACAAGTACCTACTATCGACTCGCCACTCCGTCAACAAAAACGGACATTCTCCCTCCTTCTCCAGAGAAGAGCGTTCGACAAAAAAGAACTTCGACCCCCATCCGCGGTCATTAACATCAGGGCTCTGCACCAAGGGCTTCCGACCAGGTCGGACACGCAACTGAACGCGACAGGAACTCTTCGATCCTATGAAGTAGTTGTACCACAGGGCGTCGAAGTCAAAATCAGCCCCAGTTTGAACATTCACAAGGTCTAAAACCCTAAGTACTCTCCACGCCTGAGGCATTACTTGACATGGCACCAGCGCCAACATAGCTAAGAAGTCCCTGACAAAGGGGGGAAAAGGAAACCTATGCCCTATTCTAAACGGTTAAGAGTAGAAGCAAACCCATCCCTCATAGCGAGCATCGGCCCTCTCGTCTGGGTGAGGCAGCCTGGCAACCGTCTCCGGCGGAAAACCTCCGACTTGGAGCACCTGATCCAGTTCCGCCTGGGACATAGTGGTAACCAACGCATCCGACTCCTTCAAAATAAAACAAGGAGGAGCTTCGCCTTCATGAGAATCGGAGAGAGTCTTCGACGACTCAGAAGCCTCGAGAGAAACCATTTCGAGAATGGGAAAAGAGGAGAATAGAAGAGCTACGACTAAGAGAAATCAGAAAGCTATGGCAAGAGAAACCAAGAGGCTTACCAGAAACTTGCAAAGGAAGATGATGAAGAGTAATCGATTCCTTCTGCTACGAATTTATGGAGGGAAGTGAAGGCCTGCAGAGGCGTCGCATCATGCCTCGATCACGCGCCACGTAGCCCTGAGCAAACGCGCCAAATTAGAAGGTGGAGATCGCGTCTAGAGAAGTTGCCACGGATTCCGGTCAACTTGCCTAAACCGTAAGCCCATAGCAACTTGGGGCTATTGTTGGGCCTGGATTCTCCAGAGAAGATGGGTCAAATCGGTCGAGCCCAAGCCCATTGACAATCGGAAGATCGAAGAAGAAAGCCCAGAGGATCCGACGAGACGTCTCTGGTCGAATGCCTTCCGACAGGATCGCGAGGATCTCGCCAAGCATTAAATGCTAGATCACGCAACGGCCACTGCCTTCAAACCACCATAAACGCAGAGATTTAATGGCGCAATCTTCACCATCACTCCGAGCATTGAAGATGGAATATTCGGCCGAAGCATAAACGGTCACAAGAGTAAAAGACTTACCATATCAGGACGACGAGGAAGATAAGAAGAAGACTACACAATTACACACAGGACAGGCGTTCGGAGAAAAACAATTCACCAGAATAGCACTCTCGCTCTCCACCTAGCTCTCTAACGGCTGCTTACGCTAGATCCCTGCCGGTCGCCACTCACAAGTCGCCGGTCGAGTCCCACTCGATCTCTGGTTTTATTACGATAAGTTGTATCACGATTCAGTCTGATTCACACGACATCTAATAAGATCATCACGCTATTATACATTTATTCTGTGTTTATCTATTTTTGGCTTGGTTTGGATTGTTTTCTATCACCCGATCGACTAGTTACCCCGTCTAAGGTGATTTAGGTCGTCCGATCTTTTCACCCCAAAACAGCATCCATCAGAATCATCAGTGTCGGTGTGGGCAACACGGGTGCCGCGCGCTGCATGGCTTGGAGTTGAGCAACTTGGCGTCGTAATTCTTGTATCTCGCGTTGCTCAGCCGAGAGCTCCAGAATGAGATCTTCAAGGTTGGGGTTATGTGGGGGAACCAAGGAAGGGTTCGGCGCGTTGCCGGTGTCGTTTCCGTCTCCATTATTATGAGTCGGAGCCGTCATGCTTCCTATAACAATATGACCAGACATCGAAATAAGACGAACAAGTCCACGGAGGTGGGCAGTTTAGCAGTGCCGAGAGGGCGGCTAAGGCTAAACACAATAATGGTGTGAGAAGCAAGCACGAAAAGCAAACAAGACTTAAGCAAATAATCCTAACCTCTACACAAGCAATCAACAATAGCTAATGTAACTTACCTTTTAGGAGGAACCTAGACGGCGGAGAGGTAGAGAGATGAGCCAAGGCCGAGAGGGAGAAGAAGGGTTGCCTTATTTTGGCTTTCCACTTCTTATAGATCGGATCTTGTTTTTTTTTTTTTAATTCACGAGATCTTTGTCTTTGACTTTGATCAGATCTCGGATAAGAAGGAATCAAAACAAATAATGGCCTTGGTAACTTAAGAAAGAAAATCACACAATATTTCGTGATTGGAGAGAGAAAGATTTTGTAGATTTGGTGGTTACAACTAGAATTAAAATTACGCAAGATATTAGTGATATTGTATGCAAGAAAATCAGAAATTAATCACTCAAATCTCGGAAGATCTCGAACTAACAAATCACACCAAAAATCGCGTAGAATGGAGAAAAAATTTCGGCCAAGTGCTTGACTTGAGAAACCGATGGGAATGGCTAATTTTCTTTTTGTAAGAGTGGATAACAAGAAAAAATTTTGTTAAAATGATGGCGGAAGCAATCGAGGGGGGCAAGAAAAAAAATTCGTGAACAAATGCACTTGAAATAGCAACTTACAAGATCAAAGGCTCTGATGCCAGTTGATGTGTTCCTGCCTTCGGATGCCGAATCTAGGTTTTGGTGGTGAGTCGCACGTCTCGTCTTCAAGCGTTGAGTGATGGATCGCGATGTTTGTCACACTACGCGATCGATGGAGCGCGGTGACGGTGGTGATGCAGTGTAATGACGGTGGAGTGTCAAAACGCTAACATTAGCGATGCGATGGTATGTATGTGACTCGCGGCCTCATGACTAGGCACAATGGAGGGATCGGTGGATCGATGGATCGAAAGTGGCCGTAGCGTCGGCAGCGGGGTGAAGGAGATGAGAAGATAGAGTTAGGGTTTTGACGTCCGATCAAAGGAAGGAGGCAATTAGGGCTCTCAACTTAAGCTTTGATTAGACGTAACCTAATACACAAGGCTGGGATGGCCTTATATAGAGGTAGCGGGACTCAGATGGGCTGAGTCTCGCTTAATGGGCTAACTCACGCGACACGCATGGAGCGCACACCCAAAATTAGAAATAACTAAAAATAGTAATTACTAAAATGAGGAAAAGCCAAACTAGAATGTCTCAAAATAACAAAAGAGTCTAAGTGACTAGGACATGGTCCGTTGACGCGGTACCGATGGTCGCGAGGAGCTTAAGAGAGACTGCGGTCTCTGGCTTGCGTTGGCTAGCGACGACGCGCACGATCAATGATTGTGTGGCGTTGGCGATGGACTTCGCACGCAATCTTGTCATGGGCCCTTGTGAGCAGATGCTCATGGCTTCCTCCTCCTCAGCTGCAGTCATGGTGGGCAGGGGCGCATCAAGAGGGTCATGTGTCTGGCAAGAACTCTACAGAGCAAGACACTATCGACCGGTTAGTTAGGAGTGTAGCAGATATTTTGTAGTATTTGGATCTATTGCGTTCTAAGTGCTTATTTATTTGGTATCTTTTGAGAAATTCATGGGCCTGGAAAGAAATCTGCACTATTTTGATGTTGAACACGTATATTAAGGCTATAGTTGTTGTTAGAGGGTGCTATTGTCAAGGTGAAATTTATTGGACATTTTTTTCCAAGCAAATGTAAGCTCGTATTTGTACCTTCTAATTATCAGAATAAAGATGAGTAGACGTTATAACCTGAGAACCGGGCTATAACATCCAGATATTTAAAAAAAAATATACTTAGTTTATAACCCAGATATTTAAGAACCGAGTTATATAAACTATTCAAATAACCCGGATTCACCATTATCAAATATAACCCGGATCTTTCTATAACTGGGTTATTTATGTCCAAATAACCCGAATTCCTGAAAGTGTATGGGAAGATTGTGGGAGGCAAATAACCCGGGCGTGTCGATTTTAGGTTCGGGTTATTTGACATCGAGCAAATGCGGCGTAACTCTTTAACCCGGACCGGATCTGGGTTATATACCCTTAAACGCCCGGGTTATTTTCCTTGTTCTGTAGTAGTGATATTGACTATACATATTTTATACAATTATATTAATATATAAAAAAGATCAACCAATATAATCATAAACAAAAATAAGAATTTAAAATTTGAATAAAATATCCTAAAAGGATGGTAAAGTACACTGATATTTTAAATAATACTTGAAATAACACCTAAAAGTGGGTGTTTAAGCAACTTCTATATAACAATTTGATCTTAGATAGAATTATACAACTTTTGTTAGAAAGTTGACAAAGTAATCTTTTCATTTTATTTAACATTAATAACATAGTAATTAGTAAACTATAAAAAAAATACTTCATATATATCGTGTCGCTTTTAAAAACCAATTGTAAATTATGATAAATTTGACTGTGTAATTTTATAAACAACACTATATATTGAAAATATCAACTAATCTAATTATAAATAATAATACGTTTTTTTTGCCTGGTAACCCTGAGGTATCACTTAATTTGTACAATACCCTAAACTTTGGTATATTTCGCGAGGTAACCCTGAACTTTGTTTTTTTTCCGCCAAATACCCAATCGTTAAATAATTGACAGCTTTCGTTAAATTTTTTTAACAAAAAAAAAAACAAAAAAGCCCAAGTACTAGTCTCCTCTCCGTCAGTTATAAGAACCTTCTTCCAGCTTTCATGGCCACCGCCATCAATGGGATTAGGGCTTTGTGCGAGACTTTGACAACAGTGAAAAATATTAAATGCCGACGAGCAATTCAGTCATTCTTCGCGCACTGCAACGCCAGCGAGACCTTCACTCACCCATGAAGCCATCCCTAATCGTTATTTTTGTATCCTCCTCAACTCATATCTCTCCCACCAACAATTAATTTCTAATTCTTATAATATTTTCAAAGTTAAAATCATCATTAATTTTGTTTGGCGATTGCCCAAATTTGTCCAATTTCAGAAAGAGAATTTTAGGGTTTTCAAACGTGACATTAGATTTAAAGAACTATGAGTTTCTCCCAAATTTTATAGTGATGAATTTGAAAATTTACATAGATCAGAATGAAATCGTTGCAATCTTGCACAAAAGGACGAATTCTCATTAATGGTGGCTGATGGAACGCGCTATTCTCAAATAGCACTGAATGCGTGGAATTATCGCGTTCATTTTCTTCATGATCCTCAACCAACAAGCAAGCCCAATTCAAAATTATTGCGTGGAGCTTCCACAAAGAACGCGATATCTCATCTGCATGTTATGATGTCTCTCGCCCAATGGAAATAAGCCATGACTCAACCGCCATTGAATGCTGCTTTACTTGTACGCGACACGTCATCTGAAGCGGGTCACTACCAACTAACACGTCTCTGCTCCTTGCCAGCAATCACAAGCAGGACTCGAAGACTATAAATAAGCTTGAAGCTTCACTTTTTAGGGTTCTTTTGTTCAATCGCCCATTTTTGGGAGGAAACAATAAGAGATATGTGGTTGGTTCTCATGTAAAGAATTGTTAAAGTGTAATCGCCGATAGAATCATTGCGTTAATTTTGAATAAAATTCTTTTTCTTAAAGTCTTTTGTCCATCGTTTGAAAGATCGCGTCGAATCTGTGGGATAGTCTATGTCGTGGTAGATCTACATTTTAGCAGCTCAAATACATGAGAGCGATCATTGGCGCCGTCTGTGGGGACTCGTCCTCACGATGGGATGACTAGACTATCCCAGGTAAGGCACCACATTCTCCTTAATGGGTGAGATCCCGCAAGCTCGCTTGGGGCTGCCACCGCGTTCTCTTTAATGGGTGAGATCCCCCAAGCTCGCTTGGGTTGCCACCGCATTCTCCTTAACAGGTGAGAACGCGGAGCACATTGATCTCCTTCATTATTTTCTCAACCTCATTGAGCAAAACAGATGAAAATTTCAGTTAAAGAAATATTTTGACAAATTTGTATCACTTGTTAGAACAAGAAAAGTACAATAATTCATAGGTATTGAAGTAATGAAACCTTTTTTCTGTAGTACACAGTTTAGTCCAGATTCAAAGTACTCTCCAGCTAAAATATGAATTTGAATCCGAAAACGCTCCCAACGCTTATTACCTCTTTTCACCACCAAACTCTAGCCACACCTCTGCCGCCGCTCACCAGATCCCCCTTCCGGCAGCCCCTGGTGCCTTATCCCGATCTATCTGGCGAATTGCAAGCTCTAACCTACCACAATCATGACAACGAGGCTTCCCCCTTTCCTGATTCTGTCCTTTTTCCATCGGAGGAGCGGATTTCCTGGGGGTTGGCCACTTTGGCATCCCTGTTCATCATCTTTCAATCGACATCTGTTCAAATCCTACCCCTTACCGACCTCTCTGAGACTGCTCCTAGGGTTTGGTGGAATTGGTGGACTTCCTTGATTTCCAGTAGGGTGCTGTTTAGGAGTTGGTGGTTGCCTAATGACTTCCATACCAGTTCGGCGATGACTTGGCGATCGTTCAAAGGTCTTGACAACCTCCGGATTTTCAGACGCCCTCAACGACGACCAGAGAAGGACGATTTCCACTGCTGCTCCACATCAGCGATGTACTCACAGCGAATCCGATTTCCAATCACTTAAGATCTGTGGAGGCGTAAAATCAGGTTAGATTTTTCCTGTACTTTTCCTTTTTTTTTCCTTCTGCTTTGCTTCTTACCTGAACCCCTATAAAACTGAACAACTTGAAACCTGTGAGATCCACACTACCTCTCTCATTATTCTCTTGCACCACTCTGAAATTACTCTCAAACACTTGGGGAAATCTCATTGCTGGGTTGCTGGTCTTGCGAGGAAAAAAATTTATGTTCAACTCATGGAGAAAGACAAACGTACCATGAAGGATGTGATATGCTCCTCTCCTGAAACCAAATCCCCACCAGGTAACATTCAACAAACCTCTTTCTCCTCTGAGAAGCTTACGAACCCTATCACTCCAACTCCTTTGGCGACCCAAACCACCACTGCTAGCCTTCCACCCAATCTGAAACACCTATTCCAAAACCCGTTTTCCCTGAAATTGACATGAAACTTTTTCTTTCCAAACTCTCTGGGGTCCGAACCAATATCCTTAAGTTGAAAGAAACTTCTCTTCTGGGGTATGTTATTGGGGAGACCATTGATTTCTCTAAAATTAGGAACAAGCTTAAGAATGACTGGAAATTTATCAAAGGGAGCTTTGAGATTCTGGAAAAAGCCAACCTGTGGTTTGGGATTAGATTTGCCAACCCTATTGACCAAAAAAGAGCTTGGGATGGTAGACCTTATCACATTTTTGGGAAGCTTCTCCTGCTTAAACCTTGGACTTCTAGCTTTGATCCCTTTAAAGAGCCTATGTGTATTGTTGATATGTGGATCCGGATCCCTAGCCTTCCAGTTGAGTACATCAGCTTTGATGTACTTAACACCATCATTGAGATGAACAAGATGGGAACTCTGATCAAGCTCAATCCTTTCACTGAAAAGAAACAAAGGGTCAGCTATGCTAGATTGTGTATCAATGTGGATGTTTCCACTGTTAACAAAAAAACTATTGTGATCCCGGATGAAGAAGGTGAGGCCAAGGTGTATAACCTTTGGTTTGAGGAATCTCTCGAGGGATGTGGCAATTGTGGAGACCTTGTGCATTCCTTCGAAAACTGTCCCTTAAGAAAGGCCAAACACCAATCCATCCAACTCACCTTCCAGAAACTGAGTGTTAATGTTGAACCTGCTTCGGAGCCTTCAACTTCTATTGATTCTGAGCAGCCCTGGACTACAGTTGTTAGCAAAAAAAAGGGTAAATCCTCTGCTTCCCCTGAGGAAGCCAAAAACATTGCCCAGTACACCCCTGCAGTGACCACCCCTGTGAGCTCCAATGTTTCTAACTTGGAATTACCTTCTACCTTGATCCCTCCTTTCAATCTGCCCCACCCTAATGATGATCCCCCTAAGGAGTGCCTGGTGACTCCGCCTTCCTCCTTTCCAAAGTTGGCTGACCCAGATTCACTTGACTTGCTGGAAACTGTTGATTTGCTGGATGATGTTGGTAAGGCTGTGATGGTCTCAACCATTGCTCCATCCCACCCGTGTGATGCTGTATCAGATAAAAACATCCTTGAGCCTGTTACCTGTACTAAGATTGATACCAATGTTAACCCGGATCCTGCTCCAGCAAAGGCTGACGAGTCTCCCAAGCTTGTCAAACCTTTGCCTTCTGATTCTGGGTCAAGTAAACGAAAGGATATGGAGATCGAGGAAGACACCGCCTCCTCTGACCTGAAGGGTGTCAAGAAAATGAAGATTTAGATATGATTAGTACAACTCTTGATTCCTGCTTTTGTTATGAACCTATTAAACTATTAACTGTTTGCCACTCTTTCCCCTTTTTGTATGGTGGCAGCAACATCTACTAGGGAATCTTGAGTTGTAACCGTTGTTGGATGATCTCAGTTTATGTTATTTGCTTTGTGCCTTATGTTAGGCCTTTTAGGATCTGTGCTGTAAACTTGACCATGACGAATGAAATTGATCCTTTTGCTTATATTTGTTTGAATCATAATCTTGACTGGACTGAAATGTATCTACACTGGCGTGTGGATATCAAATATATCCTTAATATGATTATAAACCATAACTTGAAATATGTTTGCCTGATGTCTCAGTTTCTCTCCCTCTCTTCCCTTTGTGTTTCTTTCTTGTTGGTGCTTGCTGGTCTCTTGTGCTGTGTTTGGTCGGTCTTTCATGTTCTCTGTTTTTGGTTGTCTTTTCTGTTTGTTTTGTCTTGCTCTTCTTTGGTTTCCCGGGGCTATGATGTTTTCTTCTGGTGCAGGTTTTGGCGTGTTGCTGGTTGGAGCCCTCTGGTTTTTAGAGTTCTTCATGCTAAAATGAACAACCTCAATATCCATCAATGGAACAAATCACCTGACTGGAACTTTCCAAATTTTCTAAACAAGTGCTCTTTTATTTATTTTTTGACTGTAGCAGATACCAGACTGCTACAGCTGCATTTATTTGTAACCAAATGTAAATGTGCTCTCAAAACTCTAGCAAACCATGTCGTTAAACTCGTCCCACTACATAACATTATACATCTGACCTTCATTACACTACAAATTAATTATGATTGCACCTTCATTGGTTGTGGACACCTGAACATTAATCACATCCTCGATCTTATGACTAATACTACCATGGTGCTGGCCCGAAAGATGCAATTCCATATTAAACAACTATGTTTAAAACATAAACGCATGATTAAGTTTCATATCTCTCATCTGTCATACCCCATGAATCTCATATGGAGTGTCCTGCTCATGATAAATCTTAACCAGTACCCACTGCTAAAACACGATCAAATAGTACGAAACCGAACTAGAAACCTATGCAACCCTTCTTTTTTACAGTTTTATGAAGATTACAACCTGGAATTGTCGAGGTCTTGGAAACACAACTATCTGGACTGATATGGAAGCTTTTTGCAAAATTGAAAGAATACAATTGCTTGCACTGTTGGAAACAAGAACGAACAAAGAACCACATGAACTATTATGGAAAAAAGCTGGATTTGACCAATTCTATTTCATACCGGCTTCAGGGTTCTCGAGAGGAATATGTATTATGTGGAAAACATACCAATTGATTAATGAATTACTGGAAGTTGATCATATCAACCCAAGATATATAAGTCTCAAGTACACTAATATCTGTCCACATGAAAAAATTATGATCATCATCACCTATGCTCCTCCTTATGAATCAGGCAAAAATGCTTTCTGGTCTGGCATTACCTCATTCATAAAAGATTGTGCTCTTCCGTGTATCATCATGGGCGACTTGAATAAAATTCAACAACCTACTGATAAAAAGGGCGGTGTCGAACCACCAATCTCAAAATTTCTTAGATTACAACAATTTAAAAACGGCTGCGAGCTGATGGACATCCCAACCCAGGGTAACAATTTTACGTGGCGAAAAAACAAAACTGAAATCAATAATTTCTATGAAAAATTGGACAGGGTGCTCGTTCACCATCAAATTCTACAGTTATACCCAGGAATCTTCAGTAAACACTATGCCTTTACTACTTCAGATCATTTCCCAATTTCGATCGATCTTACATCTTCTACACCTTACAAAAATCAACCCTTTAAGTTTGAAAAAATATGGACAACAAGGAGAGACTTTCGAAATATCGTTAAACAAGCTTGGAGAACCAATCACCATGGGTCTCGCATGTATGATCTGGTATTAAAAACCAAACTCTTGAAAATACAAGCCAAAGATTGGAATAAAAAAACGTTTGGGAATGTTTTCACACAGCTACAAGAAATTGAAAAACAACTTTCTACAATCCAACGACATATCTGCTCCAACCCAACAACAACCTTGATACAAAAGCAAAATCGAGTGCTTAAAAAGAAAGAACAACTGTTACATTTTCATAAAGTATACTGGAACCAGCGCACTAAAATCAAACATTTAAAACTTAACGACACAAATGCAAGCTATTTTCACAAGATAGCTAGTGCAAAGAGAAATAGAAAAATTATAAAAGAAATTATCACACAAGAAGGAACAACAATTGTTGGAGAGGAAAACATTAGGAATGAAATTAGAAATGACTTCATGAAGAGATTTAGAAGTGAAGAGTTAAATGAAAATTTACTACGGGAAAACACTGATTTAATCACGGCGGAAATTTCAAATGATGATAACATTTACCTAACAAAAAATGTCACTAATGAAGAAATTAAACATGCCGTATTTGAAATTGGACCAGACAAATCTCCAGGGCCTGATGGCATGACTGCGGAATTTCACCAGAAATATTGGGACATTGTAGGCCTATCTATAATTCAAGCAGTGAAAAGTTTCTTTCTTTCTGGCAGACTCCTGAAACAAATAAACCACACGTTTATCTCTCTAATCCCCAAATGTGACAATCCGAATTCGACAAATCACTACAGACCAATTAGCTTATGCTCCACAATCTACAAAATCATTTCAAAAATACTAACAACTAGACTTACAACAGTAATGGAAAAGTTAATCCACCCATTACAAGGCGCTTTTGTTTCCAATAGAGCTATCCAAGATAATATCTTGATTGCTCATGAAATCTTTCATTCCTTCAAATCCAAAAAAGGTAAGCAAGGATTTATTGCTATAAAATTGGATATGGAAAAAGCCTACGACAGAATTGAATGGAAATTCATTTTTGAAGTTATGACCAAATTCGGATTTAATAATAAATTTATAAATTGGATCAAAGAATGTATTATGACTGTCTCTTTCTCTGTCCTTGTTAATAATGGACCTACGGAAATGTTCAAACCATCAAGAGGACTCAGACAAGGCGACCCACTATCACTTTTCCTATTCATTCTTGGATCTGAAATCCTAGCTAGGAAAATACAACACTTATCTGACAGACCCAGACATCCAATTGGGTTTCAACTTACTAGACTCGAAACTAGAATCCCATTCCTGGCATTCGCTGATGATATAATGATCTTTGCCAACGCTAAACCCGAACACTGCCAGGAGATTAAGGATATTATTGATGTTTACTGCAAAATATCCGGTCAAAAAGTTAACTACAATAAATCTGCTTTCCAAGTCACTAAAAAAGTAGCAAACGCCAGGAAAACAACGATCCAAGGAATCCTTACAATAACAAACTCAAATTCCCTTGATAAATATCTTGGTTGTCCGGTGATTAATGGAAGAGTTAACATGAACACCTTTGCTGAATTGATAATTAGTACTCAACAACAATTAACAAAATGGAAATCAAATTCCCTGTCACAAGCAGGACGAACCACATTAATAAAGGCAAATCTAACATCTAAACCTAACTTTCTGATGCAAAGCTTTATGCTCCCAACTCAGACTCATAACGAACTAGATAAGATCAATAGATCATTCTTCTGGAACAAAAATATCTCCTATAAACCACTCATTGGATGGGATAAGATCTGTAAACCTCAGAACCAAGGTGGCCTTGGATTACGAAAAGCAAAGGATATGAATAAAGCTCTTCAATTCAAATTACTCTGGAAGATTATGGCTGAACCGGACAATGTTTGGGTCAAGATTATATCGGAAAAATACCTCAGAACAAAACATATTCTCCACTACGAGAAAAAAACAGGATGTTCTTGGCAATGGTAAAAAATGGTAGAACTCTTAAATGATTTCAAAAGAGGACTTATTTGGCAAGTAGGCAATGGAAAAACAATAAACTTCTGGACGGACAAATGGATGTCACATGACCCTTTATGTGATATTATGACTCTCCCCTCTAATATTAATAAACAGATGAAAGTTTCAGAATGCATCTTACCAAATAAAACTTGGAACAAAGATATGATCAAGCAATGGCTTCCTTTAGACATATCAAATCGTGTCACATCTATCCCCAGACCTTTATACGAAATAGAAGACAGAATGTATTGGGAAAATAGTAAGACTGGATGGTTCTCTACAAATTCTGCTATGCATATGATCAACACAAATAAAAATTATACGGCCTACGACTCTTCATGGGTTTGGAAATTGGATACCTACCCCAAAGTTAAAAATTTCATCTGGAAAACCCTCAAGAATGGACTACCGACAAAAACAAGATTAGCAGAAAAAGGTGTCGCCATTCCTCAAAGTTGTATCCGCTGCAATGGCCAAACGGAAGACACTAATCACATACTATTCCAGTGCGACCACACAATGGAAATGATTAAGAAAATCAACCTACAAAATTATAGAACAATACTATGTTTGAACAATGGTAACAAAAAAACTTACGAATTAGTGGAGGAAATCAAAAATAAAACGAATAGTAAACAATTCCTAGAATTAATCGTCTCCTGGTGGTGTATTTGGTTTTACAGGAACCAAAAAAGTTTTACAAGCTTCAATAATGACAAAGATATCATCAAAGACCTACCAATGTATATCAATAACCAAATTGAGCTTTGGAACAATACAAAAACGTGGAACCCTGATTGTCTTGTGGATGATCGTTCATCCAAACCTAAAATGGTTAGAATTAAAAGACCAATAAAAAAATGGAAAAAGCCAACTGAAACAGTAATTAAAATCAACACTGACGGATCCACTAAACCTAATGGAAATTCAAGTTACTGATTCATCTTCAGAAATCACCTAGGTGACGCTTTGTTCTTAGGGGGGATCAATGTAGAATCCTAACACCATTACAAACAGAAACCTTAGCAGTCCGAAATGCTTTAATAAAAGCATAGGAATTACGAATCACAAACATTCATATAGAATCCGATAACCTAACTGTGGTCAACGTTCTTAACAAGATCTGACACTGTCCTTGGGATATCGAAATTTTGGTTTCTGACATCCTTTGTGTTTTATAACTCTTTTCTACAATGCAGATTAGTCACGTCTTCCGAGAAGCGAATGTTGTCGCCGACTACATTGCGAAGCTGGACCGACACTGTGCCTTGGAAGACTTACATGACAACCTAGAACTTTTAGCTCTCATCCGTAAGGATGCTATAGGCTGAGAAACCTCTTCTTCTGTGGTTTCCAGTCTAATTTTTACCTTATCAAAAAAAAAAAAAGTACTCTCCAGCTTCCGCAACTCTTCTATACCTAATCCTTGCAACTCTTCACCCCTCATCTGCCTAGATTCAGACAACATTCAACATATAAGTATTATAACCATTAGTTTTAATGGAAAATAACATCAACTTTAAGAACAAATTATCATACATGCACTCTTTACCATATATTCACAGACACACAAGAAAGGAACCACATGATCATTAGCATAGTAACGAGGATGTAATGAACATGATGTCGAGGGGATGAATTTGATGAAATATGATGCAAGGAAATAAGAACTTGGATAAATGATCTGAAGTGTATACATAACACTCTCTGGAAAGTACATTTCAACCCTCAAATCCAGCCTAAGGGTTGCATGAATAGGTCTAAAGATTCAATGGACAAAACGCTTTTGCTTCAAACCAAAAACACAAGATTGCTCGAGGAGAAGAGGTGAATGATTAATACGAATGCTTGCCTATATACCATGACCCGTGTCTTGAACCCTCAAATAGAAGATATATGTTCAAAGCTGTTAGGACTGTTAAGACCTGAATTTGACATGTGCGTGGAGCTGAGCCACACACAGGTAATCAAGATTTCGGTACCATCTACACGAGTGTGTACACTCACACCATCCCAGATTCAAAAATGAAACAATTATCTAGCAAGTGTAATTTAACCATAACAAATTAACTTAGTTTGCAACTTGCATTTATCCCAATCAAATTAACATTACACAATGTAGTAATCAATTCTGTATAATTCAAGCAAAGGCTAATGGTAATTAGTAGATATATATATAGAGTTATTAGAGTCTAAATTATTTAAAATTGTTATATACTATATACTACTATATAATACGATATCGTAGGGTCTTTCATTTGTAACTACTCACATAATAGCCAATCTAAATCTAAATTCCCTTATCTATTGTGACCCCCAAAGAAAGCTCTCCTAATCATACATATTCATGATCACATGAAACGCATGCAACGAACCTCAAATCTGTACTCACAACATATATATATATAGAGGGACACTCTAGTAAAACGACTCTTATGGTAAAACGAGTGGACAATTTTGAAGCGTTGGATTGAGAGTGATAAATGGCTAAATTAGGAGAGAGAAAATAGGGTGTAGTTGGGGTGTGAATCATGGAATAACTATCACAAAAACTTTTTTGAATTTTATTAATTAACCACCTCCAAAATAAGAAGTTAAATGTAGATTTGGAGAGAGAAAGATACTGCAAATCTCCATCAGCGTTATTCCTCAAGCCTCCACCGAGATCCGCATTATTCACTGTATTTTTAGTTAATACACATAT
Source organism: Rheum nobile (assembly GCA_027886185.1). NCBI lineage: Eukaryota > Viridiplantae > Streptophyta > Magnoliopsida > Caryophyllales > Polygonaceae > Rheum > Rheum nobile. The sequence continues at coordinate 567,394 of WOAB01000640.1, forward strand.
TCAGTGAAAGTTCGTGCATATCAATATATGTAATTAGTTAAAAATTAACATTATGTATATCGACACGAAAATTGTGAATATCGTTAAATGTTCTTTGCATATCTGTTAATTTTGTTCTTGTTCCATCGTATTCATGCTGATGTTCACTATCATATATTTGATATTCAAGTATTGTGAGTACTTATTCACTATATATATAATGCATCCACTGAATTGAAAAAAAAATTGTGCATGTTTGTGCATATCAAAACACATTATTTGAATATCGTTCCAGTATTTCTGAATATCTGTTATTCGTTATCATGTTCAGTCATATACATATTGATATTCATAAACTCTGAATACATACTGATGTTCAGTCGAAACGATTAAGAAGACGATAATGATGATATAGGGGGAAAACCAATATATACATTGCATATATTATGCATATCAATGTATGGAAAATGCATATCTCATCCACACAAATGAATATCATATTCACGGCCAAGGAAATAATCCATAATTACAAATTGCATATCATACAAGTATATTCTGTATATCACTATATGGAAAATGCATATCTCATCCACACAAATGAATATCACATTCATGGCCAAAGAAATAATCTATAATTACAAATTGCATATCATATAAGTATATCTGAATAACAATACTGTTAACATGAATATTTCTTTTGCATCCCTTCGCGTTGGGCTGTAACCCTAGCCCTCCTGCCTTGCGCCGCCGCCAGTGGCTCCCTGGGGAGCCCTTGCCTCACCTGCCATGGGTGGTCGCAAGAACATCTCCAGAACCCCCAAGCCCAGATCCAGAAAAATCTCCTCCCTTATCCCACCTAAAGATGCCTCCCCACCCTCCTCCCCTTTTGCTCTTGCTAGTCCCTTCGAGGTCCTCTCTAAAGGTCTCATCACTTCCAACAACGCCAGGCTCTTAAAGCTCAATCCTGGCATTTCCTCCTCCATTCTTATTATTCTCCCCTCTCTAGATCCCACCGCTACAGCTTCCTCTCCCGCTTCCTTCCCCGACAACTCTGCCATTCCTTGCCCTCCCCTGCTCATTCCTTCAGCGGAGTCGGTTCCTCTTGTCGACTTTCCCCCCTTGCTCTCTGTATCCAGGGCTTCTCCTTCTGCATCTGTTAGCCCGACCCCAATCCTCCCGGCTCAGGGTCAGCCCCCTTTGGTTTCTTTTCGTGATGTGGTTTACCCCAAATCGACACAAGCTAAGTCGGTTCCATTACAATTTGTGGAAGGCCTTGAAAGTGGAGTCATTGATTTCACCGAAGAATATGTTGCGGAGTTAGTTGACCGTTGGTCGCTCTCGTTAGTAGGAGCACCAATGGGTGGCCACTGCCCTTTCAAGGCAATGGAACGCTTCGTTACTAACAACTTGACTGATATTCCTGCTCCAAGAATCCTTCTCAATGACATGGGCCTCTATGTCTTCCAGTTTGATAAGGAAGAGCATCTCACTTTCATACTTGAACGAAGCCCCTGGCTAATAGCAGGTCAGACCCCGCTAGTGCTGAAACGATGGAGTCTTGGAATGCCATTAGATTTGTCTTGTTTGGATGAAATACCGGTATGGATTACTCTGCCCAATCTTGATGTCAGATTTTGGTCTGAACATATGCTCGCCAAAGTTGGGTCTGCAGTGGGCAAGCCGATTTCTACTGATCATAATTCGGCTTTCCAAGAAAGACTCTCTTACGCTAGACTGTTAGTTGAAATTTCTCCTAAGAGGGACTTGCTAAGGGAGATAAGCTTTAGAAGCAGTTCAGGGGAAATTGTGAAGCAAGAGATTGTTTATGATTGGCTTCCGCAACACTGCCCGACTTGCAAGCTCTTTGATCATAGGTGATAATACTTATGTTCCGGCTGCCCAAAATGCTGCTATCACTGAGGGCTCCACTTCTTTGGCTCCCGGTGCTACCCAATCCTCTTCGTCGCTACCTCCTATTCTTCCTTTGCCCCCTCTCCAACGCAGGTACCATGTTTGAAAAATGTGAGTCCTAACAATATATACATTCAACTTCAACTTTTGGCATAATGGAGACTTGGGATTTTATAGTGCATAGTTTCAACTTTTGGCATAATGGAAACTTGGCATTCAACCTCGACTTAATCTTATTAATATATTTTGAATCTACTTGTATATTGGTTTCAGTAATATAAGATATTGTTATCTTTTTGTGAATAACATATGATCGTTAGATTCGTAAGTGATTATGTAGTTTTATCTTAATTTTTTTTCTATTTCTTAATGCAGGATATATATTTCAAAACTTCAGCAATATGGAACTTTTTGTAGCTGTATTTTGTGGTATTGCACGTGTTTTTGGTGTAAAATATTTATCCTGTTAGTTTTTTGGTAATGAAGGTACATTTGGGCTCAATGAAAATTGTGCTAAAACACAATTTTGTGAATAAAGGTTGATAAAGTGATACATAACGATTGTTATTAGTAAACTAGCAATTTCTATACATTATTTCTTTATTATTATATTATCAACAAGTACTTTATTTCACCAAATCAGTACATTTATCAGCAAATGGCAGTAAAATAATAGGCTAGTGGACAAAATTGAAATTTCGTCACAAAAAAGCGAGAATATTGCAGTTTTTCCCCCAAGCTTTGGGCGACAAAACGCACATTTTGTCACAAAAAACCTAGGACGACAAAACGCACATTTTGTCACAAAAAACCTAGGGCGACAAAAGGCACATTTCGTCACAACAAACACAGGTCGAAAAAACACACATTTCGTCACAAAAAACATAGGGCGACAAAATGCCCATTTCGTCACAAATAACCTAGGGCAAAAAAATACACGTTTTGTCACTGAAGACTAAGGACAAAAACTGTATTTTGTCACCGAAAGTCTAAGGCGACAAATAATGGCTTTGTCACAAAAGGGATATTCATTGCGACGAAAGAAATTCATCACTGAAACTTTGGGCGACGCACCTAAGGCGACGACCTAGTGACGAATTTGTTTTTGTCACAAAAACCTTCGGGCGACGAATTTTTTGCTTTGGGCGACGAAATGTTTTGTCGCCCAAAGTGATTTTTCTTGTAGTGATATTCACGGTTATTGAATTTACTGTTTTTAATTACTGTTATGCAATTTGTTTCGTAACTTCGTTCAATGTAATCTATTTACTACACGCAAACTTCAGGATTTACGTTTATATCTGACTTCATTCTACGTTATTATTGAATATTATTTTATGTTTTATCAATATTTTCAAATGATCCTACCAATGTATAACACAACAGTCACAACTCTATGCATGACGACGATAGGAAAAAAATCAAATGTAGCTCAATGAATATCGTTCGGAAATTCAAGAATACTAATTCAATTAATATGAATATCAATTTAGTTAATGTGAATGTATGAAACACGAATCTGGTTATCAAATATACAACTTTTCCTTGCCATTCACATAGTATGTTTGAAGATCACTTATAAATTCATGAAAATAAAAACACAAATCCAATCATAGTAATACAAAACATACACGTTTTGCTAGGGAAATCTTGAATTTTTGGATCAAGCATATGAATATCTTGTATTAGAATACGAAAATAATGTCATATATATCGAATACAAGCCCAATTCTTATTAGTGCAAAAAGTATGAATATCGCTACTCAAAACATGAATATCTTGAATAAGAATACGAATATCTGAACTACAAGTCTTTTTTGCAATTCCTACGGTCATGTCATACATACTTGTTGCACCTCTTACATTTCCCCATGCCTTTCTTTAGTACAATTATATCCTTCTTTTTTCCATCTTTCAACTTGTACCACTCTCCTTGTCCTTGCTTGAATAATTCCTTTATGTGCAACCCTGTGGAAAAACTAATGAATACCAATGATGAATATATGTACTGCATGAATATGTATACACAATACATGAATATCAATACTAAGTTGTTGCATGTGACTCGATATTCAAATTTACATGCTCGATATTCAAATTTACATGCTTGATATTCATGAAAAAGGCAAATGTAGCAATGAATATCTATGAATTACATAAGAATATCAAACAAAACTTATCTAATATCACTACACAAGCATACTACATCACTCTTAAATACGTTGACGACATTCATAAAGAGATGAAATACACACATGAATATCTACATTGACAACATGAATATCAAACATGCGATTTTGAATATCACAACAATACTCGAGGTATGAGGATTCACGCAAGGAACCATGTTCATCTCGACTACAACCATATGCATCTAACGCTAATTATTCGAAACAACTTTGAAAAACCTAATTCTTGAATGAATCAAACAAACCACACCTGCAAATTGGTATCATCGATATGCAGGGCACAATAAGCATACAACAACGCCTATCTAAGTACTTGCATGAATATCTAGTAAAATGATGTGAATATCATTAGACAATCGCACTGCATCAACAATGGAAGAAGTAATTGACATATGAATATCTACACACAAATCATTAATATCTATAAAAAGAGTATGCATATCACGTAATTACTCAGTATATGACGAATCCTACAGGAAACCATATGAACATCTATATACAAATCATGAATATCCATGAAGCGGTTATGAATATCAAGTAAGTACTTGAGATACGATGAAACCCACAAGAAACCATTTCAATATCCACACACAAATCACGCATATCTTTGAAGCGAGTATGAATATCACGTAAGTACTAAATAGAATACAAATCCAACAGGAAACCATTTCAATTTCTACACACTAATCATTAATAATAATGAAGCGAGTATGAATATCGCGTAAATAGTCGAGATTCGAAAAATCCCATAGGAGACCATGTTCGTATCATCTTCAACCTTACTCATCTAGAAGTAATTGTACGACCAAGCTCAGAATATCAAAATTTACTAAAGAATCAAACTAATCTCATCAACAAAACCTACAATCCCCACGAAATTGAAAATTAATCAATGGTGGATCAACTCACCATGGTTCATCTCGACTAAAAACAGAGTGTTTACTAAAGACGATGAGGGGTGCTTATTCTTTGATTCGATGAAGCGCAATTCGGAGCTCTTCCAATGGAGGTTTCCTAGAGAAGATGATGGATGTTTAGATCTCGTTCGTTTTGAAAACTTAGAGATCTCGAACCAGATTTGGAAGGAGAATACGATGGAGTGAAGTTTGTTGTTAGATCAATCCGATTGTTTTCGCAAATTGAGCTCTTCAAATGGTGGATTGGTGTAGAAATTTGTGGATCAAAGCTCTGTGTGGAAGACGATGGTGAATAACTACAGAAGGATCTATGTTTTCTCTCTCCAATATCCTCCTAACTGCCTATTTTGGACGCTTTTATTTTTTGGAAATTCAGAAAACCAATAGGGATATTCTATCTCATGAAAACCGACCCCATACACCCTTATTATACTCTCCAAATCCAGTCATCTAACACCTTCAATCCGACGCTCCATAATTATACACTCGTTTTACTATAATATCCGTTTTATCGGAACGTGCCTCTATATATATATATTTATATGTATCAAAGCCAAAAAAAAAGAGCATATAGAAAAAGCAAGTCACTCTAATAGATATTCAGATGGAGGTTGGGCTTGAAGCAAGTATGAAAAATGCATCACTCTCTTAACCCTTCCTAGGCAAGCATAAATTCTGAAAAACTACTAACCAATTAGTAACCATGAAGGCTACCATCAAATTAGCAAGCATAGCATTAACTATCTATCCAACTGGGTGTTTCTGTTTTAGGTAAATTTCAACCCAAATTCAAGAGGATAGAACCAAGTAAATTCTTCTAAAGAACTTTCCAGAAATGGAAATCTGAACCATGCATACAAGAGAGATGGAGATGGAGATTAGACAAATTAAACCTGGAGCTGGCCAATTCAAAGAGCTTGCTAGTGTAGGAGAAGAAGACGAGAGCAACATCGGCGTCGTAGAGAACGCTCAGCTCATCTATCTTCTTCATCAACCCCCTACATTATCAATCTTCTTTATTTGTATTTTCTCTGTCGTCATCGATCGATCGACGATTTCAATTTACGATCCTCCTCCTATTTCCCCAATGCGAGCCACCGTATAAGTAAAATTTGAAGCCCCAATGACAAATCAGTTCTGTGAGCATTACAAAGAAACATTTGAGAAGAATAAGGTTTCGACTAATTGGTCAAGACACAAGACTCAAAGCACAATCCTAGCTAATTATTACTCTGTAGCAAAACAAGGATTGTTTGCCCCTCTACTCGATTATGAACATGGCAATCACTCCATACCAACGTTCTTATATGCTGCCTCCTCTACTCGATTATGAACATGGTAATCGCTCTATTTCTATCTCAATTGATACTAATTAGGTACGAGAGAAGAAGAGATAGCAGAGTACTAAAATTGGAGAAGTGTAAAAGTGTGGAGAAGAAAGAGGAAGGAAAGAGATTAAGAGTTGAGTTGAAGGTGGTGGACAGAGTACACGTGGAGGTAGAAGGTAGAAGAGCAACGCACACGAGTTAGACGAGCAACACAGTGATGACAACGTAAAATGGCAAGTTCGTAAATACTACGAAACAACAAGTGTATTTAGAAAGCACAAAAAAAATATAGAAAGAAGAAAATTTAATAACGAAAAAGGTAAAACATGAAAATACTACAACCAATAAATGTGTAACACATAATATTAAATTATTTGTTGGCATAACTCACAATGAAACACGATATCTATAGCATGAAATTATGCATGCATTTTTATTGAATTACAACTCCCAGTTTTATAGCACTTAGGATATTATCCAATATATCATAAAATTTATAGGACAATTTACGTCATGACAAGTGACAACTATAAATTAGACATGTGAAAAAAGGTTATGTGACTTAATATGATGATGTTAAGTGAAGAAGCCTCTGCCAGAAATTGTTGGATACTGAGCTTCATTACTCAGTACTAGATAAAACATGCGGCGCTGTACTTGTTTGACTTATACAGAAGCTCAAACACTACATACTCCCCCTATTCGGTCAAATTGATCTCCCGCAACCCTTAAGTACTTGTTTGAAAAGCCAGTTTTGTCAACATGAAAGCTAAGTGGCTGATGATGTTGTCCGAATTCGAGATTGCCTATGTCGTGCCTAAAGTTGTTAATAGACAAGCCATAGCTGACCACCTAACAGAACACCCTGTTGAGTGTGAAGAAGATTGGAAGGCTGAGCAGATACTTGTTTGACCAAATACATGCGATTGAAAGCTCTCGTTTTCCGAACAAGTCCTTTCCCTCTCTTTTCCATGCTTGTCTGTTAATCATTTGATCCACTGCTACGAACTGCATTTCTTATTTATCCTAAAAAGGTTAACAATTCACAACAACTAGACCTATCTGTTAATCAGTTGATCATTCATAAGTTCACTTTAAATTTGGTATTATTATATAGATTTCGTAGTTAAGGTTTTATTTCTTACCTTTTAATATTCTTCTCGACTCCTCCTTCATCTCTATTTTTTATACACGATAAACACTAAGACCTCTTTTTAACAGAAATATAATTCTGAATTATCACAATGAATGATCTATACAAATTGATTACAAAAGTTATCAAATCTAGTGTTCAGATCAATGAACTCGTGTCTAGCGTGATACAAGCCTTGGCCATAAACATTTGTAGATGTAAGAAGACGTTGAACCCTCAGTAGAGTCGTTGGACTGATATCATGAGTAGCTAGGAAGTTTGCCGCGCCATTTGCTTCCCGGAAACAGTAGTGTACCTCTACGGAATCGAAAGAGTGTAGGAAGGAGGTAATATCGGTAATAATGAAATGGATTTCCCATGTAATCTTCTAGATACCCTTAATAGAATTGATGAGGCTAAATTATCACCTTCTACAACTAATCTTCCAGATACCCTTTGTCTCTATTTTATTTTAGGACATGTCTACGCACATTTGCAAGTACTTGTTTGGTTGAATTAGTATAGGAAGTGTGATTCATGTGAAATTACTTCTTGCAAAATTAATTCACGAGAATTGTATTTCATAAGAATTGGAAAATTATATTTGCGTAAAATTGAAATCCTGATAAATATAAGGGAAGGAAATCTTACACACTCGGCCCCTAGATAATTGGAATTCAAGTGTTTTACAAGAATTTAAAATCCTAGAAATTTGAATATTTGCGTTTTTTTGTTGAAAAAATTTGCCAAACACATGTATTTAATATTACTTCATGGAATTTTTAAATTCATAGAAATTCATTTAAACCAAATGAGTACAGTATATATATATATATATATATAGACTTACGCTCTAGTAAAACAACCTCTTATAGTGAAACGGGTGAATAAATGAGGAGCGTTGGATTAGACTAGAATTAAGGGTTGAGATCTAATTTGGAGGGACACAAAATTAAAAAGTGGAATCACCCACACCAAATCCTTCCTATTTCCTGATTTCATGGGATATGAAATATCCTCTTTCCACGATTAACTCCCATTCAACTGCCTCGCTTCCATATTCTCCCTTCCCCCTCCTTTCGATCCTCCATTGTTGACGGTAGGCTCTCTCATCGTCATCTTCACGCTCTCTCAATCGATCGATCGAAGACCCCTCTCCCTCTTTCTCTCTCAGTTCGTCCGTCCTCCATTGAAGCGGCTTCCCCCAAGGTTGTCGTGGGTTGTCGCCGTCTTCACGTTGGTTGTCGTCGACTTCCCCAAGGTTCCCCAACCGCAAATTATGGAGTCCGTCATCTCGCTCGCCGGAATCGAAGACGCCGGCGGAAAGAGGGCCGAGATCTGTAATTAAGCAGATTGTGGAGGCCTGCGAGGACTGGGGGGTTTTCCAGGTTGTCGATCACGGCGTCGACACCTCCCTCGTCTCCGAGATGACCCGCCTTGCTAGAGAGTTCTTCGCCCTCCCTCCCGACGAGAAGCTTAAATTCGATATGTCTGGCGGCAAGAAGGGCGGATTCATCGTCTCCAGCCATCTTTAGGTACTAATTTGTTTCTGATAACTGACGTAATTTGTCGATGAATGTCTTCAGATACTGTAAATTAGAAATTAAATAGCGCAATTTATGAAGCTTGTACCTCAACTCTATGGAATGGGTCCTATTTGTTCGATTTTAAGGATGGAAATTAGGATTGTTCTTTTTTGGAGCAGACCACAAACCCTGATCGGATCGGAAATTACGGTCCAGTTATGGACTGTGTATGTAACGGTCCGGTCCAGGGTTACGGTCGTGAATGTGATATATGCATTTTTCATACATTGATATGCGAAATAGTTGTTGGATTGATAATTTCTGGCTGTGAATGTGATATTCAGTTGTATGGAAGGGATATGCATTTTCCATACAGTGATATGCATAATATACTTGTATGATATGCAATTTGTAATTATAAATTATTTTCTTGGCCGTGAATATGATATTCATTTGTGTGGATATGATATGCATTTTTCATACATTGATATGCAGAATATACTTGTATGATATGCAATTTTTTATGATAGATTAATTATTTCATTGGTTGTGATTGTGATATTCATTTGTGTGGATGAGTTATGCATTTTCTATACATTGATATGCAGAATAAGCCACGGGCGCGGAAAGGGAGTTGCGGGCCCGACCAAGGAAGATCTCGCTGAGTGATATTCTCGTCAGAAGATGAGAAGAACAAGTTGCGGGTGCGGAGAGGAAGCTGAGGGCGCGACCAAGGAAGATCTCGCTGAGTCCGGCCATGCAATTATGTGGATGGGATATGCATTTATTTTACAGTGATATACAGAATATACTTGTATGATATGCAATTTGCGATTATTGATTATTTCCTTGGCCGTAAATATGATATTCATTTGTGTGTATGGGATATGCATTTTTTGTACAGTGATATGCAGAATATACTTGTATGTTTTAAATCGGAATATCAATTACCACAATGTGCATACTTGTTCAATGTTTTTGAATATCAGTATATATACGACTGACCACGATCACGAATAACAATTATTCAATATTACTTGAACGATATTCAGATAATGTTCTTTGATATTAACACATATGTATTTCAATTCAGTCGATGCATTATATACGATGGAACATGAACAAGATTAACACATATGCAAATTATATATAACAATATTCATCTTTTTTGTGTCGATATGCAAATTTTTCGTGTCGATATGCAGAACGGTTAAGAAATTTCTGGATCGAAGCTCTGCGTGGAAGATGGTGTGAATAACTACCTATTTTGGAGGATCTACATTTTCTCTCTTCAATCTCCTTCTAACTGCCTATTTTGGTGGTGATATTTATTCCATGATTCATACCCCCACTACACCCTATTTTCTCTCTCCTAATCTAGCCATTTATCATCATCAATCCAACGCTCCAAAATTGTCCACTCGTTTTACCACAAGACTCGTTTTACCTGAGCGCCCCTCTATATATATATATATATATATATATATATATATATATATATATATAGAGAGAGAGAGAGAGAGAGAGAGAGAGAGAGAGAGAGAGAGAGAGAATGGGTCATATGAGAACAATTATGTACAAAGAAATAAGAACCATTTTGGACCATTAGATTTGAGAGAAAGAAGGGTCCATATTAGACTTTCGTTAAAGGGCAAAAGTTCGGCTGTGCCGAATCTTTCCCATATTATACGCGTTTTTTGGAAAACTCCGTTTACACCTCGTTGTGAACATATTTTTGATGTTCATCACTTTTTCCCTTAAATGTTCACCACTTTTGTACCTAGATGTTCATGAGTTTTTTATACATGCATTATCATCGTATTTCTCTTATACGTTCATCACTTTTTGCTACGACCATATTTTAGATGTTCATCACTTATTTATACATATGCATGCTCATCGCTTTTCTCCTATACGTTCATCATTGTTCGCGTGAACATGTTTTCGATGTTCATGACTTTCATGCCCGGATGTTCACCACTTTGTATCTAGATATCCATCATTTTTTTATGCATGCAGGTTCATCGCTTTTCTCCTATATGTTCATCGCTTTTTGTGTGAACATGTTTTTAGTGATCATCATTTTTTCCTTTGATGTTCATCACTTGCATGCCCAGATGTTCAATACTTTTATACCTAGATGTTCATCATTTTTTTATGCATGCATGTTCATGGTTTTTTTCCATTACATTCATCACTTTTCGTTGTGAACATGTCTTAGATGCTCATAACTTTGTGCATAGATATTCACCATTTCTATGCTCAAATATTCATCACCTAATGCCTAGATGTTAATCACGTTTTTTATGCATGTATGTTTATCAACTTTTCTTATATGTTCATCACTCTTTATGCCTATATGTTCATTTATTTGATGTCTATATGTGCATCACTTGTTTAGGAATACATGTGAATCACTATGCCAACACGTGCATCACAAAACGCATACAAGAAAAATCCACATTTTACTTACTTTAAATTTGATTTCATATTAAAGGTTACCGATATTGCGTCATATAAACATGCAATGGACATTAAATGATCGTTTTATAAGATTTAGGAGTTTATAAAACAAAAACACAAGGATAGAAATAAAATTCTGTATTTTTTAGTTGTAAAGTGGTGGACATCGCTTATATACTGTGATGAACGTCTACGAACAAAGCAATGGACATATGTGTTCACCGTGAACAAACACGTGCGTGAGTACTAGAAACATCTACCTTGATGATAAGCTTAGTAGAGTGATATATATGTGGGTTCTAGTAAAACAGAAATTATGGTAAAATGGAGGGATTAATTAAGGGTGTTGGATGGGAAAATTTGAGAGAGATTTGACGATGCATGAGGGTGTATTACATTGGATTAGGAAATAGATTAGGTAGTTACCAAAATATAATAATGTTATTTATTTTTTATATTTAAAAAAGGATGGAATCTTAGGAGAGAGAAATTAAAAAAGATCATTAATATGATTATATTTCTCAAATTCCACCCTCTCTACAACAATTTCTTGGATTGAACTTGTTCATCATCGTTTTTACAACGTTCATGAATATTGATTATTTATTTATAAATATCGATCAAGTGTATCTTCATGCTCAACAAATTCGCAAATATGTATATTTATTCTTGTTGCTTCTTTCATTGTTTCTTGAATATCGTCTATGTTTGTATGCATATCTCTTTTAATATGTGAATATTTAATTTCTTAAAGACATGGATATCACTACTTAAGACATGAATATCGTCACTTGATAATATGAACATCACACTCAATTACATGAATATCACACTCAGTTAAATGAATATCACTCTTATTTACATGAATATCACACTCAATTATATGGATATCACACTCAGTTACATGAATATCACTCTTATTTACATGAATATCGCACTCAATTACATGAATATTACACTCGGTTACATGAACATTACCACCCAATTCGTGAATATTGATCGATCACCCAATTATATGAATATTATCACCTAATTACATGAATTTCATCACCCAATATCGTGAATATAAGATCTAATATCCTGAATATCGTCTTTTACTCGACTTGTAATCGCTCGACTGTGGGTGTCGTCGCCTCTGTAACTTCGACACCGCAATGTAAGACCTGAGGCCTTAGAGGCGTCATCCCATTCCAACTCAAGGACTTCCCATGAGGTTACCCATCCTGGTACTACTCTTGCCCTAGCACTCTTAACTTCAGAGTTATTTGTCCTCACTATAACCTATATATATATCACTCTACTAAGCAATATAGAAGTTCCTAGTACGGAAGATATAGGAGAAGTTCTCATTTCAAATTATGATGCCTTTAATTTAATCTAAATAAGCAAGATATATATATATATATAAAGTTGGGTTCTGGTGAGGAGACTTTCTATAGTAAATAGTGGGGAGTTATATAGAGCGTTGATGTTTTTGATCCTACGGTTAATATAATAGCGTTCATGGAAATTACTATACAACTTGTTCATAGGAAAACACTATCAGAAAATTAAAAAATCCTATTAGGAAATTACCCAACTCGTTTCCTAAAATCTCTCCCGTGAAAAGATTTTGATTGTGTGGGTGGTTTCCTAAAAGTAATAAGCCGTTTTTTTTATATAAAAAGAAATCTCTTCATTCTTTTTTTACTCTTCATCTACTCTCTCCCTCAATTCTCTTGCATCGATCCTCCTTGTCGCCGAATCTGTTCTCCCTCTCAATTTCACAGACTCGTCTTCAAGCTTGATTGTCTTCTCCCTCTTCAAGGTAACTATCTTATACTTTGTCTTGCTCCCAATTGATTACGCCGGAGTTGTTCATAGATGTAAGGGGCGGATTCGTAGGTACTTTTAGGGCTCAAATTAAAACTAATGCTTTTGGTGCATGCAATCTTTCTGGTGGTTAATTTGTTCCACAAATAAAATTTGTCCAACCTCGATTTTGAAGTTGAAAGTGAGATGAAGTTGTTCAACCTAGAGAAACTTGCGCCTTTAGATACTGCCTTTGATTCTCTTAGTTGGGAGATTGAGAAAAGAGATGTGATAGGTTTAGATGGAGGTACAAAATTAGTGGCCTGATTTGGTTACCGTTCCAAACTAACCCGTGATTTGTGTTGACATGGTTTAAAATGTTACAATGAACTGTGTGCTTCTTTGTTGTTCGAATGAACAATTGTTCATTGTAACATTTTTGTTGTTCATATGTGTTGTAATTGATTGGGAGTTGTTGTTCATTGAATACTGTGTGCTTCTTTGTTGTTCGAATGAACACTTGTTCATTGTAACATTTTTGTTATTCATATGTGTTGTTCATTTATGTTGTTCATTGTTCATTTGAACAATTGTTCATATGAACAATTGTTAATATGTACAATTGTTCATATAATGATCGGTTATATGGTGTTCATTCTTAAGTTTAGAAGGTTTTACTGATTTTGGGGAAGCTTAAGAAATGATATTTTGTTCATCTGTATAGTTGTTCATGCAGTTATGATATGTTGTTCATTTGTAAGAACATGCATGAATGTTGTTCATCTATGTTGTTCACACTATTTGGTTAAATTGGTTGTTATCTTATTGTTTATTGTCCTTTGCATATGTCAAAGTGGGTGTAAATGCCTTCAAAAAGAAAGAAGACCAATGATTCCGGTAATTGATTTTTCACTCATCTTTGGTATTTTGACAAATGAAAATTTCCATTAATGTAACCTTTTCTCGTATCATTCATTTGTTCTTTCAAAATAGATGGAGAAGAAGAAAGATACAACATTCGTGAGAGGTTGAATATGGCACCAATTCCAAAATCGAAAATAATTCCATGGTAATTTTTTCGTCCTACTAAAAAACCACCATTACTAAAGAAGTCCTTGTTGAAAGATTTTGATAGTACTAACGATTCATACAGTGATACCTCAAAGGGAGATCTTGAACAAAACAGTGAAGATGAATTCATGGCACCACACGAGAAGGGATAAAGTGTTGACAAAGCAAATGATCAGCGTGTCATTCCTGATGAAGATAAAAAAACTTTTGTTATGTTGGTGGTTTATTGAGATATAAAAATATGCCTTTATTGAATAAATGTTAAATCAATGAGTGTAGAACCAAAGAGAAAAAAGGAGGCAGTAGTTTCTGAGGAAAAACGAATTGCCAAGAAACATGTTAAATCAATAGGTGCACAACCAAAGGGGAAGATGGATGTAGTAGTGTCTGAGAAAAAAAAGGGCTGCCAAGAAACAGGTTAAATCAAAGGGAAAGTTGAACGTAGTTGAAGCAAAGGGTGCTGAACAAAAAGGAAAGATGAACGTAGTAGCTGTAAGTGAAATGGAAGAACCTACTACTAAAAGTGCATTGACTGTCTTGCCAACACGTTCAATACCTAAAATGTTCACCAAGGCAATGAAGAAGTTGAGTGAAGGAAAAAAAATACAATAAGAAGAATCAGATTTGGATGTTTGCTTTAACTCGATATTGAGGAGCTACCACTACAGTTAGACTCTTGGCTAGTAGATAAATTTCATGTCGTAAAGTGCTCCTTGATGATGGAAGATGGAGTGAGAATCGTAATAGATGATGAAGATGTTCACCAGGAACTAGGTATAGCACATGAATCTCGATGTTCTCAATATATTTGCTTGTTCATATTGTAATGTTATTGTTATAAGTGTTCATTGTTCAATTGATTAAATCTACTTTCAAACACTTTGATTGTTTATTCAGTGATGTTTTTGTTTAATTAATAATGTAGGTATACCGCTTGGAGGGAATGAAATCAATGTTTGTGGTCGGTCTAAAAACTTTGAGCTTGTGAAGGAATGGAGTAAGCTTTGTGATAAGTCACACATTTTGTTATCCCCCAACGAAGTGACTGCGGAGATGTTAAGTTGTGAAAGCACTGGTGACCACTTCATTCGATGCTTCATGCTCCTTCTTATCTCCCTCCTGTGTGAAAGCCAATTAAATGGAAAAGTTAACACGACAGACCTTAGAAACTTAGTTGATGTCAATTGAATTCCTAAAATGAATTGGTGTGGATTAGTGAAGAGGAGTCTTGTTGAATCAAAGAGAACTTGGGATTCAGGGGTACGGTCATTCTTCAAAGGACCAATGACATTTCTAATTGTAAGTATTATTACTCTTTCTTGTTCAATCTGTCTTTTTTTTGTTCATTTGGTTTAATATTAACTATGTGTGTTTGTTGTGGCGGCATTTCTACATGAATAGGACTTATCTCTATGGTAATAAGAACAAGAACACCTTTCTTGTATTCCTCAGGTGGGATACTAACTCGCTTAAGCAAAGAGAGAGCGATGAGATTCGTGATGGGTTATTTGGATTGGGGACTGTACAAGAGAGACAGGATAATGCAGAGATTGTGGACGAACCAAGTGAAGGGGTACAAGCTCCTAATGAACAAAACCCTAAAGCATATGGGAAAGATGTATTTTTGCAATATTAATCTTAATATTTGGAATGTTATTTCATATTTTTAAATCTCCTAATTGAGGTTTGATTTATGCACATGAGTGGAATGAAAAAGTACAGTTGAAGCTCAATCAACTTGTTACCATTATTGGAGAGTTGACCGATCTATCGAAAAACACGCCTCTAGACTTCGATACTAATTTGGAAGCAAAGATAAAGTATCAAACGGCCATTCACCTAATAGGTGTTAAGGATATAGGACAAGACAAACTTGAAGAAAATGCTCCAACAGATTGTGAACCATATGGTCCCAGACACAAGATCCTTTTTTGGAAAGAGCCAGTTGTTCAACAATGGATGAATGATGTGGAAAAGGCATATAGCAATAAGAAGATAATATACGATCATGTTAGCACTTGGTTTGACCTTGAACGTCCATATCCACTGGTGAGAGATTATACCATCCCCAATTTAAGAAAGGATCCATGTGAGCCTCGTACTGATGACCACATTAAGAATCACACTACCTCTCCCACAAATGAGATACCGGTATGTTCATGAAAGTTAATTGATGCATGTTCAGATTCAAGTAATGATCCTTACTTACAGCTTTGTTCATTAGAACTATTAATTGGTTCATGATCCTTACTTACAGCTTTGTTCACGTACTATTTTGCACTTGTTCAATTGAATTATTGATTTGTTCATGATCCTTACTTACAGCTTTGTTCACGTACTGTTTTGCACTTGTTCATTTGAATAATTGATTTGTTCATGATCCTTACTTACAGCTTTGTTCACGTACTGTTTTCCACTTGTTCATTTGAATTATTGATTTATTCATGATCCTTACTTACATGTTGATTTTGATTCTTAGGATGCAGCTCTAAACCAATGTGGTTTGGAAGATGTTGAACTTGAAAACGCTAACAACTCTAAAAAAGAACTTTGTAATCAGGCATATGTTACTCCGGTAAGCAACGTAAAACTCTCAATTGTACTTATTTTTGAGTTCCTATTTAACAACTGAAATATGCAATGTTACTTTATTGTTGTAGACTCCCGGAAAGTGCAAAGAAAAAGATGGTAGCACTTCAAGGAATGAAGAAGAAAATGATGAAAATGATGGTTTAAGAGCATTGCCGCAAAGGGAGAAGAAACTTACCATTTTTGCAAAGAGTCTATATGTTAATAGAATAGTAGACCCTAACGCTCCAAAGACGAACGAATTGGCAAATTTTATGGATTACTTTTCGTATGGGAAAATAGAACCTATGTAAGCCTTAAAAATAGCATTTGGAAATCCTCTAGTTTCTACATTACAAGCATGGATATTTATATACTGATGGCTTAGTTGAATTACATGTATGTGATGTTCAAGTAAAAATATGTAGAGTTGCGATTTGCGAATCTGGATTCTTTATCGATTGGCACATGGGATGAGATGAGATGAATGTTGTTGATGTGTGGGCACGTATGTTGAACCAGTCTGAGATCGCTAGGAGTGCAGACTCACCAGGTCGTTTCTTTGCGACATGCTACAACACTATGAGATTACTTTTTTTACGAATCTTGTTCATTTCCAGTTTATGTTATTTAAATTTTGCATTCTGTGATTAATTTTTATTATTTCTACATATTTCTAGTTGAATACAATTGTCAATCCATCTTTCAAGGAATACACTAACAATTATAATCGGTTTACTGAGGAATTGAACAAAGTGTTGTTACTCGCATCGCACATACAGATCAAAGATGTGGATATGGTATGTGTTGTGTATAATGTTTATTTTTCTTGTTCATTTTAGATTTTGTTTAGAAATACATTGTCTTTACAAATGTTTTTGTCCATATTTTGTTCCCTATCATTGCCTCTGGTCATTTCTACGTGATCAGCTTTGACGTTTAAAGAAAGATGATCGAAGTTATAGATAATTTGGACAACAAAGAAAATTTTGAAGCCAAATATGGCACAAAACCTAGTGAGTTGGTATACTTTACAAAGTATTTTTTTTATCAATTATTTTGCAACCCAAATTTCTATGTCATTGATCCATGTTCTTGTGTTTGTTCAGTCTCAAATGCTACAATAGTTCTTGATTGGACATGGCCAAAACACAAAGGCAAATGCAGTAAAGGGTGTTGTTCTTGTGAAGATTAAAGTGGATTGGATGGTGAAGAGGAACTTTGTTGATTGTGGAATATATACCATGCGACACCTTGAGACATACATGGGAACATGAGCAAATTAACACAAAGTGCAAGAAAATAAACACAAAGTGGAAACAAATACAATGTGCATTCGAATATACACAATGTGCAAGCAGAATAAACAAATGTTCAATGAAAACATAAAGTGCAAGCATATAAGAAAAAAGTGCAAGCAAAAAAATACTAAGTGCAAGCGAATAAACACAAGGTGCATTCGAATATACACAATGTGTAAACTAATAAATAAAAGTGCAATCAGAAAACATAAAGTGCAAAAAAATAAACACAAAGTGCAAGTAAACATAAGGTGCATTCGAATATACACAATGTGCAAGCAGAATAAACAAATGTGTAATGAAAACATAAAGTGCAAGCATATAAGAAAAAAGTACAAGTAAAACAAAACAAAGTGCAAGAAAATAAATACAAAGTGCAAGCAAACATAATAAAGTGGGTGTAATGACACACTTCATAGCGCTGGTCACGGTGAACGGCTGAAGATCTTTTGTATTTTGTATTTTAACAGCCTTTTGCACCCGAATCGCGTCCTTTCAAAACTTAATTGAAATGCCATTGTTGAGATTAAATTGTAAGAAATATAACTCCAATGAGCAAAAATTGATCGATAGTGATCTATTATTGACTAATTTTAAATGATGTGTCTAATCATAGAGTATTTCAAATTAAGCATAGTAGATCGAGTGGCTAATTAGACAACTCGCAGACTTGTCGGATTGAAGGATGAATTAAGCGTCCAAGTTGTTTAAGTTAACGATATACCTCTTAATTTATCTTCATGATATAGCTGAATTTTGTCGCATGGATGAATTTCATTTTATAAGGAAAAGTTAGAGGTGGGTTCAAGTGTTTTTATGGTTTTTAAGGTGTAAAACGGGAAAAAATATGAGTTATTAGATTAAAGAGAAGGGAGGGCTAATATTTCAGGGTACTTAGGTTCAAAAATAGTGGTTTTGGATCGGTTTTGTTTCAGTCCTCAGTCTCCTTTCTTTTTTTGTTTCGTTTTTTTTCCGGTTCTGTTGAAAGGCACTCTTTGGATGATGAATCGAGTTATAGTTCCAGCATGGTAGAGGATGACCATCCTTCCGGCGGCGCAGCGATTATTTATGCTTTACTCACCTCATTTCTAGGTTGCTTTGCTTTATCATGTTTTAGTTTGTTTCGTTTGTTGTTTGTCTTTGCTTCTCTTGTTTGTTGTTGTTTTGCCGGCTAGTCTGGTTGCCAGTTTCTGGTCTCTCGAAGTTTCACTTCGAATTCTTACTTTATCAAAAAAAATATATACTACATGTTCACAAACTCTATACCAGAGGTTTACATATTAACTTTATACTAGGGTTCACAAATCTTATCTTAGAAGTTCACAAATTTATATGCAGGTTCACAATGCGTTATTAAAATGTATGTTTATTTAGTCTATTAAATGTGAACCTTTAATATATTAAGCATGAATTTTTGATGTTCCACATATAAACCTTTAGTTTAATAGATATGAACCTCTAGTGTATTAACTGCATGTGAACCGCAGAACAGTTTGTAGTTATTAATCATGCATATTTTTATGTTTAATATGCACATTATCCAATATGAATCATTAGTATATTAAGTATCAATATTTAGTGTATTAAATATGAAACTTGTTCTATCTAGTTGATATACACAATTTTGAGCACGTTCATGTTTAAAAATATTTTGCATTGGTCGATCGATGGGTTCATATGTTACATCTCAATGTTCATGTATAGTCTTCTAAGTTTCACATTTATTCTTCGAAAACTACATCTTATTTTTCACATTGTGCACAATATAATAAATGAGAGTTCATATAGTATCTTCTAAGGTTTGTATTTAATAATTTCAGGGTTCATATTAAGGAATAATGATGTTTAAAGACCAATATGTAATTATTTTGGACTAAATATAGAGAATACAAAAATCTATCTATATACACATACTAAAATCCTAATTATCTCTCCTATGTATTAGCTCGTGAGCTATGCCACACAAGCAAATCTCAAAGTACAATTACAATTTTATCCATCCATAATTTTGATATTTACATATTCTGCTTCTTATCTACTTATTTTCTTACCTAATATAACTTACCTTAATTATATCGATAATATCATCCCAAAGATTATTTATATATTTTTGCCTCATTAGTTTCTTCTTATTTGTAAATAAAATTATTTATAATATACTTTTACATTATTAGTTACATTACTTCTTATAGTTTTAATACATAAATTTATATATTGATAACATACAATTGAATATAATTGGTAATATATGATTCATGATGCAAAAGTGGTAATATATATTAAAAATATTTAAATAATTATGTGATATAATTTAACCATTTTAATTAATTATACATATTAACATTACCCTTACATAAATCTAAACTTATATATTTTCTTATTTAGTTATTTCTATGAAATTCCTAATTTATTTTTCATTTTTATATACAAATCCGCGTATATACTTTTTTAATTATATCCTACAAAAAAACTTATCACCATATGTGTCAAGAAATTAAGCTTATAATTTATCACATTAGTTTTCGTAAATATGTAATAATATTTTAAGTTTTTAAGTTTTATTAATCAAGATCGTGCAGGGCACGAGGACATATGCTAGTTATAATGAAAGCTGTAATTATTTTGGACGAAAAGTAAAATAAAAAATTATTTACTTGAAATTGTAATTATTGAATTCATGTGTGCGCCTGGTAATTAAGTGTAAAGTAAAAGAAAAAATTAAGAAAAAACTAGTGTAGATTCAGTACGGATTAACTTTATAAAATGAAAAACCACCGTGTATATACATAATCATTTTTAATTTTATTTTTAATATAGATATTCTTTTCAAACCTCTAATCATACAACAAACAATTATTATGATTTGGGATACACTTACATGTCTCAATCTCAAGCAAAGGGGCACTTGAAACCAATTTCAAGTAATAAAAACTCTCTAAATGTACACTCTAAGCTCTATATTATATCATAAATAGTATACCGTCCATTCCATGCACGGATGAATATAATTTATGACTTAGCCATTATAAATTTTGTTTCAATCGAAAATTGAGTTAGCCGCTACAAAATCCAGAATACACAACACATGAAACACAATAATACGTTTAATCGATAATCTAGTTAGCTGCTACATAATTTTATTTAATTAGAAAATGAGATAAATATTTTATTCGGCTTGTCAACCGGGTATACGACATTCTTTCTTAGCAATAATTGGAGACTACTCGATCCAAATTTAATACGTTTAATCTAATTAAAATCTACATGTTTTGGAGAAGACGCTTCTAGAAATTTGCATCGGCATGAATCCAATTGCCACAACAGTCTGCTCAAAAAATTGCCATATCAGTTGTCATAAAACATATCAAGAAAATGCTTTCCATTCTTTCGTATTTACTGAAGTATATTGATATTCAACATCTTGACTCTTGATGATAAGAATTAGAGAAGATATAATTGGAAAAAATAATTTCTTGCTTGTTTTATAGATCATAGGGACAATATATAATTTATTGATTTATCTTGTTAGGTAAGATATCTATCTTATGGAAATATATACACATGGAAAGATAAATACAAGATATTAAACTAATATTTATCGTAATATTACTCCTCAAGTTGGAGCATGTAGATCAATAATGTCCAACTTATCAATGAGTAATTGAAACTGTTGCTTGCCAAGGATTTGGTAAACATATCCGCAAGTTGCTCAGATGTGCGAATGTAATGAGTGGTGATCTGGCCGGCTTGGAGCAAATCCCACACAAAATGACAATCAATCGTGATGTGCTTTGTGCGTTCGTGAAAGACTTAGGGATGAGCAAATTCCGGTTCGGCCCGGACATTTGTACCGGACCGGTCCGGTCTCCGGTCCAGGGATTTCCGGAATTTCGGGTCCGGTCTGACCCGGTGTTTTTAAAAAATCTTAAAATTTTAACCGGTTGAGGGTTTTTTACATTTGAGGTTTAGGGTTTAAGTTTTAGGGTAAATTATATTTAAGAGTAAATTATATTTAGATTTGAGGGTTTTTTTCATGTTTAAATGTAAGTAAATTATATTTAAATTTAGCAAAACCCTAAACCGGTCCAAATCCAGTCATATTAGGACCGGATATTTCTGGTCCGGGTTCCGGTCCACCGATTTTGGTGTTCCGGGTTCCGGTCCGGGTCGGTCCGGTCCGGACCGGGTTTGGACCGGTGCTCAACCCTAGAAAAACTTGATTGACAGGTATGTGAATTGATGCCTGGCTATCACAGAATAGGCGCATATGTGGAGAATGTCTGACGCCTAGAGAACGTAGCAAAGACTTGAGCCAAATAAGCTCACAACAGGCAGCGACCATGGAACGATACTCTACTTCAGCAGAAGAGCGGGAAATTGTAGGTTGCTTCTTTGTCTTCCAAGAGATAGGAGAATGGCCGAATCAGAATATCCAGTGACTGAGCAGCGTGTAATGGGACGGGTGGTCCAATCAGAATCACAGTAGACAGTCAGTTGTAAAGCGTTGTGAGCAGATAGAAGCAATCCCTGGCCAAGATGGCCTTTGAGATAGTGCATGACACGTAAGGCAGCGTGCCAATGAGCCTGAAATGGTGCTTGCATGAATTGTGCAAGAGAAATAACTGAGTAGCAAATCTCCGGACGAGTAATGGTGAGGTAGATTAGTCGGCCAGCCAACTGGTGATATTGGTTTGGGAAGTCATATGGCGAACTGTCCACAAATGACAACTGATGATGCTACTCCATAGGAAAATCACAGGGCTTGCCAACAAGCAAACCGGTCTCCGAAAATATGTCGAGAGTGTATTTACGTTGAGATAGACACAGTCCAGACGAACTACGGGCAATCTCAATGCCTAAGAAATATTTCAGGGAATCAAGATCCTTCATATGAAACCAAGAGCTCAAGTAATCCTTGAACCCCGATATAGAAGAAGCAGTGTTGCCAACAATAATGAGATCATCAACATAGACAAGAGGGCCGAAATTGCAAGAGGAGAAGATGAGGTACTCCCCCTGACGCCAAGCGGTGGTGAAGTTGGTGGAGTAGCAGACTGTGACGGCGGGAGGGCCGAAATTGCAAGCGGCGGCGGAGATCGAGACGACGTCGTAAAGATCATCGGATGTGGTGGCGGTGATGAGTCAGTAGTCGAAGATGAGGACGGATCGGCATATGAAAAGTGGTCTTCATAGAAGACCACATCACGGGACTCAAAGATAGTCCTATCCTCAAGATCATAAACTCACGGGACTCAAAGATAATCCTATCCTCAAGACACATTTCTGACTTCGTTCTCCAAATATATTGCAATTTCAAGGTATTTGAGATGTAAAGCAAAGACAACCAAATACCCGAAGAGAGCAATAGATAGGCGGTTGGCCGTAGAGAAGCTCAAAGGGAGATCGACCCTGCAGTAACGGAGTGGGTGTGTGATTGATTAAGTAAGAAGCAGTAAGGACGCACTCGCCCCAAAAATCAATAGGAAGATGAGCCTGAAAGTGGAGGGCACGAGCAACATTCTTTTGACAGGGTAGATATGCTATTTAACTATATATATTTTGATTTCAGAAACTCATATATATAATAATATTAAGATAGTTTGTTGTTGTACATTATTTTAATACATCTTTATATAAATATATAATAAATTGTAGGTGCCAAATAGGATTTGGCACCAATTAAATGACATTTTAGCTAGGTG
Organism: Rheum nobile; assembly: GCA_027886185.1. Taxonomy (NCBI): domain Eukaryota; kingdom Viridiplantae; phylum Streptophyta; class Magnoliopsida; order Caryophyllales; family Polygonaceae; genus Rheum; species Rheum nobile. The sequence continues at coordinate 591,272 of WOAB01000640.1, forward strand.
TCACTGCACATACAGGTATACCGACGCTTGTAGCATTTCTCGACGCTTTTAGGTGTCGAGATTGGCTAAGCGTTCAACATCTCTCGGCGCTTTTAGGCATCAATTTTGAATAAGCCGCAAAAAAATTCTCCGACAAACCATAGTGGACGCATAAAAGCATCGACTTTGGCGATGCAAAAGAGCATCGAAACACATGTCGACTAAAAAATGCGTCGAGATTGGCGAAATGTTCAACATTTCTCGACGCTTATAGGCGTCAATTTTTTAGTAAGCCGCGAAACATTTCTCCGGCAAACCACAGTAGACGCATAAAAGCGTAGACTTTGGCGACACAGAAGAGCGTCAAGAAACATGTCGACTAAAAAAGCGTCGAGATTGGCTAAGCGTTCAACATTTCTCGACGCTTTTAGGCGTCAAATTCGAGTAAGCCGCGAAAAAAGTCCTCCGGCAACATGCATTGGGAAACCGATGTCGGCGCATAAAAGCGTCGAGTTTGGCGACGCAAAAAAGCGTCGACCAAACTCGACATTGAAAATCTCGACACTTTTGTAAAGCGTCGAGATTGTAAATTATGACACTTAAAAGCGTCGATATAGGCAGAAACAAGCGTCGCTTATGGCCTTGTTTTCTAGTAGTGGATGTTGCCCTCAAATCTGCTACCCGACCCCGACTAGGTTGCTTTAAATCCATTTCAGCACACTACTGAAGCTTGATTATATGTCTGTATTTGCTTATTTATCAACTGGCATAGGGGAAAATGATGTGGAACCAAACCCCATTTCTCTTTCACCATGTTTGTTCGCAGGAACCAAATTACACTGCTTAATTATGTCTTGGTATTTGCTTAACTATCAACTGCTTAATTAAGTTAACAAAAGAAGCTAATATGCTGAGCAACACAAAAATTGCATATTGATTTCACATTCAACATTGAGGTCAATAGCAAAAGAAGCTTACATGCAATAGAATAAGAAAAACTCAGCAAATCGAACAAAAACAATGAGGCCAATGACGACCACTGCAATTCTCATGTGAGATGTATCAAGCACCAGGTTGTTAACCACAAAAATACAAGTGGTTTTCCATTGTTAACCACAAAAACAAGATAATTGAAAAAGGCTAGTTGAAAAATACAAAAGCAATATTTTCCTTTAAAAACATAAATATCAGATTCTTTAGAGATGAATTTTTGCTAACTATAAAGAAGCAAGGAATGATCAAGTCCACATGCTACATCTATGACTTCAATAGACTTTTGTTCTTCTACAAGACGAGGTTCCCAAATGATCTGCATGCTATCTTCCTTCTCTATGCTTTCCTGCACAATTTTACCAGCAAGCTCTATGAGATCATAAGGATCTTCATCAGCTCTCCTAACCATACGTGGAACTGACAACATTAGTTGGGAGGCCGGGCAATTTTGTAGGCTCGTACACATCTCCATGAATTCCCACAATGGAAGAAGGCAAGCCAAGAGCTCCTAGGCTGCCATCTTCAAAGCTCATGACAGCAGACGATGAGCTCCCACTTATAAGACTACTTGCACTTCCACCTGAGCACGTAAAGCTTCTGAATCTCCGGACTATAGAAGAGGTATCTAGTTTGTTAGAGACTAATCTTAACATTCTTCAATTCTCCAGATAAAAGCCTCACATCAAATCTTACTTGGACCATAAAAAGTTCAATCTCTGAGAACATTAGTCATCTCTGGTTCAGTGATTCTATCTGCAGCAAAGACAAACATAAATATGACTTTTATAATATCATAGAGAGCCCAAAGGCCAAAGCAATTCCTCCTAAATGCTACAAACATACAAAAAAGTAGTGAATGCCTTTTCTGTGTATATTTTGTATGAAAATAAATCAGATTACATTCACGAATGTGCGGATATCTTGTGTCCTAAAATAAAATGCCAATGAAGAGCACAAGCTATAGGTCAAGTAGTAATAGTATAATTACAGATTTGATCATCATGTGATGTAAGGTTAGCACAATTGATCTCTATCAGACCAGGATCAACTTGCTCAACAAAGGCCTTTGTAAGGGCAAAGGCCTCTAAAATGCACTTGCTCACCAAAAACATTCAGTTCAGCAGTCATGAAACATCATACAAACATATGGAGTTCACTTGAAGCAAAAACATTCAGTTCAGTTGAAGCTTAAAATGAAACAACCCTAAACTTTAAGGGTATGAATCAGTGGAATGTGGAATCATATGGAGCAATAGCATAATTGCAACTGTGCAGGACCAATCAAATAGCAACATGATACACAAATATAACAACATGATTCATATGCCAATTTCTTTCACTTTATATTAGAGATACACACCAGCAAAGAAATCTAGCAAAAAAAGGGAAGAACTGATTTCAAATTATCCTATTGACGAATCATATCGAAATAATATCAAAGCATACATCATATATGTAGTCCTGATATATTTTTTTATCTCTCACCAATAGTTCATGAGACACGAGGATTAGACCAAATAGATAGAAAGACATACTTCAGACCACCAAATTCAACCAAATGCGAGACAGTAATAATCAAACATAGTAAGAAGGAGAAATAGACAGAAAGACACACTTGAGACCACCAAATTCAACCAAATGCAAGACAATAATAACCAAATTCAACCAAATGCGAGACAATAATAACCAAATTAAACCAAATGCGAGACAATACCCTAGACGCCACAGATTAACATATTTTCTTGAAGCTGAAATCAACTATGATCTTCGAGCTCACATCAAGTATAAAAACCCTAGCAATGACGAGTTGGTTAGCAAACCTAGAAGCCAAAGATTCACAACGAAGAGGAGATGAAGGAGGAAGAAATAAACCTGAACCCCATAAGTGATGGTCGAAACAAACCCTAGCTTTGAAGAACGATGATCTTTGAAGATCTTCGAAACCCTAAACCTTGAGTTGCCGCTGATCTCTATAAACGATGTAATCGAGATCCAAGTATCGATCCAAAAGGAACGATGAGGAAGAAAGAAAAAGAGAAATTGGAAGAAATAACTGTCTGTTATTACCAAAAGCTTACACGAAAAGAAGCTTGAACCTGTTACATATAGGAAGACAAAAATGACTCATAGAACCGGTGATAGCAACCTGCTATACTCGGTCATAACAGAAATATAACAAACCAAGCCACGTGGCCAATATAACACGAAACACTCAATAGCCGCCCTCAAGTTGGAAGCTCACTAAGACCCAACTTGGCAACCATGTGATAGTGTGTTTGCTTGGCTAGAGCTTTAGTCATAACATCAGCAATCTGAAGACTAGTGTGTATATAGGCTGTTCGGATGAAGCCACCTTGCACCTTCTCTCGAATGAAATGAGTATCAATTTCAAGGTGCTTAGTTCGTTCGTGTAGACAAGGATTAGCTGCTATCTGCTGAGCTGACTTATTATCACAGAATAAAGTTAAAGGCAAAGGAACATCAATGGAAAGATCGCCCAAAATAAAACTTGTCCATACCAGCTCAGCATCTGTATAAGCTATGCTCATGTACTCAGCTTCAGTGCTTGATCTACTCACTGTTCCTTGTTTCTTGGTTTTCCATGAAACCAAAGAATGTCCCAAATACACACAATAGCCTGAAAGAGATCTTCGCGTAGACAAGCAAGCTCCCCAGTCGGCATCTGTAAAGCCAATAATCTTGAGATCCTATTGCACTGGATAGAACAAAGCCAGCCCAATGGTACCATGCAAGTACCTTAAAACATGTAACGCTGCTTGATAATGAGGTTCTCGTGGCTGGCTGACAAATTGTGATAAATGCTGGACAACATAAGATATATCTGGCCTGGTAAGAGACAAGTATAACAGCCTCCCTACCAACCTCCTGTAAAGCTCTCCATCTTTCAGCAATCTGCCTTCAGTAAGCTGCAGTTTCAACCCTGTAGGGAGTGGTGTAGCAACTGGCTTTGCCTGAGACATTTGAGCACCTTGCAATGTATCTTTAATATACTTCTGTTGTGTAAGAAAACTCCCTTGCTTAGTGCGAAGGATTTCCATCCCAAGGAAGTACCTAGCACAACCTAGATCTTTGATAGTAAAAGCTTGATCCAAGGCTGTCTTTACTTTCTGAATTCCTTCCAAATCATCTCCAGTAATCAGTATATCATCGACATACACAAGTAGAATCAAGAAAGACTTAGGATCATCCTTGACAAAGAGAGAGTAATCATTAACTGATTGCACAAAACCCAACCTGATCAAGAAAGTAGATAGCTCCAGATTCCACTGCCTGGAAGCCTGTTTCAACCCATACAAAGATCGCTTTAAATGATAAACTTCCCCTGGATTCCCTGCATAATACCCTTCAGGTAATTCCATGTATATATCCTCATCAAGATAACCATGCAAGAATGCATTGTTAACATCCAGCTGATGCAGAGGCCATTCCTTGGCAGTAGCAATAGCCAACACAATTCTCACAGTTGGCATTTTAGCAACTGGGCTAAATGTGTGCTTATAATCTTTACCAAGCTTTTGATTAAAGCCTTTCACTACCAACCTGGCCTTGTACCTTTCAATGGTTCCATCTGGCCTGAATTTGAGCTTATACACCCATTTTGATCCAATAGCCTTGTGTCTTGTAGGCAAAGTAGTTAACTCCCATGTGCCATTAGACTCCAATGCTTCCAGTTCCTTGGCCATAGCCAATTCCCACTCAGGAATTCCCTTTGCTCCTTTATATGACACGGGTTCTGGTGAAGACATAACTCTGGACAGAGAAGCACAAAAACCTCATATATCAATAAACTCTGCAGGTTCTGGTGTATGTACATTCAATACATAGTCAGAAGTCCATCTAGGAACTCTTTTCTCCCTCTGAGGTCGAGAATTCACAGAATTGTGTGGGAACAACTGCTCAGTGTGCTGTGGTTCTGCCTCAATTGGTTGAAGAATATCTGTAGCAGGTTCTTCCTCAACAGGTTGCAATACCTCAGAATCTGATCTTGAAGGTGAACTAACAACCTCCTCTGGCACAAGTAAAACTGGATCAATTAATTCAATGCCGAAATCATCAAAAGGAGTGTCATGGACAACAGATGGTAAATGTGAGGGTGATCCATTTGCAACGTCTTGCAAAGATGCAACACTATCTTTGTAAGGAAAAATATCCTCACAAAATGTAACATCTCTACTATAGTGTATGGCTTTGCTGTCTAAATCAAACACCTTATAGCCTTTTTGGTGAGAAGGATACCCCAGCAAAATGCACCTCTTAGCTCTAGGATCAAACTTGTCCCTGCCTCTCCTTAAAGTAGCCACATAACACAAACAACCAATGACTCTCAAATGATCATAATCTGGCTTCTTTCCAAACAACATCTCAAATGGAGTTTTTCAATCAATGCTGACTAAAGGCATTTTGTTTATCAGATATGTGGCTGCAAGTACACAATCCCCCCCAAAATTCCTTTGGTAATCCAGCATGAAAACTCAAGGCCCTGGCTGTCTCGAGGAGATGCCTATGCTTCCTCTCCACAACTCCATTTTGTTGAGGAGTATACACCATGGTGGTTTGGTAAATAATCCCTTGGCTATTCATAAACCTTTTACACTCATTGTTAACAAGTTCAGATCCATTATCAGATCTAATCACCTTAGGAACTACATTGAACTGTGTTTTCACCATAGCAACAAAGTTCTTTAAAATATCAACAACTCGTTGCTTAGTGTGTAACAAGTAAGTCCACGTAGCCCTACTCATGTCATCCACAATTGTGAAAAACATCTTTTCTCCATTAATACTAGGTACTCCAAAGGGTCCCCAGACATCCATATGCAAGAGATCAAATGAATTCAAAGCTCTACTATTACTTGATTTAAAAGGCAGTCTATGAAATTTTGCCATTTTACAAGTGTCACAAAACACATCCTTAACAGGAAATTGTTCAAAACTAGGCACATGAATCATCTTAGTAAATGAAATGTGACCTAGTCTACGATGCATCCTATGCATTTCTTTGGAACTACTGGCTATGCAGCAAGCCTTCTTATTCCTCTCCTTTGCAATGCAGTGAACCTCCATCTTGTATAAACCTCCACAAGCTCTTCCCATTGCCACTACAACCTTACTCAAAAGGTCCTGTAATATGCAACAACCTTCATCAAACCAAGCAAATAACCCCTTCTACTGACAAATCTTGCTCACTGATAATAGGTTGAATTTGAAATCAGGCACATAAAGCACATCATCAATCACAAAATTCTTACTCAAAACTGCTCGACCTGACTGCTCAACTCTCTTTACTGTCCCATCTGGCAGTCTAACAATTACAGGTGTACTCAAATATTTCATTTCAAACAGGCAATCAACAAAGGGACTCATGTGGTCTGTAGCCCCTGTATCAACAATCCACTCATGCTTGTGTGATACTGAAGAAACAAGATTAAGGTGAGAAATACCTGCATAGTTTACTGATGAAGAAGCCATGACTCCTTTCCCCTTATGCATCTTCATCATCTCCTAGTACATGGCATGTATAAAAGCTAGATCAATACTCTTATACTTGTCACTTCCAGATTCTATCACCTCAGAGAGAGTGTTATCTGATCCTCCTTGCTCTTTCTTCACATTAGCTGCAGCCTTAGTATTCCTCTTATTTCTCTTCCCTTTGTACCAATCCGGGTACCCAAGGACTTCAAAACACATATCAGAATTGTGTCCATCCATATTGCACACATTGCAATGCTTCTTATCACCACTGTAATTCTTCTTGCCTTCCTTCGTGTTTGAATTGTTTTCCTGTGTTCCTCCCCCTTGTAATCCAGCCATGAAAGCTGTAGGTTCTGGAGTAGAAGTGGAGATCTGCCTTTGCTTCTTAGCTTGCAACACAAGGAAGTATGCTCGATTGAGCATGGGGAGAGGGTCTGTAGCCAGAATTTGGCTCTTAATTGAATCAAACTCCGGATTCAAAGTAACCAAGAAGTGAAGCAGCTTATCTTGGTTTTCCAGTTCAATCACCCTTTGAATCACCTTGCAAGTACATTTGGCAAGATTTCCACAACAACAAGAAGGAATGGCATTAAGAACCTGCAATTCATCCTAGCAACGCTTCAATTTCGTGTAATAACTTGTCACAGACAAGCTTCCTTGGACGATTTTCATAAGTTCCTGCTTCAATTGAAACAGGACTGGCGCATTACTTTGACTATAACGATCCACAATTTCTTTCCACAAATCCTTTGCAGAATCCATTAGGATGAATGAATTGGACAGCTCCGGCACCATCGAAGTCAAAATCCAACACACAACCATCTCGTCGCACCGGATCCACCTAGGTAAATCCTTGGAATCTGCTTCTGGCCTTTTCACTGAACCATCGATGAAACCTAGTTTCATCTTTGCCCCCAATGCTCTGCGAATCTGCCTACTCCAAGTCACAAAGTTCATCCCGTCGAATAACATTTGTGTTATTTGAGCGTTGGGATTCTCCGAGTTGGAGATGAAAAGCGGATCTCCTGAGTTCATCACTCCAAGTTGCATTAGTTGATCTTCGTTCACCATGATGAACAACCTTCGAAGCTTCAATGGAGAAGAACGGAAAAGCAAATTTCTACTCTCTGTTTTTCCTTTTTTCACTCAATTGAATCTTTCCTCAGCTCTGATACCATATAAACGATGTAATCGAGATCCAAGTATCGATCCAAAAGGAACGATGAGGAAGAAAGAAAAAGAGAAATTGGAAGAAATAACTTTCTGTTATTACCAAAAGCTTACACGAAAAGAAGCTTGAACTGTTACATATAGGAAGACAAAAACGACTCATAGAACCGGTGATAGCAACCTGCTATACTCGGTCATAACAGAAATATAACAAACCAAGCCACGTGGCCAATATAACACGAAACACTCAATAATCTCGGCGAGGAGGAGGAAGCACGAGGAGGAGACCAATCCGAGGAGGAAGAGCAGCGGGAGGAGGAAGATGAGAAGCTGGAAATGTCGGGGAGAGAGAAAGGCAATTGTTGGAAATGAAATGATAAGTCTTTGAGATACGTCCGTTAAGCTGGAAATGGAAGCTGGATTTTTGCCATGGATTTCAGCCCAAATCAGCCCCGATAAATCGTGTCCATACCGAACGGGCCTTTCCCCACCGCTTCAGCCATATGGGCTTATCGTCTCCGATCAGCCCCCGTTCAGTCATACTGAACAGGCCCCTAGCAAATGCCGCAGTAAACTGGAAAAGCAAATTATCAGGATTTGTTTGGCACTCTCTTTATAAAGTTTTTTATTTCAAAAAAGTACTTTTTTGATCTTCACGCTATCCTATATCACTAAAATTTTATAATTTTAAAAAGTAATAAGGACTAGAATTTTGACATATTATATAATAAAGACTAGAAATTTAGTAACTATATATATATGTAGAATACTATATAGTATGTATAATTATATTTTATATTTTAAAATTTTAACTGGGTACTGGGTCGGGCCTCTGGGCTCGTTCGGGCCTAGAGGGGTGTCCATGCCTGTCCCGTTTCTATACGGGGCCGGGCGGGCTAATATTGTTGTCAAAGCCCGGTTTTTAAACCACGCGGGTGCCCGGACTTGTGCTCTAAGTCCCCCACTCCTCTTTCTTCATAGTTATGAATTATATATTTTTTATTAATTTTTCGTGCCATTTTTTGTGCCACTCAATTTGTGCATTTGGCTAACACCATTATGTGCATTTGGTTATAACGTGATATGTGATGTGCATTTGGTGAACACCATTATGTATTTATGTGCATTTGGTTATAACGTGAATATACATTTTGTTATAACGTGAATGTGCATTTTGCGAACAACATTATGTGCGTTTGGTCATCGCCACATCACTTTTTTTCTTATAATTTTTCTAAATTTTTGTTTTTACTTTTTCTAATTTTAAATTTGTTTATAACTAGATGTGCATTTTGATAATTATAAAGTGATGTCAATTTGGTTATAGTTAATGTGATGTGCATTTGGTTATAACATGATGTGGATTTAATTAGAACACAATGTGCATTTGGATTTTATATGATATGCATTTGTATATAACTAGATGTGCACTTGATCATAACGTAATGTGCATTTGGTGATAACTTGATGTGCAATTGATTATGTGATATGCATTTGGTTATAAAGTTAGTGTATTTGAAGAAAATTTAGTCCGGGAAAAAAATATAATAATTTTAAAAAAAATTAAAAAGAAAAAGAAAAAAATTAGTGCATTTGATTATAACTAGATCTGCATTTAATTATTATGTTGATGTGCATTTGGTTTAGAGAACCGGTGTGATGTGCATTTGGTTATAACGTGATGTGCATTTGGGTATAACGTGATGTGCATTTGGTCATAACACGATGTGCATTTGAATTTTGTAGGGTGTGCATTTGTATATAGTTGATGTGCATTTGATTATAACGTAATGAGCATTTGGTTATAACACGATATGCATTTGGTCATAAGATATGCATTTGGTTATAACGTGATGTTCATTTGTTTATTTCGTCATGTGCATTTGTATATAACCGGAAATGCACATCTTATATAACTCGAAATACACATACATATAAGATGTTCATTTGTTTATTACGTACACTCCAAATGCACATGGTGTATACTCGAAATGCACATATTACACATTACCAAAGCACATTTGAGCTATATGTGTATTTGGGTTATGCTAGATGTGCATTTTTTACTATTTTGCATTTGGAGTTATTGTGCATGTGTATTTGGTTATAATTGATGTGCATCTGGATTTTAGTGCATATATAATTGGATGTGCATTGGGATTTTATTGAACGTGCATTTGGATATAACTTGATGTGTTTTTATGAACTATACGTGCATTTGAGTTATAATACTAGATATGCATTTGAACTGTATGTCCATTTTAACGTAGCTGTATGTGCATTTGAAAATGATAAGATGAGCTTCTTGCATTTTGGATGTGCGTTTTTGACGAGGCCGGAAACCGGTGTCGTTTTCCTGTCAAAATAATCTCAATTCACCTACTAAAGAGTATAGCAAGTAAGTCAAGGTCGATCCCACAGGGAGTCGGTTATCTGTACGCAATTATGTATGATCAACAAGTAACGGGGGGTTTTGTCTAGAATAATCGTAATGTAAACAAACATGCAATTAATGACAAGAGATGAAATATGATGAGAGAAAGTATTCCACCAGACAAATATCCACACCACAATGCAATCGGTTAATCACTGAAAACTATCTTTCCAAGTTCTTTTACTATCTTATCATTGTTCCCACCCTGATCGTGAATACTATCGATTCTCACAGTTGTCGATAGACTTATTACTACGCCAATGATAAAGCACAACTGACTCTCACCGTTGTCAGCGTACTTTAACACCAACACAACAATAGCAATACACACAAGGATATAGGACACATGCAAGTAGAAAGACGTACAAGTACTCACTCCCCTACTTAACATGCAATTGACTCTCACACACAAATATACGCTCGGAACCCCTATACGCACAAACATGTTTGCCACTAGATATGCACTCGGAACCCCTATATGCAATCCTAGCAATATGATAAATGCCGAAAGACCTAGTTAGCAACTCTAGGTAAACCAACATAAATCAATAATCAATTCAATCGAGAGAATCAATCCAACTTAATAAGATATAGAACAAGGAAATAGAAATCTCACAACCAATTCATTGTAGTGCTTCAATCGTCTAGCGAAACAAGAATGTTTAGCTATCCATTACTTGAAAAACCTAGAAATTATATTAAGGAAGAAGAACGTAACTATCTGCGCGCCTTCTCAAAACTAACGAAAAGACCTTATATAGGTTTCTCGAAGTTGACCTAATAACCGAAATAAGGAAATAATATAGAACTAAAACATAAAGTATAAAATATCAAAATAGGAAATAACAGCACACGTCAGCCACGCGGTCTTCATTCCACCGCGAAGCGGTAATGCTCCACCGCGATGCGGTGGCTTCTTCTGGCGCGAGGCGCTTCTACTAAGGATCTTCACCGCGGGGCGGTGACAGTGCCGCGGGGCGATGCGGGCAACTTCTTCATCCTTCATCTGCTCCTACGTACTACCAAGCGAGGTAGTTTTCTCCCTTAGCTCTGAGCAGATCTTCTTCAACATCTCCAACTTCCTTCATTAGGCTACAAAACCTCCAAGTCTGTACAACTCCAACTCTTCTCCTAAGTAACAGACTTAGCCTAATTCTCCACTTAAACTCCATCTAATATGTGTCAAAAGTCACTAGTTAAGGTGCACTAAATTGCACCTATCAAATATCCCCACACTTAGACCTTTACTCGTCCCGAGTAAATTAGCTCCATCATACTCCAATCCAGCAAAATTAAGGTCTCAGGAAGTGTGACAATATAAGACACTAATAACCACAACAACTCAACAACCAACACTCCAAACAACCAAAACGAATGATGCGAGAGAACTCTAATCCTAGCTCCAGTCCAACTCCTTATCGCTCCAAAGTGGCCTATCCGACAATCCTTCTATGTCGCCCTTCTTATGACGCCTCGCCAATAGGTAAGAGAAATCCTAAACTCACTCTTTTTTCTTTTTCACTCATCTTGCCAAGGCGCCCTTTCGGGTTTTCACCAAGCCACTCATTTCATTTTACTGGATGTCTCACATATACTCACATCACTCCAGTCCACTCTTGCCCTGGTCTATTACCAGTCGGACTACCTGCTTGTTGCCTGAGCCGCCCTTTCGGGTTTTCGACTCATCCCAGGATTTTTTATTGCCTTTTCAACATTTTATGGCTTTTTTTTTTTTTGGAAATAAATGCAAGTACGAAAATGCATGAATTAAAAACTGTACACTAGCTAAGATAGACAGTGAGTCTAAATCCCTCCCCACACTTGAATGACACATTGTCCTCAATGTAAAAAGAAAACAAAGCAAATAGGGAAGAGAGAAACACACTCACTGGGAACCTGGACACTAAGGATAGCCCGGCGGAGGTGGGTGCCTCCCAAAGTACTGCTCTGTGATGTAAACCTCCACGGCATCCAGCTGCTCCCGGATGTCACGTGTAATCTCAGCTTGACGAGCCTGCAACCGAGCCAAAGTCGCCTCGTTTGCAGACCGGCCAAAGGCAGACCGCGAAGGCACCGCTGGGCGGTGATGATATCTGAGCACATGTGCAGGGTTGCGGCGGAATGGACGCGGGGCGGCGACTGTTCGCCTTCTTCTCCAGATTCAAAAAATTTGACTCACGCGAGGGGGCAAGATGGCGACGCGAAGCGGTCATTGTGCTATTCCCCTCCAAACGCCTCCAAAACACCGGCAAAAGCACCCAATTTGCACCGAGCACCCCAACACTCCAAGGAGCACCCTTCTTCAACTACGAACCACTATAGGGGACCGGAAATCAGCACAAAGGGGGAGGTATGGGTAGAGGAAGATAGTGTTGGGTTTAGAGCATCCGAGATCAGAGCTAGGGCAGGGGTGAAAATGGCGGATAGGGTGAAAGCGAGGCGATGGAGAATTTTGGGGGTTAGGGCACGGCAAAGAGAGAGAAACGGGGAAGAAGAAGGGATAAAAGGGGGATTAGGGTTTGGCGGGAGAAGTAATGAGGGGTTAAATGGGGAAAGTGGGACCGAGCCGCGGTTTTAAACTGACACCGTCAAATCCTTCGTATCCAACTCAAGGCATAAAAATATTACTCACCCGTTTAAGGTTTTTTCGGGGCCCTTTATGCCTTGCATTTTTTTTATAGAGTTGAGAAATTATACCAGAGGTCCACCGCGGGGCGGTGGAATCCACCGCGAAGTGGTAAATTGGCGACGCGGGGCGGTGGGATACGCTGGGTACCAAGTCTCATCTCGGATTTACTTTCATACCTGAAATGTGAGTAACAGGCGAACGAAACCAAGCAAAATAAACTACGAAATTAATCTAAGAAAAAGAAAGGAAAAGAACTAACCCGGGTTGCCTCCCGGACAGCGCCTTGGTTTACGTCGTTGGCTCGACGTGGGTTGTGGCTCATCCTGCTTCAGCGTCAGGGTTCTCGAGTAGTGCCTCATCCTAGATTGGATCGAACCCCTCGTAGTAAGGCTTGCATCTGTGGCCGTTCACCTTGAAAGTTGTGCCGGTCTTGGGGTTGATCAGCTCTACGGCCCCATGGGGGTACACCTCAGCGATTTCATACGAGCCTGACCACTTTGATTTCAGCTTTCCAGCAAAGAGCTTAAGCCGGGATTGGAATAGAAGAACTTTATCTCCTCGCTTGAAGTCTTTCCGCAGAATGTGCTTGTCGTTCCACTGCTTGGTCTTCGCCTTGTAGATGACTGAGTTTTCATAAGCGTCAAGGCGTAATTCCTCAAGTTCTTGCATTTGTAGCTTACGGAATTCACCTGCTTCATCCAGTTGCAGGTTGCACTTCTTTATTGCCCACCACGCCTTGTGTTCAAGTTCGACGGGTAGATGACAAGCTTTTCCATATACCAGCCGGAACGGGGACATCCCTATCGGCGTCTTGAAGGCTGTATGGTATGCCCACAGCACATCATTGAGCTTGGCGCTCCAGTCTCTCCGGTGAGCTGCTACTGTCTTCTCCAGTATGGTCTTGATCACTCTGTTGGAGTTCTCAGCTTGCCCATTAGTCTGAGGGTGGTAGGCCGTGGAGATTCTCTGAGTGACATGATATTTCTTCAGCAGGGCAGTCACCGTCTTGTTGCAGAAATGGGTTCCCCTGTCGCTGATTAAAGCTTTGGGTACTCCAAATCTTGAGAAAATGTTCTCCTTGATGAAACTTGCCACAACTTTGGAATCATCAGTCCTGGTGGCCTTTGCTTCCACCCACTTAGAAACGTAGTCCACTGCCAGTAATATATATAGATTCCCATGAGAGTTAGGAAAGGGTCCCATAAAATCCATGCCCCAGACGTCAAAGACTTCGCAGAAAATCAGTGATGACTGTGGCATTTCGTTCCTTCTGGTGATGTTGCCGACCCGTTGGCATCGGTCGCAGGCTTTACAGAAGACATGAGCATCCCTAAAGAGGCATGGCCAATAAAATCCTGCTTCCAATACTTTCCTAGCAGTCCTGTTTGCTCCAAAATGACCTCCACATGCCTCAGAATGGCAGAAGTTAAGGACAGATTGTACCTTGTTGTCTGGGAGACATCGGCGCACAACCTGATCGACGCAATGCTTCCACAGATAGGGATCGTCCCAGACATAGTGGCGAGCTTCTCTTCGTATCTTTACTTTTTGGGCTCTGGTGTAGTCCGGGGGAAATTCTTCTCGAACCAGATAATTGACTATGTCTGCATATCATGGTCTGTAAGATTGGATTCCGAAGAGATCCATAGCTATCTAAAGAGGGACGTCAGCAAGATTGCCAGGGCAAAGTGTCATCCCAGAAATAAGACCGCGGGGCGGTGATGTGCTTTGGGGTCGCGGTGAGCTTTCCTTGCTCTCAAGTAATCTAATCGCCGCGTCGCAGTGGTCATCACCGCGGGGCGGTAGTTTCTCCAACTGCATACTGTATACAGCTCGCTGGGTCGCGGTGGTGGGAACCGCGGGGCGGTGCGTGTTCTCTGAACTGCCTTCGAGTATGAACATTGTATCATCTGGGAAGGTGCCATGTATGGGGCTCTGTTCTCCAGGTTTATCTTCCTCATGGACGAGTCTGCTTAGGTGATCCGCTACGAGATTCTCTGCTCCCTTCTTGTCACGGATTTCCACATCAAATTCAGTAAGGAGGAGAACCCATCAGATTAATCTTGGCTTTGCTTCTTTCTTTGTCATTAGGTAACGAAGAGCAGCGTGATCTGTGTAGATAATCACCTTGACTCCCAGGAGGTATTGCCTAAACTTTTCCAAGGCAAAAACGACAGCCAACATCTCTTTCTCAGTGGTGGAGTAGTTCCTCTGGGCTCCATTCACAGTCATGGATGCGTAATGAATCACGTGGGATGCCCGTCCCACTTTCTGTCCTAGAACTGCTCCGACTGCATAGTCGCTGGCGTCACACATGATCTCAAATGGGCGAGACCAGTCAGGTGCTTGAATAATGGGTGCGCTTGTCAGGCGTTCTCTCAGGCAGTCAAACGCTTTCTTACAATCATCTGTGAATACGTAGGTCACTTCCTTCTTCAAAAGCTCGCAGAGGGGTGAAGATATCTTCGAGAAGTCCTTAATAAATCTGCGGTAGAAACCTGCATGACCTAAAAAGGAACGCACTTCACGCACATTAGTAGGATAAGGCAAAGACTGAATTACATCAATCTTCGCCTTATCGACCTCAATACCCCTAGCAGAAACAATATGACCCAAGACTATTCCTTGTTCCACCATAAAATGACATTTTTCAAAGTTTAAAACCAAATTGGTATCAACACATCTTTTAAGCACAAGTGCCAAATGGTCTAAACATGAATCAAAGCTAGTGCCATACACCGTGAAATCATCCATAAATACCTCAATGAATTTCTCAACATAGTCAGAGAAGATACTAACCATACATCGTTGAAATGTACCGGGTGCGTTACACAATCCGAATCGCATTCTGCGGTATGCAAAAGTGCCAAAGGGACATATAAAAGTGGTTTTCTCTTGGTCCTCTGGTGCAATGGCCACCTGGAAATATCCTGAATATCCGTCCAGGAAGCAATAGTAGGGTCGCCCAGCAAGACGTTCTAGCATTTGATCAATGAAGGGCAGGGGAAAATGATCCTTCCGAGTTACCGCATTCAGCTTACGGTAATCAATGCATACCCTCCATCATGTGGTAGTCCTGGTGGGGATTAGTTCTCCATCTTGATTCTCCACTATAGTAATCCCTCCTTTCTTAGGGACAACCTGGGTTGGACTTACCCATTGGCTATCCGAAATAGGGAAGATCATATCAGCTTTGAGGAGTTTGAGCACTTCTTTCTTCACCACTTCCATCATTGGAGGATTTAGCCGTCTCTGTGGCTGCCTAGACGGTTTAGCTCCATCCTCAAGTAAAATCTGGTGCATACAAGTCGAGGGACTTATCCCTTTTATGTCTGCAATGGTCCATCCAATAGCGGTTTTGTGCTCCCTGAGCACGTCCAAAAGCTTCATCTCTTGATCTGCAGAGAGCTTGCTGGACACAATGACTGGCAAAGTGTCTTTGGCTCCAAGAAAGGCGTACTTGAGATGGTCCGGCAGCGGCTTCAATTCGATCTCTGGGGCCTGTTCAACAGAAGGAACGAGCCTTTCACTCGGGTATAGTAAGATGGGGCCAATGCCCAAAGGATCCGTAGAGTACTTACCATGAGTGTCTAGATGAGCGATGGCTTCCTGCATGTTAGAGGGTAAAGAATATTCCTCATAGGAGGAATCCAAATTATTTTCAACAATAGACATCAACTCGTCAGAACCAGAAATATCAAAGACCTCCTGCACAATGGAATTGATCACATCAATGGAACACAGAGAATGGTCTTCTTTGGGGTATTTCATTGCTTCATAGATATTATATTCTACCCTCTCCCCATCGAATTCCATGGAAAGTGTCCCACTTTGCAAATCAAGTTTAGTCTTAGCAGTTTTCAAAAATGGCCTACCTAACAGTATAGGAGTTGCCTTTGCATCTGTTTCCATATCTAAGACATAAAAATCTGCATGGAATATCAACTTATCGACCATAACAAGGACATCCTCTATGACTCCTCTAGGATAGACACTAGACCGGTCAGCCAATTGAATCACAATACTTGTTTCCTGCAGAGGTCCAAGTCCGAGGGATTCATAGAGAGAATAGGGCAGCACATTGATGGAGGCGCCTAGATCAAGCATAGCTTTCTCAAACCTGGTGTTCCCGATGGTGCAAGGAATGCTCCACATGCCTGGATTGATGTGCGTGAGCACATTCCAGGACCCGTACAGTACAAGACGAAGGGCGCCAAGAACTCCTTTTTTAGGGAACCCTTGGCTAGACTCTCAAAAGACGACACTCTAATGTGTTTTGGGTTGTTTTTGGATTTTTGACTTGATGGAGATTTGACTAAAAAGGGAAATGGATATAACTCTTCACGAAGGATTCGAGAAGAGTTTGGGATAGGCATCTTATGAGTCTTGGATACAACTCACCAAGAAACACAAGACGAGATTGATCGATCATGGATGTAACGCACCATGACCAAACAATCACCTCTGGATGTGACACACCAAAGGGTGTTTTGGATGTGACTCACCAAAACAAGACTAAGACATTCAAGGATATCACACACCTTGAAGCCATCGTCCAATGAAGCTTAATATGAGCAAAACACTCTCGTTTTATAATCTCCAAATCAAGCCTGAGGAATTACAAATGCATGGCCACCATTATATAGGTGCCAAAATACAAAATAAGAAAATCAACTAATTAATCCACTAACTAACCACTAGTACTACGTAGGCCACTAACTTAATAACTAAGCTTAGCACTACGCCACTAACTTAACAACTAACTAGCTAAACCAACTTGCTAATTAATTAAAAACGGAAATAACAAAAACAACTAACTAATTAACTAGGTAACTAAAGAAAATACGTAAACACATATTAACTAGCTAATTACCTAATTAATTAATGAAAAGGGAAATACTAGCAAAAACACATAGAATATCACTTCCTAGTCAATCTTCACATCCTTGCATGAGGGTCCACCGATTGTTGGATGATCTCGTCTTCTGAAAGGTGTTCGATGGGATCCATGATCTCATCATGGATCTCCGCATTTCGTTGGCAAGCGCTGGAATACAGCAGAGACGCGTTTGCTGACCTTGACTTTCTCCTTTCCTTTCAGCTTCTGATT
The DNA here is from genome assembly GCA_027886185.1 of Rheum nobile. Classification (NCBI taxonomy): domain Eukaryota; kingdom Viridiplantae; phylum Streptophyta; class Magnoliopsida; order Caryophyllales; family Polygonaceae; genus Rheum; species Rheum nobile. Next base: position 609,080 of record WOAB01000640.1, read on the forward strand.
CCTCTTTACTGTGCATAGCTCCTTTAGGAATTTAGTGTACTTTGGTACACTCTTGACAAGATTGAGGAGTGGGATATTCACCTCACACTTACTGAAAGTATCAAAGAGATCCTTGTCATCAATAACTCTCCTTTCCTTGAGTGCTTCTGGAAAGGGTGCAGGTGGTTTCTCAGATCCAAGAGGAGGAAAGTTGGGCCGTACATAGGTATCCACCTCCTCGTCAGGAAGGTCTACGAGTTCTGGGCTTTCACCGAGGGGCAGTGAGTTCAACGCGGGGCGGTGAGGGTCGCCGCGAGGCGGTGATAATGGTGTAGGAACACTGGGAGCTACCACCTCGTTGCGGTGAGAACTGCCGCGGGGCGGTGATACTAACTCTTCAGCAATCTCAATCTCAGCTCTGTCGTCCTGATCAGCAATAGGGGCGACATGTAGTTCCTTGCCACTTCGTAGGGTTACTGCGTTTGCAGCATCTTGCCTTCTCTCTTTTCGTAGCTCAACGACCACATCCTTGAAGTCGGTCATGAACTCTGCTATCCGCTGGAAAGTAGTCTCAGTTTTCTCCACATGTGTTGCAAAGTGTTGGGTTAGGGTATGGAGAATCGCTGCGGTCGAAGAGGGGCTGTGAGCAGTTGGTGGATCATCAATGCAAAGCTGTCGTGTTTCAATGGGCTCGTAGCTCTCAGCAGCACAGACTTCAGCAGTGGTGGTATCTGTGGTTTTCCTTCCCATCCCCACAATTACTTCCCTCAAAGAAGCAATCTCTTGTGATATATGCGAGTCATGGGAGCTGATGGCACTAACTAGCATGGTTCTCGGGGGTTCAGAATATTCCCTTGTACCTTCAGCCATCTCTTTAAGCGTGGCCATGGCGACATCCGGAGTCAGATTGAGGATGCTACCACCACAAGAGGCATCAATCATTCTTCGTTCAATGTCATTCAGCCCGTTGTAAACATAAAGCACCAGAGACTTCGTATCAAAACCGTGGAATGGGCAACTCGTGCAGAGTCGATCAAACCGCTGACAATAGTCATAGAGTACCTCATCTTCGCCTTGTTCGATGCCTGTGATCTCCCTTTTCAAAGAGTTTGCCATCTGGGCGGGAAAATAACGGGCAAGGAAAACCTTGTGCATCTTAGTCCAGGAGTCTACACTCCCTCCAGTTAGATGATAGTACCAATCTTCAGCCTCATCCTTTAGAGTGAACCCAAAGGCTCTCATTTTGATCTGGTCCTCCGTGACATCGGTGGGCTTAATGCTCATCAGAATGGTGTGGAACTTGTTCAGATGGAGAATGGGATCCTCTCCACTTCTTCCATAATATTTTGGTAGCAACCGAATTGCTCCTGGTTTAAGCTCAAACTTGACCCCGTCAGCCAGGGGTGGAATAGTCACAGCCAAGGGCTGCTGTACCAGATTCTGTTCAGTCCATTGGCGGAGTGTTTGCGCCATTCATACCTGTATCTGTAAGAACTTCAACAAGTAGCGAATCAGTAGTAAAAGTGTGGATCGTAAGATAGATCCACACGGCAGTCAATCACAAATAATCACAAACAGAAAATTTGACTCCCCGGCAACGACGCCAAATTTGACGAGGCCGGAAACCGGTGTCGTTTTCCTGTCAAAATAATCTCAATTCACCTACTAAAGAGTATAGCAAGTAAGTCAAGGTCGATCCCACAGGGAGTCGGTTATCTGTACGCAATTATGTATGATCAACAAGTAACGGGGGGTTTTGTCTAGAATAATCGTAACGTAAACAAACATGCAATTAATGACAAGAGATGAAATATGATGAGAGAAAGTATTCCACCATACAAATATCCACACCACAATGCAATCGGTTAATCACTGAAAACTATCTTTCCAAGTTCTTTTACTATCTTATCATTGTTCCCACCCTGATCGTGAATACTATCGATTCTCACAGTTGTCGATAGACTTATTACTACGCCAATGATAAAGCACAACTGATTCTCACCGTTGTCAGCGTACTTTAACACCAACACAACAATAGTAATACACACAAGGATATAGGACACATGCAAGTAGAAAGACGTACAAGTACTCACTCCCCTACTTAACATGCAATTGACTCTCACACACAAATATACGCTCGGAACCCCTATACGCACAAACGTGTTTGCCACTAGATATGCACTCAGAACCCCTATATGCAATCCTAGCAATATGATAAATGCCGAAAGACCTAGTTAGCAACTCTAGGTAAACCAACATAAATCAATAATCAATTCAATCGAGAGAATCAATCCAACTTAATAAGATATAGAACAAGGAAATAGAAATCTCACAACCAATTCATTATAGTGCTTCAATCGTCTAGCGAAACAAGAATGTTTAGCTATCCATTACTTGAAAAACCTAGAAATTATATTAAGGAAGAAGAACGTAACTATCTGCGCGCGCCTTCTCGAAACTAACGAAAAGACCTTATATAGGTTTCTCGAAGTTGACCTAATAACCGAAATAAGGAAATAATATAGAACTAAAACATAAAGTATAAAATATCAAAATAGGAAATAACAGCACACGTCAGCCACGCGGTCTTCATTCCACCGCGAAGCGGTAATGCTCCACCGCGATGCGGTGGCTTCTTCTGGCGCGAGGCGCTTCTCCTAAGGATCTTCACCGCGGGGCGGTGACAGTGCCGCGGGGCGATGCGGGCAACTTCTTCATCCTTCATCTGCTCCAACGTACTACCAAGCGAGGTAGTTTTCTCCCTTAGCTCTGAGTAGATCTTCTTCAACATCTCCAACTTCCTTCATTAGGCTACAAAACCTCCAAGTCTGTACAACTCCAACTCTTCTCCTAAGTAACAGACTTAGCCTAATTCTCCACTGAAACTCCATCTAATATGTGTCAAAAGTCACTAGTTAAGGTGTACTAAATTGCACCTATCAGTTTTACAATGACGTGTACTCCTTGTACATTTCATAAATATAGTGTGTCATAGAAAAAAACTGACACGCGACAGTACCATTCTTGCGCGGGGGAGCTTTCTCACCCGAACCCTCCCTTGTATATATATATATCAAGTGTCTTCAGCAAATTGGTAACCGGATATGACAAATAAGTGAATATATCTGGACAGATGGGATCTAGCTAAGAAATTGAGGAAATGTTATACTACACAAGAGCAAGTTTATACCAGTAACACGTACCAGAATGAGTGTCAAATTAAACAGCAAAAGCCTCCATAAGCTCTACCACTAATTCTTACATGATCCTATAGACATGTATTACTAAATACTAATGTATGGTGAAATGACATATGCACTCCCCTTAAGCTCGTAGCCAGTTTCATAGAGATTATCAGCTATGCCAACATAATTGACCTACAAAATATATTTAGTAGCATAAGAAGACATGGGAAAAAATTCGGATTTGCAGTACAACCTCTCTGTCAATATCACAGCTTTGTCAAAGAATTGAATGCTTCATTTGCACTGAGCAAAGCCTCCTTCCAAATTAGCATATAAATGTTTCTTGCTACTCTTTTGGCCCATCAATACTATTTACCTCTTTGTGCTTGCATATGCTCCTTCCGTGTTAATCATGTACATCAACATGTTAAAAAACATGCACTAGTAACATGATGTTACAAATCTTGTCCTTGGAATCAATCTCAGCACCATGTGAAATCAAAACTTGGGTCACCTTCAACCTTCCTCTTTGCGCAACATAGTGGAGAGGAGTAAGTCCAAGAAAATTATTTATATTCCAATAACCCCCAGTTATAAGTGTTAAGCAAATGTCAATGTTCACTAAGTTCAGAGATGAAAGCCGACATGGAACACAACGCATGAACTAATGGGATTGTTCCTCTATATCAGTATCAGCCTATCATATATAGAGACGTATTTAAATGATTTTCTTCCCCTGAGTGTCTAGAAGAGAAGTTTATTACATAAACCATTATTATGCTGCATATTAGCAGAGAAAACAATTAAAGGCATCAGCAAATGAGTCATGCGTGCAGGGCTAAGAATCATTAGCAGAGTCAAAGGTTAAAGTCATCAACTTTACTAATCAGTAATCACAAGACAAACAACGGATTTTTGTCATATCCGTACCTTGTCTATAAAAGGCCATCTGATGTAACAACTTGCACATGTGAAATAACAAAAAGTCTTCTCCTTCTAAGGAGCGAGTATTCTTGGATCAGGAAATGTTCTTGGATCGAGCATGGCCAACAGAGTTCGAGAGAATGATAGTGCAAGTCATTGGCAGGGCAACGCGTCTCGTGACAGCTACGATCGGAGTTCAGACGGAGCAAACGAATTCCGATCAGGTATCCACCGATTTCCTAAGCTCGGTTTTCCTACATTTGATGGGAATAATCCAAGAAGTTGGATTAGGAAATGCGATAGGTACTTTTTGATCTTTGCAATCCAGGAGAACCAAAAAGTAGAAATGGCGGCCATGTTTGTATTTGGAAAGGCATATACTATAGGAACATAATTTCCTATATGCATACGAAAGCTAGAAACTGCTAATATACGAACATGAATTAAGGAAATCTGAAGTTTAGAAATACCGAACGAAGAACGGATGCAGAGTCGAGACCGAAATCTCTTTCCTTAATTCTGAAAACGCCCCGTAGTGTGACAGTTCTTGACGTTTCGAATCCCAGGATACAACTGCGACGAACTCTTGAACTGCACAACCCAGTAAGACAAGAGCCTACGAACCCACGAATCTGTGTGCACTCTCAGACACGAAAAGGAGGAGGAGAAGCGAAAAACCGAGAGCTTCTGTGTAGGATCTCTTGATTAACGAATAATCGTATGTTAATGAGACACATATCTATTGGAGTTACTTTAGTAATCCGTAACTGTTGGAGTTAGTGGAGAGAATCATGGAGGGAGTTACAAAACAGTAAGATGGGTCAAAGCCCACTAATAGGCCTTCTGGATCGGCCCAAAAAGATAGGGCGTTGGCTGGCCAGCCCAAGCCCGATCCGGCCCAACCCGACCCGACACGACTCGGCTCGGCTCGGCGCGCGTGTGGTCTTGATGAGCTAGGTCCTCTCCCCATTGAAAATGGGTAATGACCCAAGGCCACAACTTTGAGTCCATTTCTCCACTATATATGGTGGTATTTCTACCTCCAAACTTCCAATGTGGGACAATAATTTTGCCCCCACATTTCCCAAGTTTTGTACTTCATGCAAGCTACTTTGGGCCTTCATTTCTCATTCAAACGGAAATCATTTTTGTCGTATGAGTACACTACGAGAATGTGCTCGCGTAGAGGAAGCCAATGCTTCCATTTTCCGGTGTTGACAATGGTCGGAGCCCACCGGAATTGTGCCCGAAAAAGTGACCGGCGCCACATTCAAATAATGAGTTCCAACAATCCCCCACATGAATAGAAATGATTCTAAACATTGGTTAAAAATAGAAAGACTTTTGAGAGTACAGTCGAAAAATCACTGCATCTGGGCTGGTAGCATGTTTCAGCCTTGAACCACCCATAGTGAGTAGCTATCAGATTTACTCGTCCAGGTAGTGAACATGATGTCTTGAACCACCCGGGCTTTGATGTAAACCGAGACAATAACTATCACACAGTTTCATCTTCTCACAGAACTAGGTTCTCTTGTTGTGTTCATTTTGGCCTTGAACATCCCTGGTTATTCATGAGTGAACTTGGAGAATTCAGCCTCTCTTAATTCTCCTAGAAACGGCCCCATTTCACACTCATAATGTGATTGCCATAAGGAGTATCCTGTCATACCCCACTTTTATTTCAAAGCTATGGAATCATTAAAAGCCAAGCTTAACCTTAACTCATACAAATAGCACTGTTCATCATCCTAGGAACTGGGAGGAGACTTTAGTCCCCCAGTGCTCATCTTGATTCAGCTTGATTTAGTTTTCCCTTTGAACCTACTTCTTGGGATCTCCAATCACGTAGGTAGGGTTCGCCATCAAGCATCCTCTTTAGTCATAGGCTTTAAACCCATTCCTCTTGATGATTTAACAACTTGATCTCGTGACAAACCTTTAGTAAACGGATCCGCTAGGTTGTCAGCCGACTTGATATAATCTATTGAGATTATACCATGCGCGAGTAGTTGTGTAATGGTTTTATGTCGTCTTCGTGACTTACCATTGTACAAACGACTCAGTGCCTGAGCTATAGCTGATTGACTATCACAGTGTACACTTATTGATGGCACTGGTTTTTCCCACATCGGGATATCTTCCAAAAGATTTCGAAGCCATTCAGCTTCCTCTGCTGCTTTGTCCAAAGCAATGAACTCAGACTCCATAGTGGATCTGGCCAATAGTGTTTGTTTGGAAGATTTCCATGATATTGCTGCACCACCAAGTGTAAACACATATCCACTTGTGGACTTTGAGTTTCTGGAATCTGATATGCAGTTTACATCACTGTATCCTTCCAGAACTGTTGGGTATTTACCATAATGCAGCCCATAACTTTGAGTATAGAGCAAGTAGTTCAATACTCTAGCTATCCATTTCCAGTGTTTGTGTCCTGGATTACTTGTGTAGCGACTCAGTACATTGACTGAGTGTGCCAAGTCTGGTCTTGTGCAATTGGTCAAGTACATGAGACTTCCAATCACACGTGCGTACTCCAACTGTGACACTGCATCCCCCGAGTTCTTAGTTAGATGAAGATGGGGGTCCACGGGACTCTTTGCAGTCCCGCTTGAGTAGTTCTTGAATCTCTCAAGTACTTTTTCAGCATAATGTGCTTGAGACATGATAATTCCTTCAGAATGTCTAGTGATTTTAATCCCTAGTATGACATCTGCTAATCCCAAGTCTTTCATGTCGAACTTCCCACTAAGCATGTTCTTAGTGCGGTTGATCATGTCCTTATTGCTTCCAATAATGAGCATGTCATCTACGTACAAACACAACAAAATGTAACCATTTGGAGTGTCCTTGAAGTAGATGCATTTGTCACATTCATTGATGCTGAAGTCATTTGACATCATGACATTATCAAATTTTTCATGCCACTGCTTTGGAGCTTGTTTGAGTCCATATAGAGACTTGACAAGTCTGCACACCTTGTGTTCCTGTCCAGGAACAACATAACCCTCAGGTTGTTTCATATATATCTCCTCTTCTAATTCTCCATTTAGAAAGGCAGTTTTCACATCCATTTGATGGATTTCGAGGTTTCGTAATGCAGCTATTGCTATTAGCATTCTGATTGAAGTTATTCTCGTAACTGGAGAATAAGTGTCAAAGAAATCCAAGCCCTCTTTTTGCCGGAATCCTTGCACCACAAGCCTCGCCTTGTGCTTATCTACTGAGCCATCGGTTTTCAATTTGGTTTTGAAAATCCATCTGCACCCAAGTGCTTTACACCCTTGTGGCAAATCAACTAACTCCCATCTATGATTCTGCATAATGGAGTCGATTTCGCTTTTAACTGCTTCCTTCCATGAAGGTGCATCAGGTGTAGACATGGCTTCTTTAAAGGTTCTAGGCTCATTCTCTAAGAGAAAGGCCGTTATGAACTCTTGCCCAAAGGTTTTCTCCTTTCGAGCTATTTTGCTTCATCTAGGTTCAACTTCTAGTTCCTTTCGAGCTCTTTTGCTCTGTCCAGGTTCATCTTCTATTTCATTTACAGAAGTGCCTGCTTCACTCTGTTCACGAGTTTGTTTCGGACGTTCTTTATCCTTGCACGGAAACACGTTTTCAAAGAAGGATGCATTCCTTGATTCCATTATTGTATTGACATGTATATCTGGTATATCAGATTTATGTACCAGAAATGGTTTAAGGTCCGATTGTGACCTTCTTAGGAGGTGGCACTGCAACTTTTGCTGGGCACCCCCACACTTTGAGGTATTTGTACGAAGGTACGTTACCTTTCCAAAGTTCGTATGGCGTCTTGCCAGTAACTTTATGCGATATCTTGTTGAGGATATAGTTGGTGCCTAGTGGTAAGCATCGCTTCCCCCCACATGTTCTGGGGTAACCCAGATTCCTGCAACATTACATTCATCATCTCTTTCAGAGTTCGGTTTTTTCATTCCGCAACTCCGTTAGATTCTGGTGAGTAGGGAGCAGTTGTTTGATGAATAATCCCGTGTTCTCTACAGAACGCGTTGAAAGATTCATCTTACTCGCCTCCTCTATCACTTTTGGATTATTTTTATGGTTTTACTAAGTTGGCTTTCAACTTCCAACTTGTATTCCTTGGAACTTTTCCAAGGCCTCATTATTGCTTCTTAGCAAGTATACCTGACGGTATTTTGTGCAATCATCGATAAAGGTCACGAAATACTTTTTACCGCCTCTAGTTTGCACATATTTTAAATCACACAAATCTGTGTGTATAAAACCTAGAGGTTCGGTTGATCTCTCTATATGTGGGGATGGTGTTTTTGTGAGTTTGGCCTGTACGCATACTTCACATTTGTCTTTACTCGATTTGCATTTCGGAATCAGGTTCATGTTCATTAGTCTTTGAATAGACTTGTTATTCACATGCCTTAACCGTTCATGCCAAATATTAAAAGACTTAACGACATAAGCAATGGATTATTCTTATTCATTGAAACATTGGATACAACAGAGTTTTGGGATGACTGTCAGTACATTCAGTTTGACCAATCCATCCTTTACATAACCCTTGCCCAAATACACCACATTCTTAGAAAGAACTAGCTTGTCAGACACGAACTTCACAGCGAAGCCGTTCTTGCTCAGCAAGGTGCCGGACATCAGATTCTACCATATATCTGGCACATACATGGAATTGGTGAGAGTCAGCTCCTTCTCAGACGTCAGCTTCAACACCACTTTGCCGTGACCATCGACCATGGATGTGGACGAGTTCCCCATAAATAGATGCTCGTCACTCTTGCTCTTCAGATAAGTGGTAAACATTCCCTTATCAGACCAGATATGTCTGGTAGCACCTGTATCGTACCACCATTTCATTGGATTGCTTCCAACCATATTGACGTCAGACGTCACAGCACACAGATCTGCATCTGTGAGCCTGCCTTCAGTCATGTTGACTTGGGATTTCCCCTTGTCTTTACGCGGATCAACCTTGCTACGACATTCGTCAGCCCTGTGACCCATTTTACCACACTTGTGGCATTTTCCACTGAACTTCTTAGCTCGTTGCTTATTGAAGTTGTTGGAGCCTTGGGGTTGAAACTTTCGTTTCTTCCCCTTGTCCTTGTGCTTGGCCAAGTTGGCCTTCGGGTTCAGTACCTGACCACCATCTTCTTTGTGGTTGGTTGACTTAGTCCGCAGCCTGACAATCAAGTCTGCAACAGTCATAGCCTTTCGCTTGTGCTTTAGATAGCTCTTGAAATCCTTCCATCCTGGAGGGAGTTTCTCTATGAAAGAAGCTACCTGGAATGTCTCATAGATCGACATTCCTTCCGCAATAATCTCATGCGTAAGCAATGGCAGCTCTTCAACTTGTTCCATGATGGGCTTGGAGTCCACCATTTTGAAGTCCAGAAATTTCGCCACTGCGAACTTCTTAGAGCCTGCGTCCTCAGACTTGTAATTCTTTCCAAGGCAATTCAGTATTCCTTAGAAGTCTTGATCTCGCTGTACCATTGTACAGTGGATCTATCAGACGGCTTTGAACACAGCCTTTGCACAGACAGTCCTCATGAGACCAGGCCTCAACGCTGGCTAGGGAGAAAAGATATGAATTCTGAGGCAAAAGCACATGATTATCCTCTTTCAGAAACTTTTCTAGTCTGATAGGCTATCGGTTTGGACAATCTGATTAACAGCGTTTCCAAACCTCATGACTAGAAAATTCACTGCTGGCAGACCACTCCCAGACTGAATCTGGGGTGTCGACTCAACAAGATTTCCAATATCGGTTCCAACAAGGGCACCAAAACCGGAATTAGCATTCTCAGTTTGATTAATCATACTTTAAAAATGTTTACTGAAATAAAACCAGATTTAGTATGATTGCAACAACAAGTTCAATGAAAATTCTAAAACGAAGCAATTTAACCAAATTGCAGTTTCATACGTATAGATATGTTGTTGTTTTTGTTTGATTTTTCTGTACAACAGTACAGATGGCCGAAAAAGATTCAGATCTAGAAGACCAAAATCAGCAAGCAGAATAAACATGCAGCAAAACAGATTCATGAGCATCAGAATTAAATCATGCTCGAACATCAAAATAATTAAACAGATTCATGAATCAGCAAACAAATCATGCTTGAATAGCAAAAAATAACTAAACAGATTCACGAATGCATATTAATTGACGACGAACAGATTAATCACGAACAACAAACCATATACACAAGACCGAAATCAGGAAACACCGAAAACAATATGCATTAAAACACATACACGAATCAACAAATGAATTCACGAACATGAATTAGAATGCGAGACATATGAAAAAAAAACCTGTTCAGCGAAAACAACAGAAAACTAATTATGTTAATCCGTATAAGCAGTCAAACGAAGCAGATTTTTCATAATTAAGATTGTAGGAACATAATTTCCTATACGCATACGAAAGCTATAAACAGCTAATATACGAACATGATTTAAGGAAATATGAAGTTTAGAAATACAGAACGAAGAACGGATGCAGAGTCGAGACCGAAATCTCTTTCCTTAATTCTGAAAACGCCCCGTAGTGTGACAGTTCTTGACGTTCCGAATCCCAGGATACAACTGCGACGAACTCTTGAACTGTACAACCCAGTAAGACAAGAGCCTACGAACCCACGAATCTGTGTGCACTCTCAGACACGAAAAAGAGGAGGAGAAGCGAAAAACCGAGAGCTTCTGTGTAGGATCTCTTGATTAACGAATAATCGTATGTTAATGAGACGCAGATCTGTTGGAGTTACTTTAGTAATCCGTAACTGCTGGAGTTAGTGGAGAGAATCATGGAGGGAGTTACAAAATAGTAAGCTGGGTCAAAGCCCACTAATGGGCCTTCTGGATCGGCCCAAAAAGATAGGGCGTTGGCTGGCCAGCCCAAGCCCAATCCAGCCCAACCCAACCCGGCCCAGCACGACTCGCTCGCTCGTCCGCCCGGCTCGACTCGGCTCGGCTCGGCGCGCGTGTGGTCTTGATGAGCTAGGTCCTCTCCCCATTGAAAATGGGTAATGACCCAAGGCCACAACCTTGAGTCCATTTCTCCACTATATATGGTGGTATTTCTACCTCCAAACTTCCAATGTGGGACAAGAATTTTGCCCCCACATTTCCCAAGTTTTGTACTTCATGCAAGCTACTTTGGGCCTCCATTTCTCATTCAAACGGAAATCATTTTTGTCGTATGAGTACACTACGAGAATGTGCTCGCGTAGAGGAAGCCAATGCTTCCACTTTCCGGTGTTGACAATGGCCGGAGCCCACCGGAATTGTGCCCGGAAAAGTGACCGGTGCCACATTAAAATAATGAGTTCCAACATATACATGGCTACAGGGGTATATGATGCAGAAAGATTGGGTTTCTTGGGATGAATTGAAGGAGAATGTTTTTGTCAGGTTTGGGGATGGCCAAGGTTCCGACATTGTGGAAGAATTTACTAAGCTACATCAGAAAGATAGCTTAGAGGATTACAATGAGAAATTTGAGGAGTTGAAGGTTGATATGCTGAATCATGATCCACACTTACCTAAGTCCTATTTTGTGTTGAGCTATATCAGCGAGCTACGAGGCGAGATTAAGCATTTGGTGAATCTTAGTCGACCTTATTCCATGGCAATGGCTTTGGAACAAGCTAGGTTGCTGTTAAAGTCCGTGGGCCCATAGACTGGGGGTCGTGCGGACATGAGCGCATAGGCGCAGATAGGCCCAGTACATAATCCCAATGAGGTTTCATCCTAAAACCAATTGGCAATAGAAGGAGTAGCCCATCAAGCTTATATACTAGGCAAATTATGTCCCAACTTTAGATGTGAGACATTTATATTCCAACACGCCCCCGCAAGTGCAACGGGCGGGCAATTGGCCAGGCCCAGTTGATACTTGGACAAACGGGTGTGGGTGGGCATCTCAATCTCTTTATAGCCAAACCCAATCAACCCAAGAAAGGGGCCCAGGACCGAACCAACTCTGATACCTTGTTAAGGTTCGTGGGCCCAATAACTGGGGACGTGCGGATACGAGCGCATAGGCGCATATAGGCCCAGTACATAAGCCCAATGAGGTTCCATCCTAAAACCAATTGGCAATAGGAGGAGTAGCCCATCAAGCTTATATACTAGGCAAATTATGTCCCAACATTAGATGTGGGACATTTATATTCCAACAGTTGCATACTCATGCTGTGCAGAAAATTATAAAGATTAGTAAACCTCCATGGAAACCTGCTACTTCTTTTTACTCCCAAAGGTCGAGCAATTTGGATGCCAAGATTCACCAAAAACCAGTAACTCCTACCCAGTCGACACAAGCCAGCTCCTGTCACAAACCTCCTGCTTCTTCAGTACAGTTGCCATCTGATTCCAAGAAACATAGACGAGCTGGGGGGTTGTGCTACAGGTGTGGTGAAAAATATTTTACTGGCCACAACTGTCTTGCTCAGTTTGATGAATCGGATGTGGTGGATGAGGATCATGATTAGTTGGTAGTTGACAGTCAGCAGGACATTGAGCCTGAAGTCTATGTCCATGCTCTAACTGGGAGCAGTCCACTGACAACGATCAAGATTAAGGGAAGAGTCAAAGATTGAAGTCTCGTTATCTTGGTCAACAGTGGTGCTACACATAGTTTTCTTGATCCGAGGGTGGCGAGTGATGCATCTTTGGAGCTGCAACAAGCCTCTATGATGGAAGTGGTTGTAGCAAATGGACAGAGAATGTCCATCAGTCAAATTTGTAAGGGTTTTTTGTGGGAGATGCAGGGCAATCAATTTGTTTTTTGTCCAAGAATCCTGAAATTGGGTGGTTGCGATTTGGTTCTAGGTGGCGATTGGCTCAGAAAGTTTAGTCCAGATTTGTTTGACTTCAAGTTGCTTAAAATTTCCTTTGCTAAGGTGGGCATGACAGTGGAAATTTGCGTGGGTCAAGGAAGAAGCGAGTCTTAAGATGATGAGAGGGTTGAAGCTGCATAAGTTAACGTGGAGGAAGGTACCTTTGATCATTACACAAGTAGCACATTTATTTTATGTGCAAGGCAGTGAGGTTCCCATTTCAGCATGTGTGCATGGCTTACTTAACTAATTTCCTGGCATATTTGCTTAACCAAATGGTTTGCCTCCTTTGCAAGGACATGAGCATTCTATTTCCCTTAAACCTGGAACAACACCCACATCTTTGTCAGACCTTACAAGTATCACCATTTGCAAAAGGATGAGATTGAAAGTCAGGTGAAGAGTATGTTGCAGTCAGCTATTATTCGGCCGAGCTCCAACCCCTTTTCCTCGCCTACCCTGTTGGTTAAAACGAAGGATGGAACATGGCATTTTTGTGTCGACTATCGAAAACTTAATGAAGCCACAGTTAAGGACAAATTCCCTATACCAAGTATTGAGGAGCTACTTGACGAGCTACATGGTGCATCTTGTTTCTCCAAACTGGACCTTCGTGCCGGGTATCACCAAGTGCGAGTTGTAACAGGACATCCCTAAGACAGCCTTTCGCACCCATCATGGCCATTACGAGTTCAAGGTAATGCCATTTGGGTTAACAAACGCGATAGCTACTTTTCAAGCCATGATGAATACAGTGTTTGGTCCTCATTTGCGCAAATTTGTACTGGTTTTTTTCGATGATATTCTGGTGTACAGTTGATGAGGCTAAAGTCGTGATGCCTATCAAAGTAAACCTCAAAAACCTAACTAATGTAGTAGGGTAAATAAGGATCGATCCCACAGGGAGGTAAGCAATCTTCCTAAGTGCAAACGTTGTATGCCAATAGTAACAAAAGGGGGGATTTTGGTTTGTATCAAGTAACAAAGTAAATCAAAGCAAAAGATGTAATCAATGGGTGAGAAATAACTTAGCCATACAAATATCCATACTTCAGTTTGATTGGTTGATCCTAGATTATCTCCAATTCCTACCAATGAATATTCATGTCTCGATCTTATGTATATAAACAGGTCAACCAGCCCTGAAAATACTTACCATTAAACAATCAAGATTCAATCTAACGACAACAGTAAGCATAGGAATTAACTAGGATACATGCAATACTTAACAACCCGTCAGTACTCGACATGTAATCAATTCTCTTCACAATAAACATTCACAACCAGGAAGTGTAAATTGCGGTTGCTACACAAGATAAGGGATTTCAACCAGAAATATCCAAACCCTAGCAATAGATAATCACTAACATCAACTAGATGATCAGACTAGTCAAATCAGCAAGAATCAATGAGATTAAGCACAAAGAGAATCAATATAATCAAAGGAAAGGAAATAAAGTTATAATCTCATAACCAAATACAAACGAAGGCTTCAATCGTCGGACTAAGCAAAGTTTGCTTTGTAACACCCCCAAATATATAACCTTGAAGGCATTACCGTCAGTGACCTCAGATGTTCTGTCCGATGTCACCCAAGGCTTTACTAGTTGATATAAATCATCAAACAACAATTATGATACAAAGTATCATAACCTTTGATTAAAATCATTATTTCGGCATTACATCCATAATCCGAAATGCAACCAAAATACAAAATCAGGTTCATTACAGCGGAAGTCTTTACACAAAACATATTTAACACAGCGGAAGTCTTTTAAAATAATTAACAAAGGGTCTTGATCGCAATGATCACCCGCCAAGGATCTCAACCTGAATAAACTTGTCAAAACACCGTTCGCCTCTATAGTCGTTCTAGTCTTCATGGGATGGCAACTTATCTGATGTGCCGAATCGAACGGATGACACCAGCCAACCATGCAGAGAACAATTAAGGTTGGTTAGTCTAATGAAAGACTAAGCAAGGGTACAAAGCAGAGTGGTTCGAAGTAGTCGTATTAGGTTAGACTCATCGTCTCTCGAATAAAAGTCGATCATGAAAGTCAACCACCATACTTCTACTGAATTACATGAAAAGACATGATCAAGAGAAGATTCTGGAGACCGAGTCTCACAGCAATCAATCCCAAAAGAAGACTCCAACGAGTTGAGTCTTATCGGAAGCATGACAAATGTTGGGGAACATTAATAATATCATACAAGCGTTCAAAAACGACTTGATGTTTCGGCTCACGACCAACTTCACCGCCCAAGGCGAATCCATATTGGAAAGAGAACGTTACTCTGATCAAAGTCAAGACGAGATTTCCTAGCTGTACTATTGCCTAGCTACACTACTCGCCCAAGGTATATTAATCATGTGCGACAACGGCACTTATCTCATTTAATTCCAAAACACACATCACGTTATAAGCTTTTAGATATATGTTTTGTCATGAGGGACATATATCGAAGGGAATCCTTCCCAAGGTTTGTGACACTAGCTAAGTGTACCACCTTTATACTCGGATAGAGGACGATCATGATCCGCCAGTTGGTGTCAGGGTCTCTGATGCCCTCTCAACCAATAATTATCAAGAAATGACTGGACCTCAACGAGTCCAACGTTCCTAACTACTAGTGCTAACTAAATAGTTCAACACAGTAATAATCCACATCACAGCCATCATGGCCAACATCAAAAACATATATCTATACTAGCATTGTTCTAGCAGATATACAACCTAGTATAATATCATGTTTTAAAATCACTAACAATTATCAAAACTGTTCCCAACGAAAACAGTAAATCATCCCAAATTAATTAATAACTAACCAATTGATAATTAATTGAAATATGGAATGATGAGCAAGAGCGAACCGCCACTTGCCTTAGATCCGACGAAAGCTTGAACAAAGCTTAGAGACAACGGGTTCCTGGGTCTGAAACTAGGACAGATCTCGGATTATAAATCCCTAAGAAACGACCCATAACGAGACCCTAAGTTAGATTCAATATCCACATATATGAATCTAAATGAATACTAAAAGAATAGAAGGAGTCAAGCCTCGCCCAAAGCCAAACACCCAAGAACACACAACTCGGACAAGCTCACCGCGGGTGCGGTGGAGCCTCTGCCGCGGGTGCGGCGGGATGACAGAGGCAGGGGAGTTTGACAGCGAAGTGGAGAAAACTCACCCCAAATCGATTCGTTTGCCTTCGACTCGATTATGGTTTCATCTCCAAACTCCTTAAACCTTCAAACAACACTGGAGGACACCTTACCTACTCAAAAGAACTCCGGCGACAACTCCGGCGAAGCTCCAAAACTCAGACAACAATGGAGGTTTTTCAGAGGAGGAAGAAGAAGTTCACCTGTTTGGCCTTCACCGCGGGTGCGGCAACTCCACCGCGGGGTGCGGTCAAGGCAAATTTTCACCCTTTTGTCCGATTTAAATCTTGGGTTAATTATCTTAACCCCGGGTTAAATATATTCGTACACGAACGACTATTTAACCTTGAACATGTGTCAACTGTATTTTATATTACTCAGAAAAAATATTACAGAGATCAAACATGATACAGAATGTCCGAACTTCTCTGAATTTAATCCGACTTGTAATACGGGAGTTGGAAAATTTCCAAATTATCCTTATAAAATGAGGGATATTACATGCTTAGTTCTTCATATTCTTCAAAGCATAAAACTCTAAGGGAAAAACTGAACGATAATGTGTAAACTTGAATGAAATCTGAAAAGGCTGCTAACAAAAAGATGTAAATAACCTAGCAAACCTAATTTCCAAAAGATAGGAAATACATTCTTCCTAAAAGAAAATAAATAAAATAAAAGAAATAAAGTAAAACAAAACTCGGACGAAATAAATTACCGGCTCCGCGTATGTGAACAGTAGCCGCGACAGTGGCCATCCATCCGTGCCCCCAGATAAGTCTCTGGAGTGCTCGCGTCTTCCGTGTGTTTTCCGCGATCGCGGCTTGTCTTCCGTGCCCGCGGAAAAGCTTTTGTTGTGAACTTCAGCTTCTCGCATACGGTCTTTTCTTGTGGCTTCGCCTTCATCTCCTTAAGTCTTCATTTAAGCACTCAAAACCACCAAATCAACACTTCTTCTCCAAAACTCCATTCTCCTTTATTGTGTCCTAAACACACATAAATGGCACCCCAAATACTAGTAATAGCTCCTAGTTACGCACTAGAAAGTAGAGCGTATCAAATTCCCCCATGCTTAAACCTTGCTCGTCCTCGAGTAAGCTAATAGAAACCTACTCCTCCAATGAAATACCCAAGGTCTCATGAAGCACAACAAAACTATCTCCACCAAGAACTGCACCTAAACATGAATCTCCAAGTACCAACACAATCAACACAACACACAAGCTTAAGGGAAAGCAGAGTACTTCCCCCAAGCTTAACCCGAACACCATAGAGTGAATACAAACATCTAATCCTAGCTCCAGTCAATCTTCTTATAGCTCCCAAAGCGACCTACCCGAATCCTCCTTATATCACCTTTTCTTATCTCACCATGTCAGGAAAGATGAGGAATCCTAATAATCACTCTTCTTCTTTTCACTCATTTTGCCAAGGCGCCCTTTCGGGTTTTCACCAAGCCACTCATTTCATTTTTCAATAGATGGGCTCACAAAACTCACATCACTCTTGACCTCTTATTACCTCAGCCTAATGTTGGTCCAGGCCACCTGCTTATTACCTAAGCCACCTTTTCGGGTTTTCAGCTTATCCCAGGATTTTCTTCTTTTGTCTTTTTTTTTCATATTTTTGACTTTTTCAAATTTTTTTTCTATTCAGACTACTAGCAAGTATAGATCACTCCCTCATGCTTAAATATTGCATTGTCCTCAATGTAATAAAACTATGAAAGACAAAAAGATGAAGCACAAGGAAAGGTAGAAAAGTACTCACGACCGTCGTCGAGGTGGCCTGGATGTGGATGTTGGTGCTGGCGGTAAATCATTGAAAACACAAATCTTTGGTGTTGCGGCGGTCCTTCTCAAATAAACTCCACGTGCAACCAAATAGATCCACTGTAAGGTGAAGTGGCACAACAAAGAAACGGGGTTGCACGGGCCTTCAACGAACATAGAATTGGAGCCCTAATGCAATCGTGTAGCGGGCTCTGTCGCTCCA
Organism: Rheum nobile; assembly: GCA_027886185.1. NCBI lineage: Eukaryota > Viridiplantae > Streptophyta > Magnoliopsida > Caryophyllales > Polygonaceae > Rheum > Rheum nobile. Next base: position 627,194 of record WOAB01000640.1, read on the forward strand.
TATCAATCATTGTATCGGCAGTTGGTGTTGGAGCTCCTCCTCATCAGCTGTCTATTGTCGGGCCATCACCGGTGCCAAATAAAAATGTCGGGCTAATGTCTCCGTCTTGGCAGCATGATGCGTACCATCGCTCAAGTAAAACTCGGACAGTTGGGCCGCGATCGAGGTTTTAAGACCGCGGTCGCGGAATCTTCAGTTTTTTTTTTGGTTTTTTTTTTCCAAATAAGGGGACTTACAGTGGCGAAAACCGCGGTCGCGGAAAATTTTCCGCGGTCATGGATTCGCGTCTGGTGCGAATTGAACACCGTCTTTGAATTTTGGCTTCGGGTCTCCTACCTGCGTTTTAGTCTAAACCGAAAACAACACAAATAAAAACTTGAAAATAAAATATACGGAAAGAATGACATACCTCGGGTTGCCTCCCGAGCAGCGCCTTGGTTAGTGTCGTGGCTCGATATAGTGCCCTTCAGATCAACTTGGGTTGCTCACATCAACCGAACACTTGGGGTTACAATCAGGAGGGTGTCTCTTTGCATCATCAATGTTGTGTTCGACCCTCACCCCATCAAATTCCATGGTGAGTGAACCACTACTCACATCAATCTTCGTATTCGCCATTTTTATAAACGGCCTACCCAACATCACAGGGGTTGCATGCTTGTCTTGCCCCGTATCCATCACAAAGAAATCCACAGGGAAAATCAGCTTATCGACCTCTACCAGAACATCCTGCACGACTCCTTTAGAATACACATAGGACATATCCGCTAATTGAATCATTGTCCATGTCCCATGCAGTGGTCCAAGCCCGAAAGATTCATACAGCGAGAGAGGCAGTACATTTATAGATGCACCCAAATCCAACATGGCTTTATCGAACGTGGTGTCACTTATCTTGCAAGGAATACTGAACATGCCTGGGTCACTGCACTTCTTGGGCATCCGCTTTTGCAGCAAAGTGGAGACATTCTCATTCACCTAGACCTTCTTCTTTGTTTTATCTTTTGCCTTCCTCTTAATCTTACATAATTCCTTCAAAACATTTGCATAGCGAGGAATTCTCTTAACCAGCGTGATCAAAGGAATATTTACCTCGCAATTGCTGAAGGTCTCAAAGATTTCCTTGTCGTTCTCCGACCTTCTAGTATCCTTCAGTGCTTCAGGGAAGGGCGCGGGTGGCTTCAGCAAACCGAGCGAAGGAAAATATGGACGAACGTAATCGTCTTCGACTTCAACAAGCAATCCGCGGTCGCGGCTTGGGGCCCGCGGTCGCGGAATTTCTTCGAAAATTTCTGGGACGCCAGTGGAGAATCCGCGGTTGCGGATTCGCTTTAGAATGTTCCCCTCCTCTAAAAACATTTCCGCGGTCGCGGAAATTCTTCGGAAAATTCACCGCCTTCAGTGATGATTCCGCGGTCGCGGCTATGTATTCCACGGTCACGGATTTCGTTCTGTTGCACTCGAACTTCCTTCATTTGTGTTCCACTCCTCAGCGTTATCGCACATACATTCTCCCTCGGGTTTGCTACCGTTTGAGATGGTAGTTTCCCCGAATCCCGAGCCTCCAGTTTGCTCACTGCTAGTGAAATCTACCCCACCTGCTTCTCCAGGTTCTGAATACTAGACTTCATCTCTTGATTATGTTGGACCATAGTGGTTGCCAACGTCGATACACTCTGAGCACGAGACTTGATCATGTCATCACTGGACATAGACGAACTTGCACTCTGGCCTTGAGGTCTAGGGTCATATTGAGCTCTAAATTGTTGTTGTTGTTGACCTCCAGGCCGCTGAAATTGTTGTTGCTGCTGTAAGAACTGTGGTGGCCTCTGTTGGAACTCCTGATCATCACGGCCCTGAGGAGGATTCTGTTGGTTCCCATACCTCAAATTGGGGTGATCTCTCCACCTTGGATTGTATGTGTTGGAGTATGGGTCATATCTTGGTCTAGGAGGGCCGAAACCTCCAATAGCATTCACTTCAGCAGTAGGCTCCTGCAGCGTGGGACACGCATCAGTAGGGTGCATCGTGTCATAGCATATTCCACAAGACTTGACTTGCAGCTGGCTGCCCTTCATCATAAACCGACTCATCATCTCCTTCATCTCAGCCATCTCAAAAAGTAGTGAGGACGATGGCTGAGAATATGCGGCCTTAACTGCCTGAATGTTCGCTCTCTTGCTAAACTGTCTTGAGCCCTCAGATAGCTCAAAGAATATCTCAAATGCTGCAGTTGGCGTCTTGTTCAGAATATTTCCACCACAGGTTGCATTCACCATTCTTCGCTCATCATCAAGAAGTCCACCATACAAATATAGAATGAGGTCTTGGTCTGAATAACCATGGTATGGGCAGCTTGATATCAACCTCTTGAACCTCTCATAGTACTCATACAACGTCTCAGGCTATTGAGCTTTGTTGCAGGAAAGGCTTTCTTCATCTTCGCCCATGTATCTATGCTTCCTGGGGCCAAATAATAGAACCAATCATTGGTCGAATCCTTCAGAAAGAAAGGAAAGGCCCTCAGCTTGATCTGGTCCTCAGTAATGTTCCTTGGCTTCATGTTGCTACAAACAGTGTGGAATTCAGAAAGATGTTTGTTGAGGTCTTCTCCACTCATCCCTTGGAAGTGGGGTAGTAAGTGAATCAACCCAGATTTAAGCTCAAAGTTCACGCCATCCGCCAACTCTGGAAATTGCACAGCAAGTGGCTGCTGCTCTAGATTCGGTGCAGTCAACTGCCTCAAAGTCTGTTCCTCAATCATCTCGAGTTGCGTGCGGGCTGCTATTCGGTTCCTAGAAAGTGTTCGCTTGATTTCTGGATCAAGATCTAAAATTGGAGAGTCAGTAGCACAGGTGTGGACCATAAGATAGGTCCACACAATAGTTTGCACACAAACAAACAAAAAGAAAAATTGAAACTATGCCTCCCCGGCAACGGCGCAAAATTTGATGAGGCTAAAGTCGTGATGCCTATCAAAGTAAACCTCAAAAACCTAACTAATGTAGTAGGATAAATAAGGATCGATCCCACAGGGAGGTAAGCAATCTTCCTAAGTGCAAAAGTTGTATGCCAATAGTAACAAAAAGGGGGGATTTTGGTTTGTATCAAGTAACAAAGTAAATCAAAGAAAAAGATGTAATCAATGGGTGAGAAATAACTTAGCCAGACAAATATCCACACTTCAGTTTGATTCGTTGATCCTAGATTATCTCCAATTCCTACCAATGAATATTCTTGTCCCGATCTTATGTATATAAACAGATCAACCAGCCTTGAAAATACTTACCATTAAACAATCAAGATTCAATCTAACGGCAGCAGTAAGCATAGGAATTAACCAGGATACATGCAATACTTAACAGCCCGTCAGTACTCGACATGTAATCAATTCTCTTCACAATAAACATTCACAACCAGGAAGTGTAAATTGCGGTTGCTACACAAGATAAGGGATTTCAACCAGAAATATCCAAATCCTAGCAATAGATAATCACTAACATCAACTAGATGACCAGACTAGTCAAATCAGCAAGAATCAATGGGATTAAACACAAAGAGAATCAATATAATCAAAGGAAAGGAAATAAAGTTATAATCTCACAACCAAATACAAACGAAGGCTTCAATCTTCGGACTAAGCAAAGTTTGCTTAGTTCTTCATAGTCTTCAAATCATAAAACTCTAAGGGAAAAACTGAACGATAATGTGTAAACTTGAATAAAATCTGAAAAGGCTGCTAACAAAAAGATGTAAATAACCTAGCAAACCTAATTTCCAAAAGACAGGAAATATAATCTTCCTAAAAGGAAATAAATGAAATAAACGAAATAAAATAAAATAAATAAAGTAAAACAAAACTCGGACGAAATAAATTCCCGGCTCCACATATATGAACAGTAGCCGCGACCGCAGCCATCCATCCGCGCCCGCAGATAAGTCTCTGGAGTGCTCGCGTCTTCCATGTGTTTTCCGCGATCGCGGCTTGTCTTCCGCGCCTGCGGAAAAGCTTTTGTTGTGAAATTCAGCTTCTCGCATGCTGTCTTCTCTTGTGGCTTCGCCTTCATCTCCTTAAGTCTTCATTTAAGCACTCAAAACCACCAAATCAACACTTCTTCTACAAAACTCCATTCTCCTATATTGTGTCCTAAACACACATAAATGGCACCCAAATATTAGTAACAGATCCTAGTTACGCACTATAAAGTAGAGCGTATCAACAGTCGATCATTGGAGCTCTATTGTCAGCATTTGGAGGTTGTCCTGCAGCTACTTCGTGAGCATACCCTTTTTGCCAAGCGTTCCAATCGTAGCTTTGCGCAGCCACAAGTTGAATATTTGAGGCATTTGATTTATGCGCATGGAGTGGCAATCAACCCTGGTAAGATTGCAACAATGAAAGATTGGCCTAGTCCAAGGTCAGTTAAAGGGCTCCGAGGTTTCTTAGGTCTTACCGGGTACTACAAGTGGTTTGTTCTAACTATGGAGCTATTGCTCAACCACTTACTGAAGTGTTGAAATTGGAGAAATTTGTTTGGTCCTCTAAAGTTGAAGTCGCGTTTCAAAAGTTGAAACAACTTATGATCACGACATCAGTCCTGCAACTTCCCAATTTCTCTATTCCTTTTGTCTTGGAAATGGGTGCTTGTGATGTGGGCATTGGCATCGTATTGAATCAGGAAGCTAGTCACCCAATTGCATATATCAGTCAAGCTTTACATGGCAATCATATTCATTTGTCAACATATGAGAAGGAATTACTTGCGGTTCTGTTGGCTGTAGATAAATGACGGCATTATCTAGAGCCCGCGCATTTCTTTATTAAGATTGATCGTCAGCCTCTCCACCATCTGTTGGACCAGCGTTTGTCTACTCATTTGCAGAATAAGGCCATCCGCAAACTCTTAGGCCTCTCTTATTCCATTTCATACAAGCAAGGTTGCGAGAATAAGGTCGCCGATGCTCTGTCTCACCATGATGAACTACTTGTGGGAGAGCTGGTCGTGGTCTCAATGATTACACCTCAATGGACCACCGAGGTGATTGATAGTTATGCCTTGGATCCGGTGGCATTACAATTAATAGAAGATGCTACTATTTCTCCTGATGGCAACTACAAGGTGGTGAATGGCATTTTGCGATATAAAGATCGCATCTATATTGGCAAATTGAATCAGTTACAACAACAGTTGATCGCTACTCTACATGAAACACCAGTTGGTGGACACTCGGGATAATAGGTATGTATCAACGACTAAAGCACATCTTTTATTGGCCTGGGATGAAGGCTATGGTTGAGTCTTTTGTTAAGGGTTGTGCGAACTGCCAGTGCAATAAAAGTGAGCATGTGAAGTATCCAGGATTACTTTAACCTCTTTCGATTCCATCTACTGCTTGGAGTAGCATTGGAATGGATTTCATCGAGGGATTACCTATCTATGCTAGTTATGATTCGATTCTGGTCGTTGTGGATCGTTTGACCAAATACGCGCACTTTTTGCCACTTCGTCATCCTTTTACAGCAGCCAAGTTAGCCCAGCTCTTCCTCGATTCAAATTTCAAATTACATGGTTTGCCGCAGAGTATTATCTCAAATTTAGATAAAAAAAATTGTTAGTCACTTTTGGCGGGAGTTGTTTACAATATTAGGCACCAAATTGCAAATGTCTTCCGCCTACCACCCGCAGTCGGATGGACAAACGGAACGCGTTAATCAGTGCTTGGAGAATTTTTTACGCGCTATGACATTGGATAAGCCTAAGCAGTGGGCTAAGTGGCTTCCTCTTGTGGAGTGGTGGTATATATGAATTTCCACACAGCTCTTTGATTTACACCTTTTCAAGCATTATATGGGTACCCTCCCCCTCAATTAGGTGTGAATGCTTCCTCAGTTACTACAGCTACTGTGGGTGATTGGCTTCATGAAAGGGAATTTGCTCTAGCTCAGCTCAAGGAGAATCTGCAGTGGGCACAAGCCAGAATGAAACAGCTTGTTGATTCCCTGTGAGCTGAACGTGAATTTGCAGTGGGTGACAAGATATATTTGAAATTGTAGCCTTACCGCCAGACTTCGGTTGCTCTTCGTCGGAATTTGAAGCTTTGTTCTCACTTTTATGGGCCTTATGAGGTGTTGGCCCGTGTTGGTTCAGTGGCTTATCGCCTCACGTTGGCAACCAGGTTACACCTTCTGCAACACCTCCATTGCTTAGCGAAGTTGATGAGATCATTGTTTGTCCTGGGACGAATTTGGATACTCGAGTGAGTTACTTGGCCTCGGGAGAACCCGTGACTGAATGGCTTATCAAGTGGGTCAATCTGGATGCTTCAAAGGCGACATAAGAGCATGATGGCCATGTCCTTCGCCAATTTCCATCCCATGGCAAGGCAGCTGGGCATGCCAAGGCGCCCATGCCAAGGCAGTTGGGCTTTACAGTTCAAGCTTGAGGACAAGACTTCCTTGGAGGGGGAGTAATGTCATATCCGTACCTTGCCTATATAAGGCCATCTGATGTAACAACTTGCACATGTGAAATAACAAAAAGTCTTCTCCTTCTAACAAACTTCCTATTCTCTTCTCTTCTTCTCCCTCTCTCAACTCTCAAGACACTACAATTTTGCTCAGCTAGAACAATTAATTCCTCCACGATATCATGATCCTTTTTTACTTGAGTAGGTACCACAATGATTATTATTTGCTTAAAATTGTAATTATTGATTTTATGTGTGCACTTAGGTAATTAAGTGTAAAGTGAAAGAAATAATTAAGAAAAATAAGGTGGGCGAGCTCCTGATGAGAGTTGAACATAAGACCTCTTCCTCCCCCACCTTATTACCATTGTAATACAGATTCATCAGCGCATGTTTAATTTGGACTACAAGATCCATTGGAATACAGATTCATCATTCGCATTTGGTTGATGGCAAACCCTAGAACCGTGACCCAACTAACAAGAGCCATGAATTATGTAAATCCGCTTGATTTGAGAAGAGAAAAGGCAAAGCAGAGGAGGCATTATTAGTTGCACGTGACACCGAGAGCACCATTTTCCCTACTTGTTCCTTGAGCTTTCGCGATTGCTCCTAGAGAAGCTAACAAGGTCACCCATAAACTCTATCCAAATATATATGTTATTGGTTATCGGTATTACGATCGTGAACAAAAAGTTTTAGACCGCCAAAAAGGCACTAAATAATATTTTCTAGGGGTTAAATGTCCTGATTATTTGTCCCTATAAAACAAATATTTAATAAGATTTAAGCAATATTGCATATTGCTTGTTGTACAGAGGAATGGTAAAAAGGTGTACTTCTATTATTGATAATGATAGAGTATATACAAAAGGATAACAATTGATAGAGAAAATAACTCTAACTAAATAATAGATATTTAAGAATTAAAATTAAGATAATCCTAAAATATATCTAATCACTTTGAAATATGGTTATGGGTAACATGCCCCCGCAAGCTGGACGACCTTGGGGAAAGTCGAAGCTTGGAAACGATACAATCAAATTGTGGACGAAGGAGCGGTTTGGTTAACACATCAGCACGTTGATCATCAGTCGAGACATGAGTAACCCGAAGGGTTCCATTCTTTACTTGTTCTCGAACGAAATGATATGCCAAGGCAATATTTTTCATCCGAGAATGGAAAACTGGATTAGAGCTCAAACTTGTTGCACCCAAGTTGTCACAATACACCACAGGCTGGTTTTGAATTTTCAACCCAATCTCATCAAACAAGGACAGTACCCACAACATTTCAAAAGCAATATCTACAAGTGCTTTATACTCAGCTTAAGTAGAAGATCTAGCCACTGATTTTTGCTTGCGCGAGCTCCATGAAATAGGCGTGTTACCCAAGTAAAGAATGTATCCAGTAGTAGAGACATAGTCATCTTTCACACCGCCTAATCAGCATCCGAAAAGGCATGAAAATCAAGTGGATGAAGAGAAGAAATTGTAATACCTCGATCGAGAGTACCGTCCAAGTATCTGAGGATCCTTTTCAAAGTTGTCCAATGGTATGTCGTAGGATGTTGCATATATTGTGAGATCTTGTTAACATTGAAAGCCACATTAGGCCAGGTTAGACTTAAATACTGGAGGTTGCCAGCAATAGTCATGTACTCAGTCGGTGAAGGCAGCAAGGTTCTGCCATCACGCAACAGGACGGTGGTGACTGAAATTGGTGTGGTCACTGGCTTTGTTTCGGTCATGCCTACTCTGTGCAACAAGTCGATAACATACTTTTGTTGGGATAAGAAAATAACATCAGAAGAAGGACATACCTCAACACCAAGAAAGTAATTTAGACTACCCAAGTCCATTAGGGAAAATTTTACAGAGAGACGAGCGATCAACTTTTTGACACTAGCAGTGGAATTCCCTGTAACGATAATATCATCAACATAAACCAACAAGAATAAGGTTGTCGGTCCATGTTGAAAGATAAATAGTGAAGCATCAGTAATTGAGTTCTTGAAGCCAATTTGAACCAAATAGCCATGCAATTCATTATACTAAGCACGAGGAGCCTGACGAAGACCATACAAAGCCTTTTTCAACTTACAGACATAATTAGGTTTACACTTGTCAATAAATCCGGGAGGTTGAACCATGTAAACATCTTCATATAATGTTCCCTAGAGAAACGCTTTGTTGATATCAAGTTGCTTCAGACACCAACCCCGACTAACTGCCATAGTGAGGATGAAACGAACTGTGACTGGCTTTACAATTAGACTGAATGTCAAATTGAAATCACACCTTGGTCTTTGATGGAACCCCATTGCGACGAGTCGCGCCTTGAACCGATTGACGGACTCGTCAGGCAAATAATTCATCTGGTAGACCCATTTGCAGCCTACCAACTTCTGATCAGACGATGTTGGCACCAGGTTCCAAGTTTGATTAGAATAGAGAGCCTCATACTCCTTTTGCACAACAGAATGCCATTCGAGATCTTTGAGGGCTTGTGTAATGGTTTTGGGTTCTTGTGGGGTGGCGACTTGGGCATGGAGGTTGAGTTTGTGGATAGGCTTACTGATGTTGTTTTTGGAACGAGTGAGTATGGATTGTTCAGGGAGAGGTGAGGTGGTGGTGGATGGTGTTGTTGGGGTATGGAGGCAGTAAGGGAAATAGGGTTAGTTTGATTTGGTAAATTTGTTTGTTAGATGGGAAATGATAAATAATATTATCATGTGGGTTATTTGGTAAGGCCAGTGAGGTTGTTAAGGTGGGGGTGGGTAATTGAGGATTTTGTGGGATTGGGCCAGCAGGAGGAGAACGGTGTGGGATTGGGCAGGTGGGTAGAGAGTTTTATGGGATAAGTATGGTAGGGAGAGAGATATGGGTAGGTGGGGCCGTGTTTGGTTGGGTAATATCAGAAGTGGTTGTGGGGGAGGTGGTTGTGGGGGAGATATCTAAGGAGCGTTCGATGTGGGTGGGCCCAGGGAAACTTTGTGGCTGGAAAATAGGAACAGCCAAGTGTGACCATTCGTCCCCTATGGTGTCCTTTGCAGAGGCTGTTTGTGGTGCTTTGGTTTGGTATGGGTAATCCGTTTCAACAAACCGGACATGGCGAGATGTGTAAGGTCTTTTTATGGCGGGATCCATGCATTGATAAGCATGTTGAGAGGGAGAATACCCTACAAAAACAGAAACATTAGACCTGGATTCAAGTTTATGAGCTGTATAAGGTTTTAACCAAGGAAAACACAAACATCCTAAACTCTTTAACTTATGATAATGATACGGTGTTTTGTCGCAAGCACCTAACTAATGTAGTCTGCTAAGTAAGGGTCGAATCCCACAGAGAATCAAGTTATATATCTTGTTTGCAAAATCAATCACCAATTGATAACAAAGACAAAGGGGGGTTTTGGTTGTATCTAACTAAGAAAACGATAAATAAAACATAGAAAGCTTGGCTAGACAAATATCCACCTTCAGTTTGGTTGATCGATCATTGATTATCCCTAGTTCTCAATCCTCATGAATGTCCTAATTCCTGTTCTAAATTAATTACCAGTCCAACTAGTCCTGATAATCCTAACAGCAGTAAGCTCAGGAATTGATAGGCTCATGCAATACTTAACAACTAGTTAGTACTCGACATGCAATCAATTATCTTCACAATAAACATTCACAACTAGTTCTTGTAAATCGTGGTTGCTACTCTGAATTAGGGATGAATAATATTAATCTCAACAAGTTGACCAAATTAGGGGAACCAGCACTATAGATAATACCAATCTCAACTAGTTTGTCATACTAGGGAAACTAATATTAATAATACTAATCACAATAATTGATGAACTAGATCAACCAATAGAATTCAAAACCCTAATCCTGCAGTATGAATAATACCAATAAAACTAGGTGATCAGGCTAGAGAAATCAATAAAACTCAATGGGATGAAACACAAGAGAATCATAACATTCAAGGATAAAAAAAGGAATAATCTCAATATCAACGTCAAACCAAGGCTTCAATTGTCTAGCCAAAAACAAAACAAAGAACTAAACTAAGAAAAGAGGAAGAAAGGTAAAACCCTACTTGGGGTAGAACCCAACTTACAAAACTGATGTTCTAAGGGAAGAATATAAAGACTTTGCAAAACCTAATTTCCTAAATGATAACAATAACAATCTCTAAAAGAAAATAAAATAAATAAACTAAAAGGAAATAAAATAAAATAAAAGATCTCGGATGAAAATCGCGTCTCTGCACCGCGCCAGGAAAGGATCCGCGACCGCGGGAATACTTCCCCGCCCACGGATTTGCACACTGTCGAATGTCTCGCTCCCGCTTCATTCCGCCCATCCGCGCCCGCGGCTAGATGTTCCGCGGCTTCCGTCGTCCTCGCGGCCTTCACTCGGTGCATGCTTCGCCTTCACCGCTCCTTAATGTCTTCAAAACTCCGTTAAAATCTCCTTTTTACTACTTCTTCTCTACAACTCCATTCTCCTCAAATATCTTCTAAACCCACACACAATGGTACCTAATATCCAGTAACAACTCCTAGTTACGCACTACAAAGTAGAGCGGATCAAATTCCCCCATGCTTAAACCTTGCTCGTCCTCGAGTAAGCTAATAGAAACCTACTCCTCCAATGAAATACCCAAGGTCTCAGGAAGCACAGCAAAACTATCTCCACCAATAACTGCACCTAATCATGAATCTCCACATCACCAACACAATAAGCACAACACACAAGCTTAAAGGAAAGCCGAGTACTTCCCTCAAGCTTAACCCGAACACCATAGAGAGTAATGTGATCCTCTAATCCTAGCCTCCATTTATCTTCTTATAACTCCCAAAGTGACCTACCCGAATCCTCTTTATATCACCTCTTCTTATGTCACCACGTCAGGAAAATTGAGGAATCCTAATAATCACTCTTCTTCTTTTCACTCATTTTGCCAAGGCGTCCTTTCGGGTTTTCACCTAGCCACTCATTTCATTTTTCTATAGACGGGCTCACAAAAACTCACACCACTCTTGACCAATTTTTACCCCAGCCTAATGCTGGTCCAAGCCACCTGCTTATTGCCTAAGCCGCCCTTTCAGGTTTTTGACTTAGCCCATGATTTTCTTTTTATGTCTTTTTTCATATTTTTGACTTTTTCAATTTTTTATTTAGACGACTAGCAAGTATAGATCACTCCCCCATGCTTAAATATTGCATTGTCCTCAATGTAATGAAAGACAAAAAGATGAAGCATAGGGAAAGGCATAAAAGTACTCACACCGTCGCCGAGGTGGCCCGGACTTGGATGTTGGTGTTGGCGGTCAATCATTGAAAACACATGTCGCTGGTGTTGCGGCGGTCCTACTCATACCAAATCCACGTGCAACCAAATAGATCCACTGTAAGGTGAAGTGGCACATAAAAGAAATGGGGTTGCACGGGCCTTCAACGAACACAGAATGGGAGCCCTAATGTAATCGTGTAACGGGCTCTGGTGTTCCTCCTCAGCAGCTGTCGAATGTCGGGCCATCATCGTTGCCAAAAAAAAATGTCGGGCTAATGTCTTCTCCTTGGCAGCATGATGCGCACCATCTCGTGTAGAAAAGCTCGGACAGATGGGCCGCGATTGCGGTTTTAAGGCCGCGGTCACGGAAATATTAAGAATTTTTATTTTATTTATTTTATTTTTCGACTAAACCCTAAAATCGCCACGGCGGCCGCGATCGCGGAAATAAAGCCGCGATCGCGGTTTCTTCTCTGATGTTTGCCGCGGTCGCGATTTTTAGGCCGCGGTCGCGGTTTTTCTTCTGTTCTTCCTACTCCTGCGGATTAGTCGAATAACAAAACGAAAACACGAAAACCCAACAAAGAGAAAAAAAAATAAAAGAAAAAGATAGTGTCTTGTTGATCAAATCGGTAAACAAACACAAACATAAAAAATACAGACCTTAGATTCCCCGACAACGGCGCCAAATTTGATAAGGTGTTTTGCCGCATGCACCTAACTAATGTAGTCTGGTAAGTAAGGGTCGAATCTCACAGAGAATCAAGTTATATATCTTGTTTGCAAAATCAATCACCAATTGATAACAAAGACAAAGGGGGGTTTTGGTTGTATCTAACTAAGAAAACGATAAATAAAACATAGAAAGCTTGGCTAGACAAATATCCACCTTCAGTTTGGTTGATCGATCATTGATTATCCCTAGTTCTCAATCCTCATGAATGTCCTAATTCCTGTTCTAAATTAATTACCAGTCCAACTAGTCCTGATAATCCTAACTATTAAACAATCAAGAAACTATCAAGATTCAATTTAACAGCAGTAAGCTCAGGAATTGATAGGCTCATGCAATACTTAACAACTAGTCAGTACTCGACATGCAATCAATTCTCTTCACAATAAACATTCACAACTAGTTCTTGTAAATCGTGGTTGCTACTCTGAATTAGGGATGAATAATATTAATCTCAACAAGTTGACCAGATTAGGGGAACCAACACTATAGATAATACCAATCTCAACTAGTTTGTCATGCTAGGGAAACTAATATTAATAATACTAATCACAACAATTGATGAACTAGATCAACCAATAGAATTCAAAACCCTAATCCTGCAGTATGAATAATACCAATAAAACTAGGTGATCAGGCTAGAGAAATCAATAAAACTCAATGGGATGAAGCACAAGAGAATCATAACATTCAAGGATAAAAAAAGGAATAATCTCAATATCAACGTCAAACCAAGGCTTCAATTGTCTAGCCAAAAACAAAACAAAGAACTAAACTAAGAAAAGGGAAAAGAGGAAGAAAGGTAAAACCCTACTTGGGGTAGAACCCAACTTACAAAATTGATGTTCTAAGGGAAGAATATAAAGACTTTGCAAAACCTAATTTCCTAAATGATAACAATAACAATCTCTAAAAGAAAATAAAATAAATGAACTAAAAGGAAATAAAATAAAATAAAAGATCTCGGATGAAAATCGCGTCTCTGCACCGTGCCAGGAAAGGATCCGCGACCGCGGAAATACTTCCCCGCCCACGGATTTGCACACTGTCGAATGTCTCTCTCCCGCTTCATTCCGCCCATCCACGCCCGCGGCTAGATGTTCCGCGGCTTCCGTCGTCCTCGCGGCCTTCACTCGGTGCATTCTTTGCCTTCACCGCTCCTTAATGTCTTCAAAACTCCGTTAAAATCTCCTTTTTACTACTTCTTCTCTACAACTCCATTCTCCTCAAATATCTTCTAAACCCACACACAATGGTACCTAATATCCAGTAACAACTCCTAGTTACGCACTACAAAGTAGAGCGGATCAAATTCCCCCATGCTTAAACCTTGCTCGTCCTCGAGTAAGCTAATAGAAACCTACTCCTCCAATGAAATACCCAAGGTCTCAGGAAGCACAGCAAAACCATCTCCACCAATAACTGCACCTAATCATGAATCTCCACATCACCAACACAATAAGCACAACACACAAGCTTAAAGGAAAGCCGAGTACTTCCCTCAAGCTTAACCCGAACACCATAGAGAGTAATGTGATCCTCTAATCCTAGCCTCCATTTATCTTCTTATAACTCCCAAAGTGACCTACCCGAATCCTCCTTATATCACCTCTTCTTATGTCACCACGTCAGGAAAACTGAGGAATCCTAATAATCACTCTTCTTCTTTTCACTCATTTTGCCAAGGCGCCCTTTCGGGTTTTCACATAGCCACTCATTTCATTTTTCTATAGATGGGCTCACAAAAACTCACATCACTCTTGACCAATTTTTACCCCAGCCTAATGCTGGTCCAAGCCACCTGCTTATTGCCTAAGCCGCCCTTTCAGGTTTTTGACTTAGCCCATGATTTTCTTTTTATGTCTTTTTTCATATTTTTGACTTTTTCAATTTTTTATTTAGACGACTAGCAAGTATAGATCACTCCCCCATGCTTAAATATTGCATTGTCCTCAATGTAATGAAAGACAAAAAGATGAAGCATAGGGAAAGGCATAAAAGTACTCACACCGTCGCCGAGGTGGCCCGGACTTGGATGTTGGTGCTGGCGGTCAATCATTGAAAACACATGTCGCTGGTGTTGCGGCGGTCCTACTCAAACCAAATCCACGTGCAACCAAATAGATCCACTATAAGGTGAAGTGGCACATCAAAGAAATGGGGTTGCACGGGCCTTCAACGAACACAGAATGTGAGCCCTAATGTAATCGTGTAACAGGCTCTGGTGTTCCTCCTCAGCAGCTGTCGAATGTCGGGCTAATGTCTTCTCCTTGGCATCATGATGCACACCATCTCGCGTAGAAAAGCTCAGACAACTGGGCCGCAATTGCGGTTTTAACGCCGCGGTCACGGAAATATTAAGAATTTTTATTTTATTTATTTTATTTTTCGACTAAACCCTAAAATCGCCGTGGCTGCCGCGATCGCGGAAATAAAGCCGCGATCGCGGTTTCTTCTCTGATGTTTGCCGCGGTTGCGGTTTTTAGGCCGCGGTCGCGGTTATTCTTCTGTTCTTCCTACTCATGCGGATTAGTCGAAAAACAAAACGAAAATACGAAAACACAACAAAGAGAAAAAAAAATAAAAGAAAAAGATAATGTCTTGTTGATCAAATCGGTAAACAAACACAAACATAAAAAATACAGACCTTAGATTCCCCGGCAACGGCGCCAAATTTGATAAGGTGTTTTGTCGCATGCACCTAACTAATGTAGTCTGGTAAGTAAGGGTCGAATCTCACAGAGAATCAAGTTATATATCTTGTTTGCAAAATCAATCACCAATTGATAACAAAGACAAAGGGAGGTTTTGGTTGTATCTAACTAAGAAAACGATAAATAAAACATAGAAAGCTTGGCTAGACAAATATCCACCTTTATTTTGGTTGATCGATCATTGATTATCCCTAGTTCTCAATCCCCATGAATGTCCTAATTCCTGTTCTAAATTAATTACCAGTCCAACTAGTCCTGATAATCCTAACTATTAAACAATCAAGAAACTATCAAGATTCAATTTAACAGCAGCAGTAAGCTCAGGAATAGATAGGCTCATGCAATACTTAACAACTAGTCAGTACTCGACATGCAATCAATTCTCTTCACAATAAACATTCACAACTAGTTCATGTAAATCGTGGTTGCTACTCTGAATTAGGGATGAACAATATTAATCTCAATAAGTTGACCATATTAGGGGAACCAGCACTATAGATAATACCAATCTCAACTAGTTTGTCATGCTAGGGAAACTAATATTAATAATACTAATCACAACAATTGATGAACTAGATCAACCAATAGAATTCAAAACCCTAATCCTGCAGTATGAATAATACCAATAAAACTAGGTGATCAGGCTAGAGAAATCAATAAAACTCAATGGGATGAAGCACAAGAGAATCATAACATTCAAGGATAAAGAAAGGAATAGTCTCAATATCAACGTCAAACCAAGGCTTCAATTGTCTAGTCAAAAACAAAACAAAGAACTAAACTAAGAAAAGGGAAAAGAGGAAGAAAGGTAAAACCCTACTTGTGGTAGAACCCAACTTACGAAACTGATGTTCTAAGGGAAGAATATAAAGACTTTGCAAAACCTAATTTCCTAAAAGATAACAATAACAATCTCTAAAAGAAAATAAAATAAATGAACTAAAAGGAAATAAAATAAAATAAATAAAATAAAATAAAAGATCCCGGATGAAAATCGCGTCTCTGCACCGCGCCAGGAAAGGATCCGCGACCGCGGAAATACTTCCGCGCCCACGGAATTGCACACTGTCGAATGTCTCGCTCTCGCTTCATTCCGCCCATCCGCACCCGCGGCTAGATGTTCTGTGCCCGCGGCTAGATGTTTCGCGCGTGCGGCTAGATGTTTCGTGGCTTCCGTCGTCCTCGCGGCCTTCACTCGGTGCATGCTTCGCCTTCACCGCTCCGTAATGTCTTCAATACTCCGTTAAAATCTCATTTTCACTACTTCTTATCTACATCTCCATTCTCCTCAAATATCTTCTAAACCCACACAAAATGGTACCTAATATCCAGTAACAACTCCTAGTTACGCACTACAAAGTAGAGTGGATCAGATAATCAGGCTGCTTTTTTAGGAGCTTTGAATAGGGAGACTCGAGATTGAGGGTTGGAGTGGGAATTATGTTGATTAAGTAAACCGCAGTAATCAAGGCGTGTGGCCAATGATCAAGTGGCATACCCGAATAATTAAGCATGGATAGACCAGTTTCAACAATGTGTCTATGTCTTCGTTTAGAGAACCCATTATGTTCAGGAGTGTGAGGTGGAGAGGTAAAATGACTAATTCCATTTGTACTCAACTATGTTTTGAGGGCTATGTATTCTCCACCATTGTCAGAGTAGAGGATTTTGATTTTGTATTTGAAGAAGTTTTCAACTAAGGATTTGAAGTTAATGAAAACCGATTGTGTTTCAGATTTCTTTTTGAGAGGAAAATTCCATATATATTTGATAAAATGATCAACAAAGATAACATAATATCGATGACCATCATACGAACGGACATGAGAAGACCAAACTATAGAGTACACAACCCTTAGAGGATGCGTGGACTGTAGTGTAGACTCATGAAAAGGCAGTTTATGACTTTTTCTTATTTCACAAGAAATACAATCAGATTGCAGAAATGGTGAGACTCCTAATTGAAAACGTTGCTGATGAAATTTGAAGACAAAGGATGATGGTGGCCGAGTTTGTGATGCTAGGAGGCGGATGGACTGACACGAGCAGTGTTGACGGTAGGAATAGACTGAGGCCTTTTGTAGATACCGTCAACACATGGACCTTTAAGAATTGTTCTTCTTGTTTTAATATCCTTCTTAAGAAAATAATTAGGTTAGAAGACAATAGCATATTTGGTTTGATATGTGAATTGAGAAACAGACAGAACATTTTTAGAGATAGAAGGGACACATAGAGTATTTGGGAGATGAAAATCATTAAGTTTCAGAGTTCTAGTGTGTGTGATATTCAAACATGTACCATTGTCCATAAACAATTCATCGGGACCATTGTAAGGGCAGTGTAGGGCTAGGTTGTTGAGGTCATGGTAACATGGTGGGAGGCTCCACTGTCAACGAGCCAAGAAGGATCTGCAAGGGCGGTTTACATGGTGTTGGCCGTAGGGTTGGGTGAGGGAAATCGGGCCGAGGATGGTGGCTGGATGTGGGGGTTCTGTTGGCGGAATTGTGGGCATTGGGTTAGGACATGACCGAGGACACAGCACCAATGGCAGCGGCCCCGAAAGGGCTTACCAGTTGACAAACCATGTTGGGTAGGTTGTGAGGGTGGAGTTCAGTTGGTGTTGAGCCATTGAATACAAGTGAGGTTTAAATCAGAACAACAACTTCCATGGATAACATGGTCCAGGGATGCTATCCAAAGACCAGATGCTTTATCTCTTCGATCAATTCACATATCCCACCTCTCAGCCGATGAAAACCCCTTGCTTCTATTCTTTTGCTTCTCTGAATTGAACCATCTCCACTCTGTTTACTTCTTTGAAGTTCTACAATTTTTTTTGCTTCCCTAAATCAAGTTCCAATACAAATCAGGTTCCATTTCAATACAAATCGTTATCAAATAACATACAAAACACACTTATCAATAATTCCACTACTATGTTAGATCATTTTCTTTTCTAAATATGAAATGAAAATGTTCATCAAGCAAACACCTATAGAGACTTTGAGAAAAAAAATGTTTAACAAAAATTAATCACCCTAAATAAAGTTTCATTGCTCAGTCATAAGTCATAACCCTATATTCAATTTATCCCCAAATCTGCACCAATGATATGAACTCACATGATCGAATTAGTATCTTAATTGTGGAGCAGATTGAGATTGTATGATGGTAAAATCTCAAAGAAGAAAGGCGTATATTCATGCATTGAGTCATAGAAGGAAATTAAGGAATTCATATATCACAATTAGACTTTGTATCCTAGAGTTCACCTAAACAAGTCATCGAATGAAATCTTTAATAGAACACTAATTCAACCTAACACTGATACAAATCCTTTCAAGAAAATCCATTGCTCAATCATAACCCTAAATTAAATAAATCAAATTGAAATCCTAAAGCTGTTTTACATAAATTAATCATCCTAATTTCAATTCATCCCTAAATCAAATTTCTATAATTTCAATCCACCCCCAATTCATCCTCAAACCAAATTCGTCCCCAAATCTAAAAAATCACAATCAAAACCCTAAATGTATAATTCATACCTGAACGGAGTAGCACCGACCACCACACCTCGTCGTCGCCCCCATCACCGGCCATCAGCACCAACATCGTTACCCCTATCGACGTCTTTTTCGTCTAGCCTCTCCTTAGTCTGGCATCGGGTCGCTTCCACCGCCTAGCCACTGTCTGGTTGCTCCGTCCAGAGAGTCGCCGCCCAGCGAGAGCCGAACCACTGTTGAGTCGGGTTCTCCCTTTCTTAACAGAATTATAACGGTAGGGGCGTTTGACGAAAAAAATATAAAATTTAAGGGTATCTCGCGAATTTTACCAAACTTGTAGACATTTCGCGAAATTTGCTTAACCTTGAGGGTACCATACAGAATTTCTGTTTTATTTGATTGATATAAACCAAATCAAATACTTTAACTTATTACCATTCTTGGAGCTGTTTTGAGATCAAAGATTAAACACTGTGTGTTGAGTTATATTTAATTTCCTTTTTCTCCCATTCTTGCTTGCTCTCTTTCTATCATAGTATCATATAATTCATGGAAATTAATTCATGTTTCAAGTAATTAATACATATATGTTACCATTCCTAACAACCATCTCTTATAAGCTCAGAAATACATCTTACAAATACCCTATCGTCGAAGCTATTCATCAGGCTGAAGACAACGACAAGATAGAACTCTTGGATTGCGGACATAAATACCACATGGGATGTTTAAGAAAGTGGCTACCAATGATCAAATGCGCGATCTAATTTGCAAATCAACGGCATTGCACATTAGAAGTGGCTAGATTTAGTGAAGGATAAAGATCATTGATTCCAAATGTGTCTTTATTCTGCAACTTTGGCTGCATTTCATGCCCTCTTGTTTAATCCACCTACTTATTGTGTAATAACTTGCAGGTAACTTGTTTAGATGTCGTTTCCTTAAACATGAAATTAATGATGGCTTAATCCATCTTACTTTGAGTTTTCTATAGTTGCAATGAGTTACAATTTATGTGCATTTGTTGCAATGAGCTACATGAACCCATTACCTTGGATGGTTTTCAGTAATATACACAGTGAAAGAACAGAGGATTTGTACATAATTATACCTCCGACGTCTAATCTCTTTTGGATTAATCTTCTTCAATTAGATCCAAAACTCCAAAAGGAAGAATTTTTGCAACATTCTCAGCAGGGTAACAATATTTAGAACAAATCGGCCCTATTTCCGTGGTAGAATATGTTACAACTTACAATCCCTAATCAACCCTCTATCAATTTGAGGTATAATAGTGTAATACCATTCATGACTTCTGTTTTGGGGTGAAAAGATCAGACGACCTAAATCGCCTTAGACGGGATAACTAGTCGATCGGATTATAGATATCAAACCAATTCAAACAGACAATCAACCAATGAAGAAGAAATGCGAAATAGCAAGGTAATTTTATTGATATATTGACGATTGAGTCGGACCAAAGTACAACTTATCCTTGGAGGACAGAAGATCGGATCGGGTCCGACCGGTGATTCTGGGGCTCGACCGGTGGATATTTGAGCGAGGTTTTGAGGAGAGTAAGCTGGAGTGGGTGTACTCGTAAGACTTCCGAAGAGTAAGTCGGTAGATGCCGGGTGTAGATGAGTGTGTCTTTGTTTTCTTCTTCGTGGTCTATTTATGGTAGCTTTATCTTGTGTCCGTCATTTATTGTTGCAATATCTTCTATTAATTCCAGGCGAGATCTTTGGGATTTACTCTTGATTGCCACCATAATCTCTATGTTGAATGTTGTGGCCGTTGCCCATTGATGATATTATCGCGTACTTAATGCTGGGAGTGATTGTTAGGATTTGCTCTTTATTACCGTCATTATCTGAGTGTTTGAATGTTGTTGTCGTTGCCTCAATCAAGCATTCAATGCTCCAGCTTGATCTCCGCAGTTGGTCGGGAGGCACTCGACTGCAGGGAGTCCGACACTTCTTCCTGGTTTCTCTTAGCTTCCGATTCCGCTTGGATCTTGGCCCAATTCATTTGATCCGTTTTCATGGGATAAGTTTGGGCCCAACAATAGCCCCAAAATTAAACTGGGCCAGAGCGTCAAGTGATGGGACGGTTTGATTTTATAACTTCTCTCTCTTCTCGCGTGATCTTGATTCTGTTACAGGCGTTCTGGCGACAGGGCCGACATGTGTATTTCTCAAACTGAGAGTTAGCTTAATACAGCCAATAATCGTGTGAAGACGACTGAGGTCGTTTCTTGTGACGACGAAGGGTCAGGAGACCGCTCCTTGTTTGTCGTTTGTTTTGTTTTGTAGGTGGACTCGTTAGTCGCTTCCTGGTCAAGTCGTGTGATGTTGGTCGTGTAGACCTATCGTTGGTCGTATAGACCTATCGTCGGTCGTCTAGACCTGTAATTGTGTGCGACGCCGGTCGTGTAGACCTGTCGTTGGTCGTATAGACCTGTCGTCGGTCGTCTAGACCTGTAGTGTAGCATGTTTTGTGTGTCGGGGGAGGAGTTGTATGTATTGTAGGAAAATACGAGTGCCTTGGACAGGGCTGCTAGGTTAGAGTCCGACCTGGCGTCTTTGAAGATCAAGTTGGAGGGAGCTGAGAGCCGTTGCAGGGACGCTGGGCGCCGCTTCGTTAGGGAGTTGAAGATTTGCCAAGATGACTTGAACGTTTGTCGGAGGGAGTTCAGCGAGAGCCAATCGAGTGTCGAAGAGAAGGTGAAGGAAGCCCGGATCGAGGCTGGTCGGATCGCAGGCGACGTAGGTGCTTTTTACGCGTTGAAGTCGCGTGTCGAGATGATCGAGGAGTTTGAAGAGGGCAAGCAGGGGATTTGAGATTTGAAGGCGGAGAAGGAGACCGTTGAGACTTTGTTTCCGAAGGGGAATCCAGGCTCGGAGCTTTTCCATCTGGCCGGCGTCGGAGAGGAATCTCTGGATGAAAGCGCCGGTGATGACGAGGTTCATTCTGGTGACACCGTGCCGCTTGAGCCCCAGTCTTCTCCCGACTTGGCCCCTGTTGCAGGTGACGTTGTAAACCCTGACCCTTGATTGTTTTCTTTTGTAACTTGATTTGTGACTCCACATGTGTGTGGGTAGAATACTTTCTGTTTTGGCGACCTGTCCACCATCGCGGGTCGCAGAATGTGCTTCGTAGACGATTTGAAGTCCTACATGTGTGTAGGCAGACAATGTGCTTTGGCGACCCATTCGTTATCGTGGGTCATATGTATGTAAAAGCTTTAAACTTTTATTGACGTAATCTGTTTTACAAAGGGTCAAGCTTGTCTTGTGTTCATATGTTTCGTTGGATTCTTCTAGAGAAGATTGTCGTTGACGCCTTTGATTTGTATGTCGGGTTTGCCCGTGTGCTCCGTCGAGTAGGGCTTGCCGTATATATGTCGGGTTTGCCCGTGTGCTCCGTCGAGTAGGGCTTGCCGTATGTATGTAAAGAAAGAGGCCTTATGTATGTGTTTGTGTTTAGTCATGACTTTATGCCGGGGAGGTAAGCAATATGTTTCTATTGCGTAAACGTAATAAGGTGTCTTAACCTTATGTAATGTGTAAGGCAGGCGGTGTGCCGACGTGCCTGTGTTGTTCATCTCCCCGTGTTCCGATCGATCGTGTAAATGTAGTGTAAGCGCTTTTTGCGGATGACTAGATCCAGTGTGTACGTTGCTGTCGTCATGTACTTATGTTTGCAAGGAAAATGTCCTTACTTGAGGCAAATGTTGAGTTTCAAGGAATAGAGTTATGCTTGCGATAACAAGTAATGTATGATATGTGGAGAAACGTTAGTGTCTTACCTTGCTAGTTTAGAAGCGGTTTAATTTCAGATGTGTCGCGTTCTTTGGAGTGGTCCTGTCGGACCAGAGAATGAACGAGAGTTCGTCCGCCCATTTGCCTTTAGCCCCTGTGAGGCGTTTCATGAGGTTATTGATGATGATCTTGTTGCTGGATTCGGCCTGTCCGTTGGATCATGGATACCGAGGTGTGGAGGTGACCAACTTGATGTTCCATTGGTCGTAGAAGGCTCGAGTTTTATGACTGATGAACTGGGAGCCATTGTCGCACACGATTTCTGATGGGACGTCAAATCTGCACAAGATATTGCGTTTTATAAACGAAATGACGTGTTGATCTTTTACCTCTCTGTAGGCTTCGGCTTTGATCCATTTAGAGAAGTAGTCTGTCATGGCAAGGAAGAAGACTCGTTGACCCGATGCAGGAGGGAGCTTCCCGACGATGTCCATTCCCCACCTCATAAAGGGCCATGGTGCTAGAGTCGGATGGAGGAGCTCTGAAGGTTGGTGAGGAATGGGTGCATGCCGTTGACAGGCGTCGCACCTCTTGGTGTATTCCATGGCGTCTTTGTTCATTGTGGGCCAGTAGTACCCGTTTCGCAAGGCTTTTCCTGAGAGGCTTTGTCCGCCGGTGTGGTTTCCACACTCTCCTTCGTGTAACGATTGTAAGATACGTCCGACTTCTGGAGTCTCGAGGCATCGTAGGAGTATCCCTGTGACAGATCTTTTGTACAAGATGTTATTTAGGATATTGAAAGAAAGTGCTTGTACCTTGAGCTTTTTTGCTTCTGTTTTGTCGTCGGGTAGGATGTCGTTTCTTAGCCATTTGGTGTAAGGCTGCGTCCAGTCACCGTGGGCGTTGATAACGTCTTCTTCTGGTTGGTCGCCTATCTCCATTGCGACAAGTTCTTGTAATGGTGTGCTTGGCTCGGTGGATGTTTTCGGGATGACTAGCGTCATGATGTGTGCCAATGGGATGTAGGGAAATTCTTTTGGATCCAGGGCGGACCCTAGATTGGCAAGTGCGTCAGCTTGGGAGTTGAGATCTCTTGGTACCTGTCTGATGTCGAATGTTTGGAATTGGCCGATCAGTTTCTAAGATACTTCTAGGTAGGCTATCATTCTGACGTCCTTTGCATTGTACGATCCTTGTACTTGATTCACGACTAGGAGGGAGTCGCAGATGACTTCGATCTCTCGGACCCCTAGGTCGCGAGCCAGGACAAGTCCGAATATGAGTGCCTCGTATTCAGCTTCGTTGTTAGTTGCGTCCCAATCACATCTTACGGCTTGGGCTAAATTGTCCCCTTGTGGCGATTTCAGCACGACCCCTAGCCCCGATCCTCTGGCGTTCGATGTGCCATCTGTGTGGAGTTTCCATTTACCTATTTCGTCTGTCACGAGCAATTGTGTTGCTTCTTTTGCGGCTTCTTGTTCTAGGGTCGGGCTGAAGTCTGCCACAAAGTCAGCCAAGGCCTGCGACTTGATTGATGTCCTGGGTTCATACTCGATGTCGTAGCCACTAAGGTGTATGGCCCATTTGGTCATCTGTCCTGTGAACTCAGGCTTCCTCATGATCGCTCTCATGGGATGATTAGTGCGGACAATAATAGTATGGAATTCGAAATAGGGTTTGAGTTTGTTTGAGGCCATTACCAATGATAGTACAAGTTTTTCAAGTGATGAGTACCTCGTTTCTGCTGGCAATAGCGTCCGACTGACTTAGTATATTGACGACTGCTTGCCGTCCTCTTCTCTAACCAGTACCGCGCTCACATCTGACTCCGACACTGCTTGGCTTGTGATGAATGCCGTCTTCTCTTGGTCTTCGGGTTCCATGAGGATTTGATTGTAGCCACTGAACGCATCCATGAAAGTTAACATTTCGTGTCCTGCCGTCGCGTCGACCATGGCGTCGATGTGAGGGAGTGGAAACGAATATTTAGGACAAGTTTAGTTGAGATCGGTGAAGTCGATACAGACTCTCCACTTGTCATTCTTCTTTTGAACTATGACCACGTTGGCCAGCCAGTCGGGATAGTGGACTTTCATGATTTTCCCTGTTTCCAACAAGCTTTTGACTTCGTCGTCGACTATCTTGTTCCGCTCGGGGGCGAACTTCCTGCGTTTCTGCTTGACAGGGGGATGAGATGGATCTACATTTAATTTATGAGTAATAATATTTGGAGATATTCCGACCATGCAAAACAGTCGGCATTGGTCTTGAGAAAATCGAGGAGTTGTTGTCTGGCGAGTCGTCCAGGTCCGACCCGACCCTTATCGTTTGGTTTGGCTTTGAAGGATCTAGTACCATCTCGTCGAGCTTTTCCATTTCTGGTTCGACGTACCGACTAGGTCCTTCGCCGCTCTGTGGTTGCTATGCGGTCTTGTGTTTGACGACGCTTTTCATAGAGGCGACGTAGCACTCCTTAGCGGTCTTTTGATCTCCCTTGATTTCTTGGACAACCCATTCAGTGGGGAATTTGATGACTTGATGGTACGTCGAGGGTACCGCTCTCATAGCGTGTATCCATGGCCTGCCAAGAATACAATTATAGGGAGACAGACAATCTAGGACTAAGAATTTCACCTGTTGGTTGATTCCCCCAGCGTATGTGGTTAGGATTATTTCGCCAGTCGTATGTTTAACCTCATCGCTGAACCCGACCAATGGAGTTGATTTTTTGACTAGGTCGTTTTCAGTCAGACCCATTTCTTTAAGGGCGTCGAGGGTTAAAAGATTGGTTAAACTCCCTATATCGATTAGTACTCTTCGTATTAAGCAATTGACAATGGACAAAGAGATTACCAGACCGTCATGATGACCTTCTGATCCGTCGGAGTCGGACTCATCGAATGTGACCGTTGGAAGGTCGGAGACCTTTCTTGGCTTGAATTCCGACGCTTCGGGCTTATCGCCCTTGCTTTCCTTTGCATGCCGCTTAGCCGCGGAGTATGTGTTTCCGCATATATCTGAACCACCTGAAATAGTGTTGACAACTTTCATATGGACAGGAGATGGGGGTTTGATTTGCTTTACCTGATCTCGTCGTTCCATGGTGGCTTTTTCTCGCTCCAAGATTACGTCGCGCAAGAGCCCCTGCGCGAGTAGTCTAGCGACCTCCTTTCGTAGGGCGATGCACTCGTCGGTCGAATGACCGTGGTCGCCGTGGAATTCGCACCGTCGGCTCATGTCCTTCTTGACGTCTGGTCGGTCGCTCTTTCGGGGCCATCTTACCTCTTTCCCATATTTGTCGAAACTCTTGACGAGCTCCGACACGGAAACATTGAAGTTATAAGATTGGACCCTGGGAGGCAACGCCGGACCGTCTCTCCAATCCTGTGATCTGTCATAGAAAGAGTTTACCTGGTTCGACTCGTTTCGATTACGAGAATAGGGATGATGACGTCTGTCTCGACGGTTGTCGGAGGGGTTTTTACGATCGGATGGATCGGATCCGTGTGAGGCTTTCCGTGACTCACGGTCCTCTTCCAATCTTACCTCGGCCATGGTTTTGGCCTGGACATCTTCGAAACTTCTACACGGGTACTTGGTGATCTCGTTGTAGAGATTGATGTCTTTGATCAGACCTTGTCGGAAGGCTTCGATGGAGGTGGTGACGTCGCAATGGGGGATCGCCACTTTCTCTTTATTGTACCTGTTGAGGTAATTTCGGAGAGGTTCGTTATACCTTTGTGTGACTCGGTAGAGGTCACTTGATTGTCTCTCGAGCCTCCGACTGCTGGCGAACTGACTCTTGAAAGAGTTGACCAGATCTGCGAATGATGCAATCATTGCCTGAGGCAAACGCATAAACCAAGTTAGTGCGGGACCCGCGAGGGTTGTGCCAAAGCTTTTACACATGACAGCCTCGCGGCTCTCCCTTGAAACGGATGCAGCCATTAGTTTTTGTTTGTAAAAAGAGATATGGTCATCTGGGTCGCTGGTGCCGTCGAATGTCGCCATGTTGGGGAGATGAAACTTCTTGGGAATCTCGACCCTAGCGATTTCTTGGGCGAACGGGGATTCTTCGAATCCGCCGGACGCTTCCTTCTCGATTGGTTGCGGGACCCCTGGAAGCCTGGTGAAGCGATCGTCGATCGTCTTCATGTGTCGGTCGAGTGTCTGCTGGACAAGAGCGAGGATGTCTGGCGGATTGGTAACCTGCGGCTCATCGATTCGGGTCCCTGCCGACCCGATCGGTGTGGAAAAAGTGACATTGTTAGTCAGAAACGGATTAGAAAACTGAGTTCGAGATGTACCCTCTGTGTGTCCGGATCGACGTATGCTCGGAGGTGTCGGCTCGATGCTATCCATGTCGAGGCGCGTTCGGATGCTGCTGTGGATATGCATGTTCCTAGACCCTGAGGCCATTGATTGTACATGCGACTTAAGAGTCTCATTTTCACGGGTTAGTTGTGCGATCTCGGCTTCAGATTGGGCCGACAAGGTGGCTAGGGTTTCGGTCTTTTGGCGTTGCTGGGCTAGTTCCTCTTGGAGGGCGGTCATTTTCTAGGAAAGCTCTTGGAATTGGGTTGGAGTAGGATTTCCGGTAGCGGTCGTGTTTCCTTGAGCTTGGGTGTTGTCTTCGAGACTTGGCTCTTCGGTATTGGTAGGTGGGTTGATAGTCATGGTTGGAAGGTTTCAAGAGAGTGATCGGCAAGTTGCCCTACGGTGGGCGCCAAATTGTTTTGGGGTGAAAAGATCAGACGACCTAAATCGCCTTAGACGGGGTAAGTAGTCGATCGGATTATAGATATCAAACCAATTCAAACAGACAATCAACCAATGAAGAAGAAATGCGAAATAGCAAGGTAATTTTATTGATATATTGACGATTGATTCGGACCAAAGTACAACTTATCCTTGGAGGACAGAAGATCGGATCGGGTCCGACCAGTGATTCTGGGGCTCGACCGGTGCAGATTTGTTATCCTTTTGTATATAAACTCTATCATTATCAATAAGAGAAGTACACATTTTTACCATTCCTCTATATGGTATCAGCCTAAAGATCCTCATCTCTCCTCCTTCATCAACAAAACACGTTCTCTTTTCAACCATGGCAGCAGACTTTGCCACTCAAATGCCCAACCCACATGACACAAACGATCCCTTCACAATTGTCCATCTGACAAACGTGATCAATATCACCTCCTCAAATTACCTAACCTGGAAGATACAAATTCAAGCCACTCTTGAAGGATATCATCTATTCAAATTTTTGGATGGATCACATCTAATCCCGGCGAAGACCATCACAACTGCATCGACACCACCTCAGACAACCACCAATCCGGCGCACCTTTCCTGGAAGAGACAAGATCGGCTCTTGTATGGTGCGGTCCTCGGTAAGCTGTCATCCTCTGTTGCGTCCTTGGTCACACAAACTACATACACCTATCAGATTTGGGATTTGCTGAAGCAGACCTTTGCTAAAGCTTCCCGAGGTCACATCAAGCAATTGAAGGAGAAGCTGTGATCTGTTGACAAAGTCACTCAACCCATCTTTGACTATATGCAATCCATCAACTTGCCTCCCTGGGTGCCCATGTCAATTCTGAAGACCTTACAAACTATGTTCTCAAGGGTCTAGATGACAATTACAAACCTGTAATTGATGATGTTAATGCCCGAGACACCCCGATTCCTTTTGTGAACTACATGAGAAGCTAATTCACAGGGAACTCGCCATCAAAGCCGAGTCCAAGTCTCACCCGGGACTGGCCGCAACACTCAATGCTCAAACCAAACCACCACAACCGAAGAACAAAACCAACACTACTCCTATGCAATGGCAGTCCGCTCAACCACCACAAAATAGTCTTTCCTGGTCCAACAACCACTACTACAAAATATGCTTTTTAGCCCAGGCGTTTTCCATTATATAGCCCGGATATAGCTAAAAAGGATCCGGGCTATTGGTTGGTGTGATAATAGACCAAATAGCCCGGACCCATTGTCACACGCCCGGGCTATATTCCTTCACATAATTTGGGGCGCCCCCAAATTATGTGAAGGAATATAGCCCGGGCGTGTGACAATGGGTCCGAGCTAAATAACCAAGACTTTTTAGCCCGGACCTTTGGGTATCCGGGCTAAAAGGTCTAGTTATTTGCTAAAAAACAAGAGGACCTCTTAACCCGGATCTTTAAAGGTCCGGGCTAAAAAGTCCTCTTTTTCTGAAAAATAAAATAAAATGCAGTAACGAACCATGCTGCTAAAAATAAAACTGAACAAAATAAAGCAAGGTAAAGTGATCAACATGAAGTGCTACTTGATAAAAATATCAGATGAACTTAAAATACCTAAACCCTAAATTCATCTACCTAATCCTAAATATCATCAAACAAAGATCAATATACCTCAAATCCCATCAATTTCTCAAACCCTAAACCTAGATCAGTACATTCAAATATCAAATTAAAAAACAATTACCTTGCTCATTAATGCTGCAACGACACAGTAAACTGCAAATTTTGGAAGAACGTAATTAGTTATTTAGTTCAAGGGAACATAGATCAAATAAAGAGAGAAAAATGAACATAAAATGATTAAGAGTGGAAATTTCTGCTTTACTTTCACTCTCAGCATTATCATCAAGGCCTCATGACAGCAAGCCCTCCAAGAAGCTTGTAACGCAAAGACTCGGCTTGAGCAATAGCACAAAGACCCATGTTATTGACTTTCTCAGCATAAAGCTCATTTCATTTGTTTTTTTCTTCTATACATAGATATACCATTTGCTCTGTAAACAATGTTCTTCCTGTACATAAATAAAATATTACCTTATAATTCAGGTTGAAGGGCGATTGAGGAAGATCATACTTTATAACAAGAGGCTCGTAGACTGTAATTAATATGTCGGTGTCAACTCCCTTCAGGCGCAGATTAGCCAAATATACCTATGATAACCATTTAGAGTCATCATGAGAATTCATCCCTGCCTAGTATCTGACTGGCTAAAAACCTTGGATGGAATTTAATATCCTACAGGGAACCCTGGACTTCGCATAGAAACTATATATACAAGAAATAATCTCAGGCTCACATCAATTTCTTCATCAAGTCAATTTAAGAAGATAAACAGGTAGTGAAGTTCTGCAAAATAATCCACTTTTAGTTCAACAGCATATGCCAAATAAACCTCGAATTACAGAGTCAAGCAATGCTAAACTGAAAATTTCCAAGCCTCAGATTGATCAGATGACGGTTTGCCATGACATTACCCTAAAATCTAATACGACACATGCTGAAATTCGAAAATTAAATGACTACCTGCATCACAGGATTGCGATCTTTGACCTTTGGAAATGCTGCTAGTCTTCTGTTATCTAACTAAGAATCCATATAAAACATGTATCAATAACTGAGCAGAACAAAAATGATATTGGACCAGAAATAACAAGAATACACATACCAAAAGAACTATAGCTTCGGGAAAGTAACGATAGATATGGTCCCCAATGTTCTTTGCCACATTGCTCAGCTCATAATCATCAAACCTTTCATTTGCATGAAAATATCCAACCAAGCTCAAACCTTGACTGCCATAATATTCTTCTATCTGATCATCCAAACAACAAAAGTTAGCAAGCACTTTGATGGTCCATCAATAAGCAGTTCAGAAATGACAAATTATCTCAGTATCCAAACCATTCGAGGAAACCGATTCACTCCCACTTATTCCAAATAAAATGCCAGTATGGAATATAAAGCAAGTAACCATACTTATCAACATTCAACAGTTCCAAATGGTCAACATAATGTTTTTTTATATATATTCTTAAGCACCTTCATTATATGCAGTATTCGCCCAAGAGCTTCATATCGAATTAAGCAGATGGAATTAACTTCAAGCAACTCAAAACTCATGTCAAAATGCCAACTTTTGTCTTTTTTTTCTAGTTCTTTTGGACAAATGCAAAAGAAAACAGGCATAAATTCTATCAAAATCTATTTAAAACAAGTCAATTTGGTCAGAAGATCAAAATTCTCATCTTCAACCCTTCAAACAATCCAAGGACTTTCACTAAATTTCCCCCAATTCCAATAGAAGCATACTCGAAACTTGAAATAAAACTCTACTGCATCAATTGCATCACTGAGATCAACAAACTCAATTGGAAATAACTACCCTCAACATCTCATAACCCTAGATCCGGAATCGATAGAGAAAGGCAACAAACCTGCATAAGAGCGATCTCAAGAGAAGGAAGAAGATCGATCTGGTTAGAGTGGAAAAGCGGGACGGCGTCGGAGATTTCCACCACACCGCTGTCACCGTCATAGCGGCCGTTGTTACAATGCTAAAACTGGAAACTGGCAGATTTGTTCCGACTTCCAGGAATCGGATAGGGTTGAACAATTAGGGCTTGAACAGCTAGGGCTTGAACAATTAGGGTTGGATGAACATTTAGAGACATGAGATGCTATAGATTCGAAGATTGAATGCAAATTTGTCTCTCTTATTAAAGCTTGTTACTTACAAGAAGAAGGAGGAACGAGTCCTGGAAGTCGGAACAGAGAGAGATGGAACAGATAGAGTCGCGCGGAACAGAGAACGTCGGACTTGGAGGCACCAAACCAACAGAGGAGTCGAAAAGGAGAAAGGTGGAAGGAGGCACGAGTCTGTGAAGCAATTGGAGAAAGGAGCATGAAGACTTAGGTCGTGGAGGATGGAGACGACTTAGGTCGTGGATGAAGACCTGGGTTTTTTAGGCCGGAGGGGGAAGGCAAATAGCCCGGATATCTAAGATAGGGGATATATTTATTAGAGTTTACATCCCGGACCATAAAGATCCGGCCTATTTTCTAATAGATTAATTTTCCATGTCACTAAATAGCCCGGATATATATAAAAAATACACGCCCGGGCTATTTAGTTTTGCATGTTTTCAAACCCATTTGTTTTTAGCCCGGGCGCTTCTAAAATGGTCCGGGCTATTATGTGTTGTTTCTCAAATAAGCCGAAGCCTTATGAGGTAAAGGGCCTTAATATCCCGGATAATTGGGATCCGGGCTAAATAGTCACAGGCTAAAATACACTTTTTGTAGTAGTGTAAATTTATAAAGTGTATATGATGTTATGTGTACCAATACAAAAGATTGAACATAGGGTGATTAAACGCTTTTATCCACTCATATATGTTTAACTCATTTTACATTGCAAATTTAAGTAGAAAATCTAGCATGTTGAAGTCTTGCCAGCAAAAACCAAAAAATGAGAAAGAAACTACAAGGAAAAAGAGTTGTGTCATTATATTATTGACTCTCTTATGATACCAACATAGTTCAAAATCCTATTATTTTCATCCATGTTTGATTGATGATTCTATATACATAACACAACTAACATACACCAATTACAATTAAACAAATGATACATAGATGAGACACTTTATAGTGTTGTGATCATAGCTTCTTAGGCATCTACAACAATGTGAGGGGACATTGTATTCTTCAAGAATCAAATAGAATGCAGATGAGGGAGGCAACCCTGAGCATGCTTTAGCCGCTTCTCCTTGTTCTCTGCTATCTTAGGTTGAGTTTCAAATCATGTGTTGACATTTGACAAGTATTCAACCTTATCGAGTTTTTTTATCTTAGGTGTCTGGTAACAGTCTTTCCCATTGTAAATGCAAACATACCCTAATAAAAAGCATTTGAAATGAAGTTGATATCAGAAAATGGTAAAGACAACAACATCAAAACTTTAAATTATCATCAGTAAAGAAAATAGCAAGAACACTGAGTTCTTGTAAAGAAACCAATTATAGCTTATGAGTAGGGTGCTGAAAAGAATTTGGTTTCTTGATACATTACTCCATTGACATTGTAAAATTTATCATCACAATAAAACTCTAACCATGCTTAGGTATCGAATAATGTTTCCTCTTTACTTCCTGCATTAGAAGATTGAAGATTATTTTTTGTCAAAAGAGATTGAAGATCCAATTATAAGCATAAATGTTGGCTTAAGAGCATCGACAAAAATAAAGAATAGTCATATAGTCCATTATGGCAAAGACATTATGGCAAAGACATAATTAGAAAAAAAAGCTAATCATCATCCAATTAACAACAGAGTAAATTACCCTTTTGACTAATTCAAGACTTCACAACGATTAACTATCAAGAAAATACATTGTTCAATCGTAAATTCATAACCCTAGATTCAAAAAATCATTGAAACACAAAAATTGTTTTATATAAATTTTCAACTTAATTTCAATTCATCCCCAAATCAAATTTCTGTAATTTCAATTCATCCCCAAATCTAGAATTTCATCCTCACACCAAATTCATCCCCAAATTTGAAAATTCATAGACTAAAACCCTAAATTTGTAAATCCTACCTACATGGAGCAGCACCGACCACCACACCATCGTCGTCACCCCCAGCACCGGCCACCAACATTGTCGTTGTCGCCCATGTCGCCATCTCATTTATTTGGCCTCTCCTTGTTCTGGCATCAGGTCGCTTCAACCGCCTAGCCACCGTCTGGTAGCTTTGTCCAGAGATTCGCCACCTAGGATCGGGTCGCTCTGTCTGGACGTTGCCCAGGCGATCCCATCCACTTTCGAGTCAGGTTTCTCCCTCTCTACGCGTTCAAGCCTCAACACAATCGGGTTCTCCTCTTGTCTGGGTTTTGTTTTGAGTTTAGCGAATTGACTCTTTTTTAACGAAATACTAACGGTAGGGCACATGAAGAAAAAAATTATAAAGTTCAAGGGTACCGCGCGAATTTTACTAAACCTCTGGGTATTTAGCGAAATTTGCTTAACTTTGAGGGTACCGTATGAAATTTCCGCAAATAAAAAGAAGGCTTCAATATGCGAAACACACCAAGCTTGTACTAAGGAAGTTTTGGGGCCTTGTTGATATTGTTGAGCCCATAGGCCCAATTGTGGTCCAGCCCAAAATTGTGATTAGTTTGGATAGAAATCTTCTCAAATCATTGCTTTTTTCAGTAATTTCACCTGCTAACCCTGAGTTTTTTTAGCGAAATCTCCTAAGGTTTTGACAATTTTACTTGGTAACCATGAGTTTTTGACAATTTCGCTTGGTAACCCTGAGTTTTTGACATTTTCGCGAAATCTCCTCAAGTTTTGACAATTTCGTGTGGCAATCCTAAGTTTTTTATTTTTTCGTCGGATACCCCTCAATCCATTTCACTTAAAAAAACATTAACATTTATTTTTTTCGCGAAATACCCAAATCGTTAAATATAAATGGTTTCAAAAAATATTTACAAAAATAAACCCTAATAAATTTAGGGACTTAGGGTTTAGGTATAGGGTTTATGTTTAGGGCTTAGGGGTTTAGGGTTTGGGGTTTAGGTTTAGGTTTTTGGGGTTTAGGATATTGGGTTTTCGCAAAATACCCAAATCGTTAAATACAAACGATTTCAATTTTTTTCTAGAAAAAGATAAATAATAAACCCTAAACCCTATACCTAAATCCCTAAGCCCTTTTCCCTAAATACATTTTTAGGGTTTATGGTTTATTTAAAAAAAAATTGAAACCGTTTGTATTTAACGATTTGGGCATTTTGCAAAAACCCTAATCATATACCCTAAACCCTAAAACCCTAAACCTAAACCCCAAATCCTAAGCCCCTAAGCCCTAAACATAAACCCTAAATCCCTAAGGCATTAACCCTAATAATTTTTTTAGGGTTTTTTTTTAAATGAAACCGTTTGTATTTAACTATTCGGGTATTTCGCGAAAAAAAATAAAGTTAACGTTTTTAAGTGAAATGGATGGAGGGGTACCCGACGAAAATAATTAAAACTCATGGTTACCAGGCCAAATTGTCAAAAACTCAGGGTTATCATACGAAATTGTCAAAACCTTAGGGGATTTCGCGAAAAAGTCAAAAACTCAGGATTACCAAGCGAAATTTCCGTTTTTTTTTAATAAGAGACGACACTCTCGCACGCTTTATTGAAATAAGAAAAACTATTGCCTAATCAATCGGGGCATAGCCACACCCCTTACATCATCCAAAAGAAAAGGATAAATGCTACTAACAAATTCATTCGAAACATGGACACCCGTGGAAAAATCAAAAGCAACAGAGACAAGATGATCAGCAATTGGATTTGCCTCATGATAGACATGACAACACTGGACGAGTTAGTCTATACTAATAAAGCTCTGGCACGAGCAAATCTAAAGTCATTGCTAGTGAAGACGTGTTTAGCAACATATTTGCTTGCTTGGTTGTATCATGTGACATAATTGTATTTGTTCTACACTTGTAGTTACTCTTTTTAGTCGATTAATGATGTATATGTTTATTTTGTTCTTGATTAATGGATTGAATTGCACATTTTCACTTTTGTTAGCTAGAAATCGCAGTTTGGAGATTATCCCATTTCTTGTTTGTTAAAGACAAGCTAAAAAAATGATCTACCCTCATCTATATAGCACGAAAGCAGAAATGAGAAACGGAAACGGCAGAACATCGGGAAGCGGCAAACCCAAAAAACATAGAAAACGGGAATGGCTAGGAAACGACAATATAAATTATACATTATTTTAAAGCTTTAATAAATAAGAATACTTTGATATAATTAATACACATAATTGATAATCTAATGATATATATGCTCTATATGTCATCAGATTGGTGTATATTTATTTTTGGTGGAAGGATTGGTGTATATAGAGTTAAAAAAGGGGCAATTTTGTAATATTATATTGCCTCTCTTATATATGGTATTGGGCCTAATTTTGATTTGGGCTTTCCCGTACTTGTCTCTCACCACCAACCCTAACTTCAATCTCCTTGTTGCTAGAGATATTCCATGCAACAACGACAACAAATGGACACAGCTAGAGCGAGACTCTCCTTGAGCGACGGCGGCAGTGGGGCGAATGGGTGGCGGCCGGCTGGGCGGAGGCTGGACGGTGGCAGGCTGGGCATATTTAGGCTTGTAAAATAGAGATAGAAAAAAAAAATTAGGTATCAAAACGTTTATGTAGTAAATTTGATGAGGGGTTTGTCGTAGACACCTATCAAATAACCTCAAAAACCTAACTAACGTAGTAGGGTAAATAAGGATCGATTCCACAGGGAGGTAAGCAATATTCCTATATGCAAAAGTTGTATGCCAATAGTAAAAAAAATGGGGATTTAGGTTTGTATCAAATAACAATGTAAATCAATACAAAAGATGTAATCAATGGGTGAGAAGTAACTTAGCCAGACAAATATCCACATTTCAGTTTGATTGGTTGATCCTAGATTATCTCCAATTCCTACCAATGAATATTCCTATTCCGATCTTATGTATATAGATAGGTCAACCAGCCCTGAAAATACTTACCATTAAACAATCAAGAAACCATCAAGATTCAATCTAACGGCAACAGTAAGCATAGGAATTAAGCAGGATACATGCAATACTTGTAACACCCCCAAATCGTAACCTATTTGGAAAGGTATTACCGCTAGTGACCTCGGTGTTCCTTACCGAAGCCACCCAAGGCTTTACCGGAAATACACAAATCATGAAATACAAATGATATAAAATCATTGTAATATTTAATTAAATCATGAATCCCGGGATTACATCCCAATCCCAAATAGGACAAATACAGAGTAAATAAGTACACCGGAAGTCTTTTAAATATATTACAAACAAGGATCTTGACCACAATGGTCATCTCCCAAAGATCTCAAACTGATTAAAAGAAATTATTAACACATCCAAAACATTTAAAAACCACCGTCGTCTTCATAGTCATTCTAATCTCTTCAATTACACTCAATCTGATGTGCCGAATCGAACGGATGACACCAGCCCACATGCAGAGAACAATGTTCGTGGGTTAGTCTACTGAATAGACTAGCAAGGGTACAAAGCAGAAGGTTCGAGTAGTCGTATTAGGTTAGACTCATCGTTTCTCGAATAACAGCCGATAACGATAGTCAACCTTCATACTTCTACTGGAATGAATATATATCCAAAAGATATGATCAAGAGAAGACTCCAACTGAACTGAGTCTTATGGGAAAATCCAAGAGAAGACTCCAAAGGAACGAGTCTTATCGGAAGCATGACAATGTCTGGAACATTAAAGAATCATATAACAATGATTTAAAAACTGACTGAGATGCTTCGGTTCACAACCAACCTCACCGCTTACAGCGAATCCAGATTGGAAAGAGAACGTACTACATTCAAATCGAGACGAGCTTTCCTAGCTGCACTATTTACTTAGATGCACTACTCGCTGAAGGTTTATTAATCATGTGCTCTCGGGCACTTATCTTATTTAATTCCAAAACGCTCATTCACGTTTCAAGGTTTTAAATATATATGCCCTGTCACGCAAGACATATATCTAAGGAATGAACCTCGCAGAGTCCAAACCCCTGGATTATATCGAAAGAATGGACCTCGCAGAGTCCAAACTTCTACTATCGCTGGGTCTTGCTTGCCCTTAAAAAGAATAAACCTCTCAAAGTCCAAACTTTTACTATCGCAGGGTCTTAATCGCCCTTTACAATTATAAGGAAACACGCATGGAACTCTCAGGATCCAGTTGTTCCTACGAATACTCGTGCTAACTAACAGTCATAGCACAATAATAATTTAGGATAAATCCACATAAAGGCCCGAAAGACGATCATCAATAATAGCGTCGTTCTAGCAGATATACAACCTATTATATGATTTTCCAAAACAGTTTATAAAACCTTTTCCAGACATGAACAATAACCAATCCAAATTAATTAACAATTAAGCAATTGATAATTAATGGAAATATGGAATGATAAACAAGAGTGAACCGCCACTTGCCTTAGATCCGACGAAAGCTTCGCACGCTTAGAATTAAAGGGTTTCCGAGTCTGGAACGGGAACAGATCCTGGATAATAAATCCATATGGAACGACCCATAACAAGACCCTAAATTAGATTCAATATCTATGTATACGAATCTAAAGGAATAAGAAACGGATCAAGAACCCGAGCCTCGATCCATGCCCAAACACCCAAAACACACACTCGGCACCATGAACCATGCTTACCGCGGGGTGCGGTGGTCATGGTGCCGCGGGGTGCGGTGCACAGGCAGGGGCGAAAGACAGCGGTGGCAACGAGGAGAACTCACCCAAATCGACCCATTTAGGCTTCGATTCTTATTGGTTCGAGTCTACCACCCTCTTAAGCTACCAACAAGCTCTAAGAACCTCCTGAAAACGGATAGAAACAAGGCCGGAACGACCACGCAAATCGAGTTCAAAGTTCAGCAAAAATCATGAATTTCAGAGGTTGAAATCAGTGAGCTTCAAGGGTTTTCTTACCAACTTTCGATCGACTTCTACTTCGAATCGAGCTTGGCTGATCTTCTCACCCTCTTAAGCTACATACAATCTCCAAGATTCAACTCCTACTTGATCAAACGAATGATAGGATCGTTCACAAACGGAGTTCGAAGTTCAGCACAGGATGCTGATTTCTGGTTTTTGACAGAAGAGAGGAGGAAGAAGATGGTGAGAAGCTTAGTTCTGGCCTCTCCCACGACTTCTCCTCTTCTTAAATAGGCCAACCAAGACGTCTACAAGCAAGCCACGCATGCATAGAGGTGGCACAACCAGAAGAAGAACCGTGGGGAGCAAGGATCGGCCAAGCATGACATGGACAAAACCTTATCGCGATGACGACGACAGTGACGTCTACCGCGGGGTGCGGCACTCTTCTCACCGCGGGGTGCGGTAGTGCCCATCAGGAAATCGTCCTGACTTTGACGGGGCCGTTCTCTCAGCTCCGAACTACAAATGAGGTGATTCCAAATCGAGGAGTTATATCTAGAAGTCTATTTTAATCCTTCCAAATTTCACATCTTATGGATTATGGAATCAAGAGTTATGACGATTTTTCTACAAGGTCGCAATTGTATGACCGAGGAAAGTATGGGTACGGGTTTTTTTAACCCCGGGTTAAATATATTCGTACCCGAATATCCTTTTAGCCCGAAATTACTTTAAATGTATTTTATATAGCTCAGAAAAATATTATAGAGATCAAACATTATACAGAATGTCTGTACTTCCCTGTATTTAATCTGACTCGCAACATGGGCTTAAGAAAGTTCAAAATTTACCCATAAAAATGAGGGATATTACATCACTTCCCCCTTAAAAGAAGTTTCGACCCCGAAACTTGGCCGAAAACGACTCGGGAAAGTGTCTAAGCATATCCGCCTCAGTTTCTCAGGTTTCCCAAGTAACCTCAGTTTCCAATGCAAACACTATTGCTGCTAGTTCATTGGTAAGTCCAGATGGCATGACTACAAACTCGTAGTGACCATCTCTTGTCCAAGATGCAATCCTCAGAATACTTTCCTCACAAATCCTGAGCTGATGATACTCAGATCTCAGGTCGATCTTGGAAAATCCTTTGTTCCATGCAGTCGATCCAACAGATCATCAAACCTTGACAACAAATATCTACTCTTGATCATGACTTTATTCAACTCTTGAAAGTCAAAACAAAGTCGAACGGTCTATCTTTCTTTTTGACAAATAAAACCGAGGCACCTCTACTCAAGATGATGCACTCAGATTTATATAACTCTTATCAAGAAGACCTTCGAGTTGCTTCCTCAACTCTTGCCTTATGACGTTTTCGTCAATCCATACCGAGAATAATTATCGTATGGAACCATGGTTATTTAGGTCAAATCGCTTTGAATTTCTTAACCTTGATGGTAATTGACAATTCCTGACAGACGATTTGTTCTAATCAAAATATTTTATATTAAGATTATTTACAACAAAAGGTTCATAAACCTTGTCGCAAACAGAACTTAACTTACAACCATCCAAAATGAAAGGCTGGGTAGCACCCACATCACCAACAAACCAACAAAAGCAGAATGCAGATACAAAGTACTCTAAACATTTGGAGCATAGGGTCCCTCTGCCTCACGCATCTCGTAAAGGCATTGACCCTGACTTCCAGAAGCCACTAGGGCTTTCCCTTTATTCTGCACAGTTGTCTGCATCGAAGGATTGGGAGTCTCTGCCGGTTTAAACCTAGGTCTGTTGTTTGGATTAACAGACCCCTGATGAGACTCCGCTCCTTTCTGCATTCCCTGCCGACAGAACTTTTGCATATGTCCTTCCTTCCCACAATCAAAACAGGTCTTCTTTTCATTTCGACATGCAAAATTCTTGTTCCCAAATGCGCCACAATTGTGACATTGGATCAGACTTCTGCTCTGACCCGATTGCTGAGCTGACCCTTCTCGAGTCGTTTTTGTCTTTGCTTTGCTGGACTTGGCAAAATCAGAAGGTGGCGCGGGACGTTTAAATCTACTTGCCTGAGGCTGGTTTTGCACTTGCCTCTGGCTATCACGCTTCTTGGCTGACTCCTCCAGAGTTGCCTCCAACTTGTAGGCTGCATCCACGTACTGCTCTAGAGTAGAGCATGTGTGGTGCACCATCAATGGTTTAATATCAGGGTTCATCCATTCATGAAAATACCTGATTCTCTGCTCTTCACTGGATACCTCTGATCCAGCGTATTGTAGTAGATGATTGAACTTTGAAGCTAGCTCAGTCACCTTTAATCCATCAATCTTTGGATACAAAAACTCCTTGTGTTTCTCCTCTCTCATAGCCCGAGAGAAGAAACGATCATTCATTTTAGATTTGAACATGGTCCAGTTCAAATCAGCATGATCAGCTAGACCGGTGTTCTCCCACCAATCGCTAGCATATTCTTTCAGTTGAAGAGAAGCAATGTGCACTTTCTCCGCTTCTGTGCACTCAACGTTACGAAACAACCGTTCCATATGTGAAAACCAATGAGCCACTCTGACTGGCTCTCATTTCCCATCATAATTGTCAGGTCTCATAGAGTTAATGGCCTTTAGCGCTCGACCATAATCACCTCTATTCCTGACCGCTTCTTCTTGGTGTACACGGTTCTGTTATTCCTCAAACCTAGTAACTTCTGGAGGTACTGGCACTCCTGGTGCCTGAGGCATACGCGGACGTAGAGCGTCGGCGATCGCTTGGATGACAATTCCTCGAATTTCTGTAACGGCCGCTTCATCAAATATTCTTGGAGCGCCGCCCTGAGCTGGGTCGTTGCCTCCAGGATTATTGTTGAAAACAGACTCACGCTCTCCTGATGGGTCTGCAGCATTCCTCACATTTGGTCTGGAGTTATTACTTGGTCCAACACCAGCATGGATAGTATTCCTCGTGTTCACCATCTGTTTACCGATCAAATTCCAAGGATTTTATCACATTAGTATCATTATGATATACTGATTGTAATAAAA
Source organism: Rheum nobile (assembly GCA_027886185.1). Taxonomy (NCBI): domain Eukaryota; kingdom Viridiplantae; phylum Streptophyta; class Magnoliopsida; order Caryophyllales; family Polygonaceae; genus Rheum; species Rheum nobile. The sequence goes on from WOAB01000640.1 coordinate 668,034, forward strand.
TCAACTTAGAATAGATCAACTTGGTAATTTCTACCGATGAACTCAAACTGAGAAGCCAGGTTCTCCAACCTCAAACCACAACGAGGGAACTGGGAATCAAGCCTAACTGGAGATGGCGAAACCACCTCGACTTCTCCCGGTTTTCTGTAAAGAGAACAGAATGCACCCATATCTAGAGGGGCAACGAGAAGAAATTAGTCTTTCTAGACATAGAAGCAAGCTTACTATATTAGACTATACAAAAGACATGACTATGAACGGTGTTTTCAAACTCTTTTCACTTTGAAACTTTAGAGCCATTTAAAGCATTTTCGAAAACGGGAATTTGGTTTGTAAAATCCCCAAACCCGTTTTAAATTTTTAGCTCTGATACCAAATCTGTAACACCCCCAAATCGTAACCCATTTGGAAAGGTATTACCGCCAGTGACCTTGGTGTTCCTTACCGAAGCCACCCAAGGCTTTACCGGAAATACACAAATCATGAAATACAAATGATATAAAATCATTGTAATATTTAATTAAATCATGAATCACGGGATTACATCCCAATCCCAAATAGGACAAATACAGAGTAAATAAGTACACCGGAAGTCTTTTAAATATATTACAAATAAGGATCTTGACCACAATGGTCATCTCCCAAAGATCTCAAACTGATTAAAAGAAATTATTAACACATCCAAAACATTTAAAAACCACCGTCGTCTTCATAGTCATTCTAATCTCTTCAATTACACTCAATCTGATGTGCCGAATCGAACGGATGACACCAGCCCACATGCAGAGAACAATGTTCGTGGGTTAGTCTACTGAATAGACTAGCAAGGGTACAAAGCAGAAGGTTCGAGTAGTCGTATTAGGTTAGACTCATCGTTTCTCGAATAACAGCAGATAACGATAGTCAACCTTCATACTTCTACTGGAATGAATATATATCTAAAAGATATGATCAAGAGAAGACTCCAACTGAACTGAGTCTTATAGGAAAATCCAAGAGAAGACTCCAAAGGAACGAGTCTTATCGGAAGCATGACAATGTCTGGAACATTAAAGAATCATATAACAATGATTTAAAAACTGACTGAGATGCTTCGGTTCACAACCAACCTCACCTCTTACAGCGAATCCAGATTGGAAAGAAAACGTACTACATTCAAGTCGAGACGAGCTTTCCTAGTTGCACTATTTACTTAGATGCACTACTCACCGAAGGTTTATTAATCATGTGCTCTCGGGAACTTATCTTATTTAATTCCAAAATGCTCATTCACGTTTCAAGCTTTTAAATATATATACCCTGTCACGCAAGACATATATCTAAGGAATGAACCTCGCAGAGTCCAAACCCCTGGATTATATCGAAAGAATGGACCTCGCAGAGTCCAAACTTCTACTATCACTGGGTCTTGCTTGCCCTTAAAAAGAATGAACCTCTCAGAGTCCAAACTTTTACTATCGCAGGGTCTTAATCGCCCTTTACAATTATAAGGAAACACGCATGGAACTCTCAGGATCCAGTTGTTCCTACGAATACTCGTGCTAACTAACAGTCATAGCACAATAATAATTTAGGATAAATCCACATAAAGGCCAGAAAGGCGATCATCAATAATAGCGTCGTTCTAGCAGATATACAACCTATTATATGATTTTCCAAAACAGTTTATAAAACCTTTTCCAGACATGAACAATAACCAATCCAAATTAATTAACAATTAAGCAATTGATAATTAATGGAAATATGGAATGATAAACAAGAGTGAACCGCCACTTGCCTTAGATCCGACGAAAGCTTCGCACGCTTAGAATTAAAGGGTTTCCGAGTCTGGAACGGGAACAGATCCTGGATAATAAATCCATATGGAATGACCCATAACAAGACCCTAAATTAGATTCAATATCTACGTATACGAATCTAAAGGAATAAGAAACGGATCAAGAACCCGAGCCTCGATCCATGCCCAAACACCCAAAACACACACTCGGCACCATGAACCATGCTTACCGCGGGGTGCGGTGGTCATGGCACCGCGGGGTGCGGTGCACAGGCAGGGGCGAAAGACAGCGGTGGCAACAAGGAGAACTCACCCAAATCGACCCCTTTAGGCTTCGATTCTTATTGGTTCGAGTCTACCACCCTCTTAAGCTACCAACAAGCTCTAAGAACCTCCTGAAAATGGATCGAAACAAGGCCGGAACGACCACGCAAATCGAGTTCAAAGTTCAGCAAAAATCATGAATTTCAGAGGTTGAAATCAGTGAGCTTCAAGGGTTTTCTTACCAACTTTCGATCGACTTCTACTTCGAATCGAGCTTGGCTGATCTTCTCACCCTCTTAAGCTACATACAATCTCCAAGATTCAACTCCTACTTGATCGAACGAATGATAGGATCATTCACAAACAGAGCTCGAAGTTCAGCACAGGATGCTGATTTCTGGTTTTTGACAGAAGAGAGGAGGGAGAAGATGGTGAGAAGCTGAGTTCTGGCCTCTCCCACGACTTCTCCTCTTCTTAAATAGGCCAACCAAGACGTCTACAAGCAAGCCACGCATGCATAGAGGTGGCACAACCAGAAGAAGAACCGTGGGGAGCAAGGATCGGCCAAGCATGACGCGGACAAAACCTTATCGCGATGACGACGACAGTGACGTCTACCGCGGGGTGCGGCACTCTTCTCACCGCGGGGTGCGGTAGTGCCCATCAGGAAATCGTTCTGACTTTGACGGGGCCGTTCTCTCAGCTCCGAACTCCAAATGAGGTGATTCCAAATCGAGGAGTTAGATCTAGAAGTCTATTTTAATCCTTCCAAATATTACAGAGATCAGAAAAATATTACAGAGATCAAACATTATACAGAATGTCTGTACTTCCCTGTATTTAATCTGACTCGCAACATGGGCTTAAGAAAGTTCAAAATTTACCCATAAAAATGAGGGATATTACAATACTTAACAACTAGTCAGTACTCGGCATGTAATCAATTTTCTTCACAACAAACATCCACAACCAGTTCCTGTAAATTGTGGTTGCTACACAAGATAAGGGATTTCAACCAGAAATATCCAAACCCTAGCAATAGACAATCACTAATATCAACTAGATGATCAGACTAGTCAAATCAGCAAGAATCAATGGGATGAAGCACAAATAGAATCAATATAATCAAAGGAAAGGAAATAGAGTTATAATCTCACAACCAAATACAAACGAAGGCTTCAATCGTCGGACTAAGCAATGGTTGCTTAGTTCTTCATAGTCTTCGAAGCATAAAACTCTAAGGGAAAATAATGAATGATAAAGTGATGTTGAAAAAAGGCTGCTGACAAAGAGAGGTAAAAATAACCTAGCAAAACCTAATTTCCCTAAGATAAGAAATAAAATCTTCCTAAAATGTATTAAACGAAATAAAAGAGAATAAAAATAAAAGAAATAAAATAACACGGATCTCGGACAAAATCTTGAATGCGCTCCGCGAATGAACAGTACCCGCGACCGTGGTACTATTCCCATGACCGCGGTTTTGTCGAGTCTTGCTCCGCTGCTTCCTTCTTCAATTCGTGCCCGCGGTTTCTTCTCTATTGTCTCCAGCGGCTTCTTGGTAAACCGCGACCGTGGCACTGTTCACCGCGACCGCGGTTTTGGCTTCTGTTGCGACTTCTACTTCTCGCTTGCGGTCTTCGCTTGGTGGCTTCGCCTTCATCTACAATGTATTCACAATATGCACTAAAATCCACCATATCACTACTTCTTCTCTAAAACTCCATTCTCCTAAATTTTGTTCTAAATCCATGCAAATGGTACCTAAATCCTAGTAACAACTCCTAGTTACGCACTACAAAGTGGAGCAGATCAAATTCCCACATGCTTAAACCTTGCTCATCCTCGAGTAAGCTAATAGAAACCTACTCCTCCAATGAAATACCCAAGGTCTCAGGAAGCACATCAAAACTATCTCCACTAAGAACTGCACCTAATCATGAATCTCCAAGGCACCAACACAATCAACACAACACACAAGCTTAAAGGAAAAGCAGAGTACTTCCCCCAAGCTTAACCCGAACACCATAGAGTGAAAGTGACCATCTAATCCTAGCTCCAGTCTATCTTCTTATAACTCCCAAAGTGACCTACCCGAATCCTCCTTATATCTCCAACACTTATGTCACCACGCCAGGAAAAATGAGTCCTAATAATCACTCTTCTTATTTTCACTCATTTTGCCTAGGCACCCTTTCGGGTTTTCACCTAGCCACTCATTTCATTTTTCTATAGATGGACTCACAAAACTCACATCACTCTTGACATCTTCTTACCCCAGCCTAATGTTGGTCCGGGCCACCTGCTTATTGCCTAAGCCGCCCTTTCGGGTTTTTAGCTTAGCCCAGGATTTTCTTTTCTTTTCTTTTCTTTTCTTTTTCTTTTATATTTTTTTTCCTTTTCTCAGACGACTAGCAAGTATAGATCACTCCCCCATCCTTAAATATTGCATTGTCCTCAATGTAATGAAAGACTAAAAGATGAAGCACTAGGGAAGGCAGAAAAGTACTCACGACCGTCGCCGAGGTGGCCTGGACTTGGACGTTGATGCTGGCGGTAAATCATTGAAAACACAAGTCTCTGGTGTTGCGGCGGTCCTACTCAAGCAAACTCCACGTGCAACCAAATGGATCCACTGTAAGGTGAAGTGGTACATCAAAGAAACGGGGTTGCACGGGCCTTCTAAGAACACAGATTTGGAGCCCTAGTATAATCGTGTAGCGGGCTCTATCGCTCCATATCAATCATCATATCTACAGTTGGCTCTGGAGCTCCTCCTCATCAGTTGTCTAATGTCGGGCCATCATCGGTGCCTAATAAAAATGTCGGGCTAATGTCTCCTCCTAGGCAGCATGATGCGCGCCTGATATGCGATATATTGTATAGCACATCTAGTGGTTATTAGCATAATTTAGGTGATGTTTGGATATTATTTGATGGTAATTCTGTAATCCGGAAGAGAAGACTAGACGTGAAGAAATCATGGGATTTATAGAGGTTTGAAGTGCATTGAAGAGTAGAAGGACAGTGTGTTGAATTCATTTGGTTCGTTCTCTTTACTAAGATGTCCAAATGGAGTGATCCCAATTTTAGGCATTAGATCTTGAAGTCTACTGCAAGTCCTCAAAATATGAGCGCAATCCGAGTTGGGAATCAAAAGTTATGGCGTTTTTACGGAAGTGTCGCAGAAGTTGCTGGAGCCTCTGGAGATCCACCGCACCCTGCGGTGGGTGTTGCCGCACCCGCGGTGACGACGCGCTGAAGACTTTTCTCGGCTTATTTCCAAGATTTTTTATCTGTTTTTTTTTTCTCTGAAACTTTGTTTCCAAGTTTGATATTATCTTTATTTCTGAATTAATTGGCCTAGTATTTAAGGTTATTTCTAAGACTTTGTTTAGAAGACCCTAGTTGCCACCTATCTTAGTTTTTCTCTCACAAACCCTATGGAGAACTAAACTTCCATTGTTGCACTTGACATTTTGAAGCCTTCAATTGATTGGTTGTGAGTTTTCTACTCTTGTTCGATTTCCTATCCAGTTGGATTAATTCTCTTGTGCTTGAATGTTTATTGGTTTATGTTGATTTATCTAGAGTAGCTACCTAGGTCTATTGATATCTTCCTAATTGCTAGGATTTGTGATTCCGGGTTCGGGTTGCATATCTAGTAGCAAACACGATTTACATAAGCGGGTTGCGAGTGTTCATCGTGAGAGAGAGTTAATTGCATGTTATAGTAACGGGTTGTTTCTATTGCATGTATCTTGTTGAATCCTTGGTTGAATGCTATTGCTTTATTTAGTCTTGAAGGTTTTCGGATTTGATTTGGTAATAAGTACTATTAGGGCTGGTAGAACTAATAGTTACCTAAGATCGGGATAAGGACAACTATAGGAAAGATAAGAACTTGAGACTAATAGAATTCAATGATCAACCATATCTCTTGTTGTGTGGATCTTTGTCAGGTGTAGCGCTTTTCCCAACCATATTCACAACCTTTACTTGCAAACTTGTTTAATTACTTGGTTCGAAAATCATACAACCCCCCCCCCCCCCCCCTAGTTCCTAGTTGGTGACTTGAGAAACACAAGAATAGATAACCTGATTCCCTTGGGTTCGACCCTGACTTGCTTGCTATACTCTTTAGTAGGTACTTTAGGATTTCTTTGATTAGGCATACGACTTTAGGCCTGTCAAATTTGGCGTCGTTGCCGGGGAATCAAAATTTCCGTTTTTGTGTTTTTGTTTGTTACCAACTTACGTGTGGACCTATCTTACGGTCCACACTCGTGCTACTGATTTATTTTTCTTTGTTACAGATATGGAGTTCTGGGGAGAGCCGCGATATGACCCATACTCCTACGCATATACTCTAGGGTGGAGAGATTACCCCAATTCGAGTTATGGGTACCAGCAATACCCTCCATATGGTCATGACTACCAGGAGTTCTACACAGAACCACAATCGTTCTACCAGCAGGTTACTCCACGGTAGTACAATCCGGCCTATGAGCATAGCCCGCCAGTGTCCAATCCAAGTTCCTCCATGTCAACTGAAGATATGCTCCAAGCTTTGACGAAACATATCACTACTCATGTTCAAGCTACGGGGTCGAGGATAAAGAATTTAGAGAATCAGATGAGCCAAATGGCTGAAGCCATCACAAGGATCGATGCAAAGATTTCGGGAAATCTACCATCTCAAACGGTAGTGAACCCACGAGCAAATGTTAGTGCTGTGATGCTTCGAAGTGGTAAGCAATTGCATGTCGCCCCTAGTGCTGAAGAGGATGACACGGAAAATGAGAGTTCTCAGTTGGGAAAACCGCACCCGCGGCAAGAAGACCGCACCCGCGGTGGGACTACAGGAGAGCAACTGAGCTCTCAGTCGAGATCACCGTAACCCGCGCCACTTTCGCCGCACCCAGCGGCCACACCACCGCACTCGCGGTGACGGAGCCCTCGAATTCCGAGACTTTTCTATCGGGATGACCGCACCCACGGTGGATTCTGACCACACCCGCGGTGGACCTTCTGGAGTTGTGAAAGAGCCCTACGTCGACACCTATGTTCGTCCGTACTTTCCCCCTCTCGGTCCTAAGAAGCCTCCTGCACCCTTCCCTGAGGTTCTGAAGGACACCCAAAAGGTTGTAATATCCCTCAATTTTTAATAAGGATATTTGGGTAATTTTCCCAACCTTCGTTCAAATTAATTATTTCGCTTTCAGTGGAGTTCGGATTTTCCGTAACATCCATGATCCCCGAAATAATTCCCTGAGTGGTATAAAATACATTCGATGTATTTTCGGGACTTAGAATATTTGTTTGGATACAAACATATAATTTCCGGGGTTTAAAACCCATACCAAATTCTCCCTATCAAAAGTTGCACGCCACCGCTCCATGCCTGCTGCGTGTCTTCTTTGCTGTCAATGGCTTGCTCCTCCACCAATTTCTGTCAAGACACCTTCAATAAGCTTGTTGGGGAAGATGTATATATGAGATCGATTGGAGGGCTTTAGGACAGGCACCCAACCGCGCTCTCTCCCTTCTTTCCCGACGAGCCGTGCCAAGCTGTTGTCGGAAGCCGCAGCTGCTGCGTTGTTCGTTGTTGCTATCGCCGCTTGATGTGTAGCTGCTGCCCTCCATCACCGTCGCTGCTCAATCCGGCGAGCCTCCTTCTCCGGCAAGCCGCAAGCAAGACCGCCGGTGACTCCAGTCGTGGGCTGCTGCGAAGGTTGCGCATCGTCGTCGTGGGAGCCACTGCTGCCCCTGCTGGTGTCGCCGTCCACCCCTGATGTGCTGCTCCGCCGCTGCCGCTTCTTCCCGGCGAAGGTGAGCCACCGGCGACGAGGCGGAGAGATCCTCCCCGGCGAAGACCGCACCGATCTGCTGCGTCGTTGTTACGTTAATGTCGCTGTTCGTGGCATGAGGAAGAAGGGGAATAGTGGTGATGGGCTCCACTCCCCTTGTTTAATTGTTGTTGGGCCGAGAGGCTCAAAACCCTTTCTGTCCAGATTTAACCCGAAATTATTCGAGCGGTATAATTTTGATTCCCTTTCATCCGTATTTTTCTTTAGGAAAATTTAATAAATATTTTTATGATTTATAATCATAAAAATTTATAAAATTTAATTCCTTGAGTTCGTCCAGACAAATTAATTGAGATTAATTAATATGTCATATGTTGGATCACGTGTGGACTCGTACTCTGCTAGGAATATTCTGAAGCTTAAGCCATATCCTTGGAAAGGATATTTTCGGTAGTCGTCTCATCCAGATTCATCGCCGAATCTATTCCAGGCAAGTGGCGGTTCGCTCTTGCTTATCATTCCATATTTCCATTAATTATCAATTGCTTAATTGTTAATTAATTTGGACTGATTATTGTTCATGTCTGGAAAAGGTTTTATAAACTGTTTTGGAAAATCATATAATAGGTTGTATATCTGCTAGAACGACGCTATTATTGATGATCGCCTTGCGGGCCTTTATGTGGATTTATCCTAAATTATTATTGTGCTATGACTATTAGTTAGCACGAGTATTTGTAGGAAAGCCTGGATTCTGAGAGGTCCATGCGCGTTTCTTTATAATTGTAAAGGGCGATTAAGACCCTGCGATAGTAAAAGTTTGGACTCTGAGAGGTTCATTCTTTTTAAGGGCGATCAAGACCCTATAGATATAGAGGCTTGGACTTTGCGAGGTTCATTCCTTCGATAGATATAGAGGCTTGGACTCTGCGAGGTTCATTCCTTCGATAGATATAGAGGCTTGGACTCTGCGATGTTCATTCCTTCGATAGATATAGAGGCTTGGACTCTGCGAGGTTCATTCCTTCGATAGATATAGAGGCTTGGACTCTGCAAGGTTCATTCCTTCGATAGATATAGAGGCTTGGACTCTGCGAGGTCCATTCCTTCGATATATGTCATGTGTGACAAGACATATATTTAAAAGCTTATAACAGGATGTGAGTGTGTTTTGAAACATAAATCAGATAAGTGCCCGAGCGCACATAATTAATAAACCTTCGGCGAGTAGTGCAGCTAGGAAAGCTCGTCTCGACTTGAATGTAGTACGTTCTCTTTCCAATCTGGATTCGCTGTAAGCGGTGAGGTTGGTCGTGAACTGAAGCATCTCAGTCAGCTTTTAAATCATTGTTGAGTGATTCTTTAAATGATCCAGACTTGTCATATTTCCTTAAGACTCAATCTCTTGGAGTCTCTTTCGGGTCGGTCTCTGTGGAGATTCAGTCTTCCAGAGTCGTCTCTTCTGCATATCTTTTGTTGTATTCCAGTAGGAGTGTGAAGGTTGACTATCGTACTCGGTTATTATTCGAGGGATGATGAGTTTAAACCTAGCACGACTACTTCGAACCACTCTCCTTTGTACCCTTGCATAGTCTTTCATTAGACTAACCAACCGTAATTATTCTCTTGCATGGTTGGCTGGTGTCATCCGTTCGATTTGGCACATCAGACGAGTTGAGGATCCATGAAGGCTAGATCGACTACGAACATGAACGGTGTTTGAAAATGTTTTAATCAGGTTACGATCTTTGGGCGTTGACTACTGAAGTCAATACTCTTGTAAATTATTTTAAGTCTTCCGTTGTATTGTAATAACTCTGTATTTTATCGCATTTGGAATTGTGTTGAAATTCCGCGACTATGTTTTAAATGAAAGTTATGGTAATTTTGTATAATAATTGTTCTTTATGAATTGTGTTTCAATGGTAAAGCCTGGGGTGGCTTCGGTGTGGAAACTGAGGTCACTGGCGGTAATACCTTTCCAAATGGGTTAAAATTTGGGGGTGTTACAGATTTGGTATCAGAGCCGAAAGTTTTTAAAACGGGTTTGGGATTTCATAAACCATTTACTCGTTTTAAATTGAGAAATATTTTTGAAGGCTCTGAATTTTCAAGATGAAAATTTTACCGTTCATAGTCGTGCCTTCTTCTTTAGTCTGATATGGAAACGAACTTCCATATTTAGAAAGACTAACTCTCTTCTTGTTGACCCATAAGATTATGAGTGCTTTCGTTTCGCTTCAGAGGGACTCGGAAGAAGCCGAAGTGGTTTCACCATCTTCAGTAAGGCTTGAAGTTCTAGTTCCCTCGTTTTGATTTAAGGTTGTAGAACCTAGTAACTCGGGTTGAGTTCATGAATGAAAGTTACCAAGTTGATCTATTCTAAGTGATTTTATTACATTGATATATGAGATAATTAAGGAATCACTCTTAGGAGTTTTGATGTCTAAAGTGTGATGTCATAGTCGTTGACATTCATTGTTGAGAAAACGAATACGGAGGATGAATGCTCGATGCAGTCGGGATTTGCATCCGTATGAGAATTCGTGGGTTGAACCTATGGTAGAGTTTGTTGAGCCGTTAAGGTAGGCCAACGAAATATTGTAATAACGAAGTTTAAATGGAAGCGAGTTCCAAGGGAACTCTAAGGAAAATCCCGAGGAAGATCCTAAGGAAGATCCTCAAGGAGAGGAAAATTCTAGGGGAGATCCCGAGGAAGATCCTCAGAAGAAGGAAGATTCGGAGGAAGATCCTCTAGAGGAGGAAGATCCTGCGGAAGATCCTTAGAAGGAGGAAGATCCAGAGGAAAACCCTGAGGAAGATCCTCGAGAGGGGGAAGATCCGAGGGAAGATCCGGAGGGAACTTTCGATGAGAACCCGGAGAAAGACTTCATAAGGCAAGGCTAGAAGAGTCTGATGCCTAAAGTGTTCATTTATGAGTATCTTTTAGGAAATAAGGATATTGGGAGAAGTTATGGAAAGATTTGTTTCTTCTTGAGACATCATATTCCTAGTGTTTGGAGGTATAGGTTATGTGGAGTTAATGAGATTAAGAGTTATATCTCGTTTGTGTACTTGAGATTTTTTTTGTTCCGCTAGAAGTATATAGAGGTGGACTAGTGCAAAGTCCGGAATGTCCAGTTGTGGAATCATGCTGTAGGCATTAGTGTGGATACAGTGTTGTGAAGGAATAAGTTGATTAAGGGAATAGTTCTATAAGAACTCGTTTCCCCTATTGCGATCTTGAGTAAAACTGTGAAATCCGGAGTTATGATGGTCGGGTTCATAAGTAAGTATGACCCATGTAAGACCAATGGTTAAAGCTTTTGGAAAAGCCAAGTGTACGAAATCATAGGTATCCTTTGAAGAGATCTATTTAAGATTCGTTTGTGGTAACATAAGGAAATGATGCAATTACGTCCTGGATGGATAGTAGATTGTGTGAGGAATATAAGGATTTTAAGTTAGAAATAAGTCATTTAAGACAGTACGAGTCGTTGGACTCGATAAGTGGAATTTCCAGAGGATGAAGAGTTATGACTCATGGGAATTGTCTAAGATTGACATCTTGTGAGTATGTCATCTATAAGGCTTATGGTATCACTCTCTGGGATGAGATAGGAGTAATATCTTATGTGATACGTTTCGAGAAACGTAAGAATAAGATATTGTGATTGTTCTTGAATCTTAAAGGAGATAAGTTAGAAATTGTTTAAAGAGATGTGTTAAACTATTCTTGTAAGGATGTTAAGTTCGAGATGGCGTAAGGTCAGTCTTACTTTGAGATAAATAATGGAATTGTATAAAGCACCATTAAGGGAATTAAGAAAGTTAAGGAATCTTGAAGGTTCAAGTTATAAAGTGATTAAAGGAATAAGTTAAGTCATTACCGAAAGGATCCCAAGTTGGAATTTGGTATAAGGGCCAAAAAACCGATAATAATGAGTAAGATAACTGTGGGAGATATCTTTAAGGAATTAAGGAAGTTATGATTTGAGGTTACTAAGATTTAATATCTGAATTATAAGAAGTTAATGTATAAACCTTGGGTTTGTCTATAAAGAGATTGAAGGAGAAATGTGTGTTCTCCTATTAAAGGTGCAGTAATATCGTAATAATGGTTGTGGAAGACCATTATTCTAAAGTAGACATGATCTTGTGGAGGTAGTAAGAGTTATTACCTGGTATGTTATATGGAGATAAGGTTGTATGATGATGTCATGATTAAGGGTATTAAGTTCAGATAATAAGTTTGATAGAGAAGCAGGTTCCTCATTAGTTTACTGCAAGTTTCGGGGTTGAAACTTTTCTTAAGGGGGTAGTAATGTAATATCCCTCAATTTTTAATAAGGATATTTGGGTAATTTTCCCAACCTTCGTTCAAATTAATTATTTCACTTTCAGTGGAGTTCGGATTTTCCGTAACATCCATGATCCCCGAAATAATTCCCTGAGTGGTATAAAATACATTCGATGTATTTTCGGGACTTAGAATATTTGTTTGGATACAAACTTATAATTTCCGGGGTTTAAAACCCATACCAAATTCTCCCTATCAAAAGTTGCACACCACCGCTCCATGCCTGCTGCGTGTCTTCTTTGCTGTCAATGGCTTGCTCCTCCACCAATTTCTGTCAGGACACCTTCAATAAGCTTGTTGGGGAAGATGTATATATGAGATCGATTGGAGGGCTTTAGGACAGGCACCCAACCGCGCTCTCTCCCTTCTTTCCCGACGAGCCGCGCCGAGCTGTTGTCGGAAGCCGCAGCTGCTGCGTTGTTCGTTGTTGCTATCGCCGCTTGATGTGTAGATCCTGCCCTCCATCACCGTCGCTGCTCAATCCGGCGAGCCTCCTTCTTCGGCGAGCCGCAAGCAAGACCGCCGGTGACTCCAGTCGTGGGCTGCTGCGAAGGTTGCGCATCGTCGTCGTGGGAGCCGCCGCTGCCCCTGCTGGTGTCGCCGTCCGCCCCTGATGTGCTGCTCCGCCGCTGCCGCTTCTTCCCGGCGAAGGTGAGCCACCGGCGAAGGTGAGCCACCGGCGACGAGGCGGAGAGATCCTCCCCGGCGAAGACCGCGCCGATCTGCTGCGTCGTTGTTACGTTGATGTCGCTGTTCGTGGCATGAGGAAGAAGGGGAATAGTGGTGGTGGGCTCCACTCCCCTTGTTTAATTGTTGTTGGGCCGATAGGCTCAAAACCCTTTTTGTCCAGATTTAACCCGAAATTATTCGAGCGGTATAATTTCGATTCCCTTTCATCCGTATTTTTCTTTAGGAAAATTTAATAAATATTTTTATGATTAATAATCATAAAAATTTATTAAATTTAATTCCTTGAGTTCGTCCAGACAAATTAATTGAGATTAATTAATATGTCATATACTGGATTACGTGTGGACTCGTACTCTGCTAGGAATATTCTGAAGCTTAAGCCATATCCTTGGAAAGGATATTTTCGGTAGTCGTCTCATCCAGATTCATCGCCGAATCTATTCCAGGCAAGTGGCGGTTCGCTCTTGCTTATCATTCCATATTTCCAATAATTATCAATTGCTTAATTGTTAATTAATTTGGACTGATTATTGTTCATGTCTGGAAAAGGTTTTATAAACTGTTTTGGAAAATCATATAATAGGTTGTATATCTGCTAGAACGACGCTATTATTGATGATCGCCTTGCGGGCCTTTATGTGGATTTATCCTAAATTATTATTGTGCTATGACTGTTAGTTAGCACGAGTATTTATAGGAAAGCCTGGATTCTGAGAGGTCCATGCGCGTTTCTTTATAATTGTAAAGGGCGATTAAGACCCTGCGATAGTAAAAGTTTGGACTCTGAGAGGTTCATTCTTTTTAAGGGCGATCAAGACCCTATAGATATAGAGGCTTGGACTCTGCGAGGTTCATTCCTTCGATAGATATAGAGGCTTGGACTCTGCGAGGTTCATTCCTTCGATAGATATAGAGGCTTGGACTCTGCGAGGTTCATTCCTTCGATAGATATAAAGGCTTGGACTCTGCGAGGTTCATTCCTTCGATAGATATAGAGGCTTGGACTCTGCGAGGTTCATTCCTTCGATAGATATAGAGGCTTGGACTCTGCGAGGTCCATTCCTTCGATATATGTCATGCGTGACAAGACATATATTTAAAAGCTTATAACAGGATGTGAGTGTGTTTTTAAACATAAATCAGATAAGTGTCCGAGCGCACATAATTAATAAACCTTCGGCGAGTAGTGCAGCTAAGTAAATAGTGCAGCTAGGAAAGCTCGTCTCGACTTGAATGTAGTACGTTCTCTTTCCAATCTGGATTCGCTGTAAGCGGTGAGGTTGGTCGTGAACTGAAGCATCTCAGTCAACTTTTAAATCGTTGTTGAGTGATTCTTTAAATGTTCCAGACTTGTCATATTTCCTTAAGACTCAATCTCTTGGAGTCTCTTTCGGGTCGGTCTCTGTGGAGATTCAGTCTTCCAGAGTCGTCTCTTCTGCATATCTTTTGTTGTATTCCAGTAGGAGTGTGAAGGTTGACTATCGTACTCGGTTATTATTCGAGGGATGATGAGTTTAAACCTAGCACGACTACTTCGAACCACTCTGCTTTGTACCCTTGCATAGTCTTTCATTAGACTAACCAACCGTAATTATTCCCTTGTATGGTTGGCTGGTGTCATCCGTTCGATTCGGCACATCAGACGAGTTGAGGATCCATGAAGGCTAGATCGACTACGAACATGAACGGTGTTTGAAAATGTTTTAATCAGGCTAAGATATTTGGGCGTTGACTACTGAAGTCAATACTCTTGTAAATTAATTTAAGTCTTCCGATGTATTGTAATAATTCTGTATTTTGTCGCATTTGGAATTGTGTTGAAATTTCGCGACTATGTTTTAAATGAAAGTTGTGGTAATTTTGTATCATAATTGTTCTTTATGAATTGTGTTTCAATGGTAAAGCCTGGGGTGGCTTCGGTGTGGAAACTGAGGTCACTGGCGGTAATACCTTTCCAAATGGGTTAAAATTTGGGGGTGTTATAAAGGTGGAGAACGACAAAGGTTTATTTGACACCTTCAGTAGCTGCAAGGCGAACGTTCCTTTGGTCACACTGGCAAACAACGTCCCTCGCTGCACAGAAGTTTTAAGGGCGCTGGGCAATATCAAAAAGAAACCAAAGGGGAAGTACAAGAAGGAGGCCTTGATTCAAGTGGCGGATTTCTACACGCTGGATACGGGGCTGGACAAACATGCAGCCCCTGAGATGTTGGGTAGGCCATTTCTGAAGATGGCAAGTGCATTCATGGGTATGACCAGCGGTCCAACCAGCAGTAAGTGCACAAGCATGGGGGAAAGGCTAAACATGGAGTATACAAAGAGACACCCTCCAGATGGGAACCCCGAGTGCTCAGTGGAGGTGAGTGAACCGGATTGAGATTGTCTGAGTCTCATGTCGAGCCAACGACAATAACTAAGGCGTTGTCCAGGAGGCAACCCGAGGTTTGTATTACTTTTCTTGTTTTTCTTTCTTTGTTTTTGCATTGCTTTTGGTGTGCTTTGTTTTTGTTTTTGTTTCCAACTAACCTGCAGGGAAGAGACCCATGCCTATTGAAGAAGGTGTTTACCACCAATGTAAGTCTTCTTTCCCTGCACTAAAAAAATCCCCGAAAAAACCTTAAACGGGGAGTAAAAAAAAAAGAGAATAATCGGAATGGAAAAAAAAAGTTGTACCAAAGGCAGTTGTCCAGAGTTCCCCATGGAGAGACGGTGCGCATCATGTTGTCAAAGGAGGAGACATTAGCCCTACACATTATTTGGCAACGATGATGGCCCTACAATTGACAGCTGAGGAGGAGGAACACTAGAGCCCCCATCACGATTACATCTGGGCTCCACCATGTGTTCGTTGAAGGCCGTGCAACCCCGACATCTTTGCAAAGCCACTACTCACCAAAGTGGTTTCCTCTTGGTTGCACGGTAGGAGAAAACTATGGAGTTGATGAAGACACCCGCACTACACTGGAGACCTGAGCGTTACTGAGTATACCGCCAGCAACAACAAAAGTGTCCAAGCAGCTCGGCAACGTTGTGAGTTATTTTTTTGCTTTTCCCTGTGCTTCTATTCTTTTTGTCTTTCATTACATTGAGGACAATGCAATGTTTAAGCATGTGGGAGAGTTCTATACTTGCTACGTTGTTGAGGAGAAAAATAAATAAAAAAATGAAAAAGCCAAAAATTTGAAAAAAGGCAAAAAAATTGAAATCCTGGGATAAGTCGAAAACCCGAAAGGGCGACTTAGGTAAGAAGTAGGTGGCTTGGACCAGCATTAGGCTGGGGTAATAATTGGTCAAGAGTGATGTGAGTATATGTGAGCCCATCTATTGAAAAATGAAATGAGTGGCTTGGTGAAAACCCGAAAGGGCGCCTTGGCAAAATGAGTGAAAAGAAGAAGAGTGATTATTAGGATTCCTCATTTTTCCTAGCATGGTGACATAAGAAGGGGAGTTATAAGGAGGTTTCGGGTAGGCACCATGGAGGAATAAGGTGATTAGATGGAGTTCGGTTTGGATTAGTCTTGCATTGCTTGTTTTGGTTGTATTGGAGCTTATTGTTGATGTGTTGTAACTACTAGTGTCATATTTTCTTGTGCTTCCTGAAGCCTTGAGGTTGAATTTGGAGGAGTAGGTTGACTTTAGCTTACTCGAGGACGAGCAAGGTTTAAGCATGGGGGAATTTGATATGCGATATATTGTATAGCACATCTAGTAGTTATTAGCATAATTTAGGTGATGTTTGGATATTATTTGATGGTAATTCTGTAATCCGGAAGAGAAGACTAGAAGTGAAGAAATCATGGGATTTACAGAGGTTTGAAGTGCATTGAAGAGTAGAAGGACAGTGTGTTGAATTCAATTGGTTCGTTCTCTTTACTCAGATGTCCAAATGGAGTGATTCCAATTCAAGGAGTTAGATCTTGAAGTCTACTGCAAGTCCTCAAAATATGAGCGCAATCCGAGTTGGGAATCAAACGTTATGGCGTTTTTACGGAAGTGTCGCAGAAGCTGCTGGAGCCTCTGGAGATCCACCGCACCCCGCGGTGGGTGTTGCCGCACCCGCGGTGACGACGCGCTGAAGACTCTTCTCGGCTTATTTCCGAGATCTTTTATTTGTTTTTATTTTATCTCTGAAACTTTGTTTCCAAGTTTGATATTTTCTTTTCTTTATTTCTGAATTATTTGCCCTAGTATTTAAGGTTATTTCTAAGACTTTGTTTAGAAGACCCTAGTTGCCACCTATCTTAGTTTTTCTCTCACAAACCCTATGGAGAACTAAACTTCCATTGTTACACTTGACATTTTGAAGCCTTCAATTGATTGGTTATGAGTTTTCTACTCTTGTTCGATTTCCTATC
The DNA here is from genome assembly GCA_027886185.1 of Rheum nobile. NCBI lineage: Eukaryota > Viridiplantae > Streptophyta > Magnoliopsida > Caryophyllales > Polygonaceae > Rheum > Rheum nobile. The sequence goes on from WOAB01000640.1 coordinate 685,290, forward strand.
TAGTTGGATTAATTCTCTTGTGCTTGAATGTTTATTGGTTTATGTTGATTTATCTAGAGTAGCTACCTAGGTCTATTGATATCTTCCTAATTGCTAGGATTTGTGATTCCGGGTTCGGGTTGCATATCTAGTAGCAAACACGATTTACATAAGCGGGTTGCGAGTGTTCATCGTGAGAGAGAGTTAATTGCATGTTATAGTAACGGGTTGTTTCTATTGCATGTATCTTGTTGAATCCTTGGTTGAATGATATTGCTTTATTGAGTCTTGAAGGTTTTCGGATTTGATTTGGTAATAAGTACTATTAGGGCTGGTAGAACTAATAGTTACCTAAGATCGGGATAAGGACAACTATAGGAAAGATAAGACTTGAGGCCTGTCAGCGCCGTTTGGGTTCGACCCTGACTTGCTTGCTATACTCTTTAGGCCTGTCAGCGCCGTTTGGGATCGGGATAAGGACAAGAATAGATAACCTGATTCCCTTGGGTTCGACCCTGACTTGCTTGCTATACTCTTTAGTAGGTACTTTAGGATTTCTTTGATTAGGCATACGACTTTAGGCCTGTCAGCGTCGTTTCTCATAGTAAAAATCGAACAGTTGGGCCCCGATCGCGGTTTTAAGGCCGCAATCGCGGTGTCTTCAGATTTTATTTTTATTTTTTTTGATTTTTTTATTTTTTCAGAGGAGTGGACTTACAGTGATGAAACCGCGGTCGCAGAAATATTTCTGCAGTCGCGGTTTCGCGTCTGTTGCTTTGTTGATTCTGTCTTCGAAACTTCAACCTACAGTTTAGTCTAAAAACGAAACAAAAATAATGATAACTTGAAAAGAAAAAGACATGAAAGGAATTACATACCTCGGGTTGCCTCCCGAGCAACGCCTTGGTTATTGTCGTGGCTCGACATAATGCCCTTCAAATCAACTTGGGTTGTCCACACTAACCCAACACTTGGGATCACAATCAGGAGGGTGTCTCTTTGCATCATTAATGTTGTATTCGACCCTCAACCCATCAAACTCCATGGTGAGTGAACCACTACTCACATCGATCTTTGTGTTCGCCGTTTTCTTAAACGGCCTACCCAACATCACAGGGGTTGCGTGCTTGTCTTGTCCCGTATCCATCACAAAGAAGTCAGCAGGGAAAATCAGCTTATCGACCTCTAGTAGAACATCCTGTACGACTCCTTTGGGATACACAGTAGACATATCCACCAATTGAATCACCATCCTTGTCTCATGCAATGGTCCAAGCCCCAAAGATTCATACAGCGAGAGAGGCAACACATTTATAGATGCACCCAAATCCAGCATGGCTTTATCGAACGTGGTGTCACCTATCTTGCAAGGAATGCTAAACATGCCAGGGTCGCTGCATTTCTTGGGCAACCTCTTTTGCAGCATAGCAGATACATTTTCATTCACCTAGACCTTCTTCTTCGTTGTCTCGCGTTGCTTCCTCTTGATCTTGCACAATTCATTTAAAAATTTTACATAGCGAGGGATGCTCTTAATCAATGTGATCAACGGAATGTTTACCTCGCAATTACTGAAGGTTTCAAAGATCTCATTGTCGTTCTCCGGCCTTCTAGTATCCTTCAGCGCCTCAGGGAATGGCGCGGGTGGCTTCAGCGAGCCGAGCGGGGGAAAATATGAACGAACGTAGTCGTCTTGGACGTCAACAGGGAAACCGCGGTCGCGATTTGGGACCCGCGGTCGCGGTTCTGCTTCTAGAGATTATGGGCCATCAGTGGACAAACCGCGGTCGCGGTTTTCAATCCGTGGTCGCGGTTTTTTGTCTGGAATTTCTGGCATCTCTGGGGGAAATCCGCGGTCGCGGAAAATTTTCTGCGGTCGCGGGTCTTGATGTTGTTCCTCCGAATTTTTGTCTTTTTGCAGAAAGTTGTCTGGCACCAAACCGCAGTCGCGGCTTCTCCTCTGCAGCCTCCGTCATTTCTGTTAGGAAACGGAACTCTGGAACTTCGGTTCCCCTGAGAGGTCCTTTCCTCAGTTTCTCTACTTTTGAAGATGACAAATATTATGATACTAATGTTTTATCTCAAAGATGTGCTTTAAGGAACCACAGGACAAATGCCGAAAGCATGAAAGCCAAATAGGACAAGAGAACCAAGGAACAAGACAAAGGAAGGAACCCAGGTGTGCCCAGAAACGCAGCATGCGAGATTGCGATTTCCGAGAAATCTGGCAACACCAACCTCGGACAAAAGTAAGTCGAAAGCAACTTGAGAGAAGCTTCCAAAAGCCTGCCACCATCCAAGAGCAAGACTCCAAGATGCCTAGAACGATGAACCTCGGACAAAGGCACTGAAAGCGACAGCTCATAGAGATGTCACTGTCCAGAAGACAGTTCCCAAGTGCCCAGATTGTTGAACCTCGGAAGAAGGAAGCTGGAGAACGACTTGGCTGAAGAGGTTGACTAACCTAGAAGGATTCTGAGCTGCCTAGGTTGTTTGTACATGCCAAGAACAACGTGGACCAAGGAGAACCACACATCCTAGGGCAAGCTCAATCTGTGGGAACCCAGAGAAGATTAAGCTATGAAGAATCCTCTATAAAAGGAAGACTAACTCAAGGGTTATCTTCAAGCACAAAAACAAGACTCATACACATTAGCAAATATACAATGTGAACCTTCAAACAAGATCATCAAAGCAAACCGAGATCAAGAGGAACCAGTCAAGGAATAAAAGAGCTGAGTGCTAAGTTCCTGTGACTGTAAGTGATAGTTCCTAGGTGCGAAGGTCTGTTTCTTGGATTGATTATTGATTGTGTTAAGTTATCTAGGATTGCCTAACTGTGTGTAAGGTAAAGACATTGTGTGTTTGTTCCTAGGATAAGTTGTAACCAAAGAAGATAAGAAATCAAGAAGTAGACCTTGAAATCCTTTCGAAAGAAAGGTAGTGGTTTTTATCCTGGATTGCTAGTTGGCAATCAAAGGTTTCCACTATAAGGAACTTGTCATTTGTTTGATTGTTTATTTCCGCTGCGAAGGGAACTTAGAATCGATATTCTGAGTTCCTTAAGTTATTATCTAACAATCACAATCCTACAATTTCCTTCAATTACATTCCACTCCTTAGCGTCATCGCACTGACATTCTGCACTGGATTCAATTATGTCTGTGATGGGAGTTTACGCGCATCCCTAGCCTCTAGTTTGCTCATAGCTAGAGAGATTTGTCCAACCTGCTTCTCCAAGTTCTGAATACTGGACTTGGTCTCATGCTGATATTGTATCATGTTGTTCTGCATGGTGGACACCGTCTAAGTAATACCGGTCATGCACTGCGCAAGAGACTTGATTTGATCGTCAACAGACATAGATGAACTGGAACTTTGGCCTTGAGGTCTAGGCTCGTATTGCGGTCTGAACTATTGTTATTGACCTCCAGGATGTTGAAATTATTGTTGGCCTGGTGGAAACTGTTGTGGCCTCGGGTGGAATTCCTGGTCATCACGGCCTTGAGGAGGATTCTGCTGGTTCCCGTACCCAATGTTCTAAAAGTCGCTAGACGGGAGCTGGGCGGTGAGGGGGGGCCTAGCGCCTAGGCGACTAGGCAGAGGCCTAGGCGGGGCCTAGGTGGACTAAAAATTAATGCATGATCCATGTGATTATTTGATTATGTTCTCCCAAATCAATTAATCTTTATAAAACTATGTTGGGATGAGATTTGATGTTATATTATGGGCCTTACTCTACAAAGCCTAACCCAAAATCATGTTATATGCATCTGTCATCTTCTAAGATGTTGCTGCTTCCACAACATTTGTGGATTCTTCTTGCCTAGGCGGATTTAGGCGGGTCATATGCGGAGGGTGACCGTCTAGCGTCTAGTCGGGGCCTAGGCGGCCCTAGGCGGGGATTTTTAGAACATTGCATGTACCTCAAATTTGGGTGATCTCTCCACCCTGGATTATAGGTGTTGGAGTACGGGTCATATCTCGGTCTAGGAGGTTCGAAATCTCCCATGGCCTTTACTTCAGTTGTGGGCTCCTGCAGCGTTGGACACGCATTTGTGGGGTGCATCGTGTCATAGCATATTCCGCAGGACTTGACTTGTTGTGTTCCACCTTTCATCATGAAACGCCTCATCATCTCCTTCATCTCAACCATCTCAGAAAGTAGTGAGGATGATGGCTGAGAGTCTGTGGCCTTAACTGCTTGAGAGCTTGCTCTCTTGCTAAACTGTCTTGAGCCCTTAGATAGCTCAAAGAATATCTCGAATGCTGTAGTCGGCGTCTTGTTCAGAATATTACCACCACAGGCTGCGTTCACCATTCTTCGCTCATCATCAAGAAGTCCACCATATAGATATAGAATGAGGTCTTGGTCAGAATAACCATGGTATGGACAGCTTGATATCAACCTCTTGAACCTCTCATAATACTCATACAACATCTCATTAGCATGTTGTTCGATGTTGCTAATGTTCCTCTTCAAGCTATTGAGCTTCGTTGCAAGGAAGTATTTCTCCAGAAAGGTTTTCTTCATTTTCGCCCATGTATCTATGCTTCCTGGGGCCAAATAATAGAACCAATCATTGGCCGTATCCTTTAGAGAGAAAGGAAAGGCTCTCAGCTTGATCTGGTCCTCATTAATGTTCATTGGCTTCATGTTGTTATAGACAACATGAAATTCAGAGAGATACTTGTTGGGGTCTTCTCCATTCATCCCATGGAAGTGGGGTAACAAATGAATCAACCCAGATTTGAGCTCAAAATTCACACCGTCAGCCAACTCCAGAAACTGCACAGCAAGCGGCTGCTATTCTAGATTCGGCGCAGTCAACTGTCTCAAAGTCTGTTCCTCAGCCATCTCGAGTTGCGTACTGGCTGCTCTACGGTTCCTGGAAAGTATCCTCTCAATTTCTGTATCAATATCTAAGATTGGAGAGTTAGTAGCATGGGTGTGGACCATAAGATAGGTCCACACAATAGTTGGCACACAAACAAACAAACAAACAGGAAAAATTGAAACTTTTGCCTCCCCGGCAACGGCGCCAAATTTGATGAGCGGTTTGTCGTAGACACCTATCAAATAACCTCAAAAACCTAACTGACGTAGTAGGGTAAATAAGGATCGATCCCACAGGGAGGTAAGCAATATTCCTATATGCAAAAGTTGTATGCCAATAGTAACAAAAAGGGGGGATTTAGGTTTGTATCAAGTAACAATGTAAATCAATGCAAAAGATGTAATCAATGGGTGAGAAGCAACTTAGCCAGACAAATATCCACACTTCAGTTTGATTGGTTGATCCTAGATTATCTCCAATTCCTACCAATGAATATTCCTATTCCGATCTTATGTATATAGACAGGTCAACCAGCCCTGAAAATACTTACCATTAAACAATCAAGAAACCATCAAGATTCAATCTAACGGTAGCAGTAAGCATATGAATTAAGCAGGATACATGCAATACTTAACAACTAGTCAGTACTCGACATGTATTCAATTATCTTCACAATAAACATTCACAACCAGTTCCTGTAAATTGTGGTTGCTACACAAGATAATGGATTTCAACCAGAAATATCCAAACCCTAGCAATAGACAATCACTAATATCAACTAGATGATCAAACTAGTCAAATCAGCAAGAATCAATGGGATGAAGCACAAAGAGAATCAATATAATCAAAGGAAAGGAAATAGAGTTATAATCTCACAACCAAATACAAACGAAGGCGTTAATCGTCGGACTAAGCAATGGTTGCTTAGTTCTTCATAGTCTTCAAAGCATAAAACTCTAAGGGAAAATAATGAACGATAAAGTGATGTTGAAAAAAGGCTGCTGACAAAGAGAGGTAAAAATAACCTAGCAAAACCTAATTTCCCTAAGATAAGAAATAAAATCTTCCTAAAATATATTAAACAAAATAAAAGAGAATAAAAATAAAAGAAATAAAATAACACGGATCTCGGACGAAATCCCGAACGCGCTCCGCGAATGAACAGTACCCGCGACCGCCGTACTTTTCCCGCAACCGTGGTTTTGTCGAGTTTTGCTCCGCTACTTCCTTCTTCAATCCGCGCACGTGGTTTCTTCTCTGTTGTCTCCAGCGGCTTCTTGGTAAACCGCGACCACGGCACTGTTCACCGCGACCGCGGTTTTGGCTTCTGTTGCGACTTTTACTTCTCGCTTGTGGTCTTCGCTTGGTGGCTTCGCCTTCATCTCCAATGTCTTCACAATATGCACTAAAATCCATCATATCACTACTTCTTCTCTAAAACTCCATTCTCCAAAATTGTGTTCTAAACCCACGCAAATGGTACCTAAATCCTAGTAACAACTCCTAGTTATGCACTACAAAGTAGAGCGGATCAAGGTGTTTGACCATTTCCGAGAGGTTTTCGAAAGTTTGATCGTGTCTTGACCGTTTCTAGGCGTTTCCCGCCGCTTCCGGCAGCTTCCCCGCTTCCGACACTTAAACCTCTCCCTCTCAGAGGTTTCCGTGCTTCCCAGACCCTCATAGTAAGGTGACTACTGAGGACAATTACAGGACAAAGTACTAGGACACTTATAAAGGACTAATTATTGGTATCAACACTCAACATGATGCAAACTTTTATTGAATGAAATTGAAAGCAAGGAAAATTTGGGAAATTACTAGGACATGGTCTAATGACTCATCCAATGGAGTTCTTACATACCAATTAAAGTACATTACCAATTTAGATGGGCTCATATCAGTTTGTCTGACTATCAATTTATTCGGTCTCTCAAATTTCCAGGTGCATCATAAAATTCAAATTAAAAATAAGAGCTCACTTTGCAAAACCTACTAAACAATTATATACTTGCTGGAACTATGCAAAAGTAAGGTAAAATTATGCATTAGAACTGAACGACTGAACCCTTTCATTTCAAGTATATCCAAAGTAAGTCTTATTGTCAAATTGAACTGCAAATTAACTTCCATGATCGGGAAGAGACGTTACATACCACTATATCGTGCCAGAGAGTCTAAGTACTTGGATGTTTCACCATGAAATCTTCAACACTATCAATGTTTGGATAATCCTCGGCTTGAGTTCACGTTGGAAAGAAATATTTCTTAACATTCCTACCTATTCAGAACAAAATAAATTAGATACACATAAGAAGAAGTTAAAGGGAGTTCATTGGAACAATGTCATTCTCTTTGGTTTTGATGATAATAAATACCATTAAGTCTCATAGTTTACTTGTTCTTATGAGTTTCGAGATGATTAAACGAAGTTGGGAACTGTGGAGACCAAGAGAAGCAAAACATAGGATCAAGGAACAAAGAGTCAACAACAAGGGAACGGAGGCGCTGAGTAAAACAAAGGAAAAGAAACGTGCGTCATCTGTGAAGAAAAGCAAAGGGAAGAACGCATAAGAACGACGCATTAGCAAAGAGAAAACAGGCTAGGAACTTCACGAGAAGATTAGCTAAATATAAAAGGAAGATATTCAACAAGTCTTGAGATGCAATGTTGAAGATTTAGATAAAAGTTAGTTATGTCTTATTTATGGAAACAATATCTTTTGAACAAATGTATAAAGTGACTTGTATTTATGGTAATAGGACTAGATGGAAAAGAAATCTTTGACTGGGCATGTGTTGGCCGAGTTAAAAATAGAAGTTGAGATATTTCCCTAGAGCTATATATATTGAGTCTAGCTATAGTTTGATAAAGCATTTCAGAGCTTACACAGAGGAAGTGGAAGAGAAGAAGATCAAGATGTGAACTTTATGAGTATTGTGATGTAGGGTTGACTTTTAATTAGGTTGTTAGGTTGCAATCCCTTGCTTTGAAGTCTAGGTGATCTAAGAACTGTGTGTTACTAGATTTTATATCTTTACTTGCTAGATTGTTTATTACCAGATTAATAACATAAGTAGACGTTTGAAATCCTACTATGTTAGAGGTTGAGGTTTTTCTTGATCAACTTGTTGGTTGATTGGGTTTCCTCTATAAGAAATTGCGTCGTTACTTTTAATTGTTACTTACTGTTAGGAAATGGAACTCAGGAACCTCAGTTCCCATGAGAGTTCATTTCCTCAGTTTCTCTACTTTTGAAAATGACAAATACTTTGATACTAATGTTTTATCTCAAAGATGTATTTAAAGGAACCACAGGACAGTTGTTGAAACCATGGAAGCCAAACAAGATAAAGAAACCAAACAAGCAAGCCAAAGGAACCCAGAAGTGCCCAGAAATGCAACACGTGACTTTGCTCTTCCCGATGAAGCTGGGAACACAGAACCTCAGACAAAAGATGGTGAAAGCGACTTGAGCAAAGCTTCTAAAAGTCTGTCACCATCCAAAGGAAAGCTCCAAGATGTCTAGAATGCTGAACCTCGGACAAAGGTTGCTAAAAGTGACGTGACACAAGGCTGTCACCATCCAGAGGATAGTTCCAAAGTGTCTAGGTTGCTGAACCTCGGACAAAAGGAGTTGGACAACGACATGACAGACTTGTCTGAAGCAGTTGACCAACCAATGTGGATTCTGAGTTGCCTAGGTTGTTGGTACATGTCTAAGTCAGCTTGAATCAAGGATTACCACACAACCTAGGTCAAGCTTGCTCTGTGGGAACCAAGAGAAGATCCAACCTCGAGGATCCACTATATAAGGAAGTATAGCTTCGCTGTTATCTTCAAGCACTACAACAAGAATCACACTTCATAGCAAACATCATAGTGTGAGCTCTCAAACAGATCGTCAACCAAAACCAAGATCAAGAGGAACCAGTCAAGGAATCTGAGAGTTGTGTGCTACTGTAAGTGAGTTAGTTCCTTAGTGCTTAGGACTGCTTCTTGGATTAATTATACTTTCTGTTAAGTTTATCTAGGATTGTCTAACTGTGTGTAAGACAAAGAAACTGTGTGTCTGTTCCTAGAGTAATCTGTAACCGAAGTGATAAGAAATCAAGAAGTAGATCTTGAAATCCTTTCGAAAGAAAGGTAGTGGTTTTTATCCTAGATTGCTAGTTGGCAATCGAAGGTTTCCACTATAAGGAACTTGTTCATTTATATTTGATTGTTTATTTCCGCTATGAAGGGAACTGTAATCTGTATTTTCAGTTCCCTTGTTCTTAATCTAACAATCACGATCCTATAATTGATATTAGAGCAGGAAAATCTCTAGATCTTTGTTTAAGTTTGCAGATCTAAGATGTCTCAGTCAAGCAAGTTTGAGCTCGGAATCTCCACCAACAAACCACATCTCCGAAAGAAGGGAGAAGAAACATGGTGGGCCAAGTGCATGGAAAGCCACATAAAGACCAATGACTACCAATTCTGGAGGATAGTCGAGAATGGAGATGGCCATGTCGATCTCAACCAAAAGGAAGAAGATTGGAAACCTGAGCACTATGTCATCATAGAAAAGAACGCCAAGGCTAGACAGTTCATTCTCAATGGACTGGATAAAGAAGATATGGACAAAGTGAAAGGGAATCAAGACGGCGAAAGAAATATGGCAAGCACTCAAGGACATGCATGAAGGAAGTGAGGAACTAAAGCAAAGCCGGAAGTTTGCTTTAGAAGGAGAATACCACACATTCAAAATGATGGAAACTGAAACCATCTCTGAGTACTACTCTCGCTTCAATAGGGTTAGGAAACGGAACTCTGGAACTTCGGTTCCCCTGAGAGTTCCTTTCCTTAGTTTCTCTACTTTTGAAGATGACAAATATTTTGATACTAATGTTTTATCTCAAAGATGTGCTTTAAGGAACCACAGGACACATACCGAAAGCATGGAAGCCAAACAAAACAAGAGAACCAAGCAGCAAGCCAAAGGAAGGAACCCAGGTGTGCCCAGAAATGCAACATGTGATGTTGCGCTTCCCGAGAAATCTGGGAACACCAACCTCGGACAAGAGAAAGTTGAAAACGACTTGTGCGAAGCTTCCAAAGTCTGCCATTGTCCAGAGCAAAACAACAAGACGCCTAGAACACATACCCTCGGACAGAGAAAGGTGAAAGCGACTTTTCATGGAACCCGTCGCTATCCAGAAGACAGTTCCAAAGTGCCCAGGTTGTCGAACCTCGGAAGAAGGAAGTTGGAGAACGACTTGGCTGAAACAGTTGACCAACTAAGAAGGATTCTGAGCTGCCTAGGTTGTTGGTATGTGTCAAAGACAGCGTGGATCAAGGATCACCACACATCCTAGGGCAAGCTCGATCTGTGGGAACCAAGAGAAGATCAAGCTGCGAAGAATCCACTATAAAAGGAAGACTAACTCAAAGGTTATCTTCAAGCACTGAAATACGAATCACACACAATAGCAAACATCAAAGTGTGAATCTTCAAACAAGCTCATCAAAGCAAACCGAGATCAAGAGGAACCAGTCAAGGAATCGAAGAGCTAAGTGCTAAGTTCCTGTGACTGTAAGTGAGATAGTTCCTAGGTGCTAAGGTCTGTTTCTTGGATTGATTATTGATTGTGTTAAGTTATCTAGGATTACCTAACTATGTGTAAGGTCAAGAAACTGTGTGTTTGTTCCTAAGATAAGTTGTAACCAAAAGAGATAAGAAATCAAGAAGTAGACCTTGAAATCCTTTCAAAAGAAAGGTAGTGGTTTGTATCCTGGATTGCTAGTTGGCAATCAAAGGTTTCCACTATAAGGAACTTGCTCATTTGTGCTTGATTGTTTAAATTCCGCTGCGAAGGGAACTGATAATTGCTACTCTTAGTTCCTTAGTTATTTGTCTAACAATCTCGATCTTACAATTGGTATCAGAGCAGGAAAAGCTCTAGATCTCTGTTAAGTTTGTAGATCATGTCTCAACCAAGCAAGTTTGAGCTCGGAATCTCCACCAACAAGCCACATCTCTGAAAGAAATGAGAAGAAACATGGTGGGAAAAGTACATGGAAAGCCACATCAAGACCAACGACTACCAATGCTGGAGGATAGTCGAAAATGGAGATGGCTATGTCGATCTTACCATGAAGGAAGAAGACTGGAAACCAGAACACTATGTCATCATGGAAAAGAATGCCAAGGCCAGGCAGTTCATCCTCAATGGACTAGGCAGAGAGGACATGGACAAGGTTATAGGCATCAAGACGGCAAAGGAGATGTGGAAGGCACTCAAGGATATGCATGAAGGAAGTGACGAACTAAAGCAAAGCAGAAAGTTTGCTTTGGAAGGAGAATACCACACCTTCAAAATGATGGAAACTGAGACCATCTCAGAGTATTACTCCCGCTTCAACAGACTGGTTGGAAAGCTAACAGCGGCGGGAGTCGACCTTGATGAAGTTTCCAAGTCCCTGGTGGTCATCAATGGACTCAACTCCAAATTCACCCTTCTCAAGGGAATCATGAAGAACACTTCAGGCATCCAATCTCTTCCCTTGACTCAAGTCATAGGGAAACTGGAGGTTGAAGAAGGAGAGCATACCAAAGCCAATACCGACAAAAAACTGGAGAAAAGAATTGCTCTCAAGATCTCCAAAGCCTTCTCAAGGCTTGAGATGGAGCAAGAGAATTCAGACCTAGAAGAAGAGGAGGACGAACTGACAGCCCTCTTCACGAAGAATATCAAAAAGTTCTTTGTGAAGGAAAGGTTCCAAAAGGGCAATTCCTCCCACAATGGACCAAGAAGAGATATCAAGGAAGTCTCCTGTTACGAGTGCAAAGAAAATGGGCACTACGCTAAGAACTGTCCTAACAAGGAAGACTCTTGTAGGATCGTGATTGTTAGATAAAAATTTAATGAACTCAGAATATCAATTCTCAGTTCCTTTCGCAGCGGAAATAAACAATCAAACAAATGACCAGTTCCTTATAGTGGAAACCTTTGATTGCCAACTTGCAATCCAGGATAAAAACCACTACCTTTCTTTCGAAAGGATTTCAAAGTCTACTTCTTGATTTCTTATCTCTTTTGGTTACAGCTTATCCTAGGAACGAACACACAGTTCCTTTGCCTTACACACAGTTAGACAATCCTAGATAACTTAACACAATCAATAATCAATCCAAGAAACAGACTTTTGCACCTAGGAACTATCACTTACAGTCACAGAAACTTAGCACTCAACTCTTCTTCCTTGACTGGTTCCTCTTGATCTCGGTTTGCTTTGATGATCTTGTTTAGAGGTTCACACTAGATATTTGCTAATGAGTGTGAGTCGTGTTTTTGTGCTCGAAGATAACCCTTGAGTTAGTCTTCCTTTTATAGAGGATTCTTCGCAGCTTAAACTTCTCTGGGTTCCCACAGATTGAGCTTGCCCTAGGATGAGTGGTTCTCCTTGGTCCACGTTGTTCTTGGCATGTGCAAACAACCTAGGCAGCTCAGAATCCTTCTAGGTTAGTCAACCTCTTCAGCCAAGTCGTTCTCCAGCTTCCTTCTTCCGAGGTTCAACAATCTGGGCACTTGGGAACTATCTTCTGGACAGCGACAGGTTCCATGTCCTGTCGCTTTCACCTTTTCTGTCCGAGGTTCAGCGTCTCTAGGTTTCTTGTTGTTTTGCTCTTGGACAGTGGCAGGCTTTTGGAAGCTTCGGACAAGTCGTTTTCAACAACTTTTGTCCGAGGTTGTGTGTCCCCAGATTTCTCGGGAATCACAAAGTCGCATGCTGTGTTCTGGGCACACCTGGGTTCCTCTGGTTTCCTTCATCTGTCTTGTTCCTTTGGTTCCCTTGTCCTGTTTGGCTTTCTTGCCTTCGATATATTCTTGTGGTTCCTTAAAACACATCTTTGAGATAAAACATTAGTATCATAATATTTGTCATCGTCAAAAGTAGAGAAACTGAGGAAATGAACTCTCAGGGGAACCTAAATTCCAGAGTTCCATTTCCTAACAATTTCCCCCTTTTTGATGATGACAAATACAAGGAACCTGGCAACATAATAGGACTTTGAATTTCATGAGACAGGTTGAGATTAAGGGAGTTACAAAATTACAAATTAATGATAGAGTATTCAATGGTTGCAAATTCCCCCTAAGCAAGTGAACGAGTTTATTTCAAATTCCCTCTTAGAAGTAGAACTAGTTTAGAGTTCCTATTAGTTCAGTAGTCTCCAAAGTTCAAGGTTCCTATCATTTTCTTCCCCCTTTTGACATCATCGAAAAGATTAAGTACGAGTTAATAACATGATATCCAAGAGAATATACAATTGCATCAAAACTTTTAATAGAAGCATAATGGAAACTGAAGGCAAAGGCAAATTAATCATAGAAACGAAGCCAAAATATAATCATTAAAGCTTAAACTGATCATTGTTTAAGGACGGGTACGACACATTACAACCAACATAAGCCAACAACAACAAACTGCAAAGACAACAACAAAAGCAATCATTAGGAAAGACGATAAATGGATAGAAGAGGGGAGTAGGATCCTAAAGGAAACTACTAGCACGATGTGGTGTTTTAGCACTGGGAACCAGAACAAGCGTTCCTATGGCAGAGCAGCGGCCTCCTCTTCAGCATCTTTGTCGACAGTTCCTACATTTTGGCCCGTGGCCTGATGAGCACTGATTGCACCTTGCCAATCCTTCTGAAGAACGTCTACCAGAGCCACAACAGCAGAACTTATACGCCCCAACTCTCTTACTTGATCATGGAGGGCGACCGGGATAGCAGTCGAGCCCACCATGATAGCCTTTTCAATACGATCCAGAGCAGTAAGGATCGCAGAGGAGTCTGGAGAGGGGTTGAGATGTGGCTGGGAACTAGAAGGGGCCTTGGAACTGGCCTTTTCCTTAGGCAGTTGAGCTTGAGCTTCAGAAGGGGGGTCTTGTTGTTCCTTTGTCTTCAACTTCCGAACTGTGGCCAAGGTAAGACACTTGCTGTAGACTGTCTCAAGCAGATCAACCGGGTACTGATGAAGGTTGGAGAGAATGTTTTTGATGATATGAGGGAAGGGTAAAGCATGGGAGTCATGGGATGAGCAGAACTGCATGTGGGCTAAGACAATGCGAGGGAGATCCAATTGAACACCAGAGAGCACCTTGTCCATGTAGATGGCATCTGTGATGAGAACATTGTTCCGATGCTCATGTCTGGGAACCAGATTTCGGGTGATCCAGAAGTGTAACAGCTTGTTTGCGATGGAGAGATCCTTTGTCTCCAAAGATGAGGGGGAGGCGCCATCATAGATTTTCTTGACCACTGCTCCCTTGGATTTGTAGCATTTTCCTTTGGGCCATCCCTTCTTTTGAGGCAGAATGCCAAACCCAGACCTTGACTCGATCCCTAGAGCAGACGCAATAAGGTTGGCGGATAGAGGATAGCTGGTTCCCTTCCATATAAGAATGGCGTCGTTACAGGGAGAGTTCTCCTTCGCAGGCACAAACTCCATAGACTGGTAAAACAAGCGGACAACCTCATCAGAAGCAGAGAAAGGTTCAAATAGCATCTCGTCCCATCCTTGAAACTGCAGCAGAGAATGGAACTCATCCAGGGCTTCTCCAAACATTTCCTCATCTTCTTCTTCCAGTTCTTGGGTCCAGAACTCTTTGCCGATTATGAGAGGCTTAAGGATCTTCCTCTTAGAGAAGAAGGAGGAGACCTGACCCAGGGAGGAGGAGGCAGAGAGGGTGGTGATTTTGGCTCTTTTTGAGGATTTGGTTTCATAGGGAACTATGGCTTGGGAACTCCTCTTTCTCTGTTGCATTCTAGTGGCGACAGAGGGACCAGGGTTAGAAGTGGTTTTGGATTTGAGGCTTACTGGTGAGGGCTCAGGGCTGAGGAGCTCTTGGAGAGACTTGTCAGGCGAAGAGTCATGAGAGCCACCTTCGGAGGCGGATTTGGTGGCCGATTCAGAGGCCAGAGTGATGGCCATGGCTTTCTCCTCAGCTTGTTCCTTTGGTGGCTCCTCAAGTTTCTCTTCGGGTTGCTCCACTGGTTTCTCCACAGGATTCTCCACTGCTTTCTCTTTAGGTTGGGATTTTTGAGAGGAGGTGGCAGAAATGGGCTTAGAAGATGAAGTTGCCTTCTTTTCTCGAAAGGCTCTGAGAATGGCAGCCTCTTCCTCATTCAGGATAACATTAGGGTTTTGGTTCGCCATTTTTGAGGATTTAAGGATTTCTGTGTTTGAGAGAGGGAGAAGTAGAAGATCAGAGAAATGGCGAGTTGTGGGATTAGCTTGGATGAACAGGGCAGCTCTTTAAAGGCGGTGAGGGCTGAAGAGACCGTTGAAGCAAATCTGGCCGTTGAGAGGATTGGGGAGAATCTGGAGCATTGAAGGCTAATTGCAGCTTTTTGGAACGGATTAAAGCAATTCAAAACTTGCCCATTCAGAGAAGAGGGAGTCTGCCAACTGATAAGACCGGTTTGAGCTTCTGAGATTTGCCATAAATGACTTCTGGGAGGTGCCAATCTAGCCGTTGGAGAAGCGTTGCATTCTGGTTCCTTTCTGGCGATATATTCAGCATGCTAGAGGGATGTATGGGAACCTTTGATGTGGGTGAAAATAATGGAACCAAACATACGTTCCCATACAAGGAATCAGGGTAGGCTATTTATCGCATTGCACAATAATTCTCAGAGAGGGTTTTAGAGATGGATCATAGAGAATTAACTTGAGCAATGAGGCAAGGGTGGGTCTTAGTACACAATCATCATTTCGGCTTGTATCGTTGGGAAAGAAATATGATCAGATTGTGACTTTTGGGCCATGAAGAAAACTTGAACAATGAGGAATTAAAAGAATAATGAGGACCAAAAGGAAACGAGCCACAAGAATTTATCTAAGCCTTTTTAAGAAACCATTATGACAAAAGGGTTTGTAGAAAAAGATATAACACAAGGACATCAAGACTCAACAAGTTAAATATCTTAAACTAGTCAATCAGGGGAACTGGAAAGAATTATTTGAACTAAGGTTACTACTGAGTAATAGGAATCATTCCTAGTTCCAATCTAAGGTTCTCGAAAGGAACTCTATTCAATGCCTTGGTAAATATATCTGCAACCTGATCTTCAGTTCTACAAAATTTCATAATGATGTTTCCCTTCTCAACATGATCTCTAAGAAAATGATGTCTTATGTCAATATGATTGGTCCTAGTATGATGCACAAGATTCTTAGAGATGTTTATGGCACTAGTGTTATCACAAATAATAGTGAGAGGGCCATAAGACATACCAAAATCCGCGAGTTGTTGCTTTAGCCAGAGAAGTTGGGAACAGCAGGAGGCAGCCGCAATGTACTCGGATTCTGTGGTGGAGAGGGAGACTCAAACTTGTTTCTTTGATCCCCATGACACAAGGCAAGGGCCTAGGAACTGTGCCATTCCAGAAGTGCTCTTCCTATCCACCAAGTATCCAGCATAATCAGCACCAGTGAAACCCATCAGCTCAAAGGGACATTCTTTGGGGTACCAAATGCAGAGATCGTCAGTTCCCTTGAGATATCGAAGTATTCTCTTCACAGCAGCCAAGTGGGTTTCTCTTGGACAAGATTGGAACCTCTATAGAGCTTCTCTTCCACTAGAGGACTCGAATTGTCCTTATCCAGATGGGCAATGGTGGATATGGGAGTGGAGAGAGGCTTGCATGAATCCATTTTGAACTTCTTCAGTTGTTCCCTGACATACTTTTGTTGATGGATTTGAATACCATCTTCCTTTTGAGTGATTTGTAATCTGAGGAAGAATGTGAGTTCCCCAATTAAACTCATTTCAAATTCACTGCTCATCAGATCTTTGAACTTGTCTACAAGGGACAGGTTAGTGGAACCAAAAATAATATCATCAACATAGATTTGAACCACTAATATGGTACCTTCTTCTTCTAGGATGAAGAGAGTTTTATCAATGACTCTACGCCTGTAGCCATTTGAGAGTAGGAACTGGGCAAGACGATCATACCACGCTCTGGGAGCTTGCTTGAGGCCATAGAGTGCCTTGTCTAGAAAGTAGACATGATCTGGATGATCGTCGTCTTCGAAACCAGGAGGTTGTTTGACATAGACTTCTTCTTGAAGAATTCCATTGAGGAAGGCTGTCTTTACATCCATTTGGAACAACTTGAATCCTTTGTGTGAAGCGAAGGCAATCAACAATCTTATTGCCTCAATCCTTGCCACTGGAGCATAGGTTTCATCATAGTCGATGCCTTCTTGTTGATTGTATCCTTGAGCAACAAGTCTTGCTTTGTTCCTTATCACAGCTCCTGTATCATCCAGCTTGTTTCTGAAGACCCATCTAGTTCCTATGATGTGTTTATCCTTGGAACGGGGAACTAGATGTCATACTTTGTTCCTTTCAAACTGATGAAGCTCTTCTTGCATAGCTTGGATCCAGTCCGCATCCTTCAGTGCCTCACCTATGTTCTTTGGTTCCACAATAGACAGAAAGGCATTAAAAGCAAAGAAGGTTAGATGTTCATACCTGACTGGAGGTTTTACGACTCTTCTTTCTCTATTGGGAGCCAGAGCATTTGATGTGGAGACATTCTGAGTTGAGCATTCAGCTTCCTTGTTAGGATCACCTTCTCCATTGAAGATCATGTGGGAAGATGAATCATTGAAGTCTCCACAGATGTTGTCGTCATGCTCATGGTTCCCAGAAATGGATTGTTGTTCATTATCCATGGGAACTGGTGGGGGAGCCATTGGAGGATTCCGATCAGCAGGACAGGAACTGGGAAGAGTGACATTTTCATCTGGATCTTCTTAAGATGACTTGGGAAATGGATCTTCAAAGGAACTGGTGGTATTCTGCATAATCTTTCCAAGTGATTTTTCATTAAAAATAACATGAATACTTTCTTCTACCTTTTTAGTCCTTTTGTTGAAGACCTTATATGCCTTACTGCCTGAGGCATAACCAATGAAGATTCCTTCATCACTTCTTGGGTCGAACTTGCCAAGATTGTCCTTCCCATTGTTGTGCACAAAGCATTTGCATCCGAACACCCTCAGATGTGAAATGTTGGGAACTCTTCCTCTTAGGAGTTCATAGGGTGTCTTCTCTGTGAATGGGCGAAGCATGGCTCTATTGATGATGTAGCACGCTGTGTTGATCGCCTTAGCCCAAAATGATTGGGAGAGTCCACTTGAGATCAGCATAGTTCGAGCCATGTCCTCCAAGGTCCTGTTTTTCCTTTCTACTACTCCATTCTGTTGAGGAGTGTATGGTGCAGAGAAGTTGTGATCGATGCCATGCTCACTGCAAAAGGTTAGGAATTCTCCATTTTCGAATTCGGTGCCATGGTCAGACCGAATAGCATTTAGTGAACAATCAAGAGATTTTTCTAACAAGGAAACCAGATCTTTAAATCGGTCAATAACTTCACTTTTAGATTTAATGAAAATGGTCCAAGTAAAATGAGAGAAGTCATCGACGATAACAAAGATATACATGTTTCCTCCTAGGCTTTGAACTCTCATGGGTCCACAAAGATCCATGTGGATGAGTTCAAGAGGCCTTGAGGTGCTTACCATGTTTTTGGACTTGAAGGAACTACGAGTCTGTTTCCCTTTTACACAGTCAGAGCACAGTTCCTTAGATGTGCCACTTAGCTTTGGCAGCCCTCTGACTAGCTCCTTTGAGTGTAGCTTTTGAATCAGCTTGGTGCTAGCATGACCGAGGCGTTGATGCCACAAATCAGCTTGGTCATTCACAGTTGAGAGACAAAGTTTCTCCTTGGGAACAAAGGATGGATCAATTATGTAGACATTGTTGAATCTTTTCCCTTTTAGGATGATTTGTCCCGAGGAGTCAAGGACTGAACATTCGTTTGATCTGAATCTAACTTCATTGTCTCCTTGATCACACAGCTGTGATACACTTATTAGGTCAAAACCAAGATTATCAACAAGGTGAACTTTGTTTACCTGAATGTGATCGTTGAGTTTCACAGTTCCTATTCCACAGATTTTCCCTTTGCTTTTGTCTCCAAAGGATATGTTCCCTCCTTGGAGAGGTTGAAGAGAGGTCATTTGATTTCTTCTTCCCGTCATACGGCATGAGCAACCACTGTCAATGTACCATAGTTGGGGTTGCCTCTCTTCTTTCTGCACACAAGGGAACTAAGATTTCTGAACCCAGCGAAGCTTGGCTTTACTGGGGGATTAGCATTGCGAGTCTGTGAATAATCAGGGGACTGGGTCCTTTCATGGTAATAAGCACTTTTCTCCTTTTCAAATATTTATTTTCTTAGCACAATCAGTGTTGTAATGACCATTCTTACCACAGTAGGTACACAAACGATTGTAAACAACATGACCATATTTTCCTTTTCCTGGCCTAAAAGGTTTTTCAGTTTTCCTTTTGTTGAAATCAACATTGTTTCTAACCTTACTATGGGCCATGTCAACATATCTTTTGTGGGCAAAGGAATTGGTGAACCATTGGTTTTCAGGAACCATCTTTTATTTTCCCTTTGGTTCCTTCTTAGGACTTTGAGAGCCTTCATTGAGACGTTTGGCAACCTCAGCCTTGTTCTCAAGGACCATGATCTTCTCTGATAGGAATAGATTCCTATAGCGAGAAGTGGCAAGAGCAATACTGAGATTTTCATTCATCTCAACAAGTTCTCGCCTAGCCTTTTCTTCTTCAGCATCATTGTTCCCTTTATTATTGACATATCCTATTCCATGGCGTTGTCTCACAAAAACAGTTTGATTTATCATTTTTTCATTAATGGAATTAGTGAGAATGTCTAACCTATCAATTATGGATTGAAGCATGTCATTTCCAGGTGGGTTAGCATGCAAGGGAACTTTGATAGAATCTATGCTAGTTTCATCACAAGATTTGCAAGTTTTAAGGTGACTAGCATGCACTTTCCTAATATCAATGAGTTTGGAGTGTGTTTCAGCTAGGTCTTTCTCAGTTTCATCAAGTTTCTTACTCCAAACAGAATTCTCAACAGTCAAGCAAGCAATTTCATCTTCACAATCATCTAGTTTCTGTTGAAGGAAACTGGTTTCCTTTCTTAGTTTCTTTATGATCTTAAGAAGTTGTTTCTTATCACAATCAACTAGGGATTTTAAGAGATCGTCAGAAGTTACCTCAAGGTCTTCTGAGTCGCTTGAGTCTCCTTTTGCCATGAGACATCTTTCTCCAGAGAAGCCACTGAGATCTAATTCCTCATCTGAGTCTTCTCCCCATGAGGCTACGAGAGCCTTCTTTCTCTGGGGTCTTTCTTCTTGCTTTGAATCTTCCTTGTTGGGACAATTCTTAGCGTAGTGTCCCTTTTCCTTATACTCGTAACAAGAGACTTCCTTGAGATCTCTTCTGGGTCCATTGTGGGAGGAACTGTCCTTTTGGAATCTTCCATTCATAAAGAATTTTTTGATGTTCTTTGTGAAGAGGGCCGTAAGTTCGTCCTCCTCTTCTTCTAAGTCTGAGTTCTCTTCCTCCATCTCGAGCCTAGAGAAGGCTTTGGAGATCTTGAGGGCAATTCCTTTCTCCAGTTTCTTGTCGGTATTGGCTTTGGTGTGCTCTCCTTCTTCAACTTCCAGTTTCCCTATGACTTGGGTCAAGGGAAGGGATTGGATGCCTGGAGTGTTCTTCATGATTCCCTTGAGAAGGGTGAACTTGGAGTTGAGTCCATTGATGACCACCAGGGACTTGGAAACTTCATCCAGATCAACTCCCGCCGCTGTCAACTTTCCAATTAATCTGTTGAAGCAGGAGTAGTACTCTGAGATGGTCTCAGTTTCCGTCATTTTGAAGGTGTGGTATTCTCCTTCCAAAGCAAACTTTCTGCTTTGCTTTAGTTCCTCACTTCCTTCATGCATCTCCTTGAGAGCTTTCCACATCTCCTTTGTTGTCTTGATGCATATGACCTTGTCCATGTCTTCTCTGTCCAATCCATTGAGGATGAACTGCCTGGCCTTGGCATTCTTCTCCATGATGACATAGTGTTCTGGTTTCCAATCTTCTTCCTTCATGGTAAGATCGACATAGCCATCTCCATTTTCGACTATCCTCCAGCATTGGTAGTCGTTGGTCTTGATGTGGCTTTCCATGCACTTTTCCCACCATGTTACTTCTCCTTTCTTTCGGAGATGTGGCTTGTTGGTAGAGATTTCGTGCTCAAACTTGCTTGGTTGAGACATCATCTCCAAACTTAACAAAGATCTAGAGCTTTTCCTGCTCTGATACCAATTGTAGGATCGTGATTGTTAGATAAAAATTTAAGGAACTCAGAATATCAATTCTCAGTTCCTTTCGCAGCATAAATAAACAATCAAATAAATGACCAGTTCCTTATAGTGGAAACCTTTGATTGCCAACTCGCAATCCAGGATAAAAACCACTACCTTTCTTTTGAAAGGATTTCAAAGTCTACTTCTTGATTTCTTATCTCTTTTGGTTATAGCTTATCCTAGGAACGAACACACGGTTCCTTTGCCTTACACACAGTTAGACAACCCTAGATAACTTAACACAATCAATAATCAATCCAAGAAACATACTTTCGCACCTAGGAACTATCACTTACAGTCATAGGAACTTAGCACTCAGCTCTTCTTCCTTGACTGGTTCCTCTTGATCTCGGTTTGCTTTGATGATCTTGTTTGGAGGTTCACACTAGATATTTGCTAATGAGTGTGAGTCGTGTTTTTGTGCTCGAAGATAACCCTTGAGTTAGTCTTCCTTTTATAGAGGATTCTTCGCAGCTTAAACTTCTCTGGGTTCCCACAGATTGAGTTTGCCCTAGGATGAGTGGTTCTCCTTGGTCCACGTTGTTCTTGGCATGTGCAAACAACCTAGGCAGCTCAGAATCCTTCTAGGTTAGTCAACCTCTTCAGCCAAGTCGTTCTCCAGCTTCCTTCTTCCGAGGTTCAACAATCTGGGCACTTGGGAACTGTCTTCTGGACAGCGACAGGTTCCATGTCCTGTCCCTTTCACCTTTTCTGTCTGAGGTTCAGCGTCTCTAGGTTTCTTGTTGTTTTGCTCTTGGACAGTGGCAGGCTTTTGGAAGCTTCGGACAAGTCGTTTTCAACAACTTTTGTCCGAGGTTGTGTGTCCCCAGATTTCTCGGGAATCACAAAGTCGCATGCTGCGTTCTGGGCACACCTGGGTTCCTCTGGTTTCCTTCATCTGTCTTGTTCCTTTGGTTCCATTGTCCTGTTTGGCTTTCTTGCCTTCGATATATTCATGTGGTTCCTTAAAACACATCTTTGAGATAAAACATTAGTATCATAATATTTGTCATCGTCAAAAGTAGAGAAACTGAGGAAAGGAACTCTCAGGGGAACCTAAATTCCAGAGTTCCGTTTCCTAACAACTCCAAAGAAGATGAAAGACCTTAGAGAAAGAAGGCTCTCGTGGCCTCATGGGGAGAAGACTCAGATAAGGAAATGGATCTGAGCGGTTTCTCTGGAGGAAGATGTCTCATGGCAAAAGGAGACTCAAGCGACTCAGAAGACCTTGAGGTAACTTCTGATGACTTTCTAAAGACCCTAGTCGATTGTGATAAGAAACAGCTTCTTAAGATCATAAAGAAACTAGGAAAAGAAACCAGTTCCCTTCAACAAAAACTTGATGATTGTGAAGATGAAATTGCTTGCTTGACTGTTGAGAACTCTGTGTGGAGTAAGAAACTTGATGAAACTGAGAAAGACCTAGTTGAAACTCACTCCAAACTCATTGATATTAGAAATGTGCATGCTAGTCACCTTAAAATCTGCAAATCTTGTGATAAAACCAGAGTAGACTCTGTTAAGGTTCCTATGCATGATAACCTACCTCAAAATGATATTCTTCAAACCGTAATTGATAGGTTAGACACTCTCACTGACTCTATAAATAAAAAAACAATAAATCAAACTGTCTTTGTGAGACAACGTCATGGAATTGGGTATGTTGACAACAAGGCCAATAATGATGCTGAAGATGAAAAGGCTAGACGAGAACTTGTTGAAATGAATGAGAACCTCAATACTGCTCTTGCCACTTCTCGAGACAGGAATCAGTTCCTATTAGAGAAGATCATGGTTCTTGAGAACAAGGCTGAGGTTGCCAAGCGTTTCAATGAAAGTTCTCAAAGTCCGAAGAGGGAACCTAAAGGAAAAGAAAAGGCATTCCCTGAAAACAAGTGGTTCACTAATTCTTTTGCTCATAAAAAGTATGTGGATATGGCTCATGGTAAGGTTAGAAACAATGTTGATTCCAACAAAAGAAAAACTAAGAAACCCTTTAGACCTGGAAAGGGAAAATATGGGCATGTTACTTACAATCGCTTATGCTATTACTATGGAAAAAATGGTCATTACAACACTGATTGTCCTAAGAAATGGAAATTTGAAAATGAGAAAAATGCCTATTACCATGAAAGGAGCCAGTTCCCTGGTCATTCATAGACTCGGAATGCTAATCCCCCCAGTAAAGCCAAGCTTCGCTGGGTTCAAAAGTCTTAGTTCCCCTGTGTGCAGAAAGAAGAGAGGCAACCTCGACTATGGTACATTGACAGTGGTTGCTCATGCCATATGACCGGAAGAAGAAATCAAATGACCTCTCTTGAACCCATCCAAGGAGGAAACATTTCCTTTGGAGACAAAAGCAAAGGGAAAATTTATGGAATAGGAACCGTAAATCTCAATGACCACACTAAGGTAAATAAAGTTCACCTTGTTGATAACCTTGGTTTTGATCTAATTAGTGTGTCACAGCTGTGCGATCAAGGAGACAATGAAGTTAGATTCAAGTCAAGTGAATGCACTGTCCTAGACTCCTTGGGACAAATCATCTTAAAAGGCAAAAGATTCAACAATGTGTATGTTGTTGACCCATCATTTGTTCCCAAGGAGAAACTCTGCCTCTCAACAGTGAATGATCAAACGGAGCTGTGGCATCAACGTATTGGTCACGCCAGCACCAAACTGATCCACAAGCTACACTCAAAGGAACTAGTTCGAGGCCTTCCAAAGATAAGTGGCACATCTTCGAGACCATGCTCAGACTGCATAAAAGGGAAACAAGCAAGGAGTTCCTTCAAATCCAAGAATATGGTAAGCTCCTCTAGGCCCCTTGAACTCATCCACATGGACCTTTGTGGACCTATGAGAACTCAAAGCCTAGCAGGAAACAGGTATATATGTGTCCTTGTCGATGACTTCTCTCGCTTCACCTGGACTATCTTCATAAAATCTAAGAGTGAAGTCATTAATCGCTTTAAAGATCTGGTTCCTTTGTTAGAAAAATCTCTCGATTGCTCACTCAATTCTATTCGGTCTGACCATGGTACCGAATTCGAAAATGGAGAATTTCTAACCTTTTGTAGTGAGCATGGTATTGATCACAACTTCTCTGCACCATACACTCCTCAACAGAATGGAGTAGTAGAAAGAAATAACAGAACTTTAGAAGACATGGCTCGAACTATGCTAATCTCAAGTGGACTCCCTCAATCATTCTGGGCTGAGGCAATCAACACAGCTTGCTACATCATCAATCGAGCCATGCTTTGCCCAATCACAGAGAAAACACCCTATGAACTCCTAAGAGGAAGAGTTCCCAACATCTCACATCTGAGGGTGTTCGAATGCCAGTGCTTTGTGAACAACAATGGGAAGGACAACCTTGGCAAGTTCGATCCAAGGAGTGATGAAGGGATCTTTATTGGATATGCCTCCGGAAGCAAGGCATACAAAGTCTTTAACAAAATGACCAAAAAGGTAGAAGAAAGTGTTCATGTTATTTTCAATGAGAAATCACTTGGTAGAATTGTGCAGAACACTACCACTCCCTTCGAAGACCCATTTCCCAAGTCATCTCAAGAAGATCTAGATGAAGATATCACTCCACCCAGCTCCTATCATGCTGCACAGAATCCCCCACTAGTTCCTCCACCAATTCCCATGGATAATCAACAACAATCCATTTCTGGGAACCATGAACATGAAGACAACATCTGTGGAGACATCAACGATTCATCCTCTCACATGATCTTCAATGAAGAAGGTGTTCCCAACTAGGAAGCTGAAGCTGAATGCTCAACCCAAAATGTCTCCACGTCAAATGCTCTAGCTCCCAACAGAGAAAGAAGAACCATCAAGCCTCCAGTCAAGTTCGAACATCTAACCTTCTTTGCCTTAAATGCCTTCTTATCTGTTATGGAACCAAAGAACATAGGTGAAGCACTGAAGGATGTAGACTGGATCCAAGCCATGCAAGAAGAACTTCATCAGTTTGAAAGGAACAAAGTATGGCATCTAGTTCCCCGCCCCAAGGATAAGCACATCATAGGAACTAGATGGGTTTTCAGAAACAAACTAGATGATACAGGAGCTGTGATAAGGAACAAAGCAAGACTCGTTGCTCAAGGATACAATCAACAAGAAGGCATCGACTATGATGAAACCTATGCTCCAGTGGCAAGGATTGAAGCAATAAGGTTGTTCATTGCTTTCGCATCACACAAAGGGTTCAAGCTATTCCAAATGGATGTAAAGACTGCCTTCCTCAACGAAATTCTTCAAGAGGAAGTCTATGTCAAGCAACCACCTGGTTTTGAAGACGACGATCATCCAGACCATGTCTACTTTCTAGACAAAACACTATATGGCCTCAAGCAAGCTCTCAGAGCTTGGTATGATCGTCTTGTCCAGTTCTTACTCTCAAATGGATACAGGCGTGGAGTTATTGACAAGACTCTCTTCATCCTAGAAGAAGAAGGTAACATCTTAGTGGTTCAAATTTATGTCGATGATATCATTTTTTGTTCCACTAACCTGTCCCTTGTAGATAAGTTCAAAGACTTGATGAGCATTGAATTTGAAATGAGCCTCATTGGGGAACTCACCTTCTTCCTCGGATTGCAAATCACTCAAAAGAAGGATGGCATACAAATTCACCAACAGAAGTATGTCAGGGAACTACTGAAGAAGTTCAAAATGGATTCATGCAAGCCCCTCTCCACTCCCATATCCATCATCGCTCATTTGGACAAGGACCACTCAAGCCCTCTAGTGGAAGAGAAACTCTATAGAGGTATGATAGGCTCACTCATGTATATAACCGCTAGTCGCCCAGACATTGTTTTTGCCGTTGGCTTGTGTGCTAGGTTCCAATCTTGTCCAAGAGAAACCCACTTGGCTACTGTGAAAAGAATCCTCCGATATCTCAAGGGAACTGATTCACTCTGCATTTGGTACCCCAAAGAATGTCCCTTTGAGTTGATGGGTTTCACCGATGCGGACTACGCTGGATACCTGGTGAATAGAAAGAGCACCTCTGGAATGGCACAGTTCCTAGGCCCTTGCCTTGTGTCATGGGGCTCAAAGAAACAAGTTTCAGTCTCTCTCTCCACCACAGAATCCGAGTACATCGCTGATGCCTCCTGTTGTTCCCAACTCCTCTGGCTAAAGCAACAACTCGCGGATTTCGGTATGTCTTATGGTCCTCTCACTATTCTTTGTGATAACACCAGTGCTATAAACATTTCCAAGAATCCTGTGAATCATACTAGGACCAAGCATATAGACATAAGACATCATTTTATTAGAGATCATGTTGAGAAGGGAAACATCATTATGAAATTTTATAGAACTGAAGATCAGGTTGCAGATATATTCACCAAAGCCTTGAATAGAGTTCCCTTCGAGAACCTTAGATTGGAACTGGGAATGATTCCTATAACCTAGTAGTGACCTTAGTTTAATGGCTCATTTCCAGTTCCCTTGATTGACTAGTTTAAGATCTTTCACTTGTTGAGTCTTGATATCCATGTATTATAATTTTTTGCTACAAACCCTCTTTTCCATAATGGTTTCTTAAAAAGGCTTAGATGAATTTTTTTTTCTAGTTCGTATCTTTTGGTCTTCATTATTCTTTCAACTCTGTCTTTGTTCAAGTTTCTTTGTTGGCCCAAAAGTCACAATCTGGTCATATTCTAACCCAACAATATAAGCCGAAATGATGATTGTGTTCTATGACCCTCCTTGCCTCATTGCTCAATTTAATTCCCTATGATCCATCTCTTAACCTTCTCTGGGAATTATTGAGTAATGCGATAAATGTCCTCCCCGATTCCTTATATGGGAATGTACTTTCCGATTCCTTGCTTTTAACTCACATCAATGTTCCCATACATCCCTCTAGCATACTGAATATATCACCAGAAAGGAACCAGGATGAAATGCTCTTCCAACGGCTAGCTCGGCACCTCCCAAGACGATATTTATGGAAAATCTACAGAAAACAGTCACGTCTCGTCAGTACAGAGCCTCCCTCTCTGAATGGGTAAATTTTTGAATTGCTTTTGACCGTTCGGAAAAGATGCAACCGCCTTCAATGCCCCAGATCTTCCCTGATCTCCTCAACGGCCAGATTTCTCCCAACGGTCCCTTTAGCCCTCAATCCGTTTCAAAAGGTCTCCTGTTGATCCAAGCTATTCCCACACTTGTCATTTCCATCTTTCTTGATACTTTATCTCTCTCTTTCTCAAACACACAAACCTAGCTCCTCAAAATGGCTGACAAGAACCCTAACCCTAACTTGATCCTAGACGAAGAAGAAGTTGCCCTTCTCAATGTAATATCCCTCATTTTATAAGGATATTTTGGAAGTTTTCCAACTCCCGTATTACTAGTCGGATTAATTTTAAAGGAGTTTCGGACATTCTGTAAATTGTTTGAACTCTGTAATATTTTTCTGAGTAATATAAAATACAGTTGAAGTATTTTCAGGGTTAAATTGTCGATCGTGTACAAATATATTTAACCCGGGGTTAAGAAATTAACCCAAAAGTGATCGGATGAGAAGGAAGCAAAACTGGGCTTTACCGCACCCAGCGGCCATGACCACCGCACCCGCGGCGAGGGCCAAAAGCTGAGGCGGCTTCGTCTTCGCGATAAGCTTCAGCTGCAACTCGTCGGAGTGTCAGGTCTGAGCAGCCCAAGTGGCACCTTGACCTGTCCCCTTGTCTCCTTGCTTGTTCCCTTTGAGGAAGCTCGTTTTGAGACTATAAAAGGGATCGAAATCAGAGGATGTGAAGCTTCATCTCCTTCCTCTGTTTTTCCTCTGTTTCACCATTTCCAGCTTGTTCCAAGCTCTCATCGGAGTGTTCCTTGAGTTCAGAAGGGTACCTCTAGTGGTAATTGTAGGTCTAAGGTGTTGGGAGATCGAACCATAATCAAATCGAAAGCAAACGAAGCGATTTGGTGAGTTTCTCCATTGATGCACTGTCGCGAGAGCTCGCCACTGTCTGTCCACCGCACCCCGCGGCAAGCTTCCACCGCACCCGCGGCGAGCCTTGTCCGAGTGTGTGTTCGTGGGTGCTTGGCTTTGGGCGAGGCTCGATTCCTTTGATTCTTTTCCTATTCTTTTAGATTCAATTATGAGGATATTGAATCTAACTTTGGGTCTCGTTATGGGTCATTTCTTAGGGATTTATTATCCAAGATCTGCCCCAGTTTCAGATCCAGGAACTCGACGTTTCTAAGCTTTGTTCAAGCTCTCGTCAGATCTAAGGCAAGTGGCGGTTCGCTCTTGCTCATCATTCCATACTTCCATTAATTATCAATTGTTTATTGTTAATTAATTTGGGATGATTTCTTGTTATGTTGGGAACAGTTTTGTTAAAATGATAAAATGATTAAAAGATGATATTAATAGGTTATATTTTTGCTAGAATCAACGCTA
The DNA here is from genome assembly GCA_027886185.1 of Rheum nobile. Classification (NCBI taxonomy): domain Eukaryota; kingdom Viridiplantae; phylum Streptophyta; class Magnoliopsida; order Caryophyllales; family Polygonaceae; genus Rheum; species Rheum nobile. The sequence goes on from WOAB01000640.1 coordinate 713,854, forward strand.
TTATATATATGTGATTAGTATATGATATTATACTAGGTTGTATATCTGCTAGAACGACGCTAGTATAGATATATGTTTATGATGTGGGCCATGTTGGCTTTGATGTGGACTATTATTGTGCTGAACTGTTAGTTAGCACGAGTATTCGTAGAAACGCTTTGACCTTGTGAGGTCCATTCGTTTCTTTATAACTGGCAAATAACATGGCGATCAAGACCCTATGCCAAACTTCTGGTCATGACCAACCGTGATGTGGATTTAGGTTTGGACCCTGTGAGGGCCATTCCTTCGATATATGTCCCTCATGACGAAACATATATCTAAAAGCTTATAACGTGATGTGGTTTTGGAATTTAATCAGATAAGTGCCTTTGTCGCATATAATTAATATACCTTGGGCGAGTAGTGCAGCTAGGCGCTAGTGCAGCTAGGAAAGCTCGTCTTAACTTTTAGTCGCTCGAATGCGATACTGTGATTCTGTGATTTTGTGTAATTAAATTAATGTTCCCCAACATTTGTCATGTTTCCTATAAGACTCATTTCATTTGGAGTCTTCTTTTGGGATTGATTGCTGTGAGACTCGGTCTCCAGAATCTTCTCTTGTTCATGCCTTTTCATGTATTCCAGTAGGAGTATGATGGTTGACTATCATCATCGGTTATTATTCAAGAAGCGATGAGTCTAACCTAATACGACTGCTTCGAACCACTCTGCTTTATTCCCTTGCATAGTGTTGGAATGGAACTCTTTGGAACGTCAGTTCCTATGGAGTTCCCTTCCTCTGTTTCTCTTGTTTTGACGATGACAAACACTTGAACTTAACTGGCTATTCTAGTGTTTATTCTACAGCTAAAAAGATAAGGGAACCAAGTCCAAAGTGAGCGAAGATCATGATCAAGGGAACTGGATGGGAACCGCATCTGTGTAACTACCGTCGTTATCCACAGAATCTTTGTGAAGATTTGTTTCCAGATTTAACGCGCCCAGCTGAAGTCCTTAGGCGGCAAGATACACATAGATTATCTTTATATGATTGTGTATATTGTAATTCGGTTAAGAGAATATTTCTTATCTTATCTTAGGTAAGAGATGATATACTGAATCATGGATTTATGGGATATGTTTGTTCAAAGAATATCTCTACCGAGATCTTTCCTTGACAAACATATTGTATAAATACATGACGCTGTTAGTAGGAAAAGGTTATGCATTTCCACGAGATTTAGAGTGCATCAGAAAGAAGAAGAAGAAGAAGAAGAAGAAGAAGAAGAAGAAGAAGAAGAAGAAGAAGAAGAAGAAGAAGAAGAAGAAGAAGAAGAAGAAGAAGAAGAAGAAGAAGAAGAAGAAGAAGAAGAAGAAGAAGAAGAAGAAGAAGAAGAAGAAGAAGAAGAAGAAGAAGAAGAAGAAGAAGAAGAAGAAGAAGAAGAAGAAGAAGAAGAAGAAGAACTAGGTTTAGTCTGAGTGTGTTAGACTGAAACGTGTGAGTTCGGAAGTTGTAATCGCATATTAATATACAAGTAGACTGTTTCAAATCCTCGAAAGAGGGGTGGTTTTTATCCTAGATAACTAGTTGGTTATCAAAGGTTTCCACCTTAAGTGATTGTTCTTGATAACTTGCTTAATTGTTATTCCGCTGCCCATAGGAACTGAACACATTAGTATCTCGGTTCCCTTGATACTAACACACAGATCCTACAATTGGTATCAGAGCTAGCGCTCTAGATTGTGTCTTTACTAAGCAGGTTTTTAAGATGTCTCGCAACAACGAACCTGAGCTCGGTGTCTCCATCAACAAGCCATACATTCTTAAGAATGGACAAATCAACTGGTGGACTCAACAACTTACTGGATTCATGCAAACCAACGACATGCAATGCTGGTATGTCTTGGAGAATGGGAACTACCCTAAGCCAGTTGATACAAAGGATCCCACCAAGCTTATGCCTATCCTTGAATGGACTCAAGAGCATTTCGGTCAACAAGAAAAGAATGCAAAGGCACGTCAATATATCCTCAATGCCTTGACTAAGACTGATCAAGACAAAGTCATTGGCATCGACAATGCCAAAGAGATGCTGAAAGCTCTGAGGGAATTCAACCTGGGAAGTGAAGACCTTCAGAATAGCAGGAAATTTGATCTACAAGGAGAATATCACAGATTCAAAATGCTTGAGACTGAAAATGTCTCATCTTATCACTCTCGTTTTAAGATTCTATGCAATGAACTCACAACTTGTGGTGCAGCACCTGAAGAGTGGTCAAAATCCATGGTGATTATCAACGGACTTAACTCCAAGTTCGAAATGACACAAAGCATCATGCTTCAAACTCCTTCCATCAGAGTTCTCCATGTTCAGGAACTCATTGGTCAACTCCAGCGACAAGAAGACAAGGCTAAGGGAACTGAGCAAGTGAAAACTGATCAAAGCATTGCCCTGATGCTGACCAAAGTCATGGAAAGGCTGAAGACCGATGAACACTCTGACGAAGAAAATGATGATGAGATCACAGCTCTTCTAACTCGCACTGTTAGGAACTTTCAGAAGGGGAAGTTCCCGAGGAAAGACTTCAAGAGGGAACACAAGGAATTCAGATGCTATCAATGCAACCAGGTTGGCATCTTGCTAAGAATTGCCCAAACAAGAAGGAGGATGCTGAACCTCAACAGAAAAAGGCGTTGGTTGCTACATCCACTTGGGGTGACAATGATGAAGAATCTGAAGGGGAACCAGACGACTTATCCTCTGGACAGTGCCTGATCGCTGAAACATCCTCTGTAAGGGAACTCAACTTCAATTCCCTTGATCTATGTCTCATGGCAACTGCTGACTCAGACCCCATCAAACCTGAGGTATCTTCTGTTGAACTCACTGAAACTCTCTCTAAGTATGATAAAAAGCACTTGATTAAACTGATTATCAAACTTAGCGATGAAAACAACTCCTTGCAAGAAAAGATTACTGAAAATGAAGAAGAAATTTCTTGCTTAACTGAGGAAATTGTTGTTTGGTGTAAGAAAGTTGAGGATGCTTCTAAATCTAGCAATACTTCGCATGCTGTCTGTCCTACTTGTGATTTGCATGATAAACTGAATCTTGGCGATAGTTCCCCTGCAAGTTCCTCTCCTGACAATGATCTGCTGATGTCTATTATTGATAAACTCGACTCTCTATCTGATTGCATTCATGAAAAGACTGTTACTCAAACTGTTTTTGTGAGACCTAGGGTTGGATTAGGCTATCTTCCTAATGACTCTTCCGATACTCCTTGTCATGCTCATAGTGACTTAGATAAAGTATCTAGTGAGATTCAGGCTAGAAATGAAAGACTTGATTTAGCTCTTCAAACTTCTAACAGCAAAAATGAATACTTGCAAGAAAGAATTAAGGTTCTTGAAAATGTTTCTAAGGATAATATTCCGTGTGCTCCTAATGATTCTAATATACATGAGATGTATAAGGGTATTGGGCGCAATGCTCCCAGGAAGAAGGTTGATCTAAAGGAGAGAAAGATATCCAACTCAGTTCCCTTTCGTCAAAAGGGTAAGTACCTCTGGATTCCCAACAATCGTGTTTGCTGGTACTGTGGGAACCAAGGTCATAACATTGACGAATGCAACAAGAAGATCAGGGACGAAGAAAAAGCCTCTAAAAGGAGGAACTATATGAGGAAGGATAATAGGAAAAGAACTGAAATTTCTGACTTAAATGATCCCTATTATTATTCTTCTCCTTCTCAGGGAACTGACCATGCTAACCAGCCTAGGAACTCTCCTCCTAACAACCCCGGGAACGGTAAGCCGACCTGGGTTCGTAAGAAATGATGTTTAATTTTGCAGGCTGAAGTGAGCAAAGAAGAAAAATGGTACATAGACAGTGGAGCTTCATGTCATATGACTGGAAACAGGAAGAAACTGCACTCACTTCAGAAATACAACGGAGGAAAAATTTCCTTCGGTGACAAAAGAAAAGGAGCAATTTGTGGCGTTGGATGCGTGGATTTAACTGACAAAGTTCAAGTAAGTGATGTTCACCTTGTTGACAATTTAGGTTTTGATCTAATGAGTGTGTCACAGCTTTGCGATCAAGGGGAGAACCATGTCTTATTCACTCCCAAGGAATGCTTCGTGTTGAATCCTGAGACACACAAAACTCTCTTGAAAGGGAAACGATACAACAATGTCTATATCGTTGACACTAGCTTCATCCCTGAAGAAAATCTTTGTTTGTCTTCTATAGCTGATAGAACGACAATATGGCATCAAAGACTTGGCCATGCTAGCACTCAGCTTATTCATAAGCTGCACAAGAAGGAACTGGTGAGAGGACTTCCCTCTGTTCAAATTGATAAAGACAACATTTGCTCAGACTGTGTAAGGGGGAAACAGGTACGTAGTTCCTTTAAGTCAAAATCTGAGATCAGTTCCTCTCATCCTCTTGAACTTGTTCATGTGGATTTATGTGGTCCCATGCGTACTCAAAGCTTTAGAGGGAACAGGTATATTCTTGTACTTGTTGATGATTTCTCTCACTTCACCTGGACCATATTTATAAAATCAAAAGATGAAGTATTTGACAGGTTCTCAGCTATAGTTCCCACTCTTGAGAACTCCCTTGGGTACAATCTTTGTGCCATTCGTTCCGATCATGGAACTGAGTTCAAAAATGCCAAGTTTCTAAACTTTTGCAGAGACAAGGGAATCTCTCATAATTTCTCAGCTCCTCGCACTCCTCAACAGAATGGAGTTGTTGAAAGGAAGAATAGGACCTTGGAGGACATGTCTCGTACTATGCTCCTATCTGCTGGTCTTCCTCACAGGTTTTGGGCAGAGGCAGTCAACACCGCTTGCTATATTCTCAATCGTGCCATGCTTCGCCCTATGACTGAGAAGACCTCCTATGAGCTGCTGAAAGGCAGAGTTCCCAACATTTCCCATCTTCGGGTCTTCGGGTCTTCGGGTGCAAATGCTTTGTGCACAATAATGGCAAAGATCCTATTGGGAAATTTGATCCCAGAAGTGATGAAGGGATATTTCTTGGCTATGTCAGCAACAGCAAGGCTTACAAAGTGTACAACCTTCGTACACAAAAGATTGAGGAAAGTGTTCATCTCGTATTCAATGAATCTGCTTTTTCTAACATGAAACAGGTACCCTCTAGCATTCCCAACGGTGATGATGATTCTGATGAAGCAGTCCCCTCGTCTCCTGAATTCTCTCTTAATCTGTCGGGCGACTCTGTTGGGAACTCGTCTGATTCTGCTGAGCATATCTCTCCGATTTCTTTGCCTCATGATCATCAAACTAATATTCGTTCAAATGAGAGTCCCCAGGTCATCGGAACTCCTATTCCTGTTCCCAATACTGAAGGGAACTCAGATGATCTTGACGAAGGGAACACTGTTGCTCCTACAGACGGGAACACTGAGGAAGTTAATGAAGGGAACTCTGTTGATCCCACTGTCGGGATTCCTGATGTCCCTCACCCTGCCATGGCCGATGCCCCAATTCCTGTTCCTAACTACAAGTACAAAGGATCTCATCCCGTGGACCTCATCTTTACACCATATCACAAACCAACCACCACCACTCGCTCCTATCTGAATAACTTTTGTGCTTTCAATGCCTTCCTATCCCTTGTCGAGCCCAAGAACTACAAAGAAGCGATCACCGACCCAGACTGGATTCATGCTATACAAGAGGAATTACATCAATTTGATTGCAACAAAGTCTGGCGCTTAGTTCCTTGTCCTTCCAACAGAACTATCATAGGAACTAAGTGGATCTTTCGCAACAAGCTTGATGACTCAGGGGTTGTCACCAGGAACAAAGCTCGTCTGGTTGCTCAAGGGTACAATCAACAAGAGGGAATTGACTACGATGAGACGTTTGCTCCTGTCGCAAGGATGGAGGCTATTCGCTTAATGATTGCCTATGCTGCTCACAAAGGTTTTAAGCTCTTCCAAATGGATGTCAAAACTGCTTTCCTCAACGGCATTCTTCAAGAGGAAGTGTATGTCAAGCAGCCCCCTGGATTTGAGGACAGAGATCATCCTGACTTCGTCTACTTCCTCGACAAAGCTCTCTATGGGCTAAAGCAGGCTCCCCGTGCATGGTATGATCGTCTTGCTCAGTTCCTGTTATCCAATGGATACAGAAGAGAAAAGTTCAAGAACTTAATGAGCAGTGAATTCGAGATGAGCATGATTGGGGAACTGACCTTCTTCCTAGGTCTTCAAGTGAATCAGCTCTCGGAGGGAACTCAGATCCATCAACAGAAGTATGTGAAGGAACTTCTTAGAAAATTCAAGATGGACACTTGCAAACCCTTTGCAACTCCCATTTCCCCAGCAACCAAGCTCACGCTGGAAGATTCTGACCCCAAGGCTGATCAATCCCTATACAGGCAAATGATAGGTTCCCTTCTCTATCTCACCGCTAGTAGACCAGATATTATGTACTCTGTGTGTCTTTGTGCTCGCTTTCAGGCTGACCCTCGCACCAAGCACATGGCCGTTGTGAAAAGAATTCTTCGATATCTGAAGGGAACTGACAATCTCTGCTTGTGGTATCCCAAACACTGCGACTTCGAGCTCATCTCCTACACCGATGCTGACTATGCTGGCTTCCTTCAAAATAGAAAAAGCACATCTGGTATGGCTCAGTTCCTTGTCCCCTGCCTGGTTTCATGGGGCTCTAAGAAGCAAACCTCCATTTCTCTCTCCACAACTGAGTCTGAATACATTGTTGTTGCTGCTTGCTGTGCTCAAATCCTCTGGCTCAAACAACAACTCACGGACTTTGGTAAATCCTATGGCCCTCTCAAAGTTCTTTGTGATAATACTAGTGCCATTAGCATATCTAAGAATCCTGTCTTTCATTCCAAGTCTAAGCATATTGACATACGGCACCACTTTTTGAGAGATAATGTGGAAAAAGGGATCATTATTATGGAACATTGTCGTACTGAGGAACAAATTGCTGATATATTCACAAAAGCCCTTAATCGAGAACCATTGGAGTACTTTAGGCTCCTTCTTGGAATGATTTCCATAGCTTAGCGGTTATGAGTTCCCTTGCCTATTTCCCTGGTATTGACTAGTTATGTGACTTATTATTTTGTTTGGTAACTAGTTGGGAACTGTGTTTACAGCTTTTCTTGTCCATCTCTGCGTTCATGAGTTTATTGTTATGATATTAGTTGGACATTCTTCTCGCCTTCATGCGTTGTGTGAATATCTTGATTGCATTTCTTTCAACAATATATAATCAATCTGATCTTTGAACCCACATTAAAAGCCGAAAGGATGATTGATTATAAGATGTCCCTAACCTGGCTTCCCTAGTAGTTCCCTATGAACCTTTTTCTGATTAGTCCACATCTGGGAACTTACTAGTTTAGCATCAAAATTGCCTTCCTGATATTTATATGCTTTTGGATGTGTACTTTTCATGATTTGAATACCCACTACACAAATGCATCCAGAGCCTTCCCTAGCCAGGTACTTCTAAGGAACTAAGGGGGAACTGAAAAGGTCGTTGCTTGTGTGCTCTCTCCGCCGCTGCCTCGGATATTGTGCATCCTTCCTTTACTGTGCTCAGAGATATTAATGGCAAACCCTGCCAATTCTGCCCGTTTGAGATCTTTGTGGATGTGATGTGAGTCTAATCCGTTGCCCAAAAAAAAAAGGGAACTGGGCTGCTGGATCATTATCTTTCATCTGCAAGCTTGCCACTCTCATCCCTCGCACTCTCTGCCTTACCCCTCAATCATCTATGCCATGCTGACAACACTTGGTGTGTACCCAGAGTCCCCCTCTAAAACGATGTATAAGCATGATATGGATATGGCTTACATCAACCGTCTCAGGGTTAATGAGGAAAAGGAGGTTAAGACTAAGAGGACACGTGCTGCTCCTGAACAATCTGAGCATGAGTCCTTCGTTCTCTCCATTGTCATTGCTGCCATCTCTACTGAGCTTAAGGAACTCACCGCTACTGTGAAGGAATTGTATATTGCCTTCAACTCTCTTGCGACTGCATTGATTGCCAAGTTGCCTCCCATTTCCTCATGAACTCCCCATGATGTTTCTGGCTTAGTCTCCCTAGGAACTCCCCTGCACACTAGCTGCCCTGCTTTGTTGGTTTCTCTCTCTTCGTGATCTTGTTTGTTTGCTCTTCGTGTGTTTGCTAGCTGCTTTGTGCATCTTTTGTTATAATTAATGAATATCTGTTTGCTCAGTTATGACTTGCCATTTGCTTTGAACTTGTTCCTCTCTGGGTTACCAATTGAAACTAATCTATCTTTTCGATGATGTCAAAAGGGGGAATAGTCTTTGGAATCTTGGAACCAATAGGACTGGTGTCTTTCTAAGGGGGAACTAAGTACTGTGTTCAAAAATTAAGAGGGAACTATAAAGCATTTATCCCAGTATCTCTGCTTCCTTAATATGTCACTTATCTTGCCTATTGGTTATATGCTTATTACTGGTATTGGTTTGTCATCATCAAAAAGGGGGAAATTGTTGGAATGGAACTCTTTGGAACGTCAGTTCCTATGGAGTTCCCTTCCTCTGTTTCTCTTGTTTTGACGATGACAAACACTTGAACTTAACTAGCTATTCTAGTGTTTATTCTACAGCTGAAAAGATAAGGGAACCAAGTCCAAAGTGAGCGAAGATCATGATCAAGGGAACTGGATGGGAACCGCATATGTGTAACTACCGTCGTTATCCACAGAATCTTTGTGAAGATTTGTTTCCAGATTTAACGCGCCCAGCTGAAGTCCTTAGGTGGCAAGATACACATAGATTATCTTTATATGATTGTGTATATTGTAATTCGGTTAAGAGAATATTTCTTATCTTATCTTAGGTAAGAGATGATATACTGAATCATGGATTTATGGGATATGTTTGTTCAAAGAATATCTCTACCGAGATCTTTCCTTGACAAACATATTGTATAAATACATGACGCTGTTAGTAGGAAAAGGTTATGCATTTCCACGAGATTTAGAGTGCATCAGAAAGAAGAAGAAGAAGAAGAAGAAGAAGAAGAAGAAGAAGAAGAAGAAGAAGAAGAAGAAGAAGAAGAAGAAGAAGAAGAAGAAGAAGAAGAAGAAGAAGAAGAAGAAGAAGAAGAAGAAGAAGAAGAAGAAGAAGAAGAAGAAGAAGAAGAAGAAGAAGAAGAAGAAGAAGAAGAAGAAGAAGAAGAAGAAGAAGAAGAAGAAGAAGAAGAAGAAGAAGAAGAAGAAGAAGAAGAAGAAGAAGAAGAAGAAGAAGAAGAAGAAGAAGAAGAAGAAGAAGAAGAAGAAGAAGAAGAAGAAGTGTTCGAGTCGAAAGAGTCGAAGTAAGTCTATTGTGTGTTAATCTGTGATTTCTAGGGAACTAGGTTTAGTCTGAGTGTGTTAGACTGAAACGTGTGAGTTCGGAAGTTGTAATCGCATATTAATATACAAGTAGACTGTTTCAAATCCTCGAAAGAGGGGTGGTTTTTATCCTAGATAACTAGTTGGTTATCAAAGGTTTCCACCTTAAGTGATTGTTCTTGATAACTTGCTTAATTGTTATTCCGCTGCCCATAGGAACTGAACACATTAGTGTCTCAGTTCCCTTGATACTAACGCACAGATCCTACACATAGTCTTTCATTAGACTAACCAACCGTAATTATTCCCTTGCATGGTTGGCTGGTGTCATCCGTTCGATTCGGCACATCAGGTGTGTTGAAGATCCGAGAAGGCTAGAACGACTATGAGAATGGACGGTGTTTTAACAAGTTGTTTTGATATTTTATTTAAAGACTTCCGTTGTGTTACTTATGTTGTATTTAAAGACTTCCGCTGTAATAATTCTGATTTTGTATTTTGTGGTATTTGGAAATTGTTGTATTTCCGAGACATTGGTTTTAATGAGAGTTATGATATTGTGTATTATAACTGTGGTTTGATGGTTTATATCAACTGGAAAAGCCTGGGATGACTTCGGGATGTTATATCCAAGGTCATTGGCAGTAATACTTTCAAGGTGAGATTTGGGGGTGTTACAGAGGTGATATCAGAGCCAAAAAAAAAATTCTTACGGGTCGGGTTTAAAATGTTTTTCTGGAATAAAACCTTTGTAAACCGATCACTCATTTGAAATGTTTTCGAAGGCTCTGAATTTTCGAATAAAATTTTTAACCGTTCATAGTCGCGCCTTTTCTAAAGTCTGATATGGAAGTTCACTTCTATGTCTAGAAAGACTAATTCTCGTCTTGTTACCCCGTAGGTTATGGGTGCATGCATTTCCCTTATGAGAGTGTTGGAAGATGCTGAGATGGCTCCGCCATCTCCAGCAAGGCTGAATTTCCCTACTCCCCCGAGATGCTTTGAGATCGGAGGACCTAGCAACCCACCCGAGGAAGTTAAGCATGTACTTCCTGAATCAATGATACTTAGATCCAACGATGTTGTGACTCCAGAAGTGGAACATGTTGAGCTGTCAAGGTATGCTCAAGGATATTACAACGACGACCTCGAGATTGAGTCGGTACCCGAAGAGGATCCTGAAGAGGACCCGGAAGAGGAAGATCCGGAAGAGGATCCAGAGGAAGATCCTGATGAGAACCAAGAAGAACAGGGTCAAGAGCCCGATAACTTGAGACACTCATTGGTAGACCATGAGGACACGGGGATGCAATTCATCTACCCAATCCCGCCACCCGAACCAGTATCCGCGCCAATGACTGACGCTGACTGGGAAGCACTCTATGTCGAGTACGGCATTAGAGAAAGTGGACCACGAGAATTATCTGAGAACTCTGAGCCTAATCTTATTCGGAGAAGGCGAAGGTCGAGCTCTGAATTACGCGGGATACTTCGTCAAAGCCAAGAGATCTCTTTTGAAGAGCAGCGGCTGATGGACGAATTGGCCGAACATGCTCAAAGGAGGGCAAGGCTGTTAGGAAACGGAACTCTGGAACTTCGGTTCCCCTGAGAGTTCCTTTCCTCAGTTTCTCTACTTTTGAAGATGACAAATATTATGATACTAATGTTTTATCTCAAAGATGTGCTTTAAGGAACCACATGAATATACCGAAGGCAAGAAAGCCAAACAGGACAAGAGAACCAAAGGAACAAGACAAAGGAAGGAACCCAGAGGAACCCAGGTGTGCCCAGAAAAGTAGCATGCGAGGTTGCAATTCCCGAGAAATCTGGGAACACCAAACCTCGGACAAAAGTAGGTGAAAGCGACTTGAGAGAAGCTTCCAAAAGCCTGCCACCATCCAAGAGCAAGACTCCAAGATGCCTAGAACAATGAACCTCGGACAAAGGCACTGAAAGCGACAGCTCATAGAGATGTCACTGTCCAGAAGACAGTTCCTAAGTGCCCAGATTGTTGAACCTCGGAAGAAGGAAGCTGGAGAACGACTTGGCTGAAGTAGTTGACTAACCTAGAAGGATTCTGAGCTGCCTAGGTTGTTTGCACATTCCAAGAACAACTTGGACCAAGGAGAACCACTTATCCTAGGGCAAGCTCAATCTGTGGGAACCCAGACAAGATTAAGCTGCGAAGAATCCTCTATAAAAGGAAGACTAACTCAAGGGTTATCTTCAAGCACAAAAATATGACTCACACACATTAGCAAATATCCAGTGTGAACCTTCAAACAAGATCATCAAAGCAAACCGAGATCAAGAGGAACCAGTCAAGGAATAGAAGAGCTGAGTGCTAAGTTCCTGTGACTATAAGTGATAGTTCCTTTGGTACTAAGATATATTTCTTGGATTGATTATTGATTGTGTTAAGTTATCTAGGATTGCCTAACTGTGTGTAAGGCAAAGAAACTGTGTGTTTGTTCCTAGGATAAGCTGTTACCAAAAGAGATAAGAAATCAAGAAGTAGACCTTGAAATCCTTTCGAAAGAAAGGTAGTGATTTTTATCCTGGATTGCTAGTTGGAAATCAAAGGTTTCCACTATAAGGAACTTGTCATTTGTTTGATTGTTTATTTCCGCTACGAATGGAACTTAGAATCGATATTCTGAGTTCCTTAAGTTATTATCTAACAATCACGATTCTACAATTGGTATCAGAGCAGGAAAAGCTCTAGATCTTTGTTAAGTTTGTAGATCATGTCTCAACCAAGCAAGTTTGAGCTCGGAATCTCCACCAACAAGCCACATCTCCGAAAGAAAGGAGAAGAAACATGGTGGGAAAAGTGCATGGAAAGCCACATCAAGACCAACGACTATCAATGCTGAAGGATAGTCGAAAATGGAGATGGCCACGTCGATCTTACCATGAAAGAAGAAGACTGGAAACCAGAACACTATGTCATCATGGAAAAGAATGCCAAGGCCAGACAGTTCATCCTCAATGGACTAGACAGAGAGGACATGGACAAGGTCATAGGAATCAAGACGGCCAAAGAGATGTGGAAAGCTCTCAAGGAGATGCATGAAGGAAGTGAGGAACTAAAGCAAAGCAGAAAGTTTGCTTTGGAAGGAGAATACCACACTTTCAAAATGATGGAAATTGAGACCATCTCAGAGTACTACTCCCGCTTCAACAGATTGATTGGAAAGTTAACAGCGGCGGGAGTCGATCTTGATGAAGTCTCCAAGTCCCTAGTGGTCATCAATGGACTCAACTCCAAATTCACCCTTCTGAAGGGAATCATGAAGAACACTCCAGGCATCCAATCCCTTCCCTTGACACAAATCATAGGGAAACTGGAGGTTGAAGAAGGAGAGCACACCAAAGCCAATACCGACAAGAAACTAGAGAAAGGAATTGCCCTCAAGATCTCCAAAGCCTTCTCTAGGCTCGAGATGGAGGAAGAGAACTCAGACCTTGAAGAAGAAGAGGACGAACTAACATCCCTATTCACAAAGAACATCAAAAAATTCTTTGTGAAGGGAAGGTTCCAAAAGGGCAGTTCCTCTCACAATGGACCAAGAAGAGATCTCAAGGAAGTCTCCTGTTATGAGTGCAAGGAGAAGGGACACTACGCTAAGAACTGTCCCAACAAAGAAGAGTCCAAGGAAGAGGAAAGACCTCAAAGAAAGAAGGCTCTCATAGCAGCATGGGGAGAAGACTCAAATGAGGAACTGGATCTGAGTGGCTTCTCTAGAGGGAGATGTCTCATGGCAAAAGGAGACTCAAGCGACTCAGAAGACCTTGAGGTAACTTCTGACGATCTCTTAAAATCCCTAGTTGATTGTGATAAGAAACAACTTCTTAAGATCATAAATAAACTAGGAAAGGAAACCAGTTCCCTTCAACAGAAACTAGATGATTGTGAAGATGAAATTGCTTGCTTGACTGTCGAGAATTCTGTTTGGAGTAAGAAACTTGATGAAACTGAGAAAGACCAAGCTGAAACTCACTCCAAACTCATTGATATTAGAAATGTGCATGCTAGTCACCTTAAAATTTGCAAATCTTGTGATGAAACTAGCATAGACTCTGTCAAAGTTCTCTTGCATGCTAACCCACCTGGAAATGACATGCTTCAATCCATAATTGATAGGTTAGACATTCTCACTGATTCCATTAATGAAAAAACGATAAATCAAACTGTTTTTGTGAGACAATGCCATGGAATAGGATATGTCAATAATAAAGGGAACAATGATGCTGAAGAAGAAAAGGCTAGGCGAGAACTTGTTGAGATGAATGAGAATCTCAGTATTGCCCTTGCCACTTCTCGTGATAGGAATCAATTCCTATCAGAGAAGATCATGGTCCTTGAGAACAAGGTTGAGGTTGCCAAACGTCTCAATGAAGGCTCTCAAAGTCCTAAGAAGGAACCAAAGGGAAAAGAAAAGATGGTTCCTGAAAACCAATGGTTCACCAATTCCTTTGCCCACAAAAGATATGTTGACATGGCCCATAGTAAGGTTAGAAACAATGTTGATTTCAATAAAAGGAAAACTGAAAAACCTTTTAGGCCAGGAAAAGGAAAATATGGTCATGTTGTTTACAATCGCATATGTATCTACTGTGGTAAGAATGGTCATTACAACACTGATTGTGCTAAGAAAAGAAATATTTGAAAAGGAGAAAAGTTCTTATTACCATGAAAGGACCCAGTCCCCTGATTATTCACAGACTCGCAATGCTAATCCCCCCAGTAAAGCCAAGCTTCGCTGGGTTCAGAAATCTTAGTTCCCTTACGTGCAGAAAGAAGAGAGGCAACCCCAACTATGGTACATTGACAGTGGTTGCTCATGCCATATGACCGGAAGAAGAAATCAAATGACCTCTCTTCAACCTCTCCAAGGAGGGAACATATCCTTTGGAGACAAAAGCAAAGGAAAAATATGTGGAATAGGAACTGTGAAACTCAACAATCACATTCAGGTAAACAAAGTTCACCTTGTTGATAATCTTGGTTTTGACCTAATAAGTGTGTCACAGCTGTGTGATCAAGGAGACAATGAAGTTAGATTCAGATCAAACGAATGTTCAGTCCTTGACTCCTCGGGACAAATCATCCTAAAAGGGAAAAGATTCAACAATGTCTACATAATTGATCCATCATTTGTTCCCAAGGAGAAACTTTGTCTCTCAACTATGAATGACCAAGCTGATTTGTGGCATCAACGCCTCGGTCATGCTAGCACCAAGCTGATTCAAAAGCTACACTCAAAGGAGCTAGTCAGAGGGCTGCCAAAGCTAAGTGGCACATCTAAGGAACTGTGCTCTGACTGTGTAAAAGGGAAACAGGCTCGTAGTTCCTTCAAGTCCAAAAACATGGTAAGCACCTCAAGGCCTCTTGAACTCATCCACATGGATCTGTGTGGACCCATGAGAGTTCAGAGCCTAGGAGGGAACAGGTATATCTTTGTTCTTGTCGATGACTTCTCTCGCTTTATTTGGACCATCTTTATTAAATCTAAGAGTGAAGTTATTGACCGCTTTAAAGATCTGGTTCCCTTGTTAGAAAAATCTCTTGATTGTTCACTCAATGCTATTCGGTCTGACCATGGTACCGAATTCGAAAATGGAGAATTTTTAACCTTTTGCAGTGAGCATGGAATTGATCACAACTTCTCTGCACCATACACTCCTCAACAAAATGGAGTAGTGGAAAGGAAGAACAGAACTTTGGAAGACATGGCTCGGACTATGCTGATCTCAAGTGGACTCTCTCAATCATTTTGGGCTAAGGCGATCAACACAGCTTGCTACATCATCAATCGAGCCATGCTTCGCCCAATCACAGAAAAGACACCCTATGAGCTCCTAAGAGGAAGAGTTCCCAACATCTCACATCTGAGGGTGTTCGGATGTAAGTGCCTTGTGCACAACAATGGGAAGGACAATCTTGGCAAATTTGACCCAAGAAGTGATGAAGGAATCTTTATTGGATACGCCTCGGGTAGCAAGGCATACAAAGTCTTCAACAAAAGGACTAAAAAGGTAGAAGAAAGTGTTCATGTAATTTTTAATGAAAAATCACTTGGAAAGATTGTGCAGAACACCACCAATTCCTTTGAAGACTCGTTTCCCAAGTCATATCAAGAAGATCCAGATGAAGATGTCACTCCACCCAGTTCCTGTCCTGCTGCTCGGAACCCTCCAATGGCTCCTCCACCAGTTCCCATGAATAATGAACAACAATCCATTTCTGGGAACCATGAGCATGACGACAACATCTGTGGAGACTTCAATGACTCTTCTTCCCACATAATATTCAATGGAGAAGGTGATCCCAACCAGGAAGCTGAATGCTCAACTCAAAATGTCTCCACATCAAATACTCTAGCTCCTAACAGAGAAAGAAGAGTCATCAAGCCTCCAGTCAGGTTCGAACATCTAACCTTCTTTGCCTTCAATGCCTTCCTATCTATTGTGGAACCAAAGAACATAGGTGAGGCACTGAAGGATGCGGACTGGATCCAAGCTATGCAAGAAGAGCTTCATTAATTTGAAAGGAACAAAGTATGGCATCTAGTTCCTCGTCCCAAGGATAAGCACATCATAGGAACTAGATGGGTTTTCAGAAATAAGCTAGATGATACAGGAGCTGTGATAAGGAATAAAGCAAGACTCATTGCTCAAGGATACAATCAACAAGAAGGCATCGACTATGATGAAACCTATGCTCCAGTGGCAAGGATTGAAGCAATAAGGTTGTTGATTGCTTTTGCATCACACAAAGGGTTCAAGTTGTTCCAAATGGATGTAAAGACGGCCTTCCTCAATGGAATTCTCCAAGAAGAAGTCTATGTCAAGCAACCACCTGGATTTGAAGATGATGATCATCCAGACCATGTCTACTTTCTAGACAAAGCATTGTATGGCCTCAAGCAAGCTCCCAGAGCTTGGTATGATCATCTTGCCCAGTTCCTACTCTCAAATGGCTACAGGCGTGGAATTATTGACAAAACTCTCTTCATCCTAGAAGAAGAAGGTAACATCTTGGTGGTTCAAATTTATGTCGATGATATTATCTTTGGTTCCACTAACATGTCCCTTGTAGACAAGTTCAAAGACTTGATGAGCAGTGAATTTGAAATGAGTCTAATTGGGGAACTCACCTTCTTCCTCGGATTACAAATCACTCAAAAAGAAGATGGTATTCAAATCCACCAACAGAAGTATGTCAGGGAACTACTGAAGAAGTTCAAAATGGATTCATGCAAGCCTCTCTCCACTCCCATATCCACCATTGCCCATTTGGATAAGGACCATTCGAGTCCTCAGAACTACTGAACTTATAGGAAATCTGAACTCGTTCTACTTCTGAGGGGGAACTCGAATAACTTAGTTCATTTGCTTAGGGGGAATTTGCAACTATTGAATGTTCTCTCATTATTTTATAAAGTTGTAAATCTCTTAGCTCAACTGTTCTCATGAATCTCATGTCCTTATTATGTTGCTAGGTTTCTTATATTTGTCATCATCAAAAAGGGGGGAATTGTTATGAAATGGAACTCAGGAACCTCAGTTCCCATGAGAGTTCCTTTCCTCAGTTTCTCTACTTTTGAAGATGATAAATACTTTAATACTAATGTTTTATCTCAAAGATGTGTTTAAAGGAACCCGCAGGACAGTTGTTGAAACCATGGAAGCCAAACAAGATAAAGAAACCAAACAAGCAAGCCAAAGGAACCCAGAAGTGCCCAGAAATGCAACACATGACTTTGCTCTTCCCGATGAAGTTGGGAACACAGAACCTCGGACAAAAGATGGTGAAAGTGAGTTGAGCAAAGCTTCTAAAAGTTTGCCACCATCCAAAGGAAAGCTCCAAGATGTCTAGAACGCTGAACCTCGGACAAAGGTTGTTGAAAGCGACGTGACACAAGACTGCCACCATCCAGAGGATAGTTCCAAAGTGTCTAAGTTGCTGAACCTCGGACGAAAGGAGTTGGACAATGACATGACAGACTTGTCTGAAGCAGTTGACCAACCAATGTGGATTCTGAGTTGCCTAGGTTGTTGGTACATGTCTAAGTCAGCGTGAATCAAGGATTATCACACAACCTAGGTCAAGCTTGCTCTGTGGGAACCAAGAGAAGATCCAACCTCGAGGATCCACTATATAAGGAAGATAAGCTTTGTTGTTATCTTTAAGCACTACAACAAGAATCACACTTCATAGCAAACATCATAGTGTGAGCTCTCAAACAGATCGTCAACCAAAACCAAGATCAAGAGGAACCAGTCAAGGAATCTGAGAGCTGTGTGCTAGTTCCTGTGACTGTAAGTGAGTTAGTTCCTTAGTGCTTAGGACTACTTCTTGGATTAATTATAGTTTTTGTTAAGTTTATCTAGGATTGTCTAACTGTGGGTAAGACAAAAAAACTGTGTGTTTGTTCCAAGAGTAATCTATAACCGAAGTGATAAGAAATCAAGAAGTAGACCTTGAAATCCTTTCGAAAGAAAGATAGTGGTTTTTATCCTAGATTGCTAGTTGGCAATCGAAGGTTTTTACTATAAGGAACTTGTTCATTTATATTTGATTGTTTATTTCCGCTGCGAAGGGAACTGTAATCTGTATTTTCAGTTCCCTTGTTCTTAATCTAACAATCACGATCCTACACTTACTTATTTTCGTTTCCCATAGAACAATCTTACCTAGGGTTGTTCAAAATCGGCTCGGACCGGAAAACCGGACCGGTGAAAATACGATCCGGTCTCCGGTCCAGATAATTTCCTTAATCTGGTCCGGTCCAAACCCGGAAAAAAAAAACCGATCCGGACTGGTGGACCGGATTTTTTTTTTAAAAAAATAATAATTTATATGTTTTTTTGGAGATTTATATGTATTTTTTTATAGATATTTTTCTTAATTTAATAAGTTAGGAGTATATATGTTTTTTAGATATTTTTTATAGATTTTAAATAAGAATTTAAATTATTATGTTTTTTAAATAAAATCCGATCTAAACCGGTTCAAGACCGGACCGGAACTGGACCGGACCGAATAGGTCCGGTCCGGACTTTTGGAAAAATCTGGTCCGATCCGGACCGGATGAACACCCCTAATCTTACCGTTCTCAATCTAACACACTATGATTCATATCAGAGCATGTTGCTCTAAATTGTATGTTACTTTCAGTTAATAGGTAACAATGTCTTCCTCTACAAGTCAAATTCATTAAGTCGGACTTGGGAACAACAAGCCACCTCTCCTCGTTCCTAGAGAATATCAACATCGAAAAACTCTCTTTACGACATGGCTGAAGAAAAATGACTATCAAGCTTGATTGGTCATTGACAAAGATCACTTTGAAGTTGAGAAAGTGATCGCAGATGACAAGAAGCCATGAGGTCAAGATGACTACAAGGGCATGGAGAAAAATTACAAAGCTTCAATGCTTATCAATAATGCTATGGGTCATGAGGATGTCACAAAGCTCATGTCTTGCAAGAATGCAAAAGCCAAGTGGGCTGCCTTGGAACAGATGTACATGGGCATCCCAGATTTCCGTGAAGGTCACCGTTTCCATCCCAAGAAGGACTTCCACAATTTTGCTATGGGTGAAGGAGAATTTTTTTCCTCCTATCAATATCGTTTTGAGGCAATTACAATTCGACTTACCGCACATGGAATCACTGATGAGGAAATCCTTCATAAGGAAAAGATTCTTGTTATCATCAAAGGCTTGACTCCCAAGTACAAGCTCACCAAAGTTCTTCTGAATGAAAACCATGGGACTCTCTCATTGACACTTCATGAAGTGTTTGGGAAGATCATGAAGTATGAAGCATGTGATCAAACCGTCACGAAAAAAACCAACAAGAGCATCGCTATCAAGGTTGTTAAAGTTGTGAACCTTGCTGAGAATGAAAAAGATGAAGGCTTGGAGGATGATATGGATGAAGAAACTACTCTCATCACCAAAGTCATGTGTTCCCTATACCCGATAGGAAAATTCAAAGGCGGTAAAGGGAACAACGGCGAAAAGCGTGACATCAATTAAGGATGTTACCTCCTATAGGTGGCGTGAGAAAGAACACTATGCAAAGAATTTTCCCAAAGGTTGTAATACCCCATAATTTTTAGTAAGGATATTTGGGTAATTTTTCCCATCCTTCGTTCAATAATTATTTCACTTTCAGTGGAGTTCGGATTTTCCGTAACATTCATGATCTCCGAAATAATTTCTTGAGTGGTATAAAATGCATTCAATGTATTTTCGGGACTTAGAATATTTGTTTGGAGACAAACATATAATTTCCGGGGTTTAAAACCCATACCAAAATCATTTTTTTTCCATGTCAATTGCAAGCCTGCCACGAATACTCCCTCCCCCGTGCAAATCTGCCACGAACCCTTCCCCGTGTGCAATTCCGGTGAGGGCACTTGTCGATTGGTCCAGCAAGCTGCCTCTCCTTGGGTTACAAATGGAGCCAGAATTGGAGGGGATCGATGGACCCGCAGAGCTCCCAGCTCCCTCTCCCCCCGTCTCTTCAGATCTCGGTCCACTCCCGCCGGCGTCGTGTGTCCCGTCCCCTGTTTCGCCATCATTTTCCCGCCGAGCTTATGTGCTCTGCCGAACTGCTACTCTCCTCGGCGTCGACGAGCTCCTTCCCGGCGAAGACGGAGTCGAGCCGCTGCCCGCGCCGAGCTCCTGTGCTTCGCCACCGCTACTTCCTCCGTTCGACTCCTCTCCGGCGAGCTACTGTTGTGCGAGAGGCGCCGAGAGCCGTTGTTGGTGGTGGATGTCCCTCCCTGCGTCAAGAAGCCCCGGCGTCGTGAAGCTTCCCCTTCTCGGCGTCGTTAGCCATTTTTGTGCCCCTGCTTCTGTTGTTGATGGGAGGTTGAAGAAGCAAAGTGAAGGTGGGCCTCCCCCTTATTAGTTGTTGTTGGGCCGAGAAGCCCAATTCCCATTCCAGTCCAGATTTAACCCGAAATTATTTGAGCGGTATAACTTCGACTCCCTTTCATATGTATCTGTCTTTAGGAAAATTCAATCAATATTCTTATGATTTAAGATCATAAGAATTTATTGAATTTAATTCCTTGAGTTCGTCCAGACAAATTAATTGAGATTAATTAATATGTCATATGCTGGATCGCGTGTGGACTCGTACGCTGCTAGGAATAATCTGAAGCTTAAGCCCTATCCTCGGAAAGGGTATTTTCGGTAGTCGTCTCGTCCAGATTCATCGCCGAAACTATTACATGCAAGTGGCGGTTCGCTCTTGCTCATCATTCCATATTTCCATTAATTATCAATTGTTTAATTGTTAATTAATTTGGGATGATTATTGTTCTTGTCTGGGAACGGTTTTGTGAAACTGTTTTGGAAATTAAAATGGATATTATAATAGGTTGTATATATGCTAGAACAACGCTATTATATATATATATATATATATATATATATATATATATATATATCTAGATTGAAATATATCTATGATGCTGGCCTTGATGGCTTTGATATGATTTTGGACAATTCTGAACTGTTTAGTTAGAACGAGTATTCGCATGAACGCTACTTGGTATCTCCTTGTGAGTACTAGTCGTTTCTTTATAACCAAGTGGATGGGATGTCCAGGCCCCAACACTTCTCTTTGGTCATGACCATTCCCTGTCCGTATACAGGGAAGGTGCACACAGCTGGTGCCACTCTCTGGGATTTAGTCCCAACTCTTTATATCTCAATATCCAGCGTGGATGAGATTCTAAAAGCTTGAAACGAATGATCGTTTTGGAACTAAATAAGATAAGTGCCCGAGTGCACATAATTAATATACCATTGACGAGTAGTGCAGCTAGGTAATAGTGCAGCTAGGAAACTCGTCCTGACTTTGATCAGAGTACGTTCTCTTTCCAATCTGGATTCGCTTTATGCGGTGAGGTTGGTCGTGAACCGAAACATCTAGTCAGTTTTTAAATGCATGTATGTGAAACTATAATGTTCCAGACATTTGTCATGCTTCCGATAAGACTCACTCTTTTGGAGTCTTCTCTTGGATTAATTCCTATAAGACTCATTTCCGTTGGAGTCTTCTCTTGATCATGTCTTTTGATATATTCCAGTAGAAGTATGGTGGTTGGCTATCGTTATCGGTTATTATCCGAGAAACGATGAGTCTAACCTAATACGACTACTTAGAATCACTCTGCTTTATACCCTTGTGTAGTCTTTCATTAGACTAACCAACCGTAATTGTTCTCTGTATGGTTGGCTGGTGTCATCCGTTCAATTCGGCACATCAGATAAGTTGCCACTCCACGAAGGCTAAGAACGACTATGACGGGAGGTGTTTTTGACAAGTTTATCCAGGTTGAGATCCTTGGCGTTGATCGTTGTGATCAAGACTTGTTTTATCTTTAAAAGACTTCCGCTATGCTTTAATTACTTTGATGACAATGTTTTATCCTACGAGGATTGGGTTGTAATCCCCCGACATATGTTTTAAAGATGGTTGTTGATTATATAAAAGTTGTTTATGATTTGTATAATCCGGTTTAGCCT
Organism: Rheum nobile; assembly: GCA_027886185.1. Classification (NCBI taxonomy): domain Eukaryota; kingdom Viridiplantae; phylum Streptophyta; class Magnoliopsida; order Caryophyllales; family Polygonaceae; genus Rheum; species Rheum nobile. The sequence continues at coordinate 735,782 of WOAB01000640.1, forward strand.
TGGGTGGTTTCGGAGGTGAAATCCGAGATCACTGGCGGTAATACCCTTTCCAATTGGGTTAAGAATTTGGGGGTGTTACAGATTTGGTATCAGAGCTAAAGTTTGTTTTTAAAACAGGTTGGGTATTTTGAAAGGTTTTATCCTTCTAAAACTATTTCCCGTTTTGAACTGGAAAATGTCTTCCAAACGAATTTGAAATAAATACCGTTCATAGTCGTGCCTTCTTTAGTCTGATATGAGAGGTATGGGAGTTACCTCTATATCTAGAAAGACTGACCTATTCTTGTTGTTGTAAGACATAGGTGTTAGTCTATTCTTTTGAAAGGACTCAGAAGGTGCCGAGATGATTCTATCATCTCTAGTAAGGTTAGATTTCCCTGTTTCTCAGAGATATTTCGAGGTTGAAAGACCTAGTAGTTCCCTCGAAGGTATCAAGTATGTACTTCCTGAGTTGGTAGTACTTAATATCCTAGTGATGTAATCTCCGAGTAATTTGGTGTGAACGCTCGGGAGATTAGTGTAGATGAATCTTGTGCTCTATGTTCATAATTCATCTATAGAATTACCAAATTGATCTATTCTAAGTGATTTTATTACATTGATATATGAGATAATTAAGGAATTACTCTTAGGAGTTTTAATGTCTAAAGTGTGATGTCATAGTCGTTGACATTCATTATTGAGAAAACGAATACGGAGGATGAATGCTCGATGTAGTCGGGATTTGCATCCGTATGAGAATTCGTGGGATGAACCTATGGTAGAGTTCATTGAGCCGTTAAGACAGGCCAACGAAATATTGTAATAACGACGTTTAAATGGAAGCGATTTCCAAAGGAACTCTAAGGGAAATCCCGAGGAAAATCCTAAGGAAGATCCTCAAGGAGAGGAAAATCCTAGGGGAGATCCTGAGGAAGATCCTCAGAAGAAGGAAGATCCGAGGAAGATCCTCTAGAGGAGGAAGATCCTGCGGAAGATCCTTAGAAAGAGGAAAACCCTGAGGAAGATCCTCGAGAGGGGGAAGATCCGAGGGAAGATCCGGAGGGAACTTCCGATGAGAACCCGGAGGAAGACCTCGTAAGGCAAGGCTAGAAGAGTCTGATGCCTAAAGTGTTCATTTATGAGTATCTTTTAGGAAATAAGGATATTGGGAGAAGTTATGGAAAGATTTGTCTCTTTTTGAGACATCATATTCCTAGTGTTTGGAGGTATAGGTTATATGGAGTTAATGAGATTAAGAGTTATATCTCACTTGTGCACTTGAGATTTTTGTCCCACTAGAAGTATACAGAGGTGGACTAGTGCAAGTCCGGAATGCCTAGTGATGGAATCATGCTGTAGGCATTAGTGTGGATAAAGTGTTGTGAAGGAATAAGTTGATTAAAGGAATAGTTCTATAAGAACTCGTTTTCCCTATTTTGCGATCTTGAGTAAGACTGTGAAATCCGGAGTTATGATGGTTGGGATCATAAGTAAGTATGACCCATGTAGGACCAATGATTAAAGCTTTTGAAAAGGCCAAGTGTACGAAATCATAGGTATCCTTTGGGGAGATCTATTTGAGATTCGTTTGAGGTAATATAAGGAAATGATGTGATTAAGTCCTGGATGGATAGTAGATTGCGTGATGAATATAAGTATTTTAAGTTAGAAATAAGTCATTTAAGACAGTACGAGTCGTTGGACTCGATAAGTGGAATTTCCAGAGGATGAAGAGTTATGACTCTTGGGAATTGTCAAGGATTGACATCTTGTGAAGTATGTCATCTATAAGGCTTATGGTATCACTCTCTTGGAGGAGATAGGAGTAATATCTTATGTGATACGTTTCGAGGAACGTAGGAATAAGATATTATGGTTGTTCTTGAATCTTAAAGGAGTTAAGTTAGAAATTGTTTAAAGAGATGTGTTAAATTATTCTTGTAAGGATTTTAAGTTAGATATGGCGTAAGGCCAGTCTTACTTTAAGATAAATAATGGAATTGTGGGAGATATCTTTAAGGAATTAAGGAAGTTATGATTTGAGGTTACTAAGATTTAATATCTGAGTTATAAGAAGATAATGTGTAAACCTTGAGGTTGTTTATAAGAAGATTGGAGGACAAATGTGTGTTCTCCTATTAAAGGTGTAGTAATATCGTAATGATGGTTGTGGAAGACCATTATTCTAAGGTAGACATAATCTTGTGGAGGTAGTAGGAGTTATTACCTGATATGTTATATGGAGATAAGGTTGTATAATGATGTTATGATTAAGGATATTAAGTTCAGGTAGTAAGATTGGTAGAGAGACCATTTCCTCGTTAGTAATGCAAGTTTCGGGGTCGAAACTTTTCTTAAGGGGGTAGTAATGTAATACCCCATAATTTTTAATAAGGATATTTGGGTAATTTTTCCCATCCTTCGTTCAATAATTATTTCACTTTCAGTGGAGTTCGGATTTTCCATAACATTCATGATCTCCGAAATAATTTCTTGAGTGGTATAAAATACATTCAATGTATTTTCGGGACTTAGAATATTTGTTTGGAGACAAACATATAATTTTCGGGGTTTAAAACCCATACCAAAATCATTTTTTTTCCATGTCAATTGCAAGCCTGCCACGAATACTCCCTCCCCCGTGCAAATCTGCCACGAACCCTTCCCCGTGTGCAATTCCGGTGAGGGCACTTGTCGATTGGTCCAGCAAGCTACCTCTCCTTGGGTTACAAATGGAGCCAGAATTGGAGGGGATCGATGGACCCGCAGAGCTCCCAGCTCCCTCTCCCCCCCCGTCTCTTCAGATCTCGGTCCACTCCCGCCGGCGTCGTGTGTCCCGTCCCCTATTTCGCCATCGTTTTCCCGCCGAGCTTCTGTGCTCTGCCGAACTGCTGCTCTCCTCGGCGTCGACGAGCTCTTTCCCGGCGAAGACGGAGTCGAGCCGCTGCCCGCGCCGAGCTCCTGTGCTTCGCCACCGCTACTTCCTCCGTTCGACTCCTCTCCGGCGAGCTGCTGTTGTGCGAGAGGCGCCGAGAGCCACTGCTGGTGGTGGTTGTCCCTCCCTGCGTCAAGAAGCCCCGGCGTCGTGAAGCTTCCCCTTCCCGGCGTCGTTAGCCATTTTTGTGCCCCTGCTTCTGTTGTTGACGGGAGGTTGAAGAAGCAAAGTGAAGGTGGGCCTCCCCCTTATTAGTTGTTGTTGGGCCGAGAAGCCCAATTCTCATTCCAGTCCAGATTTAACCCGAAATTATTCGAGCGGTATAACTTCGACTCCCTTTCATCCGTATCTGTCTTTAGGAAAATTCAATCAATATTCTTATGATTTAAGATCATAAGAATTTATTGAATTTAATTCCTTGAGTTCGTCCAGACAAATTAATTGAGATTAATTAATATGTCATATGCTGGATCGCGTGTGGACTCGTACGCTGCTAGGAATAATCTGAAGCTTAAGCCATATCCTCGAAAAGGGTATTTTCGGTAGTCGTCTCGTCCAGATTCATCGCCGAAACTATTACAGGCAAGTGGCGGTTCGCTCTTGCTCATCATTCCATATTTCCATTAATTATCAATTGTTTAATTGTTAATTAATTTGGGATGATTATTGTTCTTGTCTGGGAACGGTTTTGTGAAACTGTTTTGGAAATTAAAATGGATATTATAATAGGTTGTATATCTGCTAGAACAACGCTATTATATATATATATATCTAGATTGAAATATATCTATGATGCTGGCCTTGATGGCTTTGATATGATTTTGGACAATTCTGAACTGTTTAGTTAGAACGAGTATTCGCATGAACGCTACTTGGTATCTCCTTGTGAGTACTAGTCGTTTCTTTATAACCAAGTGGATGGGATGTCCAGGCCCCAACACTTCTCTTTGGTCATGACCATTCCATGTCCGTGTATAGGGAAGGTGCACACAACTGGTGCCACTCTCTAAAATTTAGTCCCAACTCTTTATATCTCAATATCCAGCGTGGATGAGATTCTAAAAGCTTGAAACGTGAATGATCGTTTTGGAACTAAATAAGATAAGTGCACATAATTAATATACCATTGACGAGTAGTGCAGCTAGGTAATAGTGCAGCTAGGAAACTTGTCCTGACTTTGATCAGAGTACGTTCTCTTTCCAATCTGGATTCGCTTTATGCGGTGAGGTTGGTCGTGAACCGAAACATCTAGTCAGTTTTTAAACGCATGTATGTGAAACTATAATGTTCCAGACATTTGTCATGCTTCCGATAAGACTCACTCTTTTGGAGTCTTCTCTTGGATTAATTCCTATAAGACTCATTTCCGTTGGAGTCTTCTCTTGATCATGTCTTTTGATATATTCCAGTAGAAGTATGGTGGTTGGCTATCGTTATCGGTTATTATCCGAGAAACGATGAGTCTAACCTAATACGACTACTTAGAACCACTTTGCTTTGTACCCTTGCGTAGTCTTTTATTAGACTAACCAACCGTAATTGTTCTCTGCATGGTTGGCTGGTGTCATCCGTTCGATTCGGCACATCAGATAAGTTGCCACTCCACGAAGGCTAAGAACGACTATGACGGGAGGTGTTTTTGACAAGTTTATCTAGGTTGAGATCCTTGGCGTTGATCGCTGTGATCAAGACTTGTTTTATCTTTAAAAGACTTTCGCTATGCTTTATTTACTTTGATGACAATGTTTTATCCTACGGGGATTGGGTTGTAATCCCCCGACATATGTTTTAAAGATGGTTGTTGATTATATAAAAGTTGTTTATGATTTGTATAATCCGGTTTAGCCTTGGGTGGTTTCGGAGGTGAAATCCGAGATCACTGGCGGTAATACTGTTTCCAATTGGGTTAAGAATTTGGGGTGTTACAAAGGTGATGACTTTGGGAACGGAAAGAAGAAAGATTTCGTTGTTGTGTGGGTGATGATTGCATTGGGGATTCAGATGGTGACCCCGATGATGAACCTGAAGGGTGGGTAAAGTCCAAAATGAGCGCGATGGCTATCAACCCGCTTGCTGAAGATGACGAGGTAGACCGTGAAAAAGTTTATCGTTTCTCTTAAGAAGTATGATAAAAATGCTATAAGTGCACTTGTTAAAAGCATGTATAAAAAGAATTTGAAAATTTAAGAAGAATCAAGTCTATCTCAGGAGGAATGTAATGACTTGAAAGAGTCTATTGTTAACACTCCTAGTTTCTCAACTATTCCTTGCACTTCTTGTGTTGAAACTCAACGTGAACTTGAAAAGCTTAGACAAAAAAGTTGCCTACGGGCCACTCAGACGCGAATTGCCTCATAAGTTGACAAAGCCATATAAAACTGAAGAGCAACTATGAATGCACGCTAGGAAGACGAACAAATTTGTTTTTTGGACCATTTGCGAGTCACCAGGGCAAACATCTTTGCATGCATAAGGTTCTTTCCAAACTGCAAAAGTGCACGGAGGACTACAGAACCATGCAGTCTAATGCAAGGGACGTGCACAACTTTTCAAAAAACCAGCGTCAACACAGGGATCAAGACGTAGTTCGTGCAGTAGAGCGCATGAGTGTTCTGTAAAATAAAGCAGTCTCTGCAACCTATTACGCATGGGTAATTGTAGGGGCCGTACATTTATCGACATGGCGCATCTAAACTTGTACATGGGCCGTGTGATCTTATTCCTGACCCTGGTCTTCCAAATTTTTGGATCCTTTAATCTCCTTTAGACTCTAAAAAACTCGAGGGACAAATGAGGAGGTAAAAAAATATATCATCTTATTTTATTTTTTTACTTATCTTATCTCCTTAATTGATAATGCTTATAGAGATTGGCCTAATTAAAAAATCTCATTATGATGATAATTTGAATTACTTCCATAATTAAGAAGATATTTAATATCTTAAAATGGGATCTAACCTTGCCCTCTTATTCTCATTCAATCCCCTCTTGAAGAAACCCTAGCCCCCATCCACAATTCTTGAAATCTGATGTGAACGTTGGAGGCAAACTGAGGACAAAGCCCATGTTTCTCTATTCACAAGGCACTAAGAAAGAAATCGAATGGAATCTATTACTCCAGAATTGCGAATTCTCGTCATTAACGGTCATCACACAAATTTTTATTACCACGAAAACCAAGACAAGTACATACGTACATATAAAAAGACAAACCAATAGTCTACTTAAAAAAGGCAAGATCGATGCTGGCTACGCACACAACATTTATACGTGGCAACGAGTTTGAGACCCATCAAAAGTACGTAATTTAAGTGAAAATTCATCTTTCAGCGACGTCGGTCTAGATTCATAATCATGACTCGTATAGCAAGCCAGGCAACTCTGTTATACATCAAATAAACATATAGTTTTTCTATACTTAATTAACCCTAGCAGCTCCCTGATTAATTTACACAACCATGCTCTATAAAGCTGGATGATCTTTAATACTTGATGCTTAACTGACCAATAGATTACTTGGACATGTGTCGAAAGTGGGATGAATTAATAAGTATTAGTCGTTGCTTTCTTTTGGGTGTTTAGATTAAGTATTTGGTTGGCATAATTAGTGTTTGGTTGGTTGGAAAGTAAATTCTTATAATTTTAAATACTGATATCAAATATATGTGTTTGGTTGATTTTTTATTTTTGAAAAATTCAGATATTTGAATTCATGAAATTTTTAATTCCTACAAAACATAGGAAGTGCAATTACCTAGGGATGGGTGGGTAAGATTTGTTTCCCCCCATACTTTCCATGATTTAGATTTTAACCAAACATAATTTATCATTTTCTATGAATTCAAATTCTCATGTTTTGATTTCACATGAAGTAACTTTTTAGGAATTACACTTCCCCTATTCAACCAAACGAGCACTTAGCCTGGATTAAGGCTCTGTTCGGTAAATCCAGTTGAAATGGTAGCTGAAACTGGTGCTGGAGCTGAATGACTAGTTAGAGCTGGAGCTGAATTTATTAACTTAATTATTTAAAAATTGTAGTTGATGTTCGGTATTACAAGCTGAAATGAGATAAATGTAAAATTCAGCTTGTTAATCTTCAACAATCTATGAGGGATCGCATTAAAAAAATGGAAAATTTAAGCTACGTTAATCTACTATAAGCTCCCTAAGCTAGATTGATATTTTTTTGCCGAACACTCATTAACTAGATTGAAAAAAGAATCAAGTTTCGTTAATCTCAAAAAAGTTTTGCCGAATGGAGTCTAAATGTGGGTTAACTTTAATTTTTGACATGCACCAAGATGGAATCTTTCTCAATGATCTGTTGGAGCACGCTTCGTCTTATCAGTGGGCCGGAAGCTAGTGGGTTGCCCAAAATATTCCAGTATTTTTATCATTGTAATTTTTTTTTTTTATTCATATTTCGTATATTCAAATCTTCTTATAGCTTCCTTCGATAGTGCAGTTGCAGTTTCTTGCTTTTGCCTATATTAAAATCTACAGATTTGGAGTTGTGACTAAGAATTTGTGTGTGGACTCTTGCAGAAAAGCATTACCCACCAACACCGAAGCTGCCGTTTGATCGAGGTTCACTTTCATGGCGCTGCATAATTTAATAGTTTGAGTTTAAGATTTTATCAAATGAGCTAGATATGGGTCGAAAAATTGTGCAATCTTATGCTAGAACCTAGATCAAACCTTGTGTTATACATGCACGACCTTAATATTTGCAATGAAAATTTTGATTTGTTAAGAAGGAATTTCTACAAATTCAAATCCTTTTTGAAAAATAATAATTTAATAAATTCGGATTTGTGGGATATTTACCCGGATTTTTTTATTTCAAGTTGGTAAATTATGGGATATTTACCCGGATTTACCCGGATCTGTGGGATATGAGAATGAATTAAGTTGGTAAATTATGCTAAAAAATGTACTATTATTAATGTATGTATTTAATTATTAACATAATAAAAAATTGCAGTAAATCTAATTAATTTAAACAGTTGATTTAGATGAGATTCACAATTATTAAAATTAATTCTTTTTAAAATGTTTGGCTTATGGTTAAAAGGACATGATGACATGACATGAACACGAACATGTGAAACATTGGATTTTACTTTATCATACCAATTTTAGAATATATATATATATATAAAGTCAAATTGATTCGGGTGAAAAGTTTAGGCATATGATACGTGAGTTTTAGATTATTATTATTTTTTTTACCCATTAGGGGTTATTAATTTAGGCATAATGATATATGAGTTTGGATTATTAACTGATTGTTTTTTTTCGACGTTAAGCCGTTAACATAGGAAGGAATAATCGAACAAGCATGTTATTTTTTAATTACTAGCTAAATAAGCTAAAAAAAGACAGACTATCATCTCTTAAAAAAGGCTATATAAAATTACATTCATCATGCATATACAAGGGGCCGAAATTATTTGAACATCCATAATGGTGGTGTGAGAGTTTCTCCAACAAATTAGAATAAAAATAAAATATCTAAGATTTTTAGAAGAGAAATTAACTTTAATTCTTGTACTAGCTCTTAAGAAGAAAAGTGATTCTCGATAATAATAAAAAAAAAAAACAATTAACTTCTTTTTTTGTCAAACAAAAACTTTCATGTGAATATATATGTCAGCATATAAGTAAAAGAGATTTTTTTGGATTATGAGAAAAAGTATAATAAAGTTTCTTAAATTAAAACACGGAAATTAGAAAAATTAAGAATTGAAATAAGAAAACTTTAAATTAGTTCATGGTTTATATTATTATAATGATGTTTTTTTTTTCAGGCAAACAGAAGATATCTTTACAAACCAAAAGGCATACATAAATCATCGCAACGGATGATTTTTACAAAGGATTTACAAGTTAACGGGATGCTGAATCTCGAACCTAGGTAGTTTCTTCGAGAACGAAGTTGTTGAGTATGGTCTTGATTCTTCGAAAGGAACTCAGAGATTGTACTGCGGAGAACAGTAGAAGCGGTGGTAGAAAAAGCCAGAAACTCAGCTGCTTTATTTGACTCTCGGTAACAATGATGAACCTGAAAATAATCCAAACCATATAACAGAGATCTAATTTCCATAATTATGGGAGAGATTTCCCATGAAATTTTCCAAATTCCACAGATGGAACTAATGCCAACAAGATTATCTCCTTCAAGAACTATTCGCATAAAACGATGCGAAATAGCCCTACGAAGGCTTTCAAGAGCGGCAAAAGCCTCCACCTTAATAGGTGAGGAGCAGAGGATCTGCATGTGGTCTAAGAAGACCACCTCACCAGAATGGTTACGGAATACATATTCAATATGTGTTGAACCATTTTGTTTGATTGAAGCATCAAAATTTAATTTAATACAATTTGAAGGGGGGTTTCTCCATCTTGAAAATTGTCTTGGTCCCTTATTTTTACAAGGAAAGGAAGCTTCTTCCAAGAAAGACCGCATCCAGTCCTTGTAAGAAATTAAAGCATTGTTGACTGTTGTATGAATATTGATCGGATATTTCTAAAGATTAAAGCATTACGGTCTTTCCAAATTGTCCACCAAAGAAAAAAACCGGAATGATATTTTTGTTTCTCGAATGAAAGCATTTCAAATTGGTATAGAAATCGTTGTCAAAGTCGATGCTAAAAGTGATCCCCAAAAGTTCTTGAAGAAATTGTAGAGATCGTAAACTAAATGGGCATTTAAAAACCAAGTGGTTGGAGTCCTCGATGGGAGAATTACAGATGGTGCAGCTAGAAGGAACCCTATTGAATAACCTATTTAGCCGTTCTGTAGTTGGTAAGGAGTCGTTGAAGCATTTCCATAGAAAATTTTTTATTTTCGGCGGAATCTTCAATTTTCAAAACCAAGTCGGAAAGCCTGAAGAGGCTGCAGGATAAGTAGTTAACGATCGAGCACTTTTGACAGAAAAGTTACAGTTCGTTGATAGGTACCAAATTAGTATTATAATGGTGTTTTTACTTATTTGAATGGGAAACTAATCTCCAAGTGGGCATGCAGCTAGCTAGCTAGCTAGCATTATCTTCTAGGTAGCCCACAGAACGAAATTGGTTGTTAATCACATGTACGGACAACATAACAATAATAGCAAGATTTATAACTTCATGGATGCATATAAATTCAGACTCCAGCTACTCGCAGTTAGTACGTTGATTAACATAAATGAAGACCTCCTTCGCTTCCATTAATCTCGTGTTGCTTATGTCCCTTCTTCTTATTTTCCATGGTACGTACGTACTCAATTTCTTCCCTAAAAATAGGTACATGATTTTGAACTAATTTGTCCGATAATATATCAAATGTGTTTGATTGAGAAGGAAGCATAAGAGGAGTGGGTGGGCAGCCGTGTGCGCTGGGGACAATCGACATGGAGCGGTGCTCGATCCCGGAATGTGAGACGGGGTGTCACAGGAGAGTGGCGCACTCCTTCGGGAAGTGTATCACCGTCGACACTTGCTGTTGCGCCTCAAGGCTTGACCCTTAATTAGATCTCAATTGCCCACCAGTACACATCTGCATCCCGGCCTGGCCTGCTCTTATTTTGCCTAGCCTCTTTCAGGTGTCTTCATCGATCCGGGTGTTTGATGTCTTGTTTTTGTGCTTCTACTTTAATTCGATCAATGGTTTTGTTTTCCGCGAGTGTTTATTTTTCTGCATATTGTGATGATAACATGTGAGTTGTACGTGTAGTTTGCTATTTATGCATGTCATTGTTGTACGTTGTTGTTTGTTGAGCTTTTTTTTTTTTTTTTATAAAAGCAGAGGCGGCACTCTCGCACGTTTTATTCAAATAAAAGGCTCCTGTCTAATCAAACGGGGCAGAGCCACACCCCTCACATCATCTAAAAGAAAAGAAATAACGCTAACTGAAAGTACATGAAAACCAGCAGGAAAATTAAAAGCAATAGAGGCAAGGTGGTCAGCAACCCTATTTGCCTTGCGGTACACATGACGAGACCGGATAACCCAGTCTCTACGAATGAAGCTCTGGCAAGCGAATACCAGGCTGGCAAGCGGGTGATGAGGAGAGACGCCCGTGCGAAGAAGACCAACAACCAAAGCAGAATCAGACTCTAAACTCACCTGTCTATAACCGAGGTCCCAAGCCAAGCTAAGACCGTGAAGATACCACAGAGCTTCGCGGTTGGAACCGTACATATCCCAATGTTCGCGACAAAACCACCCAGCCAGCATCCCGAAGAGTCACGAACAACACCCCCGGCAGTCGCCAAACCAAAAGACCCCTGCATAGCACCATCAGTGTTGATAGAGACCCACCCCAGTGTCGGCCTACACCACTTGACCAGTACCTCATAACGAGGACGGGTCGAAGAGGCAGGACGCCCAACACTAGCACTTACAAACTCCTTAGTCTGTTGAAGCAGGAATTCCTTAGCACCAGCAACCTAAAACCCTCTTGAGAAAACCCGAGCACATCTCTACTTCCAAAGCCACCAAAGAACCACCGCAAACAACACATCACTAGGAACAACAGTAGAAAAAACATACCTGTCATGATGGCCATCAAGTAGCCAATCACCCGGAGAGGCATTAAAGAAAGCCTCAGACCTCGGATCCTGGTGGGGTAAGCACAAGCGCCAGATGTCCTTGGCCTTTGAACAGTCACGAAACAAGTGAATCAGACTCTCTACCTCCGAGCCACAAATCGAGCACTTAGGGTCACTCGCAATATGTCTCCTGACCCGTTCCTCATTCATCAACAAACTGCCACGCAACCCAAGCCAAAGAAAGTGACGCATCTGCTCAGTAACCGATAATCTCCAAATCTTTTTCACCAACACAGCCAATCTATCATCCACAGTTGTCATAGGCTGCAACAAACAATACGCTGACCGAGCCGAATAAACCCCAGACGATGTGAACGCCCACCCCATAGAGTCAGTCAGCCCATGATCAAGTCTAATAGCAACCGTTGCGAGCTTCATCAGAACCGTAGTAGGAAGACGATCAAAGAGAACCGACCAATTCCACCCACAACCGTCAACCCAAAAATCAACAATCCTCCTATTGCGGAGAGCCGAATCAACCGAGCTCGTAGCGGACTGAAGCAAAGGACCCTCACGCAGCCACCAGTCTTCCCAAAATCGGACATTTCGTCCATCCCTGACACTCCAACGAACCCCCTGTTCAACCACTCCTTTAAGAGCCCAAGCAATGCTTTTCCAAACATACGACTTACCCCAATCCCGAGATTGGGAAATCCGGCCTCCTTGAACCGTTATCCCATACTTAGCTCGTATAAGACTACCCCACAGACCTGTAGAATCAGTCAATAGCCTCCATCCCAGTTTGCCAAGCATTGCCATATTACAGTCTCGAGTCACACGTAGACCCAAACCTCCTAAAGATTTTGGCAAGCACATATCCTCCCAGCGAACCAGGTGCATCTTTCTTTTCCTATCACTGTAATATCCCTCATTTTATAAGGGTATTTTGGAATTTTTCCAACTCCCGTATTACAAGTCGGATTAATTTCAGAGAAGTTCAGACATTCGGTAATATGTTTGATCTCTGTAATATTTTTTTGAGTAATATAAAATACAGTTGCCGTATTTTCGGGGTTAAATAGTCGTTCGTATACGAATATATTTAACCCGGGGTTAAGAAGATTAACCCAAAGTCAAAACGGTCAAAAAGGGTTAAAAATGGACTTGACCGCACCCCGCGGTCAAGTGGCCGCACCCGCGGCGAGGACCAGTTCTGAAGCAACAGGTGAGGCGGTCACTGGGCGCCACCGCACCCTACCGCACCCCATGGTGGGATATTTTTTTCTGACGACTTTATCCTCTTCCCCTCCACTGCAAGTGGTGCCGGTTGTCAGCAAGGGGCTGTCTCCCTTGGTCGAGGGATTGTCCCCTGCTTGTTCCCCTCCTAGCTGGGCCTATAAAAGGGAGAGAAAGCTGAAGAGGAGAGTGTTGATCTGCTCTTCTTCCTCCTCATAAAATCTCCATTAAAGCCCAAGCTTTTGAGCTTTGTTTGAGAGGTGATCGAACCCCTTTGAGCGTTTAGAAAGGTGTTCCTAAGTGGTATTCTAAAGCCTAAGAAGGTTAGAAGTGCAGCCACAATCGAATCGGAAGCCAACGAACCAAACCAAATGAGTTTCGTCATTAAAGTTGTCGAAAGATCTCGCTCCTGTCATCCCGCCACACCCGCGGAAGAGGCTCCACCGCACTTGCGGTGAGCTTGTCCGGGTTGTGTGTTCTTGGGTGTTTGGCTTTGGGTGAGGCTTGGATCCTTCGATTCTTTTAGTATTCTTTTATATTCATATATGTGGATATTGAATCTAAATTAGAGTTTCATTTTGGGTCGATCCGAAGGAATCTGTGGTCTCAGATCTGTCCCTGTTTTGGACCCAGGAACTCGTCGTCTCTAAGCATTGCTTAAGCTTCTGCGGATCTAAGGCAAGTGGCAGTTCGCTCTTGTTCATCATTCCATATTTCAATTAATTATCAATTGTTTAGTTGTTAATTAATTTGGGATGATTTACTGTTTGCGTTGGAAACAGTTTTGTTAAATGATATGATTAAAAAGGAGATATTATAATAGGTTGTATATCTGTTAGAACAACGCTATTTTATCTGTTATCGGCCGTGATGGCTTTGATGTGGATTATTACCGTGTTGAACTGTTTAGTTAGCACGAGTATTCGTAGGAACGCTACTGAGTATCTCATTGCGAGTGCTAGTCGTTTCTTGATAACCTGGTGGTTAGGATTTAGTTTCTACCATCCTTCTCTGGTCTTGACCATATCCTTACTCAGGGTTTGTGCACACAGCTGGTGCCGCTCTCAGGGATTTAGTTCCCAACTCCGTTGTTTGGGATTTAGTTCCCGAGGGATTTAGTTCCCGATTCGACTTTAGGGATTTAGTTCCCGAGTCAACTCCGCCTTAGGGATTTAGTTCCCGACGGTATCTCTTTATCCCGTGGGGATGAGATTTTAAAAGCTTTTAACGTGATGCGCATTTTGGAATTAAATGAGATATGTGCTTTAGTGCACATGATTAATATACTCTTGGGCGAGTAGTGCAACTAGGCAATAGTGCAGCTAGGAAATCTCGTCTTGACTTTGATCAGAGTAAAGTTCTCTTTCCAATCTGGATTCGCCTTGGGCGGTGAGGTTGGTCGTGAGCCGAAACATCAAGTCATTTTTGAACTCTTGTATGATATTATTTATGTTCCCCAACATTTGTCATGCTTCCAATAAGGCTCATTTCGTTGGAGTCTTCTTTTGGGATTGATTGTTGTGAGACTCGGTCTCTAGAATCTTCTCTTGATCATGTCTCTTCTTGTGTTTCAGTAGAGTATGGTGGTTGACTATCGTTATCAGTTTTGATTCGAGGAGCGATGAGTCTAACCTAATACGTCTACTTCGAACCACTCTACTTTGTACCCTTGCTTAGTCTTTCATTAGACTAACCAACCGTAATTGTTCTCTGCATGGTTGGCTAGTGTCATCCGTTCGATTCGACACATCAGATAAGTTGTCATCCCGTGAAGGCTAGAACGACTATCGAGGCGAACGGTGTTTTGACAAGTTTATTCAGGTTAAGATCCTTGGTGGGTGATCATAGCGATCAAGACCCCTTTTGTTGTTTTGTGTAAAGACTTCCGCTGTATTTCTGATGTATTTTGTCGTACTTGGAATTGTGTTGTAATTCCGCGACTATGGTTTAAATGAAAATTATGATATTTTGTATCATAATTGTTGTTTGATGATTTATATCAACTGGTAAAGCCTTGGGTGACATCGGACAGAACGTCTGAGGTCAATGGCGGTAATGCCTTTTCAAGAGGTTATTTGGGGGTGTTACAGACCTGGTATCAGAGCCGAAAGTTTTTAAAGAAACGGGTGGGTTTTAAAATGTTTTACAGGAACAAAACTTTTATAAACCGTTTACTCGTTTGAAACTGAGAAATATTTTCGAAGGCTCTGAATTTTCAAAGAAAATTTTTACCGTTCTAGTCGTGCCTTCTTCTCTAGTCTGATATGGAAACGAACTTCCATATTTAGAAAGACTAATTCTCTGTTCGTCACTCGTAGATTCTGAGTGCTTTCGTTTCTCTTCAAAAGGACTCGGAAGAAGCCGAGGTGGTTTCGCCATCTCCAGTAAGGCTTAAATTCCCAGTTCCCTCGTTATGATTTGAGGTTGTAGAACCTAGTAACTCGGTTTGAAGTTTATCTAATGAAATTTACCTAGTTGATCTCTTCTAAGTTGATTTCATTACGTTAAGTACATTGGAAAATATTAATGTATGAAATCCTTGGAATTTGATCGGTAAATAGATGGTGAACACGAGGAACACTATCCGTGCTGGTGCTGGGCCGAGTAATGACCCCAGGCCAAACGTGAGGAATATTGTGAACCCTGTGGAGGAACACGAGTCTGTTTCTCATAACAATCCAGGAGGCAATGGCCAAGCTCAGGCCAACGCTCCAGTCATATTTGATGCAGCAACAGTTGAAGCAATACGGGGTATTGTAATGCAAGCATTTACGGATATAATGCGACCAAACGCACCTCAGGCACAGGCTGTGCAAATTCCTCCAGTAGTTCTTAGGCTTGAGGAACAAGATGTCCATGTACACCGAGAAGAGGCAGTCAGGAATAGAGGTGATTATGGCCGAGCACTGAAGGTCGTTAACTCTATGAGGCCTGACAGCTATAATGGAAAAGGAGAGCCAGTCAGAGTGGCTCATTGGTTCTCACATATGGAATGGCTGTTTCGTAATATTGAATGCACTGAAGCTGAGAAGGTGCATATAGCTTCTCTTCAGTTGAAGAAAGAAGCTAGTGAATGGTGGGAAAGCACCGGTTTAGCCGATAATCCTGATTTAAACTGGGGAATGTTCAAATCAAAAATGATTGATCATTTCTTTTCCCGAGCTATGAGGGAAGAGAAACACAAGGAGTTTCTATATCCAAAGACAGATGGTTTGAAGGTGCCCGAGCTTGCAACTAAGTTCAACCATCTACTGCAGTATGCTGGGACGGAAGCGTCCAGCGAGGAGCAAAAGATCTGGTATTTCCACGAGTGGATGAATCCAGATATTAAGCCACTGATGGTGCGTCACGGATGCTCTACTTTGGAGCAGTACGTAGATGTAGCCTATAAGTTGGAGGTGACTCTGAAGGAGTCGACCAAGAAGCGTAATAGCCAGAGGTAGGTGCAGAACCAGCCTCAGGCGAGTGGATTTAAACATCCCGCGCCACCGTCAGATTTAGCCAAATCTGGCCGAGCAAAAACGGATATGACTCATGATGGGTCTACGCAACGTTCGGGTCAGAGCAATAATCTGATCCAGTGCTACAATTATGGTACTTACGGGCACAAGCGTAATGCGTGTCCGAAGGAGAAGAAGACGTGCTATGGCTGCGAAAAGGAGGGCCATATGCAGACGTTCTGTCAGCAGAGGAGGTGGAAAGGAGCTGAGTCACGGCAGGGGTCTGTTAATCAGAACAACTGACCCAGGTTTAGTCCGGTGGAAGCTCCTAGTCCTTCAATGCAGACAACTGCACAGAACAAGGGGAAAGCCCCAGTGGCTTCTGGAAGTCAGGGTCAACGCCTTTACGAAATGCGTGAAGCGGACGGACCCGATACTCCAAATGCTTAAAGTGCTTATTACCTTTTGTTGGTATGCTGTTGATTTGGGTGTTACCCAGTCTTTCGTTTTGGATAGTTGTGTTGGTAAGTTAAGTTTTGTATGCAACGAGGTTGTGAACCTTTCGTTGTAACTCTTCTTATATATGAACCTTTGGTTTATACCAAGTTAGTGTTTCGTTGCTTGGTATGGGGTGAGGTCTCGTGTTCGAGACTCACCAACAACCTCTTGGAAATGGCTGCCTATTAATTAGGTGGAGCTACCAAGGATGGGTTGAGATGTATAGACAGCGGCTCATGGCAACAGTGGACGCTGGTAATGGTTGGGCCTGGGCTCGAAGCCACTAGTGGGCCATCTGTAAACCATGTAATGGGTTGGTCCAAAATGGTGACCATTTAGTTGGAACCAAGCATTTGTCGGATTTTTCGATTACCATTTAGGGTAAGAAGTTCGAAGCGGATTTGATCTGAATAGCCATGGCTCTATACGATAATTTCTCGGTATGGATTAGCTCACGCGTCATGGGGCGGTCATCGATTTAGTTCAAGGACTGTGACGGTGTCATCTAGGGGCCAGTGTGTGTGTAAACTTAAGGGTCGGAATGACGCTGATAACGGCAGGCTCATCAATGTGATGGCTGCGTTTAAGCTACTTCGACAAGGTTGTGTCGGGTACCTTTGCTACCTGGATCCGTCCATGAAAGATGAACCATCAATTCTTGATATTTTTGTGATTAGTGAGTTTCCGGATGTCTTTTCGGAAGAGATTCCTGGATTACCCCCGAAGCGTGACGTGGAATTTACTATTGATCTTGAGCCGGGTACCGCGCCGATTTCTAAAGCACCGTACCAGATGGCTCCTGTTGAGATGCAAGAGTTGAAGAAGCAACTCGAGGATCTTCTTGACAAGGGTTACATAAGGCCGAGTGCATCGCCTTGGTGTGCTCCGGTTCTGTTTGTCAAGAGGAAAGATGGATCGTTTTGACTTTGTTCCGACTAGCGAGAGTTGAATAAAGTCACGATCAAGAATAAATATTCGTTGTTGAGGATTGATGATCTGTTGGATCAACTGCAGGGAGCAAAAGTCTTTTCCAAAATCGATCTGAGGTTTGGTTACCACCAACGCAGGACTCGTAAGGAAGATATTCCGAGGATTACTTTCTGGACGAGATATGGTCACTATGAGTTCGTAGTCACCAATGCTCCAGTAGTTTTCATGGACCTGGTGAATCGATGTTTTCGCCAGTACTTGGATAAGTTCGTGATGGTCTTCATCGATGGTATTTTGATCTATTCCCCGAGCAAGGAGGCTCATGGGGGTCAGTCCTTAGACAAATCAGCTATATGCGAAGTTGTCTAAATATGACTTTTGGATTAAGTAAATGGCTTTCTTAGGCCGTGTGATCAGTAAGGATAAGGTTATGATTAATCCCCAGAAGATCGAAGCGGTAACTATTTGGAAGCGGCCTCAGGATGTGAATGAGGTGCGCAGTTTTCTAGGACTTGCTGGATGTTACAGACAGTTCGTAGAAGGATTTTCAAAGATCGCCCTACCAATGTCTGACTGAGATTACTTGGGAAATCTGGGAAACTGAGGCGGTTATGCTTAGAAGATTCCCGAGTTGTTTTCGGCCTAGAATAATTAAGTTTCGGGGTCGAAACTTCTTTTAAGGGGAAAGTAATGTAATATCCCTCATTTTATAAGGGTATTTTGGATTTTTTTCAACTCCCGTATTACAAGTCGGATTAATTTCAGAGAAGTTCAGACATTCGGTAATATGTTTGATCTCTATAATATTTTTCTGAGTAATATAAAATACAGTTGACGTATTTTCGGGGTTAAATAGTCATTCGTGTATGAATATATTTAACTTCGGGTTAAGAAGATTAACCCAAAGTCAAAAGGGTGAAAATGGACTTGACCGCACCCCGCGGTCAAGTGGCCGCACCCGCGGCGAGGACCAGTTCTGAAGCAACAGGTGAGGCGGTCACTGGGCGCCACCGCACCCTGCCGTACCCCTGCTACACCCCGCGGTGGGATATTTTTTTCTGACGACTTTATCATCTTCCCCTCCACTGCAAGTGGCGCCGGTTGTCAGCAAGGGGTTGTCTCCCTTGGTCGAGGGCTTGTCCCCTGCTTGTTCCCCTCCTAGCTGGGCCTATAAAAGGGAGAGAAAGCTGAAGAGGAGAGTGATGATCTGCTCTTCTTCCTCCTCAGAAAATCTCCATTAAAGCCCAAGCTTTTGAGCTTTGTTTGAGAGGTGATCGAACCCCTTTGAGCATTTAGAAAGGTGTTCCTAAGTGGTATTCTAAAGCCTAAGAAGGTTAGAAGTGGAGCCACAATCGAATCGGAAGCCAACGAACCAAACCAAGTGAGTTTCGCCATTAAAGTTGTCGAAAGCTCTCGCCCCTGTCATCCCGCCGCACCCGCGGCAGAGGCTCCACCGCACCCGCGGTGAGCTTGTCCGGGTTGTGTGTTCTTGGGTGTTTGGCTTTGGGCGAGGCTTGGCTCCTTCGATTCTTTTAGTATTCTTTTAGATTCATATATGTGGATATTGAATCTAACTTAGGGTTTCATTTTGGGTTGATCCGAAGGAATCTGTGGTCTCAGATCCGTCCCTGTTTCGGACCCAGGAACTCGTCGTCTCTAAGCTTTGCTTAAGCTTCTGCGGATCTAAGGCAAGTGGCGGTTCGCTCTTGCTCATCATTCCATATTTCAATTAATTATCAATTGTTTAGTTGTTAATTAATTTGGGATGATTTACTGTTTGCGTTGGGAACAGTTTTGTTAAATGATATGATTAAAAAGGAGATATTATAATAGGTTGTATATCTGTTAGAACAACGCTATTATATATATATATATGTGTGTGATTTAATACAGATATTATTATAGGTTGTATATTGTTAGAACAACGCTATTTTATCTGTTATCGGCCGTGATGGCTTTGATGTGGATTATTACTTTGCTGAACTGTTTAGTTAGCACGAGTATTCGTAGGAACGCTACTGAGTATCTCATTGCGAGTGCTAGTCGTTTCTTGATAACCTGGTGGTTAGGATTTAGTTTCTACCATCCTTCTCTGGTCTTGACCATACCCTTACTCAGGGTTTGTGCACACAGCTGGTGCCGCTCTCAGGGATTTAGTTCCCAACTCCGTTGTTTGGGATTTAGTTCCCGAGGGATTTAGTTCCCGATTCGACTTTAGGGATTTAGTTCCCGAGTCAACTCCGCCTTAGGGATTTAGTTCCCGACGGTATCTCTTTATCCCGTGGGGATGAGATTTTAAAAGCTTATAACGTGATGCGTGTTTTGGAATTAAATGAGATAAGTGCTTTAGTGCACATGATTAATATACTCTTGGGTGAGTAGTGCAGCTAGGCAATAGTGCAGCTAGGAAATCTCGTCTTGACTTTGATCAGAGTAAAGTTCTCTTTCCAATCTGGATTCGCCTTGGGTGGTGAGGTTGGTCGTGAGCCGAAACATCAAGTCGTTTTTGAACGCTTGTATGATATTATTTATGTTCCCCAACATTTGTCATGCTTCCGATAAGGCTCATTTCGTTGGAGTCTTCTTTTGGGATTGATTGCTGTGAGACTCGGTCTCCAGAATCTTCTCTTGATGATGTCTCTTCTTGTGTTTCAGTAGAGTATGGTGGTTGACTATCGTTATCGGTTTTGATTCGAGGAGCGATGAGTCTAACCTAATACGTCTACTTCGAACCACTCTGCTTTGTACCCTTGGTTAGTCTTTCATTAGACTAACCAACCGTAATTGTTCTCTGCATGGTTGGCTGGTGTCATCCGTTCGATTCGGCACATCAGATAAGTTGTCATCCCGTGAAGGCTAGAACGACTATCGAGGCGAATGGTGTTTTGATAAGTTTATTCAGGTTAAGATCCTTGGTGGGTGATCATAGCGATCAAGACCCCTTTTATTGTTTTGTGTAAAGACTTCCGCTGTATTTCTGATGTATTTTGTCGTACTTGGAATTGTGTTGTAATTCCGCGACTATGGTTTAAATGAAAGTTATGATATTTTGTATCATAATTGTTGTTTGATGATTTATATCAACTGGTAAAGCCTTGGGTGACATCGGACAGAACGTCTGAGGTCACTGGCGGTAATGCCTTTTCAAGAGATTATTTGAGGGTGTTACAATCACAACTTCCCCATATGAAACTACGGTTAATCTTATCAAGCTCATCACATGTATGCTTAGTAAGTCGCACATAATTCATGGCATAAACCGAGAGTGAAGACAGAACAGATTTGGAGAGAGTGACCCGACCCGCAAAATTGAGAGTGCGACATTTCCAGCCAGCCAAACGAACATTTTCTTTAGTCAACAGTTCAGCAAACGTGCTATTTGTGACCTTCTCATGCAGAATAGGCATACCAAGATACCTCCCCAAGTCCTTTGTAGCTTGCATCCCACTAATCTGCTCTAATCTTGAGACCACATCATGGGAAACATTCGGAGAAACAAAAATGCGAGATTTTGAAGTACTCACCTTTTGCCCCGACGCCGCACAAAATCTGTTCAGGACCATCATAATCAGCTGCATTTGAACTTCCGAAGCCTCCTCCATAAGCATAATATCATCGGCGAAAAAAATGTGCGCCAAAGGAGGAGCATTTCGACAAGCTACGTTGGGCTTCCACGTCCCCGTCTCAGCCTCATGGCTAATAAGATGGCCCAGCCTCTCTAGACAAAGAACAAATAAATATGGGGAGATGGAATCCCCCTGTCGAACCCCCCCGTGAAGGCAAAAACGGCTCAGTCAGCTCACCATTCCACAGGACTCTCATAGTAGTAGTAGAGACACATTCAGAAACCCATCGAATCCACCTTTCTGGCAGGCCAACATCACGAAGAGTATCCTCAATAAAACTCCATCTCAATCTGTCATATGCCTTCTCAAGGTCTAATTTCAAAATCATCCATCCTTTACGACCCTTTTTCAGCTTCATAGAACATATAAGCCAGCTAGCTAGCTACTTAAATGTTGTTTGTTGAGCTTAATGTGTTGTACCGGATCCGGTGTTACTAACAAATTAAGTTAATTACAATTTTTATTTATGGAACGGTATCTTTGCACAACGGAATAACATAAATAACGAACACGGTCATTTATTAAGGAAAAACTCAATCAACTAATTTTAGTTAACAAACAAAAATCTTTACATTTAGGTATTAGCCTAGGAGGATTTCAACATCTATTTCTCTTATTGATAATTATGAACTATACGAGTTAAGCAAAGATCTAAGATAAACTAGATTTCCCTACTAGAATACTCTTCTCAGCTTAACAACCCTTAACATGTATTATCAACTCAAATGCAAACAAAATCACACAAAAGTTACCTTAATCACCTCAAAAACTTGGCCTATCAAGCTCGTAAAGATTGCAACTTTTTTCACCACGTTAATGGCTCGTTATGGCGTTCCCTTGAGCTAACAGCCTTGAAACTCATCTCTTGAGCTCCAAAAGTTGTGTGCTCCTCTTTCTCTCTTGGAAAGCATGTCAAACTATGGTGATAATGTCTTGCATTTATAGGCCTCCGAAGAAGATATAATTACTATATTTATGGTCTAACCTGATATATTATCGCATAAGTATCATTATATCTTTCCATTAAACAATAGGATGGTCCTCGACCATCCTATTGTTTAATGGACCGCACTCAACTGGTATCAGAGCTCATCGGCCAAGCTAAGTTACTTCATTCTCACTTTCATCTCTTAGTTTCACTCATTTTTTCCCTTTCTCTTGCTTGCCCTTCATTTTTCCCATTTTTCTTTTATTTTTGTGCTTCCGCCACCACCGACCACCACAGCACCGCCTACCTTACCCCCATATCCAGCCTTCACTTTTTCCTTCCATCTTCCATGTTAACCTAGAGAAACTAGGGTTTCCAAGATCCAAGACAAGAAAAAGGACCACTACCCCTCAAACTAGCAAAAAAGCCAAATCTCCTTTTCCAAAAGCAACCTTGCCTTGTTTTTCCAAAAAGAGAAATAAGACAAGGATCACTTTTCTCTTGTCTTGTCATGTGTTCCTTCTTGCCATAGGTGGTAAAAAACATCTTTTTACTTTCCAAAGTCAAGATTGTTTGTTACTACCCAAAGGAGCAATCTTATTTTCCCAAGTAATCTTTTGCCACCCGCAAATTAAAAATTAGTTGACCAATAGTCGAATTTAGATTTGTTGTGAAAGGTTTTAACTTTATTGATCTTTGAATTCTTATACCTTGATGTTTTGCTTGGGATCATGTCTTAAGTAGGTTATCGTCGCGCCCCGGCTTGGCCCCAGCCGGATCATCACTCTCCTAGACAGTGCATGCACCATGGCTTAATGTTGTGCATCCGCACCTTTGACGGCTACGATGACGAAGAGGCTGAATTTTCGAAATGGGCATGCCACACGGCGCATGTGTTTTGCCATTTCGACTATGATTATTATGAGCATGTGCACATTGCCACTCGGTACGTGCTTCACCGACTATGCCCGTGAGTGGTGGGTCTGGCACAAAGGTGATCGGCATAGGTGCAGTTTGCAGCTTGTTGACACATGGATCCATCTCGTTTATGTCATGGATACGCGCTACGCCCAAGAGTCCGCATTGGCGCACAAGAGTGCCTATGTCCATGGTGCTCCCAGCGCATTACTATCGCACATTCCCATCGCACGATAGTATCGCGCGTTCTCAAAACCCTCAGGTTGTGTCATGTACACATGCTCTTCTAAATACTCATTTAGAAAAACGATCTAGACATCCATCTGCCAGATCTCATAATCATAATGAGTTGCAATTATTAGGATTATTCGAATGGTTCTAATCATAAAAACTGGTGAGAAGGTTTCATCATAGTCAATACTATGAATCTATCTAAATCCTTTTGCAACCAGTCTTACTTTGAAAACTGTTACGTTTCCATCCTTGTTTGTTTTGAGTTTGTAAACCCATTTGCATCCTATGGGTACTACCCTATCTGGTAAATCTATCAAATCCCATACTTGATTCTTAGACATGGAATCCATTTCATACTTCATGGCTTTAAGTAATTTCTCAGAGTCTGAACTCGCCACAGCTTGCATGTATGTTGTAGGCTTCTCGCTTTCTCAAAGCATGATGTCACATCCTGCAATCAATATGAAATCAACATATTTTTTTGGTTGCGTTTTGGTCCTTTCTAATGTACATGTGGGTTGAACAATAGGAGGATTTTCCACAACATGTTGTGAAATCTCATTAGAATCAGATTCTGAAGAAACGATAGGAATGGGGTCTTGAGACTCCACTACCTCTGGCGTATGGGTTGCCTTCCCTTGCAGGATTGCATCGCCAAATATCGTTGTCTCTATCATGGTGTAATCCATGTCATCTTGTTGCTCAGTTTGTTGCTCTTTTCGAACTTCTTAGAGATCAACATTTCTCCCACTTGACTTTTTGGAAATAAACTCTTCTTCCAGAAAGACATTATCCCTAGCAACAAACACTTTTTGCTCATTGGGATTGTAGAAGTAGTATTATTTTATTTCCTTAGGATACCCTACAAAGAAGCCTTTATCTGATTTGGGTGCAAGCTTGTCTGCTAGTAAACGTTTTACATAAGCTTCACATCCACGGATCATTAGAAAAGACAAACTTGGAACTCTTCCATACCATAACTCATATGGTGTCTTATCTATAGCTTTGGACGGAGTCTTGTTTAGTGTGAACAGTGCGGTTGTGAGAGCATATCCCCAAAAAGATATTGGAAGATCAACAAAACTCATATAGACCGAACCATGTCCAACAAGGTCCTATTCCTCCTCTTAGATACACCATTCAATTGTGGTGTTCCTGGTGGAGTTAGTTGTGAAAGGATCCCACAACTTCTTAAATGATTATCAAATTCTTGACCTAAATATTCACCACCATAATCAGATCGTAGTGCTTTAATTTTCTTGTCAAGTTGATTTTCAACTTCATTCTGAAACTCTTTGAACTTTTCAAAAGATTCAGACTTATGCTTCATTAAGTATATGTATATGTATCTACTTAAATCATCAATAAAAGTTATAAAGTATCTGTAACCACCTCTAGCTTTTGTGCTCATTGGTCCACATACATCTGTATGTATTATGGCCAAAATCTTAGTTGACATTTCACTTACCCCAGCAAAAGGTGACCTTGTCATCATTTCC
Organism: Rheum nobile; assembly: GCA_027886185.1. Taxonomy (NCBI): domain Eukaryota; kingdom Viridiplantae; phylum Streptophyta; class Magnoliopsida; order Caryophyllales; family Polygonaceae; genus Rheum; species Rheum nobile. The sequence continues at coordinate 760,550 of WOAB01000640.1, forward strand.
ATTAGGCAAGATTTGCATGTTTCAAATGATTCACAATCAAATGAGGTTAGAAGTCCATCCTTTTGGAGCTTCTTCATGCGATTTAAGCTAATGTGACCTAAGTGATAATGCCATAGATAGGTAGTGTTGAAATCATTTAATTTTTGCTTTTTGGTAATTATGTAATAGACATGGGATTCTAAATCCACCATATAGAGTCCATTACTCAATTGAGCATTGGCATAAAACACATCATCCATATAAAAGAACAACAATCATTCTTAATAATGAATTCACAGCCTTCAGTATCCAATAGAGAAGTTGAATGATGTCTTTGGTAATAGTAGGAATAGAATAACAATTATTCAATTCTAAAACAAACCAGAAGGCAATGATAGATTATTATCTCCTACTGCTAAGGCAACAACTTTTGCTCTATTTCCAACATGTAGGTCTATCACTCCTTTAGCCAACCTTTTACTTCTTTTGAAACTTTTTCATCTTTCAAGTACTATGGGCAGTTCCTCTTCCAATGCCCATTTGCATTGCAATAGAAACAATCATGGTCAGGAGCTACTTTAGCCTTTTCAGAAGTCGCCTTGGGCTGTGCAACTTGCTTGCGCTTCCCTTGCACATGCTTCTTCTGCTTTCTAGGTGCCCCTTTCTTGAACCATTTTTCCCTTGTTGACCATCATAATCTCTTTCTTGGTGTCAACAGAGAGATTTTGTTTAGCAGTTTTGAGCATCCCATGTAGTTCTTCAAGTGTTTTTCCAACTCCATTTATATTGAAGTTCAGCTTGAATTGAGCAAACTCGTCATGTAGGGAATGCAGTAAGATATTTGTAGTCAACTCTTGACAATAGGGGAAGCCAAGTCTTTTCATGTTCTCAAAATGTTCAATCATATTGAACACATGAGTACTAATTGGTTTGCCTTTCTCAAGCTTACAATCAAGAATTGCTTTGTGAGTCTCATATCTCTCCATCCTAGCTTGTTCCTGAAACATAACTTTCAGGTTGCGAATGATGGTATATGCGTCCATCCTCTCAAACCCCATTTGAAGGTTCGATTCCATGGAGGCTAGCATAAGACATTGTAGTCAGTTTTGGGATAGGGGTATCAAGGACATTCTCTCTTCCTTCGGACCTGAGAACGATTCTCAGATTTCTTTCTCAATCAAGAAAGTTGTTTCTGTTTAGCTTATTATTCTCAAGAATCAAACGTAGGTTGATGATTATTGGGTTATCGTTTCTAGACATGATATCTACAATTGAAATAACATGCAAAATATAAATCATGCTTGTCATGCAAGAGCTTAAAGAATTTAAACATGCTTTAAACATAAATAAGCTAATGCACATTTTATTCATATAAAATTGTCCCTTTGAATAAAATGATTCCAAGATCCTATTTCAGATAAGACTTTAGGCATACTTTGGCACTTCCATAAATCCTATATGATCACTGTAAGTAACTTTTACTAGCTATAACATTTATAATTCTTGGTTGATAGATTATGTCAAATCTATCTCATGCCTCAAAATCCTAAACTTTATATTTTGGCCTTTTGTTGAGTATAACCAAATCAATGTTGTAAACCCCTTATATAGATTTACCCATACTATCCCAAGGTCAAAGAAGGACACCTTGCTTTGACAAAACCTATCCATCAAATTCCAAGGGCCTCATAGGTTATGATTTGAAAAGGCAAAATTTCATTTTTTCTTTCAAGTGACCTAGGTTTATCATACAAGTCTATTTACTAGTAAACTAAATAGCATAAATAAACAAGAAAGCATAAACATAGAGATATTTGAAGCAAAATAAAATGCATTAAATAAATGTGATCCTAGTATACCCCTAAAAAACCCTAACATCTAATCTTCATAGATTCTCCTTGTTTCTTCGACCTCCATCCTTGATACTCCTTTGGATCTTCATCTTGGATTCTTCATAGGATCTTATTCTCTTGTTTTACATAATGTAAATCTAAAATAATTTCTTGAAAATTAAATTACAAAAATACATAACGATATGCAGATCGTGTACAAGAAAACAATAATGATACGCATATCATAATTTATATCCTATTTTGGGTCATACCAGTCAACGTGTGCAATGACAATATCATAATATTAAATCATACATGCAAAGTTTAATATTAAATATTAAAAGACAAGAATAGACTATTAATCATATTACTAGACCTTTAAGATTAAGTTAATTAAATTATCTCATAAAATAATTAATCCAATCTTCTTATTATTTTAATTCAATGAAAATCATATATGGAATTAATACCAATATTAATCATTGTCATGTATAATTGGATAAAACATACTCAAGAGATAAGATATCTTATATCCTTATCTATTTTAGGTAATTAGGCAAAATACCTTATGAAAACCCTAACCCTAACTTACCCCCACTCCCCTCATCCGCACCATGCAGCCTCCACCCCAGTCACTCCGTGCGGCAAGCTTCCACCACGGACCGTCGCCGCACCACCCCCAGTTCTGCCGTCGGCCACCATCAACCGTCGTGAGCCTTTTTGGCCACCCAGCCACAGTTTAATCCCTTCTTCCACTCAAATTTTGCAACAATTACAAATGTTTGATGGTTTTAAGGAGAATATGGTGTAACTTTTTAGAAAATTAAGGTTTTCAAAAAATTAATGTATGAAACACTTTCATACAAAATTAATCAATTTTGGGCATTCAAGGCATGAAATTCTAAATTTCTAGGGTTCGAATCAATTTTCACCAACATGAAAAATCTAGTATTTTTTATGTGTGATTATGATTTAAACAAGAAAGCATATCTCTTGCATAAATTAAACATATGAATCAGCTTTGGGATAAATTGTGCCAAAAAATCATATATTTAGACATGCATAATTCGGTTATATGGGCAGTCGGCTGTTTTTTCCATTATCCTATGTACATAAAAGTCACTACTTTATGCATCCAATCAATTAAAATCATAATTTTAATCATACGAGTTAATCCATATATCAATTTTACCACTAGATTGAACCAAAATAATCAAGAACATGCATCAAAATTAACAACTTTAATCATGATCATATCAATTTAAGCAAGAGGCTCTAATACCACTGTAGGGATGTAGATGCTTTAAGCGGAATTTCATAAAACGATTTTCTAACATGTAACTTACGATCTCATGCATAAACTTGATACGAATCATATGTGATAGAGTTGCATACCTTTTGATGCAAAACTTATTTCTGAAATCACTCTGGAGAATAGAGCCTCAAGTATGACTCCTCTACTTGATCCACACGAGCACGATACTAGATTGCCCTACCTTCGTTTTCTAGAACGGGGCAAAACTCTGAGCTTGTCTTGCAGCAGGTGTACGACTGGTCCTAGGTGTAGTTGGGAGAGAGAGCTTTTCTCAACACATGAGATAATGGATAATCCATTGTTATAAGAAAATGGATCTTTTTGGTTGATATAATATTTTATCTTTCCTAAAGATAAATTTCCTTAAATTAAACATATGAATCAACTTTGGGGTAAATTAAGCCAAAAAATCAAATATTTAAACATGCATAATTCGGTGATATGGGCAGTGGGCTATTTTTTCCATTATCCTATGTACATAAAAGTCACTACTTTATGTATCCAACAATTAAAATCATAATTTTAATCATACGAGTTAATCCATATTTCAATTTTACCACTAGATTGAACCAAAATAATCAAGAACATGCATCAAAATTAACAACTTTAATCATGATCATATCAATTTAAGCAAGAGGCTCTGATACCACTGTAGACATTTAGAAGCTTTAAGCGGAATTTCAAAAAATGATTTTCTAACATCTAACTTAGGATGTCATGCATAAACTTGATACGAATCATATGTGAAAGAGTTACATACATTTTGATGCAAAACTTCTTTCTGAGATCACTCTGGAGAATAGAGCCTCAAGTGTGACTCCTCTACTTGATCCACACGAGCACGAGACAAGATCGCCCTACCTTTGTTTTCTAGAACGGGACAAAACTCTGAGCTTGTCTTGCAGCAGGTGTACGGCCGGCCCTAGGTGTAGTTGGGAGAGAGAGCTTTTCTCAACACATGAGATAATGGATAATTCATTGTTACAAGAAAAATGGATCTTTTTGGTTGATATAATATTTTATCTTTCCTAAAGATAGATTTTCTTATATCATCAAGAGAATAGATAACACTTTATTATCTCTTGATGAATTATCCACTCTTCCAATATTATCATATGGCTGAAATTTCCCAGTCCCACTGTGGGCCTCGGGTTGCTTTGATCTAGCCTAGATACTCTATTGTGTGTGACCTTGTAGGATCCGGGTATAATAGCAATGGGCCAAATCTAATTTATCTCATAAGTCATAGTTGGCTTCTAACAAAGCACTAAGACTACCTAAAATATCCGGATTATAAATCTTCATTTTTAATCCTATTATATCATTAGTAATTGCTATCTTGATTAAAGGACACATATTCCTTCAGAGATTCCAGTTACGATTGTTGGACCTGAAAATATATGCAATAAGAAAAATATATTACCACCAAAAAAATTAGCAGTTCCCCCCAGTAAGCTAATAATAATGGGTGTTGTTAAACGCACCCATAACTTTTTATTATTTACACCCACTATATGTATGCGGAACGCGGAAGCATATATATTGATCTACGCATGCGGAACGCATATACTTATGTATATGCATTAGAAATACACACGCATATGTATGCGCACTGTGGATACACACGCGTATGTATGCGCACTGCGCATACATACGCGTGTGTATCCGCAGTGCGCATGCATAGATTATTCCTGCTGTTAATTAACGTTAAGGATCCTATTATGAATGTTTTAATTTTTTTTAATTCAAACGAGTTAAGTTTACTATATTTATTATTATATAATTTTATGTTAAATTGGTTACTTCTATATATCATATAGTTTGTTATATATTCTACGGTTTTTCTAGTGTATGCTCATTGGTACATGCTAACTAGTTATTTCAAAGTTATTTATATCTTTTTACCTTTTTAGTTATAGTATTTATTATTTATAATTAAAATTATTTATAATACATATGCGTAAAACTATAAATTAAAAATTACGTTAAAATTATTTATAAATTAAAATATAGGGCCAAATACTAAAATTTACATTTCAATTTATATAGTTGGTATAATTAGTAATATATGATTAATGATGCAAAAGTGGAAATATACATATTAAAAATATTTGAAATAAATATGTGATATACTTTAACCACTTTTTTCTTTTAATTAGTTATACAATTAATATAGTCTTCATTACTAAAATTAAATTTATATGTTTGTTATTCAATTATTTGCATGAAATTCTTAGTTTACTCTCCATTTTTGTATATAAATTTGCGAATATTTTTTCAATTCTAGTCATATAAATGTCAAAAATTGAGCGTACACTTTACCATATCATTTTTAAAAATATTATTTAATATATAGAAATAAAAACAATAAAAATATTCTAAATATCTCATTCAAGGCGTCATATCCAAAATTTGCCGTTCAAACAGAATTTTGCCGTTAACGTTTAATTTTGAACGTGTGCGCATGCGGAATGTGCATACATACGCATATGTATCCGCACTGCGCATACATATGCGTATGTATGCGCACTGCGGATACATATGCGTATGTATGCGCACTGCGGATACATATGCGTATGATTTTTGAATGCATAAACAGAAGTATATGCATTCCGCATGCGTCGGTGTGATTAATAAAAAGTTATGGGTGTGTTTAATACCCCCGATAATAATTTCTAATTACCATCTCTTTCTTGGGAGAAGTAGACGGTTCAACTAACTCCCACACTACTCTTAATAGTATCCTACATAAGAAGTAATTGTAGAAAAAGTTTTCTAATATATATTGAATTTTTGTTTTTGACTTTATACATTGAGGTGAAATCATTTTTTAAATGCAATCATTTATCATCTATTTCATTATTTTGAAATCCATATATGTAGTGGTAATTTCTTTCTCTTTCAAAAATGTTTTGAACTCAATATTATTATGGAATAAATATATACTAAACTTAAGTCTTTGGTAACTCTATAGTTAATGTACACCCGTGAGTTCACAACCTACAACATAAAAACATGTCAATTGTCATTATACGTGTTGTGTTTGAGGATCTTCATATACAAATTAAAGTGATTTACATGTTGAGTTAGAAATAAGAGTGTTGATGTCACAAAATTAGGAGAGGTTAAATTCGTATATCAAAACATTGGAAGATGAGCTGAAAGTCATATTATCCAAGCATGTGCAGCTTTCAAGCGTAAAAGGAAGCATTCCATAATATCAACATTGAAGTTTAAAGCTTAAAGGAGATGGACGAGCTAGAGAAAAAGCAAGATGTAAAGTCTTTGGTATCTTATGCTAAGAAAAATTAGGGGCTTCATATACAAAGTACTTCAAATGTTGAGTCAAAAACAAATATAGGAGAGGTTTAACTTTCATATCAAAACAACTAAAGAGGAATCAGAAGTCAAATTATTCAAACAGAAGGAGTTGTCGATATAAGGAAGCATTTCATAATCACAACATTGAAGGTGAGAACTGAAAGAAAATGGAAGAGTGAGAGAAAGATGTACGATATTTGATATCTTATGCCAAAAAGTTTGAGGCGATTCATATACAAAATGTTTCATGTGTCAAGTCAGAATGAAGAGAGTCGGTGTCACAAGTGAGGAGAGGCTCAATTTACATATCAGAACATTACAAGATGAATTGAAAGTCATAATCCAAGCACAAAGAACTTTCTGGCAAAAAAGAATCATTTAACAATCTCAACATTGATGTTATGAGATCAAAGATTATGGAAGAGATCGAAAGATGTGAAATCTCTGGAATTTGATTCTAGCTCAATTAAGATGGAAGAGATATGCCGAGAGGAAGAAGTACTACCTTCAGTATCTGTTGCCAAGAGGTTGATGGGCTTCAAATATAAAGTGTTTCACATGTTGAGTTAAAAATTAAGAGAGCCAATGTCGCAATGTCAAGAGAGGCGTAATTTGCCAAGTCAATGGAGAATACTATATATTTTTTGCATGATACTCTGACATTATCAGCGGATCTATTGTCATTATTCTCAATGTGGCCTTACATTTATTTAGTACAAGCATTTTCTTAAAACTGATACTACTAAGGAAGCGCTTGCTCGCTGATCTTGTTAATCCTTTTTATCAAGATATTCAACTAATTATCAACTACTTTTCTTTTATCATATCATATCATATCATAAATTTTACATATATAAAGTCACCTCATTAAAAAATAGATGGAACATTTTTAGATTAACTTCTTTTATCTCCTAATATTGACGTGTTCCTACTAATGCATGGCCTCACATAGTATTTGCTAAATAGTGCATAGTTTCATTTAAATATATATAAAATACATTCTCTAAAACAATTTTAGCTTCTATTATAGCGTCTTATCTAGCTATGATTTAAGAGGCGGAACAAGTATGATATTTTTACGAGCCTAATTAAACTTATGTACGAAAATAATTGGAAAAACTACATGTTCTCGACATACTTATTATATTATCATTACATTTAACATGTTAACCATACAATTTCGCAGAGGGCCTACAACCTAGTGTGGAAAAAGTAAGTGCTTCCATTTAAAAAAATAAATAATCTGAACTTATAACAATAAAATGCTATTAATGCTAATATTCATATTAAATCACTTTAATTTACATATTCTGGCAAACAAAAGCAGCAGCTGACAAATTATTCATATTTAGAGTTAATAGTTTAATTATTCACACCTAATAAACTATTACCCATATCATATGTACCTTACTATTTTATTAATCAATTTTTGTAACTTGTGCCTTTAGAGCATAGATTAAGATCTCATAAGCAGGGAGATTTAATTAATTAGGTGTTAATTATTTAGAATTTTCCATTTTTGTTAAAGGGATCATCATTTTCTCTTTAGGGTTTATTTTTCTTAATAGGAATTGTAAATCTATATTCTTATGACATAGATTAGAAAAACCGTTTATTCATATCTAATTCACTGCTTACAATAAATTTTTCCCGTGTTCACTTGTTTCCTCATGATGCATTTTTTCTTAGGTGGTCTAATTTTGTAATTTATTTTATATCTAAATTAATTTTCAACATTCCAAGTTATTTTATTTTATACTCGGTCTGAGTTCGAGGTGGGTGGTGCGCATGCTGGTGTGTCTGGTGTCGGTTCGAGGTGGGTACGATGGAAAAAATTGCCTAGACTGCGCCCAGATCTACCCCTCACCACGTCCATACTCGCGGCTATTGTTGAACTAAACCGACCCGCACACACCCACACCAGCTGCTGCCCATCGCACCACTTTTGCGCCATCCCGCACCCAGATCCACACCATCGAGCTTACCTGGCCCGGATCCGAAGCCAAGACTGACCCACAGAAATGCATCTCCATCGAAGGGATTTGAGATGTTCAAAGCTCTAGCGGCCACCCCCAAGCGAGAAGCTCCAACCACCACCGATCAAGAAGATTCACCGACCCCCTAAGATCTAACCTTATTCGAGACTCACACCGGAAAATCATACCACTCGGTGTCCCATACAGCTCTGATGACTCCTTCTGTCAACAATGATCGAAGACGCTCGCCGCTTTGTACCATCTCCATCGACCACCCTACTGGACCTCCAATAGCCATCACCTTATTTGGATTTTCAAGATATATGTACTCTTTCTGATGTGGTGTTGATTTCAGGTTTAGTTTGAGACTGTTGTTCCGGTTTAGAGATCAAGATAGTTATCGTGTGATCCCTGGTGGCTTATATCGATGATGTACCTCCAGTTTGTGTCTTGTATCTGCTTTCTCGCTGCTTCATCGTCACATTGATGTCCTCCAACCCATGTTGAGCATTTCTCATCGATTAAGCCTTTTGTCTTTATTTCTTTCGGATTGTTTGTTCTATACCCTTGTTCTAATTTGTTTCATTTTGTTGTTGTTTTTGTTTGCTCTTGTTGGTTGTTTCGAATGTCGATTTTTCGGCCTACCGATGATCCAGGTTTGATTTTTCCTAGAACCATGAATTCTTACTGCATTAAAAAAAACTCGGTATATAGGGTATAGTTTCGTACGTGAAACAAAAAACTGCTTTTTTAGTTATAAATTTATTAGTATTATTATTAGAGTCTAATTTTAGTATAGTATATATTACTGGGCCAGTATCCTACGGCCTGATCAAAAATCATACTGCTACGTGAAACAAAAATTACATCTGTAGCACTTCCTTACAACCAGATTACATATAGAATGTATTGGGAACCAAGCAAGAACGGATGGCTCTCTACTAAATCAGCAATGGATCTTATTAATACTAACAAAAACTGCATTGCTTCCTCATGGATTTGGAAAGTTAATACTTACCCTAAAGTCTAAAATTTCCTATGGAAAATTATTAAAAATGGATTGCCAACAAAATCTAGGCTACAAGAAAAGGGCGCTACAACACAGCGTGGGTGTATTTCCTGCAATATTCAAACTGAGGGTGTGAACCATATCCTCTTTCAATGCACACACGCTACAAACAATTATCAAAATTAACAAGGAAATAGGGAGATACATTAGTCAAATAACATATCCCCATCAAGGGATCACTCAAATCATGGAAGAAATTAGAAATAAACTCAGCAAAGAGGCCTTTGCAGAACTGGCTATTATTTGATGGAGCATATGGTACCAACGTAATAAAAAAATCTTCAATGTCGATAACCAATCTAATGAAATAATCAGAGATATAATATAATTTCATCAAAACACAATGCCATAATTGGCACAAAGAGTACAAAATGAAATATTGATTGCACTGACACCACTAAGAACAAAAATACAACAAGAACTAATAAACGAAGAAAAAGAGGATTGAGATGGAAAAAACCACCAGATAGATTCACTAAAATCAATTTTGATGGTTCTACAAATCAAAATGGCGAATCAACATATGGTATTACATTTAGAAATGATTAAGGGGATCAAATACTAATTGATGCTGGAAAATGCGGATATACAAGCCCCTTGAAAACTGAGGCAATTGCTTTCTGAAACGCGCTCATTAAGACAAAACAAATAAACCTCAAAAATATTGAGATTGAAAGTGATAACCTCACCATTATAATATTGTTAACGATATATGGCATTGTCGTTGGGAAATCGAGATCTTAATCTTTAATATCCTTGCTTTGTTACAATCTTTTGTGATAGTTCGAATCTCTCATATTTTTCGTGAAATTAATAAAGTGATGGCCTAATTGCGAAACTTGGCCAGTCGAATTCACTGAAAAGATTTTTACTAATTCAGAACCAAAATCCGAAAAAATGCTACAGGTTAATTCTCAAGCAGATCTTGAATACAACCTTATTCTTACCTTGTAAAAAAACTCATAATGCTACGTGGATTGGTAGACGTCATGTGATAATTTTGGTACTAGATAGCTTTAGCTTTAGCTAGCTAGAATCAAATAATTTAATTGATAAAGGTTATTAAAGTTATGGGTGAAAACATAAAAGAAATATAGTACATGGAACGCTAAACATGCGATTTGGCTGTATGCATGTATATAGTGTCGACCCAACCAGTTACATCTTGGCAAGTAACACGCTAACAATACTTATAAATGAATAAAGGAAGTAGTGCAGGGTAACTTAAGTTGATAGCATTTTTCGTTAGTAAGTGGGTGGGTAAGCTTTTCTTCTAATAATTTTGTTTAAAATTAAGAGAGCAGATTAATTATAATTAGCGTGCTATATACCAGCAGCGCGGCCCGGGGTTACGTAGTACGTGTTGAAAATTGGAAAGTGTGCTCCTCATTAGAAGAGCATGATACTGCTTTGTCCCCTTGCTTTTTGACGCGCGCGCCCCTTAAATCAATTAATTAGACCTCACCCAATTCACTTCTTAATCGCAAGAAACCAAGATTATTTCATTAGATTTTTCTTTAATTGATAAAGGTTATTAAAGTTATGGGTGAAAACATAAAAGAAATATAGTACATGGAATGTTTAAACATGCGATTTGGCTGTATGCAAGAATCGAAAGCGTCATTGGTTCACTGTTTCACACCTACCAATAGAGATGGGTTTTTTTTGTTGCATATCCAAATATTCAATGTATTTGAAGTCATCGATCAGCTGTCGTGCACAGTTGCCTAACTTTGCTCTTAATTACTCCTTCCGATTTAAAATTTTTGTCGTTTTAGTTTTGGATACAATATTTTAAAAAAAATTAAATACTCTTAAATAATCAAAAAAAATTTGAACTAATAAATAGAGATTTTAAAAGAAAAGAAGTCAATAAAAACAAATTCTAATAACAATTTTTATAACTCACTCTTAATTAATTGCCTAAAAATTCTAAAACGACATATAAAATTGATCAAAATTTATAGGCTAAAATATCACTTAATTCTGATCGGAGGTAGTAGTATATAAGGGTGAGCAAACGGATATATCCGATCCGGTCTGGTAGGTATGTCGGATATCCAGCAAAAAATATTCACAAAACTCTTATCCGTATCCGATCCGAAACGGATCGGATATCCGGAAAATATCATCCGGATCGGATATCCGAATTATAAGGTTATTAGAAAACCTATTAAAATTAAATCAAAATGATATTTTTTTCTAATTCAATCAAAACTAACAATCTGCAAAGTGTAAACTAAATGTCAAACATCAACATCATTTGCATGTCCCTATTAAAATTTTCAAACAATTAAACTTGTCAACCTTTTCAAATAGAGAACCATACACGTACATATTATATAGCAAGAGGAATTGGCAAATACATATCAAAGTTGTAACTTTAACTCAAATAATCAAAATTCAATTCAATGATGAACACTCGATCTTGACAAAAAACAATATTTGCTCTATTTAGTGAAGCAACAATCAGTACATGAATTATTGTTTTAGGGTTATATTTTTATAAAAATAATAATCAAGGTTGTTTTCTTATTAAAAGGAATAAAATAAGAAATGGTGTATTAGAGAATTGAAGTGGGTTCAATTGCTTAAAAATGTACAAGCACCATTTTGAGATCATCTAAACTAATTAAACATTGTATATTAGCTCTAAAAACATATATATTATATATTAATAATATCGGATTCCCGGATATCCGATAAGCAAAATATCTCAATCCGTATCTGATCCAAGTATCCAGAAAAATCACCCGGATCAGATCAGATTCAGATAAAAATTAAACGGATATTTTTGGATACGGACTTTTAGGATTCGGGTCGTCCGAATCGGATATTTTTGCTCACCCTAGTAGTCCATATAGTTGATTTTTTAATCAGTGTTGTCATTTTTTGGGACTCACTTGGTTTACGTCGACCTCAAATAAGTAGCACATTTGCATATAAGTGTGAGCGTTCCGAAAAGTTATAGATACATCTAGGTTTTCTTTTATATGTCATATGGAATCGGATTAGAATAAAAAAAAATTTAGAAAATTGTTTCTTTTTTTGATAAAGTAAGGATTCGAAGTTACAAACAAACATGAAGTATAACTTCGAGAGGCCGAAACAATCGGCATCCACCGACAGTACAAACAACAAAAAGGAGAAAGAAGTAGAAAAGAAAAGAAAAAACATAGAAACAAACTAGTACATGATAAAGTTATGAGAACCTAGAGATAAGGTGAATAAAGCACAGACAAATATTGCGCCTTCGGAATGATGGTCATCCTCTATCAAGCCCGAAACTACAACTTGATTCATCATCTTGGAAAGCTTCATCATCCATAGAGTGCATCTCAACACAACCGGATCACAAGGACAGGTCAAAAAGCAAATAGAGGTGGTGTCGTTTCGAAACCATGTCGGAGTGCCAATCAGACAACCAGAACTAGTTCTGAGGCGCCCCTGTCATCGACCCTCGTGACCCTCTCGAGTGTGGAGCAGTCGATCCTGGCTCGGGACCCGGTGGTGAAGGGGTTGTACGTGGTGGTGGTGGTGTCGGTATGCACGCCCATTTAGGAGGAGATCGTGTTCCGGAGGTTTTTATTGTCGTTGTTGACGAGGTACATGCTCGTTTGGTGCTCGATACTGGTGAGCTTTGTTGTGTTTGCGCTTGCGCACTTTAATGTACAGAGGATGTTGTCGCTTGTTCTGCTTGGGGTGGTCATGGAGGTCGGGTTGACGGCGACGCTATGTTCTCCATCTATTTGACATAAATCTAACTAGAAGAAGACAAGAGACGGAAGGATCTGCTGGAGAAGGATTTGTGTAGGAGAAATTTAGATGTCATTGCTCAGATTTCATGGTATTGAACGACGGCGGAAGGGTTTAGGGTTTTTTCGTTCGGGAGCATTTTTTCGGCTAGAAAATTGTTCTTTGATTATATTTGAAATTTGGATTGATGAATAAAATCTTAATAATGATATTAATTGACAGGTCAAAAGGTGTACTTCAAGTTCTAGATAGACTCTTTGAGACTAGCTGGAAAAATGTCTTCTGAGCTCAATGATGGTGATCGATCTAGCTAACTACAAAGATAGGATTGAAACTTGCTAAGGCAAGAACAATCACCGTACAAACTTAAGCAGCATGGCAGCTAAATAACAAAAGTCACTTGTGTATGTATCAAGCTAAATTAACTAGTACTCCGTATAATCATACTGTGAAGATTAACCTATCTCACAGTGAGAAGTAATATCACACATTAAAAATTTGAGAATAAAAGGCCTAGTATATAAGCTTAATAGACTACTCTTTTTATTGTCAATTGATTTTAGGATGGAATCCTATTAGATTTATTATTGGGTTTAACGTGCATGTGTACACGGATTGTCACGTCTCTCATCTATCTTTTCACCGGACTTTATCATTCAGATTGAAAGTTGAGACTTAAATAAGTCTAATATATAAGATTAATTGGTAAACTACTCCGTTCATTGTCAATTTCATTAAACTTATATATTGGACTTATACGCACGTGTTGTATTCATACGTACATGTACCCTGTGGCCCACCCAAAAATTTAATTACAACTTGTATGTTATTGTATCGATCTATTTTTATATTTGCAACGATTTATTCATCACAATATAAAATAAATGAAGTAGAGATCGAGATTAGATTTGCGTGTGTTTGACACAGTTGATGTACGCAGAGGAGACTCTTAAACTCTTGACATATCACATTTAATTAGAAAGCGATGAGATTATACCATATATATAATAATTAAGAGAAAATTGTCTTTTGTGCGAACACTTTTCGTGTGAACAGGGGTGTACAATTTTGTGCCATATAGTGTACAATTCTATGCAAACTGGTGCACAAATATTTTAGTACACAATTGTATAATATATCGATGCACAATTGGTCTCTCACATTTACCCACCGATCTCATGCGTTGATTACCGTTGATCGCATTGACCGGTGTTGATCAGCGTTTACCGGTCAATGCATTAGAGTTACACATAATTGTATACCATGTTACAAATAAATATTCATAGAGATAATTATGCACCATATAACAAATAATTGTACACCGAGATGGATGTGTATTATGTTATAAATAAATGTGCATCATGTTATAAATACTTGTGACCACATTTCATGTGTTAGCACACCATATTACAGATAATCGTGCACTGAGATGGATGTGCATCATGTCATAAATAAATATGCACCATGTTATAAATAATTGTGCACCATATTTCATGTGTTTGTGCATCATAATACAAATAATTGTTCATCACATTTCATGTGTTTATGAACCATATTACAAATAATTGTGCACTGAGATGGACTTCATGATTGGCACCCTTTCGCTCCGTACAATATCAACATCTATCGGGCTCCTCGGCGGTGATGGTGGTGGACTTCATGATTTGCGCCCATTCACTCCATGTCGTACCTGAAAATTCCAAGGGGGCGGACCCTTGGGAAAACCCACAACCAAAGAAAAATCAATTGGGGCCTTCAACATGATGAAAATATGTGTAGATGAAGTGCATGAAAAGATGGAGAAATCAAAAGGGATGTTCGAGATGATGAATATGAAGAACTTGACGTGATGCTCGAGTGATGAGGCTTTTGATGCTCTTGAAGTCGCGCTCGAAGAATGAAGGCCTTGATGATGTGATGAAATGGATCTTTTGATTAGATGAAGACCCCATGGAGAAATGAAGAATTTGAAGCATAAATCTTCCCTTTGATCTTTGAAACCTCTCACAAGATCATTTTACAACTCCAAAAGTCTGAAAAAGTCCCCTCTTTGTAAGCTTCACTTTACTTTTATAGAGGAGAAGGGACGCCACCGGCAGAGGGGACGATCATGTAAGTCATGATGGCCTATGCACGTAGGGATGCAGGATCCAGGATTTTCGGGATCAAGTTACTAGTCACTTGTATGGACATGCCACCGCTGGGATTTTGCTTGTATAGACACGCCACCGCTGGAATTTGCTTGCACGGACACGAAATGGCAGATTTTGCTTGTACGGAACCGCAATGGTGGATTTTGCTAGTGCAGACACGCCATGACCCAGATTTTCTTCGTCCTCCTGACCATGACGATGATGCGGTATCATCATGTTCCACGCTGAACTTGGTGGATGAGATCATAATTTTTAAGAGGTCTTTGTTGATGATCATGTGGTATCATCATGTTCATTAGTGTTCTCACTCTGGTTGTATTAGGTCATATGGATGGCGTCGAGTTCGTCCTGTCACTGTGTTCATCATGTTCCACTATGAACTTGGTGGTTGAGATGATGCGGTATTATCAATTCATCATGTCATCTTGTCATTGTGACAATTGTACGGTATCATCCCGTTCGACAACGAACTTGGTGGTTGGGATGAATTTTTTAGAGGTTTTTGTTTGTGATCATGCGGTACCATTGTGTTTTTGTCTCTCTTACCTTTCCTTACAATAATTGTGATTGTTCGTTGGTGGTCTTGATGGTCGCTTTATAGTTGCTACTCAAGAGATGGTCGCCTTGTAGGGGTCGTATACGTGGCATTCTTGGTATTAGCCACATGTGAGACCCCGATTTTGACATCGTTAGATACATGATCAAAATTTACATATCGGCTTAGGGCTCTAAAATTTATATGCCAAGGGAAGGGAGGAATCATTTTGAAACCTAACCTACTATTAGGGAAATGAATACCTATATCATAAGGAGCCCTAAGTCAAGACGAACATTCTAATCAATAAATAATGACATTAAAGTAGATTAGATTTATTTATTTTCCAGTACCATTTGCATAATTTCAAACCAAACGGTCCTTATGTATATGGACTTTACCCTAGCTACCGTGTATATTAAATTTTTCCTCTTAATTATTAGTCGACGGGGAACTCTTATCCCAACACTTGAAGGAATTATGTCCTTTAATCAAAGGTGCAATTACCGAACATGGAATAGGACAATTAATGGAGATTTACAATTCGGGAATTTTAGGGGTCGTAGTGCTTTGCTAGAAGTCAACTACGATCAATGAGCTTAATCGGGTTAGGCCCATGTTTATAATAACCGGGTCCTATGAGGTCACACACATAGAGTTATCGGGCTGGATCAAACCGAACCGAAAGCCCATGCGGGACATGGATTTCGGCCCATTGGCTTTAATTAGGAGATAGACTTTTATTATTAATGGGTAAAAGTTACCATTGATAATTACTTGATAAGGAGGAATCTTATTAGAAGATATATGGAAACAATATAAAGATATTGTAACCATAACTAAATATTATATATATATATGAGATTATATTATATATGTAATGTTTTGCTTGAAAACAAACGAACAACATTAATCTCCTCCTAAGATTGAACAGACGGCCGTATCCTCCTAGTGCAAGCCTCATTCGTTTCCCTTCGTTCGTTCGTTCTAGCAAACGAGATCAAAGGCGAGCCAGATTCCAGACTCGTGTGGACCAATTAGAGAAGTCACACTTGGGGCTTTCGATCTCCGTTGAAACCCTGCAGGAATATTTTAGACTCGCATCAAACGGTATGTAACTCTAACTCCTAATTGATCCGTATCAATTCATGCATGAGATCCTTGTTAGATGTAAGGAAATAGTTTCCTGAAATTCCGCTTCATGCATCTAAAAATCCTATAGTGGTATCAGAGCCTCTTGCATAAATTGATAGGATCAAAATATTAAAAGAGTTAATTTTAATGCATGTCTTGATTCAAATTAAGTGGTAAATTGATATATAGGTTAATTTGCATGATTAAAATTATGATTTTAATTGATTGGATTAGTAAAGTTGAAGAACTTTATGAATTGATATGCATGTACAATTATTCTACACATACTTGATTCATGTGATTTAATTATACAAGAGATATGATTTTTTGACATGTTTTAAATCATTAGATGAAAATTTGATTTTCATAAGATGAATCAACTACCCAAATTCTGATTTTTTGGTAAAGTCTGTTATTTAATCGAATTGTTCGAATTCACGTGCTGGCATGTTCGATGGCTTCTAATATGCGATTATATGTTAACGCAATATTATAATATGAAAGATTAATTGTTCGAATTGTTCGAATTTACGTACTGTTACAACCTGAAAGATTAATTGTTAACGCATTAATGTAATATGCGATTATGCGGTCCCGCTTTACTTAATTTCCAGAATTAATTTTATAAGATATTAAATTCTATTCGGTTGGATCAAACGAATTGTTCGTTGGTGTTGGTCCGCCGGGTGGACCCGCAGGGGCTGCGTGGTTCGGTTGGACGCGGGTTGGTCCGGGTTTGACTCGGGCGTGACTCGGTCCGGTTGGGTAGATTTGGCGTTTTATGATAATTTTCTAAAATATAAGATAAAATCTTATTTATTTAATTGGATAATATTTGATATCATCTAAATTATATAATTTCCTAAAAGTTGTTAGAATAGATTCCCACTAGATTTAGATAAGGATATTTGATATCTTATCTTGTTCATGCATATCTTATCCAATAATGCATTTTAATGATTAATAATGATTAATGCTATATATTAATTTGAATTTGAATTAAGAATTTGATATTAAATTATTTATGTCATGAGATGATTTATTTAATTTTAATATGGTTTTAATTTAAATTAGTTAAATTGGTTATTATTATTAATTAGATTAATATTTTTGATAATATTTGATATTATTATTGCATGCATGTGTTATAATATTATGATATTATTGCTTGCATGAGGTGACTAGTATGGCCCACATTAGGATAGATAAATACGGTATGCGTACCGTTATGTTTTTCTTGTACACGATCTGCGTATCGTTATGTATTTTTGTAATTAAAATTTATGCAAGAGAGTTCATTTCAATTATATGTAAGACAAGAAGAAGAAGATCCTAAGAAGACCAAAGGATGGAGATCCATGGAGGATCCTAAGGATGTAGATCCAAGAGTAACAAGAGCCATGAAGATTAGATCTTTAATTTTGGTTTTTAGGGGTCATACTAGGATCATATTTAATTATTGCATTTTGAATGCTTTATTATTTCTTTAAGCTTTGCATGTTTGCTTGTCTGCTTATGCTATTTTGTTCACTAGTAAATAGACAACCATTGCATGCTTAAGTCCCTAAAAGAATATTGAGGTATTGTCTTTCCATATCATAACCCATGAGGCCCTTGGAATTCGTTGGATAGGTTTCGCCAAAGCAAGGTGTCCTTCTTTGACCTTGGGATAGTGAGGGTGGATCTATATAAGGGATTCATAAACCTTGATATGGTTATACTCAACAAGAGACCAAAAGACAAAGTTTTGGATCTTGAGACATAGAGATGAGTCTAACATGGGATGTGGGTCATCAACCAAGAACTATAAAGAGTTATAATTAGTAAATGTTACTTACCTAGATCACATGAGACTTAGGACAGTGCCATAGTACGCTAAGGTCTTATCTGAAATAGGATATTGGAATCATTTTATTCACTGGGGACAAACTTGTTTGAATAAAATGTGAATTTGCTTAATTTTTGAAACATGTTTAAATTTTAAGCTTTTGCATGTCAAGCATAAACTTATCTGCATGTTACTTCCTTTTGTAGCAATCATGTCTAGTAACGATAACTTGAAGTTCACCCTGCACTCAAATGTTGAGCAACACAAAACTTTGAAAGAACTCCCTAACATGCTCAAAACGGTTGAGCACAATATCCAAATTGACAATAAGAAAGAAGTTCTTAAGGTCAAAAGGAAAGGATACAAGAAAGAAAAGAATGGAACTGTGAGTTCCACTTTAGGTATTCATGTTATTGAAGTCTTAACAATCAAAGCTACTACTTGGGTATTAGATACCGGATATGGTGCTCACATTATTTCGAATGTGCAAGGACTAAGAAGTAGCAGATAGTTGGAAAAGGGAGAGATAGACCTATGCATTGGAAATGGAGCAAGAGTTGCTGCATTAGCTGTAGGAAATTACAATCTATCTTTACCTTCAGGCTTAGTTCTGGAACTGAATAATTGTTATTTCGATCCTTCAATTACTAAGAACCTTGTTTCGATTTCAATTTTGTTTCGTGAGGGATTTGAATTTATCATTAAAGATAGAGGTTTGTCTATTTTTAAGAATGATATTTTTTATGCCAAGGCTCCTGAGAGTAATGGACTCTTTGTGTTGGACCTCAAGACAGAATTATATAACATCAATACTAAAAAGCAAAAATCGAATGATTTGAGTGAAGCCTATCTATGGCACCGTCGCTTGGGTCACATTAGCTTAAACCGCATGAAGAGACTCCATAGAGATGGAATTCTCAAATCAATAGATTGTGAATCTTTTGAGACATGCGAGTCATGCCTAATGGGCAAGATGACAAGGTCACCTTTCACGGGGTCAAGTGAAAGAGCTACTGAGCTATTGGCCCTAATACTACAGATGTTTGTGGTCCAATGAGCACAGAAGCTAGAAGAGGCTATCAATACTTCATCACATTTACTGACGACATGAGTAGATATGGGTATATATAATCTGAATCTTTTGAAAAGTTCAAAGAGTTTCAAAATGAAGTAGAGACTCAAACTAGCAAGAAGATAAAGACACTTCGATCGGATCGTGGTGGTGAATATCTGAGCCAAGAGTTCGATCGTCATCTGAGAAGTTGTGGGATCGTAACACAACTAACCCCATCGGGTACACCACAATTGAATGGTGTATCTGAGAGGAGAAACAGAACCTTGTTAGACATGGTTCGCTCAATGATGAGTTTTGCTAACCTTCCAGTATCTTTCTGGGGATATGAACCAACAACGGTTGGGTTCACACTAAACAGGACTCCGTCTAGGACTATAGATAAGACACCATATGAGATATGGACTGGAAGAGTTCCAAGTCTGTCTTTCCTGAAGATCTGGGCATGCGAAGTTTATGTAAAGCGTTTACTATCAGATAAGCTTGCACCTAAAATCAGATAAATGCTTCTTTGTAGGGTATCCTAAGGAAACTAAGAGATACTACTTCTACAATCTCACTGAGCACAAAGTATTTGTTGCAAGGGATAGTGTCTTTTTGGAAAAAGGAGTTTATTTCCAAGAAGCCAAGTGGGAGAAATGTTCATCTTGAAGAAGTTCAAGATAAGCAATAAACCCAACAACAAGTCGACATGGACGATGTTGACGAGGAGACGCTAGTATCTGGCCAAGGGTACAACCAAGACGATACTGGAACCAATACCTCAAGAACCAGATTCAAATGAGGTACCACAAACAGTTGTGGAAACTGCTCCATTTGTTGAACCCACACGTAGATCAAACAGGCCAAGGGTATAACCAAGACGATATGATGATTTCATCTTGATTGCAAGCCTTGATGTTCTGCTTTTAGAAAGCGGAGAACCTGCCACCTATGAGCAAGCATCGACGGGTCCAGACTCCGAGAAATGGCTTAAAGCCATGAGATCTGAAATGGATTCTATGTCTGAAAATCAAGTCTGAGACTTGATAGATTTGCCAGATGGGGTAAAACCCATTGGATGCAAATGGGTTTCTAAACTCAAGACAGACAAAGATGGAAATGTATATGTTTACAAGGCAAGGCTAGTTGCCAAGGGTTTTAAACAGATTCATGGTACTGACTATGTCGAGACATTTTCACCGGTCGTAATGATCAGGTCCATTAGGATACTTCTAGCTATTGCCGCTTATTATGATTATGAGATTTGGCAAATGGATGTCAAGACCGCTTTTCTAAATGAATATTTGGAAGAGGATGTGTACATGACACAACCAGAGGGTTTTGAAGATCCAACAGATCCTAGGAAAGTATGCAAGCTTAAGAGGTCCATTTATGGACTTAAGCAAGCATTCAGGAGTTGGAACATTCAATTTGATGAAGCTGTCAAAGAGTTTGACTTCATCAGATGCGAAGAAGAACCTTGTGTTTACAAGAAGTTCAGTGAGAGCAAAGTGGTATTCCTAGTCTTGTATGTGGATGACATATTGCTCATTGGAAATGGCATTCCGATGCTAGAGTCCGTTAAGGGATGGCTGAAGAAATGTTTTTTCAATGAAGGACTTAGGAGAAACAGAGTACATATTGGGTATCAAGATCTATAGAGATAGATCTAAGAGGTTGCTTGGACTAAGTTAAGGAACTTATATAGATAAGGTTCTTGATAGGTTCAAAATGCAGGAGTCCAAGAAAGGATTTCTACCCATGCAACATGGCATATACCTCAGCAAGAAGCAATGTCCTAAGACACCTGCTGAGCTAGAAAAGATGAGCAAGGTCCCTTATGCTTCAGCTATAGGATGTATCATGTATGCCATGATATGTACACGCCATGATGTTGCATTTGCTCTGAGCATGTGCAGCAGATACCAATCGAATCCCGGAGAGGCACATTGGTATGCAGCCAAGAGCATTCTAAAGTACTTGAGAAGAACTAAGGATGACTTCTTGGTATTTGGGGGTGATGATGAGTTAGTCGTTCGATGATACACTGATGCAAGTTTTCAGACAAACATAGATGATTTTGAATCTTAGTCTGGATATGTCTTCATTCTGAATGGAGGAGCCGTCAGCTGGAAGAGTTTCAAGTCCAGACATGTTCTACAAAAGTAATCACATGATGAGACACTATGTTGATAGTGGAGATGTGAGGATGTGCAAGGTGCACACAGATGACAACATTGCAGATCCATTGACCAAGCATATGCCTAGGCCCAAGCGTGAAAGTCACACTAGGGCTAAAGGCCTCAAGCACATTGGAGAATGGGTTTGAGATTGTATTGTCTTACATTATGAACTTTGTTTTATGTATGACAAACATGTTTTATGCTTGATTATATGATATATGTATTCATTCTTATTTGATTTTGCTTGGAATTGAATAAAATGTCCAAATAATTCATGATTTGCAAATGGGCTCATCATAAGTGTTGTGGTGAATGAAACCCCATTAAGTGAACTGAAGTCATGAGTTACTTAAGGTCAATGGTCTTAGTCATTAACTTGGACATAAATGACCACCATTAAAGACCACATTGTAAGTTGACTGATAGCTCCACGTTTCATGGGCTATAGGGACATTGAGATGTTTAGTTGATTACATAGATATGTATGGATGATACGTATGGGACTGACCTACCTTAAAGGTTTTCATAAAAGACTTGAAGAATCTTTAAGTTAAACCATGATTGATAGATTCCTCAAACATGAGTATGATATGGTTTCTCTTGATGATTGGTATGTCTTTGACGCTGTTAAACGCTGACTGTAACAGGTAGTTATAAAGGCAGTGATTGAGATTGCCAAAAGTTGAGTGGGAGCTATAGTCATGCAAGACTGGAGAAGTCCTCCTGCTTCATGTATACAGTGATACATAGAACAGGAATGGTGTCTCGGCCACTTAAAGAGCGAGAACTGAAAAATGCATGGCCATGCTCGGATGGATTATATGTAATCATTCGTTATTTGACAGTTCAAACTCAGGAGTTCAAGAAACAAATTTGATGAGAGATATGAATGTCAACATATCATCAAATAAGACACTAAGAGACAAAGGGATTTAACATTGCACACTTGTTTTAAGGACAAGTGGGAGATTGAAGGAATTGTGTCATTTAATCAAATGTGTAATTACCGAACATGGAATAGGACAATTAATGGAGATTTACAATTCGGGAATTTTAGGGGTCGTAGTGCTTTGCTAGAAGCCAACTACGATCAATGAGCTTAATCGGGTTAGGCTCATGTCTATAATAATCGGGTCCTATGAGGTCACACACATAGATTTATCGGACTGGATCAAACCGAACCGGAAGCCCATGCGGGACATGGATTTCGGCCCATTGGCTTTAATTAGGAGATAGGCTTTTATTATTAATGGGTAAAAGTTATCATTGATAATTACTTGATAAGGAAGAATCTTATTAGAAGATATATGAAAACAATATAAAGATATTGTAACCATAACTAAATATAATATATATATGAGATTATATTATATATGTAATGTTTTGCTTGAAAACAAACGAACAACATTAAGCTCCTCCTAAGATTGAACAGACGGCCGTATCCTCCTAGTGCAAGCCTCGTTCGTTTCCCTTCGCTCGTTCGTTCGTTCTAGAAAACGAGATCAAAGGCGATCCATATTCCAGACTCGTGTGGACCAGTTAGAGAAGTCACACTTGGGGCTTTCGATCTCCGCTGAAACCCTGCAGGAATATTTCAGACTCGCATCAAACGGTATGTAACTCTAACTCCTAATTGATCCGTATCAATACATGCATGAGATCCTTGTTAGATGTAAGGAAATAGTTTCCTGAAATTCCGCTTTACGCATCTAAAAACCCTATAACACTCACACAAGCGAGCTAGATACATATAAATATTATACTTGCTATCTTCGTGTAAGATAACGATTTCAATTCACACGTAACAACTTCGCAAAACAGAGAGCTACATATGTGCGATTGGTTTAACAAAATCAACATTTTTCTTTGTGCAAAAGTTTCAAAGAAAGAATGATGGTTTTTCGGCCACTTTGTTTGTTCAGAAAGCATGCAATACTACTCCGTAATTCCTACTAAGTGCGACGTACATCAGCTGCCGACCAAAAAGCCAGTCAAATTTTCTGTATTTTAAATTTATTACCTCAAATCGTACGTAAAAACCACGTGATCCCCTAAATTTAAAATTCCACATCTCTCTACTAATTTATACTATAAATACTGGAGTTAATTGCAGCTAATTGATCACAACATTGTATCGATACAATCAGCATTACAGAGCATGAAGAACCCTATTGCAACCACTCTCTTTCTTGTTCTCATTGTGGCCTTCTCCTGCGGTACACGTTACTATCATAGCACTTGAATCTAGCTAGCTTACGTATTATTTATGTTTTGATCTAATCAACCCTTTTGAAAACTGCAGGCATGGAATCCGCGGAAGGCCAAATCTGTACACTGGGTACCATTGAGATGGACAGATGCGACATTCCTCAGTGCAACTCAATGTGCCGTAGAAAGGGCGCGCGTTCCGGGGGCAAATGTATCACTATAGACACTTGTTGCTGTGTCTACTAGCTAGAATATGCGTAAGACCTAAGTTTGCGGTTTGATTGAGTTATATCAAATAAAGGATCATCGTTTAAGATGGTGATCTGAGACTGAGTTACAATTACAACTTTGTATAACTAGCTAGCTAGCTATTTCAAGAATGTACGTGATATGATAAGCTATTTTGCTTAGAATGTTTACTTCACTATTGATCAGCCTACAACATATATATATAAGATATATATTTGAGGTGTTAATTTGCACTAAATAAGATCAATTTTGAGACTTCAATTGCTCGTTTCTTGTCTTTATATCAGCACTGTACGTGGATTCTAAAATAAGATATGGCAGGGTTTTTGTTGGAATATAATTCTAATTTGTCTAGTATATAAGCTTGATGAGCTACTCTTTCTATGGTCAATTGGTTTTAGAATGAAACCCCACTGGGCTTATGTGCTGGGCTTATACGCGCATGTGTGCACGAGTTGACACGTCACCCCTTTATCGGCCCATCGGACTTTCGACATGGTATCAGAGCGGGTTCGGTCCTGGGTCCCTTTATTGGGTTGGTTGGGTCTGGCTATAAAGAGATTGAGATGTGCACCCACACCCGTTTGTTCAAGTGTCAACTGGGCCTGGCCAATTGTCCGCCCGTTGCACTTGCGGGGGCGTGTTGGAATATAAGTTTGATGGGCTACTCCTCCTATTGTCAATTGATTTTAGGATGGAACCTCATTGGACTTATGTACTAGGCATATTTGTGCCTATGCGCTCGTGTCCGTACGAACCCCCAGTCTATGGACCCACGGACTTTGACAGTTTTCTTTATAATGCATACACTAATTTGTTACATCATTCCACCAAACAGAAATAATTTGTTACATCATGCGTATACTCGTCCTTATATTTTGAAATTCAGAAATATAACATAATATATATGTACTTCATTTATGCTTCACTTGTACAAAACTATACTTAACTGCGCTCGGTAAGTGTGACAGATGCAACCTCATTTTGGATCATATGGCTATGTTCGTCGAAGCTTTTTTAGATTAATGGAGTTTCATTTTTTTTAATCTACTTATTGATTGTTCGATAAAAAATGTCAATCTTAGCTTAATAAACTTTTGTAAATTAATTTTATCATTTTTTTAATGTGATCCTCCAAGATTTTTGAAAATTAACAAACTTGATTTTACTTTTCGATCTCCTATTTCAGTTTGTAATATCGAACACCAATTATATTTGTTAAATAATTAAGTTCATAAATCCAACTGCAGCTCAAACTAATTATTCTGCTCCTGTTTCAACTACATATTCAACTTTTATTTTAATTGAATATACCGAATGGAACCATAATAGCTTATTTAACTCATTGATCAAGATGGAAATTATTTGGCATACGCCCCTCTAATCATGCCTGTAAACAAAAAAGAAAAATAGAGAGAGAACGAATATTCACATCAAAGCTCCAAAAAGTGATTAATTGTGAAACATATTCAAACAATAAACTCTATGAAACTTATACTTCATCTCTTAATCAATGAATACTTGTGATGTTATCTCTTAACACAACTATTAAAAAAAATGTAATGATTAAGCTGAAACATTACTAACTTTTTTCTAAAATCTATAACATATTAATTAGTCATTTTATTTTTAACCAATGAATAAAGAGAATTTGCATAGAAAGTGTCAATATGTGCAATCTACTATATATCTACTAAATTAGAACCTAATTACGTCACATGACACTCTCTCATTAAACCGTCACATGACACTCCCTCATTAAAACCGTCACAAGTCATTTTCTGCTTTTTTCAACTTTTTGAAATAAATCTAATTATAAATCAAAGATTATTATCCTAAACTTATCACTCATTTTTCCTAATTTAAATACAAATTAAGAACAAATATTACAAGTTAATCACAAAGATTACAAATCCAAAATTTCCTAATTATATACAAATCAAAATTTCCTAATTATATACAAATCCAAAATTTCCCAATCTACTATATCTATCTATCTATATAATCTATATATCTATATAATACTACTAAAGCCGCAATTATCTATCCTACGTGTCGTTCATCTAAGTATGTCACGTCATCAAATAATTATGTATATTTACCTATTCACCCTTATTTTATCTATCATTTATTTTATCTTTTATTTATACAATTTTTCTAAATTACCACCCCAAAATATTTTCCATTGTACATGATAATTCTACACTTACCAAAAACATTATTATCATACTTAATTAATGTCCATAATATAATATGTATGTTAATGGTCCATAAACTCCATTATAAAGATATGTATATAGTAGATGGTTCGTAAATAGTTAACGTTATACGGTTCATCCACCAACATACATATAATATGCACTTACCAAAAACATTATTATCATACTTAAGTAGTGTTCATGTTTTAATAAGGGTGAATAGATTGTTTGTAAACTCAATTATAAAGAATACAATATGCTGTTTTATTTTAGTGCATTTTTATTTTTAATAATTATATAAAATTCTTAATTAATATTTTCTTATATTAATATAAATTTACACATCTACCTTTAATTTTTATCATACAATACACCTTATAAATTATTCTAATAAAGAAATTATCTTTCCAATACATCATGTTAATTTTCCTATATAATTCTCTATTATATTTTACATACTATAAACAAATTTAAATTCATTCATAAAATATATGGTCATACCCGTGCAAGGCACGATGACACATGCTAGTATCTACTAAACTATAACCTAATTACGCCACATGGCACTCCCTCATTAAAACCGCCACATGGCACTCCCTCATTAAAACCGACACATGTCATTTCTGTTTTTTTCAATTTTTTAAAATAAATCTAATTATAAATCAAAGATTATTATCCTAAAGCTATCACTCATTTTTTCCTAATCTAAATACAAATCAAGCACAAAGATTACAGATCCAAAATTTCCTAATTATTTACAAATCCAAAATTTCCTAATTATATACAAATCCAAAATTTCTTTATCTAGTATATATCTTCTCAACTAGAACCTAATTACGCCACATGACACTCCCTCATTAAAATCACCACATGGCACTCCCTCATTAAAACCGTCACATGTCATTTTATTCTTTTTTCAATTTTTTAAAATAAATCTAATTATAAATAAAAGATTATTATCCTAAACCTATCACTCATTTTTTTCTTAATTTAAATACAAATCAAGCACAAAGATTACAAATCTAAAACTTCCTAATTATATACAAATCCAAAAAATTTCCTAATTATATAAAAATCCAAAATTTTCTAATCTACTATATATATCTACTAAACTAGAACCTAATTACGTCACATGGCACTCCCTCATTAAAACGGCCACATGACACTCCTTCATTAAAACCATCACATATCATTTTCTGTTTTTTTGATAAAAAAAATTCTAATTATAAATCAAAGATTATTATCCTAAACCTATCACTCGTTTTTTCCTAATTTAAATATAAATCAAGAACAAAGATTACAAGTTAATCACAAAGATTACAAATCCAAAATTTTCTAATTATATACAAATCCAAAATTTCCTAATTATATAGATTATTGAGATACGAAATTATGATCCGAAATCGATATTAATGTTAATATTATCTAGATCTATTTTTTATAATATAGATTGATTTTAATAATTATTAATATTTTTGATACAATATATATGACGTAAAAACTCGTGCCTAGCACATAAATTACACTAGTTTTGAATAAAATATCTCGTAACTCATCAATAAATCATTAGTTAAAACTCTAAAATGATAAATATTTCTTAATAAAAATAATAAGTTAAAACAACTCTTATTTCTTAATAAAGAGAGTAAGTTACAAGCCATATAAATGAGGTGAGTAGCTCAACCTTGATGCCAATACAAATCGGTCCGACTTAATTATCAAGTGAGTCAAGCATATATCACTTCGTTTAATTTCAAATTATTTACGGATTCGAAACCCTAAAACTTGAAACGCTCCAAAACTCTCTGAAAAAAATGATGTGCCACCTCCCTTCTCCTCTCACATCTCATTAGATCTAATATGAGATCTAACCTCTTTTAACTCCTTGTATGAGATGAATCTCATCACCAACACAAATCTGGCAACCCACCACCACACCACCTTGAACCAACCACCAAGACCGCCGTCCACTTGCAGAATCGCGACCTCTGCGCCGGCGTCTCCTCCTCGCCCAGATTCGGGACCCACGTCGACGCGACCCTCCGTCGACCTTCCGCCACCTGTTGCGACCCTCCGACGTCCCCCTGTCGTCGTCGATCCGCTCCCCTGCGCCACCAGCCCAAAGACTAAGTCGTTTAATTCGACGACTACCCCCGAGCGAGAAGCTCCGACCAGGCAACCCCCGAGCGAGAAGCTCCGACCATCACTCTTTTTTGCGAGCTACCCTTTGGTCACGACTTACATCAGATGCATTCTTCAAAGGATGGAACTTTCCTAGGCGGTGAATCGAGTTGTTGTTCCGGATAAGGTCGAGGATGACCATCTTTCTGGCGGCGCAGCTTTTGTTTGTGCTTTACTCACCTCACTTTTGGGTTCTTTAGTTTCATTTTCTTCTAGTTTGTATCTCTTGTTGTTATTTTCTTTCCTTTTTTTTTGGAATTTTTTAATCAAAGTAAGCACTTTTTGGAAACTTATCCTGAAATTAGGCTCGTTGTGGAACTTATTCTCAAAATAGGCAGGCTTTTTAGCTTCGGTATAAGTCGCTTGAAAGAGCAGCGATTCATCATAAATAAGTCAGCGATAACAATAGCGACTTTCACCGAAGCGGAGACGATAATTTAAAAAAATAAAAAAGGTATGAGTCGTTGTACCATACAGCGACTCGTACTTTTTTTATTTTCTTTAAAAAATACCAGTTTAATTTTGAATATAGAGAAATTTAACTTTGAATATAAAAAAAGAGTCGATAAATGGTACGGTGACTCTTTGTATTATAGTACAGCTACTCTCGAATTTATTCAAAACGTACAAAATGATTTTCATGGATAAGTTTAATTCATGTTTAACTGTTCCAAGTTGCTTTTAATTGCGTGATTTCTGAGGAACCGTAGTACTACACGAGGTCAAGAATCAAGATATTAAATCTTCTTCGTGATTTTGATTTTTTTCGATCTCCACGAGGTGAGGATAAAATTAGAGAGTCGATGTACCACAATACAAAGAGTCGTTGTATCATTCAGCGACTCTTTTTTTATATTCAAAAATAATTTTTTTATATTCAAAATTAAACCAGCATTTTTTAAAGAAAATAAAAAAGGTATGAGTCGTTGTATGGTACAACGACTCATACCTTTTTTATTTTTTTAAATTACCGCCTCCGCTTTGGTGAGAGTCGCTATTGTTATCGCCGACTTATTTATGATGAATCGCTACTCTTCCAAGCGACTTATACCGAAGCTAAAAAGCCTGTCTATTTTGAGAATAAGTTCCGCAACGAGCCTAATTTCAGAATAAGTTTCTAAAAAGTGCTTACTTTGATAAAAAAGAAAAAAAAAATTCCTTTGTTGCTTTGTCGGTCTTTCCGACAGCCGATGTTTTCGGTCTCTCAAGGTTGTAATTGTTTGCAACTTTGAATTCTTACCTTATCAAAAAAAAAAAAAAAAACGGGTTCAAGTACTCCTCGAACGAATTGGGTCGTCGGGTTTGGTCTAGGTTGAGTCGGACCTTTGAATTATTTTTCAACTCGGATCGGATGGGGTCGAGTCAAGTACTAGTCCAAACTCGAAACCCCTTTGTGTAGACTGTAGACAGCCCAAAAGAAAGTTTCCCCGCGACATCTAGAATGTATTCTTGTGGGCTTTTAGGCCCGTTCTCGCTGGCACAAATATAAATTCACATAATTCGAAGGCTGGCCTTTTTCTAGTCGATAAGCACGCCCCTCTCCGCGTCAGTACCATCCTACTCTTCTTTCTCGCAGATTTTCGTCTCTTAGGTCGCTCTCCCTTCCGCCCGATTTTCGCTAACCGCTTAGGTATCTTTGCATCCTTACTTGTGTATTGATCGTTTTGATCATCTGTTTCCGATTTTGTGCAATTGTTTTTTAGTTTTGGTTTCAACATCAATTGCAGTTTGAATTTGAATTTGATCCAACAATTAGGGTTCACGAAAGAGGCAAGACGATTCTTAATTGTATGGATGTGTTGTTGTTCTTGTTTTTTTTTTTTACAACGACACGTGCTTTCAATTTGACGATGCTAGTTTAGATCCTATTTCTAAATATGTGATCGTTCGTATTGATCTTCATTATTCTGGATTTCGTTAGGGTTTGGAATTGGGGGTTTTAATGTTTCATGTTAGGGTATGCTTGTTTTTTTTGGTACAAGGGAGAAAATTTATTATGGAAGCTCTTTATCTATGCAAAGATTGTTATTTGTTACTTTTTTGCTGTGTCTTGAACTGTATTTTGGCTATTTATTGAAAATATGAAGATTCTTAGTTATCATGATACATGAAATTGGTTCGCTTAAATTAAATCCGAGTATGGGATGGGGTGGACAGTAATAGGTTCAATCAGTGATTAAAAAGGCCCTAGGCACACCTAGGCGCAGAGGACCCTGGAGCCTAGGCGCGCCTGAGAGGCTCAAGGCGCGCGCCTAGCCACAAACATCCTCAAAAGCGTGTAATTCATTATCAAAATGTTATAAAACCAGTTTATAATGAAATAAAACTAAGTTAAAGCACCATAATGTCATAAAATCAAGTCTAAACTAGTAAACAAGTAGGAAAATCAAGTCTAAACTAGTAAACTAGTAATCAAGTCTAAACTATAAAACCAGTTTTTGGAATACTGCCGCAACTATGGCTTCTTTTGCTCGATCGATGGCCTCATAAATATAACCCATGGCGGGTTTCTTCTCCGAATCAACCAATCTCAACAATTTTACCAATGGAGCACTCACTTTAAGAGTGTAAAGCACAGTATTCCAAAAACTAACCATCATTACAGTGCTTGCAGCCTTTTGCCCTCCAGCTTCTTTGGCATAATTGCTTGTTATCCAATCCGTAGACTGAAATAGCTTCCTCAAATTATCTTGTTGTTGGTGTATTGACGACAATGTGATGAATGACGTCGCAAACCTTGTTTTCCCTGGCCTTAATAAGTTCTTCTGTAGGGTGAACCTTCTCATCATATTCAACAAGCCTGGCCTTTGATATATGTAGCTGCACATGTGAATTGCTTTCTTAAGAGTCCGATCAATTGTAGCTACACGACCAATATCTTCAAGCATCAAATCAATGCAATGAGCTGCACACGGTGTCCAATACAGATGGGGATATGTTCCTTGTAGAAGTTTACCTGTAAGACATAAATTTTAAGTGTCATATGTTAGCTCTCAAAAGTGAAAAGTCTATAGTCAGTAAATAAAAAAATATTAATAAATAAAGAATAAGAGCTTTTACCTGCGCTCACGAAGTTTGCCCCGTTATCTGATATGACTTGAACAACATTTCTTTCACCAACTTTTTCAATAACTTTACACAACAACTCGTAAATCTTGAATCCGGTCTTCGAGTAGTTGGATGCATCAACTGACTCGAGGAACATACTTCCTCTTGAACTATTAACTAAGAAGTTAACAAGTGACCTTTGACATCGATCTGTCCACCCATCTGACATGATAGAGCATCTCGTCTTAGCCCATTCCTCTCTATGAACTTTCAGCTGGTCATCAGTCCTTTGAACTTCTTTTTTCAATAAAGGAACCCTTACTTCATAAAGAGTTGGCGGCTTTGCTCCGATTCCCGCCCTTGCAATCGAATCACAAGCCTTTTTAAAATCATCATCAGCCAATACCTGAAAGGGAATTCCTGTTTTGTAGACAAATCGAGCAATATCTTCACACATCTTTGCTCTTGCCTCCTTTTTGTCTTTTTCTAGTTTGACTTGCAAGCGTGGACATTGGCCTTTTACCCTTTCGATCAGACACGGGAGGTTGATCTTCAGTATCATCCTCATCAAGGTTAATTGATCTTTGATCATACTCAGACAGCAAATTTAACTGCTCACGTTGAGTCTTTTTCTTAGCCATGAACTCTCCAATTTCTGCTCTAACATGATCTGGACACCTAGGGCAGGTTGTGGTGTTTCGAAACCCACCAACAATATGTTGTTTCAGCCGATAAATGCCTCTTGTGCAAAGCTTTTTGCAGAAAGTACATGTCACATTGTTCTTGTTTTTCTCATCAGCAAGAAACCCGTATTTCCAACCCGGATCAGCTCGGTTACTTGGTTGCTTATCTCCCTCAGCAGCCATAATATAGACTGAAGTAATTTAGCATCTGAAACAATAAGAAGTTAAGAACATAACTCACATACTGAACACATCAGAATGTCAGTAAAAAAAAACACAGCAGAATTATTCATAATATAGCAGAATATTAAACATCACAACATCAAGAGGAAATACACAAGCAGAAACAACACAGCAGAATGCCAGAATCTCATCCAAAAATAAGGTACATTAGAATATCAAATATCTAGCAGTCTAGCACACTTAATATATAGTGAAACAAAAGAAAACACAGCAGAAAGCCAGAAACACAGCAGCAGCAGAAACACAGCAGCAGAAACAAAAAAGAAAAAAGAGAAGCAGTGAAGCACTTACCTGGAGGAGGAACCAGGGAACCAGCCGAACTTGAGGAGGTGGAGGATGAACCAGCCGAACTTGAGGAGTTGGGGGAGGAACCAGCCGAACTTGAAGAGGAGGAAGTGGAACGAAGAACTTGAAGAGAGGAGAAGTAGGAACCAAGGAAGAGGAAGAGTCTTTGCTTGGGAAATTAGAACGTTTTTTTCTTGGAAGTGAATATTATAAAGATATAGGGTAAAAGATATACTTTTAACAAAAAAGGAAATCAAATCTTCTGTAAAGAATTTTAAAAAATCAAAAAAAGATAACAGATATATACTCAATGATCTGCAGAACAGTCAGGCGCGCGCCTGAGCGCCTAGGCGCGCCTCCTGAGCCTAGGGGGAGCCTAGCCATTTGAGGCACGCCTAGGGCGAGGCGGGCGCCAGGCTAGGCGCGCCTGAGCTGCGCCTTTTTAATCACTGGGTTCAATGAGGTGGGTAAATGCATGATTGAGTCTCTAATGTCATGTTATTGGACTAAGTTGTTTCATCTTGCTGTATGATAAGGTGAATTAAAGAGGATATTCTGCAAAAATGGGGAAAAGGAAGTCGAGCGCAAAGCCTCCACCAAAGAAGAGGATGGACAAGCTTGACACTGTTTTCAGCTGCCCTTTCTGTAATCATGGAACCAGTGTGGAATGCCGTATGTAAGTATTACTGATACTTATGATCTGATATTGGTTGTGTTTGAGTATGTTATATTTGCATTTGGTACAAGTTTGTCAATTTTGTTTGGTTAATGAATACCAATCATGTAGAACCAGATGTATTGTTTCTCAATTTGTAGACCTCTTTTTAAAAGTTAACCTACCAATAATTTAGAATATCTGATTGCTTCTTCTCTACCTGCAATTTAGCATGTAGATTGAAGGAAGAATTACATATCTTGTATAGGATATCATTAAAATATCAATTGTTTCATTAGGAGGTTATCTGTATATAATCGAGGTTGACAAAGAACAGTTCTCAGTTTCCTAATAAATCTAAATATAGTATCTCAGAATCCTTGTTTGATTTACATATACACTGGGTTAGATAGAGTTTTTCATAAGTGTAGTTAATATTTCCTTACAGTTGCATTAGTCTGCTACGTCATACAGATTTAAGTAAGAGAATAGTGTTTTTCGTTTGTTTTTCATTTTTGCACGGATGATTAAGTGTTGTATTCTTTCAGTGACATGAAGAACCAGATTGGTGAAGCTGAATGTGGGATCTGCCAAGAGAGCTTTAGCATGACAGTAACAGGTACAGTTTTGTTGTGCAGTTATAAATTTTTACAATTTTGACTTTGACAATGTGTCAATGTCCAAGTAAAAGGTGGTAATAACTGTTTTATTTTCTTCCCATGTTTTGCAGCATTGACAGAACCTATTGACATGTAAGTTGCAAGCCAAATTGCCCGTTTGTTCCTTTCCTAGTTTGTAGGGTTTTTAAATATCTTAATAGTGAATGATTATGCCATGTTTATGATCTGCTTGCAGTTACAGCGAGTGGATTGATGAATGCGAGCGTGTTAACAATGCAGCTGAAGATGATGATTCCTAGAGGTAGAATGCTTGCAACACAGAGGGTTATTTCAGGATTTAAGCCCGCCACTTGTATGCTTTCGTATATCAGAAGTGCCAGTAGACACCAAATTCAGGATAAATGGCTGAAATATAATCTCTAAGTATTGTATGTGAAGTAATGAAAAAAGTATGTCCAGTGCTGTTTCTAATGTATGCTATGTATTATCTCAATATGAACTGTTGTGAGCCAAATAAATCGTGCTTTGTTTTGTGCTATGTCTTAGCCATTTCATCAGGGTCATGTTTGGTGGGCGTGTTTTTGAATAAGGTAGTGAGTTAAGTATGTTATTGTTAAAAATAAGAAAATTGAAACCTTGTACACCCAATATGAACCGACTAAAAAATGACCCGAACCCGAAATGCATCCGAACTCGAGCGGGTCAACACAAAAACATATCCGAACCCAAAACAGACCCGAATTAGAAAGGGCCAACCCAAAAACATACCGAACCCGAAATGTCCTGAATCTGAAATGTTCTAAACTCGAAATAGACCTAAACATAACTCAACACTCTAGTATAAAACTAGTATAATGCCCGTGTTAAACACGAGATCAAATTTATTAAATTTTACAAACTTTATTTATATACTATTAAGGAAAAGTGTCGTGTGAGAATACATAATAGAGTGAGAATTGAGAATAGATTTTAGCATTTGGATAACAAATAAATTAAAAGCTAGGATTAAACTTTCATTAAAAGGATGACATATGACCTGATTTTTTAGAGACATGACTGGTCAAACCAGTCATCGGCGGTAAAAAAAAAATCTTTTTTTTTTTTTTCAGACACAATTTGTTGCTTGCGACTGTATGTGCATTGATTTTTGCTTGTATGTGCATCGATATTGACTTGTATGTGCATTGATATTGCATAAAATTTGTATAGAATTTTTTACTATGTGTGACTTTGTGTATGTGAAAACTCATGCACTTCTCAGCATGTGTATATGTTTTAGCTTGTGTGTGTATAGATTTTGACATATATTTGCATCTAAATTCTACTTGTGTGCATTATTTTCTTGGGTTGAAATATTCATGAGTTTTGGCTTGTATGTGCATACATTTTAAAGTGCATGTCTTTTTTTTTTTATGTGCATCTAAATTCCATAAATTCTGCATAGGGTTTTAACTATATGTGTTACTTTG
Source organism: Rheum nobile (assembly GCA_027886185.1). Taxonomy (NCBI): domain Eukaryota; kingdom Viridiplantae; phylum Streptophyta; class Magnoliopsida; order Caryophyllales; family Polygonaceae; genus Rheum; species Rheum nobile. The sequence goes on from WOAB01000640.1 coordinate 796,524, forward strand.
TGTATGTGGAAATTCATGCACATAATGCAAAAACTTATGCATGTATTCCACAGAATGTGCATATGTTTTGACATGTGCATAAATTTTGACATGTATGTACATCTAAATTCTACTTGTGTGCGTTGTTTTCTTGGATTGAAATGTGCATGAGTTTTGGCTTGTATGTACATACCCTTTAAAGTGCATGTCTTTTTGCTTGCATGTGCATGTAAATTGAACTAGGCGTATATGTTTTGTCTTGTAAAATCTTATATACTTTACAGAATGTGTATAAGTTTTGTCTTGTAAGTGTATGAATTTTGAATTGTATGTACATCTAATATTTACTTGTATGTATCGTTTTCTTGGCTTGATATGTGCATGAGTTTTTGGCTTGTATGTGCATACCATTTGAAACACATGACTTTTTGCTTGAATGTGCGCATGTCAAAACTTATGCACATACAATGTACAACTCATGTACATTTTCTCTAGAAAACAGTGCATATTTTTTACAATCTATAGATGCACATACATGTCAATATTGATGCACATACAAGCCAAAATACATGCACATGCCATCTCAAGCAAAAAAATAGTTTTGGAAAAAAGTTGGGCTACGAAAAATTGAATGGAAAAAAATGGTCGGACAACACCTTATAAAATTTTAATGCACATACAAGTCAATATTGATGCACACACAAGTAAAAAATGGTGCACATGCCAGCGCAAGTAAAAAGTAGACCCGGGAAAAAAATGGGCCGGGAAAAAAAACTTAGGTCGGACAATGCCTTATAAAATTTTGATGCACATATAGGACAATATAGATGCACACATAAGCCAAAATATATGCACATACCATCTTAACTCAAAAAGTGACCTCAAAAAAAAATAACCGGTTTGACCTGTTACTTATCCACTTAAATGATAGTCTAATCCTAGCCTTTGGATTGAAAAAATTCAAAAGGCTAGGAGGTATTCTCACCCTAATGTTCATTCTCATCGGATCCGCATTCATTAATATTAATTTAACAATATAAGAAATTAAATATTCAATTAATCCTTTCTAGTCCTGAAATCACATAACTTTATGTATTCAAATTTTAGTTTAAGATTTCACTTCAAAATTATACATAATATTCGTTTAAGATACACATAGATGTATAGATGATTAAATTAGACATAAAAAATTGAAAACTTGAAATATCTAATGAATGGGATTATAATAGGATTAGTGGTATATAATCTAATATAAATAATGGAAGATATTGTAATTAGAGATTATCCATGAATAATAACAAATTATCTTTTCTATCCTAACTGTTAAGATAGAATCCCCTCAGATTAGGGTAAATTATTATTAGGAATATATATAGATTACATAAAGGGTACAATGGTAAAACACTGAATTAATTATCAATAACCCTTAATCTATCACCCCCCTCAAGCGAAGCGTCGGATTGACCGAAACGCAAAGCTTGGATCTAAAGAACTCGAACAAAGGACGGGAGAGTCCTTTAGTGAACACATCAGCTATCTGAAGAGAGGAAGGAACGTGATGAACACGAAGCTTGCCAGAAGTAACTAACTCCCGAACAAAATGATAGTCAATATCAATGTGCTTAGCTCGCTTGTGAGCAATAGGGTTCTGAGCAAGGAAGATAGCACTATTGTTGTCACAGAGCAAAAGCGGTGAACTGGAGAGAGGAATGCGCAGATCCCGAAGAAGATGAGACAACCAAACAACCTCAGCAGTGGAGTTAGCCAGAGCACGATACTCAGACTCAGTGCTAGAATGAGAAACAGTGGGTTGTTTCTTAGCACTCCACGAACAAGATTGCTGTCGAAAAAGACAGCATAACCATAAGTGGAGCGACGAGTCTCCAGACAACGAGCCCAGTCAGCATCAGAGTAACCAGACACCTCAGCAGAACACGCAGAGCTGAAAGAAAGACCATAATGAATGGTACCACGAACATAGCGGAGAATGCGTGTAACAGCAGCAAAATGATCGACTCGAGGATCCTGAAGAAACTGACTAACAGAGTTCACAGCAAAGGAGAGATCAGGCCGAGTGATGGTAAGATACTGAAGAGCACCAACCAGAGAACGATATAATGTGGTATTGGGAAAAGGCTCACTAGAGCTACTGTGTAGCTGGGACAGCGGGAGAAAAGGCGTAGAAACAGTAGCAACATCAGTCATGCCAGCCCTCCGAAGAATGTCACGAGCATACTTGGCCTGTCCCAAGAAGAGACCAGAAGAAGTCGAAGTGACCTCTAGACCAAGAAAGTAGTGAAGAGAACCCAAATCCTTGAGCGAAAACTCTTTGTCAGTGCGAGCAATAAACTGACGAATGATCGAAGGATCATTCCCCGTGAGAATGATGTCATCAACATACACCAACAGATAAAGCAGAGTCTTCCCACGAGAGTAAACAAACAACGAAGTGTCAGCGTTGCTGCAGATAAACCCAAGACGAGAGAGGTAAGAGCTAAACCTCTGAAACCAGGCCCGCGGAGCTTGCTTAAGCCCATAAATAGCCTTTCGTAGACGACAAACATAATCAGGATGAAGTGGATCCTTATAACCAACAGGTTGCGCCATATAAACAGGAGTATCAAGAACACCATTCAGAAAAGCGTTCTTGACATCAAGCTGATGAAGGGGCCACTTCCGCATTGTGGCAACAACAAGAATAGTTTGAACAGTAGCAGCCTTGACAACAGGACTGAAGGTATGTTCAAAATCAAAGCCAGGAATCTAAGAAAATCCCTGTGCCACAAGACGTGCTTTGTGACGTTCAATACTGCCATCAGAAGGACGAGGCACAAGATCCTAGGTGTGTTGGCGACGAAGAGCTGCCATCTCTTCATCCATTGCAGTCACCCATTGCAAATCACGAAGAGCGGAGCGATAATCGTGCGGTTCAGACTGTGTGAGCAATGCAGCAAGAAAATCAGAAACCTCATAATCAGAGAAATCACGAGGGCGAAGAGAACCCGTACGAGAGCGAGTGGTCATAGGATGAGGTTGCACCAACGAAGAATCAGACACGATATCTGAGTCAACAGAAGCAGGCAAAGGAGATGTTGCAGACGGAGGAGGAGAAGGAGCTGGAGAAGCAACAACAGTAGAAGCAGGCACAGTAGGAACAGAAGCGGGTACAGGAAGATCAGTAAGACACAAACGACAAGGCAGCGAAGAAGGGAAGACCGCCACAGAGGAAGGAACTGACATATCCGGATCAACAAAAGCAGAGACATCCAAGGAGGAGAAAACGGCCTCAGAACTGACATCAGAAGCAAACGGGAAAAAGAACTCATCAAAACGAGCATGACGAGTGATATAAATACGTCCCGTTGCAGTGTCCAAACAACGAAAACCCTTGTATTGAGAGCTATAACCGATGAACACACAAGGTAGACTACGAGGAGAGAGCTTATGCCCAACATACGATCGAACAAACGGGTAAACTCTACAACCAAAAGGATGGAAGTTTGAGTAAGGTGGAGTACGACCAAATAGAAGGTCGAAAGGAGTCTGTCCCTGAAGCACAGGTGTAGGAAGACTGTTGATAGTAAAAACTGCAGCAGCAAAGGCATCATCCCAATGAGTTAAAGGCAAACGTGAGTGAAACAGCAGAGTGAGACCCATTTCAGTGATATGACGATGCTTGCGCTCAGCACGCCCATTCTGTTCAGGCGTATAGGGACAAGAGATCTGATGATGAATGCCTTTAGAAACAAAGTGTGACCGAATTCGACCATTCACGAATTTTGTGCTTCCATCACTCTGAAAAACTTTGATACGCGCAGAGAATTGGTTTTCAACAAATGCCTCAAATTGCAGATAAGTATCAACAAAGTCAGATTTGCGACGAAGAGGATATAACCAAGTAAAGCGCGAGAAGTCATCAACAAAAATAACATAATAAGCAAATCCATTGCCAGACAAAACAGGGGAAGGACCCCACAATGCACCAGATCAAGAACATGCAGAGCACGTCTAGAATTCTCAACAAAAGATAACCTCTGACCCTTTGCCATAACACATGGGGCGCAGGTATGAGGTTTAGGCAAAATGGAAGAAACAGACAACAATCCTTGTTTGCTTAAAGTGGAAATAATACTAGGAGACACATGTCCCAGTCGAGCATGCCAAAGTTCAAACGACGCTCGACCCTTATTCTGCTGAATTGAAGCAACAAAAGCAGCATCCCCGCGATCCAGAACATATAAGCCGTTCTCACTGTGACCGCGGCCCACGACCGCCTTGGAAACCTTGTTCTGAATAACAAAAGACGAGTCATCAAAAGTGATAAGAACACCAAGATCTCGAGTTAACTTGCCAATGGAGAGCAAGTTTTTGGTAATACGAGGCACAACTAAAACATTGGATAACCGTAAACGTGGAGTAATCTGAGTATCACCAAGATGAGAGATTGAAATAGAGGCACCATTACCAACAGAGACACGAGAAGTACCAGTATAAGGAGTGACGTTCTCGAGAGAAGATGATGATGAGGCGATATGATTCGTAGCACCGGAATCAACATACCAATCAGAGGAAACAGACTGAGGTTCCAGTTTCAAAGAAGACTGGAAAGAATCATCCAAATGCGCGGATACGGACTGACGAGAGGGCGGTGACACAAGTTTAAAGCAAGAAGACGCAACATGGCCAGGTTTGCCGCACCATTGACACTGCGGGACATCACGATGACTGCGCCTTGCGCCACGACCACCCCTGCGTCCAACAGAACGACCGCTACGACCACCGGAACGACCACCATAATAACCTTCAGCACGGCCAGGCGACTGTCGACGGCTGCCTTCATCAGAATTGGACCGATCAGAAGCAGTAAAGGCAACCGGATGAGCAGCTGCAGACGTCCCTGATGGACCATGACCCGACAGCGACAACAGAAAAGCTTCATGATTCTCGGCTTGAGCAACGACGTCAACATATGACGGAGACGGAAACTGATTCATAACTGGAGCACTGAACTCCTTATATTCAGAACCAAGAGCACGCAAGAACCACAACACCTGATCATCATTACTAGCAGCCGAACCCATGGAGGCTAAGCGATCAAAATTGGCCTTGAATTTAAGGTGCAATTCGTGAACTGTACCGGAACGACGAAGATTGAGAACTTGGCCGCGAAGGTGGAGGATGCTAGACCGACTCCGATTCTGATAGACAGCAGAAAGAGTGTCCCATATCTGTCGCGAGGTCGAACAACCGATAACCTCCGACATAGCCTCCTCAGTAAGAGACGAAAACAACATGCCACAGAGGCGCTGATCTTCAGCGACCCAAGCATCAAAAGCAGCAAGCGCAGAATCGTAGCTGTTCTTGGCATCAACAGCGGCTGAACTGGAGGGATCAACCGGTGCAGGAGGCGGAACGGGAGCAGACAGACAGTCCTTCGATCCATCTAAGTAACCGAAGAGCCTCTGAGCACGCAAGATATGAGAAACTTGAGTTTTCCATAGTATAAAATTGGAAGCAGATAGTTTGATGTTCAGCATATGGATAAGAGTATTGTAGGGGAGGGGTTGATCAACCATGACAGCCGAATGGAATAGAAGAAACGAGGAAGAAAGAAAAACGAGAGGGGAAGAAGAGGATTGAGTTTAAAAACCCTAGGCTGATACCATGTTAAGCTAGAATCCCCTCAGATTAGGATAAATTATTATTAGGAATATATATAGATTACATAAAGGATACAATGGTAAAACACTGAATTAATTATCAATAACCCTTAATCTATCAGTAACCTCTAATTCCCTATCTCTCTCTATGTGAAATCCATTTCTCTAACTCTTTCTCTATTGTTCGTCCCTTCCCTACTATCCTCCTTTCTCCTCTTCCCTATTATTTTCCCTTGCTAATGTCCAAATAATGGACCAAATCTATCAAGGACAAGACAAAATAATTATTAAAGCCTATTTTAAATTAATTTTTTGAACGTATATATGAATCGAAAAAATATATGTTAGTTACGGGAAAACACTTGTGTGATAAATAACATGTATTTAAAATATTGTTTAACTCATTATATTTCTCTTATAATTGTAAATAATAAGTAGAAGGAATCATTATTTTTCACTTACGGTGAAATTTAAATCAATTATTTCATGATTCAAAAAATGAAGTAATTATAACACATTTGAATAAAAAAATATTCATATAATGCGTATTATGATAAATTATAATATAATTATATGTATTAAAGAAAATGTATAAAATCTTCATTTTATAATATTCTGTTGTGTAGTTTGAATTAGGGCTTAACATATACTCCATTAGATTTCATTTCAAACAAAAACATATACTCCATTAGATTATTGAGAGTATTTTATATAAATTTGATTTTATAGATCACATAATCCAACAAATTCGTGATATAAAATGATATAGTAGAAAAAGTTGAATGATAAAGATTACGTAACAAATAAGACTTTTATTTGAAGATTGAAAATAAAAACAAATAACCAAGATTAAAATTATCTGATTAGGTATTTATTTTTCTAGCTAAAATGTGTAAATTTTAATATATATATATATAATAAAAAAGATCATATTACGTTATAATAGTCCAAACCATAGATTTTGTAACTGAACATGTTCAATTAAATCTAATCTATTGAGACATGATTTAGTTTTGAGCAGATTTCATTAAATACTTAATTACACTAATATATAAAATAATCAAATATGAAAAAATTTAGATAAATTTAAATAATTTATTTGATTAAATAAAATTTATTATATAATTAAATCAGATTTATTGCTATTTTTTTTTTTAAAGAATGGATGATGGTTGGATGATGATGACACATAGGCAGTGGCGGACGCAAGATTTTTCAGAAGAGGGGGCGAAAATGTTCGACAAATTTTAGGGTCAAGTTATGTGGTTTGTTGGAAGGACTAACAAAGTATGGCATTGGTGGTCCCAACAAATGAGTTGGGGCCGTTGTGACTAGACTCTTTGCTGAAGAGATCGACGACCTAAATGAATTGAAAAGGAAAATGTTGTGTCAATGATTTATAAGTAGTCTTGAGCAATAGAGAACATGATACAATATGTTCCTAATAAAATAAATATTTCACTAATTTATAAAGTTGACACTTGTTTGTAATATATAACACTTACATATTAGTAAAAAGCTTTCTCATTGAAAATGAATAATTATAATACTAATGTATACTTAAGAAATTATAATATTAATTTATGCTCAAGATTCATCATGGACAATATCCAGTTTACAATTTAAATATATATTACAAGTAAATATGTAGTAAATTGGATAACATTTATAAGATTGTCTGTTAAATAATTTAGAATATTTTATTTTATAATCTCTAAATTTTTAATGACAAACATAATTATTTATATATTTTATCATCTTCTACTTTTTTTGGTTTCCTATTTTAACTAAAATTAATTAATTCCTAAATAAAACCCTAGTTATTAAATGGTTTTCTCTATCATTATTAAAAACAAGAATGACTTATTAAAACATCATAAGGAAAAGTATGAGCGGGGCCCAAATAAATTAAAAAGAATAAGAAAGAAGAGAGAGCACCAGGTCACGTACATTGAAAAAAATTGAGAGGTGGGGTAGTAGAATTGAGGACTCGAACACGGGGGATGAAGTTTAAGAAACAGACACCATGCCGACTGAGCTAGTGGAGCATTATGTTGTTTGCTGGACTCTTACTACGTATTTTTGGTTCGAAGCGGGGGCGGTACGTAGCCCATCCAAGTCCCTGCCTAGATTCGCCACTCATGTAGGTGAATTGAACATGATGTCGATACGTAGGATTTATGTCTCTCCTTTATTATATATATAGATTTGTTCACATTGTGATGTAATTGCTAAGTTGTGAGATATATAATTTTTTAAAAATGTCTAAAAAATTGTGCATAACCTTCTTGGCTCTTGCCCATTGTGCTATGCACTTGTGTATGTTGTCCGCCACATTGTAATTCTGAGTACTAATGAATTCATAATAGAACTATACAAATAGTTGTCACCTTAAGGTGTAAAATTTATAATGTAATAATCAAATATAGTAACATACAACATATATATATATATATATTTACATTCTATTAATAAACAAATTATGTATTTACCAATTTTTTATTTTCAGTGCTCGCTAGCATGCGCTAATCATAACACAACCCAACACAAACTAAACAAAACCATGACACAACTGACCCGCAGTAACTGAAGCACGAACATGATTAAATATAAAAGAACCTAACCATAAACTATACAAAACCTTAAAATATAAACCCTTAACCCTAAAACTATAAACCCTAACCTAAATCATATAATGTTACATTACCCTTTAAATCTTAAAAAAACTATAAAAATCATAAACACATTAAAAAATGTTTAAATAATTAAATATAAAAGAACCTAACCATAAACCATAAACTATACAAAATCTTAAAATACAAACCCTTAACCCTAAACTATAAACCCTAACCTAGATCATATAATGTTACAACTTAATATACCCTTTAAATCTTAAAAAAGCTACAAAAATCATAAACACATAAAAAATATTCAAATATATATATTTAAAAAAACCTAAACCATAAACCCTAAACTCTACAAAACCTTAAAATAAATATCTTTAACCCTAAAAAAACCCTTTTTCACTAAAACCCTAATTAAACCTTAAAATAAAACGTTAAATCTTTTTACAAGAAAAAAACTAGCCGTTGTGAACCGGATGAACCACCGGTTCGCTCGGTTCACAACGGCTAAAACTAGCGGTTCACCCGGATGAACCGCCGGTTCTGACAACTAGAAAACTAGTCGTTGGAAAATGAACCGCCGGTTCACCGAGGTTAACCGGGTGAACCGTCGGTTCCAACGAGTAGTTTTCTAGCCATTGGAAAGTGAACCGCCAGTTTTAAATTTAAAGTTTAAGTTTAAGTGTAAAATTTAAGTTTAAGTTTTAAATTAAATTTTAAGTTGAAGTTTTATATTTCAAGTATAAGTTCTAAATTTTAAATTTTTTAAATTTAAGTTTAAGTTTTCAATTTAAGTTTAATTTTTAAATTTTAGTTAAAGTTTATTTAAGTTCGAATTTATTTTTATGTTTTAAATTTAAGTTTAAGTTTTATATTTCAAGTTTAAGTTCTAAATTTATTTATTTTTGAAATTAAATTTAAGTTTAAGTTTTAAATTTAACTTTAGGTTTTAAAGGTAAGAGAACTACGTAGGCAACTAAATAAAGGTAAGAGAACTACATGCGCTTTTATTCCTCTAAAGGTAAGAGAACTACGTGGGCTTTGATTCCTCTAAAGTCTAACCCCAAGAGGATACCGTACGTACGCAACTTAATAATCGCTATTAAGTTCAAGCCCTTTTTTTTTTTTTTTTGAGCCGGGTTCCGAACCGAACCCTGAACCGAGTTTCAAACCGGCGGAAAACCGTCTGAACCTGAACCGGACCACTGGTTCCGAGGATTTGTCGGTTCAGGTTCTGATTCAAGGTTCCCTTGAACCTTGAACCGGTGGTTCATGAACCGAAACCGGCGGTTCATGAACCGTGTTCAGTTCTATATCTACTAAACTAAGCCCCCTGAATGCCACATGGCATATCCCTATTAAACTCCCGCCCTCTTTATACCACATGACATTCTCCTATTTTTTCTGTCACATGACATTTTTTTTTTAATTCAACGTAATAAATATATATCAGATTCTCCTATTTCTTAAACTAAACATGTTAGTCACAAGAATGATATGCAAATATCCTTTTTTTCCAAAATTTAATATAATAATTATATATGAGAATATTATATTTCCAAAACTAAACATGTCAATCAGAAACATCTAACTTATATATATATTATCTTATTTCCATAATTAAACATGAATAAAGGCCGAAGTTAGATACAATTAGTACTCCCTCTCTTTGGTTGATTGGTGAAATACGTAATAACTATATGCTTTTGCTGCAATTTATTAAAAATAAGCTAACAACTCGACAATCTATTTTCTAATAGTTGAATTAACAAATTTATTTATTAAATTGTCATCACCTTTAAATAAAGAATACGATATATATATAATAAGGAAAACCTATATACTATATTACAACCCATGAGCTATGCCACATATGCAAATCTCAATATAAGATTACACTTTTATCCCTCTTAATTTTTGATATATACTTTTTCTATTTCTTATCTATTTATTTATTTAATTAAAATAACTTACCTTAATTATACACATTATTATCATCTCAAATATTATTGATATATTTTTAGCTAATTTGTTTATTTTTATTTGTGAATAAAATTATTCATAAGATATACTTTACCTTATTAGTTATGTTACTTCTTATTTGTAGTTAAAACTATTTATAATATATATGTGTGTGTAAAAAAAAATAGTTATAAATCAATTTATAGAGCCAAATTAAAATATACATTTTAACCATGTAAAATAGGGGTGTTCATGGGTGGACCGGACCGGATTTTCGGACCGGACCGGATCGGAAATGACCGGACCGGACCGATAAAATTCCGGTCCGGTCTCCGGTCCACCATTTCCCCAAAATCGGTTTCCGGTCCGGTCCGGTCCAAACCCGGAAAAAATCCGGTCCGGACCGGAAGACCGGAATTTAAAAAAAATATTTTTTTTTGTAATTTATATGTTTTATATATTTTTTTTAGAGATTTATATGTATTTTTTTGTAGATATTTTTTTAAATTTAATAAGTTAGGAGTATATATGTTTTATAAATATTTTTTTAGATATTTTTTTATAGATTTTAAATAAGAATTTAATTTTTTTATTTTTTAAAATTAAATCCGGTCCAAGACCGGATCGGACCGGATTAAGACCGGACCGGACCTATCCGGTCCGGTCTTCGGTCCACATATGCCCAAAAATCCGGTCTGGTCCGGACCGGATGAACACCCCTAATGTAAAAGGTACGTTTTTCAAAATTATATACTTGAAATGTAATGTACTTATAGTTGTAATGCTTAAAATAAATTTATATATAATTGAAAATATAATTGATCAAGTATGATCATGACGCAAAAATGATAATATATATTAAAAATATATATGTAATGTACTTATAGTTTTAATGCTTAAAATAAATTTATATATAATTAAAAATATAATTGGTCAAGTATGATTTAATGACAAAAAAGTGATAATATATATTAAAAATATTTGAAATAATTATGTGATATGAAATTTTTTTTTTTGATTAATTATACATAATCAATCGTTCTCATTATTTGAATCTAATTTATATATTTTCTTATTCAGTAATTTGTATGAAATTACTTGTCATCATATGTTCAAGAGATTAAGCTTATAATTTAGGGTTTGTTTGGCTATCCTACTTATAATGACATTTTGATATATCAATACTTATTTGAGTTAATATTGTTTGGCACTATAAATACTTTAATTAAATAGTGACCTTTTTGAAAAAATATATTTTTCTTCTATTTTTCATGTTTCCCCCCAATTCTCCCACTCTACTACCCTAGCCGCCAACTACAAGCACTAAAAAGACCCAAAACAATCACTTATGGTGATAGAGAGGGCAAGGAAAGAGGAAATCCCATTATGGCGGATCGGCGACAGTTGCTCCAAGGTGGTGATGGTGGTGGTTTCGGATTAGGGTGCGGCAAATCTAGGAGAGGCGGGTCTTGGGAGGTGTGAGGTTGATTATGTGCGGTGGATCTCATCGATTTGCAACAGATTTGGTCCAATTGAGTAGGCTATGGTGATTCAAAGAGAGAGAAAAGAGAGATTCAGTAGATCTATGGGCGATGATGGTGAACAATGTGGAGATGGATGTTGGAGACGACAGAGCACGGCGTGGATGTCGCCGACAACAGAGGACGCTAGACGAAAAATCTCGGTCGATGATGGAGGACGCCAGACGGAGTGGAGGGCGCCAACGACAGAATGAGGGACATAAATAAGGAAGATAACATATTGGGGAAGAAGAATCTGAACAGAATAAATGGAGAATGCCCAAACGTATTTATTTATCATAAATATTTGACATGGCACAAATTCCAAAGACCCATAAGCATTTTTGTCCAAAAAATTACATTATAAATGATAAAGGTGTTATAAGGTTGTTTGACAAACATACCCTTACCAGTTTAGTTAGTAAATATTTAATAATATTTTTATTTTAAAATTTATTAATTAGACTCGTGCAAGATACTGAAACATATACTAGTTTAATCTAAAAAATAAATAAAAGAGATGGTGAATTAATAGAAGCAAAAGTACTGGTAGTGGTAGATAATTAAGCAAAGGTATTGAAAATACTGAACTAAAACTGGATACGTCATATATTGGAGTTGGTGGCAGTGCTGAAAACTTAAATTGGGAGATATCAGGGTGAAGGAGATGGAAGATATCGGAGTAAAGGGCAATATAGAAATGAAGTTCTAATAAGCCTATTCAATTCAGCCCTGTAAGTTGGAAGATTAAACCTAATTTTAGGCCCTGTTTTAAGACAAATTCAGTCAACTTCAACTCCATTCAGCTTCGCTGGTACTGAACGTCCCTTTCACCTCCGTTTAAGCCATTTGAGATGATCTGAAAAAATAAGCCAACTCAACCCTAAATCAGTCATACCGAACCAGCCCATATTCTGAAGGTGTTGGACTGCTGGTGGTTGTGGTAAGGGGGATATGAATTGATTTATTCAAGACAACTAGACAAGGGAGAAATTATGTAGTGTAACCGATGATGATTTTCCATTATTTTAGTAATTTTGTATAATAATTGGGGTATTATAGGAAGTTTAGTAATGATGATGATTTATTTGGTGACATTTAGCATTTATGTTTGGAAAATTAACTTTAAATAATATCAACTATCGCCTTTGAATAAAAAATAATACGAAATTTAAAAATTATAAAAACGTATACGGACTATGTTAATATTAACTCAAAATTGTATGGTCTATTTTTCTGGTGAAATCTCCCGCGAAAATGCTGATGTGGCACCAAAAATTATAAGTTGGTAAATTTTTTCACACATCAGCTCATTTATATAATAATAATAAAAAAAGAAATCAAAATCAAAAGAATGAACTTCTTCAACAATTTACATCTAATGAAGCACAAACCTAAAATTTCAGCAATCAGTTTTACAACGATGACGAAGATTGACTTTCAGACCTTTCTCTTCGAGCGCCCTCTTCGAGGAACTGTTTTTTTGGTTCATGCTTCAATAGATGCAAATTGCTGAATAAGTTCATATTTTTAGTTTGTTTTTTTCTTTTTGTTTCTTTTTGTTTTTAATTATATAAATGAGTTGTTGTGTGATTTTTTTTAATTATATAAATGAGTTGTTGTGTGATTTTTTTTGCTAGTTCATGTTTTCTAGTGCCACATCAACATTTCCGCCAGAAATTTCACCGAAAAAATGGATCATATCATTTTGGGTTAATATTGACAAAATTCAAATATGTTTAAAAGTTTGTATTATTTTTTATTCATAGATGATAGTTGATATTATTTAAATATTATTTAAAGATATTTCTCTTTTATGTTTTAAAAAGATCCGGAAATGTTGGGTATTTAAAATTAGCACTTTTTCTCACCTAATGTTAAACCAATCTGGTTGTATATTTATCAAATCAAAACCCGATTGCTTGACGCAAATTCTAATTCGAGAGGCCGGGCCCATTCCGAAAAATGATGTGAGGTCAGCAATCCCAGCTCGCAATCCGTGCGCGTCCCACTTCACTTAATTCTAACCCGTAGATAAACTCCCATAAACCAACGGTCCAGATCTACCACACATTTCCGGATTTCCTCCTTCGCAAATTTTCATTTTCCCGTTCCCTCCAAAATCCCAATCCACGCACCACATTAAAAACACCAATCTCCTCTCTGAAAAACTCACCATCGCACCAATTTCATCTCCAATTCCTCGAACTCCCTCTAGTCTCTCTCAATCTCCTTGTGCTCAAAATCGCAATGGCCCGTACGAAGCAAACAGCTAGGAAATCCACCGGAGGAAAGGCTCCTCGGAAGCAGCTAGCCACCAAGGCCGCCAGGAAGTCCGCCCCCGCCACCGGCGGAGTGAAGAAGCCGCACAGATTCCGCCCCGGGACGGTGGCGCTGAGGGAGATCCGGAAGTACCAGAAGAGCACTGAGCTCCTCATCAGGAAGCTCCCTTTCCAGAGGCTCGTTCGCGAGATCGCTCAGGATTTCAAGACCGATCTCCGGTTCCAGAGCTCCGCCGTCGCTGCTCTCCAGGAGGCCGCCGAGGCTTATCTCGTTGGACTCTTCGAGGACACGAACCTCTGCGCGATTCACGCCAAGAGAGTCACTATCATGCCTAAGGATATTCAGCTCGCCAGGAGGATTAGAGGCGAGAGAGCTTAGGGATTAGGGTTTACTTGATTTATCGTGGATTGCGAGTGTCAGGTTAAGGATTAGGGTTTGGTAATTTGCAGTTATGGTGCTTGCTTAGTATTTTGGTGAATCTAAGTTTCTGTAGTGGTATTGTAGATAGGGAATGCTTTGATGTAGCCCTTTGGCCTTTGGTAATGATGATGAACTCTATGCTAGGTTTTCTCCTTGTATGCTTTAAGATGTCAATCTGAAGAAAATTGCTCTTGTTATAGCTTGCCTCTTGCTGTTATGGTTTTCCTTATATACAACTTTCTAAGCTCAAAGCATTGCTCTTTGTGTTTGCTTAACTTTTTCTTCTTCTTATGAATGGTTTAAGGTGAATTACTGCAGAAAAACGCTGAAACTACAAGTTAAATAGAGGTTACATTCTCAAATATGGGACTCTATATCACCTAAACAAGTTGCAGTCTTGCAGAGGCAAGAATGAAAGTTATGAAATGCCTTTTCTGTTAAGCATGAATTTGTATGAATGGCTTTACTAGAATACACAAAATCTCGGGCCTTAATAAGTGAACCTTAGTTTATGTCTTCATAAGTGAACCTTACAGTTCAGAAGTGCAACTCCTGTCACTGGCCATCTTATTTCTATTGGTTTTTCCTGCCTCCATTTGCTTGTCTATATGATAATCTTCTGCAGCATTTCTTGTTCTCTTCATGCAGCATTGCAGCCTATGCTCAAGTGTCATTAGTTGAATACATGTTCAGCGCACAACATATGTAATATCTGAGGCTTTTAAAAGATAAATTTGGGATTATTTTATTTAGGATTTTAGTAGACCTGGGCAAACTCGGGCTGGCCCGTCCGGCCTGATCCGCCCGTCCGCATAAATGGACGGGTATGGACAAGCTCGCAAGCCCTAAAGGGCCGAAAATACCCGGCCCGAGTACCGGAAGGGCCGGACATGGACAAGGAATCAAGCCCTGTAGGGCCGGTAAACCCGACCCGCATATAATATATAAATAATTATATATAAAATATATATAATATAAAATTAATAGCCTGTTATTATTCGCACTACGTTTTTCGACGTTTCGCACTAAAAATAGCTACGCCAACATCTGGCGTACACCAGATACAAGCGTAGTAGACCAAAAACGTATAAATACGTGTGAATTTTTTTTAAAAAAAAAGAATAAAGGAGCTACGCCAGAATCTGGCATAGCTCTTTTATGGGGACTTGGGAGAATTTTTGAAATTGGCCTTCTGCGCCAGAATCTGGCGTACGACAGATTCTGGCACAGCAAAATAAAAATAAAAATTTTGCCCCATAATCATGTAGAGAATTTCAATACGAGTCCGTGCATATAAAATT
The DNA here is from genome assembly GCA_027886185.1 of Rheum nobile. NCBI lineage: Eukaryota > Viridiplantae > Streptophyta > Magnoliopsida > Caryophyllales > Polygonaceae > Rheum > Rheum nobile. The sequence goes on from WOAB01000640.1 coordinate 812,273, forward strand.
CGTCCAAAACGGACATCGTTTGCCCCTCCAAAAGCCCAAAATACGATGGTTGCCCCCATGGTCCTATTTGGGCCCAATTTCTCGTATTTCAGTTTTTCACCCGTTTCTTCTATAATCCTTCCTATTGGGCCTATTGGAAGGATTATAGAAGAAACGGGTGAAAACTGAAATACGAGAAATTGGGCCCAAATAGGCCGAGTAGGAAGGATTGTAGAAGAAACGGGTGAAAAACTGAAAAAACGAAAAATTAATAGGAAAGATTATAGAAGAAACGGGTGAAAAACTAAAATACAAGAAATTTGGCCCAAATAGGCCCAGTAGTAAGTATTGTAGAATAAACTGATGAAAAACTGAAAAAACGAAAAATTGGGCTCAAATAGGAAGGATTATTAAATTTGGCCCAAAACGAAAAATTGGGCCCTATACTTATATATGCCCTATACTTATAGGAAGGATTATTAAATAAACGGGTGAAATACGAAAAATTGGGCTCAAATATGTCCAATTTTTCATTAAATTTCATATAGTTACACTTATGTACTATAGTATTTCATTAAATCTAGTACACTTAGACTTATATACTATAGTATTTTATTAAATCTCATATAGTTACACATATATACTATAGTATTTCATTAAATCTAGTATACTTAGACTTATATACTATAGTATTTCATTAAATTTCCTATAGTTACACTTATATACTATAGTATTTCATTAAATCTAGTATACTTAGACTTATACCCCATAGTATTTAATTAAATTTCATATAGTTATACTTATGTACTATAGTATTTCATTAAATCTAGTATACTTAGACTTATATACTATAATATTTCATTAAATTTCATATAGTTACACTTATGTACTATAGTATTTAATTATATTTTATATAGTTACACTTATATACTATAATATTTCATTAAATCTAGTATACTTAGACTTATATACTACAGTATTTCATTATATTTTATATAGTTACACTTATGTACTATAGTATTTCATTAAATCTAGTATACTTAGACTTATATACTATAGTATTTTCATTAAATCAAGTATACTTAGACTTATACCCCATAGTATTTCATTATATTTCATATAGTTACACTTATATACTATAGTATTTCATTAAATCTAATATACTTAGACTTATATACTATAATATTTTATTAAATTTCATATAGTTACACTTATGTACTATAGTATTTCATTATATTTCATATAGTTACACTTATATACTATAGTATTTCATTAAATCTAGTATACTTAGACTTATATATTATAGTATTTCATTAAATTTTATATAGTTACACTTATGTACTATAGTATTTCATTAAGTCTAGTATACCTAGACTTATATACTATAGTATTTCATTATATTTCATATAGTTAAACTTATATACTATAGTACATAAGTGTAACTATATGAAATTTAATGAAATACTATAGTACATAAGTGTAACTATATGAAATTTAATAAAATACTATAGTATATAAGTCTAAGTATACTAGATTTAATGAAATACTATAGTACATAAGTGTAACTATATGAAATTTAATGAAATACTATATTATATAAGTGTAACTATATGAAATATAATGAAATACTATAGTACATAAGTGCAACTATATGAAATTTAATAAAATACTATAGTATATAAGTCTAAGTATACTAGATTTAATGAAATACTATAGTATATAAGTGTAACTATATGAAATAAAATGAAATACTATGGGGTATATGTCTAAGTATACTAGATTTAATGAAAATACTATAGTATATAAGTCTAAGTATACTAGATTTAATGAAATACTATAGTACATAAGTGTAACTATATGAAATTTAATGAAATACTATGGGGTATAAGTCTAAGTATACTAGATTTAATGAAATACTATAGTATATAAGTGTAACTATAGGAAATTTAATGAAATACTATAGTATATAAGTCTAAGTATACTAGATTTAACGAAATACTATAGTATATAAGTGTAACTATAAGAAATATAATGAAATACTATAGTATATAAGTGTAACTATATGAAATTTAATAAAATACTATAGTATATAAGTCTACGTATATTAGATTTAATGAAATACTATAGTACATAAGTTTAACTATATAAAATATAATGAAATACTATAGTTCATAAGTGTAACTATATGAAATATAATGAAATACTATAGTATATAAGTGTAACTATATGAAATTTAATGAAATACTATAGTACATAAGTATAACTATATGAAATTTAATAAAATACTATAGTATATAAGTCTAAGTATACTAGATTTTATGAAATACTATAGTATATAAGTGTAACTATAGGAAATATAATGAAATACTATAGTATATAAGTCTAAGTATACTAGATTTAATAAAATACTATAGTATATAAGTGTAATTATATGAAATATAATGAAATACTATAGTATATAAGTGTAACTATATGAAATTTAATAAAATACTATATTATATAAGTCTAAGTATACTAGATTTTATGAAATACTATAGTATATAAGTGTAACTATAGGAAATATAATGAAATACTATAGTATATAAGTATAACTATATGAAATATAATGAAATACTATAGTACATAAGTGTAACTATATAAAATTTAATAAAATACTATAGTATATAAGTCTAAGTATACTAGATTTAATGAAATACTATAGTACATAAGTGTAACTATAGGAAATATAATGAAATACTATAGTATATAAGTCTAAGTATACTAGATTTAATGAAATACTATAGTATATAAGTATAACTATATGAAATTTAATGAAATACTATAGTACATAAGTGTAACTATATGAAATTTAATAAAATACTATAGTATATAAGTCTAAGTATACTAGATTTTATGAAATACTATAGTATATGTATAACTATAAGAAATATAATGAAATACTATAGTATATAAGTCTAAGTATACTAGATTTAATAAAATACTATAGTATATAAGTGTAACTATATGAAATATAATGAAATACTATATTATATAAGTGTAACTATATGAAATTTAATAAAATACTATAGTATATAAGTCTAAGTATACTAGATTTAATGAAATACTACAGTACATAAGTGTAACTATATAAAATTTAATAAAATACTATAGTATATAAGTCTAAGTATACTAGATTTTATGAAATACTATATTATATAAGTGTAACTATAGGAAATATAATGAAATACTATATTATATAAGTTTAAGTATACTAGATTTAATAAAATACTATAGTATATAAGTGTAACTATATGAAATATAATGAAATACTATATTATATAAGTGTAACTATATGAAATTTAATAAAATACTATAGTATATAAGTCTAAGTATACTAGATTTAATGAAATACTATAGTACATAAGTGTAACTATATGAAATATAATGAAATACTATAGTATATAAGTGTAACTATATGAAATATAATGAAATACTATAGCATATAAGTGTAACTATATGAAATATAATGAAAAACTGGGCATATTTGAGTCCAATTTCTCGTATTTTACCCGTTTCTTCAATAAACCTTCCTATTGGGCCTATTTGGGCCCAATTTTTCGTTTTTTTGATCCGTTTTTTCTACAATCCTTCCTACTGGGCCTATTTGGACCCAATTTCTTGTATTTTAGTTTTTCATCCGTTTCTTCTATAATCCTTCCTATTGGGTCTATTTGGGCCCAATTTTTCGTTTTTTCAGTTTTTCACCCGTTTCTTCTACAATCCTTCCTACTGGGCCTATTTGGGCCCAATTTCTCGTATTTTAGTTTTTCACCCGTTTCTTCTATAATCCTTACAATAGGCCCAATAGAAAGGATTATAGAAGAAACGAGTGAAAAATTGAAATACGAGAAATTGGGCCAAAATAGGCCGAAATAGGACCATGGGGGCAGCCATCGTATTTTGGGCTTTTGGAGGGGCAAACGATGTCCGTTTTGGACGAATTTTATATGTACGGACTCGTATTGAAATTCTCTACATGATTATGGGGCATTTTTTTTTGTGGCGCCAGAATCTTGCGTACGCCAGATTCTGGCGCAGAAGGCCAATTTCAAAAATTCCCCCAAGTCTCTGGCGTAGCTCCTTTATTCTTTTTTTTTTTATAAAAAAATTCACACGTATTTATACGTTTTTGGTCTACTACGCTTGTATCTGGTGTACGCCAGATGTTGGCGTAGCTGTTTGTAGTACGAAACGTCGAAAAACGTAGTGCGAATAGTGGCCTCGTTAAATTATTATTCATATTAAAAAAAATACTTATAACAATTTTTTTTAGGGTTTATACTTTATACTGCCTCCTTCCAGCCTCACTCTCTCTTTACCCTACCGCCTCCACTCCTCCATCATCTCTTCACCCTCGTTCTCAGTTCTCACTTCTCTCCAGCCTCCTTCTCTACTCTCTAGCCTCCTTCTCAAGCAGTTCTCCTTCACCCCGCCTCCTTCTCACGCCTCTCCTTCACCTCACCGCCTTCTCAGTTCTCACGCCTCTCCTTCACCCGCCTCGTCGGAGATCGTCGCCTGACCTCACGCCTCGTCGCCTGACCCCACACAGTCACGCCTTGTCGGCCTCCCGTCGGTATGTCCCGATTTCCTTTGTTAGTTCTTCACTTCTTTGCTATTGACCTATTGTGTATTTATTATGTTCTGAATCTTCTGATGTGGCTATTGTTAGTATTGTGTATTCAAGCTCATCAATTGACACTTGATAGGTCCTATTACAGATTTACAGGAATTGTGGCTATTGTTAGTATTTACAGCTAGGGTTGTGTAGAATTTGCCTTGACTGCCTTCTAAATTGCTAAATTTGTATATTGTTTTGATTTGTCAATCTCATCTGTAAACAGTACGCACTAAGCACAACCTGATCTGTAGTAAATGAGTAGAGCTTGTTGACTTGTTGATCTGGAGCTTGTAAATTGCGAGCGAGAGGTTTTATGATAGGTAATATATTTCCTTTACAAACTATAAAACTAAATAATTATTTCTATAATTTTATTTGAGTGAATACATATTGCTTTTCTTATTCTTAAGGTCCATCCAAGATACTTAAGATTGGTGATGAAGGCTCAGAGGATATCAAGGATGGAGACGACGAAGAGAAAGATTGAAGGCTTCTGTTGTTATTTTGTTTATTTTGAGACTTTGAGTGTGTTGTTACTTGTTATTAAAAGTTTGTAGAATTTGATATTGGATATGCAATGTTTTTTATTGTAAGATTAAAATACTATTTGGTCTTTATCTTTTTACTGTATTTAGTTATTGACAGGTCCTATTACAAAATTACAGGAATACTAAAGTTTTGCAAGTTTATCCGGGTCCCGGCGGGCTACCCGGGCCCGGGAATGCGGACGGGCTTGGGCAACTGTCCAAGCCCTAATCCCAGGCTCAGTCCGGCCCAGACCCGGATAAACGGACAAATTTTTTAACTTAGGCCCGGACCGTATCCGGCCCGAGCCCGGAGATGCCCAAGTCTAGATTTTAGTATCTTGATTTATTCTTGAGGAAGTAATACATTTTAGGGTTATTACAATTATGAATTTAAGGTATGATTTGAAAAATTTGGATTTTTGTCGTTTTGAGGAATAGCGGTATAAGGTCTTTTTCGGGTGCTAGGCTTCGTAAGTATCTTTGGGTCTATAAGAATAGGCCTTAATATTTTTAAAATATTACTCGAAGTATGAATTAATATCATATTTTGGGATTAGAAATTCTAAGATAATTTCTTGATAAAATGAATATAAATAAGCGATACAGATATAGAAACCGTATCGGTATTAGATGTATTTTCGGGTAACCACTAGGGTGTTTCAATTTTACATACATATATATAATATATTACATATATTATTATCTTATAATTAAAATAACAATGTCACTAAAAGACAAATTAGAAGTCCAAAATTGATTTGAATTCTTTCATTTCTTTTAGCTTCCAAGGAAGCTTCCTTTCCCATATTTTTCTCCTTTCTTTGGCCTCTTCCCAGCCAACACCACCGACTTTCACATTTGCCTATGCCTTCCATGATACTCCCTCTGTCCCTTATTTTTGTTCCCATTTGACTTTTTTACACTGTTCATCGTTGAAGAAAATCTTTAAGATTTCTTTTAATATATAAGAAAAAACATAGTCATGTGGGGTCTTGTTTGATTCGTCTTAACGAGTACTTTGATAATATCAAAAAATTATAATTTTTAGGGTTATGTAATTAGAGATATTAACGATACAAAATCCGCCTCGGCGGGTGTGCCCGATCAAAATGGGAACATAAATAAGGAACGGAGGGAGTATTTCTTAAGTCAATTATAATCTAAAATTTTTAATTAATCACCCTAATCTCTTAACAAATCTAGACATTTCCTTACCCCTATATATATATGTATTAGGAAAGATAATATCTTCTTGTTATCTTAATTTCAGATCTATATATTTTAGATTAGATTAGTATCTTTTTGTTAAGATCTCTAGCCTTAGTTAGTTACCCTTGGTGTATATATGGTACTTTCATTCATTAATCAATGCAGAGGAAAATTTTCACTATTGCGTACTCTGAGCCAAAACCCTAAAACACTATCTCCTCCCTTGCGTTTTTCCTCCGCTACGTTCAGCCATCAATTTTTTTTTCCCTTCGTTCGTTCATACACTGATCTGCTATGGCCGACAATGCTTCTAAATCCAAGGCGTTAGATATGACGTCTCCTTACTACCTTCACCCATCCGATCACCCCGATGAGTATCAGCCCGGTGATCTTGAAGGGTGACAATTACCAGGAATGGGAACGCTCTCTGCGCAATTCCTTTCTTGCAAAAGGCAAACTCGCTTTCCTTGATGGCGCACTTTCATGACCGGCCGATGATTCTGCTGATCTCCCCAACTGGTGTCGTGTCAACGCCATGTTGGTAGCCTGGGTTCTCTAATCTATTGAACCCACGCTTCGTTCTACCATCTCGTATTCAGATACGGTTCACATGCTTTGGGAAGATCTCAAACAGCGTTTTTCACTTGGCAATGCCCCCCGGATTCATCAACTGCGCATTGTCAACAAACTGGTCAGTCAGTCTCTTCCTATTTTGGCTGACTTAAACTTCTATGGGATGAGTTACAAACCTACGTCAAGGCTCGCGGCTGCACATGTGGTCTTTGTAAGTGCCAGTGGACTGCCGTTCTGCACACCGAGAGAGCCGAAGATCAGGTCCATTAGTTCTTGATGGGTCTGTATGACGACGCCTACGGCCCTCTGCGTTCTACTATTCTCGCTCAAGACCCGATGCCCGGTCTTAACCGCGTCTACTCTTTATGGTTCAAGAAGAGCGTCACCGTTCACTCTCCGTTGACCGCACAAATCGTACCGATGGTGCTGCCTTCACTGCTCAAGGCCGCCAACATTCTTCAAACAGGCCCTCCGCTGCCCCCCCACCAAACTTGCCTCTGGTAAGCAGTGCCTCGACAAACCCACTTGCACTCATTGTGGGCGAATTGGCCATGAAGTTTCTGCGTGCTTTCAACTTCATGGGTACCCTGAATGGTGGGACGAATACCGCCAAAACCGGTCTGATTCTTCATCTGCTGGACGAGGCCGTGGCCGTGGCCATGGTGCCTCCTCGTCCTCTCCTTCTGCTGCTGCAGGACGTGGCCGAGGCCTAGGTATGGCCAATGCTGCTCAATCGAGATCGTCTGCTCCTTCTTCCTTTGCTCCCACTTCACAGGATCGTGATGCCTTGCGTCCTGCTTTGACTGATAGTCAGTGGCATACCATGCTTGATTTGCTTCAACAGTATAAATCCTCTCATGCAGACAAGTTAATGGGTAAGCCATGTGATGCATGGATCTTGGATACCGAGGCTTCTTTTCACATGACCGGTTGCAAAGAGTTGCTTACTGATTTACATACCATTCGTCCTTCTCATATTCTTCTTCCTGATGGTCGTCATTCTATTGCCTCTGAAGCCGACACTGTTGCTTTGAGAGACTATTTGAAAATTCAGAATGTTCTTTTTGTTCCGTCTTTTCATTGTAATCTCATCTCTCTTGCTCATTTGATTCGCGACTTATGGTGTTTCGTTACTCTTACTGATAAGCTATGTGTAATTCAGGACCGCATTTCGAGGACTGTGATTGGCGCGGGTGAAGCGAGAGATGGGGTCTACTGGTTGTGCTCTGCTCAAGGCAAGATTTCTACTGGTCGTGCGGCTGCTATTTCTTCTTCTGAGTTCGGGTTATGGCACAAGCGATTGGGCCATCCCGCCGTTAAGTCTATTTCTTTGTTGCTAGGCATTAGTTCTGTTGGTTGTTAGAATTTAGAACCGTGTGTTATTTGTTTAAAAGCAAAACAAACTCGTGATAGTTTCCCTTTGAGTTCTAATAAAGCAACAACGTTATTTGATCTTATTCATGTTGATGTTTGGGGCCCTTGTAGTGTTGCATCTACTTGCGGAGCTTACTATTTCCTTACCATAGTTGATGATTACTCTCATTGTGTTTGGGTATATTTGATGCAAAGGAAAACTGAGGTCGTCCGCCTTGTGCAAAATTTTTGCACGTTTGTGCAGACTCAATTTCAGCGGCATGTGAAGCGGTTTCGTGCTGACAACGGCATCAAATTCCTACCTCTCAAGGATTATTTCCATACTTCCGGCATCTTATTCGAAACATCTTGTGTTGCTACTCCGCAACAAAATGGAAGAGTGGAACACAAGCATCGTCATCTTCTAAATGTGGCACGTGCATTATGATTTCAAGCTTCGTTACCCATCAAATTTTGGGGTGAATGCATTCTAACGGCTGCATACTTGATCAATCGAACGCCTTCTTCTGTGCTTCATGGTCGCACCCCTTATGAGTTGCTCTTTGGTACGACACCGAGCTATGCTCATATCTGCATTTTCGGCTGTCTATGTTATGCTTCCGCTATTCCTCGAGACCGAGACAAGTTTGCGTCTCGTAGTCGTCGATGCATATTCCTTGGGTATCCTTATGGCAAAAAGGCATGGCGTCTTTATGATATTGAGAGACAAGTCTTTATCACATCTCGCAATGTCGTGTTTTCCAAAACAAAATTTCCATATGCCGCTCCTCCGCCTCCTACTACTTCGCCGCCTCTTGCACCTCTCTTGCCGGCTATTTTTGATGAGTTTCCATCCATTGTGCCACCCTCCAGTGATAGGGGGAGTCCTTCGGCTAAGGTTGTTGTCTCTTCAACACCGTTGTTGGGCTCTTCTTTGCCTGACTCGTCTACTTCACCAGCTTTGTTGGTCCCTTCTGCTGAGCCTTTGTCTGCTCCTCTGTCTTCTTCTAACGATGTTTCTGCTGAGGTTTGTCGTAGTGCTCGACCTCGTCAACAGTCCTCTCGACTTAAGGACTATGTCTGTCATACCACTCGCTGTAAAGACCCCCCCTCGCTCGCTCCTCAGCCGCTCCAACGTCGTCCTCAGGTAACCCACTTTATCCCATAGCTAATTATGTTGATTGTCACCAGTTCTCTACCCCTCATGTACAGTTTCTCACGGCTGTCATGGCTGGCCATGAACCTCGCAACTTTACAGAGGCCGTTAAACACAAGGACTGGCGGGATGCCACGACATTTGAAATATCTGCTCTAGAAAACAACCACACTTGGGTTCTACAGTCGCTTCCTCCTAGCAAGAAGTCTATCGGTTGTAAGTGGGTCTTCATAATTAAGTATAAGGCTGATGGTACCATTGAGCGTTATAAAGCTCGCTTAGTGGTTCTTGGTAACAACCAAGTTGAGGGTGTTGAATTCAATGAGACATTTGCACCCGTGGCTAAGATGACATCCGTTCGTGTCTTCTTATCTGTCGTTGCCATTCGCGGTTGGGAACTTCATCAGATGGATGTTCACAACGCATTCTTACACGGGGATCCTGATGAGGAGGTCTTTATGCGACCCCCTCCTGGCTATTCGGCTTCTCCAGGGCAATTCTATCGTCTTCAGAAATCTCTTTATGGTTTGCGTCAAGCACCTCAGAATTGGTTCTCTAAGCTCGCTTCCGCTCTGCTTAAGTTCGGCTTCATTCAGTCTTATGCCGATTATTCCCTTTTTTCCTATATTCGAGGGCGCACCATTCTACATGTTTTGGTCTATGTGGATGATCTAATCATCTCCGGTAATGACTCTGCCTCCATCATTCGCTTCAAGTCTTACCTGAATTCTTGTTTTCATATGAAAGACCTTGGTGTGCTGAAGTACTTTCTGGGCATTGAGATCGCTCATGGCTCTTCTGGATTGTTCCTGAGTCAGCGTAAGTATGCTCTTGAGATTCTTGCTGAGACCGGTCTTCTTGCAGCAAAACCAGCAGATTTTCCTTTGGTTCAGAATCATAACCTGAGTCAAGCTTCTGGACCCAATCATGCTCACCTGGATCAGTATAGGCGACTTACTGGGCGTTTGATTTATCTTACGATCACTCATCCTGAACTTTGCTATGCTGTACACATTTTGTCTCAATTCATGCAGCAACCGAAGGAGGAACATTGGCAGGCCGCCATTCGTGTTTTGCGCTATATCAAGGGGTCGCCAGGCCAAGACTTAGTTCTATCTCGTCATAGTTCTTTACAGCTTACCGCCTACTGTGACTCTGATTGGGCTGCTTGTCCGCTGACACGTCGCTCTTTGACGGGTTACTTTGTCTTCTTAGGTGAATCTCCTATTTCTTGGAAGACCAAGAAACAACCTACTGTTGCACGTTCTTCTGCTGAGGCTGAGTACCGGTCTATGGCAGCTGCTTGTTGTGAGCTTTTATGGCTCAAAGCTTTTCTACGTTCCCTCAGTTTTCATCACTCCCGTCCCATGCGTCTCATGTGTGATAGTCAGGCTGCTATCCACATTTCTGCTAATCTCGTCTTTCACGAACGCACAAAGCATATTGAGATCGATCTTCATTTTGTTCGTGATCATATCCAGTCTAGGGCAATCACCACTACTTATGTGTCCACGACTAATCAGCTCGCTGATATCTTTACTAAGGCTCTTGGGAAACAACAATTCTCCTACCTCCTTCGCAAGTTGGGCATTCGAGATTTGCATGCTCCAACTTGAGGGGGAGTATTAGGAAAGATAATATCTTCTTGTTATCTTAATTTCGGATCTATATCTTTTAGATTAGATTAGTATCTTTTTGTTAAGATCTCTAGCCTCAGTTAGTTACCCTTGGTGTATATATGGTACTTTCATTCATTAATCAATGTAGAGAAAAATTCTCACTATTGCGTACTCTGATTTTACATGCATCTCCTTCCTTCCTTGGGGTTGGATTGACCGGCCATCTATCTCCTCCATAGCAGCCACGTCTCCACACCATCACCACCATAACCACCTTCACCGGGCACCTCATGGCCACCTCTCATGACCACCATGGCTACCTAGCTTCCTCACGGCCACCATGCCTGATGTGTCCTTGCCTCTGATGACAAGCCAAATTGTCAAAGGTGACGCCTTTGGATCTAGTCTTGGTTGGGAAGTCACTCGATGTTGTGATTCTGCTGTGGAACGCGATGCTGGGGATGATCGCGAGCGGAAGAACGCGATGAATTGAGGTGTGGACGTCGACGACTGGGAAGACGATGGCGACAACAAGGACTCGGTGGTGGTGGAAGCAATTTGATGGGAGAAGAGTTAGCGGTGGCGGAAGCGATTTGGTGAAGGATATAAGGCTTGAAAAGACAAGTCTTTGGGGGTGTCGTAGCGTCGACTACGGGTGAAGGAGATGCGAAGATAGACTTTGCTTGAGAAGATCAAGCGATTGCCGTAGCGTCGGTGGCGGAGGGAATGGGGATGAGAGGGATATGGATGATGTCCGATCAAGGGAAGGAGGGATTAACACTCTACTTGAAACCTTGAACGTGAGAAATAACATTAACAAAGTCGGGTATTAATAGGGGAGGTGAGACGTCGGATGAGCCGAGTCGAACCTTGTGGGGTAGCCCATGCAAGCATGCAAAATGCACAAACCCTAAAAGATAGAATGACTGAAAGGAAACTATCTAAAACGCTATAAAAGGAAACTATCTAAAACACGCTGGAAATACCAAATATAGATAGTGTCTTAAAAGAACGCGTGAAACTATCCTAACGCGGTGAAGGGCTGAAAGCAATCATCGCATGAGAGGATGACGAAGTGTCGCTGTCTTTAGAAGAACGCGTTGATCCGATGGTGGCGAGGACGACGAGTCTTGGATGGGTTTCTGGGCTTCCTTGGCCAGCGACGACGCATGCAACTAGTGATGCGACGGCGGAGGCGATGGCTTTGGACCTAGACCTTGTGACTGGGCCCTGTGAGTATAGGCTCATGGCTTCTTCCTCGTCTTGGGCCGTCATGGGAGGCAGGGTCACATCACCCTCCCCCACTTGGCTGTGAAGCGTCCCCGCTTCACCATCATCAAACTCTGGCTCAACATATGGTGTTAAGTCCGGGACGTTGAAGGACGTGTGGACTCCAAAATCTGGTGGGAGCTCGAGTTGATAGGCATTGCCCCCTATGGCCTTTATCACGCGGAAAGGGCCATCTCCACGTGGTGCCAATTTGTGTTTACGCCGCGAGGGGAACCTCTCTTTTCGCAGATGCACCCAGACAAGGTCTCCGGGGGCAAACACGACACGGCGGCGACCTGAATTGTGCTGCGAGGCATACTGCACGGCCCTCCTCTCCAGCTGCTCCTTTGTTCGTCGATGAAGCTCCTGTACCTGCTCGGCGCGGTTGGAGGCGGAGACATGTACTGGGTCACGTAGTGGACGCGTCGACAGATCCAGTGGTGTCAAGGGGTTCATTCCATACACCACTTCGAACGGGGTCAGCTTGGTCTCCGTGTGCCTGCATCTATTGTAACAAAATCCGACAAGTGATAGTAAGTCCTCCCAACGCCTAGGGTTGGCTTTGAGCATCACGCGAAGGAGGGCTCCTAGGGTTCTATTCGTGACCTCCGTTTGGCCATCGGTCTGGGGGTGGTAGCTAGTGGAAAATAGGAGTTTGGTTCCTAGCTTACCCCAAAGAGTTCTCCAAAAATGATCAACGAACTTAGAATCCCTATCACTCACTATGGTTCGCGGGACTCCATGAAGACGCACCACATGCTCAAAGAATAGATCGGCAATCTCACTAGCACTATGTGTTGTCTTACAAGCAATAAAATGTGTCATCTTAGAAAATCTATCTACAACCACAAAAATGGAGTCTTTATCTCGTCTAGAGAGGGGCAAACCTGTGATGAAATCCATAGACAAATCTTCCCAGGGGGCACTAGGAATGGGCAAAGGAGTGTAGAGGCCGTGAGGACTAGACTTAGCTTTGGCTCTCTGACAAGTCACACAACTTCTACAAAACCTAGTCACTTGGTGGGTCATCCTAGGCCAAAAGAAATGTTCTCTAAGCGCGTCTAAGGTCTTCCTAATCCCAAAATATCCACGACTCGCGTGTGCTTCCTCAATCAATAGGAGCCTAATGGATGATATAGGAATGCAAAGGCGACTAGCCTTGTATAAATAACCCTCAGACTAAAAATAAGTCTCAAACTCACGCGATTTAGTCAATGCTCTAAAATAGGGGCAAAGAAAGGATCACTAGCATATAATTCCTTAATCAAAGAAAAACCTAAAACTTTAGTTTGCACATGAGTCAAGAGAACATACCTGCGAGATAACGCGTCAGCTACAATGTTCTCTTTTCCTTTCTTGTGAACAACGGCATAAGGAAATGTCTCCAGAAACTCCACCCAACGAGCATGGAGTCGATTGAGGTGAGCTTGGCTCTTCAAGTAGCTCAACGCGGCGTGATCGCTGTGGATGACAAATTCATGCGGCCAAAGGTAATGTTGCCATGTCTTCAGGACGCGTACTAAGGCATATAACTCTTTGTCGTAGGTGGGGTAATTCAGTGTATCCCCTGTGAGCTTCTCGCTGAAATATGCAATAGGCCTCTTCTCTTGGTGTAGCACACCACCAATGCCTATGTCTGAGGCATCACACTCCACCTCGAAGTGTTTGTTGAAGTCTGGAAGCTGTAGCAAGGGGGCTTGGCACAAGGCTTTCTTCAAAGCCGAGAAGGCTTTTGCATGGGACTCAAGCCACACAACTGTGCTGCCCTTCTTTGTCAGCTCATGTAGGGGCGCAACAATGGAGGAGAAGTCGCCAACAAAACGCCTATAAAATCCTGTGAGGCCTAGAAAGCTTCGCACCTGTGTCGGTGTCGTCGATGTCGGCCAATCTTTGATGGCCGCGATCTTCTCTTTGTCGACGCGTAACCCATCACTACTCACAATGTAGCCCAAAAAGTTGGTTGACGCGGAGCAAAATGAGCACTTGGCCAGATTGGCGAATATGCTCTCGCGTCGAAGGCATTCTAGCACAAGTCGAAGGTGGTCGACATGCTCTTCTAGGCTCCGTGAATACACAAGGATGTCATCGAAGTAAACGAAAACAAACTTGCCAAGGAAAGATCTCAACACGTGATTCATCACGCGCATGAAGGTGTTGGGCGCATTCGTGAGCCCAAAGAGCATGACAAGCCACTCGTAGAGCCCATACTTTGTCTTGAACGCGGTCTTCCACTCATCACCTTCTTTCATTCTGATCTGGTGATAACCACTCTCCAAATCAATCTTGAAGAAGAGTGTCGCGCCATGGAGTTCATCAAGCATATCGTCGAGGCGCGGAATAGGATGCCTATACTTGACGGTGATTTGGTTTATCGTGCGGCAGTCAACACACATTCTCCATGTGCCATCCTTCTTGGGCACAAGGATCACATGCACAACGCAAGGGGAAAGAGATTTCCTTACGTACCCGTGATCCAACAACTCTTGGACTTGGCGCTGTAACTCTTTAGTCTCGTCTGGACCAGCTCTATACGCAGCGCGGTTGGGCAAAGAAGCACCGGGACAAAGGTCAATCTGGTTCTCAATGCCCCTCAGGGGAGGTAATCCTTGTGGCAACTCGTTTGGGAATACGTCGGTGAACGCGTCAAGCAACTTCGCGATCGCTGGTGGCAAGGGCGCGTTTGTCAACGATTCAGGGATGCATGGGGTTGGCACAAGCAGAAAGCATGGAGTTTTCCCAGTCAAACACGCCGTGAGGTCACCGGGCCGGGCTAAAAGAACACGTTGCTCACATGTGCCTTGCAAAGGACGCGGTGGTGGCAATAGATCGACAAACTTTGTTGATGGGAAGGCACTGCTCGAATTCTGTGGGGGCACTTGGTGTCCCAGCTGTGGCATTGTGTTTCTTCTTGCTAGTTCCTGGAGTAGACGAAGTGTTGCCAGATTTGGAGGAGTTCTGCCTTGGTAGTGCTTTTGGGCACTCGTTTGACCTAGGAGACGCGGCCTCGATGGCCTTCTGGCGGTCGCGTTCAACCTGGTCCTGCAAGATCTCATGGGGAGACATTGGATGCAAAGTGACGCGCTTCCCATGGTAATTGAACACATAAGTGTTCAAATAGCCATCATGGAGCACGCGCCTGTCAAATTGCCATGGGCGCCCAAGCAAAATATGGGTGGCGTCCATTGCAATGACATCACATAAAACTGAAGCACAGTATTGGCCTATGGAGAAATAAATTAAGCATTGGCGAGATACTGTGTTACATGGACTAGATGATATCCATTGGAGGGCATAAGGCTGTGGATGAGGCGTCGTGGGTAGCTTGAAGTGTGTCACGACCTTCTCATTGACAATATTCGCACATGATCCTCCATCAATAATGACACTCAAGGAAGCTGTTTGGACTAGAGCCCTTGTGTGGAACAAGTTCTCTCATTGATCGCGTAAGCTGGCTTCCTTGACTGTGAGGAGACGACGCATCACCGAGCTCAATGGTGTGCCCGCATGCAGAGAAGTGGGTTCGCAGTCATAAGCGTCTTCATCCTCTTCTTCGGTGCCTTCATCAATCGCATCAAGTGTGGCCTCCTCGTCTTCACAAGACTCATAGCCGGCGGCTGTGGAGAACAACACCTTGCAAGCATTGGGGCAATCTTTCTTATAGTGGCCTCTTTCACCACATTTGTAACACTCAAGATCACGCGCGCGATCTGTGCTCACTGGAGCCTGTCTTGGCGCGTTCTGGCGTGGCGCGGTGGTCGGAGTCGCGGGCTTCGCCTTGGAGGCTTGGCTAGACGCGGCTGTGATAGAGGCACTAGGGCAAACATTAGTATAAGGTAATCCACCAGGGTTAGAAGAATACCTTTGCTGGCCACTGGAATATGTGTAAGACTTTCGGCGAGAGATTTGTGCATGAATTTGCATCGCCGTATGTGTGAGTGTGTTCAAATCCTTGATGGGCAAGATCTCTAGTTGATCACGGATATTTGTGTTCAAGCCACTCAAGAACTTGGTCCTTAAAGTTGATGGTGCAACGGAGATGTTTGCCTTGTAATACATGTCTTCAAGCTTGGAAAAAAACTCGAGTGGAGTCATCGATCCTTGGCGAGCCATGGCAATCTCCAATCTCATTTGATTCCTGTAGTCTGGAGGCACGTATTTCTTGGTCATCACGTAGACTAGTTGATGCCATTCTGTGACTCGGGTCCTATGGCGACGAACGCAGTCATCTTTGAATCGATGCCACCAAACGCGGGCGGCTCCTCGGAAGTTAAGCGTCGCGGCGTCGACATGCTCCTCAGGTGGCACTCGACAATATCGAAGGGTGTACTCCGTAGCCTGCACCCATTCAAGAAAAAACAGAGGGGTTGTATTCACCATGAAAATGCTCGATTTTTACCTTGACTTGGTATCACTGATATCGAGGCTGGCCAGGTGCTTGGTTGAACGCATTGTTTGGTGCGTCGTCGTAGAGAGGGTTCTCAAAGGCGCGTAATCCTTGTGGTCGTTCGCGTCCAACCTGGTGTCTATCGCGTTGTTGGCGATCTTCGCGGACGTACTCATCCCTTGGCGCGTAGGCGTCATCGCGTTGACGTCTTCGTGGCTAGGCATCGTAGTTGTCGCGTCGAGTGTCCCATTGTATAACATCGCGGCGCTCGCCGCCAATGTCACGAACGCATGCTTCTTGGGGCTGGAGACGCGGTGGAGGTATCCAATCCGAAGGGTGATCCTGCAATTCAAGTGGATCTCCAAGAGGGGGGTGAAAAAAATTAGGGTTGACCATACCCGAGTCCTCGATTTCTTCGTCGTCATATTCGTCGAAGTCGTCTTGGACGTTGGGTGTGATCGACACGTAGCCATCAGATCCGTAATGCGGTGTTCGAACACTCTGGTGTCGAAGGTGATCGCGGACATCATGGCTCCGGGGCTGGGTAGGAGGGGTCATCAATTGATCATCGCATCGCGTATGCCCACTTGGCCTACGACTGGGTCTCCTTGGTGTCGCGTCGGCTTGCTCGGCTCGGCGAGGGTGGCCTTCGCGTGGAGCTGAGACCGGTACGCATCTCTAGGTTCTCCTAGAGGCATAGCGACCATCGAAGTTGTATGGTTCAAAATACTCACCTTGAGTGTCCCCGGCGTCGCGGTCGTAGTCGGAGACGTTGTCGAAGCCAACAGTTGTGGCTCTGGGAACATAGCGGTCCGCTTGGGGAACAAAGCCTTGGCGACTCTCGATGACACTCTGCATTCTGTTGAGTTGTGGTTGATGTTGAGACAAAGACGGCATAATTCCTTTGCCTTTGTCTACTCTCGTCTTGGATGGACCCACGTCGGTGTCTCCAGGTGGAGGCGGCGCGTCCATAGCACTCAGTGGTGTTGGAGTTGGCGCGGTGGGTACCACTGGTTGTTGAGCTCTCAATGCTGCGACCTCTTGTCGAAGAGCTTGGATCAAGATTTGATCTTCCGTCAACTCCAAGATGTTATCGTGTTGTGGGGGGTCTTGAACGCGTTGGTCCTGGGGTAGAGCCAACGGCGGTTGTTCCTGGGGTGTGTTATTGACGTCGCGTTCGTCGTTACTGTGTCCAATCGGCATGGTACCTATAATAAGACGGCCAGACATGGGAGTAAAAACGAACCAAAAGACAACGAAGAACAACAACCAAGCAAATCACTAGTCAAGTCACAACGTTCACGTAGGTAGGGCTTGTTTGGCTTGCCGTGAGGGCGGCTTGGCTTGCACAAGAGATGGTGTATCAAGCAAGTTGCAATCAAACAAACAAGAACAAATTGAAACCCTAAAACAAACGTAAACAAAGCAACCTAGTTAGCAAGAAAGTACCTTCTAGGAAGCTTGACCTAGACGGTGGAGAGGTTGAGAAGATGAGCTTAGACCGAGAGTGGGTTAGAGTTGCCTTATTTTGACTTTACCTAACTTTGGAAACTTTTTTTTTCTTGAATATCTTTTTTTTTTAATATCCGAGATCTTATCTTTCGATCTTTTCAGATTTGCAAAAGGAAATAAAGTAAAAAGGTCTAAGTAACAAGAATATCACAAGTGTGATGTTAGAGATAGGAGAGAAAAGATAAGATTTGATGATATCTTATGTTAGGAAATTCGGTTAACAACCTAAAAAGCAAGATCTAGCAAACAAGGAAACTCTATCCACGCATGAAATAAGGAACTAAAATACTTTAGCATGCAAGATAACAAAATACCTAACACACCAAAACTTGAGGAACAAGAAAAAAAAAATTCGGCCAAGGTGGGACCTTGTAGAAACCGAAAGGTGATCAAAGATTTGATTTTTATGGTTTTTCTCTTCTTTTCTCGCGAGATGATGCGAAAGTAAACGATGGGGGAAAAAATAAAAAAAAATCGTGAACAAGATTGAAACTTGAGTTCGTGACTTACAAGACTGTTGGGCTCTGATACTAGTTGATGTGTCCTTGCCTCCGATGACAAGCCAAATTGTCAAAGGTGACGCCTTTGGATCTAGTCTTGGTTGGGAAGTCACTCGATGTTGTGATTCTGCTGTGGAACGCGATGCTGGGGATGATCACGAGCGGAAGAACGCGATGAATGGAGGTGTTGACGTCGGCGACTGGGAAGACGATGGCGACAACAAGGACTCGGTGGTGGTGGAAGCGATTTGATGGGAGAAGAGTTAGCGGTGGCAGAAGCGATTTGGTGAAGGATATAAGGCTTGAAAAGACAAGTCTTTGGGGTGTCGTAGCGTCGACTGCGGGTGAAGGAGATGCGAAGATAGACTTTGCTTGAGAAAATCAAGCGATTGCCGTAGCGTCGACGGCGGAGGGAATGGGGATGAGAGGGATATGGGTGACGTCCGATCAAGGGAAAGAGAGATTAACACTCTACTTGAAACCTTGAACTTTAACTTGAACGTGAGAAATAACATTAACAAAGTCAGGTATAAATAGGGGAGGTGAGACGTCGGATGAGCTGAGTCGAACCTCATGGGCTAGCCCATGCAAGCATGCAAAATGCACAAACCCTAAAAGATAGAATGACTGAAAGGAAACTATCTAAAACGCTATAAAAGGAAACTATTTAAAACACGCTGGAAATACCAAATATAGATAGTGTCTTAAAAGAACGCGTGAAACTATCCTAACGCGGTGAAGGGCTGAAAGCAATCATCGCGTGAGAGGACGACGAAGTGTCGCTGTCTTCAGAAGAACGCGTTGATCCGATGGTGGCGAGGACGACGAGTCTTGGATGGGTTTCTGGGCTTCCTTGGCCAGCGACGACACGTGCAACTAGTGATGCGACGGCGGAGGCGATGGCTTTGGACCTAGACCTTGTGACTGAGCCCTGTGAGCGTAGGCTCATGGCTTCTTCCTCGTCTTGGGCCGTCATGGGAGGCAGGGTCACATCAATGCCCAATCAAGCTCCTCATGGCTTCCATGGCTACTTACCTCCTCCATGGTTACCATCTTCCTCTCTTTGTGTCTTTCATGGATGAAGTAATCAAGGGGTTCTATCTAATTCAAGCATCCATCCTTGATTTGGTTGTAAGGTAAGAATTTTGGTTAAGGAATTCTTAAATTTAACATCATGATTTGGATATGTTCTTGAGTAAAAGAGGTAATTAGGTGTGAATAATGAGTAATAAGGGATGATTGATGTTATAATATAGCCTAGGAAGATTGAATTTAGAGTTTGGAAGTGAAAGGTTGTAAGTTTGGGTAAATTCGTTCACTTCGGAAAATTCTGGGTAAATTTGGTAATTACTGGAAATTGGGGGCCAACATTATAATATGAGGAATTTCGATACGAGTATGTCGAATCTGACGGATCTTGATTTGGAGTTGTAAATCAAAAGTTATGAATAAATTTGTATTGTATTGCAAATTCAGAAATTCGCTGCAACAATGCGAATTAGGACGTCGGGCCCAAAAATGGATATACTACAACAACGATTGACGTGGAATCACCTTAAGGCAAGTTATCAGTGAATGTTTACATACTTAGTATAAATTTAGATTATCATACTGTGCATGAATACTGTATATAGATTTATATATGAATATTGTGTGATAAATTGATTCTGTAGAATAAATAAGGAATTTTATGATATGCATGAGTTCTTGACATAATTATATGGGAAGTCTATATCATGGATGAATATAGGTTATGAACATTTATGTTGTGGATATATTGAGGATTATTGTGGTAGATGTGGAAGTATGTTGATATTGTGTTGATAATTATTTTCGGATAATAAGTATGGATCCTATATTAATTATGTGAAGGTATACTTGTTGGGGTTTGTCTTGGAAATTATGTGATATGGTGGTTCATGTTCTGTATTTGAGGATATGATTAGTTGTACTTAGAATTTCATACTGTGGATGATATGGTTTACGGGCAAATTGTGTTATGGTTATGTTGTGTTGATATTGCCATGGACAAGCTGTGTGATTGGTTAATGTCTGGTGGGTTAATGTGTTCCTGTGTGGCTAATGAATAGGATGATGAGTTGATATGGATCATTGGGATTAAATCCTGTGTTGAAGTATTTTCGATGTTTATAACGTTATGTGTTTTCAAGTTATGATAAAGTATTGATGATTACGCATGTGTGACAATTATATGATAACGTGTTGATGATTACGCCTGTGTGACAATTATATGATAAAGTGTTGATGATTACGCCTGTGTGGTTTTAAAAATGTTTTTCTGTTGATTCGCTCCTCGACATTGGGTCCCATTCCGGATGGGAGGTTCGAGAGAGTGCTCTACCTTTCTAGGGTAGGTCGGCCACCTGATCAGTGCGCTGTTCCTACCAGTTGGTAGAGGAGGTAGGTAAGAAGGTACCTTCGTATCCAAAAGTTCTTGGGCATGTTTTCGAATGTGATCGTAAATGTTTTTCTTGAAACGTTTTGTATATGTTGATGTTTATATTCACTGTGTTTTTCCTAAAAACCATATACCCGGGTATAGATTTTACGTAACGGATTATTATTCCCGATGATCTGTAACTCAATTAGATATCATGGGGATTACTGAGATATTATTGTTAAGGTAAATTGTGGTCTAGTGGGATATTTACTGTAATATGATTTATAATGTGATGATTTGTGATGTTTACTGGGTTACTGTAATATAATATGTGTCTTGTTGGATACTTATAAGAGTTACTATAATGTAATGTGTGGGTCAATTAGGTATTTATGAAATTTGTTATGATAAGTTCTGTAAGATGATCTATGGATTAGTGAGGTGATTATTGGATTACCATGATAATCTGAGGCTTAGTGATATATTTATGGGAATTATTGTAATATGATCTGTAATGTATTGGTCAGTGGAACAATAAGATATTTATAGGAATTATTGTGAAATGATTTATAAGTGAGTATTTATGGGAGTTACTGTTCTATGATCTGTGGAATAAATAAACATTTATTGGATTACTTTGGTACTTAGTGATATGATTGGGATAATATCTGTGAAGGAGTCTAGGTCAGTTGAATACAAGCTGAGTTATTTAGGTGGTCTGTATTCTAAAGGTATAGTGTCTATGATACTTGGGATATAGTCTGATATGGTATCTGCATTTGTATGATTCCTTTATTTATACTATTGTACGTACTCAAATCACTGATATACTTGTTTAGTCTGTGCATAGACTAACCCCGTATATGGGGAATCAGTTCTGATTGCAGGGCCCGGATATTAGAGTAGCGCAGCGGGAGCATGGAGGGAGATGTGCGACATAATGCGAATTTGGATGGGTTTATATTTATATGTCAAAGAGTTATATTTGTGAGTTTTGGAAAAAAAAATTAGGTGAGTTTTTATAAAGCCTGAATTCCTCACACTGTAGCTCCCCAAAAGAGGTTAAATTTTGGGGCGTTACAACATAGATAATTCTTTATGAGGAGGGGTGATTTGTACACCTATCTATTGTACGGAAACAGACGATAATCTTAAGAACTAGCTCTAACTATTCCAGTGAGTTCTACAGCTGTGATGATTACATGATGAATGAGTATTAAAAACTTAACTATTACATGTGTCTTGAGAGTTGAGAGAAATTCTTAGAGAGATGAGGAGTTCCAGGGATCATGTGCTTGTATCTAAATGGTGAGATCTACATACATGGTCAGCTTCAGCCTTCACACACTCACGTGCATATGCATCTAGATGTGTTGTACCAATGTTTAGTCTCTTGATTTTGTGTGTACCCAAAAGCAGAGCCAATATTTTCTCACCAAAGAAACATCCACTTCCAACAATAGTTTTTTCTTCTTCTTCTTCTTCAGAAGTGGTTATTCACAAATGTAAGAACTCATAAGCGCATATTTCCTATTTGACAAGAAGAAAAACTTATAGGAGACGGAGATAAAAAAAAAATCTTTATTTTAATTTAATATTTACTTTTATTCCTCATATAATCGATCGCATACACAACAAATTTCAATTTTTTATTTGGATGAGTATCATGCCTTTGGAACTATATCAGGTTTTTGTGAAGCATTTCTAAGCATCAAAGTCTTGGCAACATGTTAAACAAAATGTTGATATAATAATTAGCTCCAGGATGAGACAAAACAAACTGGGCCAGTGCTGAATCTGACTCAACATGATAAGATAGTATGTATTTTTAATTTTTAATTTATGTCAACGTTTCTGGTATGCTGTCAAAGTTTCTTGTGTTGCTTACCAAATTCATTTATGTTGTGTGTTCAACACTCATAAGCTAGGAGAGAAAGAGGAGTACCTTGATTTGATGTTGTGTTGCTTACCAAAGTTTCTTATCTGTGGAACAATCTAGGAGAGAAAGAGAGAGAGAGAGAGAATAATGAAGTGGAAGTGGAAAGAGGAGTACCTTGATTTGATCCTAGTCCCGTGCGGGCTACTGATCATGGTAGGCTATCATCTCCTCCTCCTATACAAATGCAGGAGATGTCCCAAGGAGACTACTATCGGGTTCGAGAATCACAGCAGCAAAATCTGGGCCAACAAGATGATGCAGGTCAGAAACTATATTTAACTCCTTCAAAGGCTTACTCATCTTATTACCTCGCATGTTTTGAATGGTTATCCAAGAGAAGTTTCACTTCAATTACCAGGTTGATGTGAAAGATAGAGGTGCTGCCTTCTCAGTTATTGGTAGCAATATCTCTGCTGCAACTTACTTGGCATCGGTCACGCTGGCTCTTACCTCTCTGATTGGAACATGGGTTGGAAGCTCTTCAAACAACCAAATTGTTAGCAGATTCATCTATGGAGATACAAGTGTCTCAATAAGTGCCCTGAAATATATATGCATCATTGGGTTTTTCTTGGTGGCTTTCGCTTCGTTTGTCCAGGCTGCAAGATGCTTTGTCCACGCCAATTTCCTCTTGAGCATGCCACAAGCTGACGTCCCGCCAGAGTTTGTAAGGGAAGCAGTGGTAAGGGCCCACAATTTCTGGCAACTGGGCTTGAGAGCCATCTACTTTGCAACCAATTTCCTGATGTGGGTGTTTGGGCCAATCCCTATGCTGGCTTCTTCAGTGGTTACAGTGTTCGTCTTGTGCATAATTGATGCAAATAAGAACCCACTGCATGAATTCCCAAATCCACTTAATCAAGGTAAGTTTAAGAAGGTGGGTCAAGAAACAACCGCTGTGGCCATGGCTATTGAGCACCATGAGAGGCTGGAAATGGTTCAACCTCAACCATTACGACAAACATGACCGTCGTCAAGTGTCAAGCACAAAGTTTAGAAGCATCAAATTCAAGTATGTGTCATGTATGAGTGTGGCAGTTGCAAGATATGTAACTAAAAGTATGTGTTTTGCACTATTATCTGCTATATGTTTGTAAATGAGGCTTCAGAGCCGCGTGAATAGTTAAACAAGAATCAAGAATTCCCTAATAATCAAAGTCTGCAGATTATCAATTTAGTGGGCAAACATCCAGGTTGTATGAATATTAGTCAGAATATTCTCATTTGTATGGTCCATTTATATAATAGAGTATATGATCCAAATTTCTGTCACTTATAATATAACCATGATACAATAATCTGAATTGTTGAAAACTACAAAGTTTTTAATCAATCACGAAAGTGAAAAAGATAATGCATATTTTATCAAAATCTCTACTCTTCCGAATTCAAATAGATCTCTTCTTCAACCAGGAAAAGGTGATTAGTTTAAAGAGTTCAGAGGTTCGGATCTCATTAAACATTGCACATGGAAGATCCAGTGCCCTGGAAATAGATCTAATAAGTAATAACGAAGCTCATTTTTTGATTTCATTATTCACCGGTTATTACTCAAAAAAAAATGCACTTACATAAAAGCATTTGGGATGTAAAATCCATTGTAACTGTGGGGGCTGAACTTGGCTGGGCCAAAATGCCCACTAAATTCAAGGCCCAAAGCCCTAGGGTGAAAGAGAAAAGAAGAGACAAAAGGGCTCGGTGGCCATAATTAGCAGCAGAGGGCACTGGGGAGAAAGGGGGCTGCAATCTGGGGAAAGCTCTGAAGCTCTCTTAAGCTCAGATGGAGAGTACGGGGGGCAGCAAGCAAGAGGGCAGAAAGAGGAGAGGTCGCTATTATTCGGAGACAGGAGAGAGAGCTCATTTCGGAAGCTCGACCATGAACAATGGGAGAAAGCGAGACTAGGGAGAGATGACATAGGCTCTCGAGAGCTCCACTTGGTGGCTCTAATGGAGGAGCACCGGAGAGATCTCTCGTGGAGGGGCCGTGATTCAGAGAATAAGCGGAAGGAGAGACGGAAGCTCTCGATAACTCTACCGAAGGCGATGGAGGCGGGACTTCAGCTCGCGCTTGGTGTCTCGGCGTGATTCCAGATGTTCCCGCCTTCTCGCCGACGAGTCAGGGGTCTACGTTGACGATGGTGGCTCGGAAGGAAGATGAAACGAGTCCTGTCTCGATCGTACGTCTAAAGCTCTCAAGAAAGCTCTATGAGGTCGATCGCCCTCGAGCCCTTTCTCCTCTTCTCAGGTTCGACATCTCTCTCCACCTATCCTCTCGTTCTTTCACTGGGTCTGGCCATTTCTAATCATCTCTTGCAGCCACAGTATCAATCTCGATCTCCCTCTTGCTTGCTTGATCTGATAAATATGCTTCTATGCGAGAGATGATTGATGTGCAATGCCATTTTTCTGCTCCTAATTGATGCTCCGTACACAATGCTTGCTAGCTAGAACTATGTTTCAGCCCTTGATCTATATTAAGCTTGCATTATTCTATACCATAAGAATGGGTGGGATGGAATCAAGCCATTAACGAATAGAAATTAACTAGTTAAAAGGAAGAATGACATAGTAGAATGAATGAGCATGCCAACTTAAAATAGCTCTTGATAATTAATAGATTCAGAGTCTTCGGCCTAGACCATATTGGTGAAATTTGGCTGTGGGAGTTAGCTCGGATACATCTTGATATGCCACATGACAGATTATAGCTGCACTTAGGCAAGTCATGGGAGACTAGTGATTTTAGCACTTTGCTTGCTATATGAGGTGATTATGAAGCTTTTGAGATCATCTATACTTGCTTGATGTCTTGTTTGAATGCTAGAAATTATATGTTAGCCCAGTAATGTGCCTTTGGTGGAATAATTGCCACTAAAAGGCATAATGCCCGACTAATGAAATGAAGGGTGAGTGCACTCGTCCAAGGTAAGTTTGATGGATAGGCGATCATCTCTCAACTTTAGCCATTTATAAATATATGTACATATGCTTTCCGTGTGGAAAACTGACTTGAGCGTCGGAGAGCCCGCCCCGGGGAAGCCATCTCCGGGGTGTTTTCAGGTGAATCTCGCGTATGAGGAAGCTGTTGGAGCTCGAGAACAACCATATACAATCTAGAGAAGTGTGAAGGAATAGTATCAATATCAGAACTGATCCGTGGAGCCAGAAATCCCTCCCTACGCGAAGCCAGAGACTAGGAAGTTACTGAGGACGTCCCCAAAACAAACAAATCCTCAACACATCCGGGTCGAGGGTGTGTTGACCCTCGACGTCTTCACAAACGGTTGAAACAGAATTCAACACTGGCGCCGACCGTGGGGATGTCCTCACGCACTAGAGACGCTCTTGTCATGATGAAATGTTCGCTCTACGAAGAACCTCCGACAACCAAGCTCCACCACACTCCACTTCGGCTTCGGTTAGCCTTCGCTCCTCTCTACTTATACTTCGCGTAGCTCTCACTACTTTACCTTTGTCTGCGCGTAGGCTTTACGACATCTTACAACGGCTGGGACTCGTATGTCCCTCAAGCCGACGCCATCCATGGTATCACTCCGCTCGCCACCACTCATGCCTTTTACAAGGATGTAAGAAGAAAAGCAATATGAGGCCGAAAAGGAAGAGACGCTGTACTTTAGAGCGAATGGAGCAACATCGTAAGAAAAACTAGCGAGGCATCCTCCGCGAAGGCCTCCCCGGCCTTTGCCCTTGGCCTCCCCGGCCTTGGCCTTCCCGTTCTTCGCTTGACCTTTCCCGGCCTTCGCGAGGAACTCATGGCATGTGCTCGTCGCTCCCCAGCTTGAGCCTATTGCCTTCACAGACACCCCATCAAGAAGGTCCCTCCTTCGCGAAGGTCTCCCCTTCACGAAGGCCTTCACTTCATAGCCTTCACAAAGGCCTCCCTTCACGTATGGCTTCCCAGCCACACGCCCTCCACGGGCTTAAAGAAAGAAAATTACAAATGCGATACGATACGATAAAAGCAATACGTAATAACAAGGTACACAAGGCAAAACACCCTAAAGCAACGCATTCACGAATTATTAAGCAATACATAATCCAAAATACCCAGAAAGCAAGTATGCACAAGTAAAAGCAAGTATGCACAAGAAAAAACAAGTATGTGCAAGAAGAAGCAAGTATGCATAAGTAAAAGCAATGTATGTGCAAATACAAGCGAGTTTGAGCAAGTGAAAGCAATACCAGACGGCACTGGGCCTGGCAAGCATTGGCCAGTGTGCGTAGCAACACCCAAACGGTATCGGCCGAGAGTCGGCGATACGCGTAGCAATACCAGACGACACTGGGCCTGGCAAGCATTGGCCAGTGCGCGTAGCAACACCCAAACGGTATCGGCCGAGAGTCGGCGATACGCATAGCAACATGATAAGCACTACTTTGTAGGGCTTAAGTAAGAGTCATTAGAGATTTTATTGGTGCCATTCGGGTAGATTTAGACACATTCATGTGCATGGCGTGTGGGGGCGAAGAAGCTTAATTAAGCAGGCCCGCGTGATAATTTTGGTGATGGGCCAATTTGGATGAAGAAAGGCCCATGAAGTCTCGGCCCGCGTGAAGAATTTGGGAAATCAAGGAGCTGGAGCCCACGTGAAGTCCCGCGTCAAATTGAAGCTGGAGAATTGAAGCTAGAAGCGTGATGTCACGCTGATGTAGGCAATGATGATTTGGAGTTGGGCCGTGATGGGCCGTGGGAGATTGAAGTCGTGATGGGCCGTGTCTGCTCGCGAGAATTGGAGGCCGAGAGCAAGTGCTGAACGAAAAGGCTTGTTTGCTTAATTAGTATTATTTTATTATTTCGTTTTAGGTTAATTTAGATTTTATTCCCTTTAGTATTTAAGGGTTGAGAAAAGGCTTGTTTGCAAATCTTCGTTTTTCTCTTGAACCCTAATTCCTTTCTACGTTCTACGCTATGAAGAACTAAGCCTCCCGAACTTAGTCAGACGCTGAAGCTTTCGTTTTGATTAAGTTGTGAGATTCTCGTCCCTTATCTATTGCATGGTTTTTATCTTTCTCTTGCTTAAGTTGCTTATGATTGATATTGATAATCTCTATTTGGACGCATCTAGGGTTTGTTGTTATTGATTGATTGCTAGATCTAGATTGTTACTGGTTGAGCATATCTATTTCAGAGTAGCAACTGCATCGTATTAGTATCTGGTTGTGCTAGTCTTATTGCAGAAGAGAACTGATTTACATTCTAGGATAAAAGCTGATTGTTTTATGCTAGAATTGTATCCAACTATATTCCTATCCGTAAGGCTGCTGTTAAACTGAATCTTGATAGTTTCAGGGTTGTTTAATTAGTTAGTGCTAATAGTATCTGGTTGTGCTATTAGTTATATCTGAAAAGAAATTGGAATCACCATTGCATGAGATTTTGAATGAGTATCTATGATCAACTTGTCATACGAATAGTGGATGTTGTTTGACTGAGTGCTTTCCCCATTACTGATTTCACAACTCTTTCGCTTGTTTACCTTTGCATGCTTAGTTACTTAAAACAAACAAACCCCCCCCTTTGGTTACGTTTGATTGACATACAAATTGCATAATTAGATAGAATTCGCCTCCCTGTGGATTCGACCTTTACTTACCTAGGACTACGGTTTAAGGTTTGTTTGGATATTTTGCATAACAGTTTTACGCGACAAAAACCTGTTATCACAACACCCAAACGGTATCGGCCGAGAGTCGGCGATACGCGTAGCAACACCCAAACGGTATCGACCGAGAGTCGGCGATACGCGTAGCAACACCCAAACGGTATCGGCCGAGAGTCGGCGATACGCGTAGCAATACCATACGGCACTGGGCCTGGCAAGCATTGGCCAATGCGCGTAGCAACACTAGCAATATGCGCGAGTTGAAACAATTGTTAAGAGCAAGCGTCAAAAGCAATAACCAAAGGCAATACACGTGTAAAACGAATAACCATCTAACAATATTGTATAAGCAAATCGCGAAAAGCAACACCCTTGAGAAGCAATATGCGCGAGAAAAAGCAATGCAGGTGTTAAAGCAATTCGTACTCGAGAAAACAAGTTAAAAGGGCAACTATCGCCTGCAAGAACCTAAGTGGCGATGAGGCACGCCTTTGCGAGAATACAGCGAGAGTTGTAGATACATTGTTTTGCCCAATGCAAAGCTTCATTGCATTTACCATGCTTGCATTCTTGGCGCATGTCCGAAACATACAAGGTGGCCCCAAGGGCAGGCACCATGGCGGATACTAAAAACAACGAGCTAATCCCCCTCACAACCCCTTATTTAATCCCTCCTCCAGTTCGCAAACTGATAGGAGGGATGGGGGGAGAGAAGGGGGTTGTACGCGAACAAAGTAAAAAATGCGCGGTCTATTCGAGTAGTTGTCATGACTAGTAAACCAAGATCAATTAAGCCATGTCCAAAGAACAGCGTACACGGCATAGTCAGCCTCGTGAGTGAGCTATGCGAAGAGCTACATGCACACATAATGCATATGCTAAATGCATCCAGCAACACATACGAAACAAGTAAGGGAAACCTAAAACAGAATATTGAATCCGTCGGGCCAAACGTCGTTATCCATCAAATAACCTTGCTCAAAAAGCAACCACATTATGAAAGCATGACAAGGGTAACACAAGGGGGCAAGTCCTCCTCAGAAAGGCTTTCCCCACTGTAGCGAGGGACACGATCGTGCCTGGCCTTGTAACGATTCTCTCGGAGAACGAGACGTCTTCTAGGGCATCTCTCCAGCGAAGGTGACCGAACTCATCCCAAGCAAGTCTCCAGTAAAGACGTCTTCTAGGGGCACGACTGTGCTCACTAGAAGACGATATTCTAGTCTTGTAGTTCATGTTCCATTCGTAACAAGCTTTCATAACTCTAGAGCCGAATAACAAACGAGATGTAAATTAAAACCAAGACGATGCATGAAACAAGAAAAAACAAAGCAATTAGTGAACACGGCATGTGAAATACAAGTCTTATAAAAAGTCCGCAAGTATGAAAAGCATTACGCAAAAGCAATACGAAAAGACAATGTGAGAGAGCAAGTACAAACGCAATGCAAGAAAGTAATACAAGAAAACAATATGAGAAAGCAAGTTGAACAACAACGCGAGAAATCTAGTGAAGTCGCCTTCACAAAGGCCGTACTGACCCTTGTGTGGCACTCGTGGCCCATACTCATAGCTCCCCGGCTTGTGCCTATGCCTCTTCACGAAGGCAATGCTTCACGTAAGCCATCCTCCGCGAAGGCCCATTATCCACGAAAAATTCATCCTTCACGAAAGCTCCCTTTCGCAAAGATCTTCACTTCAAGGCCTTCACAAAGGTTTCCCTTCACTCATAACTACCCAACCATGCACCCTCCATGGACTTAAAGAAAGCAAGTAAAGAGGAAATACAAGAAGACAAATGTAAAAGCAATGTGAAAAAGCAAGCAAACAGAGAGTGAAAAAGCAAGCTGAACAACACGACAAGCTAGTGAAATCACTCCCTTATACCCTCTATGGGATCACTCTCTCCGACGCTTGGCGGGTCCTGTGTGCACAAACTCATCCCCCCTTCACGAGTCTCTTTTCTATAACGCATACGCATGTGTTTCTCTATGCACAAGACTGTAGGCCCTCAATGGGAAACTCACATTTTTCTTCAGATACAAGGTTCATGCTTACACTACGGACAAGAAAGTGATAAAGCAAGAATAAAACAAGTACGAGTAAACGATTAAAAGCAGAGTGCAAGGCACACCAAGAAGCAACCTAACTAGAGTGGAGCCATGCCCCTCGAAAAGCAATATCTTGGGGCTTCATGCCCACTCAACGAGTTCCCTCGCGAACTCGATGTGCAATATCTTGGGGCTTCACGCCCACTCAACGAATTCCCTCGCGAACTCGAAGTGCAATATCTTGGGGCTTCACGCCCACTCGACGAGTTCCCTCGCGAACTCGAAGTGCAATATCTTGGGGCTTCACGCCCACTCGACGAGTTCCCTCGCGAACTCGAAGTGCAATATCTCGGGGCTTCACGCCCACTCGACGAGTTCCCTCGCGAACTCTAAAAGCAATATCTCGGGGCTCCGCGCCACTCTACTAGTTGACTCGCGAACTTGCGCTTTAACCTGTGCTCCATCCAACCATAGATATTGTTCAAAAATCAAATATGAAATGAGAGATGATGCGTGAAACGAGCAAATTAAGAGAGAACCTAACCAAGAGACAATGATTAGCTTAGTCACTCCCCGAAAAGAAAGAGAAAAAAGAAGGCAACTTGCAAGACAGATTCGCGAGGAACCTGGACGAATGCAAGCTCTTGCGAGGCCACCAGTGAACCAAGCCTTCATCTTTGCTACGCGAAGTCGAAGAGCTTGGGGGGCTGGCTGTGGGGGCTGAACTTGGCTGGGCCAAAAGTCCCACTAAATTCAAGGCCCAAAGCCCTAGGGTGAAAGAGAAAAGAAGAGACAAAAGGGCTCGATGGCCATAATTAGCAGCAGAGGGCACTGGGGAGAAATGGGGCTGCAATCTGGGGAAAGCTCTGAAGCTCTCTTAAGCTCAGATGGAGAGTACGAGGGGGCAGCAAGCAAGAGGGCAGAAAGAGGAGAGGTCGCTATTATTCGGCGACATGAGAGATAGCTCATTTCGGAAGCTCGACCATGAACAATGGGAGAAAGCGAGACTAGGGAGAGATGACATAGGCTCTCAAGAGCTCCACTTGGTGGCTCTAATGGAGGAGCACCGGAGAGATCTCTCGTGGAGGGGCCGTGATTCAGAGAATAAGCGGAAGGAGAGACGGAAGCTCTCGAGAACTCTACCGAAGGCGATGGAGGCGGGACTTCAGCTCGCGCTTGGTGTCTCGGCGTGATTCCAGATGTTCCCGCCTTCTCGCCGACGAGTCAGGGGTCTACGTTGACGATGGTGGCTCGAAAGGAAGATGAAACGAGTCCTGTCTCGATCGTACGCCTAAATCTCTCAAGAAAGCTCTATGAGGTCGATCGCCCTCGAGCCCTTTCTCCTCTTCTCAGGTTCGACATCTCTCTCCACCTATCCTCTCGTTCTTTCACTGGGTCTGGCCATTTCTAATCATCTCTCGCAGCCACAGTATCAATCTCGATCTCCCTCTTGCTTGCTTGATCTGATAAATATGCTTCTATGCGAGAGATGATTGATGTGCAATGCCATTTTTCTGCTCCTAATTGATGCTCCGTACACAATGCTTGCTAGCTAGAACTATGTTTCAGCCCTTGATCTATATTAAGCTTGCATTATTCTATACCATAAGAATGGGTGGGATGGAATCAAGCCATTAACGAATAGCAATTAACTAGTTAAAAGAAAGAATGACATAGTAGAATGAATGAGCATGCCAACTTAAAATAGCTCTTGATAATTAATAGATTCAGAGTTTTCGGCCTAGACCATATTGGTGAAATTTGGCTGTGGGAGTTATCTCGGATACATCTTGATATGCCACATGACAGATTATAGCTGCACTTAGGCAAGTCATGGGAGACTAGTGATTTTAGCACTTTGCTTGCTATATGAGGTGATGATGAAGCTTTTGAGATCATCTATACTTGCTTGATGTCTTGTTTGAATGCTAGAAATTATATGTTAGCCCAGTAATGTGCCTTTGGTGGAATAATTGCCACTAAAAGGCATAATGCCCGACTAATGAAATGAAGGGTGAGTGCACTCGTCCAAGGTAAGTTTGATGGATAGGCGAGCATCTCTCAATTTTAGCCATTTATAAATATATGTACATATGCTTTTCGTGTGGAAAACTGACTTGAGCGTCGGAGAGCCCGCCCCGGGGAAACCATCTCCGGGGTGTTTTCAGGTGAATCTCGCGTATGAGGAAGCTGTTGGAGCTCGAGAACAGCCATATACAATCTAGAGAAGTGTGAAGGAATAGTATCAACATCAGAACTGATCCGTGGAGCCAGAAATCCCTCCCTACGTGAAGCCAGAGACTAGGAAGTTACTGAGGACGTCCCCAAAACAAACAAATCCTCAACAAATCCGGGTCAAGGGTGTGTTGACCCTCGACGTCTTCACGAACGGTTGAAACGGAATTCAACAGTAACAATAGGTGTAATATCCATATATAAGGACCATAATAAATATTGAAATTTTAAACATTTACACCTAAGGTTAGAGATATAGGATTTGGGATTATTTGACAAACAAGTCCATTCCCCAAGAGAGGAGAATCATCATCATTGTTATTCACCTAACATCATAAGCATTACAGCTCAACATGAACAAGCCCAAAAAAATATTCTTCCAAGGGCTCCAATTTCCAAGTGCAAACCCCACCTCACCTTTCTGATTTCCCCTTTAGATTCCTCACTTTTCACTTCTTATGATTGGGACAAATACTATCACTACACATATGAAAACAGCCCCCATGAAAAGCATGGAACTTGAGAACTTTTTGCATGACTAATAGAACAGAACAAAGGGGGAAAAAAGCTGATGACCACGTACCCAAAAAAACGAATCTTCCTTTTAGGAGTTTTAGCTAATTAGTGTTCTTCATCAGAAACCCAAGAGAAACAAATTCAAAGCTCAATGTGAAGCAAGGAACCATAAAAAAAGAATCATGAGGAGGAATTAGTCTCAGTTTCTGTGGCAGTCAGCATTCTTGGCGCACATTTGATGCCACAGCTCTTGCCCAGAACTTGATCTGTGCTTTCATGTCTTCAGCTGAGCTTTTGCTATCAGCCCACTTGGGAATTGGAGGGGAGTTAGACCTCTGCTGTGTTGCAATCCAAGCCTCAGAAAGAGAAGGGCTCTTCTTTAGTCTCACTCTCATATCATCCACTTCTCCTTCCTCATTGGGTTCTTCCTTGATGGGTGAGGTGGAAAGGTTATTCACTGCACTTGGACACAAATCCTTCTTGTGGAACTTGAATCCCAAATCTTGGAAGCCTTGAACTTCTTTGTCACTCAAGGCTTTCAGTGACATGCTCCTCTCAAATTTTCTTGAATTGGAACCTCTTATATTGTCCACATTTCTATGGGACATCTCTGTTCTTCTCTGTTGGAGATTCTTGGATGTGCTAGGTGCAGAGAAGTTCTGCTTCATGCCCTGAAATCAAAAACCCATTCTCAATTATGATCATAGATTGAAGAGGAAATGTCAGATTAGTGCTAGGATTAATGCATACCTTGGAGTTGTGCTTGGGTGGCAATAGAATGGATGGATCCAAAGAACACCTCCTGGTGAGTTTGCTCATTGTGGGACCCTTTGGAGTGAGAGCCACATTTTCAATGGTAGCATCTTCCTTTTTGATCCTACAAGGTGGAAGAGAAGGTGCTTTGGCCAGTTTACAAGGCATGGCTTGCCTGATCAGATCACCCATTCTTGGACTATCATCTTCATCTTCACCTTCACCCCAATCTTGTTCCTCTTTCCCCAGCTTTGGTGGCAGAGATGGGGTTCTTAGCAAACTGCTGGATTCTGCAGCATTCTTGTTGGGCCCAAACATGTCTTCTTTCGTGGTCGAGGAAGGCGCTGGATCAGAGTTGCACCTCACCATCTTGGCTTTCCTGTTGAGGAAGTTGCCAAAGAACCAGCCATCTTCCAAGAGATCAACTGTCTCTTGCTTCTTCTTATGATGATCATCTTCCATGGCTTCTTCAAAACAAATTGACACTAATTTTCTTTTTTCCCTCACAAGATTAAGCAAACACCCACATGGAGTTGGGGAGGATCTTTCTAATGAAACTTCTTCTTAATTGGGAATTAGGATTGCTCTTCTAATTTTTTAAAATCTGGTATTTGGGTAGCCAACATTGAAAGCTGTGATTAGGCTACTTGTAGGTTGGCTTGGCCATGTGAGCAAGGAGCATCATGTGCTGTCATTGGGTTATGTACATAATAATGTGAATTATAAAATGGTAATCAATTGAAAGGCTACTAATGTGAAGTAAATTAAATTGGTTCCAATCAACCATGTAATTCAGAAGAGGCTAATTAAGCACAGGCCACGTGGCAGACAAAGGGTACTCAGATATTTTTTCGTGCGCCACAGGAAAATCGAACCAACAAGAAGATCATGGAGGTGGGTTCGACTTTGTCACCTCAGCTATCAAATGTTTAACCAAAATCTTTCTTGCTTGGATTGATCAAATAAGTCACGGATTTGATGTAGGAGATGAACCCTTGCAAGCAAAGCACAACATATTTGTCAATGGTACACATTATGTGGTTGATTGATGACTTGGGCAAAGATTAATGGTAGCAAATGTGTAGTGGCATAATGATTGACATGAAAAGAGAGAAGTAAGTATTGTGTATATGCCTATGTTTACTAATTTAAGGCTTTGTATTTTGTCTTGCTAATCATTTGACAGCTATATGATTTATTTATTTATACAAGAACTGAACTTAAATATAATTTTGGGGAGACGTCAAATTATAATTGGGCCAATTGGCAAGTCCATATTATTAGTACTATTATTTTATGATGCTCCAAGGGCGGATTCAGGATTTTACCCCAAAAGAGGCTAAAATCTTGTGCAATTTTTTTTTTTATGACTTAAATCCTATTTCATAATTTTTTTTTTTTTTTTTTTTATAAAGCTTAAGGTAAATTTCACCTGAAATGAGGAAAAAAAAAACTTAAGTAATTTTATTTTTTTGACTTAAATCTGTTAAAATTGACTGAAATTACATTTTCAGATGAAATAAAGGGAAAAAATTTAAGATAATTTTATTTTTATAGCTTAAATTTATTAGGACTGACTAAAATTACATTTTCAAATTCAATAAGGGTTAAAAATACTAATTTTTTTTTTTTTTTTCCAGAGGGGGCTATAACCCCCCTGGGCCCAACGTAAGAGGGGGCTATAGCCCCCTGGGCCAACGTAGCTCCGCCCCTGCTCCATTGCCCCACAATCGTAAAATTATGTTATGGCAGTGTCGGGTTCACATGCACTAGATCACACTAGACAGAACTTTTTGGCAAATACAGATTATCATATCAATGGATGACAGAAATACAACTTGTAAACCTGTAAGGTTGGAATCAGATGCAACATATTTGGATCATTTCGATCCCAAAATCATTTCTATTTGAAATACTACATGCTTGTAAGGAAAAAAAAAGTTACTATACATATCCGATCAGATTTTTCGAGAGGCATTGACAATTGATATAATAGGGAGAATCCTGCAAATTTTTACCTAGAGATTAATACATAACAACAGCTATGCTTAGACTTGTATGCCTGTTGACTGGACCAACTCAGAGGTAACCAAATTACCTCTGCATATAGTATAACTAAGACCAAAGTATTTCTTTACAATAGAAGAGGCACACCATGAAATGCAAGGTCTAACAAAATGCATTAGCCAATAATAAGTTGAATATCATCATAACTAAGACCAAAGTGCTTTACAATCCCATATCGAGTAGCAAACCCGAGCATCAACTAGCAAACCCCAAAATAAACACCAAACTTGCATTGGCTCTGGCCATACCTGTATACCATTAATCCTACTATTCATATAATCACCCACCCCTAGTTACTTTCTTTAACACTGCCCATACTAATTTCATAATTACCCGCAAAAACTTTCTTCACACCCCTTAAACTAGTTGGAAATACCAAGTAATAGTCAGACTTCCCCTTATGGGACACTCACCAGCTCATACTCCACCAAAGACAGATTGTTATCCTCTTTAACTGTGAAGTCAGCTGGCTCTGTTGCTTCAATGCGGCCCCACTTGTCAACAGCGAGTCTCATAGTTCCCTTGAACATGTCAATCTTGGAATTTCGGATAATCACAGTTGCACCAGGCTTCATTATGTCAACTAGTAACAATAACCAATGTAAAAGCAATCAGATGATGTTTCCTATATTAATCGGTGATGGTTCAAGGAGAATACAAGGGAGAAGATGATCAACTGTAGAATCTTTTAGGTGAAAGGTTAGAGACACCAGCCTTTTTTAGCAGCAATATATTTGAAGTGTACACATAATGTGAGAACATGAACTGGCTTGATGAGGCTAATGTTTGGGTTTCAGTTTAATAAAATCAAACGTCATAACATTACTTAGCCACAACTTAACATGTTACAACCCCCAACTTCAGAAAACAAAGTTATTCATCGACAAAATTAGGAAAACAAAATAGTGACAATGACAGATGACAGCTTATGCAAAACTATATAAGGAATAAGCAGTTCACAGAAACTACCGATGGAGGAAAACAGTTTATTCAACGCCACGACAAAAGTACTAAGCATCATGATATAAACAACCGCATATGAATAGAAGATAACATCAATTAAAATAAAAATAAAAAACAGAACTATTTAAGAAATCTCACTAAAAAATAATATGTTCTATTTGTTACTTTGCCATTTTACATTCCAGAAGCTGCAGACCATATGTGCAAATGCAATTTTAACAAGCCATAAAATGTCAGGAATAACCAGATATTCAAACCACCTATGCCAGTAGTTAATCCCAGCGGTATGATCTCATATGCTCCCAGCACTTCACAATAATGAAACATGTTTACGTAAGAACAAAAAGGAAATGCCTTTTTCTAATAGAAATCTTACTGGCTTGCTATACTGGGACAGATAGCCTCTGCAACGTTAGTTTTGCATAAAGAACAGCAATGTCGTGCAATAACTTCAGCAGTGGATATGGTAAGTCCATTTTTCCACCTAATAATGTCCAGATAAAATGCTAATCGTTCGACGATTTCAAAATTAGGGTTTTTCCAACATTCGTACTATTTAAAAAAAAAAAGCGAAATAAATCATCGATCCAAACCTTGTAGTAAGCTTGATGACAGGACTAGAGTGAAGATCAAAGCAAAACAACTACCTTGATCGTTGCGAGCAGTGAAGAGAATGCAGCCAGTGTCATCGCCGATGAGGCACTCGGCGATGCGAGTGTTCCGAAGGTTGGGTTTGACCGAACGGCCTTTCATCAAGACGGTGTCGGAACTGATGACCTTGACGGTCAAGGTGTGGCCGTAGGTGCCCGGCTTCAGCTGGTCAACGGTGACGAAAACAGGCTTTCTCAAGGCAGGCTTGCCATCGTTCTGGCGGCGGGGAGCGGTGGTGTTAGTCTTCGACATCGTCTTCTCCGAATCGATTCAAGGAACTGTAACCCTAAATCCCAACAATTTTGGAAATTGATTTCTTCTCCTTAGTCGTTCCAAAATGCGACTTCTAGCTCCTTTTAAATCGAGTGCAGGTGAGACCCTTCGTAAACCCTCGCTTATTCCTTTGTTATAATTCAGGAATCGGATTGGAATTGCATTCGTTATCAGAAATGACTCATTCTCATTTGTATAGGTTATCGTTTGATATGTTGTCGAAATAAATTATTCTTAGATATATTTTTTATTTAATAAAATAATTAATATTATTTAATTATTTTATGAAAATAATTAATATTATTCAATAATTTAATAAAAAAATAATATTGTTTAATAAAATATTTAATATTATTTAATTATTTATTAAAATAATAAAGATTATTTAATTATATATTAAAAATAATTAATATTATTTAATTATTTAATAAAATAATTAATATTATTTAATTATTTAATAAAATAATAAAATAATTTATTAAAAATAATTAATATTATTCAATAAACATAATTAATATTATTCAATGGGGCGAAATTCCGGTGAGAAAGCCCTCTTAGAGAAGGAATAAGGATGAACTCCATCCGTAGGATGAACTCCATCCGTAGGATGGAGTTGATCCAAAGGCCACAAGCTATGTGTAGGAGGTGGGCCCGCGCGTGCAATATCCAGGTTTTGGGATTGAAAAATAGCGGGCTTTCAAAAAAACCGTTCGCTTTCTTCTCTACTCTCTTCCCTCGTTCAGTTGCTCTCTTCTCTACTCTCTTCTCTCTTCTCGATTCCCTCGAACTTCCGTTGCACCTACAAGAGATTTCGAAGGCGATTTCCAGCAATTCGAACTTCAAAACCCTAGAAAAGGCAATTTCCAGCGATTTCAAAGCATTAAAAGGCGAATCGTCGCGATTTCGGCAACAACCTAAAACACAGAAAAAAGAAGAATAATCAACAAC
Source organism: Rheum nobile (assembly GCA_027886185.1). Taxonomy (NCBI): domain Eukaryota; kingdom Viridiplantae; phylum Streptophyta; class Magnoliopsida; order Caryophyllales; family Polygonaceae; genus Rheum; species Rheum nobile. Next base: position 851,432 of record WOAB01000640.1, read on the forward strand.
AAAGAAGAACAAAATGAGGTCGAAGATTGCGAGTGGAACACAAGGTATATTTTCAGTTGTTTAGTTGATGAATCGTCGCGATTTCGGTATGCATTTTATACAGTATGCAAAGGTAGATGTAGAGATTTCTCACTAAATACATAATCGCAAAGGTAGATGTAGAGATTTCTCACTAAATACATACTCTGATTTGAACTTGCTTCTATATATGTGACTGAATATAACTCTGTGCATAATAGATCAGTAAAAAGTGCATGACTCGCTTCTTTTGCTCTAACATGTGTGTGTAGATGCATGGCTGAAGAGTGTTGGTGCATGAGTAAGTGTTTGTAGGTGCATGACTTAGTGTGTGATGATGTTTGAGTAACTATGTGTGTAGATGCAAGACTATGAGTGCATGGTGTATAAGTAAATTTGAATCTAGATGCATGAATATATCTGTGTGCATGAGTCAGAGAATATGAGTGCATGAGTAAGTGTTTCTATGTGCATGACTTACTATGTGTTGGTGCATGAGTAACTATGTGTGTATATGCAAGAGTTAAGAGTGTATAGATGCATGAGCCTATTTGTATAGGTGCATGACTGAAAATGGATTGATGCATGAATGAATATTTCTGTGTGCATGAGTCAGATAATATGTGTATGTGAGTGCATGAGTAAGTGTATCTAGGTGCATGACTTAGTTTGTGATGGTGCATGAGTAACTATATGTGTATGTGCCTTCGTCTTTGTATACAGGTGCTTCAGTTAAGAGTGTGTAGATGCATGAGCTTAACATGTGGTTATGTGAATAGTACTGTCCATTATGAATGATATATGTGTATAATATGTAGGAAAAGGCAAGCATGGTGATGACAAAAATCCACCCCATATAGTCAAGGAGTTAAGATATGGTACATTAATAATTAGTCAAACACCAGTCCAGCTTACATCACCAAGCAAAACTCAAAACAAATCCAGATATCAAGCTAAAACAAAACAACTAGATCCAGTTACAACAAATACAACTTCGCCATCACCATCAATAACAAAAAGAGTAACAAGATCACAAAAATATGTAGACACTGGTAAGTCAAATAGAAATATAAATGCATCAGTCAAGTAGAAATACAAATGCATGAGTAAAAAATAACTAAAGTGCATGAGTTATTTCGTATTGGTGCATGAGGTATTTCTCTCTAATTTCTTGTTGGTGCATGAGTTGGTATGTTAGTGCATGACTTAATATCTGATATTGCATGAGTAAATTACTTGTTGGTGCATGAGTATGTTTGTGCACCAATAAACAACCACTCATGCACTTTAACTGTATAGTCACAAGCACAAACACTTATATGTGCAACTTTACAAACAGACTTATGCACCAATAAACAAGCACTCATGCATAAGTATGTTTGTAAAAAGATGCATGAATAAGTGCTTGTGTTTAAAAATGTGTGCATGAACAAATTCTTGTGCACCGTGAATTAACAGACAATGAAGACCAACAAACTGTTCAACCAGCGACAATGCATGGAGATGCACCCCCTCCCACTCCTCTGGCTGATAAGCTAATGCTCATCATATCTCTTTAAATTTTAATCACCATTGATTTGTTAGTCAATATGTAATGCGTTTGAGTTTTGAACACAGGGAAGAGAAGAAAGACCCAAGGAAAGGGCCCTCAAAAATTAAAAAGGCCAAGGGTCTTAGATGAAGATCACATCGATAGTGAAGATGTACCCATTGTTGAGATGCTTCTGAAGATGGAGAGGAAAGCAGCAGAAGAAATGAAGTCTGCTCGTAAAAAGGCTGTTGCAGACTTAAAAGGGAAGGCCAGGGTGGAGGATGATAAGGAGAAGAAGACTAAAAAAACAAAGAAACAGGTGAGGGGGGATAAAGAGAGGGTGTAGAATGTGTTTGTTCTAGAATCCAAGATCCCAAAGCTGGGGAACAAAAGCGGAATTCTAGAACTGAGGAAGGACTACCCCATGCTGGTGTGTAGAACATCACCCTCTGTTATTTCCTCCTACGTGCTTTCCAAACCTGATTTCACACCCAATCAGAGAAATGCTCTAATGGAAATTGGCTTTGAAAGTCTTGTCCACTGGGATATAAATGACATGCCTATGAGGCTAGGCCAATATGTCTGCAGCAGGTTTCACCCTCTAAATTCTACAATAAAACTTACTGATGGGAGGAAGATACTTGTTACTGATACTGATGCCTATGATTATCTTGGCATTCCAAAGGGGGAGGTTGAGATTGAGTTGCCTAAATCACTCACAAATGAGGAGGTTCTGCAGAGACTGAAGGGTGATTTTAAGGGGAAGGATATCAGGAATTTGACTGCCACCGACATCTTGAAGAAGATGAAACAATATGATGGAGGGATTTGGTTTAAGAGATATTTCATTCTGTTGTTTGTCAACACAATTGTTGAATCTTATTCGAGTGGGAAAATAAACCTGAAGATTCTTCAATTGCTGGACAATGTTGATGAAATAAGGAACTTCAATTGGAGCTCTTTCCTGTACAAGGCACTTATCAATTGCTCTGTTGCATGGGCAAATAAGCAACAAAAGACTTTCAATGGCAGCTTGCTTCTACTACAGGTGAATATTCCCATTTTGGTGTTTTGATAACTGCATGAGTTAATGTGTGTAAATGCATGACTGAAAAGAATGTTGGTGCAAGGGTTAAGAGTGTGTAGATGCATGAGCCTATTTGTATATGTGCATGAGTAATTATGTGTGTGGGTGCATGAGACAGTGTTTATAGGTGCATAAGGTTATACACGTTGGTGCATAAGTGAATTTGCTCCTGGATGCATGATAGAATATATCTGTGTGCATGAGTCAGAGAATATGAGTAAGTGTTTCTAGGTGCATGACTGAGTTTGTGATGGTGCATGAGTAACTATATGTCTAGAGTCAGAGAATATGAGTACATTAGTAAGGGCCGCTGAGTGCATGAGTCAATCATTATCTAGTAATATATGTGTTTGCTCTACAAGTATTCTATGACTAATTTCTTTTTGAATTATGTTTTTCAGTTGATTTACGTGGACAGACTGAAGTGGAAAGGTCTGAATGTCCAGAGAAAATTCCCGATAACCAGGAACTGGACCACCAGGATGTTAAAGGATAGGGAGTATCAGGAGATCCTGTATGGTGGGTTCGGGAATGGATTTCTGCTGGGTAGACCAACCTTCACAGACCATGTAGAGGCAAACGCGAGCAGGGAGGTGGATAAAGCTGAAGAAGCAGAGCTTGAAGTTCCAACTCAACCGACAAATGTCGTTGAAATGGACGAGCATATGAAGTCTTTTATAGAGGAATACTTAAAGGAGATAGAAGGCATGGCTCGCAGTGTACGAGCTGTTTTGATGAAGAAGAAGCAAATCCCGACACAGCTGAAGAGAAACAGTGTCTTGCAGACAGTCAACAACCAGGCTGAAAAAATTATCAACGTAAAGCTTACCTCAACGATTGAAGATGAGGTGTTTGAGGAACAAGCAACCCAAGACACTGAGTTCTGGGATTTAGCTGTGAAATGTATGGAGGAGGTTGAGAAAACAATTACTGAATAGAAGGAACACAGCGGGAACATGTTTATTCCCGGGTTTTCAGATCTTATCCATACAATCACAAAAGAGAATGCTGAGAATGATGTTCAAGAAGAGGAGGTTGAGAATGTTGTCAACATGGATGTTGATGAAGAAGTGGTGGTTTCTGGAGAAGTTGCTGGGAAAGACGTTGTTGAGAAGGACGTTGGTGTAGAAGTGGCTATGGAGGATTTTGTTGAGAAGCACAAGGAGGGTAAGGACAAGGACAACAAAGAAAAAGATACAGAGCATGCAGAAAATAGACGGGTGAGTGACTCTACGAAAACATTTGGTACATGATTCTACATGAATGACATTAAGCTTTAGTGCATGATACTGATGCTTTTTCTTTATTATTGCAGATGGGTCCACAAATTTCTAGTTTTGACTTGGGCCTATCACCAATACAGGTAAAATCGCCTTTAAAGTTATTGTTGAGGATGACTGAAAACTGATTGGTGCATGAGTAAGTGTTTATAGGTGCATAAGATAATGAACGTTGGTGCATAAGTAAATTTGGTCCTAGATCTGTGTGCATGAGTCAGAGAATATGAGTGCATTATTAAAGCCCACTGAGTGCATGAGTAAATATGTAATATAGTTAACAAAAATACTGTTTTTTAAAGGTGGAATTGGAACACCAATTGGAGGTTGTTGCTGTAAAGGAAGTTGTTGACAAGGACAATGATAACAAAAGTGAGGCTGACAAGGAGGACAAGGCTGACAAAGAAGTTGCTGACAAGGAGGACAAGGAGAACAAGGACAAGGAGGATGACAAACAAGTTGCTGACAAGGAGGCGGGAGAGAGTGTACAACAACAGGAGGTAGATCAAGTTGTTGATCAAGAGAAAAAGAGCGAGAAGGATCAAGTTGCTGAGAAGGAAGTTGCTTACAAGGAAGGGATTGAAGAAATTGTAGCTCAAGAGCACAAGAGCACAAACATGGAGGAAATTGTAGCTCAAGAGCACAAGGATGATGCTAAAGATACTGTAAAACAAAACACTGTGGGTGCATGAGTCAATGAATATTAGTGCATGAATGAATAATTATTGGTGCATCAATGAATTCATGAGTTACTGAATATTTGCTAATAATTGTGAGTGCATGAATGAATGCTTTTTCGTGCATCTGTTAATAACTTTTTTTGTGTGTATGTGTTGTAGGAGAACATCACAAAGCAAAAAGTGCAAGAGGATAATGTAAATAAGCAACCAAAAAAGGTATAGACAACAAGATGTTTATATCTGAATTATTCATTGTCTAACTAAGTGTTATCGATTTTAAACAATTTCCTAATTAAAAAACTTGTGAATGTGGGATTTGTCAGGTGAAATTTGTGTGCAGTTCTGAGCTAAAAGGTATAGCTGAAGCTACACCAACAGAGAAAAGGAACATTTTTCCTTCTGAAAACACAATTTCACCATTTAAAGAGAGAGAAGTAAATATTTCAGAAAGAACAACAGCCGATGAGAAGATCATTTACAATTGGATAACTGTTGAAGAAGGAGGGGAAAAGTAAGTACATATTTAATTATATGAATTTGGTTATAACATTTAATAACATGTAGCTAGTTTACGATTTTTTTTTTGTGTTGCAGTGAATAAGTTTTCCGAATGGAAAATACCACTCTTAAGAAAAAGGACTTGATTACATTGGCTGTAAATGCTGAAGTAGACAGTCTGTTAATTGATGCATTTACAGTCATGTTAAATGAAAATGAAACATATAGGAGTCGTATGTCACCGTTGAGATTCTTTCTACCGCCAATAGCTATGGTAAGTCATAGCTTTGCAGCAATATTATGTTAATTGGTGCTCTAATTTATTAATTTCCATTTTTTTGTATTCGCAGACTTTTGCTTGTGAGGACACATTATACACAATGGAGGAGAAATCTAGCCTATTCACAGATACAGTGCTAGAAACATTTGCTGCTGTCAAGGGTTTTAAGAACAAAGACTACACAATTAAAAATGTTGATGTGGTAATTATTTTACACTCAGCTTTTACTGGTGCATGAGTTAGTAGGTTAAAGTTCATGAGTGATTGTGTGATTGTATGTTGGTGCATGACACAGTGCTCAAAAGTGCATAGACCAATGCTTGCAGGTGCATGAAGTATTGTTTGTAGAGTGCATGAACTACTGTTTCTGGGTGAATCAGTGAGTTAATTTGAAGGAATAGTTGTGAGTGCATGAGGGGGTGGATATATGTGCATGTTAACTGTATTAATGTGCATGAGTAAGTCCATGTTGTTATGAGATAACTTACAATCTGTTTTTCTTTTATTTGTACAGTTCTTTTACCCCATTATAAACTATGGGCATTACTATTTGATTGCAATAAATGTCAAGAACCCCAGTTTCCATATCATAGACAACTCATCAAGTGAGAGCGATGACAAGTATGGAAAAGTACCATCTACTCTGGTGAGTAGACATTGAGTATAATGATTTTATAACAATTAAAGGTTTTGATATACAGAAATGTTATAGAATTTAATTGCTTTATTTGTGCAGAGACATTTGATGGTCAGTTTCTTCATGAATAATGATATGGAAGCCAAAGCTAAAGCAATTGAAGACATTGCAAATGTCCCATGTGAAAGGCTACAAATGAAATGGAGGGATGGGAAAAACAAAGTTGACTGTGGGGTCTTTCTACTAAGACACATTGAGACATATATGGGCAATGGACTGTCAAGTTGGAATCCTAAACTGAATACGAGAGACAAACGCCAGTTGGCAAAGCTTAGGATCAAGTATTGTTATGCCCTCCTAACCAGCGAGTTTAATGAAAGGAAGGCCAAGGTTGAACAAATTATTCAAGAGAAGAAAACTGGAAATGTAGCAGCTGTGCGTGGTCGTGGGCATGGGAAAAAGAATGTTTCAATGTAATTTGGCTAATCTAGTGAACAGTTTAGGTAATGGTTGTAGGAATTTTTTGGATGTTTTCAGGAAACAGTAGGTATTTGTAAGTATATGAGTTTTTGTGGAAAGAAACAATAGGTATTTGTTTGTTTGAATGTTTCTCATTGAAAGATCAATGCTCATTAAAGCGTTGCAACAAAAGTGTATGAGTCATTGTTTGTTGGTGCATGAGTTGAATTGTAATGAATGCATGAGTTAATATCTGTTTGAACATGGAACAGAATCAGTGATTTTGTATTGGTGCATGGGTAGTATGTGGAAAGTGCATGAATTATTATGTGTTGGTGCATGACTTAATATGTGTTGGAACATGGAACATGATTAGTAATTTTGTATTGGTGCATGAGTAGTATGTGGAAAGTGCATGAATTATTATGTGTTGGTGCATGACTTAATATATGTTTGAACATGGAACAGAATTAGTGGGTCCGTATTGGTGCATGGGGAGTATGTGGAAAGTGCATGAGTTATTTTGTGTTGGTGCATGAGTTATTATGTGTTGGTGCATGACAATATCTGAATACCTAATTAACAGAAAAGAGAAATAAAAGTGCATGAGTCACTGTATTTTGGTGCATGAGTGAGTATATATAAGTGCATTTCTTAATATTGAGGACAATATCTGAATACCTAATTAACATAAAAGAGAAATAAAAGTGCATGAGTCACTGTATTTTGGTACATGAGTGAGTATATATAAGTGCATTTCTTAATATTGAGGACAATATCTGAATACCTAATTAACAGAAAAGAGAAATAAAAGTGCATGAGTCACTGTATTTTGGTGCATGAGTGAGTATATTTAAGTGCATTTCTTAATATCTGAATACATATAAAATTTGAAACACCTAATTAACATATTGAGCACAAGTCATGATGTTGTGTTCCGACCTTTTACAAAGAGTACATAATCTTGTCTTCTTCCTGGAATTTTTGATTCCAACCTCTTGGCCGCTTCTAATGCGCATCTTCCTGAACTTGTTCTTTGCCATTTCCGGAGGATGGACATTCACTTGATCCGGTAACGGGCCTACAAATTTCTCAAACTTATAGTTGCTGGCTGATGTTGATGCAGAAGGATCAACTACTTGTGACCTTGTGAGTGTAGCCTTTTGTTCCTTTAAAATAGTTAAAAACTCTTTCAATTTGTCCATGTCATCACCAACAATGTCGACACAAGAGTACATTTCTGTCATCACTTCAGCCAACAGCCTCTTCTTTTCATCAATTTGAACACTCGCATTATACACTGCACCATCCACTTCAAAAATTGGTTGTAGAATCGCTTGCTTCGTCCAGCGAGTGTTGATGAGGGTAGGAGGCAAGACAGTTGCATGAGTATTCTTTAAAGCAAAGAAAATATGTCGGCAGGGAAAGCCCAGAGTGAGGAAATTATTGCAAGAACAATGATACTCATTACTTGTAACAACTTTCTGAACAGCACAGATTCTGCCAAATTCGTCTTCAACCCTAAAGTGATGGATATCAGCATCTTTTTTCAGTTCATCAAAGCTGCAATGATACGTACCACTAACAAACGCCTCCTGGACATCATAAAATGCATTGATAGTGTAAATAGCTGCTAGGTTCTTTTCAAACTGGTAAGGCGTCTTCATCCGTGGAGTGCATGTAGCGGAATCCATATCACACTTCTTCTGATTATGCCGCTGCGATTCAATTGCACTGCTATACTGCATCATGAACACCACTAGGCTTGATTGAGACCCTATGAAATTTCCAAAAAAACTGTTTTGACTCTCAGACCTTGATGTCGTCCTCAATAGGGACGATATTCTCACATCATGAAAAAATGCAGGGATCCAATAACGCCGTAGTTCAAACATTACTCCTAGCCACTCATGCCCTTGGAACCCAAATTCTTCAAGAACTGAGAACCACTCATTTTCAAACTCAATTGGAGTGAGTTCGTCACTCCAAACAATCTTCTTGAACTTCTTTTGGAACGAATCAATGATAGAAGGATTTGTATTTGGAGGGAACTTAACCTTGTTAGCAACCTTCATCATTATATGCCACATGCACAACCGGTGGACAGAATGAGTAAACACTCGTTCAACAACAGCCTTGACAGATGCAGCTTGATCAGTTATAATGACATGAGGTTCATGGCCCATCGCCTTCTTGAAATTCTCAAATAACCACACATAAGAGTCAATGTCTTCATGCAAAAGCAAAGCAACAACAAATGTAATAGACCTCTTATGATTGTCCACTCCAATAAATGGTATGAACACCATATTATATCTGCAATATGCGGTGCAAGAGTTTGAGCATGCATTACTCATTATAAATGCATGAGTTGATGAGTATAGGTGCATGAGTTACCAATTATAAGTGCATGAGTTGCTAGGTATAGGTGCATGAGTTACTCGTTATAAGTGCATGCATTACTCATTATAAATGCATGAGTTGATGAGTATAGGTGCATGAGTAAATACATGAAAATAAAATTACCTAATCAACTGGTATGTAGCATCAGCCGACACTACATCACCGAAATAAGAGAAACTCTTCCGATTGATAGGATCACACCAAAACAAACGGCATAGCTGGCCCTCTTTGTTTACGTCATAATCAAAGTAATAGGCATTACAACATTCTTTCTTCTTCAAAAAGTCATTGATGACCATTTGAGCGTCACTGCCTTCCATGTATGAATTCAAACCCCTCATAAAGTTCTTGAAGTCAACAACAGTGGCGCCTACGTTAGCATATGAACCCACTAGATTCTTGTACACTTTGTAACTCTTAGTGACACCAATATTGGATTTAATACAGTTCATCATAATTTCTTGATGAAATGGAGTCACTTGCCTGTTCCCTTTTGAGAAAACCATATGAGACATCTCCAACATAGCATGTGTATGACCATACTCCAATTTTGTAACACGGTAACCATCATTACCTTCATACTTGAGCCAACACTTAGCTTCACAACCACATCTATTAGATATTCTCCTCCTTTTCACAACATCTCCATCTGTCGGGACAGCCTTGTTGAACTCAGAATATGGAGAGACAACTTTGTATCCTTCTCTGTTACAACAAAGGTGCTTCCAAATAACAGTCGGCGGTACATCCTTGTTTTTCTTGGTAGAACAAACATGAACAGTAAAACCACATGCTGCTGCATAAGCTTCGTAAAAGGCAATAGCGTCGTTAAGAGTCGGGAAAAACTGCCCAATATACGGCTTCAATGCATCATTACACTCAGGAATAATATATTCAGCGGTAATGCTTGGGGAAACAGATATAATATTATGCTTCATTTTATGCTCATCTCCTGACAAAAGAAAGAGTGGAATTAATAATAGAGCATGAGTTAATAAGTGCATGATTGACTGGAAGAAAGTGCATGGCCCAATGAATGAAGGTGCATGACTGACGGGAAGAAAGGTGCATGACTGACGGGAAGCAAGTTCATGAAAGAGTAAAATTAATAATGAAACATGAGCTTATAAGTGCATGACTGACGGAAAGAAAGTGCATGACCCAATGAATAAAGGTGCATAAACCAATGGGGTAAAGTGCATGAGCTTATAAGTGCATGACTGACTAAAAGAAAGTGCATGAACAAATGGAGTAAAGTGCATGAGGTAGTTAGTTCTATGCAATAGTCACACAATCAACAATGGTTAGGTTATGTGCATCACCGACTGAAATAAAGTGCATGATGCACTGAATTTAGTGAATTTTGAATCTGATTAAATTGCAATATACAGATCTTAATTGCACTACCTAAAATTCAACCAAGCACATACCTAAATTCCAAAACTGACAAATTCAACCAAGCATATGCACTAAATCCCAAAAAAAAGAGAAATTCTGTTGAAACGCACATACCTAAATGCCTAAATACCTAAACAACAAACAAATCAACAACAAATTATAGATCTGTACCTGAATCAGTAGAAGGAGTAACCATGTCGACTAAGAACGACGAGACTAAAACGAAAACAGCAAACACGAAGAATATAAAGCACACCGGCGGCAAGACGGAAACGATCGGTCGATAGAACGAGCGAACGAATTAGTTTGTGGAGAGAACAATTAGTTTTATCACGAAGAAGAATGGATTACCACGAAGAAGAGAGGGAACAAGGAAAAACGAACCAGCAAGCAGCCTCAAATCTGTTTTTTTGAGCGAGCGAACATAACAGGGAAATCAAAGAAAAAGGGAAAAATCGAACGAACGACTGTGATTAGATGGTGAAGGAAAAGAACGAACGGCTGCGAGGCATCCTCATTCCTATCCTAATAACCCATCCTCACGTGATCTTTTTCCGAAAATAATTAATATTATTTAATGAAAATAATTAATATTATTTAATAAAAATAATTAAGATTATTTAATAAAAATAATTGATATTATCTAATAAAAACAATTAATATTAGAATTATTAATTATTTAATAAAAATTAATATTATTTAATTGTTTAATAAAATAATTAATATTATTTAATATAATATAAATGGTATAATATATATGAAATAAGGGGTCAGTCAAGCTCGGGTATGAGCTCAGATTGTGTTTCGGATCGATCGGATTTTATATATCTAGTTGGAATTGATGATACCTCAATATTTTTTTATGGAATCAAATGCTTCATGAAGCTTGGAATCATCCATTCCATAGAATGAAATTCATTTCATTTTTATCTTTAGTAAACATAATGTTGGGAATCATTCATTCTCATTCCCATTCACGATTCCAAGGAATGAGAACCAAACGCGCCCTTAATTCGCTCCACATAAATACATAATGCAAAATGGTAAATATTTGAATTATCAGAAAAATAAGCATAACAAATTGCTCTTGTAGCTGAGTTGGTTAGAGCACCCGTTTAGTAAGTGGGAGGTCAGTTCGACTCTCAACAAGAGCAATTTACTTATATACATATATATTGTTATGATTTTTTTAACCTATGCCCTTAGGGCATAGGTTAAGATCCCATATGTAGAAAATTTTAATTATGTGTTAATTTTTTAGGATTTTTTTTAAATGGGTTCACTTTTCCTTTTTTAGAGTTTATATTTCTAAATATGAATTCTTAACATATGCCCTTAGGAAATAGGTTAGAAAAACCGATATTGTTATTGTACGGTTAAAGACCAATTAACTATTGACATGTGATATATAATCTACAATAAAAGGACTTCATATTTTGCAGTTGCAACCTTGCAAGCACTACTCTCTACAAATGGATTTACAGAATTGTTATATGAAGAATGTATTATTGTCATTGAGTTGGTATCAAAACTATACATTGTACCAAAAGATTTGGGGAGAAGGGGAATTAATTATACCATACATTTCAGAGGAGGAAACATGTCTACATGTTCTTCGTGATTGTGCCCCTGTTCGGCAGATTTGGACTGATGTGGGTGCTCTTACTTATACCCCTACTGTTGAATTCCGTTTCAACGATTCGTGAAGGTGTCAAGAGTCAACACACCCTTGATTCGGATTTGCTTGGGGATTTTTTTGTTTGGGGGATGTCCTCCGCTGCTCCTTGCTGTTAGGCTTCGCGTGAGGCCTTGATGTACGGTTGTTGGTTCTCCGGGGCTATGATCATCAACTCTGAGCTGAATCTGGGCCTTGTCACCTCATCGTCATGGTGTGCTTGAAACTCTGACTTCTGGCTTGGTTTCGGGCTAAACCTCCAATTACCGTGTTAGGCCTTGGTTCCGCCTCCTGGACGCCTCACCTAGCCAAGTTCCTCCTTCACTTCGATCCACCTGAAAATCCCGGAGATGGCTTCTCCGGGAGAACACCCTCCGACGCCCAAGTCAGTGATGAGATCAATAATCAAGTCTGATGACAGAGAAGAGAAAAAGGATCAAAGAAGGATTCTCACTGGTTCTCTCACTCGAATTGCTTGGAGCAGAAGCTAGAGAATCGCCATAGAGCACTCTGGTTTTTTCTCTCTCTTCTCTCTCCAATTGCCTCTACCCTTCTCAGAAATCCCTAGGGTATTTATAGGCATTGTCGTCCAATGTCAAGATGCCAAGTGTCGCCCGCTGAATGATGGATTTCTCCAACTTGTATCGAACTTTCCACTTGTTTTGACACCGAATCTCACTTTATAACGGAATTTTGGTGGACCTTTGATGTGACCCTGCCTCCCATGACGGCCCAAGATGAGGAAGAAGCCATGAGCCTTGTAACACCCCCAAATATATCCTTGAAAGGTATCACCGCCAGTGACCTCAGATTCCACATCCGAAGCCACCCAAGGCTTAATCAGTTTATACAAATCATAAAACAACATTTATAATACAAAATGTCATAGTATTGGATTAAATCAAAGTTTCGGAATTACATCCATAATCCAAATACAACCAAAATATATTACAGCGGAAGTCTTTTTAAAATAAATGACACAAAAGTCTTGATCTAGCGATCACACGTCTAGGATCTCAACCTGATAAAACTCTTTAAAATTCCATCTGCCTTCCTCGTCGTTTCTAGCCTTCATGGAACTGCAGTTTATCTGATGTGCCGTATGAGACGGATGACACCAGCCAACTATGCAAGGGAATATAACCGGTTGGTTAGTCTAATGAAAGACTATGCAAGGGTAAAACAGAAAGGTTCTAAGTAGTCGTATTAGGTTATACCCATCGCTTCTCGAATGAAAGCCGATGACGATAGTAAACCTCAATAATTCTACAGAAAAATATGAAACAGTATGATCAAGAGAAGACTCTGTAAGATTGAGTCTTACGGAAACATATGAAGAGAAGACTCCAACGAATTGAGTCTTATCGGAAGTATGACAAGTTTGGGAACATTATAAGTTCATACAGGAGTTTAAAAGCGACTTGACTATTTGGGTCCACGACCAACCTCACCGCGTAATGCGAATTCAGATTCGGAGGGTGGACTTACTCTAATCAAAGCCCAGGCGAGTTTCCACGTTGTACTTCTCGCCCAATGTTCATTAATTATGTGCATAGCGGCACTTATCTTATTTCAATTCCAAAACGTATATTCACGTTATAAGCTTTTATCATATAAATATATCATCTCGATACGAGAGATATCTTGGGAGCATATCCCGAAAGGTTTGACGCCAGCTAAGCGCACCTCCCTTATACTCGGATAGAGGATAGTCATGACCAGAGAAATGGTGTTAGGTCTTGGACATCCTATCCACCATGGTTATAAAGAAACGGCTACCTCACAAGGTAAGCAGCGTTCCTATGAATACTTGTGCTAACAATGTTTCAAGTTCGCATAAAAATCCACATCAATACCATCATGGTAATAACAGATATAATAGCGTTGTTTCTAGTAGTATATACAACCTATTATAATATTCCTTTTAATCATATCATTTATAAAATCTGCTCCCAACAAAGACAGTAATTCATCCCAATTTAATTAACAATTAAACAATTGATAATTAATAGAAATATGGAATGATAAGCAAGAGCGAACCACCACTTGCCTTAGATTAGACGAAGCTCAACAAAGCTCAAAGACAACGGGTTTCCGGGTCCGGAACGAGGACAGAACTCGGATTTTAGATCCCTACGGAACGACCCATAACGAAACCCTAAGTTAGATTCGATAATAAAATATATGAATCTAAGGAAAGACGAACAAAATCGAAGGAACAAAGCCTCGATCAAAACCACAAAGCCCAAACCACAACCACAATCGCCCAGGCACACCGCGGGTGCGACGGCCTTGACCGCGGGTGCGGTCAAGCCACAGTGGCGAGCCGACAACGACGAAAACTCACCGGGGAAGACGACGGGGGTTCGACTCGTGGTGGCTCCGACTTCTGGATTCCTTGGACCACCCAAGCACCACCTTGAGAGCACCTCCTCCTCCTATGAGAGCTCCGGCGAAAGCTTGCAAATCCAGCGACAATGGAACGAGAGAGAGATTTGAGAGAGAGAGATTGGGATGCTTCCTCCTCCAAGTCCCCTCCCTTTATAAGCCAAGCAAGGAGGTCAAGCAGGCACCTCCCCCACCGCCTCGACTCCGACAAAGGCGAAGCAGCTCATGCAAAGCCGGTCAAAGTTCGGCGAAGCAGAAAAGCAATGATGACACCGCGGGGTACGGTTGACTGACCGCGGGTGCGGTGGGTCTGACCGCGGGTGCGGTGGAGGCCAATTCTGTGCCTTTTTGTCCGGGAAAAGTATGGGCTTGGGTATTTAACCCCGGGTTTAATATATATTTGTATCCGAACAAATATTCTAAGCCCTAAAAATACGTCGAATGTATTTTATTCCATTCAGGAAAATATTACAGAGATCAAGCATTTTGCAGAATGTCTGAACTTCTCTGAAAATAATCCGACTTGTAGTACGGGAGTTGGAAAAATTACCAAAATGCCCTTACAAAAATGAGGGGTATTACATCACTTCCTCCTTAAAAAAAGTTTTGACCCCAAAACTAGGCCGAAAACAGCTCGGGAAAACGACTAAGCATATCCGCCTTAGTCTCCCAGGTTTCCCAAGTAACATCTCAGTTCCTGACTTGGACCACAAAATCCGTACCAATGGTACCACCTTGTTCCGTAACTGCTTCTCACGGCGTTCGAGAATATGCACCGGTATCTCCTCATAGGTACCATTCGTCTGAATCTCGATGTCGTCATAACTCAACACATGAGACTCATCTGGCACATACTTCCTCAACAAGGATACGTGGAACACGTTATGTACTGGATGCGCCGATGGCGGCAATGCCAAACGATATGCTAGAGACCCCACTCTGTCAAGGATCTCAAATGGTCCCACGTAGCGAAGGTTAAGCTTCCCACGCTTACCGAATCTAAACACACCCTTGGATGGCGACTGATAGGTGTCATTTCATGCACCTTTACTAGCAATTATTAGCATCATTTGGAGGAGTTTAGGATGAGATTTGAGGTTAAGTCTGTGATCCAGAAGTTGTGGAGAAAAGTGAAGATATCCAGGGATTTACAGCTTAGACGGAGATGGAGATGAAGATGAATGAGGTTCTGCTAGAGTTTATTGGAGAAGGCTACCAACACTTGGTAGTAATGAAGAGCAGAAGAGAAGAAGAAGAGGAGCTGAATAAGGAGTGGGCGATTTCACCGCCCCGCGCCAGATGCCACCGCGACCCGGCGGTGGGTCTCAGAGAAGAGCTGGTCGCGCCCGAAGAAGCCACCGCCCCGCGGTGAGACACGTAACGCCTCGCGGCCAACACATATTTTATTTCCTTTTATGCATTTCGGATTTCTTTATTGCTATTATTTTATTTCCTTTGTTATTTGCATTAGGTTAACTTTATTTTCTAAAACCTATTTAAGACCCTTTTCTAGGTTAAGGAGACACTACTTTTACATTACGCAGTTTTTCTTATTAGGGTTTCATTTACATCTGAATGGAGCACTAATTTCCCTTTGTTCTACTAGACGTTTGAAGCAATACAGTTGATGTGGTTGTGAGATTTCTATTCCTTGTTCTTATTCTTATAAGTGTTGGTTTAATTCTCTTGGTGATATTGAATACTGATTTATTGTTATTCCTCATAGCCTGATCAACTAGGTTGAATACTATTTATCAATTGCTAGGATTTGCATATAGTGGAATACGAGTGCATATCTAGTAACATACACAATTGTTGCATATAGTGGAATACGAGTACGCAATCGTAAGTGAGAATCATTTGCATGTTAAGTAGTAAGGTTTTCTTCTATTTGCATGTATCCTATATCCTTGTGTGCATTGCTATTGCTTTATTGGTGGTAAGGTTTTCTTCCATTGATATTGTGATAAGTCTATCAACAACTGTGAGAATTGGTAGTACTTAAGATCAGGGTGGGAACAACCATAAGAATAGTGAAAGAACTTGGATTGAATAGATTTCAGTGATCAAATTATATCTCTGTATTATGGATCTCCTTCTAGTGGAACTCTTTTCCCCAATCATATTCTCAACTAAATCAAACTTGTTTGCTTTATTCTCCTTGATAACTAAAACCCCCCTTCCTTATTACTTGTCAATCATAATTGCATACTTCATCAGATCTTCCTTGTGGGTTCGACCCTTACTTGCTTACTATATATCCATTTAGTAGGTCTGTTAGGACATTTACTTTGACTAGGCCATTCAACGATATTTGCATTGCATATTTCGGCCACGTCAAATTTGGCGCCGTTGCTGGGGAAGTTTTCTGCTTTGTTGTGTGTTTTCGTGATTGATTTTTGGTGGAGACCTATCTTATGGTCGACACCCGTAGTACTGACTCTCCTCTAGCTACTTTTGACCCAGAAATCGACAGATCATTCCGTGCGAACCTATGCGATCAAGAAGAAGAAGCAGGAGTTGAGACAGTTGAAACAGTTGAGACCGTTGAGCCAGTTGACATTCCTCCTGCTGCAATGTCCAGAACTCTGAGAGAGCTGACTGAACCAAACATTGGGGCACAACCCTTGGCTGTTATCATCCCCGCGCTTGGCAAAGGGGTGAACTTTGAGCTGAAGTCTGGAGTTGTTGTTTATCTCCCGAAATTTCATGGTTTGAGTGGAGAGGACCCGATATCTCATCTGGGTAAATTCCACAATGTCTGCATGACTATGAAGCCAAGGAATGTGACGGAGGATCAAATCAAGATAAGAGCCTTTGGATTTTCTTTGCTAGACTCTGCTAGCGACTGGTATTATCACTTGCCACCAGGGACTATAGATACCTGGACTAAACTACACAAGGCGTTTCTTGACAAGTACTTCCCAACGAAGAAGGCGAATGCTTTGAAAAAGGCAATTGCTAACATTGAGCAGGCTGGTGATGAGACGCTATATGACTATCTTGAGAGGTACAAGAGACTTTGCTCTAACTGCCCGTTCCACGGATACGCCAAGCAAGATCTTGTTCTCTACTTGCATAATGGTCTGCTAGATCAGGAAAGAAGGATGGTTGACGCTACATGCGGTGGGAGTATTCTGAATCTGACACCGGACGCAGCCATGGAGAGATTTCAGGAGATGAGTGAGAGTACCAAGAGCTTTGGAAAGACATATCAGAGAAAGGCAGTCAATGCTGTGACTCCTACAGGACCGAGCCAGTGCTGAATGAGTTAGCTGAGTTGAAGGAGATGGTGAAGAGAATGGCGAACCAAAACACTCCTCAACAAGTCAAGACATGTGGGATTTGCTGTGATCAATTCCACCCTACCGATACTTGTCCTCAGCTGCAAGAGGAAGGTACTGCTAAAGTGAATGCTGTAGGAGGTTATGGACCCCCTAGACCGCAATTTGGTGGACAGCCCAACTACAATCCGAGAGGGCGAAACCCCAAGGTGGTCAACAGCCAGCACAACAACAATACCAGCAGAGAGTCCCATACCAACAGAGGCCTCAAGGCCAAACCTCTGGTTCTACTACTGAAGAGATGCTAAAGACTCTGACTCAGCATTTTGCCACTCATGTTCAGGCTACTGAGTCAAGCATAAAGAATATGGAGAGGCAGATTGGCCAACTGGCTGATGTTGTAACCAAGATTGACCAGAGGACATCTAACTCCCTACCCTCTCAAACTACAGTGAATCCAAGGGAGAATGTGAGTGCCATCACCCTCAGAAGTGGAAAGAAGTTGGTCGTTCCTCCTATTGCTGAAGAGGAAAGCGAGTCTGAGAAGAAGAATATCGGTGACCGCCCCGCGGTGGACTCCACCGCGACCCGGCGACAAGTTGAGGCTGAGGCCAGGAAAGAAGGATGCCTGCCACCGCCCCGCGGTGACACTATCCGCGACCCGGCGGCAAGTCTCAGTAATCCCACCGCCCCACGGCGATTACCACCGCCCCGCGGTGAGCCTACCGCGACCCGGCCTCCAAAATCCTTGCTCTGCAGAAGAGATCTGTGTTGATGATTATGTTCGTCCGTTTTTCCCCCCTCTTGGTTCCGAGAAGCCACCAACACCTTTTCCCGAGGCGCTAAAGGCTAGAAGGGTCGCCGATGACAGTGATCTTTTCGAGACGTTCCGAAACTGTGAGGTGAATATTCCTCTTCTCAAGCTTATTAAGGCTATCCCTCGATACGCCAAGTTTTTGAAGGAGTTGTGCACCGTCAAGAGGACACAAAAGCTGAAGGTCCAGAAGAAGGTTCCGGTTGATGAACATGTCTCGGCGGTATTTCAAAGGCGTATGCTTGAGAAGTGCAAGGATCCAGGTACGTTCACTATCCCGATTGCTATAGGTGAGCATCGATTTGGGAAAGCCTTGCTAGACTTGGGTGCCTCTATTAATGTTTTGCCTTATTCATTGATTGAGGATTTAGGAGTAAGACCCTTGCATGATACCAATATTGTGGTACAACTTGCTGATGGTTCTTGTGTGCCTCCTAAGGGTATTGTGGAGGATGTTCTTGTTAAGATAGGTCCTTTGATTTTCCCTGCTGATTTCTTTGTTATGGATATGGACTATGATGAGAAGGTTGCTCCTGTTATGTTAGGTCGACCTTTTATGAAAACATCCATGACAAAGATTGATGTGGATAGTGGAACTTTGACTATGGAATTTGATGGAATAATTTTTGAGCATAATATTCATAAGGCCAACTCCATTGAATTGCCTCCCCTTCGCTGCATTAGTGATATTGATAATCCTATTCAGGAAAATGTTAAGCGTAGTGTAGTGGAGACCATAGTTGAACTGTCTGCTATTGCTGAACCTTTTGATTCGCATGAGTATGATGTCTTACTCGATGACATAGGAGTTTCAATTCCCTCTAATTTGGGCACTTGCCCCCCTGTACTAACCATACAAGACTGTAAGCCTTCATCTAGTGTCGTGCAGCGTGATCAGGTTAAGCCATATCGGCCCCCACATCGCTCTAAGTATGGGGGAGATGCTCCAAAGACAACAATCATGGAGTCATTGGCTAAGAGGGAACATGGTCTAAGGTCCAAGCCTTTCCATGGGAAGTTCCAGCAGGAAGAGTTAAGTAAGAGGATTCCGAAAGGATCCTATTCTAGGTGGTGATTGATTTGAAGTACGTCGAGCCAACGACGTTAACTAAGGCGCTGTCCGGGAGGCAACCCGTGGTAGTCTTCCTTGAGTTTTCTTTCTTTTAGATTAATTTCGTAATTTCTTTTGCTTTGTTTAGTTTGCCTGTCACTAACATTTCAGGTACGAAAGTAAATGGAGAGAGACAGTGTTCCCAGCCAATTCTCACCGCCCCACGGTAGAAGCCACCGCCCCGCGGTGGAGGTCTGGTATGCCTTCTCAACTCCGAAAAAAAAAAAGAATAAAGGGCCTCGAAAAAACCTTAAACGGGGAGTAAAATTTTTATTTCTTGAGTGGTAACTAAGGATTTGACGGTTTGGGCTCCCTTTTTGGGCCGAGATTTCTCTTTGGGCCATTGTATATGACCGGCCCCATCAACCCCTTTTCTTCCTATTCCCTTTCCCTAACCTAGCCCACACTCTCTCAAACCCTTCATATCCAACACCCCTCTCAAGTTCTCCAAGCCAAATCCCCCATTCTCCCCCCAATCCCTCTTGCTCTTGGTCCGAATCTAACCTCCAATTACCTTAATCTTGAGTTTCTTTGCCCAATTTGGAATTTAGCTTCACAAACAAGCCAAACACATAACCCCACCATGTCGTAGTCACCCCGCCTCGCGTTGCCCCGCCTCGCGTCGCCTGCCACCGCCCCGCGGTGACCCCTACCACAACCCGGTGTGAAGTTCCAGTTGTCTCACCGCGACCCGGCGACTTGCCCATCGCCCCGCGTCGAGACCTCCAGACTTCGTGTTTTCGCTCATTTGTAAGTCCTCTTGGTTGCCCTCTGTTTTGAGCATCTCAATTCATTACTTATGGCACCTAGAGGTAGGAAGCAAGTATCTACGAGGGATGAGAATGAGGTCTACAATGTTGTGAAGGAGAGGAAGGTGTTGGCTACTAAATTCTTTGACAAGCCGACGTTGGCTGAGTTTGGTATGTTGGAGTGTGTATCCTTGTGTTTAGCAGAGTGTGGCCTGGGGACTTTCTTGAACAAGGCTGCTGATGCTTATCCCGAGCTGTGTTACCAGTTCATTGCCTCGTTTAAGAGGTATTCTGATGGCTCCGCCGACAAGAGATTAATGAAGGTCACGTTCACATACAATGGTCGTGATTATACTTTGTCTGCTGAGGAGATTCGTGGTGCCCTGGGCATTACAAAGGAGCCATCTGATGGGTGGTCTGGTGGCATCATTGAGACGAATATGATGGAGTTTTGGGAGGCTGCCACGCATAGGACGTTCAAGAAGGGTCAGGAGGTGAATTCGAAGTTGGTGAACCCTTGCCTAAGGTTGATCCACAAGGTGTTGATGAGAGATTTCTTTGGCCGTGCTGATGATGGTAAGGTCCCTTTGAAGGATTTTCAGTGGTTTTTGAGCATCTTGGAGCTTGTTACGTACACGCCGTGTTGGGCTACCCTCTTTCTGGGTTCCCTGAAGAGGATTCGTGATGGTGAGCCACGTGATATTTGTGAGGGTGGTTTGATCACCCTTCTTTGTGCTGACATTATAGCTACTGATCGGATTCCTCGACCTGTTGCTCACACGATGTATGATATGGCGTACATGAAAGTGTGCTCGATGCTGAAACCATTGGGCAGGGATGGTGATTTAGTTTGGTCTTCATATGATGGTCATATTCTGATTCTTCCCCGGGTTTTCACTTATTCTCCTTCATTTGCGGATTGGTGGATTCCTAGTGATAGCAGAGTTATGGCCGACGCTACCCCTGTTGCTGCTCCTTCGGGTCCGTTTGGAGAGGGCCCTAGTGCTGGTGCTGCTGCTGCTGAGTTTGTGGGTGAGGATGCCCCTTTGCCTACCCAGTTTGATGCGCCCTCATCTTCTTATGCTCCTACCATACCTTGGCAGGAGTTGTATGCAAGATTTGATGCATTATCGGTGCAGCAGACGCATTGGAACACCCGAGTAGAGACCGGTCTGCAGACTTGGCAGACCCAGTTCCGTACTGATGTAGATGAGCGTCTGGATGCTATGGACGCTCATATGAGGGACTACTTCAGGAGGTTCCCACCACCACCGCCATCAGGCCCACAGTGAGTTTATTTCTCCTGCCCCTATTTTATTTGCTGTTCTCTTTTCTACATTGAGGACAATGTTCGGTTTAAGTATGGGAGAGGGATTTAGACTTGCTATCTGTCTATCTTTTGTACATAGCTTTGTTTTTCTGTAATTTCCATTCGAGTATTTCTTTTGAAAAAAAAAGCCAAAAAGATGTAAACAAGCAATCAAAATCCTGGGATGAGCTGAAAACCCGAAAGGGCGGTTCAGGTAATAAGCAGGTAGTCCGACTGGTATAGACCGGTGCAAAAATGGACTGGAGTGATGCGAGTATTTGTGAGATATCTAGAAAAATGAAATGTGTGGCTAGGTGAAAACCCGAGAGGGCGCCTAGGCAAGATGAGCGTAAAAGAAGAAGAGTGATTTTAGGATTTCTCATTATTCTTGGCGAGGCGTCATAAGAAGGGGAGTCATAAGGAGGACTCGGGTAGGCCACTCTTGGAGCGATAAGGAGCTAGATTGGAGTTAGGATTAGAATTATCTTTGCATCACTTGTTTTGGTTATCTAGAGCTAATTGTTGATATGTTGTAGTTGCTGGTGTCATATTTTCTTGTACTTCCTGAGACCTTGGTGTTTGATTGAGGGAGTGGGTTTATCATTAGCTTACTCGGGACGAGTAAAGGTCTAAGTATGTGGGAATTTGATAGGTGTCATTTCATGCACCTTTACTAGTAATTATTAGCATCATTTGGAGGAGTTTAGGATGAGATTTGAGGTTAAGTCTGTGATCCAGAAGTTGTGGAGAAAAGTGAAGATATCTAGGGATTTACAGCTTAGACGGAGATGGAGATGAAGATGAATGAGGTTCTGCTAGAGTTTATTGGAGAAGGCTACCAACACTTGGTAGTAATGAAGAGCAGAAGAGAAGAAGAAGAGGAGCTGAAGAAGGAGTGGGCGATGTCACCGCCCCGCGCCAAATGCCACCGCGACCCGGCGGTGGGTCTCAGAGAAGAGCTGGTCGCGCCCGAAGAAGCCACCGCCCCGCGGTGAGGCACGTAACGCCTCGTGGCCAGCACAAATTTTATTTCCTTTTATGCATTTCAGATTTCTTTATTGCTATTATTTTATTTCCTTCGTTATTTGCATTAGGTTAACTTTATTTTCCAAAACCTATTTAAGACCCTTTTCTAGGTTAAGGAGACACTACTTTTACATTACGCAGTTTTTCTTATTAGGGTTTCATTTACATCTGAATGGAGCACTAATTTCCCTTTGTTCTACTAGACGTTTGAAGCAATACAGTTGATGTGGTTGTGAGATTTCTATTCCTTGTTCTTATTCTTATAAGTGTTGGTTTAATTCTCTTGGTGATATTGAATACTGATTTATTGTTATTCCTCATAGCCTGATCAACTAGGTTGAATACTATTTATCAATTGCTAGGATTTGCATATAGTGGAATACGAGTGCATATCTAGTAGCATACACAATTGTTGTATATAGTGGAATACGAGTGCGCAATCGTGAGTGAGAATCATTTGCATGTTAAGTAGTAAGGTTTTCTTCTATTTGCATGTATCATATATCCTTGTGTGCATTGCTATTGCTTTATTGGTGGTAAGGTTTTCTTCCATTGATATTATGATAAGTCTATCAACAACTGTGAGAATTGGTAGTACTTAAGATCAGGGTGGGAACAACCATAAGAATAGTGAAAGAACTTGGATTGAATAGATTTCAGTGATCAAATTATATCTCTGTATTGTGGATCTCGTTCTAGTGGAACTCTTTTTCCCAACCATATTCTCAACTAAATCAAACTTGTTTGCTTTATTCTCCTTGATAACTAAACCCCCCCTTCCTTGTTACTTGTCAATCATAATTGCATACTTCATCAGATCTTCCCTGTGGGTTCGACCCTTACTTGCTTACTATACATCCATTTAGTAGGTCTGTTAGGACATTTACTTTGACTAGGCCATTCAATGATATTTGCATTGCATATTTCGGCCACGTCAGCGACACCCTAACAAATACCTTGTCACCAACCTCAAACTCGACTTTCCTGTGCTTCAGATCTGCATAAGACTTTTGTCGACTCTGAGCTATCAACATCCTCTGTCTTATCAAAGCAATGTCCGAGGCAGTCCTCTCGACTAACTCTGGTCCGAGCAGAACCTTGTCGGCATTCTCATCCCAACAAATCGGAGATCTGCACCTTCGACCGTACAAAGCCTCGAATGGAGCCATCTTAATGGTAGCATGCCAACTGTTGTTGTACGTGAACTCAATCAGACTCAGGCTGTTCTCCCAACTAGTCGGACGATCGAGTACACAAGCTCTTAGCATATCTTCCAAGGTCTGGATGGTCCTCTCAGACTGTCCATCCGTCTGAGGATGAAACGCAGTACTGAATCTCAACTCGGTTCCCATGGCCTTGTGGAGTTCTTTCCAGAATCTTGACATGAATCGGCCATCACGATTCGATACAATGGTCTTTGGAGTACCATGCAAACGGACAATCTCGTGTAGAAACACTTCAGATAGCTTCTAGGTTCCCCATGTTGACTTGATAGCCACGAAGTGAGCACTCTTCGTGAGCCTGTCAATGATTACCCATATAGCATCCTTTTGACTTTGAGTCTTTAGTAGCCTTGTGATGAAATCCATAGCAATATCCTCCCATTTCCATTCTAGTACTGGAAGAGATAACAACTCACCACCTGGTCTACGGTGTTCTATCTTGACCTTCTGACAAGTCAAGCATTTCGCCACAAACTCTGCTACATCCCACTTCATGTTGGGCCACCAGAACTTCTTCCTGAGGTCCTTGTACATCTTGCTAGAGCCTGGATGTACAGAATAAGCTGACGAATGGGCCTCCTTCATCACCAACTGGCGAAGACCATCAACGTCATGCACACAAATCCGGTCCTGAAACCAGAGTGATCCATCCTCCTGAATCACGAAACCGGGAGCTTTCCCGTCCATCACTTCACTGCTTAGCTTTACCATGACTACATCATCAACCTATTTCTCCCTGATTTGATCAAGTAGCGTAGCTTGAATCTCAAGCATACTCAAGTATCCTCAACATTGATCGTACAAGACTTCAATCTCACACAACTCTTGGTTCAGATTGGTCTGAGCAGTAAGTAGAGCCACTACAGTCTCGTGCGGCGTCTTCCGGCTCAATGCATCGGCTACTACATTAGCCTTGCCCGGATGATACAACAACTCGATGTCGTAGTCTTTGAGTAACTCTAATCAGCGACGTTGTCTCATTCAGCTCCTTCTGAGTGAACACGTACTTGAGA
Organism: Rheum nobile; assembly: GCA_027886185.1. Classification (NCBI taxonomy): domain Eukaryota; kingdom Viridiplantae; phylum Streptophyta; class Magnoliopsida; order Caryophyllales; family Polygonaceae; genus Rheum; species Rheum nobile. The sequence goes on from WOAB01000640.1 coordinate 876,292, forward strand.
CTCTTATGATCGGTGAAGACTTGGCATCTTATACCATAAAGATAGTGTCTCCAAATCTTCAGTGCAAAAAACTACCGCTGCTAATTCCAGATCATGCGTCGGATAGTTTGCTTCATAGGTTTTCAATTGTCTAGATGCGTATGCAATAACCTTGCCTCTTTGCATCAACACACATCCCAAACCACTCTTCAAAGCATCACTATAGACCACATAACCATCATTTCCTTCCGGTAGTGCTAGCACTGGTGCAGAGGTCAGACACTGCTTCAACTTCTGAAAACTGGCCTCACACTTGTCATCCCAGACAAACTTCGTGTGGACTTTGCGGAGCAAACCAGTCATAGGTAGAGCGATCTTAGAAAATCCCTCCACGAACCATCAATCTTCTAGGGATCAACCATAACCCCATTCTCATTGATCACATGGCCTAAGAAAGCCACTTCCTTGATCCAAAAGTCACACTTAGACAACTTTGCATATAGCTGATTCTGTCTAAGGACTAACAAAGTAATCCGAAGATGTTCCTCGTGAGCTTCCACGCTCGGGGAATAAATCAAAATGTCGTCGATGAAGACCACTACGAACTTATCCAAGTATTGGTGGAAACATCGATGCATTAGATCCATGAAAACTGCTGGAGCATTGGTAAGTCCAAATGGCATGACTACGAACTTGTAGTGACCATATCTCGTCCGGAAAGCAATCCTCGGAATATCCTCCTCATAAATTCTGAGCTGATGGTAACCAGATCTCAGATCGATTTTGGAAAAGACTTTAGCTTCTTGCAGTTGATCCAACGGATCATCAATCCTCGGCAACGGATACTTGTTCTTGATCGTGACTTTATTCAACTCTCGATAGTCGATACAAAGTCGGAACGATCCATCTTTCTTCTTGACGAACAAAACCGGAGCGCCCCAAGGTGATGCGCTCGACCTTATATAGCCCTTCTCAAGAAGATCTTCGAGTTGCTTCTTCAACTCTTGCATCTCAGCAGGAGCCATCCGGTACGGTTCCTTAGAGATCGGCGCGGTACCAGGCTCGAGATCAATGGTAAACTCCACGTCATGATACGGGGGTAAACCAGAAATTTCCTCCGGAAAGACGTCTGGAAACTCACAAACGACCGGAATATCAAGAACTGATGGCTCATCTTTCTTGGGCTCGTCCAGATAGCATAGGTACACGACACAACCTTGTCGAAGTAGCTTAAACACAACCATCGCATTGATGAGCATGCCGTTATCAGCGTCATTACGACCCTTGAATTTGCATACAAACTGGCCCCCAGATGACACCGTCACAGTCCTTAACCTAAAATCGATTACCGCCCCATGACGCGTCAGCCAATCCATACCGAGAATAATGTCGTATGGAGCCATGGCTATACAAATCAAATCTGCTTCGAACTTCTTACCCTGGATGGTAATCGGAAATTCTGACAGACGCTTGGTGCCCACTAAATGTTCACCATTAGGAAGATTCACAACGAAAGGTTCACAAACCTCGTTGCATACTAAGCCTAGCTTATTGACACAACTTTCCGAGATGAAAGAATGAGTAGCACCCGAATCAAAAAGCATACACACAGAAGTAGAATGAAGGTATAGAGTACCTTGAGCAATTGGAGCATTGGGTCCATTTGCCTCACGCATCTCGTAAAGGCGTTGACCTTGACCTCCAGAGGCAACTGGGGCTTTCCCCTTGTTCTATGCAGTTGTTTGCGTTGAAGGACTAGGAGCTTCCACTGGTCTAAACCTGGGTCGATTGTTCTGATTAACAGACCCTTGCCGTGATTCAGCTCCTTTCTGCCTTCTCTGCGGACAGAACGTCTGCACATGTCCCTCCTTTCCACATCCATAGCATATCTTCTTTTCCTTCGGACACGCATTGCTCTTGTGCCCAGGTGTACCACAATTATAGCACTGCAACGGATTCTTGCCTTGACCCGATTGTTGCGTAGACCCTCCATGAGTCATATCCGTTTTTGCTTTGCCAGACTTGGAAAAATTAGACGGTGGCGCGGGACGCTTGAATCCACTCGCCTGAGACTGGTTCTGCATTGACCTCTGGTGATTGCACTTCTTCGTTGACTCCTCCAGAGTCACTTCCAGTTTGTAGGCAGCGTCCACGTACTGCTCCAAAGTAGAGCATCCGTGACATACCATCAATGGATTAATATATGAATTCATCCACTCATGGAAATGCCAGATCTTTTGGTCTTCGTTGGACACCTCCGGCCCAACATACTGTAGCAGGTGATTGAACTTGGCCACAAGCTCAGTCACTTTCAATCCATCCATCTTTGGATAGAGGAACTCCTTGTGTTTTTCTTCCCTCATAGCTCGGGAGAAGAAACGATCTGTCATCTTGGCCTTGAACATCCCCAGTTCAAACCAGGGTGATCAGCTAGACCAGTACCTTCCCACCACTCGCTAGCTACCTTCTTCAGCTGAAGGGAAGCAATATGCACCTTCTCAGCTTCAGTGCAGTCAACATTGCGGAACAATCGCTCCATGTGCGAGAACCAATGTGCCACCCTAACTGGCTCTCCTTTCCCATCATAGCTATCATGCCTCATAGAGCTTATGGCCTTCAGTGCTCGGCCATAGTCGCCTCTATTCCTGACCGCGTCTTCTCGGGGTACATGGATATCTGGCTCCTCGAATCTAGGAACCGCTGGAGGAACTGGCACGCCTTGTGCCTGAGGCGCAATTGGTCGCATGATATCGGTGAATGCTTGCATCACAATTCCCCGAATAGCCTCTATTGCTGCAGCGTTAAACACTACTGGAGCGTTAGGCGAAACTTGGTCATTGCCTACTGGATTGTTATTAGAAGCAGACTCGTGTTCATCCACGGGGTTTGCAGTGTTCCTCACATTTGATCTGGGGTCATTGCTTGGCCCAGCACCAGCACGAATGGTGTTCCTTGTGTTCACCATCTGTTTACCGATCAAATTCCAAGTATTTTATAACATTAATATTATTCCAATGTACTCAATGTAATAAAATCAACTTAGAATAGATCAAACTTGGTAAATTTTCATTGATAAACTCAAACTGAGTTACTAGGTTATACAAAAGGGATCTCCCGAGCGACAAGACAAAATTGCTCGGAGATTAAAGTTTCATAACAAAACGAACACTGAAAAACTAGAAAAGAAACTGCTAAAGTCAACACTAGCCCTAATCATGGCGCCCTGAAACATTTCCTGTAATCACCACTCCTCATACATGGCTTCTTCGAACGGGGTTCACCATCGGAGTCTGGCGATGGACTTCTCACCCTGATCGGCCCTGGAGAACACGGCTCAATCCTTGGTCCTGGTGTCCTCGGCCTTATCCTAGGCGCGGAAACACTCTAACCAATCACATCTGACTCTCCTAGTCTTGCCCTTCTTCGAGCATGCTCAACCGCCTCATCTATCTGGCGATAAGCTTCAGAGGAAGCCATCTGACTTTGGCGAAGCACCTCTCGCGAGTCAGGACTCAACATCAGTCTCCTCTGAACGGGAATAGGCTGTGAGTTCTCAGATACATCTTGTGGATCACTCCTTCTCCTGGCGAATACTACCTCGTAAAGCGTTTCCCAAGCGGCAGGAGACAAAGGTGAATACTCCCACTCAGGTGGCAACTCTAGACTAGGGGGAATGAACTGCACCCCCGGGTCCTCACAGTCCATCAGTAAGTGTTCTAGGCCATTGGACTCATAGCCTTGCTCCTCGAGATCCTCCTCGGGATCCTCTTCCTCTTCCGGATCCTCCTCTAGATCCTCCTCTAGATCCTCCTCTGGATCCTCCTCGGGAATTGACTCGATCATGAAGTCGTCGTCGTAGTACCCTCTTACATACTCTGACGGCCCCCCTTCATCCTCAGTGTCCTCCCTTGGCTCCTCTTCGGGCTCTGCCTCAGGAACCTCGGCATTATCAGACACTAATACTACCGACTTAGGGAGTACGGTCTTCACCTCCTCGGGTGGACTACTGGATTCCCCGATCTCAAAGCATCGAGGGGGAACCGGGAACTCTAGCCTTACTGGAGATGGCGGAGCCACCTCGGCTTCTTCCGAGTTTCTCTGAAGAGAAAAACATGCACCCATAACCTACGAGCAACGAAAAGAGAGTTAGTCTTTCTAAATATAGAAGCGAACTTACTATATTAGACTAAAGAAGGCACGACTTGAACAGCAGACACGTTTTAGTCAAGAAAATTTTATTTGGAAATTCCAATCCTTTGAAAACATTTTTCAGTCCAAAACGAGTAGACGGTTTACAAAAGTTTTTGAAATCCCTACCCGATTTTTTTTCCGGCTCTGATACCAAATCTGTAACACCCCCAAATATATCCTTGAAAGGTATCACCGCCAGTGACCTCAGATTCCACATCCGAAGCCACCCAAGGCTTAACCAGTTTATACAAATCATAAAACAACATTTATAATACGAAATGTCATAGTATTGGATTAAATCAAAGTTTTGGAATTACATCCATAATCCAAATACAACCAAAATATATTACATTGGAAGTCTTTTTAAAATAAATGACACAAAAGTCTTGATCTAGCGATCACACGCCTATGATCTCAACTTGATAAAACTCTTTAAAATTCCATCTGCCTTTCTCGTCATTTCTAGCCTTCATGGAACTGCAGTTTATCTGATGTGTCATATGAGACGGATGACACCAGCCAACCATGCAAGGGAATATAACTGGTTGGTTAGTCTAATGAAAGACTATACAAGGGTAAAACAGAAAGGTTCTAAGTAGTCGTATTAGGTTATACCCATCGCTTCTCGAATGAAAGCCGATGACGATAGTAAACCTCAATAACTCTACAGAAAAATACGAAACAGTATGATCAAGAGAAGACTCTGTAAGATTGAGTCTTACGGAAACATATGAAGAGAAGGCTCCAACGAATTGAGTCTTATCGGAAGTATGACAAGTTTGGGAACATTATAAGTTCATACAGGAGTTTAAAAGCGACTTGACTATTTGGGTCCACGACCAACCTCACCGCGTAATGCGAACTCAGATTCGGAGGGTGGACTTAGTCTAATCAAAGCCCAGACGAGTTTCCACGTTGTACTTCTCGCCCAATGTTCATTAATTATGTGCATAGCGGCACTTATCTTATTTCAATTCCAAAACGTATATTCACGTTATAAGCTTTTATCATATAAATATATCATCTCGATACGAGAGATATCTTGGGAGCATATCCCGAAAGGTTTGACGCCAGCTAAGCGCACCTCCCCTATACTCGGATAGAGGATAGTCATGACCAGAGAAATGGTGTTAGGGCTTGGACATCCTATCCACCATGGTTATAAAGAAACGGCTACCTCGCAAGGTAAGCAGCGTTCCTATGAATACTCGTGCTAACTATATTTCAAGTTCGCATAAAAATCCACATCAATACCATCATGGTAATAACAGATATAATAGCGTTGTTTCTAGCAGTATATACAACCTATTATAATATTCCTTTTAATCATATCATTTATAAAATCTGCTCCCAACGAAGCCAGTAATTCATCCCAATTTAATTAACAATTAAACAATTGATAATTAATAGAAATATGGAATGATAAGCAAGAGCGAACCGACACTTGCCTTAGATTAGACGGAGCTCAACGAATCTCAAAGACAACGGGTTTTCGGGTCCGGAACGAGGATGGAACTCGGATTTCAGATCCCTACGAAACAACCCATAACGAAACCCTAAGTTAGATTCGATAATAAAATATACGAATCTAAGGAAAGACGAACGAAATCGTAGGAACGAAGCCTCGATCAAAACCACAAAGCCCAAACCACAACCACAATCGCCCAGGCACACCGCGGGTGCGGCGGCCTTGACCGCAGGTGCGGTCAAGCCACAGTGGCGAGACGACGACGACGAAAACTCACTGGGGAAGACGACGGGGGTTCGACTCGTGGTGGCTCCGACTTCTGGATTCCTTGGACCACCCAAGCACCACCTTGAGAGCACCTCCTCCTCCTATGAGAGCTCCGGCGACAACTCCGGCGAAAGCTTGCAAATCCGGCGACAATGGAACGAGAGAGAGATTTGAAAGAGAGAGATTGTGATGCTTCCTCCTCCAAGTCCCCTCCTTTTATAAGCCAAGCAAGAAGGTCAAGCAGGCACCTCCCCCACCGCCTAACCGCCTCAGCTCCGACAAAGGCGAAGCAGCTCAGACGAAGCCGGTCAAAGTTCGGCGAAGTAGAAAAGCAATGATGACACCGCAGGGTGCGGTGGACTGACCACGGGTGCGGTGGGTCTGACCACGGGTGCGGTGGAGGCCAATTTGTGCCTTTTTGTCCGGGAAAAGTATGGGCTTGGGTATTTAACCCCGGTTTAAATATATTTGTATCCGAACAAATATTCTAATCCCCAAAAATACGTCGAATGTATTTTATTCCATTCAGGGAAATATTACAGAGATCAAGCATTTTGCAGAATGTCTGAACTTCTCTGAAAATAATCCGACTTATAGTACGGGAGTTGGAAAAATTACCAAAATGCCCTTACAAAAATGAGGGGTATTACAAGCCTACGCTCACAGGGCCCAGTAACAAGGTCTAGGTCCAAGGCCATCGCCGCCGCCGTCGCGTCACTTATCGCACGCACCGTCGCCAGCCAAGGAAGCCCAGAGACCAATCCCAGACTCGTCGTCCTCGCCACCATCGGAAGTGAAAGAACGCGTTCTTCTAAAGACTTTGACACTTCGTCGTCTCACGCGTCGACCTCTTCAAAGCCTTCACCGCGTTAATGAGTATCACACGTTCTTTTTAAGACATTATCTATATTTGGTATATTCCAGCTTGCTTTAGATAGTTTCCTTATTTACAACGTTTTAGATAGTTTCCTTTCAGTCATTCTATCTTTTAGGGTTTGTGCCTTTTGCATGCTTGCATGGGCTAGCCCTTAGGTTATTTTCGACCCAAGCCCATTAGGTCTTGGTCGAGATACCTTGGCTATTTAAAGCCTCCTTTGTTATTGTTATTTCTCACGTTCAAGTTAAAGTTCAATGTTTTAAGTCGAGTGTTAAATTTCTCCTTCCCTTGATCGGACGTCACCCTTATCCCTCTAATCCCCATTCACTCTGCCGCCGACGCTACGAAAACCACTCAATCTCCATCGAGATTATCCCCTCCACAGTCGACACTACGACACCCAATGACTTGTCCCTTCAAGTCGCTTACCCCCCCATTCAATCGCTTCCGCCACCACTATCCATCTTCCATCAACTCGCTTCCATCACCACCATTCATCGCGTTCTTCTGTTCGCGATCAACTACATCATCACGTTCCACAGCAGAATCACCACACCGAGTGACTTCCCAACCAAGACTAGATCCAAAGGCATCACCTTTTACAATTCGACTTGTCACAGGAGGCAAGGACACATCAACTCGCATCAAAGCCCAACAGTCTTGTAAGTCACGAACCCAAGTTTCAATTTTGTTCACAATTTTTCTTGACCCCCATCGTTTGCTTTACTAAAAGATCACGAAAAACCATAACTTTCCATATTTGCTACACCTAATCGGTTTCTACAAGGTAATATCTTGGCCGATTTTTTTTCCTTGTTCCCCAAGTTTTGGTGTGTTAGGTAATTTTGTTATCTTGCATGCTAGAATATTTTGTTTTCTTATTTCATGCGTGGATAGAATTTCCTTGTTTGTTAGATATTACTTTTTAGGTTGTTAACCAAATTTCTATATATATAAGATATCATCAAATCTTATCTTCTCTCTCTTATCTCTAATCACCTTGGGATATTCTAGTTACTTATACCTTTTTTATTTGTTTCCTTTTGCAATCTGAAAAGATCAAAAGATAAGATCTCGGATATAAAAAAAAAAGATATCGAAAAAATATTCAAAAAAAAAAAGTTTCCAAAGTTAGGGAAAACCAAAATAAGGCAATCCTAACCCACATCGGTCTAAGCTCATCTTCTATATCTCTCCACCGTCTAAGTCAAGCTTCCTAGAAGGTACTTTCTTGCTAATTAGGTTACTTTGTTTACGTTTGTTTTAGGGTTTCAATTTGTTCTTGTTTGTTTGATTGCAACTTGCTTGATACACCATCTCTTGTTCAAGCCAAGCCGCCCTCACGGCAAGCCAAACAAGCCCTACCTACGTGAATTTTGTGACTTGACTAGTGATTTGCTTGGTTGTTGTTCTTTGTTGTCTTTTGGTTCGTTTTTACTCCCATGTCTGGTCGTCTTGTTATAGGCACCATGCAGATTGGACACAGTGGAAACGACCGCAAAGATAACACCACCACCCCACAACCCCCGCAGTTGGTTCTACCTCAGGACCAACCACCACAAGACCAACCATGCGATCCCATAATGGAGTTGTCCGAAGATCAAATCTTGATCCAGGCTCTTCGACAAGAGAACGCAACTCTGTGGGCCAACCAACAAGCAGTGGCCCCTATCGCGCCAACTCCCATACCGCTGAGTGCTATGGACGCGCCGCCTCCACTTGGAGCCACCGACGCGGTCCCATCCAAGACACGAGTGGACAAAGGCAAGGGAATTATGCCTTCCACTTCTCAACATCAACCTCAACTAAACAGAATGCAGAGTGTCATTGAGAGCCGCCAAGGCTTCGTTCCCCAGAAGGATCGCTATGTGCCACGAGCCACACCTGCTGGCTTCGACAACGACTCATACCGCGACACCGACGACTCTCAAGGTGAGTACTCTGAACCTTACAACTTTGATGATAGGTATGCCTCTAGGAGAACCCAGAAACGCGTGCCGGATTCAGCCACACGCGATGGCCGATGTCGTCAAGCTATCCAAGCCGACGCGACGCCGAGAAGACCAAGCCGCCGCGACACTGGACAACCGCGACGCGATGACCAATTGAGGACACCACCAACCCAACAATGCAGCCATGATGTACACGATCATCTTCGACACCAGAGTGTTCGAACACCGCGTTATGGATCAGATGGCTACGCGTCGATCACACCCAATGTCCAAGACGACTTCGACGAGTACGATGACGAAGAGATCGAGGACTCAGGTATGGTCAATCCTAATTTTTTCCATCCTCTTAGAGATCCACTTGAATTACAAGATCACCCATCAGATTGGATTCCTTCACCGCGTCTCCGGCCTCAAGGAGAACGCGTTCGCAACATTGGCGGCGAGCGCCGCGATGTTTTGCAAAGAGACAATCGACGCGACAACTACGATACCCAACCCCGAAGACACCAACGCGATGACGCCTATGCGGCCAGGGATGAGTTTGTCCGTGAAGATCGCGAACAATGCGATAGACACCAGGTTGGACGCGATAGACCACATGGATTACGCGCCTTTCAGAACCCTCTTGACGTGGCCTAAGGTCGTTATGCCAAATCAAAGTAAACCTCAACTTCCAAACTAGTATAGTAAGTAAGCAAGGGTCGAAATCCCAAGAGAATCACAAACGTATGTATTCCTGTCACAAATTAAATACCAATCGAACAATAGTAACAAATGGGGGGTTTTGAGGTTTGGTTTTGCTAATGTCTAAAGATGTCTCAAATAAAAGGGAAAATATTCCTCCTAGCAAATATCCACAATTCACTAAAGATGGTTGATCATAGACTATCTCGAATTCTTCTTCCTTCCTATGGTTGTTCCTGTCCCGATCGTGAGTAGATTAATAGGTCAACCAGACCTAAGAACCCTTACCAGTGAATAACCCTAGCACCACTAATGATTCAACCCAAAGACAGCTTTGCACATAAGAATTAACCAGGATGCATGCAATACTTCAACCAAAAGCATTCAACATACAATTATCTCTCCCTACGATAAACAATCTCAACCAGGTCATGCAAATCGCATTTGCTACAGCAGAATAGGACGTTAGCCCAATAGTTTCCTAATCCTAGCAGTCAGAAAAGCACCAATAACAACTAGTTGCGCAGGCTAGTGAAATCAGTAAGATTCAATAAGAATAATCTTAGAAGAGATAATACAAACCAATAGGAACTCGAATACGAATAACCGTCTCACAACCAAAATCCAATGAATGCTTCAATTGCCAGGCGGAACCAAGAAGGTTAGTTCCTCCTCATGTTCTTCATAAATTAAGAAATGAAAAGTGAAATGTAAAACTCAACTGAATCTAGATCTGGATAATCAAAACCTAAAACTAAGAGAGTATATATAGGTGGGCTAACAAATGACCTAGCCCAACTGAAAATAGAAAACGAAAACAATTAAAATGAAATAAAGAAATCAAGAAAGATAGATTCGGGAAATCCCAAAATAAGTCTGCCGTGATGACCCGCGATCGCGGGTAATGGACCGCGATCGTGGTTGCTTGTAGCTCCGCGCTCTTCGCATTCTTCCGCGCCTGCAGAAATATCTCGAACACCCCGAAGTCCCGTGATCGCGACACCCTTGCCCGCGGTTGCGGTTAATGCTCGACCTTCTGCGCCTGCACTCTTCTCTTCTACTCTTCTATATGCCTTCTCTTGGCTGCTTCTTCTTCAATGTCTCTAACAATCTTCAAGTAGGCTCAAACATCTCCAAAAACACCAAGACTTCGCCTCCGAACTCCATGCACATGAATGTGTCTAAAGCTACCCGAATGACACCAATAAATCCTCTAATGGCTCTTAGTTAAGCCCTACAAAGTAGTGCTTATCAAACTCCCCCACACTTAGACCTTTGTTCGTCCTCGAGTAAACTAACAAAGAGTCTACTCCTCCAATACAGCACCCAAGGTCTCAGGAAGTGTGTCCTCCAACTAAGAGTCACCTAATCCATGCCAAGCTCCTGGCGTCAATCCACATTCACAATACATTCTCCATCAACAAGCTTTAAGGGGCAAGCAGAGTACTTCCCATAAGCCTAACCCGGACATCCAATAGTGTGAGTAGCCTCTAATCCTAGCCTCCATCTATGACTCCTTATTCCTCCCAGAGTGACCTACCCGACAATCCTTCTTTGTCTCCACTTCTTATGTCGCCCCGTCAGTAAAATGAGATTCTAGAAAAAATACTCCTCTTCTTTTCACTCATTTTGCCTAGGAGCCCTTTCGGGTTTTCATCCTAGCCACTCATATTTTTCTCATAGATGTGCTTACATAAGCTCACGCCACTCAGACACCTTATTACCCCAGCCTAGCGTTGGTCCGGGCCACCTGCTTATTACCCAAGCCGCCCTTTCGGGTTTTCGACTTGTCCCAGGATTTTCATTTTCATTTTTTTTTTGTAAATAACAAAAACTCGAAATTGCTGGAATTCGAAAATGCTGAATCGACTACTGAATCAAATATGCTGAAACAAATGCAAAGACTGAATACAAAGATAGAAAGTAAATATAGATTCCTCCCCCACACTAAAAGATCACATTGTCCTTAATGTAGAAAGGACAAAGAAAAAGAATTGGGGGGGAAATAATTATACTCACTTTGGTGGTGTGGATGGTGTCGCGGGACCTTGTCCCTTGAAAAAGGCCTCCTATCTGTGGCGTAGAAGTGTCACTTGTCCCTCAATATCATCAAAGCGTGTGACCGAATACTGGTGTAGGCGGTCTAAGTCCAGCGCAAATGCTTGTACAGCTGCCGCCGTTGTGGTCTGCTGGGTGTAGATCTCCTCCTGCCTGGCCGAAATGCGAGCTAGAAGGTCCAGGATTTGGCTGGGTGAGCCAGACGTTGGGGCCTCCTTTCTCGCGGGTGGTCGGGCAGGCGCTGGTAGTACTCGAGGTTCGTCCGAAGGTAGGGAAAAATCCCTTGCTGTTGGACCAAAGGGCATTGGTCGCGGTAGCTTCATCCTATGGTCCCCTGCGGCATGAGATAACCAAACGAATCTGTCCCTACGATCACCATAGATGAGCTTGGACTTCCTCAATTGGTCAATGTTGTAAATGAAGGAACCAGGGACCGGCGCTAGCGTGGTTTCTTCGAGATCAAAGTACTTCAAAGCGATAAGGGTGAGCATACCCCCAAAACCAATTCTGCATGCGGCCTTCTTTTGCGTCTTCTGGACGGTATACATGAAAATATCCGCCCAGTCTGGAACTGCCTCACTTTCTGGGGTGAGACACCATAGGATCGCCGGGTCGACACATGAAATCTTGTTTACCTCCCCTTGACCCAAGAATGCAAGTGCAAGCACTTTGTGGATCAAACGTAGGCAAGGGTGGGTAATTTTGTAGTTATACTCTCCTCTAGTGTCGAACTCTTCCCCTGTAGCTTGCAACCAAAAGACCAAGTGTTTGCCATTGGTGGACTCCCAACCAGGTGCAGGTGGGGCGGAGACACCAAAAAGCTCTCTAAGGTCTGCCTTGGTCAAGGTATACTTCTTGTCCCGCAACTGGAAGGAGAAGGCCTTGCCCTTGTCCTGTGGTTCGAAAGTAGCAACGAATTCATAAACTAAAGAGTCATAAGTTGGTACCTTCTTCCACAGGAATCCTCCCAGTCCACCATGATCGAGGAGTTGCTTGGTGCAGTCCCAAAGTTGGAGAACTGTTAGGGCTGTACCATCGAAGAACTTTGTTGGGATCACTTGCTTCCTCTGTAGATCCTTCCAGATCTTGATTTGCGGTTTGGACATCTTTCGGGGCATGGGTTGGGCCATGGCTACTGTTCGGGTGGCTGGGGAAAATTTCGGTATCCGGTAGGTGCCGCGATTGCGGGTGAACAAGGTGCGGTCACGGTTTGCTTTCGGTAGTCGGGACACGACAGGGGGTCGTCTTCGGCGATCGCGGTTTTGATGGACGCGATCGCGGGGTGTAGGGTCTTGGTACGGCGATGGCGGTGGGTTGGACGAAAAGAAAAGAATGATGGGAAAGGTGGATGGGTGATGGTTATGAGGGGTGACAGTAGGGTTTGGAAAGATAGAAAGTGGTGAAAAAGTGAAAGGTGGGGATAGAGAAGTTACCAAAGGGAAAATATTTGCTGCCATATTTCCGATTTTTTTTTGAACTAACAGAGAAGTTGCTGCAACGTCGGATGGGCCGCGATCGCGGGTTCAAAACCGCGATCGCGGTTTGGTCTCGGCTGGCTACAACGGGTTAGTTCACATGGACAAATATGGCGGGCAAAGAAAAGAAAAACTAAAAGCAATGCGAAAAGAAGATTATAAAGAAGTATACCTCGGGTTGCCTCCCGAGCAGCGCCTTGTTTAACGTCCTGGCTTGACATTATCCCCTCGTCTCTAATCTACGTCAAGAGGATCCTCCAGGTTGAGATCTTCCTGCTCTGTGGGGTGTGGTCTTTCGTAGTAAGGTTTCAGGCGTTGACCATTCACCTTGAATGTGGAACCACTGGCTGGGTTGTACAGATCCACCACGCCATAGGGGTATGCATGAGAGACTGTGTAGGGACATGTCCAACGAGACCTAAGCTTTCCTGGAAAGAGCCTCAAGCGTGACGTGAAAAGGAGAACCTTGTCCCCGGCCTTGAATTCTTTTAGGAGAATGTTCTTATCATGCCACGCCTTGGTCTTTTCTTTGTAGATTACTACGTTGTCGTATGATTCCAGGCGTAACTCTTCTAATTCCTGTAGCTGCAGCTTCCGGAACGCTCCCACCTCATCGATCCTCATATTGCAGTTCCTCACAGCCCAGTGGGCCTTATGCTCTAGCTCCACAGGGAGATGACAAGCCTTTCCAAACACCAATCTGTATGGTGACATTCCAATGGGTGTCTTGTAGACTGTGCGGTAGGCCTATAGAGCGTCATCCAGCCTCAAGCTCCAATCCTTGCGGTTCGGGGAGACTGTCTTCTCTAAAATGGTTTTGATCTCCCTGTTTGATATCTCTGCTTGGCCATTTGTCTGGGGATGGTATGCTGTGAAGATCTTCTATGTGACATGGTACTTCCTGAGTAATGCACTGACTGTCTTGTTACAGAAATGAGTACCTCTGTCACTGATGAGCTCTCTTGGGATTCCAAAGCGGGCAAAGATGTTTGCTTTGAGGAATTTTGCCACCACTTTGGAATCGTCTGTCCTGGTGGCCTTGGCTTCTACCTATTTTGAGACGTAATCGACGGCCAACAGTATGTACAGGTTTCCGAAAGAGCTAGGGAAGGGCCCCATGAAGTCGATCCCCCAGACATCGAAGATCTCGCAGAAGATCACGAGTGATTATGGCATCTCATTTCTTCTGGAGATGTTTCCCATGCGTTGACATCTATCACATGCTTTGCAGAAAGAATGCGCATCCCGGAATATATGTGGCCAAAAGAAACCTGAATCTAGCACCTTCCGAGCTGTTTTGGAAGGCCCGAAATGTCCACCACAGGCATGGGAGTGGCAGAACGCTAAAACCGATTGCACTTTATCGTCTGGCAAGCATCTTCGAATTACTTGATCGGCACAATGCTTCCAAAGGTATGGGTCATCCCAGACGAAGTGTTTGGCCTCGCTTCGCAACTTGTCCCTTTGAGCTTTCGGGAAGCGTGGGGGAAATTCACCCCTGACGAGGAAGTTGACTATGTGGGCATACCAAGGTTTAGGGCCATTCAGGGCCCACATAGTCTCGGTGTGCTGAACTGGGGTGCCGCGATTGCGGCTATAGACCCGCGATCGCGGTTCCTTCTCGACCACGAGCATGCTACAGACCGATTCCTGCTTTTGGATCGACGCCCTGCGGTCACGGTTTGCACCCCGCGATCGCGGTTTGTTCTCGACCTGGACGCTGAACAGCGTATCGTCTGGGAAATCGCCCCGAATGGGTGCTTGGTATTCCGGCTTGTCCTCCTCATGCACCAATCGGCTTAGATGATCAGCGACTAGATTCTCCGCTCCCTTCTTGTCTTTAATCTCTATATCAAATTTGCTGAGCAGGAGAATCCATCGAATTAGCCGGGGCTTGGCCTCCTTCTTCGTCATGAGATAATGAAGTGCAGCATGATCAGTGTATATAATCACTTTAGTTCCTAGGAGGTACGGTCGAAACTTCTCCAGTGAAAATACCATGGCCAGTAACTCCTTCTCCGTGGTGGAGTAGTTCCTCTGAGCTCCATTCAGGGTCATGGATGCATAATGAATGACATGGGAGACTCTTCCCTCTTTCTGCCCCAGAACTGCTCCAACCGCATAATCACTTGCATCACACATGATCTCAAAGAGGCGCTTCCAGTCTGGCGCCTGGATGATTGATGCACTGGTGAGGCGAGCCTTCAGCTCATCAAATGCCTTCCTGCACTCCTCGTTGCAATTGAAAGGTATATCCTTCTTCAACAGTTCGTATAAAGAGGATGAGATCTTGGAGAAATCCTTGATAAACCTGCGATAGAACCCTGCATGGCCTAAAAAGGACCTCACTTCACGCACGTTAGTAGGATAAGGCAGAGATTGAATGACATCAACCTTTGCCTTATCGACCTCAATTCCTTTAGCAGAGACAATATGACCTAAAACTATTCCCTGTTCTACCATGAAATGACACTTTTCAGAATTTAGACACAAATTTGTATCCACACATCTCTGTAGAACACGGGAAATGTGATCTAAACATAGGTCAAAATTGTCTCCATGAACTGTGAAGTCATCCATAAAAACCTCAATAAAGTCTTCTACAAATTCAGAGAAGATACTTACCATACACCGTTGGAAGGTGCCGGGTGCATTGCATAGGCCAAATGGCATTCTGCGATATGCAAATGTGCCAAATGGACAAGTGAATGTGGTCTTCTCCTGGTCTTCTGGTTCAATGGGGACCTGAAAGTAGCCTGAATATCCATCCAGGAAACAGAAGTATGGTCGCCCTGCCAGTCTCTCCAGCATCTGGTCAATGAATGGGAGGGGGAAATGATCTTTCCTGGTTACCGCATTCAGCTTGCGGTAATCTATGCACACCCTCCATCCTGTCTGTGTTCTGGTCGGGACCAGTTCGCCGTCCTGGTTTTCTACCACAGTGATGCCGCCTTTCTTTGGTACCACCTGTGTGGGGCTCACCCATTTGCTATCGGAGATGGGGTAGATTATTCCAGCTTGTAGGAGTTTCAGCACCTCCTTCTTAACTACCTCCATCATTGGTGGGTTGAGCCTCCTTTGGGGTTGCCTAGATGGTTTGGCTTCCCCTTCAAGTAGAATCCTGTGCATGCATGTGGATGGGCTGAGTCCCTTAATGTCTGCAATGGTCCATCCCAGGGCCGTCTTATGTTCCTTGAGCACGCCTACCAGCTTGTCTTCCTGCGCCTTGGAGAGTTTGCTCGAGATGATGACTGGTAGTGTGTCATTCTCTCCAAGGAATGCGTACTTGAGGTGATCTGGTAGCTGCTTGAGTTCACTTAGGGGTGCCTGCACAATAGAAGGAAGCAGCTTCTCGCTATGTATGGTTAGTGGAAGGGGGCCATCGCCCCATCTACTATGAACGAGACTTCCCCCACACATGTCCACATCTGCTACCTTCTCCTGCATGTTAGTAGACAAAGAAATCTCCGCACATGGACTAACTGTGTCACTCTCTAAGTCGGCATATAGTTCCTTTAAACATGTGATATCAAAAATGTCTTGAATAATAGGATCAATCATATCAATAACACAAAGAGAATGTTCATCATTGGGGTGCTTCATAGCTTCATGAATGTTAAATTCTACCTCGTTCCCATCAAATTCCATAGTAAGTGTCCCAGTGCTCACATCAATCTTAGTACAGGACGTTTTCAAGAAAGGCCGTCCTAGAAGAATAGGGGCTCCATGAGGGTCATCCTCCATATCGAGTACATAGAAATCAGCGGGGAAAATCAGCCTGTCTACCATAACTAAGACATCTTCTACTACCCCTATAGGATAAACATTGGACTTATCTGCTAACTGCACTACTATCCCTGTTTCTTGAAGCGGTCCTAATCCCATGGTTTTGTATATAGAATAGGGCAACACATTGATTGATGCACCTAGATCTAACATGGCTTTCTCTACATGGGTGGCTCCTATTGTACAGGGAATAGTGAACATGCCAGGGTCACTGCACTTGGGAGGCATTCGCTGCTGAAAGATTGCAGAAACTCTCTCACTAACCTGAGTCTTTTGGTTTCCCTTCAGCTTTTGTCTTCTTTTATTTGTGCACAGTTCTTTCAGGAATTTAGCATAACTAGGCACAGACTCTACCAGTTTTAGGAGAGGAATATTTACCTCACATTTGCTGAAGATGTCAAAGATTTCCTAGTTGGTCTTTGGCCTTCTTTTCTCCTTCAATGCCTCGGGAAAGGGTGCAGGTGGCTTTTCAGGGTTGAGCGGGGGAAATTCTGGCTGGATATAATCTGTGTAGTCCTCCGTGTTCAACCTGCAATCGCGGTTCTCACCCCGCGGTCGCGGTTCTCTGATGGCTGGTTCTGATTCTCGATCTTCCGCCTCGTGATCGCAGTTCTCACCCCGCGGTCGCGGTTCCTCCTCGCTTTTTCTCGCCCTTTCCGTGATATAACCGTGATCGCGGTTCTCACCCCGCGGTTGCGGTTCTTCCCAGCATTCATCTCTTATTGGTGTTTCATCCTTTTCCACATCATAGGGGTCATTCACCCTTTTTCCACTTCGCAAGGTGACGACATTGGCTTCCTGTCGGTTTTCGCAGTCCTTGTTTTGAGTTTTCGCCATTGCAGGCGTCCAATGCGTTAGCTGTTCCAGTGATGCACCCAAGCTAAACATAGTTTGCTGAGAGGATTGGTGCAGAGTATGATTTTGCTGAGAGAGCTGAGAGAATCCCTCTTTCATTACTTGTGCGTTGTTTACACCAGCTTGAATCACCGCTTGTGTCAACACTTGAAGTGTCTGGGTGAGAGCCAACAGTGTATTCTCACCAGATACTAGCTGTGGTTGCTGAGGTTGGATTTCTGTGATGTTCACTTCTTGCACAGCATGCACTTCTGCTTTAGAAATGTTTGTGGTGCTTGCTTTAACTTTTGAGCGGTATTGCCTTGAACTCTCAGAAAGTTCAGAAAAGACTTCGAAGGCTTCTACGGGGGTTTTGTTCAAGATGTTTCCCCCACAGGTAGCATTCACCAATCGACGGTCTTCTTCTAGCAATCCACCGAATAAATAAAGCACCAAGTCTTGATCTGAGTAACCATGAAATGGACAGTTAACTACCAGCCTCCTGAACCTCTCATAATAGTCGTACAACTGCTCGCCCTGAGATTGTTCAATATTGCTGATGCTTCTTTTCAGGCTATTGAGCTTTGTTGTCGGAAAGTACTTTTCTAGAAAGGTTTGCTTCATTTTCGCCCAAGTGTCTATGCTGCCTGGGATCAAGTAATAGAACCATTCCTTTGCTGCATCCTTTAAAGAAAAAGGAAAGGCTCTCAACTTGATTTGGTCTTCAGTAACTCCCCGGGGTTGCATACTGGTGCAGACTGAATTAAATTCATGCAAGTGTTTGTTCGGATTTTCCTCATCGGTTCCTCTGAAATGAGGTAACAAATTGATCAAACCCGGCTTGAGCTCAAAATTCACGCCCTCCTGGATTTTCGGAAATTGGATAGCCAGAGGTTGTTGCTCTGGGTACTGTGCTGTTAATTGCCTCAATGTTCGGTTTTCTTGTGCCATAGCTGTATTTCTTCACCGAATTTATCTAAGCTGCGAATCACACTTGACAAAATAAAAGTTAATAATGTTTTAGGGAACCGTAAGATAGGTTCCCTAAAAGATCAATATTCAATCTATTCACAAGAAAACAGACAATGATTCCCCGACAACGGTGCCAAATTTGACGTGGCCTAAGGTCGTTATGCCAAATCAAAGTAAACCTCAACTTCCAAACTAGTATAGTAAGTAAGCAAGGGTCGAAATCCCAAGAGAATCACAAACGTCTGTATTCCTGTCACAAATTAAATACCAATCGAACAATAGTAACAAAAGGGGGGTTTTGAGGTTTGGTTTTTCTAATGTCTAAAGATGTCTCAAATAAAAGGGAAAATATTCCTCCTAGCAAATATCCACAATTCACTAAAGATGGTTGATCATAGACTATCTCGAATTCTTCTTCCTTCCTATGGTTGTTCCTGTCCCGATCGTGAGTAGATTAATAGGTCAACCAGACCTAAGAACCCTTACCAGTGAATAACCCTAGCACCACTAGTGATTCAACCCAAAGGCAGCTTTACACATAAGAATTAACCAGGATGCATACAATACTTCAACCAAAAGCATTCAGCATACAATTATCTCTCCCTACGATAAACAATCTCAACCAGGTCATGCAAATCGCAGTTGCTATAGCAGAATAAGACGTTAGCCCAACAGTTTCCTAATCCTAGCAGTCAGAAAATCACCAATAACAACTAGTTGTGCAGGCTAGTGAAATCAGTAAGATTCAATAAGAATAAGCTTAGAAGAGATAATACAATCCAATAGGAACTCGAATACGAATAACCGTCTCACAACCAAAATCCAATGAATGCTTCAATTGCCAGGCGGAACCAAGAAGGTTAGTTCCTCCTCATGTTCTTCATAAATTAAGAAATGAAAAGTGAAATGTAAAACTCAACTGAATCTAGATCTGGATAATCAAAACCTAAAACTAAGAGAGTATATATAGGTGGGCTAACAAATGACCTAGCCCAACTGAAAATAGAAAACAAAAACAATTAAAATGAAATAAAGAAATCAGGAAAGATAGATTCGGGAAATCCCGAAATAAGTCTGCCGTGATGACCCGCGATCGCGGGTAATGGACCGCGATCGCGGTTGCTTGTAGCTCCGCGCTCTTCGCATTCTTCCGCGCCTGCAGAAATATCTCGAACGCCCCGAAGTCCCGCGATCGCGGCACCCTTGCCCGCGGTTGCGGTTAATGCTCGACCTTCTGCGCCTGCACTCTTCTCTTCTACTCTTTTATAGGCCTTCTCTTGGCTGCTTCTTCTTCAATGTCTCTAACAATCTTCAAGTAGGCTCAAACATCTCCAAAAACACCAAGACTTCGCCTCCGAACTCCATGCACATGAATGTGTCTAAAGCTACCCGAATGACACCAATAAATCCTCTAATGGCTCTTAGTTAAGCCCTACAAAGTAGTGCTTATCACCTCTCTACGACGCCGCGCCAAACAACGCGTTCAACCACCCAAATGACTAGCCTCGATACCCACGACATCAAGTCAAGGTAAAAATCGAGCATTTTCATGGTGAATACAACCCCTCTGTTTTTCTTGAATGGGTGCAGGCTACGGAGTACACCCTTCGATATAATCGAGTGCCACCTGAGGATCATGTCGATGTCGCGACGCTTAACTTCCTAGGAGCTGCCCGAGTGTGGTGGCATCGCTTCGAGGATGACTGTGTTCGTCGCCACAGGGCACGTGTAACAGAATGGCATCAACTAGTCTATGTCATGACCAAGAAATACGTGCCTCCAGACTACAGGAATCAAATGCGTTTGGAGATTGCCATGGCTCGCCAAGGATCAATGACTCCACTCGAGTTCTTTTCCAAGCTTGAAGACATGTATTACAAGGCCAACATCTCTGTTGCACCATCAACTTTAAGAACCAAATTCTTGAGTGGCTTGAACACCAACATCCGTGATCAACTAGAGATCTTGCCAATCAAGGATTTGAACACACTCACACATACATCGATGCAAATTCATGCCCAATTATCTCGCTGAAAGTCTTACACCTATTCCAGTGGCCAACAAAGGTATTCTTCTAACTCTAGTGGTTTACCTTATTCTAATGTTCGCCCTAGTGCCTCTACCACAACCGCGTCTAGCCAAGCCTCCAAGGCGAAGCCCGCGACACCGACCACCGCGCCGCGCCTTAACGCGCCAAGACAAGCTCCAGTGAGCAATGATCGCACGCGTGATATTGAGTGCTACAAATGTGGTGGAAGATGACACTACAGAAAGATTGCCCCAATGCTCGCAAGGTGTTGTTCTCCACAGCCGCCGCTGGCTACGAGTCTTGTGAAGACGAGGAGGCCACACTTGACGCGATCACTGAAGACAACGAGGACGAAGACGTGTATGACTGTGAACCCACTTCTCTGCACGCGGGCACACCATTAAGCTTGGTGACGCATCGTCTCCTCACAGTCAAGGAAGCCAGTTTGTGCGATCAACGAGAGAACTTGTTCCACACAAGGGCTCTAGTCCAAACAGCCTCCTTGAGTGTTATTATTGATGGAGGGTGTTGGATCGTTAGAGTTACGTCTGAGGGAACAAAAGCTTTGTTCCCACAGAAGGCACATCGGATTAAAATAGCAAGAAAGATAACGAACGAACTCACGATATATTGTGGAAACCCTGATTAGCAAAACTAGCTTCTCAAGGAAAAACCACTACCTTCAAGCTTCCGCTTGAGAGGATTTTGAAGCGTGTACTTGTCTTATTGATATCTTGCTTGATTATACTTGTATCCTGGACTTCGACATCTAAACACCCAGCTAGACTCGAAACCTCTTCTACAACGATGAATCAAACTCAACCCTCAAAGACTTACACACACCTCACTTCTTTTCTTTCTTCTTTTCGTCCTCTCTATTTTCCATCGTCGTAGTTACATAGAAATGAATCCACACCTCTATTAAATACAACTCGTCAAACCCTAAATGTAACAAGATAAGATTTATTCAAATATGGTAACACGAAGATATGTTTTTCTGGAGGAATAATATCCCAAGCCGTATATATTAATAAAAGGAAAGGATTCCCTTAAATTAATATAAACGGATGAGATAAGTTTCTTCTCTCTCCAATCCGCTTATCTAAGGAAAGAGTCCCTAAGATAAGGAATCGAGCTTCTCTCTCCATATCTCCTCCAACGGCTAGATCCTTCTAGCCGATTTCTTCAATCCTTGACCGCGTGTGCGCCTTTGATTTGTTTCCATAAAGAACACGCTGGATTTCTTCCTTCCATTCGCAACTTCGATCTTGTTCGTCATTGTTGTTCCTTCAGAGGTAACAAAGCACAAGAACAGAGCTTTGTTCTCTCTTCAATCCTTTGTTGTGAAGGTTCCCTGAGACAACTGTCTTTGTTCCTGAAACACTTAGTACCCAGATTAGTTGAATGTTTGTCACTATCAAAACCTAAGGAATCCAACACATTCCCCATTTTTTATGGTGACAAACATCCTTGACAATAAAGCATCTAACTCCGAGATAAAGACGGTTGTATGGGGAAGGGTCTCCACACAAGACCATAATAGTTCCCCCTCAATGCAACAACATATGAAACCATGTGCTGTTCCCCCTCAACCAAGGCTCTACCTGTTATTTCCCCCTTTTTGGCATCATCAAAAACATAGCGAAGAGTTAGAGATGAAGGATCACAACCAGATGAACATTATTCCCAATCGCATTAGAGTGAAACGCACGAACACGGACAGCATGTTAAGACAATAACAAGATATGCAGGGATACCATTTATGATCAACATGCCAGTAAATGGTCACACACAAATCAGAGACAAGGAATTCGAAAAGGAGAGGGATAGATGTGCTAGGGAACAAAAGAGGTATTGGTTAGTCAGAGAAATACGAATTAAGTACCACTGGGGCCAGCAGTAGATCTGGAGTATGACTAGCAATGGAGTTCATCTTTTGTTCCCACTCAAAGCTTGTGCTTCCTTATTGTCGTCAGCATCCATCATAGGCTCAGCTAATGGAGGAGAGAATCTTTGGTTTCTTCTTTTCCCTTCTTTGTGTATCTTGTGATGTGCCGGGGTTTTTTTTTTTTTTTTTTTTAATATCACAACCTTCAGCTTGCCTTCTTTTACCAGGGATTCATTCAGAGCCCACTACTTCTCACGTGCAACATCAGCTTTTAAGCACGAACCCTCCTTAGGCAGATGTAAGCCAGTGACGGGACTAAAGATGCACAAGCAAATGTCGTTGATTAGCCTTATCAAAATTAATTATCCTAACAGACCTACTAAACAAAGTATAGCAGACAAGTAAGGGTCGAATCCCACAGAGAAGGTATGATGTAATATGCAATCGTGAATGACAAGTAACAAGCAACTGGGGGTTTTGTAGTCAAGAGAACGAAGCAACCAAGCATGCAGATTAAGCAAAATCGAGAGAATAATATGAGGGAAAGTAGTCCTGTTAGAGCGAAATCCACAGTACAAAGATAGAGTTTGATCCCTGAAATCTATTCAATCCAAGTTCAATTGTTTATCCTTATAGTCGTTCCCACCTTAATCGTAAGTACTATTGATTCTCACAGTTGTCAATAGACTTATCACTATACCAATGATAAAGTACAACTGATTCTCACAGTTGTCAGCGTACTTTAGCACCGACACAGCAATAGCGATGCACACAAGGATTTAGGATACATGCAAGTAGAAAGACGTACAAGTACTCACTCCCCTACTTAACATGCAATTGATTCTCACACACAAGTATACGCTCGGAACCCCTATACGCACAAACGTGTTTGCCACTAGATATGCACTCGGAACCCCTATATGCTATCCTAGCAATTGATAACAAGCATTCAACCTAGGTGATCAGGCTAAGAAGAACAACTAGAAATCGTAGACGTGATAAGCAAGAGAATCAATCCAACAATTATAAGGATAAGAACAAGGAATAGAAATCTCACAAACACATCAAAGTACTGCTTCAATCGTCCAACAGAACAAGGGAAAGTTAGTTCTCCATCAAAGGGGATGAAAAACTATAATATGAAATAACGATCAAAAATAGTTCGATACAAGATGTGTCTAAGTGTGTTCGCAGACTGGCTTGGAGGCTGTGGAACATTAGGTTAAATAGAGTTAACCTAAAGCCCAAGATCACAAAACCAATCCAAAAAGGAAACAAATAAAATAACAAAGTCTGAAATAGAAATAAAAGGAAATAAATATAATCTGGCGAGAGGCAATAAACACGTCCACCGCGGGGCGGTAGAGATCCACCGCGGGGCTTCTGCTCTCCACCGCTGGGCGGTGGCCTCCTCTCACGCGGGGGTTCTTTCATCACTGGGTGTCATCACCGCGGGTCGTCACTGATAACGCGGGGCGGTGAACTCCAGACTTCAACTTCTCATCTTCTTCTCTTCTCCAGCTGCTCTCCAAATACTACCAAGTGTTGGTAGCCTTCTCCATAGATGTTCCAGTAGCTCCATCTCCATCTCTGAGCTCCAACTAAGCTGCCAATCCTTGGATTTCTTCACTTCTCTCCATAATATCTGGATCGCAGACTTAGCACTAAAACAACTCCAAAACTCCTCCAAATCATGCTAATAGATGCTAGAAAAGGTGTATGAAATAACACCTATCAAATTCCCCCATACTTAGACCTTTACTCGTCCCGAGTAAGCTAAAGAAAACCTCACCCTCTCAATCAATACCAAGGACTCAGGAAGTACAAGAAAACGTGACTCCAACAACTGCAACACATCAACAATACGCCCAAGACAACCAAAACAAGTGATGCAAGAACAATTTAACCTAACTCCCGTCTATCTCCTTATCGCTCCATGAGTGGCCTACCCGACAATCCTTCTATGTCACCCTTCTTATGACGCCTCGCCGAAAGATAAGAGAAATCCTAAAATCACTCTTCTTCTTTTTCACTCATTTTGCCAAGGCGCCCTTTCGGGTTTTCACCAAGCACTCATTTCATTTTCCAATAGACGTTCTCACATAAGCTCGCATCACTCTAGTCCAATTTTGCCCTGGTCTAATACCAGCCGGACTACCTGCTTTTTACCTGAACCGCCCTTTCGGGTTTTTTGTCCATCCCAGGATTTTGATTGCCTTTTTACTTCTTTTTTTGGGTTTTTTTTTTTTGGCTTTTTTTTGAAAAACTATAATACGGAATCAACACTGCAGAAAACGAATGCAGAAATAAAGCTATGTACACTAGCTAGCAAGAATACCAAGTCTATATCCCTCCCCCATACTTAAACCGAACATTATCCTCAATGTGAAAAGAGAACGTCAAATGATAGGGGAAGAGAGAAATAAACTCACTGTGGACCGGAAGGTGGTGGTGGGTACATCCCAAAGTAGTCCTGCAAATGAGTGTCTAAAGTTTCCAGACGCTCATCTATCTCATTGTGAAGCTGGGTCTGCCAAGTTTACAGACCGGTCTCTACTCTGGAAGTCCACTGATCATGGCGCGTAGAGAAGTTGTCCCATCTAGCGTACATCTCCTGCCATGGTGCGACAGGTCCGTACACAGATGAGGACTCCTCAAACTGTGAAGCACTGGGGTCGTCCCCCTCCTCGCGATCAACAACAGCGTAT
Organism: Rheum nobile; assembly: GCA_027886185.1. Taxonomy (NCBI): domain Eukaryota; kingdom Viridiplantae; phylum Streptophyta; class Magnoliopsida; order Caryophyllales; family Polygonaceae; genus Rheum; species Rheum nobile. The sequence goes on from WOAB01000640.1 coordinate 901,460, forward strand.
CCACCACTAGGGCCCTCTCCATATGGACCCGAAGAAACAACGGCAGCGGCAGCAACAACAGGCGTCTGGCCATCGCTATCAATCCACCAACCCGCGTATGAAGGCGAGTAAGTGAACTCTCGCGGAACACTCAAAATATGGCCCTCGTAAGCTGTCCAAGCCACACCACCATCCTGCCCCAGCGGCTTCACCATAGAGCACACCCTCATGTGGGCGGCATCATATAAAATGCAGGGAACCGGCCGAGCAATCCGATCGCAAGCAATCACATCAGCGCAGAGGAGAGTAATCAAGCTACCCCCACAAATATCTCTAGGCTCGCCCTCACGAATCCTCCGCAGGGAACTCAGGAAAAGAGTAGCCCAACACGGAGTAAGCTCAACCGTTCCCAGGATGCTCAAAAACCACTGGAAGTCCTTCATGGGCACCTTCCCATCGTCAGCATGGCCAAAGAAGTCTCTCATCAATACCTTGTGGATCAACCGCAGACACGGATTCACCAACTTCGAATTCACCTCATGCCCCATCTTGAAAGTCCTCCTAGTAGCAGCCCGCCAGAAAGCAAACATCTCGTCCTCCTGAAGCCCATTCGACCATCCAGGGGTCGGTTTCTTCGTAATGCCCAGGGCCTCGTGGATCGCCCTTCTCGACAGAGAATGCTCACGTCCATTGTAGGAGAACGCGATCTTGCACAGGAAGCTATCATCACCCTCCTCGCGGTAGAACCACCGGAACGAAGAAATGAACTGGAAGCATAGCTCAGGATACGCGGGGGCTGCCTTGCCCAGAAATCCTCCCAGCCCACACTGCGTTAGGCACATCGTCACACACGCGAGCATTCCCATCTGCTCCAGAGTCGGTGTGTGGAAAAATTTTGAAGGCACCACCTTTCTCCCCTTCACAATATCGTACAACTCACTCTCATCCCTACTCGTCGACGCCTTCTTCTGGCCTTTGGGAGCCATAAGTGAAGAATTGAAATGCTCAAATCAGAAGACAGCAAAGAATACTCACAATCAGGTAAACACAGGTTCTGCAGAGACTCGACGCAGGGCGGTAGCATCGCGGCGAGAAACTGACAACAGGGCACCGGGTCGCGGTGAGGTCGGCGCGGGGCGGTAACAACAGGGACGCGAAGCAGTGGCAACGCGAGGCGGAGCTAAAGCGAGGCGAGACAACAGCGGCGCGGTGGGGGTTGTGTTTGGGCTGGGCTGCGAGGCTAGACTCCAAATAGGGGTATGGGGGCTAGGAAATGCTCAAGGTCGAGAGGGGATTCAGGGAGAGTGAATGGGAAATAGGAGAAGGAGAATTGAGGGGGGGCGGTGGAAATTTTATGTGGGGCTAGGTCAAGGTAGGGTAAGGTGAAAAGAAAGGGTTGATGGGCCGGTCATGTACCATGGCCCATATGAGAAATCTTGGCCCAAAAATGAAGCCCAATCCGTCAAAACCTTAGTAACCACTTAAAAATTAAGCTTTTACTCACCCATTTAAGGTTTTTTCAGGGCCCATTATTCTTGCTTTTTTTTTAAAAAGTTGAGAATCGATACCTGACCGTCACCGCGGGGCGGCAGCTCCACCGCGAGGCGGTAGGAAAGTGCCGCGGGGCGGTGAGAAAGGCTGGGCACTTCATCTCTTCTCGGGTTTACTTTCGTACCTGAAATGTGAGTAACAGGCGAACGAAACAAAGCAAAATAAACTATGAAAATAATCTAATAAAAAGAAAAAGAGATCAAAGAAATACAAACACGGGTTGCCTCCCGGAAAGCGCCTTGGTTATCATCGTCGGCTCGACGTATTGCAGATCAACTACCATTTTGGGTAGGATTCTTTCGGAATCCTCCAACTTGTCTCTTCCTGGTGAGACCTCTCATGGAAAGGTTTGAACCTTAGACCATGGTCTTTCCTCGCCACCCACTCCATGTATATTCTCTTCGGAGTGTCGCCTCCATACTTAGAACGATGCGGGGGCCGATATGGCTCAACCTGAACATGCTGCACATCACTAGATAAAGGCTTGCAGCCTTGTGTGGTTAGTGCAGGGGGGCAAGTTCCCAAAGTAGAGGAATCTCCTATATCAGCTAATAAGACATTATCCACAGGCAAATCATGAAAATCATGCAACTCAATGGGTCTATCCCTAGTGGAACACTCAACTACGGTCTCTACTGCATCAATCTTAACATTATCATGCACAGAATCATCAAAGTCATTAATGCAGGGAGGAGGCGGAGACTTAATGGGATTTGCTTTATGAATATCATGCTGAAAAATTATTCCATCAAACTCCATAGTCAGGGTACCACTATCAACATCTATCTTAGTCATGGAAGTCTTCATAAAAGGTCGCCCTAACATAACCGGGGCAACTTGCTCATCATAATCCATATCCATAACAAAGAAATCAGCAGGAAATATCAAAGGACCTATCCTAACAAGGACATCTTCTACAACACCCTTAGGGGGTACACACGATCCAACAGCAAGTTGTATCACAATACTAGACTCACGCAGGGGTCCTAATTCCAATTTCTCAAGTAAAGAATAGGGTAAAACATTAATTGAGGCACCCAAATCAAGTAGGGCCTTCTAAAAAACATGCTTACCTATAGTAATAGGAATAGTAAACGTACCTGGATCCTTGCACTTCGCAGGTAGACGCTTCTGAACCACAGCTGACACTTGTTCGCCCACTGGACTCTTCTTCTGAGTCTTCTGCCTTTGATTTTTCTTCACCGTGCAGAGCTCCTTTAAGAACTTGGCATATCGCGGGATAGCCTTGATAAGCTTCAGCAGGGGAATGTTCACCTCACAATTCTGGAACGTGTCGAACAGGTCTTTGTCATCGACAACTCTTTTAGCCTTTAGCGCCTCTGGAAAAGGTGCTGGGGGCTTCTCTGAACGTAGGGGAGGAAACACTGGACGAACGTAGGTATCAACATAGACATCGTCAGTAGGAACAGATTTCTGAGGAGCAGCTCGCGGCGAGACCACCGCGGGGCGTAAATCGTCACCGCGGGGCGGTGGGGTCGCGTTGACATTACTGGGCTTAGGCACCGGGTCGCGGCGGGAATTGCCGCGGGGCGGTGCGGTGAGTTCCTTTTTCTCGGAAATTTCTTTCTCCTCTTCAGCAATAGGAGACATAACTTCTTTACCACTTTTCAGCGTGATAGCACTCACGTTCTCTCTGGGATTCACAGTGGTCTGGGACGGCAAGGAGTTTGAGGTCCTCTGGTTGATTTTAGTCACCTCGTCGGCTAACTGGCCAATCTGCCTCTCTATATTCTTGATACTCGACTCAGTAGCCTGTACATGCGTAGCAAAGTGCTGAGTCAAGGTCTTCAGCATATCCTTAGTAGAGGCTCTAGAAGTTTGGCCTTGGGGCCTCTGTTGGTACTGAACTCGTTGCTGGTACTGTTGTTGCTGAGCCGGCTGATATTGCTATTGTGCCGGCTGCTGACCACCTTGAGGGTCACTCCATCTAAATCCTGGATGGTCACGCCCTCTCTGGTTGTAATTGGGCTGGCCACCATACTGTTGTCTAGGGGCTCCATAGCCTCCTACAGCATTAACTTCAGCAACACCATCCTCATGCAGCTGAGGACATGTATCTGTGTGGTGGGCCTGGCTAGGACAAAGGCCACACGATCTGGCTTGTTGAGGAGCATTCTGATTTGCCATCTTCATGACTATCTCCTTCAACTCGGCTAACTCAGATAATACCGGACTTGGTCCTGCAGGGGTCACAACATTGACCGCCTTTCTTTGGTAAGTTTTTTCGAAGTTCCGGGTGCTTTCACTCATCTCTTGGATTCGGTCCATGGCTTCCTTCGGTGTCAGATTCAGAATACTGCCACCGCATGCAGCATTGACCATTCTTCTCTCTTAGTCCTGTAGACCGTTGTGTAAATAAAGGACACGATCCTGCTGGGCGTATCCATGGAATGGACAGCTGGAGCAGAGCCTCTTGAACCTCTCCAAATAATCATACAGTGTCTCATCACAAGCCTGCTCAATGTTGGCAATTGCCTTCTTCAAAGCATTCGCCTTCTTCGTCGGAAAATACTTATCCAGGAACGCCTTGTGCAATTTCGCCCATGTATCTATGGTTCCTGGTGGCAAGTGATAGTACAAGTCGCTCGCATTGTCGAGTAAAGAAAAGCCAAAAGCTCTCATCTTGAATTGCTCTTCAGTCACGTTCCTGGGCTTCATCGTCATACAGACATTGTGGAACTTGCCCAGGTGAGAAATCAGATCCTCTCCACTCAGACCGTGGAACTTAGGCAGGTAGTTAACAATTCCAGTCTTCAATTCGAAGTTCACCCCTTGATCCAGCGCAGGGATGATCACAACTAGGGGTTCAGCCCCAATATTCGGTGATGTAAGCTCTCGTAACGTTCCGTTTCCAGCCATAGCAGCAGCTGGGGTAGTAGCAACTTCAGCGGTTTCAGTCTCATTGTTTTCGGTCGTGTCAGTCTCAACGGCCGACACAGTCTCAATCTCGGCTTCTTCCCTTCGATCGCGCAGACGTCCAATGAACGATCTTTCAATCTCTGGATCAAAAGCTAAGAGTGGGGAGTCAGTAGCACGGGTATCGACCATAAGATAGGTCTCCACCCAAAAATCAAACACGAAAACACACAACAAACATAAACCTTCCCCGGCAACGGCGCCAAATTTTGACGGGACTAAAGATGCACAAGCAAATGTCGTTGATTAGCCTTATCAAAATTAATTATCCTAACAGACCTACTAAACAAAGTATAGCAGACAAGTAAGGGTCGAATCCCACAGAGAAGGTATGATGTAATATGCAATCGTGAATGACAAGTAACAAGCAACTGGGGGTTTTGTAGTCAAGAGAACGAAGCAAACAAGCATGCAGATTAAGCAAAATCGAGAGAATAATATGAGGGAAAGTAGTCCTGTTAGAGCGAAATCCACAGTACAAAGATAGAGTTTGATCCCTGAAATCTATTCAATCCAAGTTCAATTGTTTATCCTTATAGTCGTTCCCACCTTAATCGTAAGTACTATTGATTCTCACAGTTGTCAATAGATTTATCACTATACCAATGATAAAGTACAACTGATTCTCACAGTTATCAGCGTACTTTAGCACCGACACAGCAATAGCGATGCACACAAGGATTTAGGATACATGCAAGTAGAAAGACGTACAAGTACTCACTCCCCTACTTAACATGCAATTGATTCTCACACACAAGTGTACGCTCGGAACCCCTATACGCACAAACGTGTTTGCCACTAGATATGCACTCGGAACCCCTATATGCTATCCTAGCAATTGATAACAAGCATTCAACCTAGGTGATCAGGCTAAGAAGAACAACTAGAAATCGTAGACGTGATAAGCAAGAGAATCAATCCAACAATTATAAGGATAAGAACAAGGAATAGAAATCTCACAAACACATCAAAGTACTGCTTCAATCGTCCAACAGAACAAGGGAAAGTTAGTTCTCCATCAAAGGGGATGAAAAACTATAATATGAAATAACGATAAAAAATAGTTCGATACAAGATGTGTCTAAGTGTGTTCGCAGACTGGCTTGGAGGCTGTGGAACATTAGGTTAAATAGAGTTAACCTAAAGCCCAAGATCACAAAACCAATCCAAAAAGGAAACAAATAAAATAACAAAGTCTGAAATAGAAATAAAAGGAAATAAATATAATCTGGCACGAGGCAATAAACACGTCCACCGCAGGGCGGTAGAGATCCACCACAGGGCTTCTGCTCTCCACCGCTGGGCGGTGGCCTCCTCTCACGCGGGGCTTCTTTCATCACTAGGAGTCATCACCGCGGGTCGTCACTGCTAACGCGGGGCGGTGAACTCCAGACTTCAACTTCTCATCTTCTTCTCTTCTCCAGCTGCTCTCCAAATACTACCAAGTGTTGGTAGCCTTCTCCATAGATGTTCCAGTAGCTCCATCTCCATCTCTGAGCTCCAACTAAGCTGCCAATCCTTGGATTTCTTCACTTCTCTCCATAATATCTGGTTCGCAGACTTAGCACTGAAACAACTCCAAAACTCCTCCAAATCATGCTAATAGATGCTAGAAAAGGTGTATGAAAAAACACCTATCAGCCAGCATCACATGTCATACCTGTCGAATCCTATCCGCAGACCATAGTGGCAACAATTCGTATTCCCGACTTTCCGAAAAAGTAGAAGAGTGTGATGCGGGGGTAATGTTACCAGAGAGGGTACAAAGAACATCACACAAAACATATATGAGAATTTTTCAATAATGTGTAATCATGAATGAGAGACTCCCAGATGTGAATGATTAGAGGGGCTCATAGGGAGCATCAAACATGATGGCTAAGGTAAGCTGTAGAGTCAACAATCATTTGGGCTTATAATGAGGGATCAATGCATCAAGTTGACTCTTTTGGGCCGAAGGAAATCTGACTCATGTATTAGCAAGATAGCATAGAGAGCATACATGAAATGTGCACATAAGTGAAGTATTAACATGAGTCTAAGCAAGTCAATCAACTAATGATCAAGAGAAGCAATGCAGACCAAGACATGATGATTCACCTTTCACACTTTACCATGTAATTTAGCCAATCATCGAGGAAACATAACATGTAGACAGTCAGTTTAGAGAGATCATACCTAGTTCCATACGGAACTGTTCGAATGGTTCCCTGTTTAGTGCCTTGGTGAAGATGTCGGCGATTTGATCCTTAGTTCCACAGAAATCCATTGTCACCAACCCTTTCTCCACACAGTCACGCAAGAAGTGATGTCTTATCTCAATGTGCTTGGTACGTGAGTGTTGCACCGGATTTTTGGAGATGTTTATGGCACTTGTATTGTCACAGAGAATGGGAATGGAGTTAAGGAGAATACCGTAGTCGCTGAGTTGTTGTTTGAGCCATAGGAGTTGAGTGCAACAAGCAGCATCGGCTATGTATTCAGCTTCTGCAATGGAGAGAGCCACGGAGTTCTGCTTCTTTGACCCCTAGGAGACCAGACACGGCCCAAGGAACTGAGCCATTCCAGAGGTATATTTTCTGTCCACTTTGTTCCCTGCGAAGTCAGCATCTGTGTATCCGACAAGATCAAGGCTTCCTCCCCTTGGATATCACAGACAAAGATCATCTGTTCCTTTCAAATATCTCAGGATCCTCTTTACTGCTTTGAGATGTGTCTCTTTGGGATCGGCCTGAAAACGAGCACAAAGACATACACTATACATAATATCAGGCCTACTGGCAGTGAGATATAGAAGCGAACCTATTATTCCTCGGTAGAGAGATGGATCAATTCCTTGCTCATCTTCGTCTTTTCCCATTGGATTGTTTGGAGATATGGGAGTAGTGAAGGGTTTCGCATCATTCATACCAAACTTTTTGACGCACTCCCTGAGATACTTCTGTTGGTGCACTTTGGTTCCCTCATCTCCCTGAGAAACTTGCAAACCTAGGAAGAACTTGAGTTCTCCAACCATGCTCATCTCGAATTCACTGGCCATCAGCTTAGAGAATTTCTGAACCAGTTTATCATCAGTGGATCCAAAGATGATATCATCCACATAGACTTGGACCACAAGAATATGCTTCCCTTCCTTCAGAAGGAACAGAGTCTTATCGACCTTTCCTCGAACGTATCCGTGTGTCAGAAGGAACTGTGAGAGCCTTTCATACCAGGCCCTCAGGGCTTGCTTGAGACCATACAGAGCTTTGTCTAGAATGTAGACATGGTCAGGTTGAGTGGTGTCCTCAAAACCGGGTGTTTGCTCCACATATACTTCCTCCTTGAGAACCCCATTCAAGAAGGCGGTCTTGACATTCATCTGTTGTAGCTTGAATCCATGGAAAGAAGAATAAGCAATTAGGAGTCTTATTGCTTCTAACCTGGCAACTGGAGCAAAGGTCTCATCATAGTCGATGCCTTCCTGCTGGTTGTAACCTTTCACCACCAGTCTAGCTTTGTTCCTTGTGACCTGACCTTGATCATCCAACTTGTTTTTGAACACCCACTTGGTTCCAATCACTGTTCTGTTCCTTGGACGAGGAACTAACCGCCAAACCTTGTTTCTTTCGAACTGGTGAAGTTCCTCTTGCATGGCGTTTATCCAGTCAGGATCCTTCAATGCTTCTCCTATAGTTTTGGGTTCTTGTAAAGAGAGAAAAGCATTGAAAGCACATAAATTTTGTAGGGAGGAACGAGTGCTCTGAGGTGCTCCCTTTCTATAGTCAGTGACGATTAGCTTGACTGGATGAGCCCACTTTTGCTGGTAGTTGGGAACTTGGAGATTGTTGATGTCGAATTCCTCTGAATCAGCGTTCCCAGCACTTGATCCTTCACCTCCTGTTCCATTAGCATTAGGATTGACATCCTTCGTTCCTTCAGCAGAAGGGCAGTCCTCAGAGGGCTCCGTTGTGCCGTGACTTGGGCTTTGTTCCCCCTGAGGTGCCTGAGATACATCAAGGGGGTAAGCATTTTCTTCATTGCCCCCTGAGTTGGCGGAATTGGGAGTTCTTGGAGTAGAGAGATCATTTTGAGTTTCTTGATCTTCAGAGGTCCCACCGCTGACATTGCTATCTACAAGCTGAAATAAATCATCTTCGGAAAGCTCGATGTTGCCTGATAGTTCCTGCACATTGTTACCAGCCATAACAGTTTCATCAAAATAAAATATGAACGCTTTCCTCTACCTTTCTAGTTCTCTTGTTGAAAACTTTGTAGGCCTTGCTTTGCTGTGAATATCCTACAAAAGTTCCTTCATCATTTCTGGGATCAAACTTCCCAAGAGAATCTTTCCCGTTGTTGTGGACGAAACACTTGCAACCAAATGTGCGCAAATGAGACACATTAGGTTTCCTTCCCTTCAGAAGCTCATAGGCAGTTTTGTTCAGAAGAGGATGGATGGTTGCTCTATTCAGAACGTAGCACACAGCATTCAAGGCTTCAGCCCAGAAACTCCTTGGAAGACCACTTGAGATGAGAAGAGTACGCGTCATGTCTTCCAGAGTTCTGTTCTTTCTTTCAACAACACCGTTTTGCTGTGGGGTCCTGGGAGCAGAGAAGTTGTGGTTGATACCTCTGTTCCTACAGAGGGATAGGAACTGAGAGTTCTCGAATTCAGTTCCATGATCAGTGCGAATAGACCCCAAGGAATGTCCAGTGCTTCTTTCGACTGCCTTAAGCCAGGACTCAAACTCCGCGAACACTTCATCCTTTGTGGAGATAAATAGAGTCCATGTGTACCTGGAATAGTCATCAACAATAACAAAGACATATGCATTTCCCCAACGGCTCTTCGTGTGCATAGGCCCACAAAGATCCATGTGGACTAATTCTAGAGGACGTGTTGTACTTACATCCCTTTTTGACTTGAAGGAAGACCTCACTTGTTTTCCTTTAATGCATGCGTCACACACGTCACTTCTCATTGCTTCAACCTTGGGAAGGCCATTAACCAACTCTTGTCTATGAAGTTTGGATAGGAGTTGAAGGCTAGCATGTCCAAAGCGTTTGTGCCACAAGTCTGTCGTCTCAGCAATAGACGACAGATATAGGTCCTTGTCAGGGATGAAAGCAGGGTCGACCTTATAGACATTGTTGTCGCAGATCCCTTTGAGTAAGATTTTCCCTGTACTTAGACACTCAACATGACAATCATCAGTGGTAAAGACTACCCTATTTTTTCTGTTTTGACATAGTTGAGCCATACTAAACAGATCAAACTTGAGATTATTCACTAGATTCACATTATTCACAATGATGTGTTTAGAGAGTCTTACCATACCGATACCACAAACCTCACCCTTACTCTTGTTTCCAAAAGTTATCGATGCCCCTGAGGCTGGCTGAAGAGAGGTGAACCATTCATTGTTCCCTGTCATGTGACTTGAGCATGCACTGTCAAGGTGCCAAGAGCCTTTCCTTGCTTCCTCCTCGGATTTATGAGAACCACCTTCTGATACGTTGTGACCTTTTGAGCTCATCAAACAGATATCCTTTGAGAGAGGAGAAGCTTCATCATCTGAGCTGCATTCACCCCACTTCACAATCCTCGTTTGTTCCTCGTTGAGGACCTGAGAAGAACCTGCCGCTTTGTTGAGGCAATTTTTTGCGAAGTGTCCGTTGTCATAACAGTGAGAGCAGACAACCTCCTTCATGTCATTGTGAAACATGACCGAACCTTTAGTGCCTTTGCTTCGAGACCATATTTTCTTCATGGCTTGAGTGATGAGAGCCACATCTACATCACCTTCTTGAGAGTCTCTATCCAAGGCATTTCCTGATGACATCTTTCCTGCAGAATCTGTAACTAAAACAAACAATCTAGAGCACCAGGCTCTGATACCAATTGTTGGATCGTTAGAGTTACGTCTGAGGGAACAAAAGCTTTGTTCCCACAGAAGGCACAGCGGATTAAAATAGCAAGAAAGATAACGAACGAACTCACGATATATAGTGGAAACCCTGATTAGCAAAACTAGCTTCTCAAGGAAAAACCACTACCTTCAAGCTTCCGCTTGAGAGGATTTTGAAGCGTGTACTTGTCTTATTGATATCTTGCTTGATTACACTTGTATCCTGGACTTCGACATCTAAACACCCAGCTAGACTCGAAACCTCTTCTACAACGATGAATCAAACTCAACCCTCAAAGACTTACACACACCTCACTTCTTTTCTTTCTTCTTTTCGTCCTCTCTGTTTTCCGTCGTCGTAGTTACATAGAAATGAATCCACACCTCTATTAAATACAACTCATCATACCCTAAATGTAACAAGATAAGATTTATTCAAATATGGTAACACGAAGATATGTTTTTCTGGAGGAATAATATACCAAGCCGTATATATTAATAAAAGGAAATGATTCCCTTAAATTAATATAAACGGATGAGATAAGTTTCTTCTCTCTCCAATCCGCTTATCTAAGGAAAGAATCCCTAAGATAAGGAATCGAGCTTCTCTCTCCATATCTCCTCCAACGGATAGATCCTTCCAGCCGATTTCTTCAATCCTTGACCGCGTGTGCGCCTTGATTTGTTTCCATAAAGAACACGCTGGATTTCTTCCTTCCATTCGCAGCTTCGATCTTGTTCGTCACTGTTGTTCCTTCAGAGGTAACAAAGCACAAGAACAGAGCTTTGTCCCTCTTCAATCCTTTGCTGCGAAGGTTCCCTGAGACAACTGTCTTTGTTCCTGAAACACTTAGTACCCAGATTAGTTGAATGTTTGTCACTATCAAAACCTAAGGAATCCAACATAGGGTCTTGTGCAAATATTGTGAATGAGAAGGTTGTCAACCACTTCAATTTGCCTACGACGCCTCATCCACAACCTTATGCCCTCCAATGGATTTCTTCAAGTCCAGGTAACACCGTATCTCGCCAATGTTTAATTTCTTTTTCCATAGGGCAATACTGTGATTCTATTCTTTGTGATGTCATTGCAATGGACGCCACGCATATTTTGCTTGGGCGCCCATGGCAATTCGACAGACACGTGCTCCATGATGGCTATTTGAACACTTACGTGTTCAATTACCACGGGAAGCGCGTCACTTTGCATCCAATGTCTCCCCATGAGATCTTGCAGGACCAGGTAGAACGCGATCGCCAGAAAGCCATCGAGGCCGCGTCAACTAGGTCACAAGAAATCCCAAAAGCACTACAGAGGCAAAACTCCTCCAATTTCGGCAACACTTTGTCTTCTCCAGGCACTGGCAAGAAGAAACACAACGCCATAACTGGGACACCGTGTGCCCCACAAAATTCGGGAAGTGCCTCTTCACAGTTCGCCGCGCCGTTGCCACCACCCCGTCCTTTACAAGGAACCTGTGAGCAATGCGTTCTTTTGGCCAGGCCCAGTGACCTCACTACATGTGTCACTGGCAAGGCTCCCTGTTTTCTACTTGTGCCAACCCCGTGCATACCTGAGTCGTCAACGAACGCGCCATTGCCACCGGCGATCGAGAAGATGCTTGCCGCGTTCCGCGACGTATTCCCAGACGAGTTACAACAAGGATTACCTCCACTGAGAGGCATTGAGCACCAAATTGACCTTGTGCCAGGTGCTTCTTTGCCCAACCGCGCTGCGTATAGAGTTGGTCCATAAGAGACCAAAGAGCTACAGCGCCAGGTCCAAGAATTGTTGGATCGTGGGTACGTAAGAGAATCTCTTTCCCCTTGTGTTGTGCTTGTGATCCTTGTGCCCAAGAAGGATGGCACATGGAGAATGTGTGTTGATTGTCGTGCAATAAACCAGATCACAGTCAAGTATAGGCACCATATGCCCCGTCTTGATGATATGCTTGATGAACTTCATGGCGTGACACTCTTCTCCAAAATTGATTTGAAGAGTGGTTATCACCAGATCAGAATGAAAGAAGGTGATGAGTGGAAAATAGCATTCAAGACGAAGTATGGTCTCTACGAGTGGCTTGTCATGCCATTTGGGCTCACGAACGCGCCCAGCACCTTCATGCGCGTGATGAACCACGTGTTGAGATCTTTCCTTGGCAAGTTTGTTGTCGTTTATTTCGATGACATCCTTGTGTATTCCCGGAGCCTAGAAGACCATGTCGATCACCTTCGCCAAGTGCTCGAATGCCTTCGACAAGAGAGCCTATTTGCCAATCTGGCAAAGTGCTCATTTTGCTCGGAGTCCACCAACTTTCTGGGCTACATTGTGAGTAGCGATGGTTTACGCGTTGATAATGAGAAGATCTCGGCCATCAAGGACTGGCCCACGCCTACAACACCGACACAGGTGCGAAGCTTTCTAGGTCTTGCGGGCTTTTATCGGCATTTTGTACGTGATTTCTCTTCCATTGCCGCGCCACTACATGAGCTCACCAAGAAAGGAAGCATAGTTTTGTGGCATGAGTCCCATGAACGCGCCTTCTCAGCCTTGAAGAACGCGTTATGCCAAGCCCCTTTGCTCCAACTTCCAGATTTCACCAAACACTTCGAAGTGGAGTGTGATGCCTCTGACATAGGCATTGGTGGTGTGCTACACCAAGAGAAGAGGCCAATTGCCTACTTCAGTGAGAAGCTCACAGGTGCAATGCTCAATTACCCCACCTACGACAAAGAGCTTTATGCATTAGTACGTGTGCTGAAGACTTGGCAACATTACCTTTGGACGCGTGAGTTTGTCATCCACAGCGATCACGCCGCGTTGAGCTACTTGAAAAGCCAAGCTCACCTCAATCGACGCCATGCTTGCTGGGTGGAATTTCTGGAGACGTTTCCTTATGTCGTTGTTCACAAGAAAGGAAAAGATAACATTGTTGCTAACACGTTATCTCGCAGGTATGTTCTCTTGACTCAAGTGCAAACTAAAATTTTGGGTTTTGCTTTGATTAAAGAATTATATGCTAGTGACCCCTTCTTTGCCCCTATTCTTGAGCATTTCCTGAGATCGCGTGAGTTTGAGACCTTTTACCTTTCTGAGGGTTATTTGTACAAGGCTAGTCGTCTATGCATTCCTAGATCCTCCATTAGGCTCCTATTGATTGAGGAAGCACACGCAAGTCGTGGACATTTTGGGATTAGGAAGACCTTAGACGCGCTTAGAGAACATTTCTTTTGGCCTAACATGACCCACCAAGTGACTAGGTTTTGTAGGAGTTGTGTGACTTGCCAGAGAGCCAAAGCTAAATCTAGTCCTCACGGCCTCTACACTCCTTTGCCCATTCCTAGTGCCCCATGGGAAGATTTGTCTATGGATTTCATCACGGGTTTGCCCCTCTCTAGACGAGGTAAAGACTCTATTTTTGTGGTCGTGGATATATTTTCTAAGATGACACATTTTATTGCTTGTAAGACTACTCATAGTGCTAGTGAGATTGTTGATCTATTCTTTGAGCATGTGGTACGTCTTCATGGAGTCCCGCGTACCATAGTTAGTGATAGGGATTCTAAGTTCGTTGGCCATTTTTGGAGAACTCTTTGGGGAAAGCTAGGAACCAAACTCCTATTCTCGACTAGCTACCACCCCCAAACCGATGGCCAAACGGAGGTCACGAATAGAACTCTAGGATCCCTCCTTCGCACGATGCTCAAAGCCAACCCTAAGCGTTGGGAGGACTTACTATCACTTGTCGAGTTTTGTTACAATAGATGCAGGCACATGACGACCAAGTTGACACCGTTCGAAGTGGTGTATGGCATGAACCCCTTGACACCACTGGATTTGTCGCCGTGTCCTCTCCGAGACCTAGTGCATGTCTCCGCCGCCAATCGCGCTGAGCAGATCCAAGAGCTTCATCGACACACCAAGGAGCAGCTGGAGAGGAGGGCCGCGCAGTATGCCTCGTAGAAGAATTCCGGCCGCCGCCACGTCGTCTTTGCCCCTAGAGACCTTGTCTAGGTGCATCTACGAAAGGAGAGGTTCCCATCGCAGCGAAAGCACAAATTGGCACCGCGTGGAGATGGTCCCTTCCGCATGGTCAAAGCCATAGGGGACAATGCCTATCAACTCGAGCTCCCACCAGATTTTGGAGTCCATGCGTCCTTCAACGTCGCGGACTTGACCCCATATGTTGAGCCCGAGTTTGATGATGGTGAAGCGGGGACGCTTCACAGCCAAGTGGGGGAGGATGATGTGACCCTGCCTCCGATGACGGCCCAAGACGAGGAAGAAGCCATGAGCCTACGCTCACAGGGCCCAGTAACAAGGTCTAGGTCCAAGGCCATCGCCGCCGCCGTCACGTCACTTATCGCACACGCCGTCGCCAGCCAAGGAAGCCCAGAGACCAATCCCAGACTCGTCATCCTCGCCACCATCGGAAGTGAAAGAACGCGTTCTTCTGAAGACTTTGACACTTCGTCGTCTCACGCGATGACCTCTTCAAAGCCTTCACCGCGTTAATGAGTTTCACGCGTTCTTTTTAAGATATTATCTATATTTGGTATTTCCAGCTTGCTTTAGATAGTTTCCTTATTTACAACGTTTTAGATAGTTTCCTTTCAGTCATTCTATCTTTTAGGGTTTGTGCCTTTTGCATGCTTGCATGGGCTAGCCCTTAGGTTCTTTTCGACCCAAGCCCATTAGGTCTTGGTCGAGATACCTTGGCTATTTAAAGCCTCTTTTGTTATTGTTATTTCTCACGTTCAAGGTTTTAAGTCGAGTGTTAAATTCCTCCTTCCCTTGATCGGACGTCACCCTTATCCCTCTCATCCCTATTCACTCCGCCGACGACGCTACGGCAACCACTTGATCTCCATCGAGATTATCCCCTCCGCAGTCGACGCTACGACACCCAACGACTTATCCCTTCAAGTCGCTTACCCCCCCATTCAATCGCTTCCGACACCGCTATCCATCTCCCATCAACTCGCTTCCATCACCACCATTCATCGCGTTCTTCTGTTCGCGATCAACTACATCATCACGTTCCACAGTAGAATCACCACACCGAGTGACTTCCTAACCAAGACTAGATCCAAAGGCATCACCTTTGACAATTCGACTTGTCACAGGAGGCAAGGACACATCAACCTTGAATACCACGCGTGGCATTACCTACGCGAGAAAACTGACTCCCACAGCCAGCCCCCCAAGCGCTTCGCGAAGCATGAGTGAAGGCTTGGTTTGTGGATGCTTTGAGGATCTTTTCTAGGTTTTCTACGCATGGGTTTCCTTGTTTTACTGATTGAAATGCTTTTCACAAACTTTTATTCCATTTTAATTTTTGTTGCTCTCCCTTTTCAAATTTTGAATTCCCTTGTGGTCTCCCTACTTGCCGCGCGTCTCACTTGGGGCTATCCACGCTGTAGTCAGGTATGACCTTTCGACTACTATTTCAAACCGTCAAACCCTATAAATTATCCTCTTCTCGAGTCCCTTCCTCACTCCATCCTTTATTTTGCAGAAGGCGCTCTTCTTCCGGTAGTTTCTCCGGTGGTAGACTCTTGTCAGTCCCGCATCTCTGGCGGTTTTTGTTCTTTGACAGGTAACTCCTCTTTTCTGCCTTCTTTTCTTATTTCTCTTTTATGGTTCCCCCTTTTTTGTTTGGGCGAGCGAAAAACGTCGTGGAGCCAAAATTTGAAAAGGTTTTTCCTTTTTTCTTGCGATGATTCGGGTGCAATCTGGGCTTTTTTCCGACGACAGGCTATGATTGAGGTATTTTCCGAGTTTCTTCCCACTGTTTCCAACCGTCATCTGCTTTATTTCGAGCCATGGCCATGGTTTCTTGTTCTTTTTCTGAACTTCTAGGGTTTCGGGGCGAAAGGACCCCATTTGACCTTTGCTTGACCTTATTTGCTTTCTGGTCATCTTTGACTGTCTCGTCTTTGTCCTTTTCCTTCTCTGCATGTTCCCTTTAATCCGACACTGATGTTTTTTTCATCCTTCTGCCGTGTTTGGGCCTTTTCTTTTTACGAAGGGGGAGGTGGTGAACTTTAAGCACCAGGTCAGTACATCTAGTGAACGGGGCCAACCGTCATCGCCAGGGGCTTCAATCGAGTCAAACAGGTCACTTTCACCGGGGATGCATCCCAGGAAACGTCTCGTCTTCCCTGAGGCTCGTATTAAGGCTAGGCACGACCGTGCACCACGATATAGCGAGGAGGGGCTTCGCAAGGAATCTTCGCCTTCGCCCTCTGATAGAGATCTGCCCCGCGAAGACGCATCTCCCACGCTTTCGTCTCCTTGCATTATGTCGGGTAAGAACAAACTTTGGGTCTTGAAGAGGCGCGTGAGGCGATTACCCTTTGCTGACAATGCTTTTTTTCTAGGAGGATGACGGGGATGAGTCTGTGCTAGACTTCGAGCATTTGGAGGGGATCATAGAAACTTATCCTTTTTTCGGCCGGATCTATTTTAGCCCTTCCGGAGGAGGGGTCGCGGTCTCTCCACCACTTCCCTAACTTCATGGCAGTGAGTCTTCCGGCGTTGTACACATGGTTTCGCGTGCCTAATCATCCGCTTTTCAAAGAGATTTTAAATGCCCAAGGCACCAACCCCATTCAACTGCACCCGAACTCGTTGAGGAATTTCTACTGTCTCTTTCTCCATTGCCGTGAGTTAAACGTGGAGCCATCGTTGGAAGTAGTCCAGAATTTGATTTCTACGCGTGATATTGTCGATGGGTACTGGTCGTGGAAGGTGGAATACTCGCCATGGATTACCAAACCTACTAATTTGGGAACATGGAGGAACGAGTGGTTTTTGCTTAGGGTCCCTGGGGCATTTTGGGTCAACATTATCCCTGGGAGGGCTCTCCATTTCTCTTGCCTTGCATCCGGTCCTGCTAAGAAGAAACAACAGAGCGAAAAGAAAGCCCTGATTGCTAAATTTGATCGGACGTTGTGCTATGAGTATAGTCAATTGATGACCGCGGGAAAGCTCAAGGAATTAGGCTTGAGCTCCCCCCACCCTCGTGGGGGTGAGCTGATTTTTGTTACCCTATAGTTTTATATTTCATGGGCTTGCCTTGCGGTGCTCGCGGGGGCACATATTTATTTGTCTTTTTCTTCTTGCTTTTTATATGCTCGACTAATACTCTAATTTCCTTTGTTTTTCCCAGATCTTCGTCCGCGATGATGTTTGAGTATATGAACGATCTTGAGGATTTGGAGCAATCGTTTTATGCTGAAGAAGAAGGCCTTGAGTACGCGGATCTAATGCAAGGTGGAAATCAGCTGGACCTTCCCGCTTCTCCAGAGGGAGTGAGGGTCTCTCGAGGTCACGTGGAGGTGGCTAGAGAGGATGTCGGAGACACTGTTGGCGCCTCTTCACAAAGGGAGAGAGCCCCAGTGACGGAAACGGGGGATAGTCCTGAACGCCCTTTGGCCGATCTAAATAATAAGACTTCTTGCTGCAAAAAGTCGAAGTGTCATGCTAAGGACTCGGCGGATCCTGTGGGGTCGGTGGCCCGCTTTTTGGACGCCGTATGTCTTGCTTTTTTCTTCTTATTTCTGTTTGCGGGTTGTGCTCTTACTTTCGATTTTTCATTAGGTTTTTCTTTCTTGCAGACCATGAGAGGTTGTCACAAAGCTTTGGTTGCCGTAGGGAAATTCACCTCTCGTGATGCAGAATTGGAAACCTTTCGTGAGCAGACTTCTCGGATGAAAGCTGAGAGAGATGTTGCGGTGGCTGAGAAGGTGATGTTGCAAAAAGAAGTTGAGGAGCTTCGCGGACTCAGGGGTCTCGTCGGAGAATGCGAGATGTTAAAGGGGAAGGTGGCGGCCTTGACAGAGGATTGTTGATCAGCGCTACTTTGTAGGGTTTAACTAGGAGTTGTTACCGGTGTTTTGGGTACCATTTGGATTGTTTTAGAGCTTAAGTTAGAAGATTGGAGTTAAGAAGAAGAAGTGTGATTTTGGTGGTTTGGAGGAGCTTAAATGAAGATTTATAAGATGGAGAAGAAAGCCACGAGAGAAGACGAAGGAAGAGCTGAAGAAGCTACAGAAGCTTTTCCGCGGTCGCAGAAATCACCGCCGCGGTTGCGGAATATTACGAGGCAAAGAAGAGCAACATTGAAGAATTCGCGGTCGCGGAGGCCAAAGCCGCGATCGCGGAAAATACGAAGACAGCGAGGCTTTACAGAGACTTTTCCGCGGCCGCGGAAATCTATTTATCAGACGCGCGAGATTTGTTTCGTCCGAAGATCCGAAGTTTTATTTTATTTCTTTTATTTATTTTATTTCCGTTTTATTTCTTTATGGAAAGATATTATTTCCTGTCTTGAGTTTTAGGTTTTGATAGGTTTTATAACATAGTTTCCTAGCAGCCTTTGGACAATCATTCATTATTCAGTTTACATCAGTTTTTCCCTTTGAGTTTTTGTGTTTCCAAGACTATGAAGAACTAAGCAACTTTTGCTTAGTCCGACGATTGAAGCCTTCGTTTGATATATGGTTGTGAGATTATAATTCTATTCATATTCCTTTGATTATATATTTTCTCTTGTGCTTATTCCTATGGATTCTTACTGATTTGACTGGCTTGATCAACTAGTTGATATTAGTAATTGTCTAGTGCTAGGGTTTGGATATTTCGAGTTGAAATCCCTTATCTTGTGTAGCAAACATGATATTCTAGGACTAGTTGTACTAGGTTATTGTGAAGAGAATTGATTATGTGTTAAATGTTGCGAGTTGTGGTGTTGCATGTATCCTGGTTAATTCTTATGCTTCCTGCTGCTATCGTTCTAAATCTTGATAGTTTCTTGTGCGTTCGATAGTTAGGGTTATCAGGACTGGTTGGACTGATAACTATTTCAGAATAGGGACAAGAATATTCATAGGAAGGAATAGAGATAATCTAGGATCAATCAATCAAATGAATGGTGGATATTTGTCTGGCTAAGTACTTTTTTCCCAATTGATTACAACCCTTTGCTTTTATTTACTTTGTTATTTGCAAACAAAACCAAAAACCCCCCCTTTGTTACCTTTGACATACAACCTGTTGCACTTAGAAAGATTGCTACCTCCCTGTGGAATTCGACCCTTGCTTGCCTACTATACTTAGTTAGGTTTTTAAGGATTACTTTGATAAGGCATAACGACTTTAGCCCCGTCAAATTGGCGCCATTGCCGGGGAGACAAGTTTTAATTTTTCTTTGTGTGTGTTTGTGTGTTATTTTTTGTGTGGACCTATCTTATGGTCCACACCCGTGCTACTGACTCTCCACTGTTAGCTTGTGATACAGAAATCGAGAGAACACTCTCTAGGAACTGCAATTTAAACAGATCGATATGCCTTGATAACCCTTGTTTTGAGATGGCTGAAGAACAACTGACGTTGAGGCAGTTGACTGCACCGAATCTGCAGCAGCAACCGCTTGCTGTACAATTCCCTGAGCTGGCGGATGGTGTGAACTTCGAGCTCAAATCTGGGTTGATTCACTTATTACCCCACTTCCATGGGATGAGTGGAGAAGACCCCAACAAGCACCTTTCAGAATTCCACGCTGTCTGCACCATCATGAAGCCAATAGGCGTTACTGAGGACCAAATCAAGCTGAGGGCCTTTCCTTTCTCTCTAAAGGATGCAGCCAATGATTGGTTCTACTACTTGGCTCCAGGAAGCATTGATACATGGGCCAAAATGAAGAAAGCCTTCCTGGAGAAGTACTTCCCTGCGACCAAGCTCAACAGCCTGAAGAGGAACATCAGCAATATCGAACAGCAGGATGCTGAGATGTTGTATGAGTACTACGAAAGATTTAAGAGGCTGATCTCTAGATGCCCCTACCATGGGTATTCAGACCAAGACCTCATACTTTATTTGTACGGAGGCCTCCTTGACGACGAGCGTCGAATGATGAACGCAGTCTGTGGAGGAAATATTTTGAATAAGATGCTTGATGTAGCGTTCGAGATATTCTTTGAGCTATCTCAGGGCTCAAGACAGTTCAACAAGAGGGCGAGCGCCCAATCAGTCAAGGCTGCAGACTCTCAACCAAATTCCTCACTACTTTCTGAGATGGCTGAGATGAAGGAGATGATAAGGAGGTACATGATGAAGGGTGGCCAGCAGCAAGTCAAGTCTTGTGGGATATGCTATGACACGATGCATCCTACTGATGCATGTCCCACGTTGCAGGAACCCACTGCTGAGGTAAATGCTATTGGAGGTTTTGGTCCTCCTAGGCCAAGATATGACCCGTACTCCAACACGTATAATCCAGGGTGGAGAGATCACCCCAATCTGAGATACGGGAATCATCAGAGGCCACCACAATTCCTACCGCGCCCACAACATTATCAGCAGTCTGGAGGTCAACAACAATAATTTAGAGCTCCATATGACCCAAGACCCCAAGGCCAGAGCTCCAGTTCATCTATGTCCAGCGATGACATGATCAAATCTCTCACCCAAAGCGTTTCGACATTGGCTGGCACTATGACCACGATGGGGTCACAAATTCAAGCGGTGACCAAGCAATAGGAGTCTCTAGCTCAGAATATGTCGACGTTAGCCAATACTATGGTCCAACAAAATCAAGAGATGCGGTCAAGCATTTAGAACTTGGAGAAGCAAGTGGGGCAAATCTCCATCGCAGTGAACAAGCTGGGAGCCCGAGACTCGGGAAAACTACCATCTCAAATGGTAGTAAACCCGAGGGAGAACGTATGTGCCAGGACGCTGAGGAGCGGAACACAAGTAGATGAAGTTCGTGGCCAACATAAAGAAATCCGCAACCGCGGAGAAGAAGGCCGCGACCGCGGATTTGCTCCTGGAGACGAGAGAAAAATCGGCGAATTTCCGCGACCGTAGATAGATTTCTGCGATCGCGGAAAAGTTCATGGGAAAGACGAAATTATCGACGAAAATCCACGACCGTGGACAGAAATCCGCGATCGCGGAATACTCCCTGGAGACCTATTTTGCCCAGACAAAGAGCCGTGACCGCAGACCTCAAACCGCGATTGCGGTTTGGCCTCTAATGTCCACGATGATTATGTTCGTCCAGATTTTCCTCCGCTCAATTCACTAAAGCCACCCGCACCCTTTCCTGAGGCTTTGAAGGACACCAGAAGGCTGGAGAATGATAAGGAACTCTTTGAGACCTTCAACAACTGTGAGGTAAATATTCCCTTGATAAAGCTAGTTAAAAGCATTCCTCGCTATGCCAAATTCTTGAAATAACTGTGCAAAATAAAGAAGAAGAAAGTAGTGAAGGAAAAGAAGAAGGTCAAAGTCAGCGAAAATGTCTCCGCTATGCTGCAAAAGCAGTTGCCCAAGAAGTGCAGTGATCCGAGCATGCTCAATATTCCCTACAAGATAGGTGGCACCATGTTTGAAAAAGCCATGCTGGATTTGGGTGCCTCTATCAATGTGTTACCTCTTTCACTGTATGAATCTTTAGAGGTTGGGCCATTACAGAAGACAGGGATTGTGATCCAACTGGCAGATAATTCCTATGTGTATCCCAAGGGAGTTGTGTAGGATGTGCTGGTAGAAGTTGACAAATTGCTTTTTCTTGCGGACTTCTTTGTGATGGATACAAGGCAAGACAAAAACGCAGCCCCTGTGATGCTGGGAAGGCCGTTCATGAACACGGCGAAAACAAAGATTGATGTGACTAGTGGTTCGCTCACAATGGAGTTTGATGGGGTAAGGGTCAGATTCAACATCGACGATGCAAAGAGACACCCTCCTGATGGTAACCCCGAGTGATCGGTTGATGTGAGCAACCCAAGTTGAGTTGGAAAGCTCCAAGTCGAGCCACGACAATAACTAAGGCGATGCTCGGGAGGCAACCCGATGTATGAAATTCTTTTCTTGTCTTTTCCTTTCTAGTTTTTTTTTTGTTGTTTTGTTTTTAGACTAACTTGCAGGTAGGAGGCCCGAGCCAAAATTGAAGACGGTGTTCAAATACGCACCAGAAACTTTTCCGCGGGCGCGGAAAAGTTTCCGTGACCGCGGAAAAACCACTGTAAGTCCCCTGACCTGAAAAAAATAAAAAAATAAAATAAAAATCGGCGATTTTCCGCGACCGCGGCCTTACATCCGCGATCGCGGCTCAGCTGCCCGACGTTTACTTTGAAGACCGACGCGTATCATGCTACCATGGAGGAGATATTGCTCGACATTTTTATTTGGCACTGATGATGGCCCGACATTCGACATCTGACAAGGAGGAACACAGAGCCCACCACACGATTACATCTGGGCTCCATTATGTGTTCATTGAAGGCTGTGTAACCCCGTATTTCTTTGACGCACCACTACACCTTACAGTGGATTTATTTGGTTGCACGGTGGAGTTTGATTGAGTTTGACGATGCCGCGACACCAGCGACATGTGATTTTAGTGATTTACCGCAAGCATCAACATCCAAGTCCAAGCCAACTCGGCGGCGGTTGTGAGTACTTTTCTGCTTTTCCCTGTGCTTCATCTTTTTTGTCTTTCATTACATTGAGAACAATGCAATGTTTAAGCATGGGAGAGTGTTCTATACTTGCTAGTCGTCTGAGGAGGAGAAAGAAAAAAAATTGAAAAAGTCAAAAATTGAAAATTTGAAAAAAAGACAAAAATAAATCCTGTGATAAGTTGAAAACCCGAAAGGGCAACTTATGTAAGAAGCAGGTGGCTTGGACCAGCAATAGGATGGGGTAATAATTGGCAAGAGTGATGTGAGTTTTATGTGAGCCCATCCATTGAAAAATGTAATGAGTGGCTTGGTGAAAACCCGAAAGGGAGCCTTGGCAAAATGAGTGAAAAGAAGAAGAGTGATTATTATGATTCCTCATTTTTACTGGCGTGGTGACATAAGAAGAGGTGATATAAGGAGGATTCGGGTAGGTCACTCTGGGAGGCATAAGAAGAGAGATGGAGGCTAGGATTAGATGGTTACTTTCACTCTATGGTGTTCGGGGTAAGCTTGGGGGAAGTATTCTGCTTTCCTTTTAGCTTGTGTTTTGTGTGCTGTGCTTATTGTGTTGGTGCCTTGGAGATTCATGTTTAGATGCGGTTTTTAGTGGAGAAAATTTTTCTGTGCTTCCTGAGACCTTGGGGATTTGATTGGAGGAGTAGGTTTATATTAGCTTACTCGAGGACGAGCAAGGTTTAAGCATGGGAAAATTTGATCAGCGCTACTTTGTAGGGTTTAACTAGGAGTTGTTACCGGTGTTTTGGGTACCATTTGGATTGTTTTAGAGCTTAAGTTAGAAGATTGGAGTTAAGAAGAAGAAGTATGATTTTGGTGGTTTGGAGGAGCTTAAACGAAAATTTAGAAGATGGAGAAGAAAGCCACGAGAGAAGACGAAGGAAGAGCTGAAGAAGCTACAAAAGCTTTTCCGCGGTTGCGGAAATCACCACCGCGGTCGCGGAATATTACGAGGCAAAGAAGAGCAACAATGAAGAATCCGCGGTTGCGGAGGCCAAAGCAGCGGTCGCGGAAAATACGAAGACAGCGAGGCTTTACAGAGACTTTTCCGCAGTCGCGGAAATTCTTCCGCAGTCGCGGAAATTCTTCCGCAGTCGCGGAAATCCATTTATCAGACGCGCGAGATTTGTTTCGTCTGAAGATCCGAAGTTTTATTTTATTTCTTTTTCTTTTATTTATTTTATTTCCATTTTATTTCTTTATGGAAAGATATTATTTCCTATCTTGAGTTTTAGGTTTTGCTAGGTTTTATAACCTAGTTTCCTAGCAGCCTTTGGACAATCATTCATTATTCAGTTTACATCAGTTTTTCCCTTTGAGTTTTTGTGTTTCCAAGACTATGAAGATCTAAGCAACTTTTGCTTAGTCCGACGATTGAAGCCTTCGTTTGATATATGGTTGTGAGATTATAATTCTATTCATATTCCTTTGATTATATCTTTTCTCTTGTGTTTATTCCTATTGATTCTTACTGATTTGACTCGCATGATCAACTAGTTGATATTAGTAATTGTCTAGTGCTAGGGTTTGGATATTTCGAGTTGAAATCCCTTATCTTGTATAGCAAACATGATATTCTAGGACTAGTTGGACTAGGTTATTGTGAAGAGAATTGATTATGTGTTAAATGCTGCGAGTTGTATTGTTGCATGTATCCTGGTTAATTCATATGCTTTCTGTTGTTATCGTTCTAAATCTTGATAGTTTCTTGTGCGTTCGATAGTTAGGGTTATCAGGACTGGTTGGACTGATAACTATTTCAGAATAGGGACAGGAATATTCATAGGAAGGAATAGAGATAATCTAAGATCAATCAATCAAATCAATTGTGGATATTTGTCTGGCTAAGTACCTTTTTCCCAATTGATTACAACCCTTTGCTTTTATTTACTTTGTTATTTGCAAACAAAACCAACCCCCCCCCCCCCCCCCCCCATTTGTTACCTTTGACATACAACATGTTGCACTTAGAAAGATTGCTACCTCCCTGTGGGATTCGACCCTTGCTTGCCTACTATACTTAGTTAGGTTTTTAAGGATTATTTTGATAAGGCATAACGACTTTAGCCCCGTCAATTGTAAAAAAACAAAAGAGGAAGGTAGGCAGGAAGGGGTGAATGAGTACGCGGCAGGCTACCGTATGAAAGCGCGATACTTATATTATGCCGCTGGGGAGTACTTCTTTGGTTTGAAAGTCGGTATTAAGCAAATGGTTGATCAAGTGCGGGCTATACGTCATGATTCCCGGAATTCTTCAGGGGTGACCTACAAAGAGAGGGCCCCTTACCGGATTCCTGCTATCGGGGAACTGAAAGAAGATCACGACGGGGTTTTGGAGGCGTGGGCTGTGACAACGTTGAAGGAGGGTGATCCTCTTATGAAGAAACTGCCTTCTCCAGCGACTACTTCTGTGGGGGTTAAGCGTACGCGTGAAGAATCTCCGCGTAGGGAGTTTTCGAGTGCTGTTACTTTTCGCCCTTAGTCCAGCCCCTGTTTATTTTGCTTGTTCTGTAATGTTTGTATTGCTCTATCGTTTTCTCTATGGTGCTTGTTTCAGATTTTGTTTTTATGGCAGACTTGTGTTTCTTTTTGTGAATCTTTTGGATGCATTTTTTTGCTTCCGCGGATGGTTATAAGGCAAACTTTAACGTTCTTTGTGAATTCTGAATTCAGACTTTTGTCTCTGTGAACGAATGTTTCACGTATGTTATCTCGATTTTCAGTTTGATGTCCTATGTGTGGGCGTGGTATTTCTGAATCTTCTTTGGTGCTTTGTTTTATCCCCTGTTCTTTTTGTATGCTTCGCGTATGATACCTTGCAATGATGCTTAGAATGTGATTTGACTGGGCATGGCCAGTAATCATACTTTTGTATGGATTGTTCTCTTGGGTTTGACTTTTTCCTTTCATTAAGTATGCTAGTCACTTTAGCCTTTCTTCTAACACAACTCCCGACACTTCTTTTTTTATGGTGAGAGAGAGCTTCTCTGTGAGCGATAGTTATTACGATGGGCAGTTGTTGTGTGAGAGGGAGTTATTACTCGTTTTTTGTATGTGTTTTACCGGGGTGGTTGACCGTCCCATCCCTTCTTTGTTTCTTTATAAATACTCCTATTTCTTTCCAACTTGTTTCTTCACCGCTCTCCTCTGTTTTTCTTTTTGTGTCGTCCTTCTTTTCCTTTTGCTTGTTTTCGCTTGTTCTTGCTTGCTCTTGCCGAAATGGTTAGGTTGGTGTTAGTGGTTCATTACAATGGGTGGATAGTGTGCCAACGTGGAGATCGTTGACTGTCTTCTGTTCACCGTTATGATGGTGGGTATCTTTGGACCATGGATATGGGTGATGTAGGAGAATCGGTTGGGGATTTTGATTTGGAGGTGATGCGTGCTCGTCTTTTCCCGGAAGCTATTCGCTTGGGTATAGGACGAGTTTTTTACTTCCCTAGGCCCCATGCTAGAGGGCGCCGTCTCCGTGAGGTGACGACCAACTATGACACAGCTCGCATCGCTCGACTAGGACAAGAAGGACATGTTCATGTTTATGTGCACGGGCCACCTCCTCCTGGATTTGCTGCTCGCGGTCTCCGCGTTATGGGGCTTTAGGGTGTTTCTCTTGTTCTGTTTACTTTTTTTTTGTTTGCGACCCTCCCTCTCTCCCCCATCCTTCTTTTTAGTTCGCAAACTAAAAGGAGGATATAAGAGGGGTTGTGAGGGGCTGATTAGGTTATGTATTTTTGGATGTCGGCCTTTTGCTGGTGTTGTATGTAGGGTGATGCACGTGTTGACTGTTGGGCAATCGTGGCGTAGCTTTCTGAACTTTTGTAATGAAAAAACGTTGTATTTACATGGCTTTTGTATATTGTAATGCATGGAGTAAGGACTTTCATGTTTCCTATATGCTTTGCTTGTTTTGCTATCTTCGTGTGCTCTTCTCTTCTTGGATGTGTTGTTCTTTTCCAAAGCTGCCCTGGCCAATTTTTCATTTGATGTGAGTGGGTGCGCATACGGTAAACAGTATAGCTTTAATGGGATCGTGTTAGGTACCTTATCGCTACTTTGTGTTTTGCTTGCAATAATTGCCTTGCTTTATGCTTGCTTAAACTTGCACTTGCCTATACTTGCTCAGACTTGCACTTGCTCGTACTTGCTCAAACTTGCACTTGCTCATACTTGCTCAAACTTGCACTTGCTCAAACTTGCTCAAACTTGCACTTGCTTAAACTTGCACTTGCACAGACTTGCTTAAACTTGCACTTTTTGTTTTCCTACACCTTGCATAAAAGAAAATAGTTTAGGATCCTTGCTTGCTTTTCGGTATTATGGATTGTGTTGTTTAATGAGTCGCGAGCATGTTGTTTTAGGGTGCTTTGTTTAGTATACCTTGTTACCATGTATCGCTTAGCCCCCAGGCTCAACATTTCCTCTGGTGTTGCTTTGATGGGTGATAGTGTTGTTTCCTATATATGAGTGCTCGTGAGGTTATTTCTCAGGACAACTCGCGTAACTCGAATCAAGCAAAGTTCGTAGAAAGTATACATGGGGCGCGTCTGTTTTTATGGGTAATACTTGTGGAGTCTCATCACGTTCCACGAGTTTGGGACCATATTCCCTGCGTGATCTTTGAGGCGGTAGGCTCCGGGCGCTACTTTGCGAACCACGATGTATGGGCCTTCCCAACCTGGGTCGAGCTTTCCCCCTCAGTCTTTCTGAGTACTAGGTCGCCTTCCGCGAAACCCCGTTTCTTTACTTTCTTGTTGTAATAGGCGGCAATGCGGCGTTTATACTCACTTTCGCGTATTTCCGCCATCTCTCACGTTTCTTCAGCAAGTTGCAACTCTAGTTGTAACTTCTCGGCGTTCCTTTCATCGTTATAGTCGAGGAGTCTCTCGCTTGGGAAAAGGTACTCTACTGGTATCACGACTTCGACCCCGTAGGTTAGTGCAAAGGGTGTTTCTTCTGTACCCCTTTTAGATGTGGTTCGGTTAGCCTATAACACCAGGGGTAGGACTTCCGCTCATCGTCCCTGCGCCCGCGTAAGTCTTCTTTTGAGGTCATAAAGAATTCGCTAGTTGGCGTTTTCTACCTAGCCATTGTATTGCGAGTGGGACACTGATGCGAAGTGTAGTTTGATGCCTAACCCTTCGCAGAAGTCAATCAGTTTCTTGGTGTTGAATTGTGGGCCTCGATCGGTTATGATGCTTTGCGAGAGCCCGAAGTGACATATGACAATTTGCCACAAGAACTTTTTGACTTGCTCAACCGTTGTGGTGGCGAGTGGTACGGCCTCTATCCATTTGGTGAAGTAGTTTATCGCTACGAGTATGAATTGTAGTTGTCCTGGTGCTTGTGGAAAAGATCCGAGTAAGTCCATTCCCCACTTCGTGAAGGGACAAGGAGCGTTGATAGCTTGCATCTCGACACCGGGTTGATGTGAGGCTGGAGCGTGTTTTTGACAAGCATCACATGTTTGAGCGGTGGGAACGGCGTCTTCCTTCATCATTGACCAGAAATAGCCGGCGCATAGGGCTTTGTATACCAGAGCTCGCCATCCTGCGTGTCCTCCACACAGCCCCCCGTGTATTTCAGTTATCAGTTCTCTTCCCTCCGCGAGAGTAATGCATTTCAATCCTATCGCCATGTACCCTCGCTTGTATAAGGCTCCGTTCTTCATATAGAAGCGGCTTGCTCGTACCTGTAGTTTTCTTCTCTCTTGTAGGTTTTCAGGCATTGTTCCTGTCAGGATATACCTGCGAATTGGGGTTCTCCAGTCGCTCTCATCTTCCTTGTGTTCGATTACCATTAGTTTTGTGTTAATGGCCCGGGTAGTTCTGGAGTCTATCCAGACTTGACCCTTTTGCAACTTGGCTTTTGACCCGAGCTTCGCGAGCTCATCTTCTCTGGCATTCTCTCTTCGTGGGATAGCTTGAATCTCAAAGTAGTCGAAGGTTGTGGTCAGTACTTTCACCTTCGAATGATACACGGGCAGTTTTCTTGTCTTGACTTCATATACCCCCTGCACTTGCTTAACGACCACCTCAGAATCGCTGTAGCATACTACTCTGCGGGCGCCATTGGTAAGGGCCAGGTCAAGCCCGGTAATAAGTGCCTCGTATTCAGCTTCATTATTTGTTGCCTCAAATTCTAGGCATAGAGCGTATTCGAACTTTTCTCCTCCGGGTGAGGTGAGTGTGATTCCAGCTCCGTTACCCTCCTCGTTCGCAGCTCCGTCTATGAAAAGAATCCACTGAGCTATGTCTTCTGTTAGATCTTCTGAAGTCACCTCGCGGAAGCTCGTCTCCACGAGAAAATCCGCGAGTGATTACGCTTTAATTGCTAGACAGGGTTTGTAATCGATATCGAACTCTGATAGTTCGAATACCCATTTGGTCAACCTTCCCGACATAGTTGGTCTGCTGAATAAGCTCCGTAAGGGGAGGTCTGACAACACCCGGATGGGATGAGCTTGAAAGTAGGGTCGCAGTTTCCTGGCGGCTACTATCAGAGCCAGAGCAATCTTTTCTACGGGGGGATATCTAGTTTCAGCTGGTATGAGAGCCTTGCTCATGAAGTACACTGGTTTCTCTTGCTCTCGTACTAACACCGCGCTGATTGCCCTTGATCCGGTTGCCAAATACAGCTGCAGATCTTCTCCTGGGACTGGTGAGGATAAGGTAGGAAGGCTCGTTAGGTGCTTTTTGAGCTCTGTGAAAGCCAACTCGCATTCGGGGGTCCACTTGAAGTCTTGTGGATCTCTCAGAATGGAAAAGAATGGGAGCCCCCGCTCCACGAGCTTCGAGCAAAAGCGTCCAAGGTAGTTTATGGACCCTACGAATCTTCGCACCTCTTTGATGCTCCGCGGGGGAGCCATTTATAGTACTGCCTCCACCTTCTCTGGGTTTACATCTATTCCTCGTGAGCTTATCAGAAACCTGAGGAACTTCCCCGCTTTGCCTCAAAGACACATTTCTCCGGGTTGAGGCTCATCTCATGCTTGCGTAGAGTAGCAAATACTTCGCGAAGGTCAGCTACGTGATCTGCTTCTCGCCTACTTTTCACAACGATGTCATCGACGTAGGCTTCGATGAAAGAGCCAATCTGGTCTCGAAAGATCAGATCCACCAATCTCTGGAAAGTAGCCCCCGCGTTTTTGAGTCCGAAAGGCATGACCGTGTAGCAATATGTTTCCCGTTCTGTAATAAAAGTTGTATTTTCCTCGTCTGCAGGGTTCATTTTGACCTGGTTGTAACCCAAATATGCGTCCAGGAAGCTTAGGGCCTCGCGTCATGCAGTCGAGTCCACCAGCTGATCAATCGAGGGTAATGGATAGCTGTCCTTTGGGCAGGATTTGTTTAAATCGGTGAAATCCACACACATCCGCCATTTTCCATTGGACTTCTTCACCATTACGACGTTGGCAAGCCATCGGGGATATTTAACCTCGCGTATAAACCCTGCCTTTAGAAGCTTCTCGACCTCCTCTCTGGCCTCTTGGACCCTATCCCCGACTTGCTTTCTCTTTTTCTGTCTCTTTGGTTTGGCCTTGGGGTTCGTATTGAGTGAGTGAGTCATGAGGGTTACTGGGATTCCCTTCAGATTTTTGGGCGTCCATGCAAACACGTCTCGTGAAGCTCCCAACAATTCTTTAATTTCAATCCGTGTGCTTGTGTTCAATGCTTGTCCCATGTACAGCTTCTCTTCTTCGCGTGCAAATGGGGAGATGGACAGTTTCTCATCCTCTGACACCGTAGCTTCCATCCGGTATCTAACTTCTAGCTCTGCTTTCTCCCCATGACTCGACAGTGTCGTCTGGTCGAGTTCGTCCCTCATAACTAGGACTGGTAGGCATTTCTCGCTGAGTGCTGCTAAGTAGCAGGTGCGGCTCTCCGCGTGTTGGCCTCTTGCAATCCCAACTCCCACCTGCATAGGAAACTTAAGGGCAAAGTGATAGATGGAGACTACAACCCGAAACTTACATAAAGAGATTCTCCCCAGAATGGCTTTGTATGCGGAGGGTGACTGGAGCACCATGAACTCCACTTTTTCGCACCTCTGTGGGCTACCTTCATCTCCCATGATTAAATCCAGGGTTATTTCCTCGATTGGCTTCACTCGCTCTCCCGCGAAGCCCACCAGAGTGCAGTCAGTAGGTGCTAGGCTCGCAGGGTCTAGACCCATTTTCTGGAATGCTTCCCAATGTAGGATGTCGGCTGAGCTCCCGATGTCGACCATTACTCTTTTCACTGTTTTCGTCCCCATCTACACGTGAAGAACTAAAGGATCAATGCTGGGGATGCAAGATTCCGCAATGTCTTCGAAGCTAAATGCTAGATTGTGATCTTGTCGTAAGGGATTGGAAATGCTCATGACTGGCCTCCCGCTGGAAGGGGGCGCGTTGGCGATCCTCCTCCATTCTCGTCTGCTGGGACCCCTTGGCTCATGTTTTCCCGAGATGGTTCCCACTTGTCTGTCTGGCCGTGGGAAGTTCTGTTCGACGTGTGGGTAGGGCGCGGGGCGATTGGGTGTTTGCCTTTGTTGCACAGGGCCTGGGCTTGGCATTGCCCTCCCTCGCGGGGCTCCATATCTCCGACATTCCTGTCTATCGTGAGAAGTTGATTGGTGGTAAACGCAAAACTTTCTTTCTTGCTGGGCAGAGGGGTGTGGTGGCGGCATGCTTGTCCACATGGGAGGTGGTCTAGACTGTGGCCTTTGTGAATACGCAATGGTTTGCTCTCGGTTGTTCATCTCTACTACAATCAGGGGTTTTTCCGCGGCTTTTCCTCGCTCGTTTGCCTGGTGGCGACGAGGTTCCCACGCGGGGGCCTCTCATTTTGGTGCTTCATTTCTCCTTCCATTGCTCGTGGATGATGTGACCACAGCTGAGCTCCCTCGGGCTAGTTCTTCCACCACTATGTGTTGGTTGGCTTTCTCGAGCAACTTATTATACGAAGCTGGCGGTTTTTTGCATACGTTGAGTTTGAAAGGGCCATTTTGAAGCCCTTGGATAAACTCCATGCGGGCCACCTTTTCATCAAAGTCATGGGCCTGGACTGCTTCTGTTCTGAATCTTTTTACGAAAGAGGCGAGTGATTCTCCTTCGCGTTGTCTTACGTTCAAGACTTCTTGCATACTAAGTTTTCTCTTCTGTGAGCATTCAAAATGGGCCATGAAGAAATCCGCGAGCTGTTGGAAACCGTCGATGCTCTTCGCGGGCAGACTTATCATCCAGGTTAGAGCGGCTCCTGCCAAGGTGTTCGGAAAGCATTTGCACATGGTTGCTTCGTCGGCCTTGCTTGCGAGCATTAAGTACTGGTATCTTGATAGATGGTCTATGGGGTCTTCATCTACAGTATACTCTTTGAATGTGGGTATCTTGAAGTCTGGGGGTGGGGGTGCCAGGAGTATGTGGTCCGCGAATGCGGTGGAGCCAAACAGCGCTAGTGGCACTTCTAGGGCTACATATCCTGGGCGGTGTTGATGTCCGTAATCTGGGTAATGCCCCCTGTAAGCTTCTCTCCATGGCGAGTATCGAGGATGCTCGTGAGTGATTGAGGCTTGGTTAGCTTGATACCAATCTCCATATTCTTCGCGAGGGTCTATAGGGATGTATGGTTCTGGATGAGTTCGCACTGTTTGGCATTGTGGTGGAGCTGGTTCTTGCGTAGGGAGCTCTTGGTGGGCTTTTTTCCATCTACGAAACTGGCAGAATTGCTCCCACTCTTCGTCGTTCATCAGCACCTCTCGCGTGCTATTGCTGGGTGCCCCTTTTGGTGATGACACTTCCTCTTCGACTCCTACCGACGAATCTTTGTGCGTGGTTGCCATTTTCAATTGTCTTGCCGAACTTAGTTGTGTGAGGACCTCCCCACGATCGGCGCCAATGTTGAATTCCGTTTCAATGATTCGTGAAGGTGTCAAGGGTCAACACACCCTTGACTCGGATTTGCTTGGGGATTTATTTGTTTGGGGGATGTCCTCCACTGCTCCTTGCTGTTAGGCTTCGTGTGAGGCCTTGATGTACGATTGTTGGTTCTCCGGGGCTATGATCATCAACTCTGAGCTGAATCTGGGCCTTGTCACCTCATCGTCATGGTGTGCTTGAAACTCTGACTTCTGGCTTGGTTCCGGGCTAAACCTCCAATTACCGTGTTAGGCCTTGGTTCCGCCTCATGGACGCCTCACCTAACCAAGTTCCTCCTTCACTTCGATCCACCTGAAAATCCCGAAGATGGCTTCTCCGGGAGAACACCCTCTGACGCCCAAGTCAGTGATGAGATCAATAATCAAGTCTGATGACAGAGAAGAGAAAAAGGATCAAAGAAGGATTCTCGTTGGTTCTCTCACTCGAATTGCTTGGAGCAGAAGCTAGAGAATCGCCATAGAGCACTCTGGTTTTCTCTCTCTCTTCTCTCTCCAATTGTCTCTACCCTTCTCAGAAATCCCTAGGGTATTTATAGGCATTGCCGTCCATTGTCAAGTTGCCAAGTGTCGCCCGCTGAATGATGGATTTCTCCAACTTGTATCGAACTTTCCACTTGTTCTGACACCGAATCTCACTTTATAACGGAATTCTGGTGGACCTTGAATACCACGCGTGGCATTACCTACGCAAGAAAACTGACTCCCACACCTACCTTTTTTACGTCTCCTATGAATATTTCTGCTGCAGGATCTTGGTGTACTATCTTTGCTTATCTTGTGTGGCACTTTTGGAAAACTAGAAACTTTCTTGTTTTCAATGGATCAGACGAGTTAGCTGGCCCTCTTGCTCGTATACACTCGCTTGCAGCTGCTTATTGGATTGCAAAGGGAACATCTTATACTTGGGAAGTTAACCATCGGTTGTACAGTTAAATGCTTCTACCTGGTCGCCTCCTCCACACCCATGGCTGAAATTGAATACGAATGGGGTCTCAAAAGGCAACCCGGGGGCTGTGGGCGGGGGAGGCATCATTCGAGATTCGAGATTCTCAAGGTGGATTTGTTCGAGCTTATGTGTTCCGATGTGGACATTGTTTGGCGCTCCGGGCTGAATTATGGGCCATTTTCTATGGTTTGCAATTGGCGGTCTCCTTCAATGTCTCTCGGCTGATATTGGAGTGTGATTCTTTGACAACTTGCACACTACTTTTGCAACCACATCTTCTTACTCATCCCGACTATCATATTCTGGTTCAATGTCGTCGTGCTATGCGGAGTGGAGATTGGGTGGTTAAGACCTTACATGTTAAGTGGGCTGGGAATGGGATAGCTGATACTTTGGCAAATTGGGCTCTTTCTTTAGATGAACTTATGTGGTCCTAGATCAACCCCCTGCTTGTATTAGCTCTATGCTTTCTCTTATGCCTATGGGTGGTAGCTCTACTTTACCTGAGGATGAATCTCTCTAAATCTAATAAAGTACTAAGGGCTTTGCCCTCTTGCGGACCAAACAAAAAATTATGCCATACATTTACTTATTTATGTCTATTGAGTAAAACATATATAATGAATGAATATTTATGTATCAAACAATGAAACAAGCATATGACTATTTACTAACTCTATATATAAGCTTGCGAAAAGGAGTATTCATCTAAAACTTGGCAATGCTCTCAAAAAACGACGAGTTAGGTAAATGACCATTTGACAAACCTTTTTTTAAACTAATGGACCCTTAGCAAAAATGGACCCCTCATCCCAAAATTTTCATTATTTTATTATTTTAATACCTCTCCTTCCTTCCATAACAGAATCGATCGATCGATCTTCTTCCCCACGCCACCGCCGATCGATCGCACACAGGAGCTCCGGCCGATCGATTGCACGCCGCCGCCGCACGCCAGCGACTACATGAGGATTCGGCTCCGCTTCGATCGCAGGGAAGGCAGCTTTTGATTATTTGATCGAAGAGATCCAAGGAGATTGAAGTTTGATCGCACTAGAAACAAGTAATTTCTCTTCCAAATCTGAATTTGGTTGTTCTAATGACACTATTACTCGATTATGATTGAAATAGTTTCATTGTGAATAAGTATAGTAAAACTATCTTTGGAATCATAATTGTCATTGAAATAGTGTCATTCCAAATCTGAATTTGGTTGTTCTAATAAAACTGTCATTGAAATAGTGTCATTGTGAATTTCTGGATTAATAATGACACTTTTTTCTGGATGTGGTGTTCAGTGTTCAAAAAGTGTCATTAAAATGATTGTGTGCATAATCCAGAAAAAGTGTCATTGTTGTACAAATTGCAATAAGAAATAAGGATTGTTTAAGAGGATAAAACAAAAGTGTCATTAGAATTGTCTGAATTTTATGATTTATAATGACACTGTTGAAAAAGTGTCATTAGAATGAGTGTGTGCATAATCCAGAGATAGTGTCATTGTTTAACAAATTGCAATATGAAAATAGTGATTGTTTAAAAGGATTGAACAAGAGTGTCATTAGAATTTTCTGAATTCCTGCATTATGAATAACACTATGAAATTCTGTCATTAAAATTATTCTGTCATTAAGACAGATTATTGTGTTTCATGTTATAGATGCAGATGAGAATCCTAACAGTGTTCTCTAGAGGAGAATGGCAAGTAAAAGAGGGATGTTGTGTTTATGCTGGCAAAACCACATCAAAAGCATTTATGGTTAATGACACTTTGATGTTAGGAGAGCTTAAGAAGATGATTATAGATAGGTTCAAGCTCAATTCATCATGTTCTGACATAGTCTTATGTCATTTGAACCCTTTTCAGAAGCTAACGGAGCCATATATAGTTGATACAGACAAAGATTACAAATCGTTTGTTGAAATCAATGAGTGTCCTCAAGTATCATGGACACTTCCATTATATGTATCTATAACTAATATGTTGACAGTTGAAGAACATGTATTGGCACTCCAAAACGAGAATAGAATGGTGGTTGCTGAGGAGCATTTGCAGTTAGATTGTAGGGTTCAGTGTGATGACATAGTGCCTTTGGTGGTTGCTGAAGAGGACTTGCCTCTGGATTTTAGTACGCAGAATAATGACAAACTGTCATTGAAGATAGGGAAACCTTCAAAGGTCAATGATTATGCTCTTCCTACGGGGCATGATTTTCTTCATGTAGGGCAATTGTTTAAGACTAAAGATGACTTGAAAACTACCATAAAAAATATGGCGATGTGTGAGAATTTTGGATACAAAGTTTTCAAGTCAAATTCAGAATTATACAAGCTGTTATGTGTGGATGCCAACTGCAAATGGAGAGTAAGGGCTGCAAAATTAAAGGGTTCTGAATACTTTGAGATCAGGAAAATGATTGACGAACATACTTGCTCGTTTAATGCAAGATGTGAAAGGCACTCTAAACCTACATATAAAACTGTTGCTCAACAGATAAAAACAAGGTAAAATATTTTGTAATGACAGTATATAATTACATATCTTATTGATTTTTTATTGCGTATGAAATTAACGTGTTTGTTCTTGTAAAGTATAGGTTCATAGGTGTTAAGAAGGGACCAAATGCTAACATGATTCAGAATGATATGAGGAATGAGTGGTATCAAGATGTGAGCTACTGGAAAGCTTGGAAAGCACATGAATGGGCTGAAAACTTGATAAGAGGTACTCCGGAAGAAAACTATGCAATGATACCTTCATATTATCATATGTTGAAACAAGTAAACACTGGAACATATACATGCTTTGAGGTAGATAATCAAAACTGTTTCAAGTACGTATTCATTTCAATATGAGCATCGATCAGAGGTTTTGCTGCAATGAGAAAGGTAAGCTTCTAACATTACTGTCATTAACAAACAGTGTCATTAACAAACAGTGTCATTAAACACACAGAAAAAGTGTCATTAGCATGTAAGAGTTGGGAATATTGAAGCAGTGTCATTATTTCAATTATGCTCTAATTTTATTGTAGCATTTAAAAAATATAATGTGTCATAGAAACACAAGAGAAAGTGTCATTAGCATTTAAAAATATAATATTTCCAAAACTGTCATTATCATGTAAGACTGTGAAGCTTCTAGAACTGTCATTATCATGTTAAACATTGCATCATTACTCTATAAAGTGTCATTACCAAAAAAATATTGAATGTCAGTAGAACAAAGTATATCTAGAAAGTGTCATTAGTTTGAAACTATCATTAATGTTTTACTGGAATGATTTATAATGACACTCTTAGTGGATGTGGTGTTGACACTTTTTCAATAGTGTCATTGTGTATACTGTCATTACTGTGTACACTATTACAATAGTGTCATTACCAAAAATATTGAATCTCAATAGAACACAGTATATATAAAAAGTGTCATTAGTGTCTAAACTATCACAAATGTGTCTCTTCTGCCTTGACAATTAAGTGTCATTAATAAAAATCTAAAGTGTCATTGATATTTTCTGGTAGGTTATCATGGTGGATGGTACATTTCTACATGGCAAGTTTGAGGACAATCTAATGATCGCGACTGTGCAGGATGCAAACAATCAAATCTATCCTCTTACATATGCCATGGTTGATTCAGAGAATGATAAATCATGGTCTTGGTTTTTCCAACAAATGTATAATGTCATCCCATCTTCAC
This sequence comes from Rheum nobile, assembly GCA_027886185.1. Classification (NCBI taxonomy): domain Eukaryota; kingdom Viridiplantae; phylum Streptophyta; class Magnoliopsida; order Caryophyllales; family Polygonaceae; genus Rheum; species Rheum nobile. Next base: position 938,874 of record WOAB01000640.1, read on the forward strand.
CTGAATTGATGATTATCTCAGATCGACACATAAGCATTGGAAAAGTTGTAGAGATAGTGTACAGTTCAGCAAAACGTCTGGTTTGCACGCGACACTTAAAACAGAATCTGAAGACAAGATACAAGGACAAAGGTGTCATTAGATTGTTCTCAAATGCATCTGATGCCTATACAATCACAGAGTTTGATGAATGGTTTAACCAAATATGTGCCATCAATCTAGAAATGGCGAACTACCTTATTATTGCAAAAGTGGGCTCGAGCTCATTGTCCAGGTGACAGATACAACATAATGACAACAAACAACTCAGAAAGCATAAACTCAGTTTTGAGAGAAGCTAGATCGTACCAAGTAGTTACTCTTCTGGATTACATTAGGGCTTTGCTTTCAAGTTGGTTTAATAAGCGTCGGGAACTTGCATTACGGAACAACAAAGAATTGCCACCACATGTGAAGAATGTGGTAGAGGCAAGGTATAAGGAGTCGAGAAGATATGAAGTAAAGAAACTAAACTAGGTTGAGTTTGAGGTATCTGGTGGGAACATCACTGGTGTAGTAAATCTGTCAAACAGAACATGCAGCTGTAGGGTTTTTTATTTGGACAAAATCCCATGTACACATGCCATGGCTGCCATTCGAAAGGTTAACGGTACAATTACTGAATTTCTAAGTCCCTATTATTACTTTGAGAAGTGGAGCATGGCATACCAGGAAACTGTATATCCGGTGCCTATGAAATCATCATGGACTGTACCTGAAGATGTTAGCAAGATAGTATGTCTCCCACCAGAATATAAAAAGAAGGTTGGCAGGCAAAGAAAGCATAGGCTTCCCTCTGAAGGAGAATTTAAGAAAATTGTCATTAAGAAGACAAGAAAGAAGACAGTGAAGTGTGGAACATGTGGGGTAGCTGGACATAACAAAAAAACATGCAAGAACACAGCAGCAAGCAGCAGTGGCTAAATGATGCAAGTGGAGTAAGGAGAATTCACAATTTGTTGAAGAATTATACTAAAGTGTCATTAAAACAGATTTTATGGTGGTGTTGACAGTGTCGAATTATACTAAAGTGTCATTAATACAGATTTTATGTTGAAGACTTATACTAGATTGTCATTACACTTTTTGTTGAAGAGTTATATACATTAAAAAAGTGTCATTAGAATCTCTGATTTCTATAGACAATGTCAGATTATTGGAATTCTGTGAAAAGTGTCATTAGAATCACTCTGGTGTTGAAAATAGTGAAAAAGTGTTATTGAAACTAAAGTGACATGTTGAACAAAAAAGTGTCATTAGGAAACATTCAAGTACAACACTGTGGTATTGCGATGACACTGTCATGGAATAACAAAAGTGTCATTACAACATCACAAGGCAAGAAAAGTGTCATTACAAATAAAGTGTTAATACAAGAAAGTGTCATTGCAATCACAGCTTACCTCATCTCCTAGCCAACATCCATTTTTTGTAAGAATACCAGTACTGAATAGTGTCATCAGTAAACAATATGGGAATAGTGTCATTAGAATACCAGTACTAAATAGTGTCATTAGAATAAAAGTGTCATTAAAACATTGAATGTCAATACATCAGAATTCTTTACATTATAACTAAAAAGGTTACATAATTCTGCTCGACAAAGTACCATTACAATAAAAGACATCCAGATTTGTGCCAAAATGTCATCATAGTTCTAAAAAACAAGATAAAGATCACTATGCATCAAGTAAAGGTTCCCATGTCCAAGTACGCTTGAACAAATCAATAGCAATCTTCTCCCTATGTGCTCTCATATGTGCATCATCTAGATCTGCCATACTTGTTCCGGAAACAATTGCTTCAATATACTTGATTGTATATATAGCACAGTTGCCATTGTAAAATAATAACAAATGGAAAATTGTGTCAATCAATTGAATAATCTGTCATAAGTAATAGAGGAGGGAAAGAAGTGTGTTTACCCTACACAATCTTGTGGGAGAGACATATCTCTGAACCAGGTAAAAGATTCTTCAAATGTGCCAAGGTGAGAGAAACGCCCAGTACGACGCATCAAAACAGGCAAGAAATCCAACAAAGGTTGAAGGAAGGCCTTAAGCATGTTGTCCTTATACAAATAATGAGCACAATCCAATACTCTAATTTTGGATTCAGCCAAGTTGATTTCTAGACCAATCCAATGCTTATTCTCCAAATTAAATGGTGTGTATACCTTTGTAACACCATGGTACCAAGATTTGCCAAAATAGTTTGGATTGGAACCATCAAAATACAAATTGAACGTCTCTGGAATCTTATCTTCACCATATATGTATCTTTTGATTTGTTTGGCATTGAACTTCTTGTACCAAAGCCAATCCAAAACCACACTGTCCTTGAACAAATCAGGATTTTCATGAATACGCTTGCGCATGTGAAAAAGAGCCTCACTAATATGCTGAGAAAACAAAGATCATGTAAACAAATCAAAACAGTGTTATTGCATCAAAGTGTCTCACTAGTACAAAGATCATGTAAACAAATCAGAAAAGTGTCATTATAATGTCATGGAATAAAAAAAGTGTCATTACAACATAACAACAGAAAAATGACACTGAAATTAAAGTGAGAAGCTAGAACGAAAAGTGTCATTGAAACTAAATAGTGTCATTGAATAACAAAAAGTGTCATTGAAACAAAAGAGTCACTGAAGGAAAAAAGTGTCATTTGTATTATTAAACTGCCACTGTAGACAAATAGTGTCATTGAAATTAAAGTGTCATTGAAGAACAAAAAGTGTCATTGAAAGAAAAGAGTCACTGAAGGAAAAAGTGTCATTAAAAATAAAGTGTAACTGCAGACAAATAGTGTCATTGAAATAAAAGTGTCATTGTAGAACAAAAAAGTGTTATTGAAACTAAAGTGACACTGTTTGTTGAACAAAAAAGTGTCATTAGGAAACATTGAAGTACAACACTGTGATATTGCAATGACATTATCATGGAATAACAAAAGTGTCATTACAACATCACAAGGCAAGAAAAGTGTCATTACAAATAAAGTGTCAATACAAGAAAGTGTCATTGCAATCACAGCTTACCTCATCTCCTAGCCAACATCCATTTTTCATAAGATTGTCAAAGAATTCAGGCTTTAAAGCGACTTCATGTCCACGGAATGTATCTTCTCGATCACTGATAGAAAAAAAGAAAGTTCATAGTTAAAATTTATGGATAAAAATGTCATAACCATAATAATAATCAGTAGAAAATAGTATACATACCCATTACGATGGAAGTCATGAAGTTCTTTACGATCTGTATTATCATAGAAGGAAAAATGAGGTATCTTTGAAAGAGGAATGTACTTGCACTTTTTGGCCTTCTTATTTTTAGTAAGAATGGTTTTCGCTTGTTTCTTCCCATCGTTATCCTCTTCTTGTTGTCCAGCATCTCCCTCTTCTTGCTTCCCATCATCTCCTTCTTGCTTCCCAGCATCTCGCTCTTCTTGCTTCCCAGCATCTCCCTCTTCTTGCTTCCAATCATTTCCAAACAAGGAATCAAATATTTGGTCATGCTGAGCTTTGCTCGAGGAACAACCGGTAACAGATTCTAAAACATAACACATCAAAGAATTAAATTCTGAATACACAAATAATATATAGTTAGAGTATTTGGGATTGATATGAGTTACCTGGAATGCAAATCAATGATTTCTCTTGAACATCTCCAGCAGTTACACTATCACTTGAATGCAACATAACTTTTTTGGCAATTTGAGCAATAATTTTATCTTCATCCATTGCATCAGTGGAAACTTCATCTAGAGCCATGTTTCGAAACGTTGTTCCGTCTTGGATATCACGCTCACTATTAATGACAGATTTAAATGGATCAGGCTCAGACGTTACCTTGTCGACCAAAGTTTCTTCAGCATTTTCGATCACTAGAGATTCAACATAGTCAACAGTTTTGCCACAAGCCACAAGTGACTCAGAATCAACATTATCGACCATTGTTTCGTCATCCTTGTTGACCGTATTTCCATCCTCATTAGGTTCCATTGTTTCGTCAGTCTTGTTTAGAGAATTTCCATCCTCCTTAGGTGCTACTTGTACATTGTCCACCATTTGTTCATCAGCCACCTCTTGGACCATAGTTCCATCAGCCTTGCCAACACAATTTTCATCCTTCTCGGGTGCTACATATTGTACAGTCTCACCCTCAACCATTGTTTCTTCATCTTGTCCTCCTTTAGGATTCACTTCAATAAGATCATCATCATCATCTTCATCCGTAGAAGGTTCGTTTCTACCCATGAGAAGAGTTAAAATACTTTTAACATTCTTGAGCAATTTTTCAATCTGGCCTTTGTTGTCATTAACAACAAATGGAATCTCTCTCATGGCCCTCTGCTGAACCTTCATACTATCAAGAAGGACTTGTCCCCATTTAGGAATATTTTGGCTCTCATATGCTTTCTTGTCATTAACAATAGGGCCTTTGAATTTAAACTTGAGTGAACGGATAGCGGATGATGATTTCTGCACAAAAACACAAAGTTTAGTACAAAGTGTCATTAACAATCACATATGGCATAATGTGTCATTATAAGTAGTGTAATTACAACATCAGAATAGAAAAGTGCAATAAAGTGTCATTAAAAAATATGCCATAAACTATCATTATATAATAGTGTTCATATCAAGTAAAACCAAGAAGGAAAAGTGTCATTGTGTTGCATAATGTGTCATTAGAAGTAGTGTCATTACAACATCAGAATATAAAAGTGTAATAAAGTATCATTCACAAATGTCACATAACAGTCATTATATAATAGTGTCATTAGAGGGATATCAACTAAAATCAAGAAGGAAAAGTGTCATTAGTAAACAAATATTGCATAATGTGTGATTACAAATAGTGTCATCCAAAATTCAGAAAAGAAAAGTGTCATAAACTGTCATTACCAAACAAATATGCAACTAAAATATCATTAGAAAATTGTGTCATTATCTTCTTAGCCTTCTTTTCCTTATGTTCCCTCTTTTCCTTCTTTTCACTCTTGCACTCCTCTTCAAACTTAATTTTTTTAGCAGTTGACTTCCTACGAAGTTGAAGTCTTCCACCACATACATGTTTCCCTTTGTCCAGCTTTACTGATTCAATTGGGTTGACCTTATTCTCCTCATCAGTTTGATGAAAACCTATGCACAAATTTTTTGGTGGTGATTCAAAGTGATCATCATCATCGTCGTCATACTCGCCTTTTATAACAAGACCCTATTCACCAGACATCCAACTTTCAGCTACTGCATCGAAGTCTTCATCAGCCACTTCCATTGTGAAACCAACGTCCTTGAATTGTTCCAACACAGCAGGAGATGGTAAAACAGAAGACTGAAAGAGACAAAAAAAAGGGAAAAAGTGTCAGAAACTATATTAGACATCAAAGTAATGAATTGAATTGTTAAATAATACAAATGCAGAAAATGATACATACAAATTCTGGATCGTTAGCGGCATTAAAAACCTGCAACCGTGTGGCAAGCTTTTCGTCATCTATACTACTCCAACGAAGACAATATGGCAATGTTTTTTCAGGTTTGCATGAGAAATGAGCAACATCAATCAAATTTGGAAATGTCTCCAGTATCCACAGTTGTAACAATTAAAAGTGTCATTAAAAAGTGAAACAACATATAAAAATAAACTCCAAAAAGTGTCATATAAACTGGAATGAAGTGTTGATAGTGTCATTATAAGCATATGAACTAACATAAATTCTAAAAAAGTGTCATTATGATGCAACAGATAAAAATAGTGTCATAGCCCCAAACAAAAATAACAAGCCACAGTGAATAAAGTGTCATTGGGAATAAAGTGTCATAAACTGGAATGGAAAGTGTCATTGTAAGCATGGATAGTGTCATTAAAAGCATGGAAAGTGTCATTAAAAGATCTAGTAAAGTGTCATTATGATTCTGGAAAAGCAATCATGGATAGTGTCACTAAACTTAATATCTAATGCATTGCAGGTATGAAAAAGTATCATTCAGGATAAGAAATTGTCATTAGTACCTGAAAAGCAAGCGGGTAGCCAAAGAGATTATAACCAAATCTCGAATTTTGATCTATTTCACGGTTTTCACGATTGACATGCCTAAGTGATCTAATCAAGAGAAGGTATGACTCCCTACCCCATGGATGCTTTTGAAATGACTCCATATCAAAGGCCAGAGAAAACACATGGGATTCAATAGGATGGCCTCGCTGCTTAGTCAATATCACTCCCTCAAGGATCAACACGTGAGCAAACTTCAGCTTTCTCACTGGATCTTTCTCTTTCACAAACATATCAAGCAGTTTCTCATAAGTACACCTTTTTATACCCAGCTCAATTTTAGTGTCAAACTCAGGTAGGGGTGTTGAAGACAAATCAGAAGCATTGCAATTTAATCTAGTTATAGCAGCAAACTCTTTTATTGAGAAACGAGTGATATTGCCGCGAACTAGAAACCACAATTCTTTTGTTTTCTTAGTCACTATCTCATTTAACAACACATAATGCATTATTTGAGCATGTAACTTCAGTTTATATTCAAGTTGTACAATAGGACCAAAGCAGCCATTACACAGTGTATCCCAATCAAATGGGGGAAGATTTTCCTTCAAAAGATCAAACAAATTATGCCTGTGGTAAAAATTAATCCTCACCATAAAGCGATCTGTCGGATTAAGAAAATATTTGCACTTGATCGTAGACATGCTCAAACCTGCATTTTGTAGAAAATGTCATTAGAAGCATATAAAAAAAGTGTCACTGTGGTGCTAGAAGTGTCATTAAACAAAATATATAATCGATAGTTGTGGATAAAAAAGTGTCATTATCATTTTATAGTGTCATATAAACTGGAATGAAGCATGGAAAGTTTCATTAAGATCATATAAACTAAGAATGGCACCATAAAAGTGTCATTGTGGTGCTAGAAGTGTCATTATCATTTTATAGTGTCTAGAAGTGTCATTAAGATCATATAAACTAAGAATGACACCATGAAGCATGAAAAGTGTCATTAAGATCATATAAACTAAGAATGACGCCAACCAAGTGTCATAAAACACTATCATGAAGCATTCAAAGTGCAATGACATATAAAATAGTGTCATTAGAAGCGAAAGAGTGAAATGGACATAAAAACGCTTGAATACCTAACCCTAACTACAACAAAATGCAATCGAAACACTAGAAAAGAGGTGTAATCGAAACTAACGCGTGCTCCAAAGTGCAATGTAGGTGTAATCGAAACCATAGAAACTAGTTTAAGCCAAAAAAGGAAGAAATCAAACTTGTTCGATAGAGAAATGCTACAACCTGAATTTGATCGACAAGAGATGATGAAGCGTGAGAGACGATAACGAGATCGAGAGAGAGAGAGATCGACAGAAAATCCGAGATCGAAATCGGATGAAAATCGTGAGCGAAAGAGCGAGAGAGAGGGAGATTTGATCGACAAGAGATGATGAAGCGTGGGAGACGACAACGAGATCGAGATCGAAAGTGTGAGCGAGAGAGAGATCGACAGAAAATCCGAGATCGAAATCATATGAAAATCGGGAGCGAGAGCGAGATTTCCAGCGAAGATTTCCGGAGAGAGAGAGAGGAGGATGTGGGGGCCACTTGTGGAATGTGGTTTATAAAAGGACTGTTGGAAAATGAATAGAAAATATTTAGGACTATTTTATTGAATTAGAAACTTATAGGAGACCAATGGGCCACACTCCTCCCTCAAAAAAAAGAAAAACTAAAACTTGGCAAAGAGTATTCAACTCACCGGATGGGGCTTTGGCCCAACTGTGTATGGGCCGAATGGATAAAAGGCCAATTTTGCCGTAGCCCAGAAAATTCCATGAGCCGAAGCAAGTAGCCAACAAAGGGTAGAAAGGGAATTCCGCCCGGAGTGGATTAAGGTATGCCGATTTTCTGTGACTTGGACGAGCTCCATTGTTGATATCTCCCAGCAGAGCGAGAGATAGAGATGGCAACTGTTATCTCAGCCTTCCATGGCTTTTCTGCTTCATGCGCTCTTCCTGCTAAATTCAAATCCCTTTCCCTCTCCAACTCCATTTCTTCTCAATTCCTCTGTTCGACTTCTCCCAGTTTCTCCGGCACCCTCTCTCTGGACGGTTTCTCCCAAGGTTTGTTTCAACACTATCCTCATGATTGCCGCATTTTCCTCTCAAATTCATCTCTTCAATTGATGATATAAGCATTTTAAGTCACCTTTTTTTGTCTCAGTTGATGTTTGGTTAAAATTCCGGTATTGAAATGGAGTGGAATTGGGGTTTTGTTGAAGGATAGCTCATATTTAGCGTTTGTTGTTACTCTAGAACGAATTTTTTGAGCTGCAGTTAGTTAATTGCAATGTGCCTAACCGAAATGCGAGAGTGAGTCAAACAGCAAAAAATGAGTTACAACTCCACAGGCTAATTTCCAACTCACCATAAACGATACTTTAATATTACAATCTTGTGTGTAATTTCCCGTTTATAGGTTGAATCTCTTGTACACAATATTTCTGGTTATGGCTTGAATATTGGCATTGCTGGAAAATGGTTTATAATTGGGTGTTACTACATCCAAGCTAAATTTCCTTGCGTCACATATTAAGCAAATTTTACCCTTATTTAAATTATAATTAAGTGGTAGCATGTTTTAGGGCTTCAAATTTCAGTTTGATATAAGAAACCCAGCTTTTGTTGCATTACCACGGTTTGTGATCATTTGAACTTGTCTGGATGCTATCAGGATGTCTGTCAATGAGAACGCCCAGGAGGCAGCTGGGTCAGCTGATTGTATGTGAGGCTGCTCCCCAAAACAAGGCTGACTCAGCTGCAAAGCGAGCTCGCCAAGCTGAGAAACGTCGCCTCAGGAACAAAGCCCGCAAGTCGGAGGTTAGGACCCGCATGAGAAAGGTACATTTGGCCTCAATTTCACCCTTTGGTCTTTGTCTATTCCATGCTTAGTTTGTGGGAGTGGTGAAAACAAGGCCTCAGTCTGATGCTGAACAATACAAATGTAGATTTAGGTCCTTTTCCATAGAATCGCCCATTCGAATGAATTTGCAATTAATCACTACTGTAATATGTAGTTCATTAGCGTTTCCCACTACGTGCTAGTTTTTATTTACAATTAAGCTCTGGGTTTGTGAAATGTATGCTAATGGACTAGTACAGACTACATGTGGTTAAATGCAATCTCTTTTCATCGGTTGAATTCGTACAAACGGCCTAAACAGCACATGGTCTAATGTAGATGGTTTGGTGATCATGACATTTGTTAACCCAGGTGTTGGAAGAATTGGAGGGGCTCCGTAAGAAAAAGGAGGCGCAGTCAGAGGAAATCATCCCAATCGAGAAACTGATTGCAGAGGCATACTCTGCAATCGACAAGGCCATCAAAACGGGAACACTGCACCGCAACACTGGGGCGCGCCGGAAGTCTCGGCTTGCTAGGAGAAAGCAGGCAGTAGAAATCCATCATGGTTGGTATGCACCGGCTCCTGCAGATCTTGCCGTATGATATAAAAACAAGTTGTTCTGTAATCATCACTATGTAAAACTTCACTAAGATCCAAACAGTTCATTTTTGCCCCTTGTTTGATGTCATTCCATGACTACTTAATGCCATTAATTTCTTAATATTCTTATCGTGCTTTGATCCAACAACTGTGACCCTGTGAGTAGCTTCTTTTGGATTAAAGATTTGGAGAATTGGCAAAAAGTGTAGGATTCCATCTCAGCACAAAATTCAGTCTCCTTTGTTTTTTTATAGAGCTATATATATTCTAAAGCTAGCATGTCTTAGAGCTATCAATGGCTCAAATTGTCAAAGTACCCCCAGTTTAATTGGCATGACACCTCCCGCATCTCCACTTGTAATGGCTTAAGTGCCTCCTATGGACCCAAAAAAATCAATGTCTCACACTGGCTATACATTGAGGCTCAAATGCTAAATCAATGTTGAAATAAACCTCTAAGCTCCGGTGGAAATAGAAATGAATTGGTTCACTTGATGTGATGTATTAAAAGAAATTGGCATGAAATGAATTAGTTCACTTTGATGTTATTATGTGGTAGCAAAAATTGTCATCTTGGCTTGAATCTCCTCATTTCCCAAACAAAAAATTGGCTCATGGATCATTAATTCATTATGATGGAAACATTTATTTTCTCAATATCGATCGGAATGATTTGTAACACAATGAAATCATTTCCCAAAAAAAGTCACGTTCAGAACAAAAAAAGGAAGTGTTTGAGCCTATTATTGATCTTCACTTATGAAGAGTGATGGAGCTTTTTACTATTAACAGAAGGTTTACAAAGCAACATCTGAAGCAATCAAACAGATTCCAGAATCAACTGTCCTTGTTCAGGCTAAGTGGCTAAAATATAAACTAAACCCAATTTTGCCATCCTCCACAAAAACGTATGATCCAAGTCTAGTATCTGTGATCCGCGACAAAAATCAACTGTTGAAGAGCAGAAGGTATATATAAATAGCCAGGAATGAGTATTACAATGTCTGTACTAAATATTATCATCAATAGTCAATAAATATACACTCTTTTCCCAAAAATTAAGCAGGAAAAATGTTTCTTGATACAACCAAAATTAGAAAGGAATGATGATAACAAGGCGAAAACTATATCACATCTTACCTTACTAAGATATACACAACACAACAGAAAAAAATGCATAGTATGACCCAGAAAAAAGAACATGGGAAAGAGCCGATGCGCATATGCAAACCTATGAAGGATTAAGATCGCCAGAAGGCTGGCCATGCCTTCTGCATCAAGAAAGTTCAAATGTAATTAGCAACAGAAAACGAAAAACACGGTGGAGAACGATAACGGAAACTTCTGCTCATGTATTAGCTAACCTTGAAAGCAGAAACCTTGCAAGCGGACTCAAGTTAGGGTTTGAATGCAGATCCTTGTGCTGTTGCTTCTTCTTGGCTTCGGCTTCTGCCTTCAAATCTTGCTCTGAAGCCTTGCTGACCCTTGAGAATGTAAGGAGGGCGAGATCTTTTAGATCTTTCAGGGAAGGCTCCTTTGAACTGCATTATGTCACCCTTGGTTTGTAAGATTTAACAATACAAGTTACACAACATTCGATATGTTCACGCGCACCTTCCAATGTGTTGAAAAATTCTGCTAAGTAGGTAGTCAGTGGATCCAGGCTTGAAATGCTCCATATCTATGAGGGCGTTCGCCACAGCACGGGCTGAACCCTCTGAATTATCGGGGACGACCTGATATACGTGATTGCAGTAAGAATACTTGATTGTATATGCAAGGAGCAATTAAGCTATTGTTAACAGCAAATGGAAGCTTTCAGAATGCCCTTAGGATATCAAGCAAGTTCGCTGTTCTTATGTACGTTCTATAGCAATAAACTTTTTCTAGCAAACATCTATATAACAAAAGATCTTTTCACAGGTTTAGACGTATATCCAAAGCTGTTTCATGATGCAATTTTTTTAGATATATATAAAAAAAATCAGCACAAATACACTGCCTGCAGCGTGGATCTACATTGATGCAAGCGAACTATTCATGAACTTTTTTCCCTACGAGACTCAGATAAATTTGTTTCATAACATTTTATTACAATCATCTTACATGTATGGTGAACAAAAATTCTGGATCATTTGTGGCAGACAAAAGGGGTAGAAACTGACCTCCTTCAGTGAAGGGACAAATAAAGTTGACAAAGAGGCAGAAGACGACAAAGCTGACATTCTAGCATTTTCTTCATCATCACTCAGTTGGCGTGATCTCGGAAAAGCCTTCATTGCATCCAAGTAGTCATGACTGTGTCTGAGTAACATATCAGAAGAGTCACACATTTTTGTAATTACTTCTGGAATGACCGATATTTCATAACAAAATCAATATTATTTAGCCAGATCGACCGACATACCTGGGGGACTCCGAAATATTTAATACTTCACTCCCCCTTCTATTATCAGTAACATCTTTGTTGATTTTGCTTAACGCAGATCTGTCACGTGTGTTGTTTTTCCTTGAACCCTTTTGCATAGCAGCTTTTGCCTGCACAAATAGCAGCTACTGTTATTTCTGAAGGTTACCAAAATATTCATGTCAAACATAAGATGACCAATGGCTTTTCCATCTATATTCTTTTTCTTTTTTTGGGGGGGGAGGGGGGTCTCCAAATCACAAAGAAAATGTTCTCAGTGAATGTTAATATGGAAAAGAGGGAAGTTGCAGAAGGGTAAAGCAAAACCTCAGCAATGTTTGTAGCGCTATCTTCAAGAGAGGCGTTAGAAGTTCTCTCAGCCATCCCAAATCTTGACTTTGGAGTTCGAGGAGAATCAGGAATATCTTGTTGGCCACGAAAAACAACAGTACCGCTGGTGGAAGCATCTTCAGTGGAGAAATATCTGCTGCTAGACTACATCACGGTGTGGCAGAAATGAAAACATGTAAAAATGACTGTTCAGCAGGAAACTGCAGAATTTAGTATAAGAGAAGTCCAATACTAGGATAGACAACAGTCAAACCTGAGAACTTTGATCACTGAGTATAGATGTGGATGGGTATCCCCTGGGAGATCGAATAACAACAGTACCTACGCTAGTCCCTGAACCCTCATCCTGATTGTATACAAATTAAAATCTCAATCAACATCAAGCCTGTGGGATGTCTAATGTATGATGTTTATTACAAAACAATGAACACCGGCTTATTGAATCTACAATAAAAAATCCAACTCACAAAGTAAAAATGACAACCTGACAGCAATTGGCAAATTGCAAATATCAATTATACTTTACAGTTTACTTCCAAGTGGGAAACTATTCTTGCAAATGATCGCAACAAATCATAAATCAAAAAGCACCTCTTAAAAGGCATAATCAACACATTGATGCCAAAGTTGAAAACAGTTATATCAAGTTGTGTCACAGGTTCAGCAATCAACTTAAAAACATTTTGCATTTCTTGCATGAAAGTTCAAATTTTTGAGGTAAACTGTCTACATGATTTGATCAGGAAAGGGAAGACTGGAGAGAAGAGCAATCTCACATAATAACGGAGGTAACTTTCATTTTCATCTGAAAGATATCTAGTATGTCTCCCCAGGGAAACTTCTGATGATTCATACAGTCCATTCCCAGATGCTGCTGACCTGTGGCTATCTCTGTCCAGAATTTTTTTAGGAGAAGCCTCACATTGCATCAGATTCTCCTCTTTCTTTGCTCTCCTTTGAGGTGGCCTCAAGATACTTCGTGCAGTTCCACTGCTCTGTGGTCCACCAATACTGAAGTCCCATCCCGCATTTTTTGACGATCTTGTCTGATTACTGAGATTAACAATAGTCAGCCAGATTCATTAATACAGTTCATATCCAGACTAATTATTCAACCCACCTAGCTCGAATTGTTCCCTCCCCTCCAGGATCTTTTGACACCTTAACTGTGCCAGACCCTTCATCGTAGGCCCTAAAACCATTTCGGACATCTTCCATATCTTCTTCTGCTTGGTATTTTGGTCGCTCTCTATCAACACAAGACAAAAAAATGCCATTAAGATGTTACTTTTCAACAGGAAACAATAATAGTGAACCACCACAGAATTCTAGCATCCTATCTTATGGAAGCACTGAAAATCTATCCTTAGCCAAGATTTTCAAGTATCATATACGTACAAGCAACTAGCTCATCTGCTCATCACAACCATGGCCCATGGAAGTAATAGAAGTAAGACATATAACCTCATGATGATTCAACAGGAGAAAAAGAAAATGCCCGAGTGATTATATATCATACCTTATTCTCTCTAAAAGCCTTGGACTTTTCCTGGCACTCCTTATAAACCGGTGCTTTATAAGCTCTTTGGCACTTGGTCTCTGATATAAAAATTCAAGGAATGTATCAATATTACATTATCAAAATGATAGCTGATCAGCATAAAACATAAATGTAGAAAATATGTTATCCAGTACGAAATTAGTTGTTTCACAACAACAATAAAAATAACTAAACTAGTTCAAAAGAAAATAAGCAGGATATAGGTTTTAACACCTCCGCTCTCCCTCTTATATAGATGCACACACAAACACATATATATTATGTACTAAATATTTCATAAATGATGCATGCAACATAAAATGGTATTTAGAAGTTATGAATACCTCAACAGGAACCTTTCTTAAGCATAAAGAGACAAACTCCTTCATGGGGCGAGAAAAGTGCTCATCTAGCTGCAGCACAGTATGGACAGTTCAATCTTTTATGTTCCATAGAAGTGTACAATGTGAAATGAAAAGACTAATTAAGTAGATAGATCAGTAACCTGGGGTGGATTTTCTCGAGGTATGATAAAAAGAACTCTCATTGGATGAAGATCTGCAAGGGGTGGTTCCCCCTTTGCCATTTCAATTGCTGTTATCCCAAGAGACCATATATCAGCCTGCAACAAGCAATCACAAAAGACGTGAAACTAACTTCCATTAGAAATTCATCGATTGTTCTCAATTCTCATATAAAATTATACTGACCAACAAAGGAGAAAGGTTACACTGGAAGAGATGAAATTACAAGACTAAGGTCTCTTATACTAATAGAGATAAGAGTTGAAGACATAAAATACAAAAGTATCTAGCTCAAACACAAACCTTCTCATCGTAACCATCTGAATTTTGGATTACTTCAGGAGCCATCCAAAAAGGTGTCCCCACAAATGTCTGTCATTAATGAACATATGTAAACATGGTTTTAACTCAAAAGCAACATGTACATATGTAAAAATGATCATTAGTAATGTTCATCACCCTCAAGTCTAAGTTCCTTATGCATTGGCAACAAGAATTGAGTTTAAGCATGAAAACAGAAAGAGAATCAAAACAACGTACATAATTTAATGTCAAATGAAGCAACAAAACAGTTTATCAGCAGTGATTCATTAACAATATCACCAATGTAAAGAAGAAATATTGAAAAAGGAGAAACTAAATGAAGATAATATATTGACACATGGCAGTTAACTAATAACTAGAAGTATGAGTCATGCTTATGTGCTCTAACAAAATGTCATTTGGAAGAAGCACACCAGAGTTGAATAGAGACAATCCCTAAATAATTACCAGGCTGTTATGCTTAAGCCTGTAATCTTTTGACTTATGACCTTATGGGCTATAATGCTATACAGAATTAAGTTCACTTTGTTCCTTTGAGATAATTAAGATCTTATCCCTCAAAAGAGATAAGCCCTACTCACTCCATCCCTAAACATACCTCTCTTAAATAAAGAAGCATAAAAGGCAGTCAGTCCTAACAGCAGTTTAAGAACGTGGGCAGTCAGTCCCGCAACAGCAGGTTACTAATGTCAGCCATCATAGGGTATGTGCATGATAACAACATACAGAAACACATACCTTCCTCCTTGAAATCGTTTTTGTCAATTGTGCAGAAACACCAAAGTCTGCAACCTAATAAACACAGACATAATTTGACAAAGGCAGGAATAAAGGACCGATATCCCAGATAAGGGCCGAAATATCTGAGGGGAAATTACCTTAACATCTCCGTTCTCTGTCAGCAATATATTTGCAGCTGCCATGATCATATTTTAGTTTAGTCATGACTTGGTATAACATTATGTTGATCAAGTCTCCATGTCAAAAATTTGATAACAATGAGAACCAGACAGGGTATCAAATAAATTTTCTGGTGGGGAATGGTGAAGAAAAGAAGTAAGTCAATCACATCCGGTTTTCAAGTGAGGACACCGAATAGAGAAGAACAGTCTTAACCTTTAATGTCCCTGTGGATTTTTCCTTCAGAATGAAGATAATCAACAGCGTGTAGCAAGTCACGCAGGATGCAGGATATTGACAGTTCCTCAAGAGGAGGACCAGATTGGAGCTGCAGAAAACAACCTGTCTTAGCCTCCAATAATTATATTTTACAGTATTAGTCATCGGTGTTAATTTAGGCAAGCAAGCAAATTCATGAGACTCTTGACTCTTGGTGTATACGGGTGCAGACGTCGCATACCTCATCTTGTTTTGTTTATGATAGAAGAGAAGTAGATAGAGATCCTTTGATCAAGAGAAAGAAAACACAAAGGATAGACGTCTACCAATTCACTGACTCAACTTCGCAAGAGACCTCTCTACTACAAGTTAGCATAATTGATCTAGTTGAAGAGTATCCATCTGCTGAGGTAATCTAGGAATATGCCAAGTTATGCTTATGAAACTTGTAGCTAGATTGCATTTTTTTTAAAGACATTAGTACCTGCTGAGTCAAAGATTGGCAAGAATTAGATGCAAAATAACAACGAAAACCATAAATCATTAAGAATAACCTACTAGGTCAGCAACAGAACCACCAGCCATGTATTCCATTATAATCCAAAGCTTCGTTTCATGGAGATATGAACCATAGTATTCTGTGATATATGGTGATCGGCATTGTGATAGAACTGCAATTTCCTGGTTAAAAAAAATCCAAATGAGAGCCATAATATCTTTTCCTCTCACAATCTAAGGCTCCAACTGAACAGCAATACCTTCTGAATATCCTCAATTTCATCTTCTCTGCAGATATACAGAATGCCTTAGTAAGTAACCATTTTAAGTTATTGGTAAATTACGCAAGAACTTCGAAGAAAGGCAGATGGTTTATGCTAAAATAATGACATTAAACCAGTGAAGAAATTACAGCTCAACATTTCAGAAAAATAAATAGAGATAAAAACAATTAGTTATGTGTAAATAACAACAAGAAGAATTTCCCATTTATACTAGTTTTATATGTAGAAACTAGATGATGTCAGTTTCTTATACTCGTCTTGCTAATCCTACCTCAACCATTTAAAGGCAAAAGATTAATAGACAAGTGCCTGTTAAAGCTTTAATTAGTTATCATTTCTCAGGCAAACTATAAGAATGATATTCTAGTCTATGACAATTAGGTAGCAAACTATCAAGAAGCAAAGACTTTCAAGTCATCGGTGAAAAGTGGTTCTTAGGGCAAAGAGAAATATTAATGACTTTAGACAGAGCTTCTTAAAAAGAAATTATCTATACTAGCAGCAAATATGCAAACTGCAAAATGTGTAAATTTTCATGATAAGCATGTGTATTATCTTACTTTAGCCAAAGAGAAAAACAAATTCTTAGAAAATGCAAATTATCTTGCAAATAAACTAGACAAAATCCACACCCAACTCGCACAAAATGATGATCTACTCTTTTTTTTTTAATAAAAATGTAGTATTCAATCTGGTGAGAAAATACCTGAAAAACTAGCAAAAGAAACAACAGATAGTTCTCAGGCAGTTAATTTGCATGAATTTATTAACATCTCCATTACACAAACCCCGTAAATACAGGCACATCCCTAGAACATTACCCTCCTTTCAGAGAGGAGATGAATTCCTTGTAGTGGAATCAAATGCCCGAGCCAAAACAAGTTCGTGTGTTTAATATTGTGCAACAGCAAGACTACCTTCAAATTCATTCGATGTTCATATCACAAATAATAACATAATAACAGATAAAGAGTAAATACTCACGATTCATCCAAATCAATAACTTTGATGGCAACTACTTTGTTCAGCTCTTTATCAAACCTACAAAGCAAGGCAGCCATAAAAAAAAACGTTTAGCATTGCAATAAAACAAGTAAAAGCTCAAACATTCTTGTTGTGCCACTTTCAATCAACTTTAGAAGTGCCACACACTTCAGAGAATAACTATATTGTATCACTCTAGATAGTTTGTTGTTCCAAATACAACAAGCCAAAAAAAACTATCATAAGTAACATCTTAATGATATTTATTTTTCGAAATCATTCACAATATGAATTCTTCCTAAACAATATCAGTGCAACGAGATCCTAGCAATGAAATTTTATAATGCAACCAATCATGCTTACCCTTTATAGACGTCGCCAAATGAACCTCTTCCAATCAGCTCTAGTGAATCGAATCTTGATCCTGCAGCCTCTATAAAGGCCGCAGTGTCCGCCATTTTACAGAGGAATAATCCGTCACACCCCTACCCTGTTCCCTTTCCTAATATGCAGCTACTGAAACAAATTCTCATCAAATATCTTCAAATTCAACACATTCCTTAAAAACAGTTCCATGTCCCCACCGCGCTCTATTCACAAAAGGCAACAGCTCGCCAGCTACAATCTCATAAATCTGGAAAGGAAACGCGTCGTGCAGATAATACACTCAATTAGCAAAGATTATACTCATGTGCGGAGAAATCAATCAAAACTTTGCACTAGTATCCTAAATATACGATTCAGGAACAAATAATATCAAAATCGACAGCACAATGTACACAGTGCTCTATGTACATTCAAATCAAGAATTCAATAGGCTAAGAGCCTTGCCGGAAAATGACAGTGCAGCAAGTAATGAGTAAGACATACAGAAGTGAAGATATCAAATATCAACGGAAACGGATTTCTGTGATTAATAATAAGCGAGTGATTGTCAAACAAAGCTAGGGTTCGTGATCTGTGTTGTGGGACGAAGAGCTTACCAGCTGTTGGAGCTTCACAAGGTCAAATTCAGGACGTTGAATGGGGACCGCGATCAGAAAGAAACTTGTCAGAGAAACTCTGCGGCCGAAAATGCCATGGATCTCCTCTCTCTCTCTCTGTATTCGTCAGCTAGCTGTGAATTCTTATTTCTTTGTAAACAAGATTGTCAGCCAAAGTCGTTGTAGTATAGTGGTAAGTATTCCCGCCTGTCACGCGGGTGACCCGGGTTCGATCCCCGGCAACGGCGTTTTTTATTTTTTCTAAATATTGTAAAATAGAGAGATGTGTATATGATAATGAGCTGCTTGTCCACTTGAGATGGTGGGCTATCTTTTCTGAGGCCTTCTTGACATTGTTTGTGGATTTTGTGTTAAAGTTCACCTCGCACCTAGTTTTCCCAAGTTTATCAACTAAAGAAGAATGTCATAATTGGTATAGAAAAGGGGAAAATATAAAGCTAAATATATTGAGCTTATTAGCCATGACTTCAAATCTTGATGAGATGGGAAAAAAAATTGAACAAATTGATCTATTCTACATATTGGCTGCCAGCAAAGGATGCTTTTGTCTGATGCAGAAGGAAATGAAAAAAGAGGTTCCACTAGTGGCAAAATGATGCTTGTATTGCCCCCACCATATGCACTGCCATTATCTAGTATTAGGTACAACTTTTTCTTGTTTCTACGATAAGAAATTGAATTCGGATTTATTGGCCTGCCAACTTGTTGTTACATGTAGTACTTTAAGGTGGAAGATAGAAGTGCTAGAGATTTATTTTAGAGCAACTTAATTGAGAGGGAGCTAAGAGGAATGAAGTTGCTGTTTCAATGTCCGTGTTGCTCGTGTTTCTGCTTCATGAAGCCGCAGAAGGGGAAGCCCAAGGAGAAGAAGAAAGGCGGTAAAGGAGCTGATCAGGTAGCCCCGGCAGCAGCTCCAGATAAGGCAGATTGATCCTGCAACCTCCAAAATTGGAGAGTTATGCTGGGGTACTGCTTCGAGCCATGACAAAATTCTGCTTTAATTAGTGCTAAAAGATAGATCTGGTGGTGAATTTGTGATGCAAGAGCTTACGTATTCTGCTTTCATATGTTTGTAGTTGTTCATTTATGACGAGAGATGTCAATCTGTGATGCTTAAAGCCATGTGCTCTGTTCTGATTTCATATGTGCACATTGGTTGATGCAGAATATAAATTGTTCTTATAATATTTTTTAGAGTTTCTTGGACGCCACTTCATTCCACATCATTTGTTAGTTTTCTATATTTAGTGATATATACATATATAGAAACTAAAAGAACCAGTTTTTGTCATAGTTCTTCCATGGAAATGGCCTAAAAAGTGTGTCGACGTGTGAAGTAGCTTCGCTAGAACTACTCTTCACTGGTTTTTGAAACCCTATGGCCCAATAAGGATATATACAGTTGCCTTCGTTCTTCTTTAGGATTTGTTCGATATGACTGAGATTTATGGGGACTGAGACTGAAGTAGGGGCTGAATTAGATTGAAGCTGAAGCTGAGAATATAAACTGAGAGCTGAATTGAGCTAAGACTGAAGCTGAATCTAAGGACTGAAACATTAATGTCTGTTCGGTATCGGTGACTTATGCTGACTAATTTTTTTGCTAAAAATTACAAAAATACCCCTAATTTTTTTTATTTTTTGAGGGTTAAAATTTTGGGGACAATTTTTAGGATTCCTTTCTTTGATGCAAGGCCGCCTCTTCCTTCATTTATTTTCCCTATATGCTGCCTCCCCTTGGCTCCTTCACGACGCAACAACGTATTCTTCTGCCACACAAGCTCTTCATTGTCTCCAGCAGCTGCCATCATACTCTCCCTTGGTTTGCTTTCTACTTTCTTCTGTCCAAAGATAGTCTTCATTAAACTATATTTTTCAGAGTTTAAACTGCATGTGTATATCCTATCACTTGATTTCTTGGATTCCTCTGAAGTTGTAATGGGCTCCATCATTGGTGTTGTAACAAACGGCACCATCCTAAGTCAAGTAATCATATACCAGAAGCCGCAAGCAAGGAAAGAGAAGAACAAAGAGAAGAAGGAACATTAGAGGGGTGAACTTGTTGCATCTAGCATTTTATGAGCACTTCAGTGCAATACTTGTTATAAGTTATAAACCTATTAAAAATTGGTGTTGATGTGTAGACATGATCAAAGCACTTTCAGCATTATTGTCGAAATCTATCATCTTTTTCATTTATCTTATAAGATCAATGGTATGAGACTTTGCTTTATCATGTCTTAATGTACCCTTTAACAAATACAAAATAAAATCCTTGTTCAGTATTTACTAGCAGGGTATAATGCAAATATTTCTTACTACAACAGCCAGAGAAATGATAGATGGTAATACCACCATTTAATTCAAATAATTTCCATCTCAACATAGACAAGATAAACTTATGTATTTTATCTCTATTTGTCTCACCACCCTCATGTTTCCCATTAGGTGTAATACCCGTGCATTGCACGAGATTTGTTTATATTTTCTTACATTTGTAAAAATAGTATATTTTAATTATCGATGAGTTATTGGTTCAATATATATTTGATTAGTTATTTAAATAAAAATGACTAATCGACTAAAAATATTCAAGATATACAAAAAACTAAATTATATAAAGAGAGGCAGCACTCTCCATAACTTTATTAATAATAAAAATTGGCTAAATAGTCTTTCAAACAGGTATAGCCACACCCCTTACATCAATACTACTAAAACCATCAAACATAATAAAAATGTTCATATAATACATGAAAATGAAACGATAAACATAAAATGTGGAACGATGTTCAAAATTGCTATAAATTATCAAAAACTTCCTTGTATACTACATTGGTTGTAATATTATATCTCTTCTTGTCTTTGTCGCAAATCAATATCTTCAAACCTTTCTTGCTAGTCACCCTTGATGATGCAACATAAAACTGTCCATGACTGAAAACAGGACATGGAAGATACAAACCGACATTTGCAAGAGATTGACCTTGACTCTTGTTTATGGTCATAGCAAAACATACACTCAAGGGAAATTGTCTTCGTTGAAACTTGAAAGGGAATGAAGTGTCTGATGATGACATTATCATGCGAGGAATCAAAACTGTATGTCCAATATTGTTGCCTGAAATTATTCGCCCTTGTATGACATGATTGCCAAGCTGCGTGGTTATCAATCTCGTCCCATTGCATAAAATTAAATACTGATCAATATTTCAAAGCAGCATAATAGGCACCCCAACCTTTAGTTTCAGTACATGATTTGGCAGACCAGAACATCTAATATTGTTCAAATAATTAGACGTATAAATACTCGCATCACTGTCTTTAACAAAACCTGCCTTGCATAGACTATCCGAACTGAGATAGACCTTTTCATCACCATGCAAAGAAGACAATATATACTCATTAACTTTATCTACCTCTTCGTGTGTTGGAGCAAGAATTGCTCGTTCTTCAAAGTATGCCAGAGACAACTGATCTTCCATTAGAGAGGGATAAACATATTTAACAACTGCTGGAATCGGATCTAAGTCATAATCCTTGACCAATAGTTCATCGGGAATTTCTATTTGCGCTTCCCCATCATTGTCAACACTTGCAGTCCCATCTCCGATGCTTAATACCCATTCAGAAAATTCCTTTGCCTCTTGGATCTCAGATTCAGATGTCGGGTTATGTCGGGTTAATTCGTCCATAACAAAATCACCCTGCAAATCTGAAATATATTCAAAGTAAAATAAATCAATCTACATAATTAAATACTTAATGTATTTATGCAAAAGTAGAAAAAAATATATGTACAAACTAAATATTTATTTTAATACTTTTAAAATGTAATAAATAATTTTACAAATTAAATTGACTTATGGGCCAATAAGCCCATACATGATTACATATAAACAAATGTAAATAATTAAATAATTGAAAATACAAATTATTTATTTTAATAGTATAAAAAATAACAAATATTTTTTAATACTAAATGGACTAATGGGGTAATGGGCATTTTTTAATACCAAATGGACTAATAACCGAAATGGGTTAATTGCCTTCAAGACCGAATTAGTTTTCGGTGGCCCAAGCCCTAAACCCCATGCCCGACCTGCTATATATAACGTAAACCCAATTACCCATTTACAATACGGGTCTGGCCCAACCCCAATATAACAATGCCGACCATTTAATTAAACACCGAAACCCTACTTCACCCTTTTTATCACTTTCTTTCTGCGCCGCGTTTTCTTGCTCTCTCCTTCTTCAACCTTCCTTTTACAGAGTTTCCACTTTCAATCTTTCCAGTTTCAACTTTTAGCCTTTCTTTCCGATTTCAACCTTCCATTTTGCTCTTTCTGAAGATGGCGTCCAAGGTTTCGTATTGTTTTTTTACAAATCTTCGAGATCGAAGTTTATTCCTCCATAATACAATCTGATGTAGAGGTTCCATCTCTATTTCTGATTACAGATCTACAGTTTTTTGGTTTGTTTTCATCTTTCCTTTCCTGGAAAGTCCGACGACACTCTGTTCTTTATTTATTTTGTAAATCTTCAAGATCCCAGTTTTTCGTCTCAAAAACTCATCTGATCTATAGCTTGCAGATCGGAGTTTTTGGCGACTCTCTGATGGATCTCTCTCCTAAACAAAAGTCCAAAAGGAGAATCGACTTGACGCAAGCGAAAATCAAACAGGTAAATCTCAGATCTAATTTAAATCCACCTAGTTTCTCTCTCAGATCCAAAAATAACATATCTATTTTTTTTCTGTAACATGCAAAGGAGAAATCGTCGATCTGGAACATTTCCTCTGTAACATGCAAAGTAAGGCAACCCTAATTTCCTGATGAGTAGATCTGGAGCTTTGTATTTCAGGGTTTCCTAAACCCTAATTTCCTGACTGATTTGACCCTTTGTCTTCACAAAATGGACTTTATGCGATGCTACAGATCCGATGTTCGAGACATGATCCCTGCTGACATATGTAAGTTTCTCTATATTTCTATTTATCTGCAACTATGGCGACCGATTCAGGGGGATTTTTATTTTACTTTCATGCTTAATTATTACTGAATTTTTTTTTTACATGACGAACTCTGGACGTTGCTGTGGGTGCACCTTCAAGAATGTGGTTCTCTAGCTGTACCAATTGATCCATCATCAAGGGCATAAAAATGTGAGATCTCTATTTGTTTCTCTATGTAAGTACATCTCGCGCTGTGATTTTTAAATAAAATGATCGACTGCATTGTGTACCCTAAAACTGGTAAAACAAATTTCAAATTGGATTTTGCATTCGTTGTTGATTTTTTCTTCCTGGTTCATTGTTTTATATACGTTTCTACAAAAAAAACCCTTTTTTCCTCATTCATTGATTTATATTTTTTAAACATCAAACCCAGTGTTACTCTCTTTGAATGTTTTTCGTTTGTATGAGATTTATTATTGCCATTAATTGTTTGAAACCAAACAGATAAAAAAATGATTTCACAATAAATTAATAAAGTAAAATCAAATATTAAATCTTAACGAATATTTATATATTAATATTATTACTTCCAATGGTTGAGATTTTTTTTTAATTCCTAAGTGTAATCTGAACACTCTAGATATTTTCTGTAAAGAATATGAACAGACAGATTAGAAGAAGTCTCTAGAAAATCTTGGAAAACATTTAAACTGGCATTGTGATGGGCTTATTGGGCCAAATATATTTTTACCCAGTAATATGAGACTGCACACATTATAATGGGCATATAAGTCTGATTTTTTTTTCCAGAT
Organism: Rheum nobile; assembly: GCA_027886185.1. Lineage (NCBI taxonomy): Eukaryota > Viridiplantae > Streptophyta > Magnoliopsida > Caryophyllales > Polygonaceae > Rheum > Rheum nobile. Next base: position 963,243 of record WOAB01000640.1, read on the forward strand.
TTAACAATTGGTTGGTAAAAATTTAAACAATTAGGAATGAGCATATTGGCCCATTATAACTTACAAATACGTATACTAAGTCCTCGAATCATACTTCCGAACTCTCTCTCTCTCTCTCTCTCTCTCTCTCTCTCTCTCTCTCTCTCTCTCTCTCCCTCGAATCATACTTCCGAACTCTCTCTCTCTCTCTCTCTCTCTCTCTCTCTCTCTCTCTCTCTCTCTCTCTCTCTCTCTCTCTCTCTCTCTCTCTCTCTCTCTCTCTCTCTCTCTCTCTCTCTCTCTCTCTCTCTCTCTCTCTCTCTCTCTCTCTCTCTCTCTCTCTCTCTCTCTCTCTCTCTGCCGACCCTTCGGTTTGAAATCCTGAACCCGTTCTACTGAATAATATTGATTTTGTTGTTTCATTATGAGTCATTATATTCTCGTTCATTGATTTTACATTTTATAAATAATATAATTTAAAATATATTCTTTTACAAAAAGACTATGCATGTTTGGTTAGATCTGGTTTTTTGTTTGATTCTTTTATTTTTAAGTCTGATATGTTTTCTTGGCATGATTTCATTTTGATAACTGTATGTCATTGGCTCATATTGTCCAATGTAGTACTTCTACCATAAAAACGTAGCCTATCTGTATGATTTTGTTATTAGTGTCATGACTGATTACTTTTTTATTTGCATTTACAGGTTTGAAAATATAAAATCGAAGATCCATATCATACTCTGAGTAGATGTCCGAATAAAGGTCATGGTTTTTATCCTTAAATAACATCATACTATATTAAATTACTCTATAATTTTATTATATACTTAACTTATTTTTTTTATTCTAGCAATTCCATGTGGGATCAGACTCGAACAATTAATATGGAATGTTATTAACCTAAACTGAAAGAACTAAAGGTATGACTCATATACTAAGTTTTACTTTGATGAACATTTACATGTATTGTAATAACTGATTTGCGACAATCTTTGAATTACAGGTTCAAAGATTTTACTTCCAACATACAACTCTTAATCTGCATTAAGATATACAAAAAGGTCATGGTTCTATCTATTGAAACTTGACATCAATATTGTACAATATTTTATAAATGTATTCATTACTTAACTGTTTATTCTTGGTATAGGAATGGCATGTGTGAGCTCGGGTTTGATTCAGAATTAACAAAACCAATTATTGGTATTGCATAAAAATGAAATACATAACGGTATGCTTCCTATGCTAAATTTTTTACTGTGTTTATTACTCATTAACTTGTATTGCAATTACTCATTTGCGACACTTTGCATTACAAGTTTCAAGATTTAAACTCCAAGATACATCTCTTACTCTGCAATAAGGGGAAAAAGGTCATTGTTCTATCTATTTACACTTAACATAAATTATTTTAATTTGTTTTATAAATCTGTTCAGTACATAACTGTTTATTCTTGGTATAGGAATCACATGTGTGAGATCGGATTGGACTCAGAATTAACAAAAACCATTAATTGGTACTGCATAAAAATGAAACAAATACAAGTATGCCTACTATCTTCATCTTTAGGCATTTTATATGAAATGTACTAACTCAGTTCTGAAATCTGTTGTTCTGAAATCTGAAATTCTGAAATCAGTATAGATATTATATAAAATGTAAAAGTTCTAAAATCTGATTTTCTGAAATCTGAATTCTGAAATTAGTGTACATGTTCTAAGAATACAACAAAATAAAAACTGAAATCTAATGTTCTTAAATTGCAATATTAGGCAACCTCGGATACTTGTAATGTATTTTTACAAAACTGTAAAAAAATATATAAGCATTCATATCAATGAGAGGGTATTAGTGGGTGCAGAGTATGCTATGAGAGGGTGTTAGAATGACCACTATTCTAATACCCTCTCCGAGCATATTCTACACCGACTTGTTCAGCCTACTCGTTTTTTGTGAGTACTTATGTAAAGTTCAAGTTCAATCACACTACATGGTATTTAAATACAAAATCAGTCCATATATAATTTCAGGAAAAAAACATTAAAATTCATTTCTCAAACGGGGGTATTTAGGGTGTGCAGATTATGCTAAGAGAGGTTATTAGTTTTATCAGCAAAAGGAACAAACTAAAAGCCTCTCTGAGCATATTCTACACAAACTTTCAGCCTACTGTTTGAGAATAATCTTCTTAAAAATTCTAAATAATGTTTCTAAATAATATTTTTTAAACGAATCTGCTTTATGTTCAATCACACTGCATGGTATTTAAAAAATCTAAATAATTTAGGGTTTTTTTATTTAGGGTTCAGTTTTTTGATTGCCAGTTAAGTTTAATATACGTGATTATGAATGAAAGAAAAAACTGAAATCAGTAATTATGATTATGATTATGAATGAAAGAAAAAAAACTGAGAACAAAACTGAGATTGCATATTATGAATGAAAGAAAAAAACTGAGATTGCATATTAAAGTTCAGTACTGAAAGAAAAAAACTGAGATCTGTAGTGTATGAAACCAGTAATTATGAATGAAAGAAAAAAATTGAGATTGCATATTGGAAAAAACTGATAGGAAAATAATTGGGAGCCTTTCTGGATGTTATTACCCGGTAAATGAGTAATTGAGAGGCTGTAGTTGTTTGTACTGAAAATAACTGAAAGAACGAAACAAATCAATATCAACGTATATATCAGCATGTAGGTTCAAGATCAGTATATATAATTTTTGGATGTTATTACCTGCTAAATGACTAACTGAGATGCTATAGTTTGTACTAAAAAAAACTGAGAGCTTGTAGTTTTATAGCCGCATGTGTGAATGAGTTATACAGTCTTGTAAGAGAAGTAACGGTAGATTTTTTTTTTCTTTTTAAAAATTTGGAACACAGATTTTCTGTAGCATATCTTCCAATTGTAATCTTTTTAAACATAGTATGCACGGCTGTGATGATCCTATAATATTTTTGGCTTTATTGTTGTTGAATTCCTTAGGTTTTGATGGTTACAAACACTCAACTAATATGTGTACCAAGTGTTTCAGGGACAAGAAGAGTTATCCCAGGGAGCTTTGCAGCACAGGATCTCAGAGGGAACAAAGGCTTGCTTAGCGCTTTATTACCTCTCAAGGAACTGAAGTGACGGACCAGATCAAGGCTATAAAAGGAAAGAAGTCATCCAGCGTGCTGAGTTAAGGAAACAAACCAAGAAGCCACGCGGTAGAGGATGAAGACTTCGGCTCCAAGGATTAAGCCGGATTGCGTGAAGATATGGAGAGAGAAAACCCGATTGTGTTGATCCTAGGAATCTTTCCTAAGATAAGGCGATTGGAAAGAGAAGAACGTTACCCGATCGTGTTGGATTAATTAAGGAACTCCTTCATTAATTAATATAACCGGTTGTGATATTATATCTTCCAAACAAAATCATATCTTAGCAATCCGTTATCAGAATTTCCTATCTTATGTTGATTAGGGTTTTAGCCGTGTTGTATTTAAGCGAAGTGAGGATTCTTTTCTCATGTATAACTTTACGACTCTGAGCGAGAAAAAGAAAAGAAGATAAAGAAGGTGAAGTGCGTGTGAGTCTTTGAGAGTTGAGTTCGATTCATCGTTGTAGTAGAGGCTTCAAGTCTAGCTGGTTGTTTAGAGGTGGAAGTCCAGGATACAAGTGTAATCGAGCAAGAAATTAATAAGACAAGTACGCATTTCAAAATCCTCTCAAGCGGAAGATTGAAGGTAGTGGTTTTTCCTTGAGAAGCTAGTTTTGCTAATCAGGGTTTCCACTATATATCGTGAGTTCGTTCTGTTATCTTTCTTGCTATATTTATCCGCTGTAACTTCTGTGGGAATAAAGCTTTTGTTCCCTCAGACGTAACTCTAACGATCCAACAATTGGTATCAGAGCCTGGTGATCTAGATTGTTTTCGTTACAGAATTTGCAGGAAAGATGTCGTCGTCAAGCAATGCAATCGGTGATTCATTCTGGAAGCCGCCAATGCTGAAGGCCGGTGAGTATGATTGGTGGGTGGAACAAATCGAGTCCCACATCTGTTCCCTCGATGGACAGATCTGGAGAGTCATAGAAGTCGGTCCTTTGGTCATCAAGAATGACAAAGATGAGACTAAGCCAAAACCAAAGATCGACTACACCGATGAGGACTGGAAGAAATCGGAGAAAAACAACAGGGCCAAGAAGATCCTCCACATGGCTCTTTCGCCCTCAGATCTCAAGAAAATCATGAGCTACAAAACTGCTAAGGAGATCTGGGATGCTTTGAAGCGCCTTCATCAAGGAAATGAAGACACGAAGAAGAACAAGATCCTTTCTCTGATCAAGGAGTACGACCAAGTTTCTCAAGGGAAAGATGAACACATTCAAGAGTACTACTCCAGGTTCCATGGGCTAGTTGGTCAGCTTCAGTACCTTGGTGAAACAATGTCAGACTGGAAGTTGACTCATCACTTCATGCAAGGTCTCAACACTCAGTGGGATGCCATTGCTCTTGCCCTCTACTCTCAAACAGACGTCAAGACTCTTACTATGGAAGAGGTGGTTGCTAAGCTAGAAAGCAACGCCTCGGTCTATAACCATAAGATAAACAAGAAAGGAGAGGAGAAGGCGAAGAGCATTGCCCTGAAGGTGGAAAGGGCATTTGATCTGTCTCAAACGGGCGATGAAGATGAGGATGGCGATAAAGATGTTGCTCTTATCACAAGGGCAATGAGGAAGATATGGTTTCGGAACAAGGACTCGCCCAGTTCCTCTGAAGGGAACAGAGACATGAAAGATGTGGTTTGTTACCACTGTTAGAACAAGGGACACATGGCCAAAAATTGCTTCAAGAAGAAGGCAGGAATGCCTCCAGCAAATGAAGGGAAGCAAGCAATGGTTGCCACCTGGGGAGAATCAGACTCAGATGACGAAGATTCGTCACATTCCAGGGATGTATGCTTAATGGCCGTTGAAGTTTCAAACGAGACAAAGGGAGATGTAATCAACGATGAGGTAACTGAATCTGATCTTATATGAAGCTTAAGATGCAAATCTAAAGAAAGCTTGATCTCTCTCATTAAGAATCTCGTTCGCGAGAGTAGTCTTTTCAATGAGCAACTCGAAGAGAAAGATGAATCGATCTCAGGTCTGATCGAAGAAAATCAGGTTTGGGCTGAAAAAGTGCTCACCCTTGAGAAAGGTTCATCTTCCTCTTCAAACACATGCTCTGAGTGTCTAGAACTCACTGAAAAGATTAAGTCTCTAGAGTCCACTGTTTCCTCACTCGAGGCTGAGTCTTTAATGTTAAAACTAGGAAATGCAAAACTTTCTAGTAATCTAACCAAACTCAGTGAGGAACAAAAGGACGAGCCAAAAGGTATTGTCTTTGTTGCAGCCAAGAATGAAAAGAAACCTGAAAAGAAGGAAGTACCTCGCTTTGGAATTGGCTATCAACCTAAGCTTCCTGTTGATGACACTAAGAAAAAAGGCTCCAAAGTCGAAGGAAAACAGTCTGTAAAAGAAAAGGGGGAATGTTCCTCCGGAGGGAATAAAGGCAAAGACTGTTCTAATTCGACTGAGGAAGGCAAGGCTTGGTATCACGGACAGAAGGCTCATGCAATTTGGCTGAAGCAATCCCAAAGCAGTAAGTCCAATAATATTGATTTTCATTCAAGGATTGCTAACAAAACAATTTGGCCAGGACAGAGCAAGTATATAGATCTGAAGTGTCAAAGGGTCTGTTGGTATTGCGGGCATTCTGGTCATTACAAGCAAGAGTGCCTGCTGAAGCAATATAATGAGGAGATTTCTCGCACTACTAGGGTCTTTATAGAAGTTGAACCTCCTAAGATTAGATATGTTGCTCCCAAACCCAGAAAGTATAAGCTTGTCTGGGTTCACAAGAACTAACTCTTTCTGTGCAGGATAAAGTGAGGAATGTTCCTAGTGTTTCATTCATTCAAGGGTCAGTTACTTGACAGGGAACAAAGCGAGTCTCACCTCACTTCTGCATGGAATACTTGAGACTCAAAGACCTGGTGTCAAAGGTAAAGAAAATGGGGATAAGAACTTATTGACTAATCTGTTCCTTGTGTGAAAATTTCAGGTGCCATGTACATCTAGAAAAGACATCACTGTGTCGAGAAAGATTGGCGAATATGGAATCTCGTGGAACAAAGGATAAAATGCCATTTTTCTCATTAGGACACTTGTTGGGGAACTCTGCACTCCGTTCCATACGAAGCCTGGTTTGTTCCCCTAACTATATGTCTGTCTGTTGTATTTCCTCGATGATTGGCTAGATCACATGGTGATTTGTGAAAGATGAATTTCCATGGGCTGATATGCATTCGCTTCCTTGTGCATTAATTGTTGAATTGCTTGATTATGTGCTTTCACTCCCTTAATACTGGATGTCTTGCATGGTCATCTGTGTTATCATATGTTACATGAATCAGCTTTATTTCGGCCCAAAAGAATCAACTTGATTTTTTGTTCCCTCATCATAAGCCCAAATGATAGTTGATTCTACAGCTTACCCAGACCGCCATGCTTAATGTCTCCTATGAACCCCTTCTTATCATCCACAACTGGAGTCCTCTTAGGCATGATGCAAAATTCAATCGCAAAAACTCATATACTTTGGTGTGATGGTCTTTTGTACCCTTTCTGGTAACTAACCCCCAGCATCACACCTTACTACTCTTTTGGATTGGCGGGAAACGATTCGGCTTCTGTGCCTGCAGGTTGAGTTGACGTGTTTGCAGGTTGTAATGATGGCAATTTGTGTTGAGCCGCATCGTGCATTTAGGGCTGTTTTGATGGAAGAGAGTTGGAAAAAGAAATTGGGCCGGCTCGGATGGATTTGGACGAGATATTGGATATATTTTGGGAAGTTGAAAGATTATGCTTATTATCTCTCGGAAATAGATCAGATTTGGAGTTATCTTTGGAAATTTTTGAAGATTTTGTGAGGGCTATATATTGAGACTTCCGGATAAGTTTCATATTCACTATTCTCTCGTCTTCCTCAAGCATCTTCTCTCCTCTCTGTCTCTCGTCTTCTTGGTGCTCTCCCTCTCTCACAAAAATGGCCTCTAACTCAGACCTTCCAAGCAACTTCGCCGAAAACCTCCAAACCCTCCTCTCCAACCTCACCGCCATGGGAGCCGATCCTGCTCTCCTCGCCGTCATAAACCAATCCCTACCTTCCACATCGACCACTCCGGCGACCACCACCATAACCCCTCCTCCATCATCACCCAAGGATCAACTCGCCATGGTCCCTTACGTAGCCCCCACAAACCCAAACACAGACCCCGTACCACAAAACCCTAACCCTAACACCGCTCCTGCCGTCCCCACTGCCATCTCCTCTACTAACACAGAGGAGGTACATTCCTCGCCTACCCATCCCGACCCCATAGAGGAGGAGACATAGGAGCTACACGGTCAAGGGACCCCGGTCACGGTGGAGGAGCACCTGGCCGTCAAGGAGAAAATTTAGTCTGTGGTGCGAGACCTCTCCAAGGAGCTCAAAGAGGGAGTGGACGTGGTGGAGTCCCCAAAAGCTCCTAAGCCGTCCGGCAGGGTGAAAACTGCATCCTCGTCAAAGAGGAAGACCCGCTCTCAGAAGAAGTCTGAGAAGGCGATTACTGTGAGTTCCGATGAGGAGTCGGTACCCCTCTCCGGGAACAGAGCAAAGAAAGCCAAGGTGTCCACCGCTCCCGTCCGTCAAAGTCAGCGTCGTCTGCCGGCCAAAGCCAAAGGAAAGGCTGTGGCGGTCGACGATGTCAAAAATATGAGCCACAAGTCCGTGGTGATGGAGCTGCTGATGGACCCGGAGTTTCTGAAGGAGAACTTTCTGGAGGGGGTGCTTGACATCTTGGAGGAACAGAAGTGGAGCAGGCTGTTTGTGGAGAAAGTGGAGATGGATGAGGAGTTGTTGAGGGAGTTTTACTCCACATTCACTATGGAGGTGCGGTCCCATGCTGTCCAGGGAGATACAAGATGAATGGGGAGATCCATGTGTTCTCGAGTATTGAGCTAGGCTTGGTTCTGGGTGTTCCTCATGAAGGGTATGGTGAATACCCCAAGGGCAGGTGGCCAAAAGATTCTCCCTACTCAGAGACTGTGCTGGCTGTTGCAGGGATTACGGATGCTCCAGGGAGTGTTGATCTTGACATCTCCGAGATGTCGGCTGTCAACAAAGTGTTGTACCACTTCCTCATCAGCAACATCACGCCAATGGGACAGAAGAGGAACCGCCTTCTGATCTTGGACATTGTCCTTCTGTCCCTTCTGCTGAAAAAGGAGCCAGTGTGCCTTCCCATGATTCTGATGCAGCATATGGCCAATGCCCGGAACACCACTCAGCATGCTCTTCCCTTCCCTCGCGTCGTCAAAAGTATTTTGGAGTACCACAAGGTCTACGACGCGTCAGAAGATGTGAGCGTCTTCTCCCGTCCCTTCAATACAAGCAATATGCACAAAATGCAGTTTGCTCTTCAAGAGGGAGAAGGCTGGGTGAAGGTCGAGGGCGCTCCTACAGCTTCTGGGGTTGTAGAGGATGTTAAGGAAATGGTGGGATCTGAAGCTGATAGCTCTGAGGGGGAACAGAATGTGAATCCCTCGCTGGGAAAGGATGTGAGGAGTTTGTGCCGAGTTGTGAAGGATATGGTGGCTCAGTAGGCGCTCCTCATGGCAGATGTGCGCGCGCTCGTTTCTCATCACGCATCGGCTCAACCGGCTGGTCACAGTGATGCTTGATTGCTTTCCTGCTGTCCTTTTCCCTCTTTTGTTCCCTTAGCTGTCTATCCCTTCTAGTTATTTTTGTTGTTGTCTGGTTTATGTGCCCGGTGTGGCATTTGACAATGTTTGATGTTCTGTTTGTTTTGGGTGTGTTTGCATGTTTTTCAAGTCTTTCTTTAAGCAATGACAATGGATGGTTTTGATTGTCTGGATGTGTCTTTTCCTCTCTAACTCTTCTCCGTGTTTTTGATGATGCCAAAAGGGGGAATATGACAGGTAGTATTGGTTGAGGGGGAACAGAACAGGTAAAATGTATTGCTGGGCTAAGGGGGAACCAACAGTTTATTAGTGGGAAACTTTCTTGTCATATGTTGTCTTTTTCTAGCTGGTATATGCTTTATTGTTATGGGTGTTTGTCACCATCAAAAAGGGGGAATTTGTTGAATTCCTTAGGTTTTGATGGTTACAAACACTCAACTAATATGTGTACCAAGTGTTTCAGGGACAAGAAGAGTTATCCCAGGGAGCTTTGCAGCACAGGATCTCAGAGGGAACAAAGGCTTGCTTAGCGCTTTGTTACCTCTCAAGGAACTGAAGTGACAGACCAGATCAAGGCTGCAAAAGGAAAGAAGTCATCCAGCGTGCTGAGTTAAGGAAACAAACCAAGAAGCCACGCGGTAGAGGATGAAGACTTCGGCTCCAAGGATTAAGCCGGATTGCGCGAAGATATGGAGAGAGAAAACCCGATCGTGTTGATCCTAGGAATCTTTCCTAAGATAAGGCGATTGGAGAGAGAAGAACGTTACCCGATCGTGTTGGATTAATTAAGGAACTCCTTCCTTAATTAATATAACCGGTTGTGATATTATATCTTCCAAACAAAATCATATCTTAGCAATCCGTTATCAGAATTTCCTATCTTATGTTGATTAGGGTTTTAGCCGTGTTGTATTTAAGCGAAGTGAGGATTCTTTTCTCATGTACGACTTTACGACTCTGAGCGAGAAAAAGAAAAGAAGAGAAAGAAGGTGAAGTGCGTGTGAGTCTTTGAGAGTTGAGTTCGATTCATCGTTGTAGTAGAGGCTTCGAGTCTAGCTGGTTGTTTAGAGGTCGAAGTCCAGGATACAAGTGTAATCGAGCAAGAAATTAATAAGACAAGTACGCATTTTAAAATCCTCTCAAGCGGAAGCTTGAAGGTAGTGGTTTTTCCTTGAGAAGCTAGTTTTGCTAATCAGGGTTTCCACTATATATCGTGAGTTCGTTCTGTTATCTTTCTTGCTATATTTATCCGCTGCAACTTCTGTGGGAACAAAGCTTTTGTTCCCTCAGACGTAACTCTAACGATCCAACAATTGTGCAGATCTTGCAATCAGAATCTTTTTTAAAAAGATACGCATGTTGTTTATGGACAGGTTCAGATCTGCAGAATGTGTTTTGAGGCAACATTCGCAAAATGTGTGTTTTGAGCCATACGGGCTGTGTAAGTTTTGTGTGTTCTTCAGGTTTAGTCTTGCAAGTTTTAATATTGCGTAGGTTTAGTTTTGTGCAATGTGTGGTCAGTTTTTTAGGGTGAATGTGTGTGCTTCATGTTTTGTCATATATATGCAGGTTTTGTGCATTGTTTTGTCATATATATGCAGGTTTATTCTTGCAAGTTTTACAGGTTTTGTCCGTGAGTTTGTCCAATATTTCTTTGCCAATTTGCCAATTATTCATAATTAGAGATTTGATTCTATACACTAATTATGGTGCAAAATATTAATTGGTTAGTTTTTAGAAATATTTAGAGTATACAAAAAAGTCCAGTCTGTTGGCAAATCCGACAAAAATAGAATGAAATCTGTGATTTTATTATGTTTTTGACAAAACAACCGAAAAACAGTAGTTTGACACGTGTCCAAAATAATACGACTATGACACGTGTCAACGTCATTTTCTAGTGCATTCTGGGGGCACGTGCCTGTGCAGACGCGATTCTGCTTTAGTTATTATAGTAGATTACCCAAACAAGAACAATAATTTGCATCCTCTCCCTTACATACAAAATCCAACCTTTTCCTCCCATCCAAACAACTGTGCTTAAATCTTTATTACCCTGACCAAAGTTGTATTTGTTTCAAGTATGGATCTGTCGGATTTGGAGCAACCACTGTCAAGTTCTTTAAGATCCACATTGAGAACGTTCTCCTTAAATACAGTGACATCTCAAGCTTATCAAGATTCATGTGTGCATTTCTAGCCGTTGTCTTCTCAATCTTCATGAACAAGCATTCCCTAGTCAGTTGACAAAGCAAAGCAAAGCAAAGCAAAGCAAACCAAATCAAACTTAAACCTACAGACAATCTTAGGCTACACAGTGGTCTTCAAGTCTCCTAATCACATCACATGGAAATCAATCACATTCTGCAAGATTTCATGCCTTCTGCTGAATTAGTTAATTAATTAAAAAAACAGACAAAAACCAATCTTTGTACCAAATTTGTATTCATTAAATGACTAGAAGATGCTCCTGAACAAGACAAAGTTTTAGCATCCTAGAAAACAATTCAAAACCAACTCTTCAATTCACTTTCTTTGTCCTTACTAGAGCTCTAAGAAGTTGCTAATCACTATGTGCAGTTGCATGAAAGTACCCAGAAGTAGTATGTTCTCTTGGAGTTGAAAACAAAAACACCATGTTATCTTCATATGTTATGTAACCAAATAAAGCATGATTACAAACACTAACAAGCTATTTGAGACATGGTTTGTAAAGCTAAGGTGAAGCCAACTAAAAGAACCAAATCACAACTTGTTTGGTAGAATGAAAATAGACAGCACAGTTCATGTTCTACTAAAATATCATAATATCTATATAGATTTCTATTCAAGGCAAAAGTTTATAACTTACAGATCACTTATTTACCACAGATGGATCCTGAATCCTGATTTGAACACCATCAACCAATGCAATATCACTATGTCAAATACATATAGAAAGCATCATACTCAAACTCAAATAAGTCAAGAGGCTATTTCCTATAACATCCATTACAAACAAATAGAACCTTCAGAATAATACAAAGAATCAATCGATTTACTCCCCTTGGATAATCAATTATATATGAGGAAAGCAATCAGTCGAAACAATTGTGTCAACACAAATGAAGCTGCCATGAACCCCAAAATTAGATGCAAATCTGGAAAATTAAAACAATTAAATACGAGGAAAGCAATCAATTATGAGGCAGAATAGATGCAAATCTGGATAATCGAAGCTGCCATGAACTCCAAAGATAGCAAAGAACCCTAAATTGATACACAGAAACCCCAAATCCTTGCACATTTCAGTTCGCGGAGGAATAAATCTAGAACGTTAGCAATGAACATTTCAAATTTGAAAATTCGAGAAGTACACATCTAGAAAATTAACCCAGATTTGGAAAATTATCAAAGAACCCTAGATTTGGGGTACATGAAGAAGAACGAGATGGTGAAAGAAACAAACCCTAGTAGAGAATCGATGCAAATGGAGGAGTACATGAAGAAGAACGAGATGGTGGAAGAAGATGAGAAGACGATGGAGGGGGGAAAATACATGTGAGTTGGGCGAGGACGAAGAACAGTGAGAAGAGAGGTCGGGGTAATTCTGCCCAAAATCTGATAAATCAAGGAAGATAAGCCCCATAAGCTTCGAGATGAAGCTTATTTTGTTGCCCAAATTTCAGCCAAGTTCAGCCTCCATAAGTTCCGGTAAGCCTCGTCGCCGCCAAACACACCAATCGCCTCCGCTTCAACCTTGAGGGTTTATCTTCCCTGATAAGCCCATATAAGCCCTCAGGTAATTCATACCGAACGGACCCTTAAGCATGTATATCCCCATAATCCTTGCCCCAAAATTTTGTGTGAGGGTGGTAAATTGTGAGGTAATCAAATATGGATCACTTGGGGTTTGTTAGGTGAGGGAGGTTATAAAGTGTTTTTTGTTTATAAATAATTGATAAATATGTTTGTATAAAAAATTATGTTTGATAAAAAAAATAGTTTTTATATGAATGTGTGTATTTTATTTAAAAAGTGTGAGTAGTAAAAGAAAAAATAAAATAATTTTATTACACGTTTAACGAAACATATAAAAGTAGGTTAAAACAAAAATGTTTATAAACAAAAAACAATATGTACCAAACAAAGCCTTGGTAAGAAAGTAAGAGTTTTGCCATTCCTTGGGCTTCCATTTCCAATCATTATATACGAGTAGATGGTGACTGATATAATAAGATGTTGATGGTCATCCATGAGGCCCATCCCACTTTTCATGATCAAAAAAACTTTCATGAATTTCAAGGCCGCGCCATCAAAACTATATACTTCATCTGATCTAAAATAAGTAATGTCTTAGTATTGGATATAATATTTAAAAAAATATTCAATATATATAGAATCTTACATTTTCATCAATCTTCTCACACGATAAATAAGCACTACACTCTTGAGCCAATGAATGGGGAGTTTAGAAGAAAAAAGTCAATAAAAACAAATTCCAACAACAATTCTCATACCTCACTCTTAATTAATTGCCTAGAAATCCTAAAACGACATACTCCGTTTTAGGACAGAAAAAATTATTTGACGTTTTACATAAAAAAAATTGATCACTAAAAAGTGAAGTTTTAGGACACATTCAATCTATCACAATTAAGAGATTACTCTTAATTTCTCTTTCCAATGACGTTTTGCAGTTTTTCTTTATTTTCTAGGCATTTGAAGTACTTTATCTTCATTCAAGGAGTACTTTTACACTATGTGATTTTTTCTTTTTCTTTTTTCGATGAAGAAAGGATTCGAATTACCAGACATCTGGTAAATCGAGAGACCGAGAAACTCGGTATCCGGGCAAACCGGCGTGACAAACAATACAAGAACGAATGATAAAAAAGAAACAAACAAATCGAAATGGAAAGCATAGAAGATCCAGGAAAGGGGTAAGAAAGACACAAACGCGAGTGAGTAGAAACTAACGCAGCGTCGCGTAGCCGGGTAACAGACTAACAGAAGGAATCACTCATGGGGAAGTGTGACAAAACTCATGGGAATTGCCCCGTCTTGAAGGGCCAACATGAGGCACACAACCACAACCTCACCCGGAATAAAAACTTGATCCAAACGCCCAAGACCAGCTCCACACGAAGAGAATGCTTCTCGTGACATGACGGATATGTGTTGGTTGAAATAATTTGGTTTATAAATGAGAGTAATTTTGCGGTTTAACTGAGAGTTGTAAAAGTTGTTCAATGTGATAGTTTGAGGAGTATCTATTTTTTATTTGGTTCTTCTATGTTACACTTAAATCCATACATATATATAAATATATATATAGATGCCCGCTCTCGTGCTTATCTCCCTTAAGATACACCGTAAGTACTACTTTCTACAATTTGATCAACATAACCAACAATCCAGATGGCTCGTTCTCATGGAAAAAAGAAACACACGCGCGCATTGAATAAAGACAAACGGTGGCGATTTTGAAATTTCCAGAAAAAACACATAGGAAGACGCTTCTACCCTTCCTGGCTTGAAAAACCTAAAACACGTTTCATAGAGAGAAAGACGAAATCCGATGCGGCAGAGCAGAGCGGTGAAGGAAGGTGGTGGCGACGAAGGCGCTGGCGAAGAAGATGACGAAGAACACCAAAAACGACGAATGCCCATGCTTTTTTTGCTATTCTTTACAGTAGCCGCTGCCCTGACCGTCCCTACTCAACACTCACCACTGGCGCAGTCCCGCTTATGTGGATCATGTTGTTCTCCTTCTCTATGCGCGCTTAACCTAGGTTAATCTCCAATTTGGGGTTTTCGCCAGCAATCCATTGTTAAATTCGCAGTCTCCCAAGGTAGAATTACAAACCCTAATTTGGCTTTCCAATTCAATTTTCAATATTGAGAAATGGGCTTATGTTTGTAAGGGGGCACCCGGCACTGTCGTACATTAGATGAAGCTTTATAGAACATAATTCTGCATTCTCCAGCTTACAAAATCCGCCATTCTTGACACCGTTCGTAAACCAAGACCGCCCTTCTCAAATCCCGCCAAATCGATCTTCAATGCTAGAGCCTTCGATGACTGTGTCAATGGATTTCAATTTAGACATAGAAGCATTTTGTAGTATTCTTCCAGTCCACGTGGATCTTCAGTGCGAGCTTACATGAAGCGGGTTAACAGAAGGCTGAGAGTTGCCAGTAAGCCAGTCCTAGATGAAGCTAGGTTTAACAAGGCGAAGTCTCTTCTTCCTCCAAGATTCACAGCTGATCATTTACATGACGTCATCGTACGGGAAAAAGACCCTTTGGTTTGTTTGGAGCTATTCAATTGGGCGTCTCAGTAGCCGAGATTCAGGTACAATGTGAATAGCGGTTTGATTTGATCATTGGTTAAGTTCATAGTACTGGTGTTGCTGCATTTATAGTGCTCAGTTTAAGTGTACTGCATTAAGAGTTTTTTCCCCGCAGAAAATTAAGTGTATTGCAAGTTAAAATCCATGAACCTGCAAGTTAAAACACATGAACCTGCAAGTAAAAAAAATGAACCTGCAATTAAAACTTGTGAACCTGCAAATAAAACTTGTGAACTTGCAAGGAAATCCCATGAACCTGCAAAGGAAATCCTATGAACCTATAAGACAACTCATGAACCTGTAAGACAAAACTCATGAACCTACAAGTTAAAATCCATGAACCTACAAACTAAAATTCATGAACCTACAATGAAAAACTCATAAACCTACAAGACCAAACACATAAACCTGCATTGTTGAAAATCATGAATTATCAAGGAAAAATCCATGAACCTCCCAAGACAAGATGCATGAACCTTTAAGACAAAACATATAAACCTGTGAGTTAAAACTCATGAACCTGAAAGTTAAAATCCATGAACTTGCAAGTTAAAAATCACGAACTTAGAACCAATATTTAACCCATGAGGGATTCGAGTTACATGGTTCAAGTTCAATAAGCTCATGAACCTGCAATATAAAATTCATGAACATGGTTAACTCGTGAACTTACAAGATGAAATTCATGAACATGCAAAAATAATAATTAATGAACCTACAAGTGTAAACTCATGAACCTGCAAGTGTAAACTCATGAACCTGCAATATAAAATTCATGAACCTGGTAAACTCATAAACTTATAAGATAAAATTCACGAACATGCAAAAAAATTTAATGAACCTGCAAGAAAAAACTATTGAACCTACACGTGTAAACGCATGAACCTGCAAGTGTAAACTTGTGAACCTGCAATATAAATTTCATGAACCTGGTAAACTGCAAGAGTAAACTCATGAACACGCATGATAAATTTATGGACCTGTAAAAAATGTTATGAACTTGTAAAAAAATTTATGAACCTACAAGAATAAATTCATGAACCTACAAGAATAAATTCATGAACCTGCAAGAGTTTACTCATGAACCTGCAAGAGTAAACTCATGAACCTGCAAGAGTAAACTCATGAACCTGCAAAATATCATTGTATTTTCACAAGCATGATAGTCCATTTTCACAACCTGAAAGATATTGTTGAATTGCACATTTCTCATGATGTTAATTTATCACAATCCTTTTATAAGTGATTTAAATAGCTTGATAATAGTCCATTTTATGCATCCTTTGGTGATAAATTTATTTTACTCCTTACCTTTAAAGAACATATAATTTATGTTGTCGTTTCATTTGTAGTCAAGCAACACACAAACGTGTTGCTGCCCCTTTTTTCGATTGGTTGCAACTTCGTACATTTTTGTTTAAAAAATGATATTGCTTCTCCGAACTTTAGTATTGGGAAATCTTTATCATCCGTTCCATTTGATAATGGATTTTGCTTTTGGGTTGCTTGCTCAATATTAGTTGTATATTCTATAGGCACAGTGGAGTGGAGTTACTAGTTTTCATATCATGCTCTGTATCTATGTTACTTGCGAACTTTTTCAAGAATGGTGTGGTTCTTTTGTTCTTTGTATCCGTGTTAAGTAGGTTCAACATTGAGTGAAAGTTCTTACTTGCTCATGTTTTTTATGCTTTTATATCGTACTTTAAATTTGTAAATGAAATGCATGTGAGCAGTGATAACAAGTTTCGTCGTGTAAAACTGCTATGCAAAATATCCAAACAAACCTTAAACCGTAGTCCTAGGTAAGTAAAGGTCGAATCCACAGGGAGGCGAATTCTATCTAAATATGCAATTCGTATGTCAATCAAACGTAACCAAAGGGGGGGGGGGTTTGTGAATTTTGTAAGTTCTAAACATGCAAAAGGTAAACAAGCTAAAGAGTTGTGAAATCAGTGATGGGAAAAGCACTTAGTCAAACAACATCCACTATTCGTATGACAAGTTGATCCTAGATACTCATTCAAAATCTCATGCAATGGAAATTCCAATTCCTTTTCAGATATAACTAATAGCACAACCAGATACTATTAGCACTAACTAATTAAACAACCCTGAAACTATCAAGATTCAGTTTAACAGCAGCCTTACGGATAGGAATATAGTTGGATACAATTCTAGCATAAAACAACCAACTTTTATCCTAGAATGTAAATCAGTTCTCTTCTACATAAGACTAGCACAACCAGATACTAGTACGATGCAGTTGCTACTCTGAAATAGATATGCTCAACCAGTAACAATCTAAATCTAGCAATAGATCAATAACGACAAACCCTAGTTGCGTCCAAGATAGAGATTATCAATATCAATCATAAGCAATCAAGCAAGAGAATAGATAAAAACCATGCAATAGATTAAGAACGAGAGTCTCACAACTGAATCAAAACGAAAGCTTCAGCGTCTGACTAAGCCAAGGGGGCTTAGTTTTTCATAACAAATACGTAGAATGAAATTAGGGTTCCGAGAGAGATTGACTGATAGGCAAACAAGCCTTTCTATACCCTTACATACTAAAGGAAACAAAGTATGAATTAACCTAAAACGAAATAATAAATCGTAATAAAATAATGCAAAATAAAGCAAATAAGGAAACGGCTCGGCGGACTTCTGAATAGCGGCGGCGGGTGCTGCAACCTCCATGGCGGGCGCCGTAATGGCGGCGGGCGCCGTGGCCAAGTCGTAGCCATCGTTGTTGGGAGGGTTTAGGCGGCGGTCGCCGTGGCTTCTGCGGCGGTCGCCGTGGCTTCTGCGGCGGGCGCCGTAAGGTACTTCCTCCGAAGTCTTCGTCTCTTCAGCTCCTTGGCGTCTACTTCTGGTGGCTTCCTCCTCAGTGTCTACTATGATCTCTAAAATGGCTCAAACACCTCCAAATACACCAACTTCGCCCCCAAACGTCATACACATGAATGTGTCTAAATCTACCCGAATGGCACCAATAAAACCTCTAACGACTCTTGGTTAAGCCCTACAAAGTAGTGCTTATCAAACTCCCCCATGCTTAGACCTTTGCTCGTCCACGAGTAAACTAATAAAGAGCCTACTCCTCCAATGTAGCATCCAAGGTCTTAGGAAGCATATCCTCCAACTAAGAGTCATCTAACCCATGCCAAGCTCCTGGCACCACTCTCATTTACAACACATCAACAACTCAACAAGCTTAAGGGGCAAGCAGAGTACTTCCCCCAAGCTAAACCCGGACATCCAATAGCGTGAGTAACCTCTAATCCTATCCTCCATCTATTGTTCCTTATGTCTCCCAAAGTGACCTACCCGACAATCCTTTTTTGTCTCCTCTTCTTATGACACCTCGCCAATAATAATGAGAAATCCTAAAATCACTCTTCTTCTTTTCGCTCATTTTGCCAAGGCGCCCTTTCGGGTTTTCACCAAGCCACTCATTTCATTTTTCAATATATGTGCTCACATAAACTCATGTCACTCTTGACCACATATTACCCCAGCCTAATGATGGTCCAAGCCACCTGCTTATTACCTAGGTTGCCCTTTCGGGTTTTCGGCCTATCCCAGGATTTCAATTTCAGCCTTTTATCAAATTTTGGCTCTTTTTCATTTTTTTTTTCTTTTCCTCAATGACGTAGCAATTATAGAATCCTCCCCCGTTCTAAAACATTGCATTGTCCTCAATGTAATGAAAGACAAAAAGAATAGAGCACAAGGAAGACAAAGAATGGACTCACAAACGTCGCCAAGCTGCTTGGACACTGAAGGTGTCGCTGGCGGTCTTCTCAATAAACGTCCATGTCACGGGTGTCGGCATCAACGCCATAATCTGCATCTACCGTGCAACCATAGGGATCCACCGTGGGTGTGGTGGTTATGTAGGAAAGCAGGGCTGCACGGCCTTCAACTCCATCAGCTCCTACCATGCAACCATAATGAACCACTGTGGTGAATGAGTGTTCGATCAAGGGACCGGGGTTGCATGACCTTCAAAAATGGGCCCAGATGTCATCGTGGTTGGGCCCTGGTGTATCTCCTCTCCAGCTGTCGACGGCAGGGCCACCATCGTTGCCAAATGAATGTAGGGTGAATGTATTCCTCCGTTAGCAACATGATGCGCACCTCTCGTGGGAAATCTAGACAGCCCGGTAAAACTTGTTTTTTTTAGATTAAAAAAAAACGAACCTGAGAATGGCGGCGATCGCCGTAATTAAACGGCGGTCGCCGTCATTTGTCACAAGCAAAGTGAACGATGGAGGTGATTACGGCGGACGTCGTAAGCTAGGCGACGGGCGTCGTGAACTCCTTCTTCACTTTGAAATGCTTCCTGCAGGTTAGTTCGACACAGAAAGAAAAAACTAAAAGGAAAAACAAAAGAAAATGACTAAGGGAAGGAAAATAAACTACCTAACATCGGGTTGCCTCCCGATCAGCGCCTTACTAAATGTCGTTGGCTCGACATACTACTCGAACATCCTCAATCCATATCGTCAGGCTCTTTA
Source organism: Rheum nobile (assembly GCA_027886185.1). NCBI lineage: Eukaryota > Viridiplantae > Streptophyta > Magnoliopsida > Caryophyllales > Polygonaceae > Rheum > Rheum nobile. Next base: position 982,868 of record WOAB01000640.1, read on the forward strand.
GGAACCTTCTTAATCCATACCTCCTTCCTGAACCAGTTATGGAAAGGTTTGAACCTTAGACCATTCTTCTTCTTCTTCAGCGGCCCCTCCATCTTGACCTTCTTAGTCGTGTCTCCCCCATACTTAGATCGATCAGGGGGGGTTTAACCTCAACTTCAGGGACCTGCATCACAGATGGAACGAGCTTCTCGCTCGGAGTTAGCAGTAAAGGCGATTTGCCTGGTATCTCCAGAGGAGGCCTATAGTCAGCGGCCAACTCAGTGACGACGTCCTGCGAGTTAGTAAATGAAGCAGAACCCAAGCTAGAATCAACAATGAGAGATTGCGTGTCATCTAGGTGGTCCTCATAAAAAACAACTTGCACCACAGGCTCAAGTACATCAATTGCACACAGAGAATGATCATCAGAAGGATATTTCATGGCTTCATATATATTGTAGTTAATAGTTTGGCCATCAAATTCCATAGTCAAGGAACCAGTACTCACATTGATCTTAGTGTTGGCAGTTTTCAGGAAGGGTCTCCCTAACAGAATAGGGGCTACATGCATATCATGTTCCATATTAAGCACATAGAAGTCAGCAGGAAAAGTAAGATCACCAACCCTAACCAAAACATCCTCCACTATCCCTATAGGACGCACACTAGATCTATCAGCTAACTGAATGGCAATATTAGTGGCATGCATGGGTCCTAATCGTAAGGATTCACAAAGAGATGAAGGTAGAACATTAATGGAAGCACCCAAATCTAACATAGCTTTATTGAACATGGTACCTCCAATAGTAATAGGGATGGTGAACATACCTGGGTCGCCACACTTCTTGAGTAAGCGCTTCTGAAATACAGCAGAAACATGTTCGCTTACTTTTACCTTCTTCTTGTTGTTCCTATCCTGATTCCTCTTTGTGGTGCACATCTGCTTCAAGAACTTGACATAACGAGGGACAGACTTGATCAAATTTAGGAGAGGGATGTTGACCTCCACGTTTCTGAACATCTCAAACATGTCCTTGTCCTACGCAAGTGGCTTGGTATGCTTCAAAGCAGACGGAAATGGTGCAACAGGCTTCCAATCAGGAAAAATCAGAGGTTCATACTCCTTCTCAGCCTCAGGATCAGCTTCGGAGGGGCGGCGGTCGCCGTAAGAAGGATGGCGGTCGCCGTGAACATCATCAGAAAGTTCGGGATTTGGCTCACCGTCACGGCGGGCGTCGTAAGGTTCACGGCGGTCGTCGTGAATTGTGCGGCGGTCGCCGTAAAAATTGCGGCGATCGTCGCCGCTGTTCTGCTCCAGGTCCGCGTTCTCTTCATTGTTGACCTCGGAATTATCCTCCTCGAGCCTCTTTCCACTCCTTAGAGTTACAGCACTGACATTACGAATGTTCGGGTTCACTTCCGTTTGAGATGGAAGTTTACCAGAGACCTTTGCGTCAAGCTTGCTCACCACTTGAGAAATTTGACCAAATTGCCTTTCCAAATTCTGAATGCTCGCTTGTATTGTCTCTTGGAATTGCAATTGGTTCTTAGTCAACTTAGCAATATTGTCATTGAGATTGGCGTTGCTCTGCATCAGCATCTTCATCATGTCATCCATAGAGTGTGAAGAGTTTAAGCTCTGCCCTTGAGGTCGTGGCACAAATGGCTGTCTAGGCTGTTGAGGATTACCCTGTGGTTGGTTCGGTTCTGGGTCTCTCCATCTGAAGTTGGGATAATCCCTCCAACCAGGATTGTATGTATTAGAATAAGGGTCATGCCTGGGCCTCTACTGATATCCTCCTACATGATTCACTTCCTCTTGTAGAGTAGGACATGAATCAGTAGGATGCAAGTCGTCATGACAGATCTCACAGGCCTTAGCCTGCTGAGGCGTACCTTTCAGCTTCAGGCGCCTCACCTCCTCTCTCAGCACATCAAAATCAGCCTGATCAATCTTTGACTGAGAACTAGCAACTACCAAGCTTTGGGAACCTCTCCCACTGTATTGTCTAGAGTCATCAGCTAGGGTGGCAAATATCTCTAGAGCTTCTTCGTAAGTCCTCTTCAGAATATTCTCACCACATGAAGAATTCATCATCCGACGATCATCTTCACGGAGTCCTCCATGTAAATAGAGAATTAGATCATGTTTTTCGTAACCATGGTAGGGACAACTCTTCACCAGTTTCTTGAAGCGTTCATAATAGTCATAGAGAGACTCATTGGACAGTTGCTCCACGTTGCAGATCTTCTTCTTGAGCTGATTGGACTTGATTGCCGGAAAGTATTTATCAAGAAACACCTTCTTTAAATTCACCCAAGTAGTGATGCTCCCTGGTGGTAAAGAATGATACCAGTCTTTAGCAGAATCCTTCAGAGAAAAGGAAAAGACTCTCAACCTCATCTGATCTTCAGCAATCTCAGATGGCCTCATACTGGTGCAGACCTCAAGGAACTCATCTAGGTGCTGAATAGGATCCTCAAACGGGGTTCCACTGAATTTCAGGAGTAAATGGACTACTCTTGTCTTGAGCTCAAATTTAACCCCATCACCCAGGGCAGGGAATTGCACAGCACGAGTTGGTTGCTCCAAGTTTGGAGTTGTCAAAGATTCCAGAGTAACACGGGCTGCCATTCTTTCAGCTTCCTAAAGTAGTATATTCACAGCCCTGCGAGCCTGAAGAAAAGTTCTCTCGATTTCTAGATCAAAAACTAGAGGTAGATTATTAGTAACACGGGTGTGAACCATAAGATAGGTTCACACCAAGATTGGCACACAAATCACACACAAAATAGATTATTGCCTCCCTGGCAACGGCGCCAATTTGATAATAGGTTTCGTCGTGTAAAACTGTTATGCAAAATATCCAAACAAACCTTAAACCGTAGTCCTAGGTAAGTAAAGGTCGAATCCACAGGGATGCGAATTCTATCTAAATATGCAATTCGTATGTCAATCAAACGTAACCAAAGGGGGGGGGGGTTTGTGAGTTTTGTAAGTTCTAAACATGCAAAAGGTAAACAAGCTAAAGAGTTGTGAAATCAGTGATGGGAAAAGCACTTAGTCAAACAACATCCACTATTCGTATGACAAGTTGATCCTAGATACTCATTCAAAATCTCATGCAATGGAAATTCCAATTCCTTTTCAGATATAACTAATAGCACAACCAGATACTATTAGCACTAACTAATTAAACAACCCTGAAACTATCAAGATTCAGTTTAACAGCAGCCTTACGGATAGGAATATAGTTGGATACAATTCTAGCATAAAACAACCAGCTTTTATCCTAGAATGTAAATCAGTTCTCTTCTGCATAAGACTAGCACAACCAGATACTAGTACGATGCAGTTGCTACTCTGAAATAGATATGCTCAACCAGTAACAATCTAAATCTAGCAATAGATCAATAACGACAAACCCTAGTTGCGTCCAAGATAGAGATTATCAATTTCAATCATAAGCAATCAAGCAAGAGAATAGATAAAAACCATACAATAGATTAAGAACGAGAGTCTCACAACTGAATCAAAACGAAAGCTTCAGCGTCTGACTAAGCCAAGGGGGCTTAGTTCTTCATAACAAATACGTAGAATGAAATTAGGGTTCCGAGAGAGATTGGCTGATAGGCAAACAAGCCTTTCTCTACCCTTATATACTAAAGGAAACAAAGTATGAATTAACCTAAAATGAAATAATAAATCGTAATAAAATAATGTAAAATAAAGCAAATAAGGAAACGGCTCGGTGGACTTCTGAACAGCGGCGGCGAGCGCTGCAACCTCCACGGTGGGCGCCATAATGGCAGCGGGCGCCGCATTTCCACGGCGGGCGCCGTGGCCAAGTCATAGCCATCGTTGTTGGGAGGGTTTAGGCGGCGGTCGCCGTGGCTTCTACGGCGGGCGCCATAAGGTACTTCCTCCGAAGTCTTCGTCTCTTCAGCTCCTTGGCGTCTACTTCTGATGGCTTCCTCCTCAGTGTCTACTATGATCTCCAAAACGGCTCAAACACCTCCAAATACACCAACTTCGCCCCCAAATGCCATACACATGAATGTGTCTAAATCTACCCGAATGGCACCAATAAAACCTCTAATGACTCTTGGTTAAGCCCTACAAAGTAGTGCTTATCAAGCAGCATTGGGAGTATGTTCTGGTAACTTGGTTGATATCATTATATCAATTCAGCTGCTACTCATTTTTTCTTCGAAGTGAACTCTTCTACCCTTGAGCGATAAACCATACACTCTACCTTTTAACTACTTTGTCTATCACAGGTTTACCAAAACTTGGTCCTCAAAGTCGATGGTGCAACGCTTATGTTTGCCTTGTAATACATGTCTTCTAGCTTGGAGAAAAAGTTGAGGGGAGTTTGTGAGCCTTGACGAGCCATGGCTATCTCCATTTTCATTTGATTTCTGTAATCTGGAGGCACATATTTCTTGGTCATCACGTACACGAGTTGATGCCATTCGATGACCCTTGTTCGGTGGCGACGCACGCAATCATCCTCGAAACGATGCCACCACACTCTGGCTGCTCCGCGGAAGTGAAGTGTCATGGCGTTGACATGCTCCTTAGGTGGCACTCGACAATAGCGAAGTGTATACTCCGCAGCCTGCACCCATTCAAGAAAAACAGAAGGGTTGTATTCACCATAAAAATGCTCGATTTTTATCTTGACTTTGTGTCTTTGGTATCGAGGTTGGGCAGGGGCTTGCAATGGCCTGTTGTATGGCGCGGCGTCATAGAGAGGGTTCTCATAGGCACAGACGCCAGGATATTCAACGCGTGCATGGCAAAGCCTCTCGCGTGCTTGTTGAGGTTCGCTGCGAGAAAAATCTTCCCTGGTCGCGTAGGCGTCATCGCGTTGACGCTGTCGCGGCTGGGTGCCATGATCGGCTTGGAGGACATCTCTGGGCAAGACATCGCGGCGCTTGCCGCCAATGCCATGATCGCGATCTCTTTGTGCTTTGAGACTCGGTGGAGGAATCCAATCCGAAGGGTGTTCCTGCAATTCAAGTGGATCTCCAAGAGGGGGGTAAGAATAGCCAGAATTTATCATACCTGAGTCTTCAACTTCCTCATCGTCGAACTCGTTGAAGTCATCTTGGACTCTGGGTGTGATTAACGCGTATCCATCGGACTCGTAGTGTGGCGTCCGAGTACTTTGATGTCGTAGGTGGTCACGCACATCGTAGCCTCGTGGCTAGGTAGTTGGCGTCTCGAATTCGGCCTCATCGCATCGCTTGTTGATCAGTGCTATTTTGTAGTGCATGTCTGGGGGTTATTACCAGGTTTGAGGCGCCATTTGGATGGATTTAGAGCACAATCGTGGATTATGGAATTAGAGTGGAGAAGTGAAGAAATCATGGGATTTATAGAGGTTTGAAGTGTATTGAAGAGTAGAAGAACAATGTGCTGAATTCGAATGGTTTGTTCTCTCTACTCAGATGTCCAAATGAAGTGATTCTAATTCTAGGAGTTAGATCTTGAAGTCTACTGCAAGTCCTCAAAATATGAGCACAATCCGAGTTGGGAATCAAAAGTTATGGCATTTTTACTAAAGTGTCGCAGAAGCTGAAAAAGGCACCGCTGCCCCGCGGTGGAACTCACCGCCCCGCGGTGTAACTTGATGCCCCGCGCCAGAAGCCACCGCAACCCGGTGGTGGATCTCAGAGAAGGCAACTAGAAGACTGACGCCCCGCGGTGGATCTCACCGCCCCGCGGTGGGCACGTCACGCCTCGCGGCCATCAGAAGACTTTATTTCCTTTATTGCATTTCAGACTTTCTTATTTTTATTATTTTATTTCCTTTGTTATTTCCATTAGGTTAACTTATTTCCTAAGCCTATTTAAGACTTCTTTCTAGGTCTTGAGTGGGCAGTCACGAAGCCAGACATCAGACTATTATCATCGTTGTTTTCTTTCTCATTAGGGTTTCATTTACATCTGAATGGAGTACTAATTTCTCTTTGTTCTACTAGACGTTTGAAGCAATACAATTGATGTACTTGTGAGATTTATATTCCTTGTTCCTATTCTTATATGTGTTGGTTTGATTCTCTTGGTTATATTGAATATTGATTCATTATTATTCTTCATAGCCTGATCAACTAGGTTGAGTAATATTTATCAATTGCTAGGGTCTGCATATAGTGGAATACGAGTGCATATCTAGTAGCATACACGATTGTTGCATGTAGTGGAATACGAGTGCGCAATTGTGAGTGAGAATCATTTGCATGTTAAGTAGTAAGGTTTTCTTCTATTTGCATGTATCCTATATCCTTGTGTGCATTGCTATTGCTTTATTAGTGGTAAGGTTTTCTTCCATTGATATTGTAGTAAGTACTATCAACAACTGTCTGAATTGGTAGTTAATCAAGATCAGGGTGGGAACAACTATAAGAATAGATAAAGAACTTGGATTTAATAGATTTCGGTGATCAAATTATATCTATGTATTGTGGATCTCGTTCTAGTGGAACTTCTTCCCCAATCATATTCTCAAGTCAACTAAACATGTTCACTTTGCTCTGTTTGATAACCAACCCCCCCCCCCCCCCCCCTTTCTTGTTACTTGTTAATCATAATTGCATACTTCATCAGATCTTCCATGTGGGTTCGACCCTTACTTGCTTACTATACATCTGTTTAGTAGGTTGTTAGGACTTTTACTTTGACTAGGCCATTCAACGATATTTGCATTGCATATTTCAGCCACATCAAATTTGGCGCCATTGTCGGTGAAGTTTTCTGTTTTGTTGTGTGTTTTTGTGATTGACTGCGGTGTGGATCTATCTTACGGTCCGCACATTTTCTACTGATTCACTACTTGTTGAAGTTGATACAGAAACAGGTACGAATGGCACAGACACTCTGACAGCTGACTGCGCCAGATCTGATATAGCAGCCATTGGCTGTAATCATTCCACCCCTTGCGGATGGTGTGACATTTGAGCTCAGAACAGGAGTGCTATGGTTGCTCCCGAGATACCATGGACGATGTGGAGAGGACCCCATCCTACACTTGGGTAAATTCCACAACGTCATCATGAGCATTAAACCAGCTAACGTCACTGAAGAGCAAATTAAAATGAGAGCCTTCGGGTTCACTCTTAAGGACGATGTTGAAGAATGGTACTATCATTTGCCTGGTGGAAGCATAGATTCATGGGCTAAGCTACAAAAGGCATTCCTCGCACAATATTTCCCAACCAAGATGGCGAATGCCTTGAAAAGGGAGATTGCCAGTATTGAACAAGGAGAGGAGGAGACCCTTTATGACTATTGTGAGCGGTTCAAACGACTTTGTTCTAGTTGCCCGTTCCATGGTTTTGACAAGAAAGCTCTAGTGCTCTATGTTTACAATGGGTTGCTGGATGATGAAAGAAGAATCATAGATGCTACTTGTGGTGGTAGTATCTTGAATATGACCCCTGATGCAGTCATGATTAGACTTCATGATATGGCTGAGAGCACAAGAGATTTTGATGAAGCCCTAAAGACCAGAGGAGTTAATGTTGTTAACTCCAATGATGCACATTTATTGCAAGAAATTGCTTCATTGAAAGACATTATTGCGAAGATGGGTAAACAAGAAGCACCTCAACATCACAATGCTTGTGGAATTTGCGTTGATCCATTTCACAACACCAATGCTTGTCCCCAACTTCAGGATGCCACTACTGCTGAAGTATACGCTGCTGGAGGTTACGGACCTATTAGACCTCGATATAATCAACAGCAGCTACAACAACCAATACCACGACCTCACTTTTATGAGCTACCAATTGCTCCCCAAGCTAGTAGTTCCCCTTCAACTAACGACTTGCTCACGGCCTTAACAATGCACTTCATAACTCATGTGCAAACAACTGAGGCAAGCATCAAGAGCATGGCAGAGAGAGTAGGTCAGTTAACAGATGTGGTCACTAGGTTGGACAAAAGGGCCGTGCATGAAAGTGTAAATGTTGTGACCCTCCGAAGTGGCAAGGAATTGCAAGTCGCTCCTACTGTTGAAAAGGACGACAAAGCTGAAATTGAAGATGGGCAAGTTCCACCACCCCGCGGCGACACCCACCGCGACTCGGCGGAGACTCTCAGTTGTCCTGAGTTAACACCACCGCCCCGCGGTCAAGAGCACCACCCCGCGGTGAGATTACCGCCCCGCGGTGAAAGCCCAGATCTTGAGCATGACGACGAAGAGGACTCCCTTGTTCGTCCAATTTTTCCTCCTCTTGGTTCTGAAAAGCCCCCTTCCCCCTTTCTGGAGGCACTAAAGGAGAGGATGATAATCGACGACAAGGATCTCTTCGACACCTCCAGTAGCTGCAAGGCAACCATCCCTTTGGCCCATTTAGCAAACAGCGCCCCATGCTACACAGAACTTTTAAAGGTGCTGGGTAAGATCAATAAGAAACCAAAGGGGAAGCACAAGAAGGGGGCCTTGATACAAATGGCAGATTTTTATATGCTGGATACGGGGCAGGATAAACATGTAGCCCATGCGATGCTGGGTAGACCGTTTTTGGAAATGGCAAGTGCTTTCATGGTTATGCACAACGGTCCACCCATCACGAAGTGCACAAGCAGGGGGGGAAAAGCTCAACATGGAGCACACAAAGAGGCATCCCCCTGATCCAGGCCCCAGGAGTTTGGTTATTGTAAGCAACCTAAGTTGAGGAGAATTGAGTAGGATGTCAAGTCATGACAATAACTAAGGCGTTGCTCGGGAGGCAACCCGATGTATGTTTTTCTTTTCCCTTGTTTTTCTTTCTTTGTTTTTACATTTTTCTTTAGTATGTTTTTGCTTTGTTTTTGTTTTTCTTTGTTTCCGACTAACCTACAGGGAGGAGACCCTATGCGAATTGAAGAAGGTGTTTCCCACACCATTGTAAGTCTTCTTTTTCCCTGCACTAAGTCACTCCTCGAAAAAAAATCTTAAACGGGGAGTAAGTAAAAAAAAAAAGTCCCCGAAAAAACCTTAAACGGGGAGCAAAAAAAAAAAAAAAAAGTTTTACCGAGCTGTCCAGAATTCCAACGGAGATGGTGCGCATCATGTTGTCACGGAGGAAACATTAGTCCTACACGTATTTTTGACAACGATGATGGTCATCCAATTGACAGCGGGAGAGGAGGATCACCAGGGCCCAACCACGATGACATCTGGGCCCATTTTTGAAGGCCATGCAACCCTATTTCCCTTGAATTACCACTTCTCACCACAGTGGTTCCCTCTGGTTGCATGGTAGGAGTTGATTTGGAAGACCCGCCCAACACTAGAGACATGAGCTTTATGGAGATTTACTGCCAGCAACAAAGAAAGTGTCCAAGCAGCTTGGCGACGTTTGTGAGTTATTTTTTTGCTTTTCCCTGTGCTTTATTCTTTTGTCTTTCATTACATTGAGGACAATGCAATGTTTAAGCATGGGGGAAGGTTTTATACTTGCTGTGTCGTTGAGGATGAGAATAAAGAGAAAAGGCCAAAAATTTGAAAAAAGGCTAACATTGAAATCCTGGGATAGGTCGAAAACCCGAAAGGGCGGCCTAGGCAATAAGCAGGTGGCTTGGACCAGCATTAGGCTAGGGTAATAATTGGTCAAGAGTGACGTGAGCTTATGTGAGTACATCTATTGGAAAATGAAATGAGTGGCTTGGTGAAAATCCGAGAGGGCGCCTTGGCAAAATGAGCGAAAAGAAGAAGAGTGATTTTAGGATTTCTCATTATTCTTGGCGAGGCGTCACAAGAAGAGGAGTTATAAGGATGATTCGGGTAGGTCACTCTGGAGAGATAAGAAGATAGATGGGAGATAGGATTAGATTATATTCACTCTATGGTGTTTGGGATAAGCTTGGGGGAAGTACTCTGCTTTCCTTTTGGCTTGATTGTGTGAGGTGTTGAGATTTTTGATTTGATGTTGTAGTTTATTGTGCTAGGCTTATATTGTATTGGTTGCCTGGAGTTTATTGTTGGGTACGACTCTTGGAGATTGAGTTTTCTATGCTTCCTGAAACCTTGGGGATTGATTGGAGGAGTAGGTTGACTTTAGCTTACTCGAGGACGAGCAAGGTTTAAGCATGGGGGATTTGATCAGTGTTATTTTGTAGTGCATATCTGGGGGTTATTACCAGGTTTGAGGCGCCATTTGGATGGATTTAGAGCACAATCGTGGATTATGGAATTAGAGTGGAGAAGTGAAGAAATCATGGGATTTATAAAGGTTTGAAGTGTATTGAAGAGTAGAAGAACAATGTGCTGAATTTGAATGGTTCGTTCTCTCTACTAAGATGTCCAAATGAAGTGATTCCAGTTCGAAGAGTTAGATCTTGAAGTCTACTGCAAGTCCTCAAAATATGAGCACAATCCGAGTTGGGAATCAAAAGTTATGGCGTTTTTACTAAAGTGTCGCAAAAGCTGAAAAAGGCACCGCCGCCCCGCGGTGGAACTCACCGCCCCGCGCCAGAAGCCACCGCGACCCGGCGGTGGATCTCAGAGAAGGCAACTAGAAGACTGACGCCCCGCGGTAGATCTCACCTCCCCGCGGTGGGCACGTCACGCCTCGCGGCCAACAGAAGACTTTATTTCCTTTATTGCATTTCAGACTTTCTTATTTTTATTATTTTATTTCCTTTGTTATTTCCATTAGGTTAACTTATTTCCTAAGCCTATTTAAGACTTCTTTCTAGGTCTTGAGTGGGCAGTCACGAAGCCAGACATCAGACTATTATCATCGTTGTTTTCTTTCTCATTAGGGTTTCATTTACATCTGAATGGAGCACTAATTTCCCTTTGTTCTACTAGACGTTTGAAGCAATACAATTGATGTATTTGTGAGATTTCTATTCCTTGTTCCTATTCTTATATGTGTTGGTTTGATTCTCTTGGTTATATTGAATATTGATTCATTGTTATTCTTCATAGCCTGATCAACTAGGTTGAGTAATATTTATCAATTGCTAGGGTCTGCATATAGTGGAATACGAGTGCATATCTAGTAGCATACACGATTGTTGCATGTAGTGGAATACGAGTGCGCAATTGTGAGTGAGAATCATTTGCATGTTAAGTGGTAAGGTTTTCTTCTATTTGCATGTATCCTATATCCTTGTGTGCATTGCTATTGCTTTATTAGTGGTAAGGTTTTCTTCCATTGATATTATAGTAAGTACTATCAACAACTGTGTAAATTGGTAGTTAATCAAGATCAGGGTGGGAACAACTATAAGAATAGATAAAGAACTTGGATTTAATAGATTTCGGTGATCAAATTATATCTATGTATTGTGGATCTCGTTCTAGTGGAACTTCTTCCCCAATCATATTCTCAAGTCAACTAAACTTGTTCACTTTGCTCTGTTTGATAACCAACCAACCCCCCCCCCCCCCTTCCTTGTTACTTGTTAATCATAATTGCATACTTTATCAGATCTTCCCTGTGGGTTCGACCCTTACTTGCTTACTATACATCTGTTTAGTAGGTTGTTAGGACTTTTACTTTGACTAGGCCATTCAACGATATTTGCATTGCATATTTCGGCCACGTCACTTGTGCCCACTGGGACGACGACTGGGTCTTCGCGGCGTCGTAGCGGTTAACCCGGCTTCGCGGAATCGGCTTTCGCGTTGTGCTGAGCCTTGAACGCGGCGCTGGGTGCGGCGAGATGCATACCTGTCATCAAAATCGTATGGTTCAGAAAACTCACCTTGATGAACATTGTTGCGGTCGGAGCCGGTGTCGTAGTCGTTAGGATTTACTCACAGAGCGGAATTTTCGCGGTGTGACACGTATCCTTGACGACTCTCTATGACTGATTGAAGCCGTTGTAGGCGCTAGGGTTGTTCAAAATTGGCTCGGACCGGAAAAGACCGGACCAGACCGGTGAAGTTCCGGTCCGGTCTCCGGTCCAAGATTTTCCCTTAATCCGGTCCGGTCCAAACTCGGAAAAAAAAACCGGTCCGGACCGGTGGACCGGATTTTAATTTTAATTTTTTTATTTTTAAGTTTATATGTTTTTTTGGAGATTTATATGTATTTTTTTATAGATATTTTTTTTAATTTATTAAGTTAGGAGTATATATGTTTTATAGATATTTTTTTATAGATTTTAAATAAGAATTTAATTTATTTATTTTTAAATAAAGCCCTGTCCAATCCGGTCTTAGACCGGACCGGAATCGGACCGGACCGGACCGGACCTATTCGGTCCGGTCTCCGGTCCACCATTTAAAAAAAATCCGGTCCATCGGACCGGACCGGATGAACACCCCTAGTAGGCGCGGTTGGAGGTTGAAGGCATCAACCCTTTTCCCTCATCCACGCGTTGTTGGCTTGGACCAGTGTTAGTTTGTCGCGGTCCTCCCGTCGTATCCATTGGGATCATTTGTGTTGGCGTAGGTTGGGCCGGTGCAGCGCGTTGCATGGCCTGAAATTGGGCAACTTGGCGCCTAAGTTCTTGGATCTCGCGTTGTTCAGCCGAGAGCTCCATAGGGGGATCTTCATTGTGTTGGTCTTGTTGTGGCACCAAGGGTAGATTTGGCGCGTTCTCATTTCCTAAGACAATGTGACCAGACATCGCGAGTAAAAATGAACAAAAGACAACACAACCAAAGATCAAGCAAGCAACGAGCAAGTAGCAATTGTTCACGTAGGAGGGCATGTTCTTTTGGCCGTAAGGGCGGCTAAAGGCAAGCAAAGCAAGTGTGATATGCAAGCACAAAAGCGAACAAAACCAATTGAATAAAGTCTTAACCTCTTACGTAAACAACACAAACGCACATGAACCAACCTTCGAGGTGTTAACCTAGACGGTGGAGAGATGAAGAAGATGAGCCTAGCCGAGAGGGGGAAAGAAGGTTGCTTTATTTTGGCTTTCCTTCTCTCTTTTTTTTTTGAATGAATGTCGCGTTCTTTTTTTTTTTTTTGAAATGCGACTTTGACTTTTTTTTTGAATTTGAAATTCAAATCCGAGATCTTAGTCTTTGATTGAAGATCAGATAAAAATTAAATGAAACAAAATAAAAATAAACGACTAAGTAACTATGGAAAAAATCGCGAGATTTACGCGATAGGAGAGAGAAGATTGATTCAGATTTATGACGGTCAATCAACAAGAAGATATGGCATTTAGGGCATGCGAAATTCACGGAATCAATTAAGCAAATTAAGCAGTTAATTTCAAAAGATTTCACGCGAGCAAATCACACAAATTTCGCGAGGAGATCAAGCAATTATCAGCCAAGAGATTCTCTTGTAGAAACCGAAAGGACTAGCATGTGTTTGAAGAGAGAGAAAAAAATTGTGACAATTGCGGAAGCAAGATGATGGAGAAGAAAAAATTGTGAACAAATGAGACTTGACAAGCGACTTACAAGATCAAAGGGTTTGATTCCAGTTGATGTGCTCCTGCTTGTGAATGCCAGATCGATGATCTTGGTGGGAAGTCACGCGAGTCACTTCAGTGGTTGAATGAGTGGAACGCGTCGCGTGAGTGGAATAACGCAATGATTTATGGTGCTATGGCGATTTCGGAAGCGATTGTTGGAGGGATAGATGACTTGAAAAGACAAGTCTTGGGCCGTAGCGTCGACAGCGGGGTGAAGGGAGATGCGAAGGAAGACTTGGCTTGAAGAATCAAGCGATTGCCGTAGCGTCGGCGGCAGAGTGAAGGAGATGAGAAGACAGAGGTGTTTGACGTCCAATCAAAGGAAGGAGGCGATAGACTCTCAACTTAAGCTTTTATTCAAAATTAGACGTAACCTAGTACATAAGGTCGAGATGACCTTTTATAGGACATAGCGGGACTCGGATGGGTCGAGTCTCGCTTAATGGGTTGGCCCACGCGACACGCGTGGAACACACACCAAAAAGAAACACTGAAAATAATAATGTTCTAAAATTTACAAAGATATTCAAAGAACGCGTTCAATGATGATGGGGGAGGATCTTTGAGATAGAACGCGGTCTTTGTACCCGGTGGAGTCGCTTGAAGGAGGATATGGTCTCTATACCCGATGCGAGGCGCGTGAAGGAGATCACGGTCTTTGTACTTGGTCCTTCTGAGCCCACGGTCATGGCTTCTTCTTCTATGGCCGTTATGGAGGGCAGGGTCGCATCATTGGCCGACATCGGTCTAGTTCAGGCAATGTCCATAACGCTTTGGATCGGCCTCCCGAGTCCATACTAGCCTCGGAAGCCCGAGGGGCAAAATGTTGAGGGAAATTCTACCCTTCCTATTTTATTTTTAATTATTTATTTTCCTAATTAAAGAGCAATTAATTATGGATAAAAAGTAAAAGATAAATAGCAGCCTTTTATTAATTAGAAGCATTTAATGAGCTTATTAAACAATAGGCCTATAATGGAGCAAGCAAGGGAGAGGCCCATGGAGTAAGTATTCTAATGACCTAGCTCTCACTTTTGTTTGGTACGTTCTTCTTCTTCTTTTTGGCTGCCACCATTGATCATTGAGAGTTTTTTGCCTAACTTGAGCATCGGAGGGGCTTTAGGGGAGATCCAGCCCTCCCGTTGATTCGTTTTTGATTTCAGGATCAGCTGAAAGGTCGTTTTCTTCATCTAGAGTGCGGAAACCATCGGATTTTGTCGTTCCATCTCGAATCTCAGGGAAGCTCAGATTCTTGCTTCCACAATAGCAAATAATGGCCCAAAGTTCACATGCTTAGGGCTCGTTAGGGGGAATAAAGGTGGCCAAAAGTTCGATAAGAAAACAAATACCTATATGTTAGGAAGTGAACTTTTGGGAACTGGAACTCCAGTTCCCTACCTAGTTCCCTTCCTTAGTTTTCCTAGTTTTGACGATGACAAACACTTTGCTACTAATAGTTCCACATGTGTAGATAAGCAGGGAACTCAGGTTCGAGAAAAGAAAGACAGAGACGCTGACGCCAGATTTGGGAACTGGCGAACGAAACTGAGGCTTGCTGACGCTGGAATCACTTGGATTAATATGAGAAGGGCGGCGACGAGCTGTTTAGGGTAGATCTTTAGTTAGGGAGAGAACTATGAGATCTTATCCTGTTTCCATACATTTTAGGAGCTTAAAGTTTATCTTTATGGAAACAAAACATGTAAAAATCGGTAAAGATTATATTTGGTAACAAATGTTATCTTTAACGATTACTTTTAATTATTTTATTTGGTTGATTCGGTTATTGGAGATTTGCTTCCTCCAGTAATTAAATCATATAAATAAAGTAATTAAAACTCTCTCATCACACACGCATTCACGAAGGGAAGATTTCGAGTGCTGTGAAGAAGTTGTGCCGAGTTCTTTGAAGAAGAACGAAGTAAGTTACTTGCTTGTTGTTGCTTGGTTAGGTCGAACTAGGTAGAGAGTCTTTTAGTGTGTCTAAGACTTGAATCTGTGTGTTCTATTCTAGTTGATTGTAATCGAAGCATTAATACAAGAAGTAGACTTTGAAATCCTCTTACAAGAGAGGTAGTGGGTTTTATCCTGGATAACTAGTTGGTTATCAAAGGTTCCCACTCTAAGGAACTTGTCTTGAATCTGCTATTGTTTACTTATTCCGCTGCTTAGGGAACTGGACTCTCAGTTCCCTCGATAACTAACAAGTACGATCCTACACTATAGTTCTTCCAAACAAGATCGAACCCACATGAAGCAACAACATTTGACAGGAAAAACCAAGAGAAGAAAGCATCCAAGCTTATTCAAGCCAAAGAACTGCATCTAGAGAAACTCTTCTTAGGCCTGATAAAAATGCAACTTTTCAGGATGATGCTTTTAACACCTTTATTGTTGAGTTTGATACCTCCAAGCTCAACTCTAGTTCTTCTTGTAACAGCTTGAGAAAAGAATCCATGGAAGCAGAGGTAGAGAGATTAAAGAGTTGTTAAACCAAGCTAACTTGGAAAAAGCATATAGATAAATTCAAAATATGAAAAATTGTAAGCAATTTGCCGTTCCCAACGGCATGAGATAAAGGAGTTGAAGAAATCTCTTGGCTTTAGACCTTTGTCAACAAGAGACAATGCTGTAAAGAATCAATCAAATTCCAAAACAGTGACTTCTCAGGGACCATATTACCAGATTTTCATGTTGATAATCTTTGGGGGGTTTTATTAACACTTACATCCATGTTTTTGCTCTTTCTTTTCTTTCATGCATCAATAAGACCGACAATGCATTTAAACAAGGTTTCCTTGACAAAGATTCTACAAACCCTGAATCAAAGTTGTGGCAAGCCTTCTCTAATGATCCAACTCCACAACCATTAAAGAATAACATGCCTCAGTCTATTTGTGTTAGGAAGTGAACTTTTGGGAACTCCAGTTCCCTATCTAGTTCTCTTCCTCAGTTTTTCTAGTTTTGATAATGACAAACATCATTGCTATTGATATTTCCTTGAGTGTGATAAACAGGGAACTCTGGATTCAGAAAGGACAAGACAGAGACGAAGACGCCAGATTTGGGAACTGGCATAAGGAACTGAAGTTTGCTGACGCTGGAAACACTTGGAACAAGACGTGAAGAGCGGCGGCGAGCTGATTAGGGTAGATCTTCAGTTGGAGAGAGAACGTGAATATCTTATCCTGTTTCCATATATTTTAGGAGTCAAAAGTATATCTTTATGGAAACAAAACATGTAAAATCGTGGAAGATTATATTTGGTAACAAATATTATCTTTTACGATTACTTTTTGATTATTTTATTTATGTAATCTGGTTGTTAAAGATTCACTTCTTTCATCAACTACGTTACATAAATAGAGTAGTTAAATCACTCTCATCTTACGCATTCATGCTTACTGCTTACAGAGAAGAAAACCGTGCCAAGTTCTTTGAAGAAGAACTGTAAGTCGATTGTCTTGTTGCTTGCTTGATTTGGTCGAATCAGGTAGAGAGTCCTTAGTGTGTCTAAGACTTAATCTGTGTGTTCTATCATAATTGATTGTAATCGAAGCATTAATACAAGAAGTAGACTTTGAAATCATCTTGCAAGAGAAGTAGTGGGTTTTATCCTGGATAACTAGTTGGTTATCAAAGGTTCTCACTCTAAGGAACTTGTCTTGATTTTGTTATTGTTTACTTATTCCGCTGCTAAGAAACTGGACTCTCAGTTCCCTTTGATTGCTAACACGTACGATCCTACAGTTTGGACAAGAAACAATGAGCCAGAAAAGAAGAATGCTTTAGTAACTTCTAATGACGGAAAATGGGAATTTGAAACCGATAGCTTTACTGCAATCCATGCCTCAACCTCTCAGATTAAAACATGTGAAAAACAACAATCATGGAATGTCATGATTGTTGTTTAAGTCTCTTCAGAATACATATTATTTTGCTAGAGGCTTTCAGATAATACCATCAGCAAAGGTATATATTGGTATGTCATGTGTGCTTTTAACCAGACTTTTTACAATTGATAATGAGGTATAAAAGCCTTGTCCAATAGATTTGCATTTGATAATGTGCTTTTTAAACAATACATAATTTCTCAAGTGCAAGCACATATTGTCTCTCAAATTTGCATTCGATAATGTGTTTTTTAAACAATACATCATTTCTCACGTGCAAGCACATATTGTCTCTCAAACATTAGATAACTTGAATCACTTGTTCTTTTCTTTTTATAATTGAAGAAAAATTGTTGAAAATTGCCAAATTGGAATTAAATAATATTACTTTCTACAATGTCATCCTACAAGACTACAACATACACTCTAGATGTCGCCACGGCAAACAGGGCATCTCTGCTGCATCTTCAACCAGGCATCGACGCAGAGCGCATGGAACGCGTGATTACACCCTGTGACAACCCATCCTCAAAATCCTCGAGGCAAATCGCGCACTCCCTAGAAAGTGACGTGTTGTCGCCGCCCTTGTTGTAGCGCACGAGCGGCATGAGGCTCAACTTCCTCTTACCTTCTCTAAGCCTCTCTTTCCTCGCCTCCCTTATCCTCTCCCTCTCCGTTGCCATCTCCAGCACCCCTGCCTCCAAGTCGATGATCTCGGTGCCTTGATTTCCGCGTCGGCGGAGGGCGTAACATTTGGCGAAATGGTAGATCACCTCGCCCAGGAGGTAGCCTAGTGCTATACAAGCCAGGAGGCCAGCGGCAACGAGGCTGTGCAACTGTAATTGCATGGCGCGACTTTGCAGGGGGCTTGTGTGTACGTGCCCCCACGACACCGCATGCTAAGCTTGGAATGCATGGATGAGGCGTTGGATGGGAGCTTTTAGTTTGTGTGTTATAGGGGAACCGAAGCTGTTCTAAAATCAACCGCTACCCGTTTTAACAAAATAGGAAAAAGAGAGATAATTAGCTATTTAATTAATTAGTGAAATTGGTTGTTCGGGAAGAAGCTCGAATTTAGGAGTTGTAAAAAATATCGTCAAAGATAGGCTAATGAATATTGTTTAATAGGGTAATAATTTCTAAATACATAGGGGTATTCCAAAAAAATAATCTCACTTAATATACAATATTTAATAACAAATATGAACTAATATTCATTTTTAGTAAAAAATACGTGTTCAAACTTAATATTAATATTGAACAAAATAATTAATATTAAAATTTAACTTATAAAGCTTAATATTAATACTTGAAAGTGATCACAATATCTCAAATTTTGTTAAAATACGAAGTTTTTGTCGACATGTAAAATGACATTTTCAGTACTTATAGTCAGAGAAGGAAAGTGACATATTTTCTTTTGAAAACTGAGATTTTACATTAAACTAACATTTTTTCTTTTAATCATCAAAGTTAATTTTTTATGGTTCGCAATTCAATCCAATTATCCTTTAATTATCAATGTTTACGATTGATGAGGAGATTTAGGAGCTCATTAACGTGATAAATTTATTATTGTTGTAAATACATAAGTTAAAGGGTTTCACTATGCTTAAAGTTTCCCTCAAGTTATTATTTGACTCGTTTAGCGGTTTAAATCGCCTGTCCCAAAATATGTCTCACTTCCCCGTCCCTTTTTTCTTATTGGTCCAGGTGGCATAAACTTTTTAAAATTAATATTCATTTTTTAATTAAAGTATCCGATTTCAAACCGTTTTGATCAAAGCTATTCGTATACCCTAACATAGTCTGCCTCTTCCCGACGCCGTGCAACCCTTCCCGACGCCGCTCGTTACCTTGCTCGATCCTCACGTCTCGTTCCCTCATCACTGTCAACAGAAATATTTTTTTTCCAGGGTACGTTCATGCCAAGATAGCTCGTTACCTAACATAGTCTCGCTCGTTACCTTGCTCACGTCTCCTCTCTCGGGAAGCCGGTGTCGATCCTTAACCCTGTTGAACCAGGTACACTGTTCTTTACTATCTTCCATGCATCCCCTCCTTAAAAATCTGATTTAGTTAGTTTGACTTTGAATTTGGGTAATGGTCAATATTTATTGTCGACACGATATATATTTGTTACATGTAAGTGAACCATATTTAACATATATATACTACTGTGTAATATTAAGTGGTGCAAGGTAATGGATGCTAGTGAGCAAGAAGTTCAACCACGACGACGGTTGGAATTTGAGGATGGTAGAGATCACAATAATTCTTGTGTAGATGATGAAAGTGAAAGGCCCATTCATGCCAAGATAGCTAAAGCAATGATACCAATGGTTGGTATGGAGTTTGAAACTGAAGATGAGGCTTATGACTTTTACAATGCTTATGCAAGGGAAGTTGGTTTCTCCATTCGGAAAAACAAGTCACATAGTCACATGGGGAAAGTGTTAGATCGGATATTTGTTTGTTCATGTGAGGGTAAAAGGGGACAAGATAAGCGAGATGATGTCTACAAATCTCACCGATCAGAAACACGATTTGGATGTTTGGCCCTGCTGAAAATTAATTGTCGTTATACATCCAAGTACAATATTGTCAAATTTATTGCTGACCATAACCACAACTTGGCAAGTCCGAGTAAGGCTCATTTGTTCAGATCTCACCGAAGGGTGACAGCGTCTCAAGCAGTAGAAGTAGATATGGTAGATTTGTCTGGTATTGCTCCTAGAAATGCATTTGAGCTCATGGCTAAACAAGCAGGAGGTTGTGAAAATCTTGGATTTGCTCGTGTTGATTACAACAACTACTTGTGAAGTAAGCGCACTGTAGAAATCAGACTAGATGAGACAAGAAATGTTCTTGGGTATCTACAAACAATGCAATTAGAGGATCCTAACTTTTTCTATGCTATTCAAGTGGATGAAGATGGTTTGATCACTATTATTTTTTGGGCTGATGCAAGAATGATGTCTGACTATGATAATTTTGGGGATGTAGTATGCTTTGATACTACATATCGAAAACATAAGGATGGCCGACCGATTGGATTATTTGTTGGGGTGAATCATCATAAAAAGACCATTATCTTTGGTGTTGCATTGTTATATGATGAGACATCAGATTCATTTATATGGTTGTTTGACACATTTGTGAAGGCTATGGGTGAAAAACTACCAAAGACGATGATCACCAATCAAGATGTTGCAATATCCAAAGCACTTTCTTATCAATGGCCAGAGACTTATCATCGACTATGTATATGGCATATATTTCAAAATGCAGCCACTCACTTGAGTAGTGTATTTGAGAGGTATAAAGATTTCTCAACAGATTTCAGCGGTTGTGTTTATGATCATGATAATAAGGAGGATTTTTTGAATGCATGGGATAACATGTTGCATAAATATAGTTTACAAGACAATGATTGGCTGAAGAGAATGTTCAATATCAAAGAGAAATGGGCATTAGTCTATGGACGAGATACATTTTGTGCAGACATGATTACTACACAACGAAGTGAGAGCATGAATAAGGTCATCAAGCACTATGTAAGTTCTAAACATGATTTGCCAAGGTTTTTTAAACATTTTCAGCGGCTACTTGATGATCGTCGATATGATGAGATGATAGCAGATTTTAAAGCCAATCATAGTAAAGTGGCATTGTCTTTGCCTGTAGAAATTTTGAAGGATGCTGCATGTGTGTATACACCAGAGGTATTTACATTATTTCAAGCTGAATTATGCAAAGATTTTGATTGTCTAATTGAAACATCTTGTGGTGGTGAGATTGGAGAAGTTGTCAAATATATCGTCAGACATGTCATGAAGCACTCCACGTTTGTTGTCTCCTATGATGCTAGAGAAGATTTGATATCTTGCAGCTGTAGAAAATTTGAGTTTGTTGGTATATTATGCTGTCATATATTAAAGATATTTTCTATCCAAGGTATTATAAGGTTCCTGAAAAGTACATTTTGAAGAGATGGACAAACGATGCCAAAAAAGAAAGCATTAAAGTTATCAACGAGAGTTCAACTGATTTGGATCC
Organism: Rheum nobile; assembly: GCA_027886185.1. Taxonomy (NCBI): domain Eukaryota; kingdom Viridiplantae; phylum Streptophyta; class Magnoliopsida; order Caryophyllales; family Polygonaceae; genus Rheum; species Rheum nobile. The sequence goes on from WOAB01000640.1 coordinate 1,004,192, forward strand.
TAAAGCAGTGATGGCAAGGCGTTACAGGGAATTGTGTCGTTTATCTACTCATTTGGTCATGAGAGCTGCAGAAACTGAAGAAGCTTATACCACTGTGAAACAGGGTCTCATTAATTTGCGTAGAGAAGTTGATTCAAATTTAGCAGGAAAACATGTCCAATCCATCCCTGAGAGTTGTCATGTGCCAACAAGTGATCAAAACCAAAATATATCTATATGTAATAATGACAAGATGAAGGCAATAAGTGGCTTAAAGTTGAAGCCTAAGCCTGGACATCAAATCAAGTAAAAGGATAAGAAGTTCTATTGAAAAGACAAGGCAAACCCGAAGAGCAAAGAAAAAGACATTACTAGATGGCAGCGAGCAAAGTTTAATTGATAATCAAGTGAATCAAGTTACAAATAATGCCCGACATCTTACACAGGTAGAATAAAGTTCCATATTAACTTTATCTATATAATTGCTCAAATTATTTGCAAAGAGTGTCTATCTTGTCATTCTTAGATGACTTACTCTAATTTCACATTTGTTAATATGTAGGCTAACATAATGAATGCTCCTACTCAACAGATCTCCTTGCTTCCTCTGTTACAATATCCACAGGTTTTGACATTCTTTATATTATTTTTCTGATTTTGAGTGAATGTATTGGTTATACTTGATCTTATTTTGTTGATTCTAGTGTGATGACTTGCAAGCCTATGCAAAGCTCCTCCAAACTACTGAGATGTGACATGTGAACACCACATCAGAATTGTTAGATGTTGTTGTTCTGCTCAATTGTTGTTGTTCTTTGCTATCGTTCTTGGTCGCTGAGGATTTTTGCTTGTCTTTGTTGGTGTTGTTCATTGCTACCGCTGTCTTTTTTGGTGTTGCTGGTGTTTGTTTGTTGACACTGATGATTGTTGCTACTACTGAGTTACTGGTGTTTGTTTGTTGTTGGTGTTTGTTTGTTGATACTGATGATTGTTGCTACTGCTGAGTTGCAGGTGTTTGGTCGTTGCTGGTGTTTGTTCGTTGATACTTAAGTCGTGTGTGCCTTCACTTTACTGACGGCTGAGTTTCTCCTGCTATAATCAATGTTTTCTCAACTGTCATGTAGTAGTGTTTTTGCTTCATAGAACCATTTTGAGTGGTTTTAATTGCACTCAAAGCCACCAAATTATCCCATTTGCCACTGTTGATTAGTACAAGCATGATTGTTGCTACTGTTATTGGTGTTTGTTCGTTGATACTGATGATTGTTGGCTTGTTGCTACTGTTGGTTTTTTGAAATTATTGTTCCTTCATTTTAGATTATCAATAATATAAATTCCATATTTCATGTCAATATATTATTGTAAGCCTATGTGAGATTCGAACTCACATCTTTGTGCGTAAGCACAATTGCTCTACCAAATTGAGCTAATAAGCTAGAATGAGCTCTCTTACTCTTTGATTTATAAAATCAGAAGCAACTCTAAACATGGGTTTTACATCATTGAATCAATTTCTCTTGCTAATATTATTCACTATCATTGCTAATCACTTCCTCTTGCTACTGTTATTCATCATACTCTCTCAACCATAGAACTTAAATTCCATTTCCCATTTAAATTAGTATCTATTTTTCTATCAATTACCATCCCACTCATCATCCATCAAACCATTGATTAGTCCTCTTGTTACCCTAACACATTAACAAAACCTCAGTAAACCATCAACAAAACCTCAGTAAAATACATTCCCCTCCAACTTTGCTGAATTTTTTAACTTCCCATTCGTTCCACATTAGTAAACCATCAACAAAAATACCTTCCCCTCCAACTTTGCTGATTTTTATCACTTCCCATTCTTTTGACATCAGTATACCATCAACAAAGCCTAGTAAAACACCTTCCCCTCCAACTTAATTTGCTGATTTTTTTACTTCCCATTCTTTCTACATCAGTAAACCATCAACAAAACCTCAATAAAGTACCTTCCCCTCCAACTTTGCTGATTTTTTTAACTTCCCAACATAACCTCAGTAAACCATCAACAACAAAATCTCAAACGGTGAGTTAGGTAAATGACCATTTGACAAACCTTTTTTAAAACTAATGGATCCTTAGCAAAAATGGACCCCTCTTCCTCTCCCTAAACCCTACCCCTAAACCCTACCCCTTAAACCCTAAATCCTAAACCCTAAACCTTAAACCTTAAACCCTAAACCCTAAATTCCAAAAAGCAATATTTTAGAGAGAGAAAAAACAAAGAAGAGGGAGAAAAAATAATAATAAAATAAGCTAGTAGGGGTAGGAAAAATACATAAAAACTAGTAGGGATAGTTTTATTAATTGAAAACTCTTAAAGGGCCAATGGACCCAAAATCATCAATCTCAAAGCCTTATCTAGATCTATATAATAGGGAAAGGGGCAGTTAGATTGACAAATTAAAGGTACCGGGGAGTGGCTGCAACATACGATGGCACTAGTGACCAAATGCGGGGAGGAGATTAATGGAAGAGATAACGGTGAGACCGACGAGATGAGACCGGCGAGACCGACGAGACCAAGCGATGGGAGGAGATTGCTGCACATACGATGGTGCCTTTCTCAATTTTTTTCTGGTGGTGATGATGGAGACCACACAAAGGGATGGGTTCACGGTGGGAATGGCGACTCTAGCGCCCCAAGCGAATAAGATGAGATACTGAAGAAAGAAAGGGGAAGGAGGGGTGATATTACTTGTTCATGAAGTAAAAGATATGGATTTTTTTTACAATATGCCACGTGGACCAATGATATAAATGGGACAAGAGAATGAGACATATATTGGGACAAACGATTTGGACCGACTCACTTAGTAGCTATATGTTACCTAGGTTATTTATTCTCCTATTCAAGTATAGTCTTGTAACATTGTTCATCCATTAGCCTATAAAAAGAGGCATATATCAAAAAATAAGAATATAGAAGAAACGCAAGACTTTGTTTATATTTTCTCTCTTACCTTAACCTCTCCTATTTCATATTGAGTTTACACTTTAGTTTCTTGAGATTGAAATCTCACTAATATTACAACAATTATTATTATATATTTTTTGAAAGTAGAAGTCAATATTTACTATTAAAGATCAATTTCCGCAAGCTGAGAGATAGCCTGTGGGAAATTGTCAAAACGTATTACAAACGATTCAGACTGTGAAGATAATCTAGCAGTCTGGTGAGCCACATAGTTACTTTTACGATTTACATAAGATAATGAAACAAAAGAAAATAAATAAAAAAGATACAATATCTTCATATAAAACATCAGCGTAAGAGAGTTGGAAATGTCGATCCTGCAGGCGTGAAATCATCGTCTGATCATTTGAATCAATATGAAAACAAGAGAATCCCAAATCAGTAGCAATTCCTAAACCAAATTGCACAGCCTTAGCCTCAACCCAAGCAATTTCCCAATTACAAATCATACCAAATGCAGCCACAACTAACAAATCTCCCCTGAAATCACGAAAAACAACACAAAAACTAATCCATCCATCAGGAGAAACAGCTGCATCAATATTCATCTTTATATGATTTTCATGTGGAACCTGCCAACCTCGTTGAATAGATAATGTACCAACAGAAGGTAAGGCAAGAATATGAATAAAATGAGAAAGTCTATAATCAAATATTAGCCTTCAAAAACTTTCTCGCAGGATTTGAGCGTTAACCACCTCATTAGAAAAGACCCACTTGTTCCTCAACACCCAAGCAATCCAAGCATTAGTAAAGAACTCAGTAAGCCCCAAAATTCCAGATTGCGGTGAACTTCATTAATGATGTCCCATATATCAGAATTATTGGAATAAGAGTAAAAAAAACAAACGACAATAGAATGTTCCCACGCAAATTTAGCATGAACACAACAAAAAATAGCATGGATAATTGACTCCTCCTCGGATCCACAACGATCACAAAATGGAGAGGCGACTAGATGTCGAAAAAAAACCTTTCTTAACAGCCAACATACCTGAGCATAGGCGTTAGGCAAAGTTCTCCAGTTTAGGGGGACCATAAATTCGCCACAATAGACTCCACGTGCTGTCCATGCTACTACCAAATCGTGCCCAAAGGTCACTGTCATGTCCACATCTGCCTAACCAATATCCAGACTTAACTGAAAAAACCCCATTCTTACAAGGAGACCAAATTCTACAATTTGAAATTGCTCTTGTACTAATGGGAATTCTGAGAATTCGCTGAGCATGAGTCGCCAAAAAATAGTCATTTAGTACTAAATCAACCTTCTAGCAATGATGCTCCTTATCGATCAATCAAATCAGAGACTTTCAAACTGAGATCAAAACCTGCGGGTGGAGAAGGTATTGATCCATAAGTGTCATTTGGAAGACAAGATTCATTCCAAACATAAATACTACAACCACCCCCGATTCTCCAACCCAATCCCTCCATAAGGAGCGACTTAGCACCCCAAATGCTTCTCTAAAAATAGCTGCATATCCAACAGCAAATGAATCCAGAAAAGTAGAGTTGCGAAAATATTTTGCTTGAAAACTCTTACTAGTGATCATAGATGGATTCTTCATAATACGCCATCCTTGTTTTTGCAAGTATTGCTTGATTAAATATCTTCAAATCGCGAAAGCCCATTCCACCTTTATTCTCTGGCAAACAAAGGAGATCCCAACTCTTCCAATGGATTTTTTTACTTTCAGCATTTGATCCCCACCAAAATTTCACAAGCATTATATGAATTTCATCTAATAATCCATCAGACAACTTATAAATACTCATAATATACAAGAGAATACTCTGAATCACTGCCTTAATTAAAATATCTTTTCCGGCTTGTGATAGTAACCTTTCTTTTCAATCCTGTACTTTTCCTCCATATACGATCTTTGATGAACTCAAAAATCACCTCTTTTGACCTTCCAATAAAAGTTGGGAAGCCCAAATACCTATCATGTTTTTCAACATACAATGACTCGTTCGTAAACATAAATATTCTTGCAAACAAGCAATTTCTCTTCCTTTCAAAACATAAATATTCTTACTAAACGACACCTCTGATTTATGGTGGTTAATTTTCTAATCAGAGACTCGTTCGTAAACACTAAGTGAATTAACCATTAGGTTATTATTTTTGGTTAATAACGTGACAAATTGAATAGCAATGGCATCATTTACTTTTTATTTTTTATTTTTATCAAACAATGGCATCACTTACTAATAACCTTTAATACTCTCTTACTGCCAGATGTCATTATCTTATTGGTTTACCGTGTAAAAGCGGTAAATATTTACCAACCGGAGGAAAGGAACACACGACTCGACAACCCCCGAAACCTCTCATCCACAACAAACCACAATCTCCCCTCTCATCCACTCGCCCTGCTAACAAACAAACACAAAACACCATCACCTCCAGGCTCCAGCCATGGCGATCATCCAATCGCTCACCGTTCCCCGCTCTCCGGCGGCTTCTCTGGCCCCGGTCGCAGCTTCATCGCTTTCTCATCTCCCCGCCACCGTTAAATCGGCGAGTTTGCCGGCTTTTACTGGCCTCAGGATCAGATCTGGAACCTCTACGCGCCATCTAAGAAGTGCTAGGTCAGTTTCTCGTCGCGCTGGAAGAGTCGTCTGCGAGAGTCCAAACACCGCTACCCAAGGTCAGTATATTTCTCTTGTTCGAACTCACAATTATTTTTGGTTGATTGAGATAAGATGACTGAAGAATGGTCCAAATGGATCCTCGATTCGATTTGTCTGCGATTCTTTTCTGATATGCGTTGGTGAGGATAGCGTAGTTATTAGTTAATTCTATTTGTCCTAATCTTTTCTTTTTGTTCTCGATTGTGGACGCCAGATATTCTCCTATATCCTTGGACTGCAAACCAGTTGTTGCTTTGATCTGACGCTTTTTTGGATTTAAATTCCCAAATTGATTGTTTCGTGATTGTAACATGCGTACCATGTGAGTGGGTGATGTTGCCTGTTTAGCTTGAGTTGTCTTTTTGTGTTAATTCTCAATTTGAACCAAGTCATTTAGCTTTTGGTCTATGTTTGATGCCTGGTTGGAGTCTGAATTTGAAATTGGGTACTATAAGTGGTTCCTGTTGGCGTTCTTTGCCTTTTTCTTATGGGAATTGCTCAACACTGTGGTAGGATATAATGGCAAATTTTGGTGAAAAGGATGAGGTGATTATAGACATTTTATGGGTCATCTCTGTGCTGATTGATTCTCTTGAAAGATGTTGACAGTCACAGTAATTTTGTTTCGTTATTATACACTAAACTTGTGACATCCCAAGTTTGCAATAACTCGCCTGGAGCAGCATATTTTTAAGTCAGTAATGTAGCTATTTCTCTCCATGATGGCTTGAAGTTGCTAGAGATTTATAAGAGATCAAATATGGTCATATTGCAAACTAAGGACACACCTATTGCAAAATAAGAACACAATCTCCCCAGGCTGCAGGTTGTGGAGTTCTACTTTGGATGATTGAGAACATGTGTTTAGTTGTCTGTTTCACTTGCGGACGCTTCACTTGCTTTTATAAGCACTGTAATTGTTTGGTTTTATTCTAGCCAATTTTCAATGTTTAGGACTGCAGTAGCTTTATTGAGCTACTGTAAACTAATATATCATGTCAATCATGATCAAGATGATATAAAATGCATGCAATAGCCTTTATTGATGTGAACGTTCAGAATGACGTCTTCATTAGCATAAAAAGACAGGTTTTTTTTGTGTGTGAAAAAATGCAGTGCCTGCTGTTATGGATTCAACATGGCAATCGCTGGTATTAGATTCTGACACCCCTGCTCTTGTTGAGTTCTGGGCTCCATGGTGTGGTCCCTGTCGTATGATCCATCCCGTAATTGACGAACTGGCAAAGGAGTATGCAGGAAAGCTGAAGTGCTTTAAGGTTAACACGGATGAGAGCCCTTCAATTGCAACACGCTATGGAATTCGAAGCATTCCAACTGTTATTATCTTCAAAAATGGCGAGAAGAAAGACTCTGTGATTGGAGCTGTTCCAAAATCAACATTAACCACAAGCATAGAGAAATTATTGTGATCCAGACCATATAAAGGATAAATCTGCAGACCCTACACTTTAATTATGGTTTTTCTCCACCCTTAGATCTTAATGTTAAAGACAGTAAGGTTCATTGTATGTATAGTGCCTTTTTAATGCTACTCTTCTAGTGTGCTTCTGCCTGAAGTTTATCCCTTAGTTATTGTACCGCAATCCACAAATGTTTGGTATCCTGGTGTTACATCTTTCTTGATGCCATTTTCTTGTTCTCTCTCTGCTATCTTGGTACATTCTTTCCCCTAGTCACGCAACATACATTAAGTAGAAACTGACTACACAACCAACGCTTTGTTGTTCCAATGGGCATCATCATTGGCACTTCTCAAGGATTTGAACTCCTTGGACCTTGGTCGTGCTAATACAACTCGTCTTTCGCACAACATTGAGTTTTGAGTTTTAACCAGTGTTTTTTTTTTTGAGTTTTGACCGAAATGGGAGAACAATGTAATTCGATTTTAACTAATTCGGCCTCATATCCTTTCTCAGGCAACCCTCTTTAGGTTAACTGACCTTTTAATATACATGAAATCAACCTCCTACACTCAAAATAACAGAATTTGGCCGCGTGATCCCCTACCCCTAAAAACCTTCTATGCGCGTGACATCAACAAACTCCTAAACCTATCTACCTTCTACGCGCGGCGCGCGACGTCAACATCTCCAAAATCCATCAATATGGCGTCTGGTTTCGCAACAACAAACGCAATCGTCTAGCAGATAGAAATTAAGGAAGGAAGATGACAGCAAAAAACGCGCAGATCCTTACTAAGACAATCGATAGAAACCGAAACCTTCCACAACTGTCACCGAAGAAAAAAATCAATCAAGGTATTTATCTACAACTACTGTGAGACAACAATTTTAATGTTAATCTGCTGTAAATACGTATGCGACTATCGAATTCAAAGGAAATGATAACAGCTTCGAGCCATTTCAAGTAGGAATCAGAGAATAAAACAATAATTTTCTGTTTCAATATTGATGACAATTCATATTTTGCGCTATTCAATATAGATGACAGAAAATCCTTAATCCAGTATTGATGACAGTAGAAATATTAAAAAAAAAAACATGATAACAAAACATATGTTGACAAAAAGGTATTACATAGTATTTGATGACATACTGGTTAGAATTTGGTAAATTACGTGTTTGTGATGACAGTTCATCCAAATTAGAATTATTTGATGACAATACATACATTTTAATGTTTCTGTGATGACAATTTGATGACAACTGTAAACTGCCACCAACCAATGCATCTATGGTGACAGTTTCTCACTGTCACAAATACTGAATTGGTGATGACAGTACATAATTGCCATCAACTAATGCATATATGGTGACAATGAGAAATTATCACCAAACATGCATTGGTAATGACAGTTGTAAACTGCCATTAACCAATAAGTAGTGACAGTTATTCACTATCACAAAACACTTTATTGGTGATGACAGATGTAAACTGCCATCAACCAATGCATCTATGCATCACAATAACAGTTAAGATGACAGTATGATGAATAATTTATTATTTGCAACTTCAAAATACAACAGTAATTACTTAATCACAACTTAATAAGTTCATGATAGTTTTTAAGTTGTGATGACAACTTTTTGACCATAAAAATTTGTTAATGGGAATTGCTAAATACTAAAACCATTGTGATGAAAATATGATTTGAACAATTTCTAAATGATGGCAACTTTTTGGTGTTGTGTAGATGGAACTCAAAATTCTTAATGTCTGCCATGGAGGGGAGTGAAAAATCAAAGATGGATTTTACGCATATATTGGAAACATGATCTCAAAGGCACTCTTATTTGATGACAGTATGCAGCTGTAAGCTGTCAAGCAACTGATTATTGAGAGATTTAAGATTGATTCAACACCAGCTGAAATTACACTCTCACATTTGAATCCATTCCAGAAACTGAGAAATCCATACATGGTTGACACAAATGATGATTTCAGGTCTTTTCTAGACATTAATGAGGTGCCTCAAGTTTCATGAAGTTTACCATTATACGTGTCATCAACTAAGACAATGAGTGGGAGTCAACACAATAATGATAGTGCACACAATAGTCTAGTCTCCGTAATTTGACTATAATTTTCAAGGAAACAGTGACAGTGTTGAAAATGGTGACAGAAGCAAACTAGAAATGGTGCAAAGATCAGAGGAAGATGAAATAAGTCATATTGAAGCAACTACTAATTTTATTCACATATCGTAGATTTTTGGGTCAAAACAAGAGCTAAAAGATGCAGTGAAGAACATGGCAATGCGTGACAACTTTGGATTCAGAGTAAGGAAATCAACCCCTCATCTATATAAAGTCCTATGTGTGGATGCTGACTGTAAGTGGAGAATACGAGCTACTATATTGAAGGGCACTGAATTCTTCAAAATAAGAAAATACATAGAAGAACATACTTGCTCCTTTGACGTTAGATGCGCAAACCAATGTAAACCTATATACAAGATGGTGGGAGAGAAGATAAAAACAAGGTAACATTTAAAACTTAAAAGCATATGATGTACTACATATTTTGTACAAAAATAAATTCTCAACTACATCTCTTGTCTTGAACATAGGTATGAAGGTGTCAAAAAGGGATCAAACCCTAAGATGATTCATTGATTCACAATGATATGAGATGTGAGTTCTATCAGGATGTAAGCTATTGGAAAGCTTGGAAAGCACAAGAATAGGCACAAAATTTGATAAGAGGAACACTAGAACAAAATTATGGAATGCTTTCCATATACTGTCACATGATAAAACAAGTCAACAATGGGACATACACATGCCTTGAGATTGGAAATAATAATCGTTTCAAGTATGTGTTTATTTCAATTGGAGCATCGATTAAAGGCTTTCAAGTAATGAGAAAGGTACAAACCTAAACTTAATTTATGATTGCAGTTGAACCAATGCATCTATGGTGACAGTGAGAAACTATCACAACAACTACATTGGTTGATGTCAACTGACATCAACCAATAAATTGTGGTAGTTTTTCATTGCCACAAACAATGCATTGGTGATGGCAGTATATAAATGTCATCAGCTAATGCATCTATGGTGAAATACTGTCACCATACTTGCATTGGTTGATAGCAGTTTCAATTGGTGATGGCAATAGATAACTGTCATCAACTAATGCATCTATGTAGAGATGGCTCGCGGTTCGGTGGAACCGAAAAAAACCGGAATCGGCTCGAACCGAAACCGGATAAACTTCCTATATCCGGTTTCGGTTTGGCAAAACCCAAAACCGAAGGCTTACCCGATTCGGAACCGAAGGTTTGAAACCGGGTATACCTTGTAAACCTCCGGTTCTCAAGTTATATATATATATATATATATATATTCTATTTTTATTTTTCTGTCAATTTATTTTATAAGTCAAATTAAGTCTTAAAGTATAAATCTTTTAAGTTTAAAGAAACGTTCACTTTATCATTATTTAAAAGAAGTAATGTCTTTTATATTTTTTGTTATTCTTTTATTTTTATATAAAAAATGTGTTTTTCCCGGTTCGGGAATCGAAATCGAAACCGGACGGAACCGAAACCTCCAGTTTCAGATTAATTCGGTTCCGGTTTTCATTTTTCTGGTTTTGGAACCGGAGGTTCCAGAACCGTGCCATCTCTACATCTATGGTGACAGTAAAATATTGTCACTGTACTTGCATTGGTTGATGGCAGTTGAATTGATGATGACAATAGATAATTGTCATCAACCAAAAATATTGTAACAGTTGTAACAACAAATAAATTGTGGCAGTAGATAATTGTCACAAACAATGCATTGGTGATGGCAGTATATAACTGTCATCAGCTAATGCATCTATGGTGAAATATTGTCATCATACTTACATTGGTTGATGACAGTTTCAATTGGTGATGATAGTATATTGGTGATGGCAGTAGATAACTATCATCAACTAATGCATCTATGGTGACAGTGAAATACTGTCACCGTACTTGCATTGGTTGATGGCAGTTGAATTGATGATGGCAATAGATAACTATCATCAACCAAAAATATTGTGACAGTTGTAACAACAAATAAATTATGGCAGTAGATAATTGTCACAAACAATGCATTGTCAGTAGATAACTTTCATCAATTAATGCATATATGGTGAAAGTGAAATACTGTCACCATACTTGCATTGTTTCATGACAGTTGAAAACTGTAATAACCCCTAAAAGTCCCAACTCTTGTTTTGTAAGCAGGACGTGTTAGGCATAATCTATAATCGGGTAAGATAATTTTGAGTCCAAAAATATGATTTGATAACTTAGACTCTTTGTGTTTGATGTGAACGAGCTAAAAACATTTGTGGATATCTTTAACATTTATCCAAACAAGCCCTAGTTAGTATTGGAATGAAATAAATCAAAGTGACGGATAAAAACTAGGTGTTTTGATTAATGATGGACCAATTTGATTTAAGTTTAGAATTTTCGTAGGCAATCCCGCAGGAATATTTGTGTTCAAGACAGCTTCGTAGAACGGGCATATCATTTTCCACAAATCTCGGATTTCGATGATTCAAGATGCATTCGAAACTAGACTCAGAGATCTACAATTCCCTAGTTTGCATGGAGACGTAATTTCAATAGTAAGTGGTTCGAAATTATCCACCAATATGGGTCGATAAACCATTTTATCCCACATTGCTCTTCTTAGAAATATTGATAAAACTCTCATCCCACATCTGAAAGAGAGAAGAAGAAGGGTTGGGGAAACAACTATATATACAGGTCTAGACACTCCCTACCATTCATCCAAAGTTAATAATTTGTAAGATGTTTCGCTATCGACGGACCCAGTCTTTTGGCGGGTCCACAAAAGCGAAACTCTTCAAATTTGAAAAGTATTCGCTACGGCATGCCCAATATTTTTGATGGGCCCACAACTGCGAAATAGTTTAATTTTTGGGACTCCTCTTACATTTCCTCATCAATCTCAGCGTTATCTCTTCTAGGGTGGGAGATGAAGCTTGATGTCCTCTTCATAGTCACATAAGTTTATGAGTTTATTACTTTACAACTTAGTTCTTTCAGTTATTTCAATTCTTATAGCATAGTTTAATTTAGGGTAATGTTGGTCTTATACCGCAAAACCTTAATTGGTTTCGTGAGGATTGGTGGAGCGCTGACATTGCCTCGTCGCTCAACAAACCAAGTTTTGTCTTGGTCTAGCGCGCATGATGGCCAACCGTCATCACTAGGGTGGTTGATTATGATGTGAGCGTCGTGTGCTTAGAAGGGATCCATGGTGGTCGACGCATGCATGATGTATACGTATGATCTTTAAAAGACAAGTGGCGGTTCGCTCTTGCTCATTATTCCATATTTCCCTTGATTATCAATTATTTGATTGTTTAATTAAGATGGAATAAAGTTGTTGTTTTGTGTTTGGGAACAAATTTGCTAAAACTGTGTGTTAAAATATGGATTTACAATATGTTGTATATATTGCTAGAAACAACGCTATTATATAATTCTATATGATATTACCATAAAGTGTTGAATGGATTTTGGTGTGGATTTATACGTGGACTTACATGCTTAGTTAGCACGAATATTCATAGGAACGCTATATACCTTACGAGGTCTAGTCGTTTCTTTATAACTTTGTATTAGGAAGATAAATGCCCTAACACTTTCTGGTCATGACCTACCCCTATCCGAATATAGGTGGTGGTGCACTTAGCTAGTGCCAAAAATTCAGGATTCGTCCCATGTTATATATCTCATTGCGAGATTGTTGTGGATTAAAAGCTTTAACGTTAAATGTACGTTTTTTTGGAAGTAAATAAGATAAGTGCTTTTACGCACATAATTAATATACCCTCGGGCGAGGAGTACAACGTAGAAACCGCCCGGACTCTTGTTAGAGTAAGTCCTCTTTCCAATCTGGATTCGCATTGCGCGGTGAGGTTGGTCGTGGACCCAAATAATCAAGGTCGTTTTTAAACTTGTGTGAAAACTTAACGTTCCCAAACATGTTCATATGTTTCCTATAAGACTCAATTCCGTTGGAGTCTTCTTTTCATTGCATATCTTCTTCTATCATTCCGTGAAAGTTCCGGGTTATGTATCGTTCCTTCAGTTATTATTCGAGGGACAATGATAGTAAACGGTTACGATCATAAGAACCATTCTGCTTGTACCCTTGCATAGTCTTTCATTAGACTAACCAACCGGATTTTATTCTTTGCATGGTTGGCTGGTGTCATCCGTCCTATACGGCACATCAGTGGTTGATCCCCGACGATTTGAAGTAACTAATCAAAGAGAAGGCTTGCAGATGAAGTTTGCGTTTTAAGAAGTAATATTTCCAAGGCATGTATGTTTAATTTGAAACAAATGTAGTACATAGTCATGTAATTAGGACTACTTTAAAAGAGTCTTCCGCTGTAATTTAAAAGTCTTCCGCTGTCATTATACATTGTTGTAAAACTGTCATTCTCATTTGACGAGAGGAATCTTAATAAAAGGTTGAGTCTTATTCATTTAAAATGTTTTCCGCTGGTTATTCTTTCGTTATTTAATATTTATGTATTTATTTAAGCTTAATTGTTCCGATTAAAGCCTGGGGTGACTTTGGACGTTAACGTCTGAGGTCACTGGCGTGTGGCACTACCGACATAAGTCGGGGGTGTTACAAAAACTGCCATCAACAAATCAATTGGTGATGACAGTGTATTGGTGATGGTAGTAGATAATTGTCATCAACAAAATATTGTGACAATTGTTCACTGACATCGTATATACATTGGTTGAGGGAACTTTGTTATCACAAACAAATAATTAGATGACAGTATAAACATATAAATAAACTAAATTTCCATTACTCTTTATTTTGAAGGTTATAATGGTAGATGGAACACACCTACATGGAAAGTATAGGGGGCATCTCTTGATTGCAACTGCACAAGACGGGAACCAACTGATTTACCCTATTACTTATGATGTGATGGACTCTGAGAATGACAACTCTTGGACATGGTTTTTCCAACAACTGCACAATGTCATCCCTTCTTCAATAGAGTTAGTATTTATTTTTGATAGACACTTGAGCATTGGCAAAGCTGTGGAGTTTGTATACACTACTGCGAAACATGTGATATGCACACGACACCTAAAGCAAAATTTAAAAACAAGGTTCAAGGAGCGTGGGGTACACAAGTTGTTTACAAAGGCTACTTCCAGTTACACCATGAGGGAAGTTGAGGAAAATTTTCAGAAAATTTGCACCATCAATGCAGATATGGGAAGGTACCTACGTGAAGCAAATTTTGAGAAATGGTCTAGAGCACATTGCAAGGGAGACAGATACAATATTATGACTACGAATAATTCAGAAACATTAAATTTAGTACTTACAGAAGCTCAATCCTACCAGATTGTCGCCCTCCTAGAGTACATCAGAGATATGCTATCCAAATGGTTTAATGAGCGGCGGGGAAAGACAGAAAGAGGTATGAACAAATTACCACCAAATGTGGCAAAAATACTAGAGGATAGATATACACTGTCAAAGAGATATGAGGTAAAAATGCTGAACTCAGTTCAGTTTCAAGTACTTGGTGACAACTTCCATGGTGTGGTTGATTTGCAGACAAAAAAATGTAGCTGTAAAGTGTTTGATCTGGATCACATGTCATGTGCACATGCAATCGCTGCAATTCTAAAACAAAAGTGCAATATAACTGATTTTGTTAGCAAGTACTATCAATATCAGTCTTGGTACACATCATACAAAGAAACAATATATCCAGTGCCTAGAGAATCAGACTTTATTATCCCTCAAGATATACTCGACATAGAATGATGTCCACCATTGGTAAGGAAGAAGACTGGAAGACCAAGAAAAAGGAGGTTGCCTTCCATTGGTGAATTCACAAACACTATCCGCAAGAAATCATTTAGGAGGCCAATCAAGCGCAACAATTGTGGACGTACTGGACACAACAAGACTTCATACCAGCACAAATCAACAAGCACCAGTTATGATGTATTGCAAGTTGAATAACTTTCAACTTAGTAGAGTAAAAACATACATAATACTTATTAAATACTTTCCATATGGTTTTTATAGACAAAAACAATTGGTGATGGCAGTAGATTGGTGATGACACATAAATTGTGATGACAGTATATTGGTGATGACAATTTTGATATGACAAAAACAACTGTTGTGAAGACAATTTTGATATGACAGTATATTGGTTTTTATAGACAAAAATAATTGGTGATGACAAAAACAATTGTTGTGATGTATTGCAAGAAATCATATGGTTTTTATGACACTTTTGATATGATTTCAGCAACACATAAATTGTGATGATAATATATTGGTGATGGCATAAGATAACTGTCATCAACAAAAAAATTATGACAGTTGTATCAACCAATAAATTGTAGCAGCTTCTAACTGTAAAAAACAATGCATTGACGATGGCAGTAGTAACTGTCATCAACTACTGCATCTATGGTGACAATGAAATACTGTTACCATACTTCAACTGCCATCAACCAATCAATTGACGATGACAATATATTGGTGATAACAGAATATAACTGTCATCAACAAAAATATCTTGACAGAAGTATCAACCAATCAATTGGTGATGACAGTGTTTTGATGATGCCACCAACCAATCATATGTTTTTTGTATATTGGTTATCAAATTGTCATCTAATAAATAGAACACATGGAAGTAACACATTTACAGTAGCTTGTCAATTAATACCACTGTCATCAACATAGAAATAGTGTGTCATCAACCAAAATATTGATCACACTTACAAAAAAGAAAATGAATGTTGTTGACTGTTATAAACCATAAAACAAAAGAAATAACAAGTTGATGACAAAAAGCAAACTGCCATCAATCAAACTGTCATCAACAAAACAAATGTTTGGATGACAGTTTTCAATATTTCATGTTCCAGTGTTATTAAAATGATATATTGCCATCAAATTGTACGATGTGTCATCAGCATTATGAAAGAGTTGTCAACTATCACAAAAGTTGACATAAACATCAAACATACACGAAAATACAGTGACACTGTTGTAATAAAAATTTAGAAGATTGTATTCGAATGAAAAGAAACTAAAATGTCATCAGCATAACATCAACAAGAAATTATAAAAACTGTCATCGATACATAAGAACACAATCACATTGATCCAAATACAGTTACACATAACTTTGTTCAAGAGTAACATCAACACAACAAGGGAATTGAACAAATGTTTTACATAACACATAATATAAAATGACCCAAAAAACAACTACAACTTATTCCTTTTTCTTTGTAGGGGGCAATGGCTTGAAAGTCCAAGTCTTATTGAACAAGTCAATGCTCATTTTTTCTCTATGCGCCTTGATACGCTGATCATCCAAATCATCGAGATTACCACCAAATGCAAAAGCTTCAATATAATTTATGGTGTAAATTCCACAATTGCCTCTGTCAAATAAACCAAACAACATGTAAGACGAATTTGCCTCTGTCAATTGCATCCACAATTCATATCATTACAAACAATAAACAAACAAATAGAAAACATATAAAACAAAATGGACAGAGAAAATAAAAACTTTACCCTACACTATCTTGAGGAAGAGTGGCATCTCTAGTCATGGTAAAGACTTCATCAAATGAACCAAAGTGTGAAAATTGGTTTGATTTTTTCATCATAATCGGAAGCAGGGTACATAAAGGCCGTAAGAGTTCTACAACCTTGGCATCACTGTATAGCTCGATGTTTGAGTCCAGAACCCTTACATGATGTTTAACCAAATCAATCTCTAAACCCACCCAATGCTTATCAAGAAAGTTGAATGGGCTGTATACCTTCGTAACACCATCAAACCATGACTTTCCATATTGTTTAGGATACATACCAGTAAAATACTCAAGATAGGAGTCTACACATGCATTGTCATCCTTTTTTATCTGTTCTAGCATGGCATTATTGAATTTAACATACCAAACCCAATCCATGATCGCTATGTCCTTGAAAGCTTTAGCTTCTTCGGCAATACGCTTTCTCAAATGATATAAAGCTTCTGTAATATGCTAGTTTACAAAAAAAAAATGCAATCAGATTCAGCAAAAATACAAATATGTGTTAAAAAAGCAATGAATAAATACTTACGATATCGTTAAGCCAATTATTCTTGTATACAAGTTTTTTGAAGAAGTCCTTGTCCAGAGGAATATCATAGCCGGGGACAGTAGCTTTGGTATCACTAAAATAATAAAAACTGTCATTAGCACTCAAAATAAAAATAAAAAGGAAGAAACATGATAAAACTGTCATCATTCAAGTGTGACCAATACCCTAACAACATAACAAAACCAAAGAAACAAGAAAGTAAACAATGTAAATTAAAAAGTCATCAAGATGTTAAACCGTCAACAAAAGATTAAATTGTCATCAAACTTGAAAAACACTGCCATCACATTACACTAAAAGACAAAAAAGCAAAAGAAGGTACAAAGTTATGAATATATATCAAAAGGTCGTCAAAATGATAAAACTGTCATCAAATCATAATCACCAACTGTCACCATTACCCTAATAACAAAAAAAGCCAAAGAAAGCAGGAAGGAATGAATGCAAATTAAAAAGTCATCAAGATGTTAAATTGTGAACAAAAGATCAAACTGTCATCGCACTTGCAAAACAATGTCATCACATTACAATACAAACAAAAAAAGACAAAGAACATAGAAAGTTGTGAAGATAGTTTCAACTGCCATCAAGATGTTAAATTGTCAACAAAAGATCAAACTGTCATCAAACTTGAAAAACACTGTCATCACATTACACTAAAAGACAAAAAAATGCCCAGAGAAGCAAGAAACTTATGAAAGTTCAAATTGTCACCATCTCTTAACATCATACTAACACAAAACTATAAAAAAAGACACAGAATATAACACTGTCAACAAGTACAAAACTGTCAACAAAAAATTAAAATGCCAAGAAAAAAAATCAACATACCTCGCACGAAACCAATCACAAAACTCTCTACGATCATCATACTCGTAGAAGGAATAAGCCGGTCTTGGAGGCAACGCTTGTTTCTTCTTCCCAGCGGTAAATGGTGACGTCAAATGAGAATTGATTATTGTCGCCCTCGTGGACTTCCTTAACTTTTTACTGTCATCAAATGATTCTTCATTCCCGCTCAATCCTCCCATAACTATTTCTCCTTGGGAGTCAAAAGTGCCAGCATTCACAACAATAGGCTCATGTGCCTCCTGTCCCAAATCGGCTGAAACATTATTGTCATCAACTGAAGTATCTTTAACTTCGGGATTCAAACTTCCATCAATTAGTTGTTCTGTAGCTTCTGTCACATTGGCATTGTCACCATCTGCCTTGTGTGCCTCCACAGTTACTTCTTCTCTAGCTTTGGTAATATCGGCATTAGCACCATGTGCCTCATATACATCCTCTTTTGAATCATTATTCAAAACAACATTTCCCACATCAAATGCTTCTTGTGCAGCTTCACCATCTGTGACATGAGCTTCAGCTGCCCCAGAGGTCTCATTATTTAAAGACTTATCCTTTATACTGTCAACAACTTCTTTCTCGATGACAAACATCAACACGCAAGCCTTTTCCAAAATATTCAAATTGGAAACAAGTGGTTCATCATCATCATTCATCTGATTTGCATTGTCTTCTTGGAAATCACTGATGCCACCACCATGTAATCCTTCCTCAAAATCCTTATCTTTATTGTCATCATTCAGTGGGGATGATTGCCTAACTTTAATCAAACTCTCAATGTCATACAACTTCTTGGAGAAATAAGAACCCTGCTCAATAAACTTACATTGAAGCTCTTTGATAACACCAAATATAACAACTAATTGCTCTTTTATCTTCTTCGCCCACTATGGCTCATCATTTGCTCCCTTGGACAATTCTGGCATATTATTCAGGTTCTCATTCCCAACATCACACTCACCTACAACATCATTGCCCATTGTAGGCATATCCATATCAACGCTGACATTTTTTTTTCACTGTCACAATCAACCACATGACCGTCCTTCGCAAACAAATCCTCCCGCTCTTTTTCACCCTCAAATGGCCTATGCAATATCTGGATGATTTCATCAATCTTTGATGAAACATCATCATTTTCATTGTACGGTATCAACGCCTTATCATTTCCGGCCCCATCCATCACAACCTTTGAAGCTTCTTTGCATTTTGGAACTTTCTTCTCAGCGACCTTAATATTTTCTCGCCTTTGGTATATTCTTTTCTCCTTCTCAGTAACAACCTTCTTATCCTCACCCCTGCGAGGCCTTGTTCTTGAAACACCCTTATTCTCAACAACATGTTTCTTCCTCTTCGATCCAACTTATTGCTCTTTTTTTCTTGGGACAATAACATCACCCACATCATTGCCTTCTTCCCCCTCCTGCTCCTTTGAAAGAGATATCATCTGTTCAGAGAATTCATCATATAATGCATCTCCCCTTTCATCTTTGAAATACAAGTGGTGGAACCTTTGATGCTCTTCATAAGGAGGATATTTACAAACCTGCAATACACATCAATAAAAATGAAAACCATTGATACATAGCAACTGTCAATCTGTCATCCACCATGTTTTATTGTAGTTGCATACAAGAAAATAACTATAATCAATCATAGCTTAAAAACATTTTGATGACAATTTATAAATAAAACATTGATGGCAGTTACATGAGAGTAAGAAACTGTCACCAACTGATGACAAAAAATAACTTCTTGATACTTACCAATTGTCATCAATAATAATTGATGAGAATAACAAACTAACATGAAAAAACAATTGGTGACAGTTTAAAACTGTCATTAAATTACTCGATGACAGTTAGAAACTGTTACCAACTAATGACAAAAAATAACTTTTTGAAACTTACCAATTGTCATCAATGATAATTAATAACAATAAGAAACTAACATTAAAAATAAATTGGTGACAATTAAAAAATGTCATTAAATGACTTGATGATAGTTAGAAACTGTCATCAATATAACCATGATGGTAATTAGATGACAGTTACAAACTGTCACACATAATATCTTAATCAAGATTTGATGACAGCAAAAACAAACAAAAAGGCATACCAAATTGGTTTCCTCATCCTCGATGAAATTACAAAATGGTATGAAACCATACATTCTTGGTATTTGCACTGTACCACCGAACACAATACGGAATAGTGTAACACCCCCAAATAACCTTTTAAAAGTATTACCGCCAGTGACCTCAGACGTACTGTCCGATGTCACCCAAGGCTTTTCCAGTTGATATCAATCATTAAACCACAGTTATAATACAACATATCATAACTTTCATTAAAATCAAGTCTCGGAATTTCAGCATAATTCCAAATACATTAAAATACATAATTAGAATCATTACAGCGGAAGTCTTTACACAAAACATATTTAATACAGCGAAAGACTTTAAATAACCAACAAAAGGGTCTTGATGGCAATGATCACCCGCCAAGGATCTTAACCTGAATAAACTTGTCAAAATACCGTTTGCCTCTATAGTCGTTCTAGCCTTCACGGGATGACAACTTATCTGATGTGCCGAATCGAACGGATGACACCAGCCAACCATGCAGAGAACACTTACGGTTGGTTAGTCTAATGAAAGACTAAGCAATGGTATAAAGCAGAGTGGTTCGATGTAGACGTATTAGATTAGACTCATCGCTCCTCGAATCAAAACGATAACAATAGTCAACCACCATACTCTACTGAAACACATGAAAAGACATGATCAAGAGAAGATTCTGGAGACCGAGTCTCACATCAATCAATCCCAAAAGAAGACTCTAACGAATTGAGTTTTATCGGAAACATGACAAATGTTGGGGAACATAAATAATATCATACAAGCGTTCAAAAACGACTTGATGTTTCGGCTCATGACCAACCTCACCGCTCAAAGCGAATCCAGATTGGAAAGAGAACGTTACTCTGATTAAAGTCAAGACGAGATTTCCTAGCTGCACTACTCGCCCAAGGGTATATTAATCATGTGCACTAAAGCACTTATCTCATTTAATTCCAAAACGCGCATCACGTTATAAGCTTTTAAAATCTCATCCCCACAGGATAAAGAGATACCGTCGGGAACTAAATCCCTAAGGCGGAGTTGACTCGGGAACTAAATCCCTAAAGTCGAATCGGGAACTAAATCCCTCGGGAACTAAATCCCAAACAACGGAGTCGGGAACTAAATCCCTGAAAGCGGCACCAGCTGTGTGCACAAACCCTGAGTAAGGGTATGGTCAAGACCAAAGAAGGATGGTAGGAACTAAATCCTAACCACCAGGTTATCAAGAAACGACTAGCACTCGCAATGAGATACACAGTAGCGTTCCTACGAATACTCGTGCTAACTAAACAGTTCAGCACAGTAATAATCCACATCACAACCAACATGGCCAACATCAAAAACATATATCTATACTAGCGTTGTTCTAACAGATATACAACCTAATATAATATCATGTTTTAATCATTTAACTCTATAATAGCGTTGTTCTAGCACCAATGTTAATTATGTAATACCTCGACAGCTTAGCAGCCCGGCCCATCACAGGGTTGCAGCCCATACACCCCAACCCCTCACTGGCCCATATTAAATGGCGCCCAACAGGTTGTTCGTGAGTCTCGAACTCGAGACCTCACGCTTTAACAAGAAGTCCAACACCCTCTTTTTACCAATTGTGCTGATATGGGCTAGTGAGGGGTTGGGGTGTATGGGCTGCAGCCCTGTGATGGGCCGGGCTGCTAAGCTGTCGAGGTATTACATAAAAAGTACACTTTTATGTTGGATAGGGGCTCCGAGCCCAACAGGCCCAGCCATTTCTACCCCCCATGGGCCGCAGCCCATGTACCCCAACCCATCACTGGCCCATATTAAATGGCGCCCATCAGGTTGTTCATGAGTCTCGAACTCGAGACCTCACGCTTTAACAAGCTGCCAAAGCATCACTTGTCACCAATTGTGTTGCAGCACAATTTGTAACAAGTGAGCGCAAGGCTGCTTGTTAAAGCGGGAGGTCTCGTATTCGAGCCTCACGAACAACCTCTTGGAAATGACTGCCTGTTATAGGTGGAGCCACCAAGGATGGGTTGGGGTACATGGGCTGCGGCTCAGGGAGTGTCTCATGTTGGGCTAGGCCCGTGGCTTGAGCACTCACATAAAAGTGTACTTTTATGTAATACCTCGACAGCTTAGCAGCCCGGCCCATCACAGAGCTACAGCCCATACACCCCAACCCTTCCTTGGGGGCTCCACCTATAATAGGCAGCCATTTCCAAGAGGTTATTAGTGAGTCTCGAACACGAGACCTCACCCTTTAACAAGCTGCCAAAGCATCACTTGTCACCAATTACACTGCAGCGCAATTGGTGACAAGTGATGCTTTGACAGCTTGTTAAAGGGTGATGTCTCGTGTTCGAGACTCACCAAAAACCTCTTGGAAATGGCTGTCTATTATAGGTGGAGCCCCCAAGGAAGGGTTGGGGTGTATGGGCTGCAACTCTGTGATGGGCCGGGCTGCTAAGCTGTCGAGGTATTACAAATAGTTCTAGTACCATTGCTCGCACAACCCACAACATGGCAAAATTGTGGAAATAATTCTAGAATCCATACCTGTCATCAAGGAAATATAAACAATTAATAGAAGAGTAAAGATAACAAGACATAAACCACATAAACATAACAAAAAACTATACCTGGAAAGCAAGAGGGAACCCATACAAATTGTAACCAATCCTCTCATCAAACTTTGCTATGCTTTTTTGTTCACGAACTGTCCTACTCACCTTCATAAGGTACTCTAGAGTCAACGAATACGCTGCCCTACCCCAAGGATATATAGAAAATAGCTCCATATCAGTTGACAACTTAAAGTACTTATCTCTAACAGTAGTATTACGTTGAGGTAACAAAACAGTCTCAACAACAAGCAAATGTGCAAGCTTCATCTTCTTCTCACGATCAACCTCAATAGCAAGACTAGCAGTGAGATCATTTATTGAACATGGAGCTGACCCAAGGTACTCCTCCATGTCAACATCAGGCACCTCATAATCTGACATGTCATCGCAATTCAAACCAATGACTGCAGCAAACTCAACAATCGAGAAGCGGCATATGTTACCATCAACGTTAAACCACATCTCATGTCTCTTCTCAGTTTCCACCTCATGACGAAGGAAGTAATGCACTAATTTAGCACAAAACTTCATACCATCTCCCCATGTAATAATAGGGCCGAGAGGGCCTTTGTAGAGACGCATATAATCATTGGCAAGAAGAATTTCCTCAACAAGTGTCATGACCTCCATCCGCGTGTAATAGTTACACTTGCATGGAGCATGTAGCTCTTTTGCAACAATAAACTTACAACTGCTTGCATCCATGGCCTGTCAACATATAAAAAGAAAATAAAGGTTGTCATCACACAAACTAGTGTGTAATCACACGTGAATAAAACTGTCACCACACTAATACTACTGTCATCACATATATTAATGAGTAGTCAAACCTCATAAATATTGTCATCAAATTAACAAGCAAACAAGAACATAAATACTGTCACTGAAAATGTCATTACATAGATATTGTCATCAATATTAACAAGTAAACAAGAACATAAACAATTGCAAAACACTATCATCACACTTGCAAAATACAGTCATCACATTATTACTACTGTAAATCACACATACCAATGTGTAACCAATTACAAAACAATGTCATCATTTTACTGCTATTGTCATCACCCAAACTAGTGTGTAATCACACTTCAATAAACCTTTCACCACACTACTACTACTATCATCATATATATAAATGACTAGTCAAAACACTGTCAGCACACATGTGTAATCAAAACATGTAAAGCACTGTCATCAGACGACTAGTATTGTAATGACACATACAAGTAACAATCTCACCACAGTATTACTGTCACCAATACATACCATAAACACATTATTTGGTGACAGTTGTATATTGTCATAAATAACTTCACTGTCACCATTTTCTGCTATTGTCATCACCCAAACTAGTGTATAATCACACTTGAAAAACTGTCACCAAACTACTACTGTCATCACACATATTAATGACTAGTCAAACCTCATAAACATTGTCATCAAATAACCAAAAATGAAAAACACTGTCAGCACATGTGTAATAAAAACATGTAAAGCACTGTCATCACATGAATAGTACTGTAATGACACATGCAAGTCACAATATAACCACACTATTACTACTGTCACCAATAAATCTCATAAAAACAGCATTTGATGACAATTGAATACTGTCACAAATAACTACTTGATGAAAATAAAGTAAAACGAAAAACTTACGAGCAAAAATCACAACATATACATCAACAATCAGGAAAATAACAACATCAACAACAACATATACAAACAATTAAGAACGAAACGAGCAAACGAACATCTAAAACAACAAACCCTAGAAAGTACCAAAAATTGGAAAAAAAGAAGCAGAGGAAGACTTACGAATCAGTAGATCGACAACGAAGGACGAAAGATGCCGGAAACGAACAACTAAACCGACGACGAAGAGAGAGAGACAACGACGAAGACGATCGAACGATTTTTGTAGAGAGACCAGTCGAGAGAGAGAGAGAGAGAGAGAGAGAGAGAGAGAGAGAGAGAGAGAGAGAGAGAGAGAGAGAGAGAGAGAGAGAGAGAGAGAGAGAGAGAGAGAGAGAGAGAGAGAGAGAGAGAGAAATTGGCAGTTACTACGCGAGAGGGAAAGTGAGGACTGAGGAGAGAGAGAATCTAAATGAGGGAGTTTATAAGGGGATACTTTGCAAAGAAACTAATAAGGGGATAATTATCCATTATTAACTAAAAAATGGGGCAATGGGTCTCATTGAGTCATCAACCAATCATCATGGGTGTAGCAACTAGTTAATGTCACAAACTGTCATCACAACTAGTTGATGACAATACAAATCTCGTTTTGATGACAATTATCGTTGAAATGTCACCGCCTCTAGTTGGTGGCATTTACGAAGTGTCACCTCCACTAGTTGGTGCACGATCAAAGTGTCATCAAGACTAGTAATTAATGGTGCTTTCAAAGTGTCATCAAGGTTAGTAAGTTGTGACACTTTCAAAGTGTCATCAAGGCTAGTAAGTAGTGACACTTTCAAAGTGTCATCGAAGCTAGTCGGTAGCACTTTCAAAGTGTCACCGATGCTAGTCGGTGGCGCTTTTAAAGTGTCACCGATGCTAGTCGGTGGCGCTTTCAAAGTGTCACCGATGCTAGTCGGTGGCGCTTTCAAAGTGTCATCAAGGCTAGTAAGTAGTGACACTTTCAAAGTGTCATCGAAGCTAGTCGGTAGCACTTTCAAAGTGTCACCGATGCTAGTCGGTGGCGCGTTCGAAGCGTCACCGAGGCTAGTCGGTGGCGCGTTTGAAGCATCACCAAGGCTAGTCGATGGCGCGTTTGAAGCGTCACCGAGGCTAGTTCAGTGACGCTTCAAACGCGCCACCAAGGCTAGTTCGGTGGCGCATTTGAATCGTCACCGAGGCTAGTTCGGTGGCACGTTCGAAGCGTCACTGAGGCTAGTTCGAAGCGTCACCGAGGCTAGTTTGGAAGCGCATTCGAAGCGTCACTGAGGCTAGTTTGAAGCGTCACTGAGGCTAGTTCGGTGGCGCATTTGAAGCGTCACCGAGGCTTGTCGGTGGCGCATTCGAAGCGTCATCGAGATTCAAATCAGAAATACTCTGAGAAGATACAAAATAGTATCCAGTGCTAGTAGTGGGCCAAAATTAAATCTAAGCATTATTCAGAAACCAAAAACAATTTATTTACTCCAACCAGGTGCGGAGATAAAACACTACAGATCGGGTGCAATTATCTCAGATGTCGTGATTCATGTACTTTGCTAAATTAGAAAGTGAATTTCTTAAGAGTTGGATAAATTTAGTAACCAATGTAATGTACAATTGGACATAAGCAGCTTAGTTCTCATACATTATCAGTCAGTCCTTGAGTTTCAATCCTAGTACAACCAGTAGCTTCACCAACACATAAGTCAATTGAAATCACTGTATTTGTTTGCCATTAACCATCAAAATCTCCATAAAGGAACCAATTAAGGTACTACGGTCTACATATCCAAGATCCACAAGCAATTCTCAAATATTTCTTAACTTTTGTCTTATTATGCCACACAATTCAGCTGCCTAAACATTATATTGCAAAATAAAAAATCTAGTGGAGAGTTATAATCTCAAATCAGCCATTGAGCCAACGCATTAACACAATTGGCATCCTACTAAATTGACAACTAGTCACATATTCAAATTAGATACACCAAGGATAAATTGCATAGCACGAGAAGCTCAAAATCATCAACAATGACTTTCCATGGAGACCAACTCAGGAACCAAAAGCTAAGATAAGAGATAACGAAGAAGTGCAAGCACTAACTTGGGAATTTGGTGACATAATGCCAAAGGATTTACTAGACCTATTTGTTAATGGTTTGAAAAATAATAGAAAGGTGTTGATTTGAATTTAATTTTTTGACAATCTTCCAAAACAAAAGTAGTAGAAATGTTCATCAATGTAGGTGTTGTTCATCAACAGTAGAAAGCTCCATATCTTAGATTCATCAAATGATTGATAAGAATAGTAGAAATCTTCATCAACCTAAGTTAAATAGTTGCAGGATTTCAGAGGAAAGGCAGTTAAGAAGTTTGTCAATACATAATCTTATAATAATGTAGAGCATAACTAAGACTTCAGAAATGCCTTATAGAGGTGTGGTGTAAGCTTGGTTACCTGTATTCCAAATTGTGAGTTTTAACCTCTTCCCTCCTACTGTAAGGGATTTAATTTTGAAATCCAGTCCTGGACATAGACAATATGATAACAAATTTGAATGAAAAGTGTGATATTTAAGGATGTACAGAAAGTATGACAATAGAATGATATGTCAAGGCAGATAACAAGATCTAATAAAAGGAAACATACCTATATGTCACAAAGACAATAGGTCATCTCTCAAGGCCTACAACAATAAGCTTCTCCAGAAGCATTGAACTAACTTGTTGCACAATTCCTAAGCCAAATTGCATAGTTCCAGCCATCAAGTGTACCTCCAATTCTCTCCAGGCAGCATATTGATTGTTATAGATCCTTATATAGATTATATGAATCAATTACTGATTTTGATGCCCATGTAAAATGAGGTGTATAAGATCTAAATCAAGTAATAGAGAATCTTCCCATTTCCTCTTTTGGCAAGAATGAAAGAGCAATTGCATCTAAAGAGAAAAAGGCAATTTGATTGAATTAGTGTGAATACTAAAATCAGTCACACATGTATTTTACCTTGAACACCGGAGTGATAAACTCCAAGGCCAAGCCAATATGAATAGCCATTGAAAGTTGTGATATCATACACATTCAGATATACTGGAGCTGACTCATTTCCTTCCAAACAACATTTATTTTTCCTACACAGCATATTTCAGATAATTTAACTCTACTTTGTTACAACTTATTTCCTAAATAATAATCTTAACTCAAACAATTCATCGATCACATAGTATTCATAAGAACAAACGCCAATCGATAACTATCAACACACAATTAGAACCAGTCAATCAGTTCGAACAACAAGCAATTCGACTCTACATCAGTTAGACCTAGATCAATGCGAGATAACCATCAAAACAGCATGTAAAAGATGAAAACACAAATAGATTGTAGCTCTAGCTAGATGTTGCAAGATATCGAGATTGAAAATGAGATGGACTTACATAGGAAGTCAAGGAGAAGGCGGATCGACGTCAACGACGAGAGCGAGATTCAAAAGAGAAGTTGCCATGACCTCCGTCGCGAGCACCGTCGAGAGAGGAAGAGAAGGAGACTGATCCTGGAGGTCGGAGATGGACGCCGAAGATGGAGGAGGACAGAGAGAGAGGATTCGGGAGCGGGGAAGGAGATTAGAGTCGCGAAATGAAGGTTCACGATGAGGAGAGAAGGAAAAAATGAGAAGAGTCTCTGATCCATCGAGAAGAAGGTACAGTATAAACTAAGGGGTTAATTTGCAGCAATAGTTATTATGAGATGCGTTTATCATATTTGGACGAAAGAAAGGGGCAATGGGCCTCATTGTCTCAAAATCCTAAGGATCGAAAATACATACGGATTGACTTCAAAAATAAAAACGGATTGCACAAGGGCCCAATTTTTCGGAAGTAAATGGGCCATTAGCCCATTATGTAGCGGTGGCCCATCATCAACTTCTGGGAGCTCGTCTCTCTCACGGCAGAATTTTGGTCGAGAAACAAGCAGAGATCGACAGCAAAGACGAAACCCTCATTTCTTCTCCACTGCTCGAAGCTCGAATTCACAGAGAGAAAGGGAATAGAAAGACGATATCGTAGAGGATCAGTATGGGGAGAGAGCGAGAGGGAAAGAGAGAGAAAGATGAGGTGGTAGAGGAAGGAGCCAAAGACATAGACAATGGCAACCGAGAAGGTGTAAAATCGAAGCGAAAAATGGATCACAGCTCGGGTTCAGAGTCCGAGTCCGATTCCGGAGGCAGTGAATCAAGCGAATCTGGAGATGAGAGGAGGCATAAGAGGAGCAAGAGGAAGCATAGGAGTTCGAAACGAAGGTCGCGAAAGCGTCACAGTGATGAATACTCAGATTCGGATTCAGGTTCTTCGTCCTATGAGTCCGATTCGGAGTATTCGGATTCGGAGGATAGCCTCAGCGAAAGCGAGGAAGAGAGGAGGAGGAGGAAGAGGAAGGAGAGGAGGAAGAGAGAAGAGAGGGAAATGGAGAAGGATAGAAAGAGGAGGAGAAGAGAAAAGGAGAAGAAAAGAAGGAAGAGAGATGAAGGGGATGAGAAGAGGAAAAAGAAGAAGAAGAAAGATAAGGAGAAGAAGAAGGATAAAGGAAAGAAAGGTCCTGTCACGAATTCTTGGGGAAAATATGGGATAATCAAAGAAGTTGATATGTGGTAATCCCTTCTTATCTCCTTTGAAATCATGTTCCTTCAGTAGTTTTGCTTGTTAGATACTCTCTGCGTATGAGCATTCGTGCTCTTCGTTTTTCACTATACAATTCTGTGGGTTTCCATAGGAACAAGAGACCTGAGTTTACTGCATGGCTATTGGATGTGAAGGAGGTGAACTTGGAAAGTCTGCCCAATTGGGAAGAGAAGAATATGTTTAAAGAGTAAGAATTTGAAGTTTAACCAGAAGAAATCTTTTGAAACCGTGGATTATTCATCTTGTTGTTAAATGGCCTGACTTTGAAATCATGTATCAGGTACATGGAGGACTATAATACGGCTACCTTCCCTTCCAAGAAGTAAGGATGTGCTAAATTTTTGTTGATTTATGAAAATGAAATACAGGAAATATATGTCATTTGATAGCAGTAGTGTATTTGGCATTTGCATCTGGTTTTTGGTGATCTATCTATACTGCTAAAATGTGAAAGTTTGTGCTTTACGAATTACATCTTGTTACACTTCAATCTTATTCTTTTGACGAGCTTTTCTTATTGCCGGGTCATGAGTTTCTTATGTTCATTGTTTTTACAGAATGAGCTTGCAGTGAATAGGTTATAAAAGGAATATGTTATGCTTGTCAAATGTTGGCATGCACTTTTAATCCTGATGTTTACCATCATTATATACCAGGTACTATAATCTTGATGTCTATCACAAAAATAAAATGACAAAGGAGATGAGGAAGGGAATGAAGAAAGTAGTGGCAACAGAACGCACCGTATTTAATGATGAAGAACAACGCAGGTATGTTGTCCATTTTTTTCAGCTATCATAATCCCAGTTTAGTCATTATATAAATCCATTATTGCGTGTGTGCCAAACTCATCCTTATGTTATCAAGAATTCCCCCTCCCCCTCTTTTATTTACTTTGCTTACTTCACTGTCCGTCTATATTTTTTTATCTGAAATAAACTTTTCTTGAAGATTTAATTGCATACTTGCACTTAAAAAGTTTCATATTTCAATCTGACATTCTGACTCAAAGTTGTTTTCCTCCCAAAAGTGAACTTGCTTTAATTATGGAGGCTAGAAAGAATCTTGTTTCAGTTTTAGTGTTTTATAGATGTATCCCCTCTGGATTAAAAACTAGATAGGACCTTTGTTAGATAGCACTTCTGTTTGCTAGTATTAAATAGGACGATTAACAAATTTTTAGGTCACCTTCCTTCATGGTGTCCATCCCCTTCATTTTTTTTTTTTTAATCCCCTTCTGCTTATTTTAGTAGAAACCAGGGGGTTTGGACCTCACTTACATTTTCAGGGCAGTATTTGCCATTTTCGTCTGCCTTAATTCATTTTCTGAGGCATATATGCTGCTGTTGTGTTGAACTTTCTGCATGATCTCAGCAAGTACATTGTACATATCAATTTCAGAGTAAATTTTATTAGTTGCCTTCGATGTTTTAATTTGTTCTTTTGCAATGCCTTGCAGGCTAGAGTTGTTGCAAGAACGAGAAAAGCAAAAACAGCAAGAGGTTGTATCACTGAAAAATGCTATGCAGAGTGGAATGGTAGGATTTCTTATCCTGAACATGTGTTTGTATTTTGACTAAGAATAGCAACTTCTTGCTTGCCATAAACCTTATCATATTTCAGGCACAAGCAATGAAAGAGCAAGTTCGGCTCAAGGAAGAGATGCAGTACCTGTATAAAGTTGGAAACTATGAGGTTCAGACTGTTCAGTTAATCAATCTAGTTATCTTTGGTTTAGCGCTGCACGTTCTTTTTAAATTTACTGAAGCATATTTACTGCATACTCTTCAGGCTGCGGCTGTTATACAGAGAAAGTTGGACCCAGATGTTGCCATGTAGGAAAGCTATACAAACATATATTTTCGGATCAGGTCAGAAACGTTTGGGTATTCTAAAATGCTATATCGGAGAGTGGTGAAGCAAAGAAAGAATGAGATCATCCATGGGTGCATAATGAAATATTATATAATGAACGTTGAACCTCGTTGCTGGCAATTTTACATTCCTCTTTGCAACAGTGAGCACACTTCTGGAGAAGAATTAACAATTTCTATATTTTGTGGTTCTTATCTGTGATGGGCTTAAATTTTTGTTTTCTCTGGATATTCCGGACAAATAGGACTTGCCTTGCCCACTTGCTGTGTATACTAAGTGGTTGTTCGTATATTTCCTTGGAGAGATGCTCATGATCCTCCTGCAGCTTTTCCTTGCTGTATGCTGAGTTGATAGCTTGTAGTTCTTTCTTGGTGAAGTGTTACTGTGTTAGTTGATCAAAATTAACATCTTTTGAGAGATGCATGTTTTGTTTTCGTGGTTGCTACTTTTTTATTGATTTGTTACTTAATTCTCTTCTAGTTTGTTTGTGTTTTCTTGATATCTTTGCTAATGAGACAGAGCACACAAACTCAATAGGAAGAGTGATTATGATTGTTGCTTTAAGATGCCTCTTTGATATATGTTTGTGATGCAACCGACGGTTCCATGTAAGAATTTCTTTTTTTGGTTGTTGATAAAAGTGATTCAAAACCGTTCAGGTCCTTCTGGACATTATGCATTGTTAGCTTGACAATATAGAAGAGTGGTTCAGGATTCACTTCTGGACATTATGCAACAAAATGGAGTTGATTGTTAGTTTGACAATATAGAAGAGTGATTCGGGATTCATTTGACATGAGATGAACCGTGGTATTATGAATAAAATGCCTAAGATCAGCTCTATGTTATGTATGTTTGATATGACTATACTTAGAGCTCTTAATATTTGACCCGACCCGACTGCCGTTTTTTGGGTTGAGATTCGACCAAAAAGTGTTGGGTCAAAAGTGATCCGATCCGTTCGACCTGAAAATTTCTGGGTTGGGTTATTAACTCGTTGGGTCGATCCGTTGGGTTAATACAAATGTGTTTATATTTTATATCTTAAATATTATATTTTATTTTATTATTAAAATATTATATAATAATAATTTTTTAAATTA
This sequence comes from Rheum nobile, assembly GCA_027886185.1. Taxonomy (NCBI): domain Eukaryota; kingdom Viridiplantae; phylum Streptophyta; class Magnoliopsida; order Caryophyllales; family Polygonaceae; genus Rheum; species Rheum nobile. The sequence continues at coordinate 1,036,408 of WOAB01000640.1, forward strand.
TTATTTTTTGTTTTAATTAAAATATAAATTTTTTACAAGGAGATCTCGACCTGCTGGGTCGACCCAAACCCGTACCTAACCCGCAACGACTTAAATTGACCCGTAAATTTTGACCCGTAATCGACCCGACTTGTAAATGACCCGGTATGTTTAAACCCGAATCCGATTTGTGTGACACCTCTAAGTATACTACTATAGATGACTTGGTGAATGGGTGTGGCATGGCTATTGTTGATCCATAAACATAACTGAAAACTTGGTATGGAGTTGTGGCATGTGACTTGGTCCACCTACCTTAGCCTTAAAATTAGAAATTTGATCTCTCTAGCTAGTCCTATCTTAGTTGCTTGCCATTTCTTGACTAGCTTGTTCTTCTGTGTCAAGTACCATTTTCGCACTCATTGCCCACTAATCTCCTGGATTATCATGCATACTGTGTGACATAGAGAACTAAAACCCATGACCAATTACCAATTCTTGCAAGAATGAATTTGCTTTCTTGTTCACACCAAATATGTGAGGAACATACAAGAAACGTCAAGGTTTCCAGTGCTAGCTCTCACCACTATAAAAACCCAGATCCCTCTTCATTCTTTGGACCAAACAATTAAAGAAAAAAATTCATTTAACAACATGGGTAAAGCAAATCAAGTGACCATCCTCTTCTTTCTCTTGCTCTGTGTGAACCTTTCCTTTGGCAGCAGGTTCTTTTTCGATCGCAACGCTCACCATTCAATCAGGCATCCTCATCATGTGGTCACGAGCTGGTCAATGAGTCCAGAAGCCAGAAGGGACATTGCTGAGAAAGAGTCCGCTGCTGCGATCTCCATGCCTGATATGGATGCAGCAGTATCATACGGAATGTTTCCTATCAACCCTTCTGCTATACATGGCTCCAGTGGTGTGGTTGTAGGAGAGGTGCCTAAGCCTCCTCCAAAGTAAGAGCTTTAAATGACAGAAATTGAATTTTAAGTTAAAAGGACTCATGTTTCAAAGGAACCAAGCCAAGAGCTTGTAGTGTTATAGTTACAACTTACAAGTAGATAAAATAAGGTTCCTGCTTCTCTACAGCAGAATTATAAATAAATTGCTACTTATTTTCTTCTGGACCAAAATTAAAGATGATTTGTATTCATGCTGGACTGTTAAATTACTTATTGCCGGCCGTTATATTAAAATTCTCATCCAAATGCAACAACCGAACTTGAAGTTCTGCATGTGCAACAATTGGTAAAACCAAACAAATACTGAAAGGCCGGGATACCTGATTTTTCACCTATCAATTCATTCTATCAAAGTAATCATAATGGGTTGTGTTGTAAAGTGCGTTTTTTTTTTTCGTTTGATGAGAAGGTTTTACTGTGCTAAAGGAAATGACTGCTTCACTGGTATTGAGTAGCTATTGCAGTTCAGATGTATCATTTTCTACCATATATAGAGCATTTTCAAATTCAAATTAGCTTGCCATTTGTTTCCTTATGCAAATAGTGGAGCACGATCGAGGGCAAAAGGAAGCTTGCATTTATAAGAACTGGGATGAAGCAATAAGGAATTGTCTTAGCAATAAGTATGCATGGCTAAGATCACTTTATTTTTTATTGCTTCATAATAATATTTAGAGTAATTATGCATAGGAAATTGTATCGTGTTTTGACGTACTGCATATATGTTGTATTCACAAATCACAATAATATTTTACAAGTAGAGTTTTATGATCTGATGTCACAAGTGAAATTTTAATATTATGAATCGTTATTGCATAAGAAATGATCATCAATTAAGATGTATTAGTTTCTCAAGCTATGATCAAAATCAGACAGCAAAAAACAACATACTTATATTCAATAGAATACATTCTTATATCCCTGCTTAAATTGATAAAATGAAACATGTGAGATAATGAACCATAGAAAAGCCCTCCAGTTTCAAATGTATTCTTTATCCTTTCCTGTAAACATTTGTGTCAATAGCTGGAAAGATGAGTTGTTATCTCTGAAGTTGAAGTCTATACACCATTTCTCTTGTGATTTGCCAGTAGAAATCTTCAGATTCTGCCTGACACTAATTATGCTGATTTCACAGATAATTAGTTTCCTTTGTACTTTCACAAGTAGGTAGAGCGTGGCGAATAAATTAAGGGAGTCCATCCAAAACTCATTTTTTCCAAGTCCTATGGCAACTTCTCCTGCAATCAAGACTAAGATCTCACGTAATTCTCACCCGAAATGATGCTATAGACTGAGAAACCGTATCTTCTGTGATTTCCAGTCTAATTTTTACCTAATAAAAAAAAAGACTAAGATCTCACCCCTTGGTCCCCTTCAACCATATATATACACACACTCACCCACTTGAAGGAATTGTGTCCTTTAATCAAAGGTGCAATTACCGAACATGGAATATGACAATTAATGGAGATTTACAATCCGAGAATTTTAGGGGTCGTAGTCCTTTGCTAGAAGCCAACTACGATCAATGAGCTTAATAGGGTTAAGCCCATGACTATAATAACCGGGTCCTATGAGGTCACACACATAGAGTTATCGGGCTGGGTCAAACCGAACCGGAAGCCCATGTGGGACATGGATTTCGGCCCATTGGCTTTAATTGGGAGATAGACTTTTATTATTAATGGGTAAAAGTTACCATTAATAATTACTTGATAAGGAATTATCTTATTAGAAGATATATGAAAATAATATAAAGATATTATATCCATCAATTAGGATAAGATATGATCCTATATATGTGATTTGTTTCTCATTAAAATAACGGACAGACCATTCTTTCCTCCTTCAAGAAGTACGGACAGTACATGGTGAAAGAGTTCACAATTGAGATTTGAGAATCATTCTCATCTTACTGTACACGGCCGTACCTCCATAAGGCAAGTCTCGTTCGTTTTCCTTCGTTCGTCGTTCAAGCAGACGAGATCAAAGGCAATCCAGATTCCAGACTCGTGTGGACCAATTAGAGAAGCCACACTTGGGGCTTTCGATCTCCGCTGAAATCCTGCAGGAACGTTTCATACTTGCATCAAACGGTATGTAACTCTAACTCCTAATTGATCCGTATCAATTCATGCATGAGATCCTTGTTAGATGTAAGGAAATAGTTTCATGTAATTCCGCTTATACGCATCTAAAACCCTTCAATGGTATCAGAGCCTCTTGCATAAATTGATAGGATCAAAAATTAAAGAGTTAATTTTGATGCATGTCTTGATTCAAATTAAGTGGTAAATTGATATATAGGTTAATTTGCATGATTAAAATTCTGATTTTAATTGATTGGATTAGTAAAGTTGAAGAACTTTATGAACAAATATACATGTAAAATTATTCTACCCATATTTGATTCATGTGATTTAATTATGCAAGAAATATGATTTTTGGCATGTTTTAAATTATTAGATGAAGATTTGATTTTCATAAGATAAATCAACTATCCAAAATTCTGGTTTTTGATAAATTATGGATTTTATAAAATTGTGCGGTGACTTGTACATGTTTTCCGAATTGTTCGGTAAATTTTTTATGAAATTGTTCATAACATGGTGCAGTACTGTAGTCAAGTTCGGTCACTTTAATTCGGAAATATCATTAGTGGCTTCTAGATCTACTTTAATTCCGTCATTAATTGTTAATGTAATGGCTTAAGAACCTACTTTAATTCGGCTTTGAAGAATTGTTCGGGTACGGTCTTGCGGTGGCTGGTTCGGGCCGGACCCGAGTCGGCCCGCAGGGGCTGCGTGGTTCGGTTGGAGTGGGTTGGTTCGAGTTTGACTCGAGCGCGATTAGGTCCAATTGGGTAGATTTGGCGTTTTAGAATAATTTCCTAAAATATAAGATAAGATCTTATTTATTTAATTGGATAATATTTGATATCATCTAAATTATATAATTTCCTAAAAGTTATTAGAAAAGATTCCCATTAGATTTAGATAAGGATATTTGATATCTTATCTTGTATATGCATATCTTATCCAATAATGCATTTTAATGATTAATTATGATTAATGCTATATATTGACTTTAATTTGAATTAAGAATTTGATATTAAATTATTTATGTCATGAGATGATTTATTTCATTTTAATATGGTTTCATTTAAATTAGTTAAATTGGTTATTACTATTAATTAGATTAATATTATTGATAATATTTGATATTATTATTGCATGCATGTTTTATGATATTTTGATATTATTGTTTGCATGAGGTGACTAGTATGGCCCACATTAGGATAGATAAATACGATTTGCGCATCGTTATGTTTTCTTGTACACGATCTGCGTATCGTTATGTATTTTTGTAATTTTATCAGCAACTAGATTATTTAGAAAAATATGTAATACAAGAAGAGAGATCCTAAGAAGACCAATGATGGAGATCCATAAAGGGTACCAAGGATGGAGATCCAAGAGGGACAAGACCCATGAAGATTAGATCTTTAATTTTGTTTTTTAGGGGCCATACTAGGATCACATTTAATTATTGCATTTTGAATGCTTTATTATTTCTTTAAGCTTTGCATGCTTGCTTGACTGTTTATGCTATTTTGTTCACTAGTAAATAGACAACCATTGCATGCTTAAGTCCCTAAAAGAATATTGAGGTATTGCCTTTCCATATCATAACCCATGAGACCCTTGGAATTCATTGGATAGGTTTCGCCAAAGCGAGGTGTCCTTCTTTGACCTTGGGATAGTGAGGGTGGATCTATATAAGGGATTCATAAACCTTGATATGGTTATACTCAACAAGAGACCAAAATGCAAAGTTTTGGATCTTGAGGCGTAGAGATGAGTCTAACATGGGATGTGGGCCATCAACCAAGAATTATAAAGAGTTATAATTAGTAAATGTTACTTACCTAGATCACATGAGACTTAGGGCAGTGCCAAAGTACGCTAAGGTCTTATCTGAAATAGGATCTTGGAATCAGTTTATTCACTGGGGACAAACTTGTTTGAATAAAATGTGCATTTGCTTAATTTTTGAAACATGTTTAAATTTTAAGCTTTTGCATGTCAAGCATAAACTTATCTGCATGTTACTTCCTTTTGTAGTAATCATATCTAGTAACGATAACTTGAAATTCACCCTGTACTCAAATGTTGAGCAACACAACTTTGAAAGAACTCCCTAACATGCTCAATACAGTTGAGCACAATATCCAAGTTGACAATAAGAAAGAAGTTCGTAAGGTCAAAAGGAAAGGATACAAGAAAGAAAAGAATGGAACTGTGAGTTTCACTTTAGGTATTCATGTTATTGAAGTCTTAACAACCAAAGCTACTACTTGGGTATTAGATACCGGATATGATGCTCACATTAATTCGAATGTGCAAGGACTAAAAAGTAGGAGATAGTTAGAAAAAGGGAGAGATAGACCTATGCGTTGGAAATGGAGCAAGAGTTGCTGCATTAGCTGTAGGAAATTACAATCTACCTTTACCTTCAGGCTTAGTTCTGAAACTGAATAATTGTTATTTCGTTCCTTCAATTACTAAGAACCTTGTTTTGATTTCAGTTTTGATCCGTGAGGGATTTGAATTTATCATTAAAGATAGAGGTTTGTCTATTTTAAAGAATCATATTTTCTATACCAATGCTCCTGAGAGTAATGGACTCTTTGTGTTGGACCTCAAGACAGAATTATATAACATCAATACTAAAAAGCAAAATTCGAATGATTTGAGTGAAGCCTATCTATGGCACTGTCACTTGGGTCACATTAGCTTGAACCGCATGAAGAGACTCCATAAAGATGGAATTCTCAAATCAATAAATTGTGAATCTTTTGAGACATGCGAGTCATGCCTAATGGGCAAGATGACAAGGTCACCTTTCACTGGGTCAAGTAAAAGAGCTACTGAGCTATTGGCCCTAATACATACGGATGTTTGTGGTCCAATGAGCACAGAAGCTAGAGGAGGCTATCGATACTTCATCACATTTACTGACGACATGAGTAGATATGGGTATATCTATTTAATGTCGCATAAATCTGAATCTTTTGAAAAGTTCAAAGAGTTTCAAAATGAAGCAGAGACTCAAACTGACAAGAAGATAAAGGCACTTCGATCAGATCGTGGTGGTGAATATCTGAACCAGGAGTTCGATCATCATCTGAGAAGTTGTGGGATTATAACACAACTAACCCCACCAGGTACACCACAATTGAATGGTGTATCTGAGAGGAGAAACAGAACCTTGTTAGACATGGTTCGCTCAATGATGAGTTTTGCTAACCTTCCAGTATCTTTCCGGGGATATGCACTAACAAAAGCTGGGTTCATACTAAACAGGACTCCGTCTAGGACTATAGATGAGACACCATATGAGATATGGACTGGAAGAATTCCAAGTATGTCTTTCCTGAATATCTGGGGATGCGAAGTTTATGTAAAGCGTTTACTATCAGATAAGCTTGCACCTAAAATCAGATAAATGCTTCCTTGTAGGGTATCCTAAGGAAACTAAGAGATACTACTTCTACAATCCCACTGAGCACAAAGTGTTTGTTGCAAGGGATAATGTCTTTTTGGAAAAAGGAGTTTATTTCCAAGAAGCCAAGTGGGAGAAATGTTCATCTTGAAGAAGTTCAAGATAAGCAACAAACCCAACAACAAGTCGACATGGACGATGTCGACGAGGAGACACTAGTATCTGTAGTCGTCCAGATACCAGAACCAATACCTCAAGAACCAGATTCAAATGAGGTACCACAAACAGTTGTGGAAACTGCTCCAGTTGTTGAACCCACACGTAGATCAAACAGGCCAAGGGTACAACCAAGACGATATGATGATTTCATCTTGACTGCAAGCCTTGATGTTCTGCTTTTAGAAAGCGGAGAACCTGCCACCTATGAGCAAGCATCGACGGGTCCAGACTCCGAGAAATGGCTTAGAGCCATGAAATCTGAAATGGATTCTATGTCTGAAAATCAAGTCTGGGACTTGATAGATTTGCCAGATGGGGTAAAACTCATTGGATGCAAATGGGTTTCTAAACTCAAGACAGACAAAGATGGAAATGTATTTGTTTACAAGGCAAGGCTAGTTGCCAAGGGTTTTAAACAGATTCATGGTACTGACTATGATGAAACATTTTCACAGGTCGTAATGATCAGGTCCATTAGGATACTCCTAGCTATTGCCGCTTATTATGATTATGAGATTTGGCAAATGGATGTCAAGACCGCTTTTCTAAATGGATATTTGGAAGAGGATGTGTACATGACACAACCAGAGGGTTTTGAAGATCCAATAGACCCTAGGAAAGTATGCAAGTTTAAAAGGTCCATTTATGGACTTAAGCAAGCATCCAGGAGTTGGAACATTCGATTTGATGAAGCTGTCAAAGAGTTTGACTTCATCAGATGCGAAGAAGAACCTTGTGTTTACAAGAAGTTCAGTGGGAGCAAAGTGGTATTCCTAGTCTTGTATGTGGATGACATATTGCTCATTGGAAATGGCATTCCGATGCTAGAGTCCGTTAAGGGATGGCTGAATAAATGTTTTTCAATGAAGGACTTAGGAGAAGCAGAGTACATATTGGGTATCAAGATATATAGAGATAGATCTAAGAGGCTACTTGGACTAAGTTAAGGAACTTATATAGATAAGGTTCTTGACAGATTCAAAATGCAGGAGTCCAAGAAAGGATTTCTACCCATGCAACATGGCATATACCTCAGCAAGAAGCAGTGTCCTAAGACACATGCTGAGCTAGAGAAGATGAGCAAGCTCCCTTATGCTTCAGCTATAGGATATATCATGTATGCCATGATATGTACACGCCCTGATGTTGCAATTGCTCTGAGCATGTGTAGCAAATACCAATCGAATCTCGGAGAGGCACATTGGTGTGCAGCCAAGAACATTCTAAAGTACTTGAGAAGAACTAAGGATGACTTCCTGGTATTTGGGGGTGATGATGAGTTAGTCGTTCGAGGATACACTGATGCAAGTTTTCAGACAAACATAGATGATTTTGAATCTTAGTCTGGATATGTCTTCATTTTGAATGGAAGAGTTCCAAATCCAGACATGTTCTACGAAAGTAACCACATGATGAGACACTATGTTGATAGTGGAGATGTGAGGATGTGCAAGGTGCACACATATGACAACATTGCAGATCCGTTGACCAAGCCTATGCCTAGGTCCAAGCATGAAAGTCACACTAGGGCTAAAGGCCTCAAGCACATTGGAGAATGGCTTTGAGATTGTATTGTCTTACATTATGAACTTTGTTTTATGTATGACAGACATGTTTTATGCTCGATTATATGATATATGATTATTCATTCTTATTTGATTTTGCTTGAAATTGAAAAAAATGTCCAAATAATTCATGATTCGCAAATGGGCTCATCATAAGTGTTGTGGTGAATGAAACCCCATTAAGTGAACTGAAGTCATGAGTTACTTAAGGTCCATGGTCTTAGTCATTAACTTGGATATAAATGACCACCATTAAAGACCACATTGTAAGTTGACTGATAGCGCCACGTTTCATGGGCTATAGGGACATTGAGATGTCTAGTCGATTACATAGATATGTATGGATGATACGTATGGGACTGACCTACCTTAAAGGTTTTCATAAAAGACTTGAAGAATCTTTAAGTTAAACCATGATTGGTAGATTCCTCACACATGAGTATGATATTGTTTCTCTTGATGATTGGTATGTCTTTGACGCTGTTAAACGCTGACCATAACATGCAGTTATAAAGGCAGTGATTGCGATTGCCAAAAGTTGAGTGGGAGCTATAGTCATGCAACACTGGAGAAGTCCTCCTGCTTCATGTATACAGTGATACATAGAACATGAATGGTGTCTCGGCCACTTGAAGAGCGAGAACTGAAAAATGCATGGCCATGCTCGGATGGATTATATGTAATCATCCGTTATTTGACAGTTCAAACTCAAGAGTTCAAGAAACACATTTGATGAGATATGAATGTCAACATATCATCAAATAAGACACTAAGAGACAAAGGATTTAACATTGCACACTTGTTTTAAGGACAAGTGGGAGATTGAAGGAATTGTGTCCTTTAATCAAAGGTGCAATTACCGAACATGGAATAAGACAATTAATGGAGATTTACAATCCGGGAATTTTAGGGGTCGTAGTGCTTTGCTAGAAGCCAACTACGATCAATGGGCTTAATAGGGTTAAGCCAATGACTATAATAACCGGGTCCTATGAGGTCACACACATAGAGTTGTCGGGCTGTGTCAAACCGAACCGGAAGCCCATGTGGGACATGGATTTCGGCCCATTGGCTTTAATTGGGAGATAGGCTTTTATTATTAATGGGTAAAAGTTACCATTAATAATTACTTGATAAGGAGTTATCTTATTAGAAGATATATGGAAATAATATAAAGATATTATATCCATCAATTAGGATAAGATATGATCTTATATATGTGATTTGTTTCTCATTAAAAGTAACGGACAGAACATTCTTTCCTCCTTCAAGAAGTACGGACAGTACATGGTGAAAGAGTTCACAATTGAGATTTGAGAATCATTCTCATCTTACTGTACACGGCCGTACGTACCTCCATAAGGCAAGCCTCGTTCGTTTTCCTTCGTTCGTCGTTCTAGCAGACGAGATCAAAGGCGATCCAGATTCCAGACTCGTGTGGACCAATTAGAGAAGCCACACCTGGGGCTTTCGATCTCCGCTGAAATCCTGCAGGAACGTTTCATACTTGCATCAAACGGTATGTAACTCTAACTCCTAATTGATCCGTATCAATTCATGCATGAGATCCTTGTTAGATGTAAGGAAATAGTTTCCTGTAATTCCGCTTATACGCATCTAAAACCCTTCACCACTCAATACAAACCTTAACCTTAAGATGTTCACGTTTTGCATCTTTGTTCATGTTCAAAGATCTAGAAATGTTAGGAACTGATGCGTAAGCTGGAGAATGAAGTTATATATATATAAGTGAGTTGTAAAGATAATGAACTAAGTATAGGATGTTACTGTACAGAAACAAGCATGTGTTGAACAAATGAAGCTCCTTAGAATAAGCTAGAATGCATGTGTTGCTTGTTTTGAATAATGATAACAAGAGAAACTTGTGGCATGTGATTTGCTCCGCCTAGCTTTGCTTAAAACAGAAAATTGATCTCTGTAGGCCTATCTGGGTTGCTTTTGCTCCAATGGCTAACTAGCTTCTTCTAGTATGTCAAATTGTTTAATTATTTTGGCAATTATGCTACAAGAAGACTACATAAAATGCAATAAATATTCTGTGCGGCCAAAATTGAAATTCTATGTAACCGTGGAAAATGTTCCCAAACAGCAGAATCAATCAGATTTGTTCATTTTGGTGACTGTAAAACTTATAATTTGACTGGGAAAAGATCTTTTGCCTTGCTCTCAATATTGGTACTTAGAGAAATTATAGAATGGAGAAAAAGGTAAACAACTCTAAGTTAAAATCTGATTTGTGTATATGAATTTTCACCTTTAGTTTCAGTTCTCTGGGTAAAGATAAGATGATTGAGAGAAGTGGTGATAAGGGGAAGTTATTGTTTCACTGGCCGGTATTAAGAAGCTATGGCATTTTATAACATTTTTATCACAATATGTAGCATGTTTCTAATTTAAATTCGCTTGCCATATTTTTTGATGTAAATAGTGGAAAAACATTGAAGGCAAGGGAAGCTTGGATTAAGAAAAAACTTACATGAAGAAATAAAGTGATCATCTGATTAGCAATATGAGTGAATGGCTAAGATAATCCCTTAGTGCTCCACAATTGTATATATTTTGAGCAATTAAATCGTAGAATTGTCTGTTGCAGTCAAAATTACGTCTTCTACAAGTAGAGTACTAACATTTGATAACAAAGCATGAGTTATTCAGGTGTGAATGCATGTGAATGATGCACGTTAGAAAATACTTTGTGATACACATAACCACTATTTTTACACTAGCGATACACATTTCAATACGGGCACATTTCAGTATAGCTACGATGCACAACCTTTTTTACACAGTGATGCATGTTGACACACATATTATTCAGATAAAATTTGTTCGTGCCGTTTTTCTCAGTATATATAGGTCCGTGTCGTTTTCTTACATCACACTGAACGTGTCTTGCATTACACTTCGAATGTGCCTCATAATATACCTTGAATGTGCATCACATAACAATAATATGTATCTGTATTGCATCATAATTAATCATTAAACCGAATCTCATAATTTTTGAAGCTATGCTCAAAATCCTGAAATGATTTCAACAAATAGCTTATACCTACATAGCTGCTGAAGTGATCAATTGAAACATGTGGATCGGATCCGATTTAAGAAACTTTCATTAGACTAGTAGTTATCGTATTCTTTAAACTTGTATGTTTTATAGAAGATTTAAGAACAAATGGAAGTGCAATAGCTGGACGTATGATCGAGTTCTTATTCCTCTAAAAGTTGGAATAGTTTTGCTTGTGAATGAATGGCAGGGGAAAACTACAGATTTTGGTTGAGCAAATTCCGCTGATTGCACTGATACTCGTTTGTTTCACAAGTAGAGCGTGTTGATGAAATTTTCCAACTTCCAAGGCAGGCAACTAAAGCCCAAAATCTCAACACTGAGCCATATATAAACACGTACATTCACTCAACACAAACCTAGCTAGCTCTTAATTCAAAACTTTTCTACTCCAAACATGGCTTTAGCATCTACTACTTTCATCAGCTTGTGCTTCCTAGCCCTGATTTCCAATCACCTCTGCCCTGCAAAAGGACAAGAACCTGATCCTGACATGCACCAAAATCCTGTAGAATTGAAATTCGGAAGATCCGATGCAACAATCCTTCCAATGCCATACGGAACCAAAGCTCCACTCATGGCGGGACTCGGGTGGGGCTGCCCTTGCGACGCCCTGCGCTGTGGGTGCGACGTCATAGGCTGCAGCTGCTTCAACTTCGTACCGACCGACGACCCCGACGTGGGCCCCACTCGCCGCGGGACGTGGAGGCCGTGGATCCTACCGGGCGACGGCTCTAAGTATCCGTACCAGCAATCTCCTTGGGCGTGTCCTTGTGACCAAAGCTGTAGGTGTGACGGGCGAGCGTGCGGTTGCTCAGCTCCGCCGGATTTCGGGTGCCCGCCAAATCTAGGGTTTTGTCAGTGCTACCCGGAGAACGCTTACTGCAGAGTTGCTCCTCCGGGTGTTTGGAATACTAGCCCCGTCTATGGCGGTGATAGCGACGCCCAGCTTGAGTTGGACGATCATCTCAATTCTCAATTCTCAATTGATGCTTAAGTTGGACAAGGAAGTAATTAATCTTTAGTAAGTTGGACAAGGAAGTAATTATCCCATGGATTTATAACAGCAAGCATCCAATGAAACCTACAAAAAAGTGCGGATATAAATTATGAATAATAACTGATTTCATATATTATATTAAACCATGCATTAACAAATGTGTTGTACTAACCCTTGGTTATAAGCGGCAAACCATATCCTGTTTGTCATCTCTAGTTCAGACATTGAATCCACCATATACCTCTCCCTTTTCTCCTCTAAATCCTTGTAACCATCAGCAATATATGTTGGACAGAAAAATGCATAAATATTGGAAGTACGACTTTCATATAAATACCTGCCAGAAAAAAACATATGCAATCACTAAACAAATTGTAATATACTTTGGTCTAAAAATAATATAGAAGTATACTTTAACCTCTCAACTTACTTCATGTATAGAGTAATATGAACATTATCCATTGCATCCTTTTGTAAGCACACCCTAATCTGCTCTTTCCCAACATGTAGTTGCTGTTTGTAGTTTAAAATATCATTTTCAATATCGATGGTGATCAAAAAAGAACTTGGCAAAGAAGGATAGTTTATACGGTATTTCTCCAATGTGGTCGCGTATTGTTGGTGTCGGTGTATATCTTCATCCATTTTCTTTTGTCTAGGGGTTGGGTTCTTTCTACACTCGGAGTTTTGATTCTGAGCATAAGATAAAGAGTTATATATCATGATACAAACATTGAAAATTAAAGTAATTTGAAAAAAAATCCTACTAAATCCATTAAAGTAAGAAATTACCTGTAAAATGACTACTAGTCCCTTAGGCCATACCACAGGAGTGTCTTTAGCTTGTAAAACTGAAGTGACCTCTTCAGTGGGAAAGGGCACAACAACATTTGGCATTAACGCGTCCTCAACTAGAATTTTGAGTTTATCTGATCCTAGAGGTTGGCAATGATGCATTAAAACTTTTCCCGTTGGAGGAACAAGAACCCTCCCTTTAGCCACTTTAGAGCGTAGATCAGGCCAAAATAAATCACATTCTTCCCATGTCTCCTGCAATAAACGTATGGCTCAATAACATTAAATTCTTTTATTTTCTAGTCAAAAGCTAATTTGTTATACATACCATTGGTTCATGGGACGATGGAGACTTTGTTTTGGAATAGCTGTCATTGTCATTTGAAGAGAATGACACTTGTACAGGTGGCGCTTCTCCATGGGTCTCCATCCAATTTTTCTGAAAAAACTCCAATTGTGATTTTAGTTGCTCCAATAATTGATCTCTAGAAGCATTTTCCTGTTGGAGTACTTCCATTTTAGCTTGAAGTTCATTTATTCGAATCTCAGAGGCAGCACTTGAATTTCTATGCCTATTCTCAGGGAAGTACTTCTTCACTCCCACACCAGCACCAACACCCCTAATTCGGCCAGCATGATATTCCTTTCCTAAGGCCAAAGCCAAAATATCTTCTCTACCTTCAGGCGATATTTGGCCTAGAGAAACTTGTTCTTTTAATGACCCCTAAAACAACAATATATAATCAAACTTTGAAACAAGTTGACATATTTTATATTGATTATATAAGTTAGTGTATAAAACTTACAATATTTCTAACAACCTTCACAACTTCCCCATCATAGTTGCCATTATAAGTCTGCCTACCAGCCATCCACAACTCACATCTTGGTAAGGAGGAACTAGTAGGATCCAACCCTTGTTCTCTAAGCTAAAAGACAATTATCAATTTATAAATATATATTAATGATACAAGCATTTAACACGACAATGTATTCTACGTACCAATTCTTCCTCTATTCGAGCATAACTCTTTCGAGATGATCTAAAAGGATATTTGTTTTGCTTTGCAAGCACACTGTTGCGCTCACTAATTTCCTGCTTACAATCATTAATTAATAGTTCATATTAATTTATTTAATATCACGATTCAAAATTTGAATGTGTAAACAAACTAGTAGTTATTACTTGAAACTCGCTTGTGCAACATTATTTTATAAACTCAGCCCATGTATCTTTGTCAATGAAAGGAAACTCCTCTGGAGGTTGCGTACGAATCTGACCTTTGTCTTCTTTCATGTAAAAATACTCCTTTGTGAGAATATGTTTGAAATCACTCCACTTCTTAGCAGCACTTAAAGTTATCAACTTCATATTAGATTGATCTATAACAAATTTCTCCTGTACATCATTTAAAAAATCAGAGCATTAGCATTAATATCATAATACACATGAGCTGGATAAAAGATTATTGCAGTGAATGCATATACAAAAGGCTCCAACATTGTGCAACTAACCTCGTGACATTTAAGGAGATCACAAAAGATGTCACAGTCAGAAATTGCAGCATAGTAAAGATGCATATTAGACAAAGTTAACTGATAATATACATGAGAAGGGAAGGTACAGTGGTCATGCAAAGATACTGAGAGCAGTCAGGTAAAAGGACAAAAATCATATCTCTTGGATGGCGAATTTATTTTCAAACCCCGTGTCATGCACAAATTAATTATCTTAAACAATATAAATATAAATTGGATGGCGAATTTAATACATTTTAAAAGTTCACAGTTACCATAAGGCAAGTTTCATAGCTGACAAGGTAAGTTTCATAGAAAAAGAACAAGCAATTAGTATTATCTTCTTTGCATGTATTTAAATAAATTAATTCAACATACCATTATAGCTTGGCAGATTAGATCTTTGACCTCTCGGGGAACGACTTTCCATTTGGGAATTCCAACAGATACTCTTGCACGGGTATGATAGCTAATATAGTGCTGAAATAGAGATGCGTACTCTCCAATTGGTTGGCCCTTACTATTCCAACTTAGCTCGATCTTTCTTCCATTCTTGGTCAGTTTATCAATCTTGTTAATAACATAGGCACCTCTGCGGCGGTTATGAGCATGATCATCCTTCCTAGAATGTCTTGAATCAGATTCAGAAGTCATCAATCTACAATGCAACAAACACTTAATTAAGAAACATAGTCATTCATAAAAGGAAACCAACATAACTTGTATAGTGATAACTGATAATTACATAAAAAACTAGAAATGATTTTTTTTTGGTTTTCAGATTCAGCTGGGTTCAGACACTTTGGTTTTCACACCATACAAAATTTGTTATACCAGTAAACTGAAATACAGCAGAAAACATATTACAAAGACCTGATTATCTAAACAAAAACAGTACAAAGATTTTATTCCATATATAGTATTATATAAACTACCTTTATTCGTTTGTTCTTTTTCTTTTAAATCTTCTATCATTGTTTTCTTGATTTAAAGATGGAATATCTTCATTAGTCCATATTCCTTCCTCATGATCATCACGTAAGTAGACTTCTTCTTCATTGATATTCACATCAACAGATGGCATAGTTACATGTGGTCTAGGGATTTCATCCTCTCTTTGGTTGTACTCATCCCAATGTTTCTCCTTCGCTGTGAGCACAATGGACCACTTACGATCTGAAGGATCGGGAACATAAAAAACCAATTTCTCTTGCGAAGCTAAAATAAATACATCATCCTTATGTCCAACCCTATTCAAATCCACTAGAGTGAAGCCTAACTCGTCTGTTTTAACCCCATTTGTAACATTAACCCATCTACAATAGAAAACTAGCACTTTAAAGTGCGTATAGTCCAACTCCCATATATGCTCTATAACTCCATAATATGACAAGTTTGCATATACGGGGTTTGTGTCTTTTGCACTACATATATGCATAGATTCAGCCACCAACATCACACCGCTGTTTTGAGTTGTGCTTTTATCATCCTTTTCTTTTGTATAAAAGGTGACCCCATTTATCTCATATGCTTCATAAGACTTTACTTGAAAGAGAGGTTCTTGAGACAACCATTTTAGGGTAGTTGACACCGAGTCAGGAGATTCTTTAAGTTGGTCTAGTATTCTTCTACGCAGCCAACCACTGAATGAGCGATTGTGTTCATCTTTCATCCACTTCTCACTTTTACGAGTTGGATATTGTCTTCTTAACAAAGACATATGCTCTGCTACATAATTTTCCACATCTTCACTATTATGAAGAACATATAAATGAGCTTGAGACCACATAGAAGGAGATATATTTTCAATTTGACCACCAACTGTCCCCTTTCCATCAATTGAATCTGTTTGCACCCACTTAGGAAGGCCTATGGCATCAACACCAGATAAATACTCATTGCAGAACTCGATAGCTTCTTCAACAATATATCGCTCTACAATGGAAGCTTCAGGACGATATCTACTCTTCACAAACCCTTTAAAAACTCTCATATACCTCTCAACCGGATACATCCATAAAAGGTATGAAGGCCCACAAATTTTGATTTGTCTAACAAGGTGAATAGTCAAATGAACCATTATATCAAAAAACGATGGAGGAAAAATCATCTCAAGCTGACATAAAGTAACCACAATTTCCTCTTGCAAATTATCCAACTCTTCGGGAATAAGAACCTTGCTGCAAATTTTTTTGAAGAAAAAACACAGTCGAGTAATAGCATGTCGAACATGTTTGGGCAGAATGCCACGTATAGCAATTGGTATAATTTCTTGCATCAAAATGTGACAATCATGAGATTTCATTCCCTGAAGCTTGAGTTCTTTCAAGTTCACAAGACTTCTAACATTTGATGAAAAGCCAATAGGAACCTTCACTTCAAGAATAGAGTTAAGGAATTCTAATTTCTCCTTTTTAGAAAGTGTGTAGCACGCAGGAGGTAGGTAGGTGCGATTTCCACGCTTCTGCGGTTTCAATTCAGATCTGATTCTCATGGCTTCCATGTCTAACCTTGCATTTATGCCATCCTTGGATTTTCCACGCACATTTAATAATGTACTAATTAAACTATCACAAATGTTTTTCTCAATATGCATCACATCAAGACAATGTCTGATAGACAAATGCTCCCAATACGGTAGAGAAAAGAATATTGACTTTTTTTTCCAACCTTTCGATGGGAGAGGCTTATCACGCTTCTTTCCGTATACAGTATTTAGATCATTGACAATAGCAAGTATTTGTTGCCCATTCAATGGTTCTGGAGCACTCCTTTCTTCTGGTTTGCCATTAAAGGCTTTCCTTAATTTCCTGTATCGATGATCCATAGGCAGAAATCGACGATATGCAAGATACATAGTCTTTTTACAATGTGTTAACTGACAATGATCAGTATCTTTCCCACAACAAGGACATGCCTCGTGCCCCTTAACACTATAACCAGACAAATTCCCATATGCTGGAAAGTCATTTATCGTGCAAAATAGCATTGCTCGCAAGGAAAAAATTTCATCACGATGTGCATCATATACTTCAACACCATTATCCCACATAACTTTCAAATCATCAATGAGCGGTTTTAGATAGACATCTATATCATTTCCTGGCTGTTTTGGTCCAGAAATCAACAACGATAACATCATATACTTCCGCCTCATGCATAATGATGAAGGAAGATTATAAATAACAAGCACGACTGGCCAAGTACTATGAGTGCTAGATTGATTACCATGAGGATTCATTCCATCAGAAGACAATGCCAGACGCAAGTTTCTAGGATCTGCAGCAAACTTAGGAAATAAATTATCAAAATCAGTCCACTGTTGAGCATCTGCAGGGTGTCTTATTTTACCATCAGATTCCCTTCCTTCTGCATGCCATCTCAAATTCTTCGCATCCTTTGCATTGGAAAATAACCTTTTGAATCGTGATATAATTGGAAAGTACCATACAACCTTAGCTCGAATACCTTCTCTCTTGTAAAGGGGTATAACCAAGTTGAGGGAGTGGACTATCAAGAGACTTTCGCCCCGGTTGCTAAACTCACGACCGTTCGGGTTCTTATAAGCGTGGCAGCCATGAATGGTTGGCACTTGCACCAACTCGACGTCAATAACGCCTTCCTCAATGGCGATCTTTTGGAAGAGGTTTACATGAAATTGCCACCCGGATTCCACCGAAAGGGGGAGACGAGAGTTTGTAAGCTTCACAAGTCACTTTATGGGCTCAAGCAAGCCTCCCGCCAATGGTTTTTGAAGCTTTCTCATTCCCTAAAACTGGCTGGATTTCGACAATCTTGGGCCGACTATTCCCTCTTCATTCGTCAACGCCAAGGTATGTTCACTATCCTCTTAATCTATGTTAATGATGTTATAATTACTGGAACTAACTTACAGGACATAGAAGACACCAAAGCCTTCCTTGCTACACAATTCAAGTTGAAAGATATGGGTCCGCTCAAATACTTCCTCGGCATCGAAGTTGCACGTTCAACTGCAGGGATCACTCTTTGCCAACGCAAATATGCTCTAGAAATTCTCGATGACACTGGCTTCCTTGGTGCCAAACCAGCCGCCGTCCCGCTTGACCAAAGTTTGGTTCTCACCGAGGGAGATGAAGACCTTTTACCAGACCCATCTCTCTATCGATGACTAGTCGGACGTCTCATATACCTCACCATAACGCGCCCGGATTTGGTCTATGCCGTACACATCCTCAGTCAATTCATGGCCACTCCAAGGGAGCCGCACCTTAATGCTGCTCATCATGTCCTCCGCTACATCAAGGGCTCTCCTGGACAAGGTATTTTCTTGCCACGTAACGGCCGCCTCCACTTGACAGCCTAC
The DNA here is from genome assembly GCA_027886185.1 of Rheum nobile. Lineage (NCBI taxonomy): Eukaryota > Viridiplantae > Streptophyta > Magnoliopsida > Caryophyllales > Polygonaceae > Rheum > Rheum nobile. The sequence goes on from WOAB01000640.1 coordinate 1,055,390, forward strand.
TGCGACGCTGACTGGGCACGTTGTCGTGACACTCGCCGATCTACCACTGGCTACATCATCTTCTTCGGTGGCGCTCCCATCTCCTGGAAGACACGAAAGCAAGGAACGGTATCTCGCTCAAGTGCTGAAGCGGAATATCGCTCAATGGCTATCACATGTTGTGAGTTAACATGGCTCCGAACGCTGCTCAATGATCTAAACATTACTCACCAGCAGCCAGCCGACCTCTACTGTGATAACCAGGCTGCAATTCATATCGCCTCCAACCCGTCTTCCATGAGCGAACAAAACACATTGAAATAGATTGCCATGTCATCCGGGAGAAGGTTCAACAAGGTCATGTCCGCACACTACACATCCGAACAAGCGACCAACCAGCTGACTTGTTTACTAAGCCCCTGGGTCCAACAGCTTTTTCGAGTCTCTTATCCAAGTTGAGTGTCATCAACATACACTCCACTTGAGGGGGAGTATTAACGTATACATATCTCCATCCTATCACCTTCCTTTTCTCTAATATATTGCCTTATCTATATTAGGAATACATATCTTTTCCTTATGATAATCAAGGCTAACTTCTCTCTTTACCGTTGTATTGATCTCATGTATATAGGCTTTGGCCTTTCTTTGTAAATCAATTCAATAACAGTAATTCTTCTCTCTATCGTTCACAAGTTTATCAACTTCTATAGGAAGCTTGGATTAAGAAAAAACTTACATGAAGAAATAAAGTGATCATCTGATTAGCAATATGAGTGAATGACTAAGATAATCCCTTAGTGCTCCACAATTGTATATATTTTGAGCAATTAAATCGTAGAATTGTCTGTTGCAGTCAAAATTACGTCTTCTACAAGTAGAGTACTAACATTTGATAACAAAGCATGAGTTATTCAGGTGTGAATGCATGTGAATGATGCACATTAGAAAATACTTTGTGATACACATAACCACTATTTTTACACTAGCGATACACATTTCAATACGGGCACATTTCAGTATAGCTACGATGCACAACCTTTTTTACACAGTGATGCATGTTGACACACATATTATTCAGATAAAATTTGTTCGTGCCGTTTTTCTCAGTATATATAGGTCCGTGTCGTTTTCTTACATCACACTGAACGTGTCTTGCATTACACTTCGAATGTGCCTCACAATATACCTTGAATGTGCATCACATAACAATAATATGTATCTGTATTGCATCATAATTAATCATTAAACCGAATCTCATAATTTTTGAAGCTATGCTCAAAATCCTGAAATGATTTCAACAAATAGCTTATACCTACATAGCTGCTGAAGTGATCAATTGAAACATGTGGATCGGATCCGATTTAAGAAACTTTCATTAGACTAGTAGTTATCGTATTCTTTAAACTTGTATGTTTTATAGAAGATTTAAGAACAAATGGAAGTGCAATAGCTGGACGTATGATCGAGTTCTTATTCCTCTAAAAGTTGGAATAGTTTTGCTTGTGAATGAATGGCAGGGGAAAACTACAGATTTTGGTTGAGCAAATTCCGCTGATTGCACTGATACTCGTTTGTTTCACAAGTAGAGCGTGTTGATGAAATTTTCCAACTTCCAAGGCAGGCAACTAAAGCCCAAAATCTCAACACTGAGCCATATATAAACACGTACATTCACTCAACACAAACCTAGCTAGCTCTTAATTCAAAACTTTTCTACTCCAAACATGGCTTTAGCATCTACTACTTTCATCAGCTTGTGCTTCCTAGCCCTGATTTCCAATCACCTCTGCCCTGCAAAAGGACAAGAACCTGATCCTGACATGCACCAAAATCCTGTAGAATTGAAATTCGGAAGATCCGATGCAACAATCCTTCCAATGCCATACGGAACCAAAGCTCCACTCATGGCGGGACTCGGGTGGGGCTGCCCTTGCGACGCCCTGCGCTGTGGGTGCGACGTCATAGGCTGCAGCTGCTTCAACTTCGTACCGACCGACGACCCCGACGTGGGCCCCACTCGCCGCGGGACGTGGAGGCCGTGGATCCTACCGGGCGACGGCTCTAAGTATCCGTACCAGCAATCTCCTTGGGCGTGTCCTTGTGACCAAAGCTGTAGGTGTGACGGGCGAGCGTGCGGTTGCTCAGCTCCGCCGGATTTCGGGTGCCCGCCAAATCTAGGGTTTTGTCAGTGCTACCCGGAGAACGCTTACTGCAGAGTTGCTCCTCCGGGTGTTTGGAATACTAGCCCCGTCTATGGCGGTGATAGCGACGCCCAGCTTGAGTTGGACGATCATCTCAATTCTCAATTCTCAATTGATGCTTAAGTTGGACAAGGAAGTAATTAATCTTTAGTAAGTTGGACAAGGAAGTAATTATCCCATGGATTTATAACAGCAAGCATCCAATGAAACCTACAAAAAAGTGCGGATATAAATTATGAATAATAACTGATTTCATATATTATATTAAAGCATGCATTAACAAATGTGTTGTACTAACCCTTGGTTATAAGCGGCAAACCATATCCGATTTGTCATCTCTAGTTCAGACATTGAATCCACCATATACCTCTCCTTTTTCTCCTCTGAATCCTTGTAACCATCAGCAATATATGTTGGACAGAAAAATGCATAAATATTGGAAGTACGACTTTCATATAAATACCTGCCAGAAAAAACATATGCAATCACTAAACAAATTGTAATATACTTTGGTCTAAAAATAATATAGAAGTATACTTTAACCTCTCAACTTACTTCATGTATAGAGCAATATGAACATTATCCATTGCATCCTTTTGTAAGCACACCCTAATCTGCTCTTTCCCAACATGTAGTTGCTGTTTGTAGTTTAAAATATCCTTTTCAATATCGATGGTGATCAAAAAAGAACTTGGCAAAGAAGGATAGTTTATACGGTATTTCTCCAATGTGGTCGCGTATTGTTGGTGTCGGTGTATATCTTCATCCATTTTCTTTTGTCTAGGGGTTGGGTTCTTTCTACACTCGGAGTTTTGATTCTGAGCATAAGATAAAGAGTTATATATCACGATACAAACATTGAAAATTAAAGTAATTTGAACAAAAATCCTACTAAATCCATTAAAGTAAGAAATTACCTGTAAAATGACTACTAGTCCCTTAGGCCATACCACGGGAGTGTCTTTAGCTTGTAAAACTGAAGTGACCTCTTCAGTGGGAAAGGGCACAACAACATTTGGCATTAACGCGTCCTCTACTAGAATTTTGAGTTTATCTGATCCTAGCGGTTGGCAATGATGCATTAAAGCTTTTCCCGTTGGAGGAACAAGAACCCTCCCTTTAGCCACTTTAGAGCGTAGATCAGGCCAAAATAAATCACATTCTTCCCATGTCTCCTGCAATAAACGTATGGCTCAATAACATTAAATTCTTTTATTTTCTAGTCAAAAGCTAATTTGTTATACATACCATTGGTTCATGGGACGATGGAGACTTTGTTTTGGAATAGCTGTCATTGTCATTTGAAGAGAATGACACTTGTACAGGTGGTGCTTCTCCATGGGTCTCCATCCAATTTTTCTGAAAAAACTCCAATTGTGATTTTAGTTGCTCCAATAATTGATCTCTAGAAGCATTTTCCTGTTGGAGTACTTCCATTTTAGCTTGAAGTTCATTTATTCGAATCTCAGAGGCAGCACTTGAATTTCTATGCCTATTCTCAGGGAAGTACTTCTTCACTCCCACACCAGCACCAACACCCCTAATTCGGCCAGCATGATCTTCCTTTCCTAAGGCCAAAGCCAAAATATCTTCTCTACCTTCAGGCGATATTTGGCCTAGAGAAACTTGTTCTTTTAATGACCCCTAAAACAACAATATATAATCAAACTTTGAAACAAGTTGACATATTTTATATTGATTATATAAGGTAGTGTATAAAACTTACAATATTTCTAACAACCTTCACAACTTCCCCATCATAGTTGCCATTATAAGTCTGCCTACCAGCCATCCACAACTCACATCTTGGTAAGGAGGAACTAGTAGGATCCAACCCTTGTTCTCTAAGCTAAAAGACATTTATCAATTTATAAATATATATTAATGATACAAGTATTTAACACGACAATGTATTCTACGTACCAATTCTTCCTCTATTCGAGCATAACTCTTTCGAGATGATCTAAAAGGATATTTGTTTTGCTTTGCAAGCTCACTGTTGCGCTCACTAATTTCCTGCTTACAATCATTAATTAATAGTTCATATTAATTTATTTAATATCATGATTCAAAATTTGAATGTGTAAACAAACTAGTAGTTATTACTTGAAACTCGCTTGTGCAACGTTGTTTTATAAACTCAGCCCATGTATCTTTGTCAATGAAAGAAAACTCCTCTGGAGGTTGCGTACGAATCTGACATTTGTCTTCTTTCCTGTAAAAATACTCCTTTGTGAGAATATGTTTGAAATCACTCCACTTCTTAGCAGCACTTAAAGTTATCAACTTCATATTAGATTGATCTATAACAAATTTCTCATGTACATCATTTAAAAAATCAGAGCATTAGCATTAATATCATAATACACATGAGCTGGATAAAAGATTATTGCAGTGAATGCATATACAAAAGGCTCCAGCATTGTGCAACTAACCTCGTGACATTTAAGGAGATCACAAAAGATGTCATGGTCAGAAATTGCAGCATAGTAAAGATGCATATTAGACAATGTTAACTGATAATATACATGAGAAGGGAAGGTACAGTGGTCATGCAAAGATACTGAGAGCAGTCAGGTAAAAGGACAAAAATCATATCTCTTGGATGGCGAATTTATTTTCAAACCCCGTGTCATGCACAAATTAATTATCTTAAACAATATAAATATAAATTGGATGGCGAATTTAATACATTTTAAAAGTTCACAGTTACCATAAGGCAAGTTTCATAGCTGACAAGGTAAGTTTCATAGAAAAAGAACAAGCAATTAGTATTATCTTCTTTGCATGTATTTAAATAAATTAATTCAACATACCATTATAGCTTGGCAGATTAGATCTTTGACCTCTCGGGGAACGGCTTTCCATTTGGGAATTCCAACAGATACTCTTGCACGGGTATGATAGCTAATATAGTGCTGAAATAGAGATGCGTACTCTCCAATTGGTTGGCCCTTACTATTCCAACTTAGCTCGATCTTTCTTCCATTCTTGGTCAGTTTATCAATCTTGTTAATAACATAGGCACCTCTGCGGCGGTTATGAGCATGATCATCCTTCCTAGAATGTCTTGAATCAGATTCAGAAGTCATCAATCTACAATGCAACAAACACTTAATTAAGAAACATAGTCATTCATAAAAGGAAACCAACATAACTTGTATAGTGATAACTGATAATTACATAAAAAACTAGAAATGATTTTTTTTTGGTTTTCAGATTCAGCTGGGTTCAGACACTTTGGTTTTCACACCATACAAAATTTGTTATACCAGTAAACTGAAATACAGCAGAAAACATATTACAAAGACCTGATTATCTAAACAAAAACAGTACAAAGATTTTATTCCATATATAGTATTATATAAACTACCTTTATTCGTTTGTTCTTTTTCTTTTAGATCTTCTATCATTGTTTTCTTGATTTAAAGATGGAATATCTTCATTAGTCCATATTCCTTCCTCATGATCATCACGTAAGTAGACTTCTTCTTCATTGATATTCACATCAACAGATGGCATAGTTACATGTGGTCTAGGGATTTCATCCTCTCTTTGGTTGTACTCATCCCAATGTTTCTCCTTCGCTGTGAGCACAATGGACCACTTACGATCTGAAGGATCGGGAACATAAAAAACCAATTTCGCTTGCGAAGCTAAAATAAATACATCATCCTTATGTCCAACCCTATTCAAATCCACTAGAGTGAAGCCTAACTCGTCTGTTTTAACCCCATTTGTAACATTAACCCATCTACAACAGAAAACTGGCACTTTAAAGTGCGTATAGTCCAACTCCCATATATGCTCTATAACTCCATAATATGACAAGTTTGCATATACGGGGTTTGTGTCTTTTGCACTACATATATGCATAGATTCAGCCACCAACATCACACCGCTGTTTTGAGTTGTGCTTTTATCATCCTTTTCTTTTGTATAAAAGGTGACCCCATTTATCTCATATGCTTCATAAGACTTTACTTGAAAGAGAGGTTCTTGAGACAACCATTTTAGGGTAGTTGACATCGAGTCAAGAGATTCTTTAAGTTGGTCTAGTATTCTTCTACGCAGCCAACCACTGAATGAGCGATTGTGTTCATCTTTCATCCACTTCTCACTTTTACGAGTTGGATATTGTCTTCTTAACAAAGACATATGCTCTGCTACATAATTTTCCACATCTTCACTATTATGAAGAACATATAAATGAGCTTGAGACCACATAGAAGGAGATATATTTTCAATTTGACCACCAACTGTCCCCTTTCCATCAATTGAATCTGTTTGCACCCACTTAGGAAGGCCTATGGCATCAACACCAGATAAATACTCATTGCAGAACTCGACAACTTCTTCAACAATATATCGCTCTACAATGGAAGCTTCAGGATGATATCTACTCTTCACAAACCCTTTAAAAACTCTCATATACCTCTCAACCGGATACATCCATAAAAGGTATGAAGGCCCACAAATTTTGATTTGTCTAACAAGGTGAATAGTCAAATGAACCATTATATCAAAAAACGATGGAGGAAAAATCATCTCAAGCTGACATAAAGTAACCACAATTTCCTCTTGCAAATTATCCAACTCTTCGGGAATAAGAACCTTGCTGCAAATGTTTTTGAAGAAAAAACACAGTCGAGTAATAGCATGTCGAACATGTTTGGGCAGAATGCCACATATAGCAATTGGTATAATTTCTTGCATCAAAATGTGACAATCATGAGATTTCATTCCCTGAAGCTTGAGTTCTTTCAAGTTCACAAGACTTCTAACATTTGATGAAAAGCCAATAGGAACCTTCACTTCAAGAATAGAGTTAAGGAATTCTAATTTCTCCTTTTTAGAAAGTGTGTAGCACGCAGGAGGTAGGTAGGTGCGATTTCCACGCTTCTGCGGTTTCAATTCAGATCTGATTCCCATGGCTTCCATGTCTAACCTTGCATTTATGCCATCCTTGGATTTTCCACGCACATTTAATAATGTACTAATTAAACTATCACAAATGTTTTTCTCAATATGCATCACATCAAGACAAAGTCTGATAGACAGATGCTCCCAATACGGTAGAGAAAAGAATATTGACTTTTTTTTCCAACCTTTCGATGGGAGAGGCTTATCACGCTTCTTTTCGTATACAGTATTCAGATCATCGACAATAGCAAGTATTTGTTGCCCATTCAATGGTTCTGGAGCACTCCTTTCTTCTGGTTTGCCATTAAAGGCTTTCCTTAATTTCCTGTATCGATGATCCATAGGCAGAAATCGACGATATGCAAGATACACAGTCTTTTTACAATGTGTTAACTGACAATGATCAGTATCTTTCCCACAACAAGGACATGCCTCGTGCCCCTTAACACTATAACCTGACAAATTCCCATATGCTGGAAAGTCATTTATCGTGCAAAATAGCATTGCTCGCAAGGAAAAAATTTCATCACGATGTGCATCATATACTTCAACACCATTATCCCACATAACTTTCAAATCATCAATGAGCGGTTTTAGATAGACATCTATATCATTTCCTGGCTGTTTTGGTCCAGAAATCAACAACGATAACATCATATACTGCCGCCTCATGCATAATGATGAAGGAAGATTATAAATAACAAGCACGACTGGCCAAGTACTATGAGTGCTAGATTGATTACCATGAGGATTCATTCCATCAGAAGACAATTCCAGACGCAAGTTTCTAGGATCTGCAGCAAACTCAGGAAATAAATTATCAAAATCAGTCCACTGTTGAGCATCTGCAGGGTGTCTTATTTTACCATCAGATTCCCTTCCTTATGCATGCCATCTCAAATTCTTCGCATCCTTTGCATTGGAAAATAACCTTTTGAATCGTGATATAATTGGAAAGTACCATACAACCTTAGCTCGAATACCTTCTCTCTTGTACCGTGATTGCTGACAAATAGGATTTGGACAACAATCTAGTGATGCATATTCATTCCGATACAAGATACAATCGTTAGGACAAGCATGAATCCTTTCATAATCCATTGCCAGCGAGCAAAGGATTTTTTTTGCCTCGTATGTACGATTGGGAAGAACGTTATCATTGGGAAGCATATCTTGTAAAACTTCAAGTAAGGCCGTGAAGCTCTTGTATGTCCATCCATGAGCCGCTTTTAAATTATACAGTTTCAGGACATCAGACAATTTTGTAAACTTGGTACATGAAGGATAAAGAGGTAAATGAGCATCACTTAATAATGCTTCAAACATACTAGGACGATCATGAAACTTCTCTTGGACTGCTTGTGCCATTTCTTCTAGTCGGTCACTTTCATAATCTTGAACCCTATCCACATTGATATTTATGTGTTCTTTTTCACCATGCCATATCCAACAAGTGTAGGTTTGATCAATCCCATGCATGATCAAATGATCTCTAACTACATCAACTCCTATTCGTATCGTGTTATGACACTTCGTACACGGGCACAATATTCTAGTACGAGTTTCAGCATTCTCAACAGCATACTTGATAAAATCGTCGACCCCCATGACATACTCTCGTGTTAAACGATTGGTTGACATCCAATTGCGATTCATCATATCCTTATTTATCCCAAATGCTTTATATAAACTAATCACCATTAACGTATGTGCAACAATATCAGCAAAAACAAACCCACAATAGCAAACAACTAGTATATGTGCAGCCAAATCAATAACAAATTTTTTTTCATCATGTGGTAGACAGAATACATGACTAAAAGACCATCAAACATCATAACTACAAGCTAAATTTGTAGAAATTATTTTCTCTAACAAGTATCACAGCACACACTACTCTATACCCTGCCGTCATCCTTCCTAAATCCTGACAACATAAACTGAATGGAATTTTTCTCGCAATACTCATGGAACACAAGGAAGGAAGGAAGGTATACCCCGCCCCACCTACTTGTTTAATTATTTACTGTAATTAATACTACTACAATAGCAGTAGCAGGTCTGTGTATATAAGCATAGGTGAGTACTTTCATTTTTAACTAAGCATACCCGTGCAAGAATCTAGACAATGCAGTTAGCTGTAAACTAAACAAATTTCTACATTTCCCCATCCCTCCAACTGAACCACAAATCCACACCATTAAACAACAAAAAATCAACACAATGTTTCTTTGCTGTTAAAATTTGTGGGTTCCTTTTCTTTACTCTTGTATGTCTTTGACAATTCAAAACAATGTTTCTTTGCTGTTAAAATTTGTTGGTTTTTTTTCTTTTTTTAAAGAGAGGTGTAATTCATAAATAGGATGAATTTACAGGATTTCTAGGCTAGCCTAAGTTACAAATTGATATCTTTTAGTCCAAGATTTAGGAAGCGATGAACAAAGTGATGTTCCTTTCCCCAAATAAATTCACATAAGAAGAGTAGAGTACTAGGTAGCTGAATTTAAGAGGACAACATCCAGAAATTGAAGCGGACACTTACGGTTAATTGAGCAAGTTTGAAGATGACAAGCAAGGAACTTCAGAAATTGAAGCGGACAGCAGCCAATCCACACAGAGGGTACCCAGAAATTGAAGCGGACAGCAGCGCCGAGCAATCGAAGACGACCGACGGTGACGATGGGCGAGGTCCAACTTCTAGCGCTTGGGCGACCGACGGTGACGATGGGCGAGGACCGACCGCTAGCACTTGGGCGACCGATGGTGGGCGAGGACCGACGCTAGTGCTTGAGGGACATCGGTGAGCGCAATTCGCAAAGGGCTGGGGTACGGTGTACTGTCGAGCGCGGCAGGAAGAAGGAGATCGAAGTTAGAATGATTTAATTTTTTTAGGGTATTGTTCACACCAAATTTTTTATTATTTGGATAAATTAATTAATTAGTGAATAATATGGCGGGAGGTGTATTTCTCAGGAGTTTATTAATAAAAATCCCGAGATCAATAAAATTTTTTAAGTGGGTTCTAATAAAACTCCTGAGAGATTAAAAATAAAATTATTAGACTATATTTCTCGGGGTTTTTTTAAAAAAACCCTGACCGTGGATTGTTTCACGGGGGTTATAAAAAACCCCTGAGAAATTTTCCCTGAGAAACGCAAGTTTTGTACTAGTGGCTGCACATAGGGCCGCCCAGGACAGGTGTAGCCGGCAATATATATTGGGGAGGCCGGTATTGTATTGTATCAAAATCTTGAAACTCCTTTTCATAAAAAAATGTCATCGTCAAGCGATTCTGGATGGAGGGGGTTGTCGGAGTCGTCTTCGAGCGTGCACACATCTGTAGATGATGAGGGTGATTTGCAGGCGCCAATTTCTCCCGAGTACTTCAAGGTATGTAATATTATAATTTTTATTGTATAAAATAATTAGATCTTAAATGTACTTAGTCTTTGAACTGTTTTGAAATATGTTTAATTTTTTGATATTAGTTTGTAGAAATTTAATTATTAATTAGTCTCTAATGTAATAATTTTTGTATATAAATAGGGTGATTCTAGTGATGATGAATTTGTACAATCGACTTCTCATCCCATTTTATTACTACTGAGATATTTCCTAGTAAGGAAGGATTGAGAGATTGGGTGCAAAGGATAGGTTTTAGTCTTTTTATGGTGATCACTACTAAATCATCAAAGCCTAAAAAGATTATATTTCATTGTGAGAGATCCGGGTTACCTAGGTCCGACAAGAAGAAAGTGTTAGTCGATGGTAAAAAGGTCAGCCCGATACGAGTGAATAAAACTAGGTCAAAAAAGAAGGGTTGTCCCTTTTTGCTGCATGGTACTTTTAGGGAAGGAAATGCTATTAGAGATCCTGGGTGGACCATATCGGTTGTTAGTGGATCCCATAACCATATGCTTTCGAGCACCTTGATCGGCCATGCATTTGCTTCCCGACTTACGAAGGAGCAGCGTAGGAAAGTGATGATTGATACTGCGGCGGGTGCAATACCCAAGGTTATTTCTACACAGCTTAGGAATGAATATACGGGTTCAACGATTTCGAGGAAGCAGGTGTACACTGTTAGGGCTAAGGAGAGGTTGAAATCCTTGGGCAATCTGAATGTGACACAATGGTCATTGAGATATTTGAATGAGAAAGGCTATTTGTTGGACACTGCTACTAAGATGAGCGAAGATGGGAATGAGGTTTTGGCGTGCTTGTTTATTTCTCATCCAGACGCTCGACATTTGTTGTGCATGTTCCCTAATGTCGTCATCATGGATTCGACATACAAAACCAACAGGTAAACCTTACTCTTTTTTGTATTATGTGTAGATAATGGTATTTTCTGCGTGTTTAAAGTATTTTTTGTGTTGCATTTATAGGTACGGTATGCCTCTATTCCAGATTGTTGGGTTTACTTGCACCAACTACACATATTGCATTGCTCTTGTGTTCATGGAAAGGGAGACGACAAACCACTATGCATGGGCGCTGAGACGATTGAAGTGGTTGTACGGGGAGAAAAATCCCGTATGCATCATGTCTGATCGAGAGTTAGGACTGATCAAGGCTGCCAAACTGGTGTTTCCGAAGGTTCGTCATCACTTGTGTCAGGTCCATGTAGACCGTAATGTGAAGGCATATGCTAAGACGATGAAGATTGACGAGAAGAAATTCTCGGGAAGTGTTCGTCGGGTGATGAGGTCTCACACAAAGGGGGAGTACAGAGAGCGGCTTGCTCACTTTAAGGAGATATCGAGTGAAGGCTTGGTGAGATATGTGGAGCAAACTTGGTTTAATGAGCATAAGAAGAAGCTGGTTGCGGCATGGTGTGATGATGTTCTCCATTTTGCCACAAGAACATCAAACAGGTAACTTTCATACAAACATTTGCAATCAAATTGGGTTATAAAATTGATTTAGTTAATTGTATACGAATATATTATTGTCAGGGTTGAGGGTCAGCATTCTATGCTTAAGGACATGATTGACACATCCGTCGGAGGGTTCGACACAATTGTGCAGCACATCGACAACATGTTTGTTGATCAGCATCGGAAGATCCGATTTGAGATGACCAAGAACTGTAATGCCTTTCCCATGGAGATAGTGAATGGCCCTGAGTGGGTTAAGGTGTTCTTCAAGCGCATCCTTGAAAAGTGCTCTGAAAAATGCCTGAGAATGTTGTATGCCCAAGCTGTGTTAGCAAATGAGGGAAAAATTGGGAACAAATGTGATGATTTTTGGTGGAGGTCCACACTAGGGCTGCCTTACCCACACACAATTAAGGTCTACGTGGAGACGGGTTACCCGTTAGTGCCTGAAGATGTTGATATTTTCTGGAAGCATATCCGATGGGAAGGGGTGGATACTAAGGATCTTGATGTCGATGATGGTGTTTCACTGACAGCGGACAATGTCATGGTGGATGACTTCGTTGAAGAGTACTTATGTGGGACAGTTGAGGGATTTGATTTGAAGAAGATGGCGGAAAAGTGGCGTGAGTCAAAGGACCCTACATCGTGCGATATTCAAGACCCGCCACGTGGTGAGACCAAGAAGGGGAGGCCTAGGATGAATGTGAGAAAGACCGGTACCAAGAGGAAAATGGGTTGGGACGAGCATGTGGATGCAAAAATGAAGAAGATGAAGGAGAAGCAGAAGATGAAGATGGAGGGTGAGGAACTGGGAGTGGATGAGGAGGATGAGCTTGCAGAGAAAGAGACGACCAATGTGAAATCGTCCGTGGGATCAAAGGGATCGAAAGGATGCCCTTCTAGCGGACGACCTCACAGTGGAGTTTCAACAGCAAAGGGGAGTGCCACTAAACCTGCAAAGCCGAAATCTGCTTCAAGCAAGTCCAAGTCGGCTTCAAACAAGCCGGTCAAGTATCTCGGCTTCAACTGGGGACACGAGAATATTGATCATTTCATGCTCGCCTACATTTCTAGAGTTCAAAATGTCAAAGGTGATGGTCATTGTGGGTTCCGTTCTCTTGCCGTTTTGCTGTGTCGCCAAGAAGACGAGTACATTGATGTCCGGTTAGGGCTTTCGAAGCACGTCCAGGCACATGGAGCCAACTACGTAGCAATGCTTGCGGAGGAAGCGTTGACGTTGGAAGAATTTGTTAGGAAATTGAATTATATTCCTTCACCGTGCACGGCAAACTTCTGGTGTGTAATGCCTATTACTGGGTTGGCGTTTGCCACGGAACACCAAGTGGCTGTTGTTGTCTTATCATGGTTCGGACCGCACACATGTCTTCCATTGTGGGCCCCCCCGGGTGCCGAGCCTCCGACAAAGGTTTATGCGATAGCACATGTAGGCAGGAGAGACCATTACGTACCGGTACGTGGAGTCATACTCTCTCGTATTTACTTATTCTTTCATAATTTTTTTTTATAATTGTATTGTTTACGTGTACAGATTTGGCTTGTTAATGACCATTGTCCCATTCCACTGCCTCCAAGACAGTGGCGCATTTACAAGGATCCAAGTGTTGATGGATGGGATAGTCATGAGCGCTTTAAGGATAGGTTCAAGAATTATGTAGAGGAGCGAGCATATCATGGGCGACTTGACATACTTACCTAGGTTTTTTGGATTGTAATCGACTTTATATATGATATTGTATTTCCTTTTGTGTGAAAGTTTGATTGAGATTGATCGTATATTGTGTTTTGAATCATTTGTTTTTTCTAATTGAAAAAAATTGGGAAAATGCGATACGCGACAATAATATTACTAATCATTAACAAAAACACGTTCACGAAAACATTAAAGCGTACACTAGTTGTGGACGGGTGCGTATTAATAGGGCAAAAAAGCTAGCTAGGCGGCTCACAGTGCCGCCCAAAGGGTCCAGAATCTCACAAGTACCCTTCTGGGCGGCACTGTGTACCGCCCAGTAGGGTTCACTAGGCGGCACTGTGTGCCGCCTAGAAGGGTTCACTGGACGGCACACAGTGCCGCCCAGAAGGGTACTTGTGAGATTCTAGACACTTTGGGCGGCACTGTGAGCCGCCTAGCCAGCTTTTTTACTATATATAAGGAGAACTTCTGTTGATAGATTCATGACATTCGTAGGAAACCAAACACTACAACAAATAATGGCATATTCCTCTGAATCATCAACAAACCCCCCACATCGGCTATGCGAGTGTAATTTGAAAGCCGTTGTCCGTACTTGGGATTTGCAGTGGAACTACGGGCGATATGATATGTCGCGAACTTTTATCAGAGACTATCCTAATTTCTTCAAATGCAACTAGACGATGTCATTTATATGCGAGTCAAGCGTCCTAGGACGAACCTCCTTGGGCCATGGCGTACATGCTGATCTGCTCTTTTTTCCTCGCTGCAGCACAAATAAAAACATGGGATCTTCAAATTTCGGTATTTGTAGGATTTCAAGTTTTTCTGTGATGCAGGTAGGAGAAGGAGCATATCAGCATGAACGCCGTGGTCCTAGGAGGTTCATCCCTGGGCTCTTGATTCGGTCAAGATGATAATGGCCACAGGGCAAGAGTTGTGTATGTCATTTGTTCTAGTGTGTATGTATTTTTTGTAGTGTGTAAGCCATCAGTGAATGTATATGTGTTTTTAGAATTTGTATGTGTTTTTAGTATGTGTATGTATTTTAAGAATATACATGTGTTTTTTTAAATAACGGACGAAAATCCAAAAAACCAATAAACAAAGAACTCAAACTAGAAACGACGGAACAAATATCTAAAAACAACCAATAAAGCCAAAAGTCAAATTAGAAACGACGGAACAAATATCTAAATACAACCAATAAAGCCAAAAGTCATACTAGGAATTACTGGAATGTCAATCCCAATGTGAAATCGAACAAACACAAAAGTCAAAAGTCATACTACAAACTCTCCGTCTCACTATCCGATGACTCATCTAAATGTGGAGTAGAATCACTAGCCAAGGACACACCTACACCCGAATCCACGCCCGGTGCCCATACTGGAGGAACCATCGGTGTCGGCTGAGACGCTGTCTGCCGAGCTGATGCCTGCTGAGCTGCTGCACGCTCTTCCGCCATCCTAGATGATTCGGCTCTATCAAATATAGTAGAGTCTGCACTATATGCATGGGAAGGCATCTGTGAAGCCCGTACAAGCGGTGGAGCTACATGAATGACGTCACTGAAAAGGATGTCATGCATATGCTGAAAGTGCTCCCTACACCCTAAACAACCTCCAGACATAAGCTCCTGAAGATAGGCCTTGCTCATCGCCACACGCTGCAAATGAAAACAAACATTTTAATTTAAAAACATAGACTTTCATAAAATAATTTAAAAGAATAAAATGGGACAAAAAACATACCCTTTGCAAGTTGATAGCCGGAGGTGGTCCTCTACTGATACGAGGCTGCACTGGTGCACTCGGACTCACGTAAGGATGCGACACCTGTAGATACCAGTCCAGGTACGCGTCATGGACATCCCAAGCCATCGTCGCAGGAGGACTCGTCAAGATGTGGGGGCAAAGATGATGCTCAAGCTGGTCCCACCTGTGCCAACGCGGGTCAAAGTGCTACTGGTATCGCCTCGTCCCCCTGAAATCATGAGGACGCACTGCAACCAGAGGCTCTATGATATCCATCGGCCTGCTCTGTCGATAACCGAACTGGCATGTAAGCCGATCTGGCATGTATGGCTCCTCTACACCGAGAAAACGAATAGTCCCTCGATAAGTGGAGGACCTATGGGCACCTCGAAAATCAAGACCCTCGTACGACATCCACCGTATCTGCAATTAACAAAACACGATGGAACATAAATTAATTCATTAAGCTATCTTACTGTAAATTAAAATTGAAAAAGAATACGTACATCTTCTGGCCTATACTCGTCCAGAATTCGTCTGTAGTGTGACTGGTCACGGAGGGACCGGAGAGGTGTCCGGCCAATGCAGTATCGTCCAGCGCGTCGGAGGTCGTCGTTCGCACCTTCCTTGAAGTTAGGGTTGCCCGGGAAGTATACGAAGTACGTCCAAATCCAAACCTGTGTACAGAGAAAGACAACCATTATTAAAAACAATTCAATAATGTATATTAATAATTTAAATTATAAGTTAACTATATTAAAGGCCTACCTCCAAAAGACGTGCGCAGCCGGCGAACTGTGTAGCTCCGCGCCGAGAACCCTCTCCGAGGTTCCTATAAAGGAGAGCCAGAATCCCAGTACCCCAAGCAGTATGAACGACATGCTCCCAGTCCACAAAAAGAGGTAGCAGTGTTGTCTTCAGCTCGTTCGTTGACTTGTCAACAAAGAAGCTAGCCGACATGGCGTGCCATAAGAAACCGACTGCTATATCCTCTGGGTAGGCACCCTCCTCAATCATCCTCATCACATGCCTACCAAGATGGAATTGCTTGACCCAACCCTTCCTAAGGTCGCGGACCATGTCAGCATCATCCTCATCAAAGTTGTAGTCCGAATCTATCCCAAACAAATAGCCGAACAAAGCCTCACACTCCGCCAGCTCGCTATCATGACCGGTCCATGGTGACGTCACCTCAAATCTCTCGATCGACAACCCTAAAATCTTCATCACGTCATGTAGAGTAGGAGCTATCTCGTCCCAGGGAAAGTGGAAGGTGTTCGTCTCTGGATGCCATCTCTCAACGAATGCTGAAATGAGGTTGTGATCAGCATTGCCGAATTGCAAATCAAGTAAACCGGTCAACCCCGTCTGCTGCGCAATCCAAAACCAGGACCCCTCCACAGGGACCCCTCTAGGAATACGATCCCTCCAAAATGCAAACTGCGTAGGGCATGTCTAGACCCTCAAACTCCTAACAACGTCCTCGGGTGGGTCCAACGACGCCTTCCTCTATATCAGCTCTGCAATGTGCGTATCAAAATTCCTCAACAAAGAAGGAAGCTGCTCAGCTGGCTCATGCGGAGATGGGGCATGTGTGGCTGGCTCAGACTGAGACGGGGCCTGCTGAGATGGCTCATGATGTGGAGATGGGGCATGCTGAGATGGAGATGGGCCATACTGAGTCTCCTGATGTGGCTCAATCGGAGATAGGGCCTGTGTGGCTGGCTCAGGCTGAGACGGGGCCTGTTGAGATGCCTCACGTGGAGATGGGGCATGCTGCTCATGTGACTCCTCCAGAGGTAGCCGCTGCTGAGGTGAGTCATCAAGATGTGGGTCCTCCTGATGTGACTGCTGAGGTGGGTCCTCCATAATCACGTCCTCATCTGAGCGGACGGGACCAACATCGTCCCCACTAGCGCCCTCACTATCGGCCTCAATATGGCCCTGCGATACACCACCAACCCTCCTCTTGCGAGCAAATGCAGTAGTAGGGCGACTATCTCGATCAGACCGTGCGATCTTACCCAAAACTTCCTATTTTTCCATAAAAAATATAGAAATTTGTTTTCTTACAAACAAAATCAATATACTAAAATTTGCATTACAATGACATATTTAATATTACAGTATAATTGAGCTTATTACCTATACTATTTTTTATAATGATTAAATACAATAAAAACCAAATTTACAAATATAACTATATTCATTTTACCCACTATAACATATTTACATATGCCCAAATATTGTTTTCTTACAAACAAAATCAATATATTAAAATTTTCATTACAATGATATATTTAATATTATTTAACAGTTCAATTGAGCATATTACCTATACTATTTTTTATAAGATAATGATTAAATAATCTAAAATCCAAGTATATAAATCTACAAGTGCAGTAACAATTTAATTAAATAAATTAGATTTAATGATTACAAATTTAAAACACATCATACCTTTTCAGTTGGCCTCCGTTCATATTTTCGCTTTTGGCGAACGGGAATTTCACCCAAGTCTAACATAGCCTGCTAAGCAACCGCGCACGCGACGTCGAAGGCATTCTCCGCCGCGATGTCGCCCTCCTCGCCCAAAAAAGCCCCGATATCGCCCTCCTCGCCCTCGATCCTGGGCGGCACCACGTGCAGCCCAGATTCCCCCATAGTGGGCGGCACGTAGTGCAGCCCAGCCTCGCCTCCCTCCTCGGCCTCGCCCAGCCTCGCTTCGCCTCCTTCCTCCGCCAGCCTTGCTTCCTCCGCGTCGCCACCCCTCTCCCCCAGCCTCGCTTCCGCCGCCTCGTCGCTGCCCCCCGTGAAACAGAGATTGGCCGCCGCCGCCACCGTCGAATCTGCCGTCGATTCTAGTACATCGCCGCCGTCTCCGCCAAGAACTCCCGCCGCCGCCATCTGATGGTCCCTCAGTTCTTCCTCCGCCAAGAACTTCCATATGTCGTCAACCGAATAATCGCCGCCGGGATCCATTTTCGCTCTCGAACTCTGCAAATCGCTCTCGGAGAAGACGACCCTAGGCGGCATTTAATAACGCCGAAGTTTCAATTTTTGGGCGGTTTGCACATGGGCGGCAATAGTTGCCGCCCAAGTTTCAATTTCAAATTCGCCATTGGGCGGCATGTTTTGCCGCCCAGAATTTTGGGTTTAGACTCGGCGGCTTTCAGTGCCGCCGAATTTTAACCCGGTTTCCAGCAAATCCCTTTTTAATTTTTAAAATAAATAAATTAAATTTCAAAACCGGATTCTACAAAACCAAAAACACTGGGCGACAATATGTGCCGCCCAGGTCCAAATCGGGTTATAAAAAAACCGGTTTGCATGGGCTGCACCTAATGCCGCCCAGGTGCAAACCGGTTTTTTGGAAGGGTTTTCTGGGCGGCTCTACGTGCCGCCCAGAGGAGAGTGCGAGGCGAAAAAAATCGGCGTGCGCGGTTTATCGGCCTAATTGTTTTAGGGTATATAATGTCAACAATGAACTAGAAGTTGCTGCTGCTTGTAGATGTAAACAAGCATGTGTTGAAGCTCTTTCAATAAAGGTATGTATTTCAGGTGGCTGATAAGCCAGCCACAGTAGTAATAAAATCTCTCACATTTAAAATTTAGTTTAGGTAACACTTCAATCACGGATTAAATATAGGCCAGATGTATCATTTTCTATTGAGTAGCTATTGCAATTCAGATGTATCATTTTCTACCATATATAGAGCATTTTCAAATTCAAATTAGCTTGCCATTTGTTTCCTTATGCAAATAGTGGAGCACGATCGAGGGCAAAAGGAAGCTTGCATTTATAAGAACTGGGATGAAGCAATAAGGAATTGTCTTAGCAATAAGTATGCATGGCTAAGATCACTTTATTTTTTATTGCTTCATAATAATATTTAGAGTAATTATGCATAGGAAATTGTATCGTGTTTTGACGTACTGCATATATGTTGTATTCACAAATCACAATAATATTTTACAAGTAGAGTTTTATGATCTGATGTCACAAGTGAAATTTTAATATTATGAATCGTTATTGCATAAGAAATGATCATCAATTAAGATGTATTAGTTTCTCAAGCTATGATCAAAATCAGACAGCAAAAAACAACATACTTATATTCAATAGAATACATTCTTATATCCCTGCTTAAATTGATAAAATGAAACATGTGAGATAATGAACCATAGAAAAGCCCTCCAGTTTCAAATGTATTCTTTATCCTTTCCTGTAAACATTTGTGTCAATAGCTGGAAAGATGAGTTGTTATCTCTGAAGTTGAAGTCTATACACCATTTCTCTTGTGATTTGCCAGTAGAAATCTTCAGATTCTGCCTGACACTAATTATGCTGATTTCACAGATAATTAGTTTCCTTTGTACTTTCACAAGTAGGTAGAGCGTGGCGAATAAATTAAGGGAGTCCATCCAAAACTCATTTTTTCCAAGTCCTATGGCAACTTCTCCTGCAATCAAGACTAAGATCTCACGTAATTCTCACCCGAAATGATGCTATAGACTGAGAAACCGTATCTTCTGTGGTTTCCAGTCTAATTTTTACCTAATAAAAAAAAAAAGACTAAGATCTCACCCCTTGGACCCTTGGTCCCCTTCAACCATATATATACACACTCACCCACATGAAGGAATTGTGTCATTTAATCAAAGGTGTAATTACCGAACATGGAATATGACAATTAATGGAGATTTACAATCCGGGAATTTTAGGGGTCGTAGTGCTTTGCTAGAAGCCAACTACGATCAATGAGCTTAATAGGGTTAAACCCATAGCTATAATAACCGGGTCCTATGAGGTCACACACATATAGTTATCGGGCTGGGTCAAACCGAACCGGAAGCCCATGTGGGACATGGATTTCGGCCCATTGGCTTTAATTGGGAGATAGGCTTTTATTATTAATGGGTAAAAGTTACCATTAATAATTACTTGATAAAGAATTATCTTATTAGAAGATATATGAAAATAATATAAAGATATTATATCCATCAATTAGGATAAGATATGATCTTATATATGTGATTTGTTTCTCATTAAAATAACGGTCAGACCATTCTTTCCTCCTTCAAGAAGTACGGACAGTACATGGTGAAAGAGTTCACAATTGAGATTTGAGAATCATTCTCATCTTACATTCTCATCTTACTGTACACGGCCGTACCTCCATAAGGCAAGCCTCGTTCGTTTTCCTACGTTCGTCGTTCTAGCAGACGAGATCAAAGGCAATACAGATTCCAGACTCGTGTGGACCAATTAGAGAAGCCACACTTGGGGCTTTCGATCTCCGCTGAAATCCTACAGGAACGTTTCATACTTGCATCAAACAGTATGTAACTCTAACTCCTAATTGATCCGTATCAATTCATGCATGAGATCCTTGTTAGATGTAAGGAAATAGTTTCCTGCAATTCCGCTTATACGCATCTAAAACCTTTCAATGGTATCAGAGCCTCTTGCATAAATTGATAGGATCAAAAATTAAAGAGTTAATTTTGATGCATGTCTTGATTCAAATTAAGTGGTAAATTGATATATAGGTTAATTTGCATGATTAAAATTCTGATTTTAATTGATTGGATTAGTAAAGTTGAAGAACTTTATGAACAAATATACATGTAAAATTATTCTACCCATATTTGATTCATGTGATTTAATTATGCAAGAAATATGATTTTTGGCATGTTTTAAATCATTAGATGAAGATTTGATTTTCATAAGATAAATCAACTATCCAAAATTCTGGTTTTTGTTAAATTATGGATTTTATAAAATTGTGCGGTGACTTGTACATGTTTTCCGAATTGTTCGGTAAAATTTTTATGAAATTGTTCATAACATGGTGCAGTACTGTAGTCAAGTTCGGTCACTTTAATTCGAAAATGTCATTAGTGGCTTCTAGATCTACTTTAATTCCGTCATTAATTGTTAATGTAATGGCTTAAGAACCTACTTTAATTCGGCTTTGAAGAATTGTTCGGGTACGGTCTTGCGGTGGCTGGTTCGGGCCGGACCCGAGTCGGCCCGCAGGGGCTGCGTGGTTCGGTGGGAGTGGGTTGGTTCGGGTTTGACTCGAGCGCGATTAGGTCTAATTGGGTAGATTTGGCGTTTTAGAATAATTTCTTAAAATATAAGATAAGATCTTATTTATTTAATTGGATAATATTTGATATCATCTAAATTATATAATTTCCAAAAAGTTATTAGGAAAGATTCCCATTAGATTTAGATAAGGATATTTGATATCTTATCTTGTATATGCATATCTTATCCAATAATGCATTTTAATGATTAATCATGATTAATGCTATATATTGACTTTAATTTGAATTAAGAATTTGATATTAAATTATTTATGTCATGAGATGATTTAATTCATTTTAATATGGTTTCATTTAAATTAGTTAAATTGGTTATTACTATTAATTAGATTAATATTATTGATAATATTTGATATTATTATTGCATGCATGTTTTATGATATTTTGATATTATTGTTTGCATGAGGTGACTAGTATGGCCCACAATAGGATAGATAAATACGATTTGCGCATCGTTATGTTTTCTTGTACACGATATGCGTATCGTTATGTCTTTTTGTAATTTAATTTTCAGCAACTAGATTATTTAGAAAAATATGTAATACAAGAAGAGAGATCCTAAGAAGACCAATGATGGAGATCCATCAAGGGTACCAAGGATGGAGATCCAAGAGGGACAAGACCCATGGAGATTAGATCTTTAATTTTGTTTTTTAGGGGTCATACTAGGATCACATTTAATTATTGCATTTTGAATGCTTTATTATTTCTTTAAGCTTTGCATGCTTGCTTGACTGTTTATGCTATTTTGTTCACTAGTAAATAGACAACCATTGCATGCTTAAGTCCCTAAGAGAATATTGAGGTATTGCCTTTCCATATCATAACCCATGAGGCCCTTGGAATTCGTTGGATAGGTTTCGCCAAAGCGAGGTGTCCTTCTTTGACCTTGGGATAGTGAGGGTGGATCTATATAAGGGATTCATAAACCTTGATATGGTTATACTCAACAAGAGACCAAAAGGCAAAGTTTTGGATCTTGAGGCATAGAGATGAGTCTAACATGGGATGTGGGCCATCAACCAAGAATTATAAAGAGTTATAATTAGTAAATGTTACTTACCTAGATCACATGAGACTTAGGGCAGTGCCAAAGTACGCTAAGGCCTTATCTGAAATAGGATCTTGGAATCAGTTTATTCACTGGGGACAAACTTGTTTGAATAAAATGTGCATTTGCTTAATTTTTGAAACATGTTTAAATTTTAAGCTTTTGCATGTCAAGCATAAACTTATCTGCATGAAACTTCCTTTTGTAGCAATCATATCTAGTAACGATAACTTGAAATTCACCCTGTACTCAAATGTTGAGCAACACAACTTTGAAAGAACTCCCTAACATGCTCAATACAGTTGAGCACAATATCCAAGTTGACAATAAGAAATAAGTTCTTAATGTCAAAAGGAAAGGATACAAGAAAGAAAAGAATGGAACTATGAGTTCCACTTTAGGTATTCATGTTATTGAAGTCTTAACAACCAAAGCTACTACTTGGGTATTAGATACCGGATATGATGCTCACATTAATTCGAATGTGCAAGGACTAAAAAGTAGGAGATAGTTAGAAAAGGGAGAGATAGACCTACGCGTTGGAAATGGAGCAAGAGTTGTTGCATTAGCTGTAGGAAATTACAATCTACCTTTACCTTCAGGCTTAGTTCTGGAACTGAATAATTGTTATTTCGTTCCTTCAATTACTAAGAACCTTGTTTTGATTTCAGTTTTGATCTGTGAGGGATTTGAATTTATCATTAAAGATAGAGGTTTGTCTATTTTAAAGAATGATATTTTCTATACCAATGCTCCTGAGAGTAATGGACTCTTTGTGTTGGACCTCAAGACAGAATTATATAACATCAATACTAAAAAGCAAAATTCGAATGATTTGAGTGAAGCCTATCTATGGCATTGTCGCTTGGGTCACATTAGCTTGAACCGCATGAAGAGACTCCATAAAGATGGAATTCTCAAATCAATAGATTGTGAATCTTTTGAGACATGCGAGTCATGCCTAATGGGCAAGATGACAAGGTCACCTTTCACTGGGTCAAGTAAAAGAGCTACCGAGCTATTGGCCCTAATACATACGGATGTTTGTGGTCCAATGAGCACAGAAGCTAGAGGAGGCTATCGATACTTCATCACATTTACTGACGACATGAGTAGATATGGGTATATCTATTTAATGTCGCATAAATCTGAATCTTTTGAAAAGTTCAAAGAGTTTCAAAATGAAGCAGAGACTCAAACTGGCAAGAAGATAAAGGCACTTCGATCAGATCGTGGTGGTGAATATCTGAACCAGGAGTTCGATCATCATTTGAGAAGTTGTGGGATTGTAACACAACTAACCCCACCAGGTACACCACAATTGAATGGTGTATCTGAGAGGAGAAACAGAACATTGTTAGACATGGTTCGCTCAATGATGAGTTTTGCTAACCTTCCAGTATCTTTCCGGGGATATGCACTAACAAAAGCTGGGTTCACACTAAACAGGACTCCGTCTAGGACTATAGATGAGACACCATATGAGATATGGACTGGAAGAATTCCAAGTCTGTCTTTCCTGAATATCTGGGGATGCGAAGTTTATGTAAAGCGTTTACTATCAGATAAGCTTGTACCTAAAATCAGATAAATGCTTCCTTGTAGGGTATCCTAAAGAAACTAAGAGATACTACTTCTACAATCTCACTGAGCACAAAGTGTTTGTTGCAAGGGATAGTGTCTTTTTGGAAAAGGAGTTTATTTCCAAGAAGCCAAGTGGGAGAAATGTTCATCTTGAAGAAGTTCAAGATAAGCAACAAACCCAACAACAAGTCGACATGGACGATGTCGACGAGGAGACACTAGTATCTGTAGTCGTCCAAATACCAGAACCAATACCTCAAGAACCAGATTCAAATGAGGTACCACAAACAGTTGTGGAAACTGCTCCAGTTGTTGAACCCACACGTAGATCAAACAGGCCAAGGGTACAACCAAGACGATATGATGATTTCATCTTGACTGCAAGCCTTGATGTTCTGCTTTTAGAAAGCGGAGAACCTGCCACTTATGAGCAAGCATCGACGGGTCCAGACTCCGAGAAATGGCTTAGAGCCATGAAATCTGAAATGGATTCTATGTCTGAAAATCAAGTCTGGGACTTGATAGATTTGCCAGATGGGGTAAAACCCATTGGATGCAAATGGGTTTCTAAACTCAAGACAGACAAAGATGGAAATGTATTTGTTTACAAGGCAAGGCTAGTTGCCAAGGGTTTTAAACAAATTCATGGTACTGACTATGACGAAACAATTTCACAGGTCGTAATGATCAGGTCCATTAGGATACTCCTAGCTATTGCCGCTTATTATGATTATGAGATTTGGCAAATGGATGTCAAGACCGCTTTTCTAAACGGATATTTGGAAGAGGATGTGTACATGACACAACCAGAGGGTTTTGAAGATCCAACAGACCCTAGGAAAGTATGCAAGTTTAAAAGGTCCATTTATGGACTTAAGCAAGCATCCAGGAGTTGGAACATTCGATTTGATGAAGCTGTCAAAGAGTTTGACTTCATCAGATGCGAAGAAAAACCTTGTGTTTACAAGAAGTTCAGTGAGAGCAAAGTGGTATTCATAGTCTTGTATGTGGATGACATATTGCTCATTGGAAATGGCATTCCGATGCTAGAGTTCGTTAAGGGATGGCTGAAGAAATGTTTTTCAATGAAGGACTTAGGAGAAGCAGAGTACATATCGGGTATCAAGATCTATAGAGATATATCTAAGAGGCTACTTGGACTAAGTTAAGGAACTTATATAGATAAGGTTCTTGACAGATTCAAAATGCAGGAGTCCAAGAAAGGATTTCTACCCATGCAACATGGCATATACCTCAGCAAGAAACAGTGTCCTAAGACACATGCTGAGCTAGAGAAGATGAGCAAGCTCCCTTATGCTTCATCTATAGGATATATCATGTATGCCATGATATGTACACGCCCTGATGTTGCAATTGCTCTGAGCATGTGTAGCAAATACCAATCGAATCCCGGAGAGGCACATTGGTGTGCAGCCAAGAACATTCTAAAGTACTTGAGAAGAACTAAGGATGACTTCCTGGTATTTGGGGGTGATGATGAGTTAGTCGTTCGAGGATACACTGATGCAAGTTTTCAGACAAACATAGATGATTTTGAATCTTAGTCTGGATATGTCTTCATTTTGAATGAAGGAGCCGTCAGCTGGAAGAGTTCCAAATCCAGACATGTTCTACGAAAGTAACCACATGATGAGACACTATGTTGATAGTGGAGATGTGAGGATGTGCAAGGTGCACACATATGACAACATTGCAGATCCGTTGACCAAGCCTATGCCTAGGCCCAAGCATGAAAGTCACACTAGGGCTAAAGGCCTCAAGCACATTGGAGAATGGCTTTGAGATTGTATTGTCTTACATTATGAACTTTGTTTTATGTATGACAGACATGTTTTATGCTTGATTATATGATATATGATTATTCATTCTTATTTGATTTTGCTTGAAATTGAATAAAATGTTCAAATAATTCATGATTCGCAAATGGGCTCATCATAAGTATTGTGGTGAATGAAACCCCATTAAGTGAACTGAAGTCATGAGTTACTTAAGGTCCATGGTCTTAGTCATTAACTTGGACATAAATGACCACCATTAAAGACCACATTGTAAGTTGACTGATAGCGCCACGTTTCATGGGCTATAGGGACATTGAGATGTCTAGTCGATTACATAGATATGTATGGATGATACGTATGGGACTGACCTACCTTAAAGGTTTTCATAAAAGACTTGAAGAATCTTTAAGTTAAACCATGATTGGTAGATTCCTCACACATGAGTATGATATTGTTTCTCTTGATGATTGGTATGTCTTTGACGCTGTTAAACGCTGATCGTAACAGGCAGTTATAAAGGCAGTGATTGCGATTGCCAAAAGTTGAGTGGGAGCTATAGTCATGCAACACTGGAGAAGTCCTCCTACTTCATGTATACAGTGATACATAGAACATGAATGGTGTCTCGGCCACTTGAAGAGCGAGAACTGAAAAATGCATGGCCATGCTCGGATGGATTATATGTAATCATCCGTTATTTGACAGTTCAAACTCAGGAGTTCAAGAAACACATTTGATGAGATATGAATGTCAACATATCATCAAATAAGACACTAAGAGACAAAAGGGATTTAACATTGCACACTTGTTTTAAGGACAAGTGGGAGATTGAAGGAATTGTGTCCTTTAATCAAATGTGCAATTACCGAACATGGAATAAGACAATTAATGGAGATTTACAATCCGGGAATTTTAGGGGTCGTAGTGCTTTGCTAGAAGCCAACTACGATCAATGTGCTTAATAGGGTTAATCCAATGACTATAATAACCAGGTCCTATGAGGTCACACACATAGAGTTGTCGGGCTGGGTCAAACCGAACCGGAAGCCCATGTGGGACATGGATTTCGGCCCATTGGCTTTAATTGGGAGATAGGCTTTTATTATTAATGGGTAAAAGTTACCATTAATAATTACTTGATAAGGAGTTATCTTATTAGAAGATATATGGAAATAATATAAAGATATTATATCCATCAATTAGGATAAGATATGATCTTATATATGTGATTTGTTTCTCATTAAAAGTAACGGACATACCATTCTTTCCTCCTTCAAGAAGTACGGACAGTACATGGTGAAAGAGTTCACAATTGAGATTTGAGAATCATTCTCATCTTACTGTACACGGCCGTACCTCCATAAGGCAAGCCTCGTTCGTTTTCCTTCGTTCGTCGTTCTAGCAGAAGAGATCAAAGGCGATCCAGATTCCAGACTCGTGTGGACCAATTAGAGAAGTCACACTTGGGGCTTTCGATCTCCGCTGAAATCCTGCAGGAACGTTTCATACTTGCATCAAACGGTATGTAACTCTAACTCCTAATTGATCCGTATCAATTCATGCATGAGATCCTTGTTAGATGTAAGGAAATAGTTTCCTGTAATTCCGCTTATACGCATCTAAAACCCTTCACCACTCAATACAAACCTTAACCTTAAGATGTTCACGTTTTGCATCTTTGTTCATGTTCAAAGATCTAGAAATGTTAGGAACTGATGCGTAAGCTGGAGAATGAAGTTATATATATATAAGTGAGTTGTAAAGATAATGAACTAAGTATAGGATGTTACTGTACAGAAACAAGCATGTGTTGAACAAATGAAGCTCCTTAGAATAAGCTAGAATGCATGTGTTGCTTGTTTTGAATAATGATAACAAGAGAAACTTGTGGCATGTGATTTGCTCCGCCTAGCTTTGCTTAAAACAGAAAATTGATCTCTGTAGGCCTATCTGGGTTGCTTTTGCTCCAATGGCTAACTAGCTTCTTCTAGTATGTCAAATTGTTTAATTATTTTGGCAATTATGCTACAAGAAGACTACATAAAATGCAATAAATATTCTGTGCGGCCAAAATTGAAATTCTATGTAACCGTGGAAAATGTTCCCAAACAGCAGAATCAATCAGATTTGTTCATTTTGGTGACTGTAAAACTTATAATTTGACTGGGAAAAGATCTTTTGCCTTGCTCTCAATATTGGTACTTAGAGAAATTATAGAATGGAGAAAAAGGTAAACAACTCTAAGTTAAAATCTGATTTGTGTATATGAATTTTCACCTTTAGTTTCAGTTCTCTGGGTAAAGATAAGATGATTGAGAGAAGTGGTGATAAGGGGAAGTTATTGTTTCACTGGCCGGTATTAAGAAGCTATGGCATTTTATAACATTTTTATCACAATATGTAGCATGTTTCTAATTTAAATTCGCTTGCCATATTTTTTGATGTAAATAGTGGAAAAACATTGAAGGCAAGGGAAGCTTGGATTAAGAAAAAACTTACATGAAGAAATAAAGTGATCATCTGATTAGCAATATGAGTGAATGGCTAAGATAATCCCTTAGTGCTCCACAATTGTATATATTTTGAGCAATTAAATCGTAGAATTGTCTGTTGCAGTCAAAATTACGTCTTCTACAAGTAGAGTACTAACATTTGATAACAAAGCATGAGTTATTCAGGTGTGAATGCATGTGAATGATGCACGTTAGAAAATACTTTGTGATACACATAACCACTATTTTTACACTAGCGATACACATTTCAATACGGGCACATTTCAGTATAGCTACGATGCACAACCTTTTTTACACAGTGATGCATGTTGACACACATATTATTCAGATAAAATTTGTTCGTGCCGTTTTTCTCAGTATATATAGGTCCGTGTCGTTTTCTTACATCACACTGAACGTGTCTTGCATTACACTTCGAATGTGCCTCATAATATACCTTGAATGTGCATCACATAACAATAATATGTATCTGTATTGCATCATAATTAATCATTAAACCGAATCTCATAATTTTTGAAGCTATGCTCAAAATCCTGAAATGATTTCAACAAATAGCTTATACCTACATAGCTGCTGAAGTGATCAATTGAAACATGTGGATCGGATCCGATTTAAGAAACTTTCATTAGACTAGTAGTTATCGTATTCTTTAAACTTGTATGTTTTATAGAAGATTTAAGAACAAATGGAAGTGCAATAGCTGGACGTATGATCGAGTTCTTATTCCTCTAAAAGTTGGAATAGTTTTGCTTGTGAATGAATGGCAGGGGAAAACTACAGATTTTGGTTGAGCAAATTCCGCTGATTGCACTGATACTCGTTTGTTTCACAAGTAGAGCGTGTTGATGAAATTTTCCAACTTCCAAGGCAGGCAACTAAAGCCCAAAATCTCAACACTGAGCCATATATAAACACGTACATTCACTCAACACAAACCTAGCTAGCTCTTAATTCAAAACTTTTCTACTCCAAACATGGCTTTAGCATCTACTACTTTCATCAGCTTGTGCTTCCTAGCCCTGATTTCCAATCACCTCTGCCCTGCAAAAGGACAAGAACATGATCCTGACATGCACCAAAATCCTGTAGAATTGAAATTCGGAAGATCCGATGCAACAATCCTTCCAATGCCATACGGAACCAAAGCTCCACTCATGGCGGGACTCGGGTGGGGCTGCCCTTGCGACGCCCTGCGCTGTGGGTGCGACGTCATAGGCTGCAGCTGCTCCAACTTCGTACCGACCGACGACCCCGACGTGGGCCCCACTCGCCGCGGGACGTGGAGGCCGTGGATCCTACCGGGCGACGGCTCTAAGTATCCGTACCAGCAATCTCCTTGGGCGTGTCCTTGTGACCAAAGCTGTAGGTGTGACGGGCGAGCGTGCGGTTGCTCAGCTCCGCCGGATTTCGGGTGCCCGCCAAATCTAGGGTTTTGTCAGTGCTACCTGGAGAACGCTTACTGCAGAGTTGCTCCTCCGGGTGTTTGGAATACTAGCCCCGTCTATGGCGGTGATAGCGACGCCCAGCTTGAGTTGGACGATCATCTCAATTCTCAATTCTCAATTGATGCTTAAGTTGGACAAGGAAGTAATTAATCTTTAGTGAGTTAATTGTTTTAGGGTATATAATGTCAACAATGAACTAGAAGTTGCTGCTGCTTGTAGATGTAAACAAGCATGTGTTGAAGCTCTTTCAATAAAGGTATGTATTTCAGGTGGCTGATAAGCCAGCCACAGTAGTAATAAAATCTCTCACATTTAAAATTTAGTTTAGGTAACACGTCAATCACGGATTAAATATAGGCCAGAGTCCAATTTGCACAATATCACTCTTAATTTTAACAATGACGTGTACCACATTCAGTTGATAATCTGTTAACAAATATTACCTCAAGCTTGTTTTTTTGAAATTAAAAACTGTGAAGTTTGTTTCTTTGACAAAGTTATTGTTCTACCAAGGTGAATTAATCAACCATCATTTTATAAAGGACTAGAAGTCAAGCCCGTGAGTATATGTTTTAGAAATTGTTTAGGAATTATAATGATATTATTGAATATTTGTCATACAATGTAAAATTTTTAGTGTTTAGAAAATAGTGTATGTATATATGTACTTTTTACTGAATAATTTACAGCTATATTTAAATCTAAACCTCCGAAATTATAAAGGGATGTTGTATTAGTTTTTGTCATTTGTTAAAAATAATAAAGTAATAAAGTACGTCATAGTTTTGTCATTGTCCTTTTTTAGAACAATATAACAGGGTTGAATAGTTTGCAATAATGTATCATAGTAAAATCCTAAATTTTATTTAATGTGGATGTAAAGTGTATTTTATACTTGTTGGGTTGTTATATTATTATTTTTGTTTCACTCACATAGCCTCGTATAATAGTGTTTAAACATGTAATAGGACATGGATTGCAGGTTCTATGATCTTATTTATTTAATCTTTTGTTAATGTAAGCCATTTTTTTGTAGTAAAGATATTTTTTGTTGTTTGTAGTAATTATGATCCAAAAATTGCAAAGTACTTGCATTGATTTAATTAGAGGACTGGGTTGAAGTTCTGTACATAGTTATGGTTTAGTATGCACGTATTTTATTCTTTCAATAGTTTTAAATTTATTTTTAATTTAATTTTAATATATTTTTATAA
The DNA here is from genome assembly GCA_027886185.1 of Rheum nobile. Classification (NCBI taxonomy): domain Eukaryota; kingdom Viridiplantae; phylum Streptophyta; class Magnoliopsida; order Caryophyllales; family Polygonaceae; genus Rheum; species Rheum nobile. The sequence goes on from WOAB01000640.1 coordinate 1,086,570, forward strand.
TTATATTTTATACTCTTTTTTATTTTTACTTTATGAAGGAAACCTATATATTTTGCATTTTGGATCTTACAGATTTATTGTTGAGTTGTTCAATTTGTAAATAATAATTTTTCAAATTATCCATATTCCCATTTTTAGAGAATTATGGAGTTTTAAAATAGAATTCATAATTGTTGTTTTCTTATTAGCAATTACCAAGGTAATATTTTAATTACCAATTTTTCATTTGACCCTGCACTGTTTTCTTATTTAACATTTTATAATATTTTGTTTCATTTTCGTACTCTGTATCGGTATATAATTTATAAATATAGTTAAATATATAGACCAATAGTCAAATATGAAAATACGTACCCACACGTTATCACAATCAACAATCCGAACAAACATGAATTTCTTCTAAAGTAAGAACAATTAGACAAATTAACATTAGTTAATGTAAATTCTCAAAGATTCATCTCCTCATATTTGATCACCAACCTACAAAAAAGAGAAAATCAATGAAAATCATTATCAACAAATATGTAATTTTAAACCATAAATCAATGACCATTTTACAAAATCACATTTTCTATTCTCCATATATTATTATATGTAGAAGGAATCGGAAGCAATTTTTTATTTTTTTTAAACATCAACATAGTAAAGAGCAAATTGTTCTTAATCTCTCTCTATAGATAACAACTTAGAAGTTATTAAAGGCATCCTTATCTCCTATACAAAGAGAGTTGTAAAGTGTTATTATTACATTAGAAGTTACAAATTGTAATAGTTTGACTACAGTATTGAAATTAGTGCAGAACCTCAAAAAGTTTTAGCTCTGAATTGGTAATAAATGAGTATGATTACCTCAATTGTTGTGCAGAACCTCAAAAAGTTTTAGCTCTGAATTGGTAATAAATGAGTATGATTACCTCAGAACCTCAAAATTGTAATAACTAGAAATCTTGCCCGTGCTACGCACGGGAAAATAATAAATTTAATTATCTAAAAATGTATAAATATTAATTTTCTAATTTAATTGATTAAAAAGTATCTCGATGTAAACTTAATCTATTAGGGATTTTATCATTAAAAATTAAAGTTATGTTGGTAGAGATGTAAACTTGATCAAGATCATATATAAAATTGTTTAATATTAATTGTTATAAATATTATAAAATATATCAAGAAGATAATTTTGAAGAGAACTTTTGACGATGAAATTGTCCATGTAAACTAAATAATAATTATGCACATTGTACATAATTTTTAACAAATTTATGCGAGTAAATATCTAGAATTGTTTAACTTTATATGGGACTTGACTCCAGTACATAAAAATTTCTCAATAAATGTCTACATATATAACGAAAACATTATATAAATTATATAAGATTAGCATTGGCTATTTTTAAAAGGGATTGTTGGAGGTTATAGGAATATTTAAATATGAACAATTGCGGAAAGACCATGTCTTCATGAATATACTAAATAACATACCTTATATTATTACCACTCAAAATCTTCTAAAAAATGATCACTGAACATTTATTAAATTATTAACATTGCAAACTAATATATGATATATGTCAAGTAATATCAAATGATTTCGACTCGTTACTTAAAAAATAGACTTCTTTCGTATGGTAGAAAAATAACTTAAGGTTTTTCGGTAATAATTATCAAATGTAATATTTTTATGTCAGTATTTCTAATTTTCCTATTAACTCTAATTTTCTAATATATCTTTATATCTAAATTTAATTTCATTTTTGAAGGACATGAGGTAATCAATCTCTATTTTTTGGCACGAAGGTAATAGATCTCTACAAACAATGATTAAAATATGGGTTGTATATCTTGGACCCAAAAAAAAGATAGGTTATATATTCCTTCACATAGTTTTTTTTATCACCAAATTATCAAATAGAGTAAAGAAAAAATAATTGAGAGTCATTTGATGTCTAAGAGCATCCACAAAAGAAGTTACAGGGTTTCTCACTTGTTACATTAGAAAAAAGGAAAATAAATTAAAACCATTAATTATCTGAATGAGTTTCTTATTTGACACTCGAAGTCTCTAGGAATCTAATTCAAGAAATTATAGGAATAAGGTGTAAGAAAATCATAAGAAAATGGAGATGTGGATTGAGATCTTTTATTTTTTAGGATGGATGTCTTGTATCTGCATGACCTATATATAGAGGTAAAATTTCTCTTTATGGTCATATTCATTTGTCATCTACATTAAACCAACCTCTAATCAATTAGGAGTTTGAAATATGAAAAGCAGAATTATGATCTATGATTTAAATCTGATTAATTGACATTAGAAACATGTAATGAAGATGCAGCGGACAAGAAAAATATTACTATAAATTAAAATAATGTTTTAATCTAATATCTTAAATGAGTTCATTTCCTTATAAAATAAATTTATGTATAGAAGCTATGTGCAAGTGAGTTTGAACGACCATGAAAACATTTTTAAATATATTTTTTTCCATCAAAGTTGATGTCCAAGTGAGTTTGAATGACCCGAATGTTACTAAGGTTGACATAATTATCATTGATATAAGTATATCACCAAATAGTATAATGAACTTTTCAATTTCTTGATGTTGCAATTCGATGGTAACTTTTTCACGTTCCAATCATCTTCTTAATTACTTCTTCCAAAATGTATACTTTTATTGATAATATTTTTCTTAAGTGACACATTAATTATTATTTATTTCAGACAATTTAATAGGTGAATATGTTACACATTTTTCAAATCAGTTACATTTTTAAGATAATGTTTGTGACAAACTTTTCCTACCAAATAATCTTCCATTAACTTGGTTTTCTCTCTATATTAAATTTGATAGTTGATGACTATTCATTGATTTTAATTTTATAAATTATTCCAATTTACACAAAAACAATTGAAGGTTTTTAGAACTAAATAGGGTTTGTAACGTCAAAATTGAAAAGTAGTTTTTTAGAGTTATGGGAAAAAACATTACAATAAGTATGAAAATTTTAATATATGCATTAAGATTAGGTGTTTAAGTTTGAATGTTGATAGTGGATTTGAGAGTTTTATGAAGATTATATTGGTATGTTTTAACTTGAATGAGGTAAGCACGGGCATGGACAAAATGTATACTTTATATATCTATAGATAGATAGATTGATAAATATAAAGATTTGAGTAACTAATTAAAATAAACAAAAAAATAATAAAAGATAAAATAGTAAAAACAAAGTTGTTAAGAATGGGGATTGAACCCTAGACCTCTTGTATTATGAGAGTGTCTTTAACCATTGAGTTATAGTAGATGGTTTAGTTTGTAATGAAAAATTAACAAAAAATAAAAGATAATTTTTCATATTTATTGAGCATTAATTGCATCTTTAGTCTACTTTATATATTTATAGATTTTTTAGCGGTATTCTCTTTTATTATGGGCTAGATTTAGTGGGTTTGAATTCCAAAATTATAAGTCAGTGTTAACATATTTTTATGATAATTCAATTCTATTGGTTGTGTATAATATGGGCACTAAAAGAAAATATCGCCAAAAAGGATTTTTTGTGAGATTTACCCATTGATATAGAAATTGTTTTCATACTTTTAACGAATGAAAATTGTAAAATTATGATATAGCTCAAACAATGGAAGTAAAGATTTTATTAATTTATAGGCCTTAAATTAATGAGAAATAAGTTGTCCAAAAAACTATATTTTATATTAGATACCAATATAAATAATTTGTCTAGATAGTTTATATTAATAGATTGTAAAGAAGATCACATTATACAATTAAAATAATTAGTTTGGTAAAACAAATGAGGTTTTAATCGCCCAAAATCTCTATTGTAAATATTGTGAAATTATCTTATAAAATCATAATTATAATATTATAAATAATAATTTGTACCCTACATAAAAGTTACGGAAAGAACACATATTTATAGATGAATAATTTGTTCATCTTTTATGTTTTAAATACTGTGTAAATTATATTATAACATAATAATTATAATAAATGAGGTTTTAATTACATGTATTATATTTTCACGCTATTCTATATAAAAGTTATGTCAACAATTCTATGTTATATAAAAGTTATGTTGTATATAAACTAATTCAATGAATCAAATATATTAACATTAACACAAAGTGATCATTAATCAATTATTTCAAAACTAAAACTAAATTATCTCTTACTTTATACGTGAAATTAATAACTATAAATATAGGTGTAGTGATGTAAACAACTCCAATACTCCATGTATTAGCTAATTTGATGATAATTAATATTTGAAAAATTATTCTTAACACAAGTTTTATTATCCATAATTTAATATATTTTATCATGTATTATAAGTGTCATTTCAGATTTTTAAGAAAATAAACATAGTTTAACTCAAGTAAATAAATTACCTAATGGCCAATGACAGTGAAGTCTCTTCTACATAGCATATCTCATTGGCCTCCTTTGATTTGAGACCTGCTAATGGTAAAATTAATTACATTACATCATGATTTGTCCCATGTAGACATTTCTCACTTCACTTCTCATTTGCCACAATCAAAACCTTCCGTCAACCATTCTCTTTGCATCCAAACTTCATATTGACATTTCTTGTTGGGTCATGCAGTTGCCATATTTGTAAACATAAAATGTACGTTTGAAAATGATCATAGTTTAATTAAGAATTAGATTAATATTACCAAAAAATTGGATACTAATTAGTATATACGTACCTTTGAGTATGCAGGGGAAAGGGAACCATACATGGATTACATTCTAGATAGCAATACGATGGATTATTAGATCTTTTGACGTTAGTGCTTTTTTGGCATTTGTTCATCTCTTATTTATAAGGGTTCATATATATATATATATAGAGGCACACTCCGGTAAAACGAGAATTGTGGTAAAACGAAGGTATTAATTTGGGACGTTAAATGGAGGGTGATGGACGGATGGATTAAGAGAGTGTATATTAGTTGTGGTGGGAGTGTTTCCATAATAATAGGGATTAAAAAGTAGTTACCATATAATGTGGAGAATATTAATTAAAAAGAAATCCTGATATGGTAAATCTGTAGATTGGAGAGAGAATGAGATTCTTCAAATATTTAAAATTTAAATGGAAAGAACATTTTAAATTCGTTTAGATTTAAATTTGTTCTCCTCGTTTAATGATTTTCCAGCGTTCGTGAATATCGTTAATGTGTTCACGAATATCGATAATTTGTTAATGAATATCGTTCATGTTTGTTTGAATATCGATTTCTATTTAATAAGTGAATATTTAATATCTTAAAAATGTGAGTATCATCACTTAAATCATGAATTTCACCACTTGATAATATGAATATCACACTAAGTTACATGAATATCTCAATTAATCACATGAATATCAAATTCACTTATATGAATATCACCACTCAATTTGTGAATATCACTACCCATTTTGTGAATATCGCCCACCACCCAATTATATTAATATAGTCACCCAAGTACATGAATATCATCACCTAACTACACGAATATCACCACCCAATATCTTTGAAGCTTTGATTCATGGCGGTAAGGTTTAACAATGACATTGTCGCGTCGATTTTGGGTCGCACAGTCGCACGATCAACCTGAATATCAACATTATTATAATGAATATCAATAACATTATATTGAATATCACATCATAAATTTTGAATATCGATTATTCAACGCATGAAACCTCATGAATATGAACAACATTATAGTGAATATCATATCAAATAATTTGAATATCAATTGCAAACAGTACAAATAACACCATCAACAAGCAATTTGAATACTATAATAGCGATATTCATTCCATATGTGATGATATTCACGTATTTTGTACACATAGTCATACAAGTAAGTAGTCGATATTCATAAAAACAGTGTCGATATTCAGAGTTTAATTCGCACATGATGATTATTCAAAGTTTAGGTGAATATCACATCATAAATATCAAATATTCAACGCATGAGACCTACATCCAATATGAATATCAAAAGCATTTGTATGAATATCACATTAAACAATTTGAATATCAATTGCAAACAATACAAACAACACCTCAAAACACCAAAACTGATTCACATGAATATCAACGACATTATAGTGAATATCACATCATAAATTTAAAATATCGACTACTCAACGCATGAAACCTATATTCAACATGAATATTAACAATATTATAGTGAATATTAACAGCATTGCAATTTCATCTACAAAAAGAAGATTCAAAAGGGACATGTAAAATATGTTCACACGCGAACGAATCATATTGCCCCAAATTCTTCACAAATTAAAAATTTTAAAGTCGAGAATAAAAAGATGAATAGCAAATGTATACAAACTGGATAATTGATTTACTGAATAATTAAACTTACAATTTTAATCTAGAAAACAGAAAGTTCCACACACGAACCGTAATAATCGAAACGGGAAGAAATATGGATGGTGAGGGCGCTTTCACAGTCGGACCGATTGGTTGTGTCATCTTCTCCACTTCGGACCCCATCGATTAGTACTCCTGGCGCTAGGGTTCTTGACTGGCCGCCGCCATCGGCGCCATGTACAGAAGCAAATTCATCGAGTGTAGCTTCTCGGATTCCGACGAAATTAGAGATCTAGATCGCCGGATTCGAATAGAATTGGAGGGAATTGGATACCTAGATGACGGATTTGAGTGCGCGGACCACCAAATCTCTGCCCGGATCTTCCTCCCTCCGACCGCTTCTCCCGATCGGAAGCTCCCTCTCATCGTCCACTACCACGGCGGCGGATCGGTCTTAGATGCCATCACGCTGAACTTCCTCAACCCTCTCGTAGCCACCGGCGGATCGATCCAGTCACCGGCGTCCAATCCAAAGACGCCGTCATCTCCCCGGACCACCAAATCTCCGCCCAGATCTTCCTCCCTCCGACCGCTTCTCCCGATCGGAAGCTCCCTCTCATCGTCCACTACCACAACGGCGGATCGGTCTTAGACGCCAGATCCGAACCCAGGTCCACCGTAGGGCTGGCGACTTCTCGTCCCCTGCTGCTGCTCGCGACCACCATCCACTGATGCTGCTCGCGACCACCGGCGAGCTCGAAACTGGGCGTTGGAGGAGGTTGATCGGAAGCCTCACCGGGTTCATCTTCAAATGGAAAGAGAGAGATGAGTAACTGAGAGAGAGGGTATGGTTTGTCAAATAGGAAGGTGAAGATTTTGAGGGATTTTGGTATCCCTAAAACCATGGGGAATAAAAAATCTGGTGTGTGTGTAATTTAATATAAAAATTTACACCCTTTTAGTTTCAATCGGGACCATTGATTTGATTTTAATCTAAAGGTCATTATTTGTACTTTCGTTTTACCCTAGTAGGCTGTTTTACTAGATCTTAATTATATATATATATATATATATATATAGAGAGAGAGAGAGAGAGAGACACGCTCCGGTAAAACGACTCTTATGGTGAAACGAGTGCACAATTATGGAGCGTCGGATTGAGAGTATTGGATGGTTGGATTTGGAGAGTATAATAAGGGTATATGGGGTGGTTTTCATGGGATAAAATATCCCTACTGATTTTCTAAATTTCTAAAAATTAAAAACCTCTAAAATAGGCAGTTAGAAGGAGATTGGAGAGAGAAAACGTAGATCCTCCAAAATAGGCAGTTATTCACCACCATCTTCCACGCAGAGCTTCGGTCCAGAAATTTCTAAACCGTTTTGCATATCGACACGAAAAATCTGCATATCGACACGAAAAATCTACATATCGACACAAAAAAGATGAATATTGTTCAAGTATTAACTATTATTCGTGATCATGGACCATGGTCAATCGTATATATATTGATATTCAAAAACATTGAACAGATATGCACATTGTGGTAATTAATATTCCAATTTAAAACATACAAGTATATTCTGCATATCATTGTACAAGGAGAAGGAGATTGGAGAGAGAAAAACTACATATAATACAAGTATATTCTGCATATCACTGTACAAAAAATTCATATCCCATCCACACAAATGAATATCATATTTACGGTCAAGGAAATAATCCATAATTACAAATTGCATATCATACAAGTGTATCTACATATCACTGTACAATAAATGCATATCCCATCCACATAATTGCATGTCCGGACTCAGCGAGATCTTCCTTGGCTGCGCCCACGGCTTATTCTGCATATCAATACATAGAAAATGCATAACTCATTCATACAAATGAATATCACAATCACAACCAATGAAATAATCTATCATAAAAAATTGCATATTATACAAGTATATTCTGCATATCAATTTATGAAAAATGCATATCTCATCCACACAAATGAATATCATATTCACGGCTAAGGAAATAATCCATAATTACAAATTGCATATCATATAAGTATATTCTGCATATCACTGGATGTAAAATGCATATCACTTCCATATAATTGAATATCACATTCACGGCCAAAAACGTAATCCATAATCACATAATTATATATTGACTATCCAAATTACAAAACAAGATGAATAAACTATTGACTACCCAAATTAGAAGATTTGAGTGAATCACAAAATCAGCAAATTAAACCAATAAAATCAGCAAAGTAAAATCAACAAAATCAGTAAATTAAACCAATAAAATCAACAAAATCACAAAATAAGCAAATTGAATAAAAGTAACATATCCAATTAGTAATTAGTAATTACCCAAAGTAACGAAGTCAAAAGCAGCCGGCAAGAAGGAGTATTACAACAAAGACACCCTCAATTAATTATATTGTTGTGGGTTAACTCCACAACTGATCGACCAACTTAATTATAATTCAACATAGACAGGGAGGGGGTAACAAATTTTGATGGTACTGCTAATACAGTAGTCAAGACAATAGACATTCAAACAAAAACAAAAAAGATAATAATCAGAATTCTTGCTTAGTTGCTACCATTCAAACTCTATGCGGCATTAGTCAAATAATCAGTCTTCTAGGCACACCACAACGAAGTCGGTGTTTGAACAATAAAAACCTTAATTATGTTTTTTGAGTAGAATCCTAAATTCTCAGACAGTTATACATGATATATTCAATCAGGAAAATTATGGACAACAATGCGAGATTATAATTAGGGCTTCAACGCGGAATAAGAATCGGATGAGGATGAACAACAATAATCGATAATCGGAGATGAAGATTGAAGGAGAAGTTACCTGGTCAGCGTCGAACGAGTAACAGCCACCGGAAAGAACAGCCGCAAGTCCGCAACGCTTCGTAGTCCACCTTAGAGCAGAAGCGCCGTCGGCGAGCCTTGGCCACCATTCGCGTTGTATGCCGGTGAGGGAGGCTTGCTAGAGCGAGGACGATGAACGATTTTTGAGAGAGAGCATTGAGGGAGACGATGAACGGTTTTTGGAAGGAGAAAGGGAGAGACGATTTAATGGGAAAGTGAATCAGTGGATTGGAGAGAGAGGGAGTAAATTGGGGAAAACAAATCCCATAAAATTAGGTAATCTAGTGTATGCATTCTATTTAAATTATTTTGTACCTCCCTCCATTAAATCTTATCCGTTAATCTCATCAATATCCAACGCATTCACCCGTTTCACCATAAGAGGTTGTTTTACTAGAGCATAGATATATATATCACAATTCACAAAAGAGTATTGCATATATATGCACCTACATTTTAGGTCCTTTAGGTTTTTTCCCATTAATTATGGCTGTTTAGATATGGGACCGTGGAACATTTACCACACTCTTATTTTAGTATTAAATTGAATTTTTATTGTGAAAATAGAAATGTAGTCTTTTGAGTTCTAAAAGAAACATTTACTTGGGGTGAAAAATGCAACACATTCAAATATAACGTTTAAAACTGACTAATTTTGACGGTTAAAATTATTATTGTATTAATGTGTCATTATATATGTAAGTTGAGAAATTATTAAAAGCATACTCGTAATTTAAATAATTGTGATAAAGTGGATATAATATTTTTTATATTTGAATTATGTATTATTTGAACCTATAACGTATTAGGTTTGCTATACTATTTTTTTATATTAAGTGATGTATATATATAGTTTTGTTATAACATATAATTCATGATGTATTTTTGATGTGAACTCTTATTATTGTGCAAAAACTAATATTAATTGACGCACTTTGATTAGCCTAAACTATGCTCTATTTTATATTATATTATACATCATACATGATATATATATATAGTTTAATAATATCATATAATCCATATATTTTTAATGTGGGTTCTATACTATTTTGAAAGAAATAGTTTCCAAATAAATATATAATAGAATTTTGTTAGTAGAGTTATTCTAAATCTATAACTAATGAGATGAGTATTAATTGTTCCAGACTCTATTTTATATTACATAGATATAGATAGATAGATAAATAGATATATATAAAGATTTGAGTAACTAATTAATATAAACCAAAAAATAATAAAAGATAAAATAGTAAAAAAAATGTTAAGAAGGGTGATTGAACCCTAGACCTCTTATATTATGAGAGTGTCCTTAACTATTGAGCTATATTAGAAGATTTGATTTATAATGAAAGATCAACAAAAAAATAAGAGACAATGTATCATATTTATTGACCATTAATTGCACCCTTAGTCTACTTTATATATTTATAGATAGATTATTCAGATACATACAAATGAATCACAACTCACACAATTTCTAATTAAAATAAAAAAAAATTCCTAATTTATTCTACTAAATACCGTACCTCGATTAGGAAAGTCCGAAAATAAAAATCACACAATTATTTCCGTAATTTACTTTCTTCCATAAATACTTTGAAGATATAATTTCACCATTTTCAACCTCAAAATATATACCAAATATTTGATTATTTCCTAATATACTATACAAATCAATCACACATTTTCTAATTTAAATAGAAATAATTCACATAATTCATAATTTACATAAAAAAAATCGTTCTTTTCAAGAAATAAATACAAATGAATCATGTTCTTCTGAAAAATTGTGAAGAGAGTTGTCCCAACTGCTCACTTCATTTTTCTAACACTATTTTTAAAATTAAACTAAATTAAAAATTATATGGGAAAAGATAAGGTGATGATGGAGATTTAGAAGAGGAGTGAGGACGCTCCAAGACCGTCGGATTAAGAAAAAGTGTGCACATATCAGTCAAGGAAAAAATAAGGAAAAACTCGGATACAATTCGGCACGACCGAATTTTTCGCGAAAAAATGCGTTTTGCGTGCACACACATTTTAGTCTGTATGCACACATACATTGTTTTGCATGCACACACACATTGTTTTCATGTGCACACACAGGTCATTTCTGTTTGCACACGTAGGTTATTTTTGTTGGTTTTCATACGTATGCACACATGTTATTTCGTATACGCTTTGAGTCATTTTCTCATGCACACATATGTTATTTTCATGTGCACACATGCACACCTATGTTGTTTCACATACACACATAGCACATAGTGCATTTCATATGAACAAACATGCCATTTTCACATGCACATAGTAGTATACTTCGCATGCAAACGAGAGTATACTTCGCATGCACACATCCGTGTTTTCATGTGCACACGTTTTGTTCATTCCATATGAACGCGCGCGTTTTATGCATGTACACAAAAATGAATTTCACGTGTACACCGTAGTGTATTTGGCATGCACACAACAATGTATTTGGCATGCACACAAATCTGCACTTCGCGTGCACGCGAATTCGTTTTTTTCGCGAATAATTCGATCGTGCCGATTTTTTGAAAAACGATCTGGACACTCTTTTGCTTCCCATCCGACGGCTCTCATGCGTCCTCATTCCTCTCCTTCCTTCCCATCCTCACCGGATCTCAACCCAAATTATATTATCTTTCTGTCCAATTTCGTTTTCGAGTAGATTTTTTTTTCCTGGATTTATCAATTTTTTTTCTTTTAGATTCAATATTTCTTGTTCTTCTCTTTCTTTAATAAATTTCCAATTTATATTATTACTCATTACATCTATATTTCTATATTAATTAACAATATAATTTTTATATAATTTTTTATTCAAATAATAATCCGATAAATAGCTAGATTTAGTAATAAACAAACGAAAATTTCGCCTGGTACCCCTGAGGTACGACAAAATTCGCCTGGTGCCCCAAAGATTTACCAATTTTGTGTGGTGCCCTCGAGTTTTAATTTTTTTTCGCCAAATACCCTTTTGTTAAAAAGGTAACAGAAATCGTTAAAAAAAAATAAAAATCCCCCAAAATCGTGTTTTGTCTCTCATCTTCTTCACGAAATCCCTAGCCCGTCTTCTCTCTCGGCCGTCTTCCCTCCCTCGACCCGCCGGCCGTCGTCCCTCCCTCGACCCGCCGGCCGTCGTCCCGCAATCATCTCTCTCTTCCGCCTCCACCCGCTCGTCTTCTTCGTGTTGTCTCTCTCGGCCGTCGTCCCTGCCTCGACCCACCGGTCGTCGTCCCTTCCTCTCCGCCGCGTCGAACTCGTCTCGTCTCGCCGACCGTCGTCCCTCCCTCGACCCGCCGGCCGTCGTCCCTCCGTGTTGAACTCGTCTCGCCTCCACCGCGTCAAACTCGTCTCCGCCGTCATCCGGCTTGCCTCCACCCAGGTAATACTCCTTTCAAGGCCATGGAGGTACTTTTTAGGGTTTAAGATTCAATTTGTGGAGGTACTGTATCTATCAAAGAAGTGTGTCGAGGTGCTGTGGTGTTTTCTTTGGTCAAAAATGTGTGGTTTGCCTTTCCTGTAATGCATTGATTTTTTTTGCTGAACAAATCCAATTGGATGGATATATCTTGCTGCATCACAAATTAGTCTAATTAGAGTCCTGCATCACGAATTATTATAGCCACTTTAGTCGTATTACTGCGATCATTTGGGATCATTGTGCAATTGTGCTCCGACCTCATTCACATTCCTACATCCGGATCTTCGTGTTCTAGGTCTGTTTCTTTTCTCTCACACTCATTCGCAAGATATTGTTCATCTTGTTCGATAGAGCTTCTATGGTGTAGCTGGCATAGACAATATAGTGATGTTTATGCTATAAATTACTTAAAGAGTTTAAAATGGCTTGAAGTTGTCTGATGTCGCCTTGAGTTAATCAATGACAGAATGTAATACTAGATGTTTTTGTCATTGTATTTTCTAATTGAAGGTGTGACCACACTATTGAGAATTGGCTGTGCTTAAGCTGCAAAGATGTCCTCTGCAGCCGCTTTGTAAATAAGCATATGCTTGAGCATTACGAGCAAAAGGGCCACTGTCTCGCACTAAGCTACAGGTAAGCTTTAATTCCCATCATTAATCCTTGTTGGAGTTTCAGTCATTACAATTCGCCTGAACGCATATTTACTCTTATAGTATCCTGATAAGTTGTGACTTGTGAGATAATTGTTGTGTTCATGTTTTGGTCCTTTAAAACTTTGAATGACTTGTCTTATATACTTCTAATCCTCATGTTGTTTCACAAACAGTGATCTATCTGTATGGTGTTTCAAGTGTGAGGCATAACTTGATGCTGCTGTTATCCAACAGCTTCGTCCTGTATACGAAACTGCTTACATTCTCAAGTTTGGAGAAGCACCACCGGTTAGGACAGTTGCATACTTCCAGTTGGAATAATATATCAGTCAGCATCAACAAGTTTATGTTGCCTCCTTGGGTTTATACTTTATATGGCGGTTTATGTTTTTGTTGGATGATTTTTAGCTTAGTATGATCTTGTGACATAAAAAAGTGTAATAGTCTATTTGATATAATACATGAACTTTCTTCTTTTCCTGTTTTATCTTCTTTCTTATTTCTATATTCAGGGATTGCATACATGATACACTGAATATGCTAAAGCTGAGTCTGAAAAGCATTACTGATGCTCCATTGACAGTCATTCTAAGAATCAATATCATATCTATAGACCATAAGCAATGAATTATTCCGGATAAAGTTATAACAAATATTGCTGAAAATTGCACAATCCTTGTAGATATTGCTCAAAGTATCAGTTTCATGTTGATTTACATACATAAAATAAGTCATGGGAGGAGAATATAAACAGGGTTCATTTTCTTGGCAATTCATTCTAGTGAGCATTAATGGCTTTCATCTCCAAAGTTGTATGTCCTTGTAGGTCACATAAACGCTCATCGCAATCCAATTTCCCCCATCTCGCATCCACACGTTCACAGGGAAAGATAGGCTTGCCTAGGCTGTATAATATACAGTTAGAAGAAGAATCAGTTCCCAATTGTTTCATCAGTGCAGGATAAATATGTAAAACCAAGTTGCTTTCACCAAGATAAAAGGGTCATTTCTCTATTTAGGATCAAAAGTCACACCAAGCAAACTAAAATTTTCTAGCAGTAGCATGATGAATTCATGTGAAATAATGAGACAACTGCTCCAAATACAGTAAGAAAGCACTAAATGACGTCGGTATTTTCACCATAAGTGAAAGAACTAAGAAGCATACAAAGCAATCTAATCAAAATGTTTACCAAAGTCACAGAAAAAGCTCAAATGATTATCATAAGCTTAAACACTTCCTCCAGTTATATTATTCATATTTCTGCTTTATATGCATAGATTTTCAAAATGTGAATGAAACAACTGCTCCAAATAGTCAAAAGACCAACCCATGTAGGAATGTGAATGAGGTCGGAGCACAATGATTGCGAATGAGTGTGAGAGAAAAGAAACAGACCTAGAATACGAAGATCCGGATGTAGGAATGTGAATGAGGTCGGAGCACAATTGCACAATGATCCCAAATGATCGCAGTAATTCGACTAAAGTGGCTATAATAATTCGTGATACAGGACTCTAATTAGACTAATTCGTGATGCAACAAGATATATCCATCCAATTGGATTTGTTTAGCAAAAAAAAATCAATGCATTACAGGAAAGGCAAACCACACATTTTTTACCAAAGAAAACACCACAGCACCTCGACACACTTCTTTGATAGATACAATACCTCCACAAATTGAACCTTAAACCCTAAAAAGTACCTCCATGGCCTTGAAAGGAGTATTACCTGGGTGGAGGTAAGCCGGATGACGGCGGAGACGAGTTTGACGCGGTGGAGGCCAGACGAGTTCGAGTTTGACGCGGAGGGACGACGGCCGAGAGAGACAACACGAATAAGATGAGCGGGTGGAGGCGGAAGAGAGAGACGACTGCGGGACGACGGCCGACGGGTCGAGGGAGGGACAACGGTTTAATCTCCTCCTGCAACTGCAGCCTCACTCACACAAACTTGCACTTCTTTGTCATTGACATCATCAACTTTGTTTCAACTCTCATCTGGTTTCTCTTCAGTAACCTCCTTCTTCATAAGAGCTCTAAGGCTTTCTCGCGGTTTAATCTCCTCCTCATCTTCCTTGGACTCTTCTTGTGGAGCTTCTTCTAAGCTCTCCACCACTTGTTCTTCTTTCTCGAAAAAGATAAACACTACTGCATCATGCAAGATATTCAATCACCTATCTCAAACATTTACAAATTCCCTATAAATCCAATCTTAAAGAAAGAATTGGACGTCCAATATCCTCTCAATTTGACTTATATAAACTTCAGCCTCATATCTAAATGATCACTAATCTCATTTAGCACGTCAAACATTCTTTCTACAAAAACTTTACAAGTTTTTCTCCCAACTAAGACCCTTCCATTCCCTAAAAATATTGAATATATGCTTGTTCCCTATCACTTACTGTAACCATCAACAAGACAAATTAGAACCCTGAAAATCAGTTAATGAGATTAATCTCAACAATAACACGCAAGAACTCGTGGAAGCATATCATAACTTAGTTCATATCTTGTACAACTCTATACATACATCAGATTTATGCACTATTACCATCAATAGTTAAGTTATTCAGCATCAATGAACACCAAATCAAGCATGCAAATTATGCAGGTAAGCAGTGCCGGTCCTAACATTTTCAAGGCCCGGGGTGAAATTTAATTAGGGGCCCTTATATAAGCTCTTATTTTAAAAAAAAATAAGACAAAGATGCAAAATTCTAAAAAAATTAAGACAAAGATGTAAAATTCTGGAATCGAACCCATGACCTATTGGAGAAAGGTGTGCTCTAAGACCACTAGACTATACTGGCTTTTTGTTACCCATATTTAACACATATATACATACCTAAAAAAAATTTTTGAGGCCCCAAAAATTTGGGGGCCCTGGGCCGACGCCCATGCTGCCCCCCCCCCTCTGAGCCGGCCCTGTAGGTAAGTCAGCAATGCTTCATCTCTAGGTATACATTGTAAGAAACAACATTCCATAACCAAGAGCTTCAAAATGTTGAAACAAAATATTGAATTTGAAGTTTGAACAAAAATCAACATGTAAATTAACTTGAGTAATTCAACACAGTCAGAGACTCTGTATCTATCAATTGAAATTTCTGTTAACCCCGAACCAGTAAAGACGAACTACAAGTTTTTCAAATTAACAAAGTGAAGACTTCAAATTAAACATCACGAACAAGAGAAGATTAGAAAGTTGATCGAACCTCACCTCCAACTGCCTCTGCACAATTCTAGGTTTCTTCTTAGGCCTGCGAGGACCAAGCATCACCAGGTAATCCAATTCAACCTCTTCCTTGGACAATTCAATCTAGAACTTCGCCCTCCCTCGCTTCTCCGAATCCCTAATCCTCCCACTCCCCTTCTCCAGCGTCATCGACGACAACGATGCCTCTCGA
Source organism: Rheum nobile (assembly GCA_027886185.1). Lineage (NCBI taxonomy): Eukaryota > Viridiplantae > Streptophyta > Magnoliopsida > Caryophyllales > Polygonaceae > Rheum > Rheum nobile. Next base: position 1,103,342 of record WOAB01000640.1, read on the forward strand.
TTCCTATCTCCATCGGCGCTTACGCAGTCTCCAGGAGCACGACACAAGGCTTTACGTGTACGGAGGTTCAATGAACCGGGAGATAGCGGCCGACCGACGAGGTGCTGCTGTAATACCCCTCATTTTTAGTAAGGGTATTTGGGTAAATTTCCAACTCTCGTTGGGAAAAGCAAGATGCGTTTGGCAAAATTCAGAATTTCTATAACGTGTATGATCTCTGTAAAAATTCCCTGAGCCTTGGAAAATACATTCGACGTATTTTCGGGGCTTAGAATATTTGTTCGGGTACAAATATATATAATTCGGGGTTTAAACCCATGCCAAACCTTTTCCCGGGCAAACAAATGCGAAAATGCCTCTGTTGCGACCGCGGAAAAATAGCTCCCAGAGGAGCTGGGCATTGGAATTTTCCGCGACCGCGGAAATGTGCAGAATGTGCAGACCGGCATGCGTGCCGCGTGTTCTTCGTCGTCGTCGATCTTCTAAGTCACCGTCGATCTGGGCAGGGGTTGCTCTCCTCCTTTGGCTATAAATAGAGGCCGAGATGGGAGGGTTTTTGGCACCCAAATCTGATATCTCTCTCTCTCTCTCTCTCTCTCTCTCTCTCTCTCTCTCGTTTGCTTGCTCGTCGGAATTTTCAAAGTGTCGCCGGAGGCCTCGCCGGGAGTTGTAGCAGCCTTGGAGTGGTGCATTGGAGGCACAAGGAAGGTTGGAGTCAAAGCCCCCTCGAATCGAGCCCTCTCGCGACGTCGCCGATGAGTTTCCTCCATTTTTGGTCGCCGGAGTTCATGGCCGCGACCGCGGACATGAACTGCCGCGACCGCGGCAGTGACAAGGCCGGCCGCGTCCGCTGTCTTTGACACTTGCGGACGCTGTCCTCGATGCCCGCGACCGCGGAATCCCAGCCGCAACCGCGGATTGCCTTGGCAATCGTGATCGTGGCCTTGGACGATCCGGCCTCGGGCGGGACTTTCGTTCTTTCGATTTCGTTCGTTCTTCCTTAGATTCGTATCATTTTATTGTCGAGTCTAACCTAGGGTCTCGTTGTGGGTCGTCGTCATAGGAATCTGTAATCCGATTTCCGTTCCCGTTCCGGACCCAGAAACACGTCGTCGCTCAATCGTTCGTCTAGACTAAGGCAAGTGGCGGTTCGCTCCTGCTTAATCATTTCATATTCTATTAATTATCAATTGCTTTTAATTATTAATTAAATCGGAGTGAACTGTTATTTTTGTTTGAAACTTTAATGCTAGATTAGCACGAGTATTCGTAGGAACACTAATTCCTTATGAGGATTAGTCGTTTCTTTATAACTCAGTATTAGTGAAACCAGTATCTAAATGCTTTCCAGATCATAAACATTTGTAGTCACTCGATATCATAAACTTTCGTAGTCATTCGAGACCATAAACTTTCGTAGTCATTCGAGACCATAAACTTTCGTAGTTACTCGAGATCGTAAACTTTCGTAGTCACTCGATATCGTAAACTTTCGTAGTTACTCGAGATCATATTAAAAGCCTTAACATTAACATATGTTTTATAATTAAATAAGATAAGTGTGATTATGCACATAATTAATATACCCTCGGGCGAGGAGTACAACGTGGAAACCGCCCGGACTTCGATTAGAGTAAGTCCTCCTTCCAAATCTGAATTCGCATTACGCGGTGAGGTTGGTCGTGGACCCAAATGGTCAAGTCTTTTTAAACGCTTGTGTGAAATTATAACATTCCCAAACATTTGTCATACTTTCCCGTAAGACTCAATCTTTTGGAGTCTTCTCTTCATACGTTTCCCTTAAGACCCAATTCCTTGGAGTTTTCCTTTTAGTTCATGTCTAAACTTTATTCATTCCGTGAAAGTTCTGGGTTATATATCGTTCCTTCGGTTGTTATTCGAGGGACAATGATAGTAAACGGTTATGATCACTAGAACCATCTGTTTTCACCCTTGCATAGTCTTTCATTAGACTAACCAATCGGGTTTTATTCCTTGCATGGTTGGCTGGTGTCATCCATCCTATACGGCACATCAGTGGTTGGTTCCCGAAGACTCGAAGTAAACAAATTGAAGAAGAGACTTGCAGTCGCAGATTTAAGTGCCGGTATTTCAAGATCGTTAAGTATTACTTTAATATGTATTTTTATAACCTAGTCATGTAATAGGTTTATTCTTAAAGTCTTCCGCTGTGTAATTTATAAGTCTTCCGCTGTAATTTCACTCTGTTGTAAAAATACTACTCTCGTTTGATGAGAGATCTTCTAATAATAATGGTTGAGTTTCATTCAAAAGTATCTTCCGCTATTTAACCTTTCGTTATTTATTATGTTTATTTAAGATTAATTGTTCCGATTAAAGCCTAGGGTGGCTTTGGACGGTAACGTCCGAGGTCACTGGCGTGTGACACTACCGATATAAATCGGGGGTGTTACAACTGCGGACTAGGAGACGTCAGAGAGTGTTGCCGGAGAGAAGGTGTTGTCGATGGAGGAGGCGAGCGGGATGGAGGGCCGCCGAAGAGAAGGCGTCGCCGACACTAGTGGAGAACGAAGGAGAAGGGAGGGAGGGGAATCGCAGAAGGAGGAGAAGGGTCTCGCTTGGTTTAATTTTTATTTTTTTCTTTTCATACTAACGGAACCGTTACCATTTTGACGGTTGGGCATATGGCGAAAATAAAATAAAATTGAGGGGTACCATGCGAAATAGGTGAATCTTTGGTACACTTCGCGAAATTTGTCTTATCTCAGGGGTATCAGACGAAAAATTCGATAAACAAATTAGGAGAGGTAAGGTAGTACTAATCTAAACCCTAGAAATTGATAATTGGGCCCGGGAGATCGATCGGGTACGTATCTTATTTGGAAAGCAATCATATATTCTTGTAATTAGCATGATGCCATGATCATAAATATATAAATTACATTGCCGCTTCAACCGAGTTTTCAGTTCATGAAAAAACCCTAGAAAAGAAAAGATTAATGGATCGCCCCATCTGGATTGTGAAGAACATTAAGGAAAAGTATAAGCAAAATAAGCGGGCTTTCAAGCTAATCAACGAGTACCGGCGGCCGTACTCGTACCGCCAGCTGAGTCTGCTTTCAGAGGTTGGAGCCTCCACCCTCCTCATCTACACTGTGGGGGCCGACATCATCTGCATGATCGTCCACCTAATTGAGGCGGACGACCACCCCTTCTGAACCCTCTTCAGGCGCAGCTTCACTGCCTTGCTACCCTGGACATGCTCATACTTTGAGTCCCTACGAAAGTGCGATGCGCGCTGAGGTGGATTTGGCACTGGGTGAGCGTCCCCCACAAATATCTGGATGACACTAAGAATGTGTGCCCTCTCTCCATCAGTGATCCCGTCGGTATCCAACCGGGCCCGTTTCAACCCGAGCACCATCTGGTCCTGCGCGCTGCATAATTAAAATATGTTAATATCACGTATACTAATAGATAATAGTATAGTAAACTATTAGAAATAAGAGAATATATACCGTAGCGATATCAACTACGGGAGATCGGCGGAGGACAATGTCATCCTGTGTACGATCCTGCGACGGGGAGGTAGGATCTACGTAGGGGTGAGTGATCTCCATGAAATAGTCCATGTAGTGGAGGTCATAGTCTTAGTCCCACCTACACCGCTCAAACGCTCCAATGTTGAAGAGATGGTTGTCGCACTCTGCTCAGGTAGGGTCATCTGGCCTGACGAACTCCACATGTAGTCCGATAAGGATATCGGTCTCGGCTGAAATGGATCTGGAGGAACCTCCTGTCTCTGACTAAAATGGCATAGCACCCGACTCGCCATGTATGACTCCTGTATATCAAGGCAACGGATGATACCGTCAAACTTGGATCCCCGGTGGGTAGTCTTGAAATCCACCTCCAGGTGATCACCGTCTTCTTTCCAAGGCATCTAACGATGTGTAATTACATTGGCTTAGTATTTATTAGTACCCTAAGAAATTACCATAAAAAGTAATTAGATTCATTTATAGATTTTACCTCATTAGCCATAACCCTATCTAGTGCTCATCTAAGCTCGACGAGCCTAGCCACATGCATATGGGGAATGGGCCCATGTCTGCCAGCTTCTGTGGGTCCTCTGACTTGTGTCCTCCAAAACGTGGGAAGTAACGTCATATCCAACACTACAATAATTACATAAGGTGTTAATAAATTAAAAGGACATGCTGCAATTAATAGAAAACAATAAATCATACATAGAGAAGCCTCATACATCCCGGTATGCAAGCCGCCTAGGCCCTGGATGCTCCCCCAGGTTGCGATACAAGATCGCAAGAACCCCGACACCCTAGACGAATTTGCTTGCTCTGTCATGGTCCAACAGAAACTGCATATACTTATGCTTCACCCGATTGGTGGACCTATTTTACAAAAAAGAGGTTAGTATAAGGTATTAGAACATCGCATAAAATAAATTTAGTGGAGGTTCAATCGTTATGCATGTCGTAGAATATAGTACAACCAATCAACAAAAACAGATATGCAGACACTATCTCCTCTTGAGATCGTCCACTCAGTATCATATCCGCCAGAAATGGCATTATGTGCTTCTCGTGGAGTCTGCCGCCCCCGTTGTACTCGTACATGTCATCCATGGAGAAGTCAAACATTTGGAAGATGCAGATCCTTAGATCGCCATCATCCATATATTGCGTCATCTCGACCACATCGATGGGGAGTCCCATAATCATCTGGACATCATGGAGAGTGATGGTGACCTTGCCCCATGGAAGTGGAAGCTCTTGGTCTCGGGATACCAACGCTCCACAAATGCGCTGATGAGGATGTGGTCGACATCCTCGTAGTCCAACGACCCCAGCTTGGTCAGGCCTCTATGCTGCTTTATATCCCACCACGTATCAAGGTCGGGTACAACATGCAGATGCAACCTCAAGAACTCAAGTGGTCGCACATGAGCCCACAGCCACGGTCGGGTTTGTCTAAAGTCATATACCCCAAATAATTAGGTTAACATAATTGCTCTACCACAATATATTATAAACAGAAACTCAAACAAATTAACATTAATAAACTGTATGTACCATCGACACGTCCGCCCAACTTCAAATGAGCGTGTAATATGGATCAAGTAGCTGATCAGAACCATCCCTAATATGGGCTCCCCTGGCATTCACGGCCTACGCTCACCCCATTTGGGCCAGCCTCGCCCTCGGGCTCAAGGGCGGGTGCAGGCTCTGGAGGAGGAAGAATCGGTCGACCTCGTCAAAGCCGATGTTGTCTAGGCTGTCGGGCGCCTCAGTTTCCTCTGCCACGAGCGGCCGGGGGCCCGACATGGGGGCTGTCGGGGGAGCAGATGGAGGAGCCGCCAAGGGAATAGAATGTGCCTCAACGTCAAGATCCTCCTCGTAGTAGCTCATCAGGTCCTGAGCCTCTGTGTGCCCCTGAGACTCAACCCTCGTGTGCTCTTGAAACTGAGCCTCTGGAGGGGCCTTAACACTAACCTCGGTCATCCCCTGAGTGTCGGGATGTGTCGTGATCGGGGCGTCCATCCATACATTCTCAACCATGGGCACGAGATGGTCGCTGTTAGGTCCCTCAGATGTCGCCATGGTCAAATCGCCAAACAGATCCCTAGACACTACACATATGTATCGCCCTGACGGACCGATGCGGTAACACCTTGCTCTGCTACATGACGACTCAAACGTCGTTCCTCGGAGCGCTCTGACTCCGCTACCATAGCCAAATCCTATTATTTAAATTTACAAAGATTAAATTTGAATTTATCCTTACTTATTTCGAAGTTATTTATCTATATTTATACTACTAAAAAAGAGGGAGAGGGGTGCTTGACAGAAATGCATGTTGTACATGAGTTTTTGCTATTGTCGCCCATCTCTTTGCATGCCACATGTAGGTTTATGCATATGTATTGTCGTGTTATTGGTTGTTTGAACTTTTTGAATTTTAAGAATTTACTTTTTTCCCATTTATGACTTTTTACCTTTGTAACAACACTTGGTTTTTTGTAGGAACTACGCTCCTGTCACATGTTTGTCACTTTTATACCTCTTATTGATATTCAAGTAATAACCTCTACCACCTTGTCTCTCCTATTCACATTTTTTCTTGCTTTTGTTCTTTTCCTTCTGGATATGTTCTTCTCGTATGCTTCAATATGGATTTGAAAGTTTTTCAAGCGTTGGATTTGTGAGTTTTTCATGTTGATTTTTCAGACCTTCAACAATGGGTTTGCGAGTTTTTCATATCGATTTTTAAAACCTTCAACAATGGATTTGTGAGTTCTTAGTTGAATTTCATTTTTAGGGTTTGTTCTTTTCTATTTGTTGGAAATGGTTTTTTATGTTGAGATTTCAAAGCTTCAACAAGGGATTTGTGAGTTCTTAGTTATATTTCGTTATTAGGGTTTGTTCTTTTTTACTTGTTGGAATTGAATCAGTTCCTTCACATATGTTCAAATCGTCTGACTATCATTCCTTCGTTTTCCAATTCGTCTCTCACGGGGGCGATGAAGCATCGATATAAATATCATTTATGTAATCATAAATTATAAATAAATATTATTTATGTAATAATTTAAAATAGATACGTTATTAGAATTATATATTACATAACACCTAAACAAAATACACAAAAATAATTACACTTTTTTTTCTCAAATTGAGTGTGCTACAAAACTTATAAATGACAATGGCAATTTCATTAATTAATTAATTGATTAATTAGGCAAGGATTGTTATGGTGTTTAATTATTACCATGTATGGATATTTATTATCATCACTTCACACGTGTTGATGTGAGGTTGTTGATGCATGTAAGGTGTTTCCTTTCATGGGTGACATTTATGTGCCTTGGAAATGAGATAACGTGGATGTCTTCTATGCATTCTACTTTGCATGTGTGCCACTTGTGTTACTTTGAGATGAGGTAACGTGGATATCATTTAAACGTCCTATCTTGCATGTGTGACACGTGTTTTACTTGGAGAAGATATTTGTGGTTATAAAAGCCGATGTTGGCATACCCATTCTTCATCGTGGAGCGCAACCTTTTCATTTGTTGTAGAAGAGTTGTTTATTTCTCTTAAAAGCAAGGATTGAAAGAAATTGAGCATTGAGTACGGATTTTGGCTATTGTAGATGTGCTATGAGATTATGAAACTTGGTGTTTTTGTGTTTTCGAATTTGGAATGACAAGCGATGCGTTTTTTCTTGGAGTGTGGTATAAGATGTTTGTGTTTCTTATGACGTTTATTTGTTGATTGATTGAGTGAACATATGTGGGACTTTATTTGTTGATTGACCACATTGACTTATGTTGGATGCATGTGTTTCTGTATCTCCGAAGGTTGTTTCGTAATGTGGTCTTGCTCTGCTGTTAATTGATTGTGTGGACTTTTATGGGATTCATGGGTGTGTTTGTGTAAATGTTCATGTGGTGCACTTGTTTTAGTTTGACAGTTGATAGAATGGCAGCGTTGCATACATTATATCTCATAATGAAATATGATAACTAGAGAAATTTGTTGTTGGTTTGTCAAGTTGGTTGCTATCGTGAGGGTTACGCTATTGTTGCTCAACTTCGAATATTGAAATGACAACTTTTGTTACTGTTATTCGTTTCAGTTTGCGCTATGAATGTCGAGTGGGTGACGTTGAGCGAATTTTCATCGAATTACAAGGTGCATTTTGTTCGTGTGCAAGTTGTCATAAAGTTCGACCCAATGCAAAATGTTAGAAAGGCTTGATTTCAGCGCACGGTTTTGAAAGATGAAACTGTACGCGGCTTACACTTTATTGTCTTAACAATAATGGTTTTGTGCTTCATTTTTACATTTTCTACTTCATATGTCTTTGCTACTTGAAAAAGTTCTATGGCACTCTTTGGTAGGGTGATGATGCACGTCTGACCTTGTTTGGCGAAAACATTGACATTTACGGTGCAATATTGCAAGATGACGTTCTGTATGATGTTTTTAATGTTACTACGAATAAAGGAAACGTTGACTATGGATACCAACTGGACAATATTATCTACATTCATGACTCTTCGTCGATTGTGCGAGTTCAAGGCAATGAGATGCAAGACAACTTCTTGTCGAATTATATCAGCATTGCAGATTTCGTGGAGGACACATTTGGTTCGCATTGTGTTCAAGGCCTATATTTCTTTTATTATATTATATTATATTATATTATATTATATTATATATTATACATTAACATAATTTTATAATTTTATACTATTTTAACTAAATATATTATATAATGTAATATATGATATTATAGTATTTTGTTAAAAAACTTACAATATTTCTTATTACATTACATGTCTTATTATATTATAATTTTATAATACTTACATGCCATGTTTTGTAATTTGTTATAATATTTCTTATCATATTACATATTTTGTAATATTATAATTTTATAGTACTTACATTATATACTTTGTCTAATTTTGTGGGGAACACATTTAGTTCTCATTGTGTTTGAGGCCTATATTTTTTTATTATATTATGTATAAGTATTACACATTAACATATTTAATAGTTTCATACTATTTCTTACTACATATATTATATTATATTATATTATATATATAATATATATAATACTATTGTATTTATTAAAATTTACAATATTTCTTACCATACAAGGCATACATATTTATTGGTTAGACACATGAGAGGCTCACGTAGCCACTTTTTCATTTTTTACGCTCAAGGAATCCCACATATTTCTACCATTTTATTGGTGAGACCCAAGAGGGGCTCATCAATCCATTATACCTTTATATTAAATTATAATTACACCTCTTATATCAAGTAACCAATATACCATTTATATTAAATTACTAATATACCATTTATAGTAAATTACAAAATATAATCATTTGATTAAAATTCATACATAAATTTTTTTAATTATATTTTAATTCAAGTGTTTTGTTATATAAATTGTCACTATCTATATCATGACATGCATGCAAAAGCTTAAAACTTTAATATCAATTGTCATAATCTTATCTATCATGAATCCCCCACCATAACTTAATATAAATAATTTTAGTTAGTACATATTTATAATAATAAACTATCCTAAATAATAATAAAATGGTTTATTTAGACTTAATTATGTCAAAACTTGTCGCAGTTCATGAGCCCCTTATAAAAGCCCCTGATAAACATCCCCTTACATGCTATACTTTGTCTATTTATTTACTTCGCATATGTCGTAGCTATTTTGGTCAAAGTTGATGTTGTCGAGGCAAAGCGAAGTGGGCACCCTGTTGATATGTCCAAGTTTTACGTTACTGATGACAAGTATGTACACGCGCAGGTTAGTGTTTTGGTTCTCTTCTTCAAGCTTTTCCATAATTAACGTACTTAACCTATTTTTCTCGCAGTTCTGAGGATGTGGCCACATCCTCAGAACTGCGAGAAAAATCATCTAGGGTACCATGGTACCGGTTGTTCTTTGGGATTCAGTAGCTCACGACACTAGCAGGTTTGCTAAGTTGCATGATGATCGAGGCATAGTTGCTTTCCATGGACTTAAGAAGAGTCATTTTAGAGGTATTTGCAATTGTTTCTAATAGAGGGAAAGAACAAAATAGCACATTTGGTGCAATAACGTTGTTTGACTTGTTGTTCTTTTACTTGCATGCTTCTAGGCGAGTACTCTTTCACGGCGGGATATGATTGTCGTGTTTGTTTTGAGCCCGAAGGCAGCCGCGTTGACTGTTTGAAGGAGTGGTGTGCTTTCCTTAGATGAAATGACACGTAAAATATATTATGTATTGATGACACACATATATAAAATATCAATACATGCATTTTGTTGCAAGTTTGTCGATTATGCAAAAGTAGTCTTGACTAGACAGAAATCACTCCTGGAGACCAAGAGTCCAAAAGTATCTTTAGAAACAAAGTCCATTGCACATGTGCGCCACCTTAAGGTCTTTTCTTGAAGTACATGTGCTCTTTTTTGCCATAACTTATTTTATTGTATTTTGATTTTGACATTTGTTTTTTGGTTTTTGCGGTCTGTTTTTGGTATTTCATAGGTGACAGATCTGGATGCACATGCTTTATTCAAGATTGAGGCATCGATCACAGACTTTGGCTCGTAACCTATCAGAACCGCTTATGGATGTAGCCATTGTGGCAGGGATTGATGTTACGATGCCGACGAGAAATATGTATCTGAGTTTTGCAAGAAACCAGTAGTTTGTGTAGTAAGGTTACGTATCATATTACGTTGTAACTTTGTGGATGTATGTTTGATTCCATATTTAGTAAATGTTTTAGAGTTGGCGTTAATGAATGTGCATGTTTCCGGAATACATATATGTGCATAAGTTGTATTTTGATTTCATGACCTCTGATAAAACCAGTAGCCTTATGCTATGTGCTCAAACTCGGGCAACATAGCTTCTTCTTAATATTAGTGCTCATCTTTGTTCCGCAAGACTCTTGAGGTATGATATGCTCTTTAATTTTGTGCTTGATTTGAAAGTTGCTTTTGTAAAATGTTGCCATGTGTTTTGCAGGAGCGGGAAGCTTTGCTTGTCAGGTTACATGAGACATTACGTGTAAAGACTTTTTCTTTGTTTGTTGTGCCAATTCATGCATTTCTCTGTGATCAAGGTGTTGTCAAGTGGATGTTGAAGTAAGTTGAGCCATTTTGACTCTCGTTTTTTTGCGATGCATGCACTAGTCGAGGCATTTGTTATGTTGTTGTTTCGGGATGACGTAGCTATTTCTTTTTGTATATTGTGCTAAGTTATTAGTTAATGCACATTTTAACTCTTACCTCCTTTTTAATGCACATTTTAACTCTTAGTGATGAAGGCACTGCTAATGCTTTAGCACTGTTTTTTGTGGAATCATTTAAATGTCATCGACGCTGTTTTTTCCCTTTTCCTTCCGTCGATGTTTGTTTAGATGTATTTCATGTACTACTTTTGGTATGGTAATGAAAACTATGGTTGTACTACATAATGTATTACTACTTATTTATTTATGCCTAGTGGTAATAAAACAAATGGCATACACAGCTTTTGTATAAGACAAAATATAAATCTATACTTCCATATCCATACTACTAAAAAAGGGGGAAAGGGGCGCTAGGCAGAAATGCGCATCACCTTTAGGTTTACGCCTATGTGCTTTCGTGTTATTTGTTGTTTGAACTTTCAAAATTTTAAGAATTTACTTTTTTCTATTGGATTCCTATGTTGTTTCTACTACAGTGTATCCAACATATTGTTGTTCTATGTATTAAAAAAGTGGTATATGTCCACATTGAATGATTATATATCATATATATATATGTTCTCTGATATTCTATGAGCTGTATGTGCACCTGTATACTATCATGTTCTGTTGTGTACATGTAAATGTGGTTATATGTATTCCTATTCCTATGTATATTGTTATTTATTTTTGGAAATGTGGTTGTTTTGGTATGACACTGATTATCCTTTTCTAAGATATATGGCTGTGTGAATGAGTATTGGATTATAGCTTTGTAAAAGTGGCAACAAATATTTATGACATTGTTGTTTTTTTGTGCAACATCATTCCTATTTATTGGTGATATCTTGTACGAGCCATGCATTCCTTAAGTAATTTTTATGCGTCTTCATCTAGAAAGTGTCCTTGTCTCCTTCAGAAAAAAAAAGCAGAACACACCAAGTGATGTTACTGAATCATCATCTACAAAGCAGACACATTATGATGCTTCTAAGAAAAATGTTGAATATTGCTCTCGTGGTACGAAGTAATCCTCATATGGGAAGTGTGCACGTCAAAGTTCTCTTGCAAAGAAGAATATACCATACACATCGGATGATGTTGCTAATTCTTCATCTACAAAGCGTCCACGTCAATATGCTCTGAAGAAAAACACTTCTACAAGTCAAGGTGATGTGGCAAAGTCTTCATCTAGACAATGTGCACCTCTTTTTCGTAATTAAAATATTTCGAACGCCGCAGGAGTTGTTGCAAATTCGTTATATGAAAAGCGATCACATTATGTTGCACAAAAGAAAAAGATAATGAAGGCGATTAGTCTTTTTATTTGGGGACTTCAGCTTTCAAGTTTCCGCCATCAAAACTTTGCTCTCGTTGTGGTGCAAAAATCCTAGCATTTGAACGTCTTGCGTTGTGCTTCTACAATGGAGTAGTCATGTTGGCTCCACTTTTGATTTGTGATGTGATCGCTAACCTTTATACTTCTAATGATAGTTATGCTCTGCATTTCAAGCCGTACTTTCTTGTGTACATCATTTTTTTCACTTTTAGCTCTCTAGGTAGCGATTGCGTTCTGCTGTTACAAAAGCTGACATCCACAATCTTCACCTAGAAGGCCAGTTATATCATTTTCCGCCTAATCTTTTGTCGGATGATAAAGGTCCCAATTTTTTGCAGATGTATTTTTATGACGGCACGTTGGAGTACAATACCCGTTTGAAAGATTTTAGTGATTTGTACCCTGAGATAATTCAACTTCTAATGACAGTTACAGACCTCAATCCTTACGCTCGATTCTTTTGCTCGCTTAGAACTGTTAGTGTTACCCTGAATTTAAAATCTTCATTTCTTGAAATCCTAATCTTGATCAACGTGTTTACAATGCTCTATCAACTGATGAAGTATCTGCTATTTTAGTAGAAGATTCTTCGTTTAGTAGTGTACATAGTCCTAATATCATAGTGTACTGATAGACGTTACTTTGTAGGGCGTAACTAAGAGTTGTTAGAGGGTTATTGGTGCCATTCGGGTAGATTTAGACACATTCTTGTGGCATGGTGTTTGGGGGCGAAGATTGGTATTTTGGTGGTGTTTTGAGCTTATTGGAGTATATTTGGAGATTCGGGATATGGAGCCACCAAGGAGCGGATTAGGAGCTGAAGAAGTGATGAGGAGAGGAGCAGTGGCTACACAACGTAACTGCGGCCGCGGGCCCACAGGCCGCGATCGCGGGTCCAGACGGATCCCAGCCGGGAGCAGGCCAAGCCGAGATCTATCATTTTCTACTTTTTAGTATTTTATTATTATCTATTCTTTTTCTTTAGGATCATTATTTCCTATTTTCTATTTATTTCTTTTTCCTTGTTATTATTTTCCCTAATGGGCTTAGGAACTTGTTAGGCCCATATTAGTTCTCTTTTCTATTTAACCTAGGAAGAGAGCTCATTCTAGAGAGACTCTCATATCAGGTTTTAGTTTTACATCATCGTTGTTTTCTCAAGACTATGGAAGGCTAAGCACTTTTGCTTAGTCTGGCAATGGAAGCTTAAGTTTTGATTATTGGTTGTGAGGTTATGTTCCCTTTCTTAATTCCTATTGATCTATATCTCTTCTCTTAAGCAGAATATCATTGAATAATTATTGATTTGTCTAGACAGGCCATCTAGGTTTATTGATTGTTACTCATATTGCTATGACTAGGAAACTGTTGGGCTAACGTCCTGGTCTGGAGTGGCAAGCATAGGTTTTATTTGCTTTGGTGGATTTTATCTATGTAGAGATTTGATTACATGTTGAATGCTTCTGGTTGAGGTGTTATGTGTATCCTGGTTAATTCTTATGTTCATTGCTGCCTTTGGGTTGAATCACTAGTGGTGCTAGGGTTATTCATTGGTAAGGTTTCTTAGGGATGGTTTCCTTATTAATCTACACAAGATCGGGACAGGAATAATCATAGGAAGGAATTGGAAGTAATCTAGGATCAACCAACCAAAACTTAAGTGGAAATTGCCTGGCTAAGTGTTTTCTCACATTTGATCGCATACTATTTATTCTGTTTTATTTTCTACTTGATTAAAACCTCAAAAAAAACCTTTTGTTACTATTGTTCGATTGGTATTCAATTTGTGACAGGAATATAGACGCTTGTGATTCTCTTGGGATTTCGACCCTTGCTTGCTTACTATACTAGTTTGGAAGTTGAGGTTTACTTTGATTTGGCATAACGACCTTAGGCCACGTCAAATTTGGCGCCGTTGCCGGGGAATCACTCTCTGTTTTCTTGTAAATAAATTGAATATTGATCTTTCTAGGGAACCTATCTTACGGTTCCCTCTAACATTACTAACTTTTCATTGACGAAGTGCAATTCATAGTAGATAATTCTGTTGGAGAACTCTAGCTATGGCGCAAGAAAGCATGACATTGTTGGAGAACTCTAGCTATAGTGAGAACACACTGCTGGCACTCACCCAGACACTTCAAGCATTAACACAAGCGGTGATTCAAGCCGGTGCAAACAACGCACAAGTGATGAGAGAGGGATTCTCTCAACTCTCTCAGCAAAATCATATTCAGCACCAATCATCTCATCAAACTTTGTTAAGCTTGGGTGCATCAATGGAGCGGCTGACGCAATGGATACCTGCTATAGCAGAATCTCAACCCAAGGGCAATGCTGCCCAGCGGCATGTTGAGGAGAAGGCAGAATTTGGAGAGCTCCCCGCAAAAGAGAAACCGCGACCACGGGAGGAGTGCTGCAACCACGGTATGCTGGGTGAAATAGGGCATTATGTTGAATTTGATGATGAGGTTGAGAAGGACCTCGAAGAGGAAATCAAAAGCTTCAAGAACAGTATGCTACCTGACGCGGTATGTTCTCCTGAAATTGAAGAGGAGATGGACGAGGACAGGGACTATGAGCCTCAAAACTACACTCAACATGAATGGCCCTTGCTGGAGTCCCAGATTCCCATCACACCTCCCCCTGAGGCTCTCAATGGAAGCAAGCCAGAAGCTCCTTTGGTCACACTGGCCAACAGCATCCCTTGTTGTGCAGATTCTGTGAAGGCGAGGCGGAAGATAGGAAAGAAGCCGAAGGTGAAGCAAAAGAGTGAGGTTGCAGGCCAGATGTCGGATTACCTTATACTAGACACGGGGCAGGATAGGCGTACAACCTCTGCAATGCTGGGAAGAGAATTCTTGAAGATGACAACTACAGTCATGGATACGAAGGGTGATCCGCTCATAATTAAAGGCAGAAGGAAGGGGGTACAGTCGTACATGAAGAGGCACCCCCCAGATTTGGAACCAAGAAGGGTGGTCGCTGTAAGCGACCCAGGATGAATAAAAAGCACCATGTCGAGCCACGACAGTAACCAAGGCGCTGCTCGGGCGGCAACCCGAGGTAAGACTTTCAACTTAGTTTTTCTTTCAGAAGCTTAGTTTTCCCTTGTTTTCGAAATTTTTGCTCTGTTTTTGTTCGACTAAACCACACAGAAAAACCGAGAAGAACCCGCGACCGCGGTATAAAATCCGCGATCGCGGTCGGAGAAAGTCGAGCAAAAACCGCGATTGCGGCATAAAACCCGCGATCGCGGCCCCATGGCGCGCCGTGAATTAGGGTTTAGTCTGACAAAAAAAAAACGTGATCGCGGGATTACTGTTCATCGGTTAAAAAAAAATTGTATGTTACCCGCGATCATGGCCTTCACTGCCGCAATCGCGGTTCCTCCACGGTGTTCCTTCCATGGCGATTCTTCCACGACGGTTCCCTCCTTTATGGCGGTTATTTCCACGGTGGTTCATTCATGGCGGTTTTGAGGCGGTCTTTCTTCATCATGTTCGCGAGCAACAACCGGTGTACCCTTGATCCATCCATTGTTGTTGTCCCCTGCGGTACGTCTTCACCTGTGCGTCACCACCTGTGCATACTGAGTTCGGAGTTCCAGCATTCCATGATCTATCTCTTGGGAAGTTCGACTGTTGAAGTGGTGATGAAGTTTATGGGGATCCCTACATCCTTGAGTACCTTCCTGGCATTATTGACGAAGACTACCACCCCGGCGTACGCTCAGTGAGTTCTTCCTTTCTTCCCCTCATATTTTTCTTTGTCTTCCATACATTGAGGACAATGCATGATTCAAGCATGGGGGAGTAGAAAGTACTTGCTATCTATCTTGTAAATTAGTTTCGATTTCAGCATTGTTATTTCCATTCAGCATTGTCCATTGTTCGCATTCCCTTTAAAAAAAAATTAGAAAAAGTCAAGAAAGCAAAAAAGACATACATGGAAATCCTGGGACAAGTCGAAAACCCGAAAGGGCGGCTTGGGTAATAAGGAGGTGGCCCGGACCAGCGCTAGGCTGGGGTAAAAAGGTGTCTGAGTGACGTGAGCATATGTGAGCATCTCTATGAAAAAAATACGAGTGGCTAGGATGAAAACCCGAAAGGGCTCCTAGGCAAAATGAGTGAAAAGAAGAGGAGTGATTTTAGGATCTCATTTTACCTGGAGGGGCGACATAAGAAGATGAGATAAAGAAGGATTGTCGGGTAGGTCACTCTGGGAGGCATAAGGAGTCATAGATGGAGGCTAGGATTAGAGGTCACTTTACACTATTGGATGTCCGGGCTAAGCTTGGAGGAAGTACTCTGCTTTCCCCTTAAGCTTGTTGATGGAGGATGTGTTGTGAATGAGATTGGTGCCAGGAGCTTTGGCATGGGTTAAGCGCAACTCTTAGTACATTGTGTTTGGAGAGATGCTTCCTGAGGCCTTGGGTGTTTCATTGGAGGAGTAGGCTCATTATTAGCTTACTCGAGGGCGAGCAAGGTCTAAGCATGGGGGAGTTTGATAGACGTTACTTTATAGGGCGTAACTAAGAGTTGTTAGAGGGTTATTGGTGCCATTCGGGTAGATTTAGACACATTCTTGTGGCATGGTGTTTGGGGGCGAAGATTGGTGTTTTGGTGGTGTTTTGAGCTTATTGGAGTATATTTGGAGATTCAGGATATGGAGCCACCAAGGAGCGGATTAGGAGCTGAAGAAGTGATGAGGAGAGGAGCAGCGGCTACACAACGTAACCGCGACCGCGGGCCCACAGGCCGTGATCGCGGGTCCAGGCGGATCCCAGCCGGGAGCAGGCCAAGCCGAGATCTATCATTTTCTACTTTTTAGTATTTTATTATTATCTATTCTTTTTCTTTAGGATCATTATTTCCTATTTTCTATTTATTTCTTTTTCCTTGTTATTATTTTCCCTAATGGGCTTAGGAACTTGTTAGGCCCATATTAGTTCTCTTTTCTATTTAACCTAGGAAGAGAGCTCATTCTAGGGAGACTCTCATATCAGGTTTTAGTTTTACATCATCGTTGTTTTCTCAAGACTATGGAAGACTAAGCACTTTTGCTTAGTCTGGCAATGGAAGCTTAAGTTTTGATTATTGTTTGTGAGGTTATGTTCCCTTTCTTAATTCCTATTGATCTATATCTCTTCTCTTAAGCAGAATATCATTGAATAATTATTGATTTGTCTAGACAGGCCATCTAGGTTTATTGATTGTTACTCATATTGCTATGACTAGGAAACTGTTGGGCTAACGTCCTGGTCTGGAGTGGCAAGCATAGGTTTTATTTGCTTTGGTGGATTTTATCTATGTAGAGATTTGATTACATGTTGAATGCTTCTGGTTGAGGTGTTATATGTATCCTGGTTAATTCTTATGTTCATTGCTGCCTTTGGGTTGAATCACTAGTGGTGCTAGGGTTATTCATTGGTAAGGGTTCTTAGGGATGGTTTCCTTATTAATCTACACAAGACCGGAACAAGAATAATCATATGAAGGAATTGGAAGTAATCTAGGATCAACCAACCAAAACTTAAGTGGAAATTGCCTGGCTAAGTGTTTTCTCACATTTGATTGCATACTATTTATTCTGTTTTATTTTCTACTTCATTAAAACCTCAAAAACCCCCCTTTTGTTACTATTGTTCGATTGGTATTCAATTTGTGACAGGAATATAGACGCTTGTGATTCTCTTGGGATTTCGACCCTTGCTTGCTTACTATACTAGTTTGGAAGTTGAGGTTTACTTTGATTTGGCATAACGACCTTAGGCCACGTCATGTACGCTCATGTTTCACCAAAGTGATGGCCTTTACTCGTCCAAAGAGATGAACGTGGAGATCAACGTGATGATCTGGCGGCTCGTTGACGCGCGCCGCTGTGTTGCTCGGCCGAGGGGCCGACGCCGGCGTTGTAGTCGCGGGAGCGGACTGCGAAGAGGAGCGCACATTAGAATCAAACGAACCTGAATTAGGGGAAGGAGCATACCTTGTATTAGGGTGAGACCAAGACACTCTCTTAGTCGCTTGAGCTTGCGACCATATCTCTTGTGCCGTATGTGCGCACCTTTGGAGGTCTCGTATGTTAAGCACCCGAAGTTAGTTTCTAATAGGCTCATACAGGCCACGAAGGAACATACTCCTAAAGTCCTCGTCCATGTGATAGATACCTGCCTTATGGGACAACTCTTCAAGTTCAACATAAAAATCAAGGGGAGAACGGTTACCTTGGGCCGCTAGCTGTATCTTGAGGCGCATTTCGGAAGTAAAGTCCTCGGGGACATACTTCGTTCGCATGATCCGCATAAGATGGCGTCAAGAAGTGACTGGACGCTCTTGGCGACGCTCAAGGTCAGCTCGGAAACGATGCCACCAAGCCTTGGCGGCGCCGTCGAAGTGCAAAGCGGCAGTTTCAACCCGTTCGTCTTCCGGGTAGCGATAGTGATCCAAAATATACTCCGTGTACTGCTGCCAATCAAGAAACTTAATGGGATCAAATTCACCAAAAAAGTTTGGAAGTTTTACCTTAATGTCGGGGCGACGCGGTCCCTGGCGCCCAGGACTCGGTCGGCGTCGGTCCGTGTGTCGGCAGTTGCCGCGGCGCGCATCTCCGCTTGGCGTTCCATCTCATACGCCTCATCGTCCTCAAAGTTGTCACGGGAGTAGTCCGAGGCATGGTAATCCTGTAACACCCCAGGCCAGAGGTGCTACAGTGCCATAGTCCCGAAGGACTATAAGGCGGTTTTAAAAGAAAAGAAATCCAAAACTCTTCCAATACATAAAATCATCAATATTAAAATCCATGCTCAAGATTTAAAACAACACTTAAACCTGTCATCCAGTTTAATGCATCAATTTAAATCCAAAACAACGGAAGCGAATACAATATTTTCAAATCTGATGCAATTCTAAATCTTTCACTGTGAAGACACATCTGTGATCCAGAACCCGCTTGTTGCTGCAAACCTGCAAGCCTGATTGACTGGGGGACCCGATACCCCAGCCAACCGCGGCACGTAAACCGAAGTTGGTCAGTCTTACGAAAGACTGGCAAAACTCCTCAAGCCAAAACAGTTTAACACCAGAAAATTATCACAACAACCAACTCAAGCCAAATAACAACATGCCACACATTATATATACATATATATATATATATCATAACTATATCATAATCATATCAACCAACCAAGACCAATCACACGTCAAAACACAAACACCCACTACCACATAACCAATCAATTACCCATTCTTATCCAACTCTTCACTATGCTAACTCTTCAATCCAACCTCAACATCATCACAAGCATAAACGAATAAAACGATCCAATCCAACTTTCTCTCCAATACTAATACCTCAATCATCAACCCTATGAAACATACACATCTCTTACTACTGACTTACAACCAAAGCTTACCAATTATACTGAACTCCCTACTGCACTAACACATCCAATTAACCTTCACACTAACAAACACATAAGCATCAACGAGACAATCAACACATAATACCAACATAACAAAACAACGATCCAGGCCAGCCACCCTTCTGGTGCCGCCTGTTCTACCATAAACCACGATCCAAACTTATGTTGGCCCACACCCTCAAGATGGGAAACCAACCTCCACAACATCCACTTAACCATTCCATAAACTCAAAGTACCCCTCTATCTGAAACTAGCTACTACCAGCATCCACATCAACAGAGATTCACAACCTTGACTAGTTACAATCAACAACTATAACACACGTAAATTCACAACCACAACCAATGGCCAACAATGACCCACAACCATAACTAATAACAATCAACGTCCAACATAAACCAATTATCAAATATACAACCAAATTACCAACACAACCACTTAATCAAGTACATAATCAACATTCATCACAAATCCACGTATTCAGGTACACAACCAACATTTAACACATGATAGATATCACAACAATCAACCAATTGTAACCCAATAAATAATATAACTCAACACAATAACCGACCAATTCAACCAAAAGATATACATAACAGTCATCACCATAATCGACCAATTCCACCAAATAACTCAACTCATCAAAAGCAAATAACTCCAATCCATTCCAACCCATCACCGGTGAGACACTCATCACCTAAAACCAACTATCCGGATAGGGACGGTCTCATACCATCCAACACCTGGCCCTTAACAACGCAGGTTACACCCTACGAGGTTTGGTGAGACGATCATCACCTGGCCCTCCGACTCTGATTCAACATTTTTGGCCCTTAACAACGTAGGCGATTCCCTACGAGGTTTGGTGAGACGATCATCACATGACCCTTTGACCCCCAATCAACGACAATCCAACCACCACACCGACACTCAATCAAACACAACGACAATCAATGTCACACAATCACACATCATCAACCAAGCAATTATAGTCAAATAATCCAATCGATCCACAACAATCAATCCATATCTAGTTACGACCAACCACCACATCACATTCAGTCAAACACAACATGAGACAATTACTAACACACCCATACATTCACACACACACACACGCAATCTCAACACACAACTACCAGCACGCACACAATCCAACACACAACCGCCAACACACACAGGTGTCGACATACACAATCCAACACACATACACAAGTGTCAACAACCACACATATTCAACCAAGTAATTTCACAATTAATAATCCAAATTAATTTACTCAAACAAGGCTAAATCAATTACTGAATCAATATAGGGACAAAAATAATTTTATAAAATATACGAAGGGTTAACAAGGTTTATCTTGCCTCAAACTCGACAACCACGACCTCAGAAGCTCAAATCCAACTCGGACGAACCTGCGAAATCAATCCGAGCAAATCCATGGCGTTAATTAACTCATACCGAGTCACAATTAATAAACCCCCAATTCAAAACCCTAAATTCATACCTTCAAAATTTCCAATTCAACAACTCACACAAATCAACCCAAAACTTCAGCTACTCGCTGCACTGCACAAGGACAACGAAATCAGCCCAAAACAGATTTTCAATTGTTGAACGTCACTCCCATTTTCAGCAGAATCCACTACCCAGAAACCCAACATCAATACCGAACCCTATAAAATTTGAATTGACAGAACACTCCTCCACAATACCTTGTTTGATGGCTGAACTGGCCACTGAGTCGAGCTCCCCGTCGCCGAAACTCAACCGAACTCCACAGCAACGAACCACAGCTCAGCAGCGGCGAACCCGCAGCAGTAGCAACAGTCCACGCGACAGCAGCAACGGCTCGCCTTCGCGTCGTCCACGTTGATCTCGCCGTCGGGATGAGGCTTCTCGGCGCCAGCAACTTCAGCCACCAGTAGCAACACGCGACAACAGCAGCGGCGCACCCAGCGCAGCAGCCAATAGCGGCTCATCACAGCAGCTCGGCGCGACTCCTTGACGTCGGAAAGAGTAGCCACCAGCGAGCACTCCAGCAACAGCAGCGATGGGCAGGAGCAGGGCAAACAACAACACGAGGCAGCAGCGATCTGAAGGAAGAAGACCGAAGGGAGTTTTTGCCCCAAATTCCAGATCTGGTTTTTCCCTTTAATTTGCCCATTTGTTGATTTTATAATGTCCAAAAAATTTTATTTACCCTTTTGCCATTTTTATAACCTTTGGGGTATTTCATTCTCCCTCCCTTATAGGAGTTTCGTCCCCGAAACTCAAAATCAAAACAGGTTCGAGTATCGATCTCTCATTATCGGCTCCAATTACCAAGTCTCTTCTGCCGTTCCATGTTTAGACCATAACACTTTCACCAAGAAATGACCTTCCTTGAAAATCCATTCTCTATTATCTCTTTATCAACTAGCACAAATAACCGATTCTGAAATCACGATATTCCACCCTCCTGAACAAGAATTCATGCACTCTTACCTGAGCAATTTGACTGTATATCTTACTCAACATTCCATCGCATTCAGCTATATCCGCTCTTTCCCAAACAAATTTCACTTTCACCTTTCACCAACTCTTGTTGCAATCCCAGCTGAACTGTCAGACCAGCAACCACATACTCGAGAGTAGACTTCCTACTCAAAGCATCAGCTACCTCATTATCCCTTCTGAATTATAAACAATATCTTTTCATAATCCTTAATCAATTCTAGCAACCATCTGTATCTCATGTTCAACTCTCTCTTATACAATTTGAATTGACAAAAGAACATATGCAATAACTGATACGCCGTATTTTGTATGGCGTAGTTAGGGATTATTAGCACATTTATAGGAGACTTTGGCGGGGTTTTGGAGGTAAGTTGGTGTTTGAAGACGGAGCTCGAAGCCATGTAGGAGAGCTGGTGATCAAAAGACAGAAGTTGCTAGAGTGGAAACTGCGAGCTGACGCGACTAATGGCGACCAGCGGTTAACAGATTTCCAGCAGAACCTTGGGGAGCACAAACCGCGATCGCTACCACCCGCGGTTGGTCGTGGTTTTCTGAGCGACTGAACAACTTTCGACTTTCTCGTACTGCTTGGCTATTTCGTTTTGCTTAATTAATAGGTATTTAAGGGGCTCGGATTAGGGTTTGAGGCCCGGTTCAGACCTAGCCTCTTACCTGGTTTTTTTTTCCTTTCTTTTCTCTCAAGAACACTTAGTTTTTCTTTTCTCTTTTGGATTTGAATTGTGTGTAAAGAACATGAACCAGAACTAATTTCCTGTTTTGCCTAGCGTGGAAGCACAAAGTTAACTCGGTTGTAAGGTTCATTTCTCTTGTTCATCCCTTGTTGGATTTGATATTAATTTCCTTGAGCATATTTCAGATTTCTATATTTTTGACTAGATTGATCTCCTGGTTTAAATCTATAGTAATCTAGGTGCTGGATTTGGGATATACGGTGGAATCCCTAATCACTTGTAGCGATTACAATTGCATGAAATTGGTAAATTGAATTCAATTGTGAAAAGGAAATTGATTTGCATGGCGTACTTGCGTTGTTGAGTTTTTGCATGCAATCCATACATCTTACACTTCATGCTGCTGATTGAGCTAAACCTAGGAGGTTTTCTAGGATTATCAATTAGTAAGTGTTAGCAGGATCGGTTGGCTTGTTAATATAAATAAGATCAAAAGAGGAACAAATCAAAAGGGTGAATATGAACATGAGAGGAATCAATGGTCAACTTGGTTAACTTCTGTGTGGAAACTTGCTAGGTGAAACTCCCTTTCTTCTTATTTTCTTAAGCTTGATTTTGGTGTTATTTCATTTGTGTAGTCTTAGTAGAAAACCAATCCCCCCCCCCCCATTTGCTCTTTAAAGTTGATAAATTAGTAATTACATAGAAATTGACGTGTTGATTCCCTTGGATTCGACTCCTTACTTGCATGCTATACTCTAGTTGCATGTTAGGATTACTTTGATAGCGCGCACGACTGAAATTACGTTATCAAATTTGGCACCGTTGCCGGAGAATTAATAATTGTTCTTTATTTTTGTAATTGTTTGTTTATCAACTTTTGGTGTGAACCTTCTGTATGGTTCACACCCGTGCTACTGATTCTCCCATTCTTGATTGTGATCCAGAAATTGAGCGGACATTTTTCAGGAATCGAAGAGCAGCCCGTGAACTTCTAAACCAACCAGAGATGGCTGATAGGACGCTGAGACAGTTGACTGCCCCAAACTTGGAGCAACAAGCTTTGGCTATAACCATTCCCGAGTTAGCTGAAGGAGTGAACTTTGAGTTGAAAGCAGGATTGATCCATGAGTTGCCTCATATCCATGGACTTGCTAGAGAAGACCCGAACAAGCATTTAGCGCAATTTCATGCGGTATGTTCTAGCATGAAGCCAAGGGGTGTTACTGCTGACACCATCATGTTGAGAGCGTTTGGGTTCACTTTGAAGGATTCTGCAAATGATTGGCTTTACTATCTTGCCCCGGGAAGCATCACGACATGGGCCGAAATGAAGAAAGCTTTTCTTGAGAAATACTTCTCGGCCACAAAGCTGAATAGTCTAAAGAGAGCCATTGCTACTATTGAACAACAAGGTTCTGAAAGCTTGTATGAGTACTACGAGAGATTTAAGCGGTTATGTGCAAGTTGCCCATACCATGGTTACAGTGATCAAGATCTCATCCTCTACTTGTTCAATGGTCTCTCGGATGAGGAGCGTAGAATGGTGAATGCCGCTTGTGGAGGTAACATTCTGAACAAAACTCCTCCCCAAGCTTTTGAGATGTTTCAGGAGCTATCTGAAGGCTCAAGGCAATTTAGCAAAAGAGAGAGTCTCAAGGCTGTGGGTTCTTCGTCCAAGATTGAATCCGATGTGAATGAGTTGAAGGAAATGATGAAGTGCTTTATGCTCAATGGCACTCCACCACAAGCCAGACCGTGTGGAATTTGTACTGAAGTAGGGCACCCAACTGATGTATGCCCAACGCTTCAGGAGTCAAATGTTGAGGTGAAAGCTGTAGGAGGATGGCAACCAAGACCAAAATATGATCCATTTTCTAACACCTACAATCCAGGATATAGAGATCATCCAAATCTCAGGTGGAGTAATCAGCAAAATGTTCAGAATCCTCACCTCATGCAACAACAACAACCGAGGCCACCATATAACCCTAAACCTTCCATGTCAGCTGAAGAAATGATCAATTCCTTGGCTCAGACAGTCATGCAGAAAGATGCTGAAACAAAGTCATCCCTCCAGAATCTTGAGAAACAAGTGGCACAAATTGCTCAAGCTGTGAGTAATCTATAGGCTCGAGATTCGGGAAAATTACCGTCACAAACGGTAGTCAACCCGAGGGAGAATGTGAGTGCAGTGACTTTGAGAAGTGGAAAGCAGCTGAATATAAGCCCTATTGCTCAACAGGGTGAATTGCAAGACGGTTCTGCAGCATGTGAAAATAGAAAACCACGATCTACCGCGTCCTACCGCGATCGCTGTTTTGACGATGAAAGCCCACTGGATTCTGCAGAAGAGAGTCTGTAAGAAAAACCGCGACCTGCCGCGCCCGCTCCCGACCGCGGTTATACCCCAGACAGTTATGCAGAAACCTCAACTCAAAAACCGCGATTGCCTCCACCCGCGACCACTCGCGGTTTTGACCAGGATCCTCTTGATGATTATGTCCGTCCAAGCTTTCCACCTCTATGCTCTCAGAAGCCGGTCCCTCCTTTCCCTGAGGCATTGAAGGAGACTAGAAGACCGGAGAATGACAATGAAATATTCGAGACCTTCAGTAAGTGTGAGGTAAACATTCCATTGCTTAAACTGGTTAAGAGTATTCCTAGGTTTGCTAAGTTCTTGAAAGAAATCTGCACTATTAAAAGGAATCAAAAATTGAAAGGGACACAAAAGGTCAAGGTTAGTGAGCATGTGTCTGCGGTGTTTCAAAGGCAAATGCCTAAAAAGTGTGGTGATCCAGGCATGTTTAACATTCCATGTGTGATAGGTGATATAAGAATTGAAAGAGCTATGCTTGATCTTGGTTCATCTATCAATGTTTTGCCTTTCTCCTTGTATGAATCCCTAGGATTAGGACCCTTGCATGAGACCGGAATTGTTGTTCAACTAGCTGATAGGTCCAATGTGTATCCGAAGGGAGTAGTTGAAGATGTTCTTGTCATGGTAGGTGACTTGATATTTCCTGCTGATTTTTTTGTGTTGGATATGGAACATGACGAGCATGCGGCACCTATATTGTTAGGAAGGCCTTTCATGAAAATAGCACAAACAAAAATTGATGTGAATAGTGGAACACTTACAATGGAATTTGATGGGGAGAAAGTGCAATACAACATATATGATGCTATGAAACATCCCATTGATGATCATTCCTTGTGTTCTATTGATGTGATTGAGCCCTTAGTTCAAGATGTGTTTGATATTACTTGATGTGATGAGTTACAATCTATTATAGAGAATGATGTAGTGGATCCACATGCAGAATTGTCTTTGTCCACTAACATGCAGGTAGTCTTGGCTCATTTGAATGTTGAAGGTAAGCATTCTCGTACTCATTTGGGCAGTGGCCCCATGGAACTAATAGCGCCGAGCAAGAAGCTCCTACCTTCTGTTGTGCAGGCACCCGAAGTTGAGTTGAAGCAGCTGCCCAAGCATCTTAAGTATGTGTTTCTTGGGAAAGAGGAATCGTTGCCGGTCATCATCTCGAATAGTCTTTCCAAGGAGCACGAAGAGAAGTTGGTAGCGGTGCTTAAGGAGCACAAGATAGCTTTGGGATGGACGATTGCAGACATCAAAGGGATTAGTCCTTCCACATGTATGCACATAATTCTACTAGAAGGAGATCCCAAGCCAATCAGGCAGCCTCAGAGAAGACTTAACCCACCAATGACTGAGGTGGTGAAGAAGGAGGTGTTGAAGCTCCTATAAGCTGGTATGATTTTCCCCATTTCTGATAGTCAGTGGGTGAGCCCTACACAAGTTGTGCCCAAGAAGGGAGGTATTTCGCTTGTGGAGAATCAACAAGGAGAGTTGGTCCCCACCCGGTTACAAACAGGATGGCGAGTATGTATAGATTACCGTAAGCTGAACGCGGTAACCAGAAAGGATCACTTCCCTTTGCCATTTATTGATCAGATGCTTGAGCGACTTGCCGGACGCCCTTTCTATTGTTTTCTTGATGGATACTTAGGGTATTTTCAGATTGCCATAGCACCGGAGGACCAAGAAAAGACGACGTTCACATGCCCTTTTGGTACCTTCGCATATCGCATGATGCCATTTGGGTTGTGTAACGCTCCCGGGACATTTCAGCGGTGTATGATGAGTATTTTCTCTGAATATGTGGAAAACTTCATTGAGGTGTTTATGGATGATTTCACTGTGCATGGTGACAGCTTTGATGCGTGCTTGGATCATTTGTCTTTAGTGCTCAAAAGGTGCATTGAAACCAACTTGGTTCTTAACTCAGAAAAGTGCCAATTCATGGTTGAACAGGGAATTGTGCTAGGTCATATTGTGTCAGCTAAAGGCATTGAGGTGGACAAGGCCAAAATTTATGTGATTAAGACATTGCCATACCCTACTAACGTGCGGGAAGTGCGCTCCTTTTTAGGCCATGCGGGTTTTTATCGCAGGTTTATTAAGGACTTTTCAAAGATTTCATCTCCTTTGTGTGAGTTGCTGAAGAAGGAGGTTGATTTCGTGATGAGCAATGAATGCAAAACGGCCTTTGATGAGTTGAAAGCACGTCTTACTAGCGCCCCTATCATTCAGGCACCGGATTGGTCTCGCCCTTTTGAGATCATGTGTGATGCAAGTGATCTTGATGTAGGAGCAGTTCTTGCACAGAAGGAAGCAAGGGCGTCCCATGTGATTCATTATGCTTCCATGACTTTGAACGGAGCACAAAGGAACTACTCTACCACCGAAAAGGAGATGCTAGCAATTGTGTTTGCCTTGGAAAAGTTTAGGCAGTACCTTCTTGGGACCAAAGTAATCGTCTACACCGACCACGCAGCACTTCGTTACTTATTGACGAAGAAGGATGCCAAGCCAAGGCTGATTCGGTGGATCTTGTTGTTGAGCGAGTTTGACATTGAGATTAGAGATAAAAAGGGGGCCGAAAACTTGGTGGCTGACCACTTGAGCAGGTTGGTAGGAGGAGATGACAAGCCTGAGATGCAAATGCAGATTCAGGGAAATTTCCCTGACGACACTTTATTTGGAGTTACTGCAGCAGCAAAACCGCGACCCCACGCGATCTACCGCGATTGTGGTTATTCTCCAGAATGTCAGACAGACTCCATCTCTGCAACAGACACAAAACCGCGATCGCCATTGCTCGCGGTCCCTCGCGGTTGCCAACTTGATATGAATTCCGATGTTGCTCGAGAGGAGACGCTTCTTGCACTTAAAGCTTTTAAGCCATGGTATGCTCATATGGTGAACTTTCTCGTCATTGGAGAGCTTCCACCCAACTATTCCAAGGCCCAAAGGGACAAGATGCGAAGTGATGCCAGATTCTATGTGTGGGATGACCCTTATCTTTGGAGGCACTGTAACGATCAAGTCATACGACGTTGTCTCCCAGATAATGAGGTACAATCGGTCTTAACTTTTTGTCATTCCTATGCATGTGGGGGACATTTCGGGGCTAACAAAACAGCTAGAAAAGTGTTAGACGTAGGTTTTTATTGGCCGTACATCTTCCGGGATGCATACGCCTTTTGTAAAACCTGTGATAGATGCCAACGACTTGGGAATGTGTCCCAAAGGAATGAAATGCCGCAAGCACCGATCATCTTTTGTGAGGTTTTCGATGTTTGGGGTATTGACTTCATGGGACCGTTCCCTAGTTCATACGGGAACCTATATATTTTACTTGCGGTGGACTACGTTTCCAAGTGGGTGGAAGCGAAGCCCACCAAAACTGATGATTCGCGAGTTGTAGCAGGTTTCTTGAAGGAGAACATTTTTGCTCGTTTTGGTATCCCGAAGGCTATAATAAGTGATAGGGGCACTCACTTTTGTAACAAGACCGTGAGTGCTCTGTTGAAGAAATACCATGTCACCCAGAGAATCTCTACAGCCTACCACCCACAGACGAATGGACAAGCTGAAGTGTCCAATAGAGAGATCAAGACGATCTTGGAGAAAACTGTCGGGCCCAATAGAAAAGATTGGAGTTTGAGGTTAGACGATGCTTTGTGGGCTTATCGAACAGCCTACAAAACTCCCATTGGGATGTCTCCATATAGATTGGTCTTTGGAAAAGGTTGTCACCTTCCAGTGGAGCTTGAGCACAAGGCATTTTGGGTCGTGAAAAGGTGCAATATGCAGGTTGATGAAGTTGGAGAATTTCGGAAGTGTGCATGAGTTGGAAGAGCTCCGTCTTGAGTCCTATGACAACGCCGTCATCTAGAAGGAGAAGACTAAGGCGTGGCATGACAAGAACATTCTGAGGAAGAACTTCAAGGTCGGAGATAAAGTTCTTTTATTTCAGTCACGACTAAAACTCTTTCCAAGAAAGCTCCGGTCTAGATGGACGGGACCGTATGTCGTTGCCCAAGTTTTCCCCCACGGAGCGGTGGATTTATATGATGGGGAGACGCACAAGGTTTTCAAGGTGAATGGACAACGGTTGAAGCTGTATCATGAAGGCTTTGACAATGGAGTTCTTGAGGAGGCACGTTTGGAGGTGCCCAAGATGGAGGTTTGAGTTGAGCACCATTGAGTCGAGCCACGACGTTAAAAAAAGGCGCTTCTCGGGAGGCAACCCGAGGTTTGTGATGCTTTAATTCTTTTTGAATATTTTTGTTCATTTTAACTGCCATTTTAGTGTGTTTGTGGTTAGGGAAGGATGCCCGAAGCGCAGGTTCAGCTGCAGTCTGCAGCCAAAACCGCGACCTCACGCGATCGCTTCCGGTCGCGGTTCTCCCCACTGTAAGTCCATCCTTCCACTCGATGCCCGAAAAAAATATATTCTCAAAATCCCCAAATTCACCTCCTTCTTCCTCCAAACCCTACCTCCATTTTCCAAAACCTCCATTTCTTCCATAAATCCTCCATCTCCCACAACCTCCATCTCCACCCAAAACAACATCAAACTTCCATTTCCCACTATAAGTCCATTTCCCACATACCCCAAACCTAACCCTTCACTCTCCCACTTCAAATTCCCAGCCGCCGAACTCTCCAAAAACCCCCTCCCACAAACGATTCATTTCACCTTGCCTCCACCGAGCTTATAACCCACCGCGACCATCGGCGAGCGCTACAAGCTAACCTTCACAGAGACCGGCGACTCCATGCGAGCAGAACCAGGCCCAGATCGCTACCAACCGCGATCGCGTCAGCCCGTGGTTTGTCTACAGAAACTTCAAGCCAAAAATCGCGATCGTTGTTCCTCGCGTCCACTCGCGGTTTTCCTCCGCAGACAGCAGTTGTGAGTTGCTCTTTGTCCTTCTCTCGCATTATTACCGTAGTCATCATGGTTAGAGGAGTATGCAAGAGTTTGAGCACCCGAGAACGGGCTGTTAGGGACGCCCTCACTAGCAAGCCGATTTTAGTCACAAAATTCTTTGACATTCATGCTTTGCGAGTCCTCGGGTTAGAAGAGTGTTCATTACAGCTGCTTGCCCATGGTGGATTGGGAGAATTCATGAGTAGGAATGCTCCTACCTATCGGGAGATCACATATGATTTTCTGTGCTCGATTGTTGATGACAATGATGATGAATCTATCCGGTTTCATTTGATGGGGAAGGAATATAAACTGAGTTACGGCAGCTTGAAAGCTATTTTTGGTGTCACAGTTGAGTGTACCGAAAATTGGAGTGACCCAATCCAGAGTCATTTTAATTTCTGGCGCGCAGCAACAGGGCAAGAGCTTGAGCCATCTCGTAGTGAGTACAATTACAAGCTCACTCATCCTCCGTTGAGGCTCGCTCATAAGGTTCTCGCCATGACGTTCTTTGGTCAGGGCGAGGTCAACAAGATCTCAGCAATGGATTTGTCCACTCTTTGATGCTTGATCCCGAGGAGTACCGTCATTCCGGATTGGGTCGAGTTATTCATCTGCAGCCCTCAAGCACAAGACGAGATCAGCTGGAAATATTTCTATGGGGGGAATGATCACCCTCATTGCTAGGGCTTGTATCGGGGCTGACGAGTTTCCTGCGCCCTTGACTGGTTCACATGTCTATGATTTGGAGACATTGAGGCATGCACATCTTTTGGAGGGAGATTCTACTCGAGGATACGCATGGCTCTCCCTGGCAGGAAGAGTTCACAGGATGAGGCTGTCGTGACCGATGTCGTTTGGTCCGTGCTACCGGGATTTCATGTTGCCATCAGATCCACCTGGGGCCGATGAGCCAGGTCAGGCTGATGAGGAGATGGAGGATGAGCAGGAGGAGCATGTTGAGCCTGTTCATGCCCCCATGAGTGATGAGGCAGGTCCTTCCAGAGGATACGCTGGATCCTCTTATGAGGAATCTGATTGGAGGGGTGACATGGTTGCACAGCTTGCCCGTATGTCGCTGAGGCAAGAGGATATGTATGCCCAATTCTCTGAGTTTGGGCGTAGCATGAGAGAGGTGCAGACTACCCAGGAGGAGATGCAGCAAGACATTGCTGCAATGAGGAGAGCACAGGAGGAGTACTTCAGGGGTGTTGGCCCCTACTATCCACCACCACAGTGAGTCTTTGTCTTCCTTCCCTAATCATTTCAGGTCCTTTTTGTATCACATTGAGGACAATGCGTCATTCAAGTATAGGGGAGGGGATAATACTTTACATTGTACATATCTCATTGCATTGCATTTTTGACTAAAAAAAATCAAAAAAATGGAAAAAGGCATATATAAATCCTTGGATATGCGGAAAACCCGAAAGGGCCGCATAGGCAAAAAGAAGGTGACTCGCTCAACACTAGATTGAGGCAAAAATGAGTCTTGGAGTGATGCGAGATTGGTGAGCCCATCTATAAAAAAAAGTGGTTAGGTGAAAACCCGAAAGGGCGCCTAAGCAAAATGAGTGTGAGTGATCTAGGACTTTCTAGCTTGGTGTTGCAACACCCCCAAATTTTAACCCATTTGGAAAGGTATTACCGCCAGTGACCTCGGTTTTCACACCGAAGCCACCCCAGGCTTTACCATTGAAACACAATTCATAAAGAACAATTATGATACAAAATTACCATAACTTTCATTTAAAACATAGTCGCGGAATTCAACACAATTCCAAATGCGACAAAATACAGATTATTACAATACAGCGGAAGATTTAAAATAATTTACAAGAGTATTGACTTCAGTAGTCAACGCCCAAAGATCGTAGCCTGATTAAAACATTTTCAAATACCATTCATGTTCATAGTCGATCTAGCCTTCATGGATCCTGCAACCTATCTGATGTGTCGAAACGGACGGACGACACCAACCATGATGATGCAGATAACAAATACAATTAGTTAGTCTAAATGAATAGACTAGCAAGGGCACAAAGCATAGACATTTACATTAATACACACAAACATTTAAAGCAAGTTGGTGTTTTGGTTCACAACCAACCTCACCGCTTAACACGAAATCAGATTAGAAAGAGGACTTTACTCCGACCCCAGTCAAGACGAATTCTCCTAACTGCACTACTCTTAGCTGCAATACTCTCCCAAGAGTATTCTAAAATATGTGCATCACCACACTTAACTTATAAATACATCACTCCTATTCCTTAAGAAGTTCGGAAGAACTCGGCGTATGAGATAACGCTTACCACCATAACCCTCATTACCTCAGGATTATCAACATATCCTATCTTTAAAATGTGACCTTTCTATTTAAGTGGTCACCTCATAACACAATAACTTTACGACTTAATCTTCTTCCAAGAGTTGCACCTTAAGCCTTATAGATCACATACTCACAAGATGTCAATCCTTAACAGTTCCCAAGAGTCATAACTCTTCATCCTCTGAAAATTCCACTTATCGAGTCCAACGACTCGTACTGTCTTGAATGACCTATTTCTAACTTAAAATCCTTATATTCACATGCCAACTACTATCCATCCTGGACTTAAATCGCATCATTTCCTTATATTACCTCAAACGAATCTCAAATAGATCTCCCCAAAGGATACCTATGATTTCGTACACTTGGCTTTTCCAAAAGCTTTAACCATTGATCCTACATGGATCATACTTTACTTATGATCCTGACCATCCTAACTCTGGATTTCACAGTCTTACTCAAGACCACAATAGGAAAAACGAGTTCCTGAAGAATTATTCTCTTAATCAATTATTCATTCACAACACTTTATCCACACTAATGCATACAACATGATTAAGAGCAATTACCAAGCTTTAAACCTTAGGGTGATAATTATGTCCACCCAAATTAATACAACTACCAACGGTTATTAATTATATGCTTAACCGCACTTATCTTGTTAATTTACAACACACACACACACACACACATACACACACGTTATAAGCTTTTAATTATATGTTCTGTCACGCAGGACATCTATCGAAGAAATGGACCTCGCAGAGTCCAAGCCTCTACATCTATCGAAGGAATGAACCTCGCAGAGTCCAAACCTCTACATCTATCGAAGGAATGAACCTCGCAGAGTCCAAGCCTTTATATCTATCGAAGGAATGAACCTCGCAGAGTCCAAGCCTTTATATCTATCGAAGGAATGAACCTCGCAGAGTCCAAGCCTTTATATCTATCGAATGAATGAACCTCGCAGAGTCCAAGCCTTTATATCTATCGAAGGAATGAACCTCGCAGAGTCCAAGCCTTTATATCTATCGAAGGAATGAACCTCGCAGAGTCCAAGCCTTTATATCTATCGAATGAATGAACCTCGCAGAGTCCAAGCCTTTATATCCCTAGGGTCTTGATCGCCCTTTTTACCAAGTTATAAAGAAACGAATGGACCTCCCAGAGTCCAAGCGTTCCTACGAATACTCGTTCTAACTAAACAGTTACAAACGCAGTAATTATTCACATCAAAGCCATCCTGGCAATCAACTTAAACACAGATCCAATAGAAACGATTAATCCTTACCTGGACTTAGCTTTCCTGCAAACCCACGTGCTATTCTAGCATTTAAAGTTAACATTAAATTCACAGCAATACCATCACGGTAATTAACACACAATACTCGTGTTAACTAAACAGTTCAACACAGTAATAATCAATATTGAAGCCCTTCAGACAACATATATCTATAATAGCGTTGATCTAACAGATATACAACCTATTATTAACATCACCTTTTTAATTACGTTATTCATGAAATTAGTTCCCAAACAACAGTTCACTCCAATTTAATTAACAATTAAACAATTGATAATTAACGAAACATGGAATGATTAAGCAAGAGCGAACCGCCACTTGCCTTAGATCCGACGAAAGCTTGAACAAGCTTAGAGACGACGAGTTCCTGGGTCCAAAATTGGGACAGATCTTGGATAACAAATCCCTAAAGAACGACCCATAATGAGATCCTAAGTTAGATTCAAATCCAACTCGAACGAACCTGCGAAATCAATCCGAGCAAATCCCTGACATTAATTAACTCGTCCAATCCATTACTAACAAATCCCCAATTTTCCAACTCTTAATTAATCATTCCTTAATTAATTAATCAACCATCCAAATTAACCCAATCTCAAATCAAAGTGCTGCACAATACTACTCCACTGAATCAGTCCAACAATCAAATATATATGTCCAAGGCTTTGAGTTCGTCCATCTGATTTCAACAACTCGGTCAAGATAATTCAGCAATTTATATATATATATTCAGCCAATTCTTATCAATTGAATTCAGTCCAAATTTGTCCACCAATTTCCAATAGCAATCGACGTTCCCAAATCGGATCGAAGGAGAGCCTATACTCACCTCGTCGACGACCACTGCAAGCCACGCCGGGGAGGTTTTCGTCGTCGGCGATCTCAGCCACCACAACCACCACACCGCAACCACTACCCAGCAGCCACGCAGCCAACACAACAACCGAAGGCAGCCAACACGGACAGCAGAGGAGGAGCGGCGGACGAGCTCGCCGAAGGGACGCGTGAACAGAGGCAGCTCGCCGGAGAAGAAACAGAGCTGGGTTCTGGTTCGTGCTCCTCTGTTCGCGTCTGCCGGCGTTGGTTTGGGCAGCACCGAGTTCGCCGGAGGGAGACAATCGGCTGGGCAGGGAGGCGGTGCACAGAGAGCTCGCGAGAGATGACGAGAGGAGAAGAGAAAATGGAGTTTTGATGCTCTGAATTTCGGCCCTCTATTTCCAGCTTCTTAAGCAAATCCAAAATCTGATGAAATAGCTACACGTAGCTGTTGATGAGGGATATGGCCACACGTAAACACTTTCATCAAAAGAATAATTATTTGTATCCAAATAAATATTCCAAGTCCCGAAAATATATCGAATGTATTTTATACCACTCAGACAATTATTTCGGAAATCATGGATATCTCAGAAAATCAAACTCCACTGAAGGCGAAAAATTTAATGAACGAAGGTTAGGAAAAATTATCCAAATATCCTTACTAAAAATTGAGGGATATTACAGGCGTGATGACATAAGTGGACGGAGTATAAGAGGATTCGGGTAGGCCACCACTTGGAGGGATAAGGTGTAGTTGGGTTCTTTTTTATTGTCTTTCGCATTGCTCTATTTGGTTGTTGATTTGGTTGGAATGTTTATTGTTGAGTTGTTGTAAACTCTAGACAAGGTTCGTCATACTTCCTGAGACCTGGATTGCATATATTGGTGATGGTAGCTTTTCTTTAGTTACTCGAGACGAGTAAGGTCTAAGTATGGGGGAGTTTGATACGCCGTATTTTGTATGGCGTAGTTAGGGATTATTAGCACATTTATAGGAGACTTTGGCGGGGTTTTGGAGGTAAGTTGGTGTTTGAAGACGGAGCTCGAAGCCATGTAGGAGAGTTGGTGATCAAAAGACAGAAGTTGCTGGAGTGGAAACCGCGAGCTGACGCCACTAATGGCGACCAGCGGTTAACAGATTTCCAGCAGAACCTTGGGGAGCACAAACCGCGATCGCTACCACCCGCGGTTGGTCGCGGTTTTCTAAGCGACTAAACAACTTCCGACTTTCTCGTACTGCTTGGCTGTTTCGTTTTGCTTAATTAATAGGTATTTAAGGGGCTCAGATTAGGGTTTGAGGCCCGGTTCAGACCTAGCCTCTTACCTGGTTTTTTTTTCCCTTTCTTTTCTCTCAAGAACACTTAGTTTTTCTTGTCTCTTTTGGATTTGAATTGTGTGTGAAGAACATGAACCAGAACTAATTTCCTGTTTTGCCCAGCGTGGAAGCACAAAGTTAACTCGGTTGTAAGGTTCATTTCTCTTGTTCATCCCTTGTTGGATTTGATATTAATTTCCTTGAGCATATTTCAGATTTTTATATTTTTTACTAGATTGATCTCCTGGTTTAAATCTATAGTAATCTAGGTGCTGGATTTGGGATATACGGTGGAATCCCTAATCACTTGTAGCGATTACAATTGCATGAAATTGGTAAATTGAATTCAATTGTGAAAAGGAAATTGATTTGCATGGCGTACTTGCGTTGTTGAGTTTTTGCATGCAATCCATACATCTTACACTTCATGCTGCTGATTGAGCCAAACCTAGGAGGTTTTCTAGGATTATCAATTAGTAAGTGTTAGCAAGATCGGTTGGCTTGTTAATATAAATAAGATCAGAAGAGGAACAAATCAAAAGGGTGAATATGAACATGAGAGGAATCAATGATAAACTTGGTTAACTTCTGTATGGAAACTTGCTAGGTGAAACTCCTTTTCTTCTTATTTTCTTAAGCTTGATTTTGGTGTTATTTCATTTGTGTAGTCTTAGTAGAAAACCAATCCCCCCCCCCCCCCC
Organism: Rheum nobile; assembly: GCA_027886185.1. Lineage (NCBI taxonomy): Eukaryota > Viridiplantae > Streptophyta > Magnoliopsida > Caryophyllales > Polygonaceae > Rheum > Rheum nobile. Next base: position 1,139,858 of record WOAB01000640.1, read on the forward strand.
ATTTGTTCTTTAAAGTTGATAAATTAGTAATTACATAGAAATTGACGTGTTGATTCCCTTGGGATCGACTCCTTACTTGCATGCTATACTCTAGTTGCATATTAGGATTACTTTGATAGCGCGCACGACTGAAATTACGTTATCAATAACCTTCCCATTCTGCATTAGAATGCAACCCAGATCCTGCTTAGACACATCACTGAAATTAACAAATCCTTATGTTTCCTACAGTAACACTAACACTGACGCATAAATCAAATACTTCCTGAGTTCTTCGAAACTCTCTCCTGACATTTCCCGTCTGATTCAAAAATTTTAGCCTTACGTAACCTGCCACAATCTGCCTGTAGTAACCTGTGCATTCTACTTCTCAACTCAGCCGAACTCATAGTCGTAAAATCCCACTTTTTCCAGTGCAGACTGAGTTCTCTGTTTCTTACTGCTTCCAACATCAACAGTCTGATCAAAATCAACTATAGCATTCTCCCTGATCAAATACTCACCAGCATATTGCTCAAAGATCGTACAGTTATGCATCACCATCAGAGTTTTATCTCAAAATACAACCATCACTGAAAGTGCTCAATCTGTCATTCTCATTCTTGACAATAACAGTAGCACACAACATTTTCATACCAATCATCAGTTACCAGACTCAACCTCTTGACAATAAGCCCAACGGCCTCATCCTCTATCACACCCACACTTACCTTATTAATCTCCAACACGTCCCACTTACCAGGAAACACATCATAAAATTACTCAACAACATTAAGCATCACATATAAAATTAATCAAACACAAACTTACCTATACGTAACAATAAGGGTCTTCTGATCACACGATTGCTTCACAGTTTTAGCGAGTGGTCTCTTCCACATCAAATGCTCTGATACCAATTCCTGTAACACTCCGGGCCAGAGGTGCTACAGTGCCATAGTCCCGAAGGACTATAAGGCGGTTTTAAAAGAAAAGAAATCCAAAACTCTTCCAATACATAAAATCATCAATATTAAAATCCATGCTCAAGATTTAAAACAACACTTAAACTTGTCATCCAGTTTAATGCATCAATTTAAATCCAAAACAACGGAAGCGAATACAACATTTTCAAATCTGATGCAATTCTAAATCTTTCACTGTGAAGACACATCTGTGATCCAGAACCCGCTTGTTGCTGTAAACCTGCAAGCCTGATTGGCTGGGGGACCCGATACCCCACCAACCGCGACACGTAAACCGAAGTTGGTCAGTCTTACGAAAGACTGGCAAAACTCCTCAAGCCAAAACAGTTTAACACCAGAAAATTATCACAACAACCAACTCAAGCCAAATAACAACATGCCACACATTATATATACATATATATATATCATAACTATATCATAATCATATCAACCAACCAAGACCAATCACACGTCAAAACACAAACACCCACTACCACATAACCAATCAATTACCCATTCTTATCCAACTCTTCACTATGCTAACTCTTCAATCCAACCTCAACATCATCACAAGCATAAACGAATAAAACGATCCAATCCAACTTTCTCTCCAATAATAATACCTCAATCATCAACCCTATGAAACATACACATCTCTTACTACTGACTTACAACTAAAGCTAACCAATTATACTGAACTCCCTACTGTACTAACACATCCAATTAACCTTCACATTAACAAACACATAAGTATCAACGAGACAATCAACACATAATACCAACATAACAAAACAACGATCCAGGCCAGCCACCCTTCTGGTGCCGCCTGTTCTACCATAAACCGCGACCCAAACTTATGTTGGCCCACACCCTCAAGATGGGAAACCAACCTCCACAACATCCACTTAACCATTCCATAAACTCAAAGTACCCCTCTATCTGAAACTAGCTACTACCAGCATCCACATCAACAGAGATTCACAACCTTGACTAGTTACAATCAACAACTATAACACACGTAAATTCACAACCACAACCAATGGCCAACAATGACCCACAACCACAACTAATAACAATCAACGTCCAACATAAACCAATTATCAAACATACAACCAAATTACCAACACAACCACTTAATCAAGTACATAATCAACATTCATCACAAATCCACGTATTCAGGTACACAGCCAACATTTAACACATAATAGATATCACAATAATCAACCAATTGTAACCCAATAAATAATATAACTCAATACAATAACCGACCAATTCAACCAAAAGATATACATAACAGTCATCACCATAATCGACCAATTCCACCAAATAACTTAACTCATCAAAAGCAAATAACTTCAATCCATTCCAACCCATCACCGGTGAGACACTCATCACCTAAAACCAACTATCCGGATAGGGACGGTCTCATACCATCCAACACCTGGCCCTTAACAACGCAGGCTACACCCTACGAGGTTTGGTGAGACGATCATCACCTGGCCCTCCGACTCTGATTCAACATTTTTGGCCCTTAACAACGTAGGTGATTCCCTACGAGGTTTGGTGAGACGATCATCACCTGACCCTTCGACCCCCAATCAACGACAATCCAACCACCACACCGACACTCAATCAAACACAACGACAATCAATGTCACACAATCACACATCATCAACCAAGCAATTATAGTCAAATAATCCAATTGATCCACAACAATCAATCCATATTTAGTTACGACCAACCACCACATCACATTCAGTCAAACACAACACGAGACAATTACTAACACACCCATACATTCACACACACACACGCAATCTCAACACACAACTACCAGCACGCACACAATCCAACACACAACCGCCAACACACACAGGTGTCGACATACACAATCCAACACACACACAAGTGTCAACAACCACACATATTCAACCAAGTAATTTCACAATTAATAATCCAAATTAATTTACTCAGACAAGGCTAAATCAATCACTGAATCAATATAGGGACAAAAGTAATTTTATAAAATATATGAAGGGTTAGCAAGATTTATCTTGCCTCAAACTCGACAACCACGACCTCAGAAGCTCAAATCCAACTCGGACGAACCTGTGAAATCAATCCGAGCAAATCCCTGGCGTTAATTAACTCATACTGAGTCACAATTAATAAACCCCCAATTCAAAACCCTAAATTCATACCTTCAAAATTTCCAATTCAACAACTCACACAAATCAACCCAAAACTTCAGCTACTCGCTGCACTGCACAAGGACAACGAAATCAGCCCAAAACAGATTTTCAATTGTTGAACGTCACTCCCATTTTCAGCAGAATCCACTACCCAGAAACCCAACATCAATATCGAACCCTATAAAATTTGAATTGACAGAACACTCCTCCACAATACCTTGTTTGACGGCTGAACTGGCCACCGAGTCGAGCTCCCCGTCGCCGGAACTCAATCGAACTCCGCAGCAACGAACCACAGCTCAGCAGCGGCGAACCCGCAGCAACAGCAATAGTCCACGCGACAGCAGCAACGGCTCGCCTTCGCGTCGTCCACCTTGATCTCGCCGTCGGGATGAGGCTTCTCGGCGCCAGCAACTTCAGCCACCAGCAGCAACACGCGACAACAGCAGCGGTGCACCCAACGCAGCAGCCAGCAACGGCTTATCACAGTAGCTCGGCGCGGCTCCTTGATGTCGGAAAGAGCAGCCACCAGTGAGCACTCCAGCAACAGCAGCGATGGGCAGGAGCAGGGAAAACAACAACACGAGGCAGCAACGATCTGAACGAAGAAGACCGAAGGGAGTTTTTGCCCCAAATTCCAGATCTGGTTTTTCCCTTTAATTTGCCCATTTGTTGATTTTATAATGTCCAAAAAAAATTATTTACCCTTTTGCCATTTTTATAACCTTTGGGGTATTTCAGTAATCATCATCAAGCTCGGAGTCGGAATCGTCATTCCGCGTATGGTGTCGGCTTCTTTCCTAACGACGACGACGGGAGCGATCCAAGGAGTAATCCTCATCTCTAGGAGCAAACGTAGGATTATACCGAACGCTGGGGTCGACACGCTTAGGAGGGTAGCCTTCAATTTGAGAGCGAAGCCGATCATGCGGGGTAGACAAGGTGCCCTTGCCCTTGCGGTCCATTGCCCGACTAGTGGAGTCCGTGGGGTTCAATAATGGATCAGCCGTGGGAAACCTCAAGTCACTCACTGTCCGACGAAGGTGGGCAAGCTCGGCAGTCTGCGTGGCGAGTTGGCGGGCTTGATCGTCATTTGAAGCTTGAAGTGCGTCATTCGACGCATGAAGTTGGTCAATTTGCTCATATGCGGAGTCCATGTGTCCGGGGCTGCGGTGGCCCGTAGAAGGAGAGTAGCTTGTCGTAGGAAACTCCATAGTACCTATATGAAGCATACGACACAAGAAGTAAGTTGCACCAAGCAAAAGAACAAGTCCAAGCCAAGTCCTTGTCTCAAAAGTGAACCAAGAAATTTTCCGCTGGCCGTACTAATTTTGGTTGCTCGTGAGGAGGGAGAGGCTTGAACGGAAGGCAACAAAGCAAGAACTAGCAAATCAAGTCCCAAACAACACACAAATGTCCAAGTGCAAGCAGATCAAATCAAGTTTCTCAGAATTAATCACAAGAGAGTTGAAAATTTTGCCATTTTCAATGAGAGTTGCGTAGAGACATGAAAGAAGAGAAGATGGAGTATGACCGTATGGTGCGTTCTCTTGCCTTTTCTTTGTTTCTTTTTGTTTTTAAGGCTTCCGTCTTCCCAAACCTTTTTTTTTGTTTGATGGAAGGTGAGAATGGTATGTTTGTTTCTGTTTATACGGTCACACTATTTTTTTTGTTTTGTTTTTTTGATATGATTTTGAGTCAAGCAAGAAAGAACCACACAAGCAAGTGTAGGAGAATAAAGAAGAGACGAAGCAACTATGATGGAATAAGATCTAACAACTAGTCTAGGAATTAATCCAAAGATGAAGCAATAAGTAATCAACAAGAAACAAGGAAATCAAGTATGCAAGTAATGAAACAAGGTATTGCTAGAAGGAGAGATTTAAGGAAAATTGAAAAGTCAAAGGTTACTCTACTTGAGAATAACCAAAACCTAAAGGAAATTAGGGTTTGCAGGCCGTGAAGGAAAGGGTGGCGGACGGGGTGGTGGTGGCGGAACGATGGTGGTGGTGTAGTGGTGTTCACGGCGGTAAGGATTCCGGCGAATGGTGGTGGGGAAAACATTTATGGGTTTGTAAGCGGAAAAATTTCAAGGAATCACAATAAAAGAGAAGAAACAAACTTAGCTTGGATATGCTCTGATACAGTTGATGCGAACAACCTCTGAAGCATCGTTTGCAATTCGTAGGATCTTCGTTTCCTCAAGCTTGTAGTTGAAACTTCTCTTCCGTAGCCAAAGTGATGGCTTTCCTAGACCAAAGTGATGGCCTTTACTCGTCCAAAGAGATGAACGTGGAGATCAACGTGATGATCTCGAAATACCGAAGAAACATGTTTGAATTGCTCGAAGCGACGAGCTACAGGATAGATCGATCCGTGGGATCGAAGGAAAGATGCAAGGGATTTTGGAAAGGAGATAAAACTCAACTTAATTCTCAAAATCTGCATAACATTACAAACTAGGGTTTGCTAGTTTAAATAACTACTAAAAATTAATAATAAAATAATAATAAGTTTAGAAATAAAACGCCCAAACAGCTAACTCAGAATCCCATTTCCGCAGTCGCGGAAAACTTTCTGTAAAAAGTCTCGGAAAACTTCATCAAAAGTCTCGCGCGACAGTAACTTTTCCGCGGTCGCGGCTATATCTTCCGCGGTCGCGAAAAACCCGCTGTAAAGAACCATCGCCAGTAGAACTTCTGCGGACGCGGCCAAGTCTTTCGCGGTCGCGGCCATGTCTTCCGCGGTCGCAGCTATGTCCGCCGCGGTCGCGAAAACACTCCTGTTCTGCTACTCTGCGCCTGGCTCTCTTCGAGCGCACTCCCATTGCTTCCTCTTCGTCCTTCGCCGTCATCGAGGGGGTCATGGAGCTATCACTTAAGCAATTGAGGATTAGGTGAATTGTCTACTTTGCACCACTTTTGACCTGCTGGTGGCTCTTTTGCCTCGGTTTTGCTCGAGCCTCAAAAAAAATGTGTAGCTTAATTTTACATTCAAATTTTAAAAATAAATATTAGTGATAGTAACATCAAATACAAAACTAAAAATTAACACATAATCAATCTTCCTATATAGGATCTTAACATATGCCCCATGCTAGAAAAATCAAAATAAATTATACAACATAATTTTTCATCCACTTTTATAGTTAATGTTAGTCTCATAAACAACTACTCTCTCGGTTAAGAAATAGGCAATACTATTTTAGAGTTTTCGGTAATGGTTTATTAGTGAGTTACGACTTATGAGGTATGATATTGAAAACTACACATAGTAACACTTTTTGTGCAAATTCTCTTCATTCATTGGTTAGAAATGAGGTGGGTAATTATTAAATTATACTCCGTAGATTTTAGAAAAAGTTTGTAGTGTTTTATCATATTTATTGCATTTTTAATAGTTGTCTAGAATGTCAAGTACAATACTATTACTTAACGGAGGGAGTATAATTCAAGAACACTATGAAGTTTTTTAACATTTAATTTATTTTATATCATTTTTCTACAGTAGCAATATGAATACAAAAATTAGAAACGTAAAGTTTAACATATAAAACATAATTCTTCATGTACTTTTAATCTTTGGTTTTAAAAGTTAATGTTAGTCTTGTAAACACCTATAATAGTTTTTGTAAAGGAAATAAAGTACAACTGTGCAAGAATCTACGGGTAGTACAAAATCTATGAGAAGCGTCTCTCTCTACTTTATGATGTAAGAATCTATGGGTAGTACTAATGTGCAAGGAAAGTTGTACATTGTGTCGCAGTCTATGTACAGTCTATGCATGTTTGCCATGTCAAAGAATAAACAATTTCGCAGATAACACCTAAATTATTTTCAATGGTATTATTTGAAATGTGGTTGATCCAAATTTAAAAGAAACAAGTAGCAAATCTCACAAAATGGGGTGTGAAATTCTCAGAAAAAGGAAAAGAAAATAATTTCAGCTTTTGTGCTAATTTTTCATATTGAAGTTTCTTCATTTATGTATAATGGTTTTTTAACAAGTTTTTTTCAACTTTCTCTCTATATCACATCATTTCAAAAACTCTATTTTTTTCATATCTATGATTTTTTAATCTGAGCTTTTTAATTATATTAATTTTATGAATAACACACATAAAATGAAAATTTGTGTATTGTTGTTATGAAATCTATTATATTTTAAATAGCTAAAAAAACTGCCATTATTAAGCATGTACTAGTTTTTTAACAAGGGTTTTTAGCTAATTTTTCAACATTCTCTCTTCACCACATCATCTAAAAAACTCTTTTACATTTTTTTATATCTATGGTTTCTTAATCTATATTTTTTAACTCTGTAAGTTTTATGAAAAACATATATAAAATGGGTGTCTATGGATAGATAAAAATCAATTATAAATATTTAATATATTTTTTAAAACAAACAAAACTAAATTTGAGTTGATAATGACTTAAAATAACTAAAAAATTAAACTTTTTAACTTGAGCAAGGTTTTTTAGCAATTTCTTAGTCAAAGACTATGGAGGTGGTTTTTTAGCAAAAGTATACTGAAGCTAAAAAATCTAATATATTTAAATACTAAAAACCATCATTGCACATGTTGAGTCTTTTAAAAAAGGGATGGGCACTAGAAACTAGATGAGGTTCGTCATTAATTACCTTGGTATAGCATAATCTTTTATGTAACTAGAAATCAAAGCCCGTGCTTCGTACAGATCTTTTTGTATATGTAGTGTCACGATTTAAATTTGAGTTTTTAATATATGAATTGTTGTTTCATGTTTTATTTTAGACGATATATTGTTTGATATGTATTTAAATGTAATATCTAAGTCTTGACAAAAAATGTAATATCTAAGTATTTTTGGTATAAAATGCTATGATTGTACGAAGTACAATTTTATTTATTTTTTTTGGTCAGAAGTTCAATTTAAATTTTGAATTAAGGTGGTAGTTGTTTTTTGTAAGGATGAGTTTTTTCCTTTGAAAATATTTGGGAAATATTTTAGAAATGCCTATCTAATTATATGTTGTGCATGAACTCGAGTATTTGTAAGAAACTTGCTACAACAACTCTCATTTCTTACATGCTCCACTACCTTCCACATTTATAATTTTTTGCCTTTATCTTACAAATTTATTGCATTTTAATAATGTCTTTTTTGTTATGCTTTAGTTATTAATATTCATTAATATATCGTTTTATTTATTTGGTATGGAATATATATCGTTTTATTAGTCACATTGACTTTACATATTCTTAGACATTAATATCATTTTAATTAAAATATATTAGTCATTAATTCCTATTCTTATTAAATACGGAGTAATATAAATACTTGGTGACTCTGCATTTTCTTAAACTTTGTTACATTTTATATAAAAGTACATTAGTTATTTTATCGGTACTTGCTTACTCTTCTTAGCGAAATTATAATTCATAACTTCTTCCTTGTACATTTCATATAACCGTTTAGACATATAACCGTTTAGACATATTGACTATAATTTGTTTCCAACCATTCATTGTGTACTAAATACGGGAGTTACGTGTAGTAATTGAATAATATTAAAATAGGAGTAAATGAGAGCAAAATATAACGAATACAGTATGTAGTAACTATCACTAATTGAGATTTAGGTTGAAAAATGAGTCATAATCTAAAGAGTAGTCCGTACGTAGAGGCAAGATTTAGCTGAAAAAAGTGTGTGAGGGGAGGGAATAATTACTTACAAATAGTGCTCATTTTTATATATACACATAATTATGCTATGATATATTAAAATAAACAAAGAAAAATTAATTACTTAAATTACAAAGTAGCCTATAATTATACTTATGTATTTTATATTGGTTTATAAACCGTATAGTAAAAACTGATCGGAAAATCTAACATATTATATACTAAGGGTGATAAACTAATTCTACAGGCAAACTATAACTTTAGGCCTATTTAAGCCTTTGATTTTGTCTTTAAAAGTTAGCATTCAATGACCTAGAATGCTAACTTTTAAATATATATATAGATATAGATGGTTATTTTTCATGCTTAATAGAAATATAAATTGAACTATGTTGAAAATTTAACGTGAAGGTATAAGAATTATACAACGATATGAAAATGAGAACTTTTTAATTGATTAATATGTAGTAATTGTATATAATTATGAATCAAAAACTTTGTATATTATATAGACAATTATAGATTATTAATATAATTGTTAATATATGAAATTGTCACTTAAATACTTTTTGGATTTGAAAAATTATTTAAATTTTATGCTAAATAAATAAGACATAAAATAAAGAAAAAAAACTAATTCATCATTAAAAATTAACATTTCAATGACCTAAAATACTAATTTTTAAATATATATAAATTCTCACACTAGTTAAAACTTTGATCGCGTATCTTTAATATAGTGAAATTCTAGAAAAAAAAACATTGTGCTCCCCTGTAGATAGAATTCTTTCTAATTCATGCGTGTCTAGCACGCATACACCATTATTTTTAATCCCTTTATATCATACACACGCATCTATATAACATCTTCATCAGTAATATGGGCATGCGCTTCTCATATATTTTTTAAATAGCCAAAAAAACGAAAGACATCCTTAGTCAAATTTTATCATTTTCTCATTACAAAGCGCTACTTACAAATCTATTAATACTTGTAAAATTTTCTTCTTGTTTGTTCTTAATCTTGCTTTTTACTTTGTTATTAGAATCTATTATATATCTACTAAACGCAAAGTCTCGGCTAAGTCACGTGGCACCCCTACAATGCACATATTTTTTTCATGCCACGTGGCATCTCTCCAGCAAATTGGTCACGTGTCATTCAATCCATTTATTCCGGTTACTTCCATTTTTCTGTCAATATGAATCTTTTAGAATATGTGTAGAATTATATATTTTCCATATTCATAATTTGAGATCTGGTACTTTATTTATGTGATTTTGTTTCCGGAAATCATATTACATAATCGGATTTTTTTTTTGAAGATCTTACTAAATAAAACCGATTACCTTATTTTTTTGTATACAATCGAATCACTTGCATACACAATTGCTAAAAAAATTGAAATTGCAACATATAAAAAACTGAAATACTAAAACCCAGAAAGAAATCATCCAAAAACAATGCACAAAATCTGCACACATATTACAAAATAGCAAAGACACAAATGAAGCATAAACATATTACATAAGCATTACAGGAAATTTTGCACATAAATTATTACAAAATTTCATAAAATCTGAAACGAAAATGTGTGCCATATATTTTCCCCATGGCAGAAATTCTGCAAATCAAAACATATTGCTAAAAAACCTGCACAGATATAACACAAAAAACTTAATAACAAAAATTGGACATATATCAGTGCTAAAAAAAATTGTTTTCGAAGCATATTAAAAACTCAAATACTAAACCCCACCCAGAAATAAATCACCCAAAAACAATTCATAAAACCTGCACACATATTACAAGACCTGGACATATATCAATGCTAAAAAAACTGAATTCGAAGCATATTAAAAACTGAAATACTAAACCCCAACCAGAAACCCTAAACCCAAAGACAATTCAAAAAACCTGCACACATATTACAAGATCTGAACATATCCATAAAGTGAAACGAAAATGTGTGTCATATCTTTCCCCTATGGCAGAAATTCTGCAAATCATAGCATATCCATAAAAAGCAAAATTGATTACAAGATCTGAACAAGAAAGTCATATAATATACTATAGTATAATTATCAGTCGTGCACAACAAAATTAAAAAGATTACTATGAATATTTGATATTGGAAAATCTGTGCATTCCAAAAATACTCGATATCTCTTTCACATATTGGCCTATAAATTCGGCTATAAATATACATGTAAAGCTTCTCAGTTATGTGAAGAAGATTAGCTACAACAGATGAAATACCCCAAATAAGTGGATAATGGTATAAGTGTAATTTAATTATGGGATTTTGTTAAAAAGGGGAGAAATGGAAATTTTTGGGATTAAAATCCCTAACTCTCTCGGTTTTCTCTCTCTCCCGATCCCTCCCCTTGTGTTCAGCCGAGCTCCCTTCTCCTTCCTCCGAGTGGACCGCGCTGCTCTTCCCCGGTGCCAGCCAGCTTCTCCCTCCGGCGAGCCGAACCGGACACGGCCGCGCTGCTCTTCCTCCTCTTTCCCCCTGCTCGTGACTGATGCGGTCCCTTGCTGTCCGCGTGGTGCTACTGTGGAGCTTCGTTGTGCTGCAGTCCGAGCTGCTTCTGTTGGTGCGAGCTGTGGAGCTGTTCGGGCGGGTGCGTGCAGCTGCTGTTCGTCCCCTGCTGCTGTGGAGCTGAGCCGCTGCTGTCCCGTCGTGGAGGTTGCTGCTATCGTGTTGTTCGGTTGCAGTTGTTGTCGTCCGTTGTTGTTGAGTTGCTGCCGCGGTGGTTGGTGTGTGGTGGATGAGTTTCGACGTCGAGGAGCCCTTCCCGGTGACTACCGCTTGGTTGTCGACAAGGTGAGCTTATGGGTTGGGTTAATTTCGAATTGATATTGGGTTAATTTCGAATTGATATTGTGTTATGTGTTCGAATTGATGTTGTGTGGTGGTCCGAATTGATGTTGAATCATTCTTCGTGGGCAGTTGAAGAGGATTTCGTGAGCTATTGAGTTGATTTGTGTGTGTGTGGTTGGCTGATTTTTTGAAGGTATGATATTAGGGTTTGAATTTGGGGGTTTTCTCTAGTTATGGTTTGGTATGAATTAATGCCAGGGATTTGCTCGGATTGATTTCGCAGGTTCGTTCGAGTGGTTTGGAGACCTCTGGGGTCGTTGCGGTTCGACTTGAGGCAAGAGGATTCTTGCTAACTTTATATAATTTTTATAAATTGATTTATGCCTAGTGTTTCATAATTAATTTTATCATTGCTTGAGCGATTTAAATTGGATTAATTGACTATATAGATACTTGGTTGAAAATGGGTGTGTGTGCGTGTGTTAGTATTTTGTCTCGTATCGTGTTGAATAAATGTTGACGTGGTAGTCAATTGTGACTAAATGTGATTGATTGTTGTTGATAGTGTTTGTTGACACTTGTGTGTGTGTTGGGTTGTGTATGTCGACACCTGTGTGTGTTGGCGGTTGTGTGTTAAATTGTGTGCGTGCTGGCAGTTGTAATGCTGGGATTGTGCGTTTGTGTGTGAATGTTTGTGTGTGAATGTGTGTATGCTGGGATTGACTGATGTGGATTGATTGTCGTGGATTGATTGGATTATTGATTTTTAAAGTTTCTCGGTTGAATATATATATATGTGTGTGAAATGTGTTAATAGAGGTCGTGTGTAATAATTGTTTGGTTGTCGGTGTGGTGGTTGGATTGTTGTTGATTGGAGGTCGATGGGTCAAGGGTTGGAATGGATTTCACCCAACCGCATAGGGTATACAAGGTATACGCCTACGTCGTTAAGGGCCAAGGATTTGAAAGGGATTTCACCAAACCGCGTAGGGTATACGCCTACATCGTTAAGGGCCGAAGGTAAGAATGGATTCCACCAAACCGCGTAGGGTTTACGCCTACGTCGTTAAGGGCCAAGGGTTGAAATTGAATTGGAGGTCGAAGGGCCAGGTGATGATATACTCACCAAACCGCGCAGGGTATACAAGGTATACGCCTACGTCGTTAAGGGCCAAGGGTTGGAATGGATTGGAGGTTGAATTGGAGATGTGTTGGAGTCGTTTGTATTTCAGTGTTGAGTTATATTATTGTTTGATTACAATTGGTTGATTGTTGTGATATCTATTATGTGTTGAATGTTGGTTGTGAACTGATTAAGTGATTTTGTGTTGAATGTTGGTTGTGTACCTGAGTAAGTGATTTTGTGATGATATTGACTGTGCGCTTGATTAAGTGGTTATGTTGGCGAATATTGATTGTGTGTTTTGGTTATTGGTTTTATGTTGGATATTGATTATTGGCTAGTGACTTATCGTTCAATATTAGTTCTTTATGAGGTGGATTTCTGTTGGTATGGTTGTTTATGGTAACTAGTGGATTATGAAGGTTAGTTGCGTTGATCGTTATTAGTTGTGGTTGTGGGTCATTGTTGGCCATTGGCTGTGGTTGTGAATTTACGTGTGATATAGTGATTGATTGTAACTAATCAAGGTTGTGAACCTGAGTTGATTGAAAGTTGAATTGAACATATTAGCATAGTGAAGAACTGAATAAAGATGAGAAATGAATTGTTATGTGATAATGTGCGTATAGGTTTGATATGTGGTTGGTTGGTCGGAGTGATATTGGTTAAGTATAGTTATATATATATATATTGTGTGGTAGGTTGTTGTTTGACATGATTGGATTGTCGTGACAATGCTATGTGTTTTTAAACTGTTTTGGCTTGAGGAGTCTTGCCAGTCTTTCAAAAGACTGACCAGCTTCGGTTTACGTGTCGCGGTTGGCTGGGGTATCGGGTCCCCTAGTCAATCTGGCTTTGCAGATTTAGCGCCAGCAAGGAGGATCCTGATCACCGTCGGTTTTGAAGTCGAAGGCTCTACTTTTGGTTTTGGAATTTCGATTTGGTTGTATTGGTTTCTGATGGTTTGGTTTGTAAATTGTTGTATTTTCCGAATGTTAAGTTTGTTTGTGGTTTCAAACTCTGAACAGGTTTTACAGGTTTCCGCTGTGTTGCTTTATATATATATGGGTTATGTTTTGCAATTTTTTTATTTTACCCGCCTTATAATCCTTTGGATTATGGCACTGTAGCACCACTGGCCTGGGGGTGTTACAACAGAATACAGAGATTTAAGAGGTAATGCTTATATCAGTTATAATTTGTAATGCTTATATCATTTCAAACCCAGTTTCTGCACAGATGCAACATCGAATAACTACTTTTCAGGCTTTCATTCAATCTACTCTATGCAACATTGAATATATATTGCAAACATAACTGATATTGCTTTATTTTCTTTGGTTCAGTGTTACTCAGGAAATTCAAAACAGAGTTACAAGGTAATAATTCAGGACCTATATGCAACATGGAATAAATACTTTTCAGCCTTTCATTCAGTCTACTCTATGCAACATTGAATATATATTTGTCACCTTCATTTAAATGTTAGTATAGTATATGTACCTTTAGGTTTTCAGTTGTACATCTTGTAACTGCATGAGTTGTTTGAAATCCCAGTTTGATTTCCCATACGTATTCCTACAACAACAATAAACAAAGACAGATTTCAGAAATTAAATTCAATACATATTCTCAACAATAAACCCCAGTTTGATAGAATCATGAACTGAACATATGCTTCAATACATAAAGGTATGGATATGCGTAGAACAGATTTCAGAAATTAAGTTCAATAAAAAAACATATTCTCAAACCAGGAAATACTGAACAGATTTCAGAAATTGTTATTTTAAAAACATATTCTCACACTTTTTGGCTGATTTTTTGCATTTACATAATAATGAGGTAAAGGTTCGGACATTTTCCCCATATGCACTGATTTTTTGCATTTACATATCAGCCAACATTGATCTCATTTTCCATTACTGATTTTCGTATGGATTTTGTCCATTAAGCATGAAATATTGAACAGAAATAATGTGCAATTACAGATATTCCATTAATCAATTGTTGTTTGTATTGTTTTTTTGTTTAGGACATTTGTAGCAATGTCAAAATAGCAACAAGAAATAAAGGATATTACGGGTACCCGAGGGAATTATGAGCTAAAGGTTCGAGTAATTCGATTGTTTAAGGTTCCAAAGAAAGAAGATCGTACGCAATACAGTACAACTGAAATCATTTTAATGGATGAAAATGTATTAATTTTCAGTTCTTTAATAATTTGTGTTTAATATAATATTTGTTTGTCTAATATTTGAAAAGGACTAACACAAATTTCTCATTGTCTCAAGGGTGAGAAAATTCATGGAGTAATTAAAGAAGCTTTTATGGCGAATCTTGGAATATTAGAGGAAGGAGGTGTATATTTGATTTCAAACTTTGGAGTTGCTCTTTATGATATACCTTTCAAGTTCTCTAATCATAAATACAAGATAATATTTTATCACAACACTACAATTAAGCGGAGTTCATCAATTTCTATTCCTATTCATGGATTCAAATTCGCTGCTTTTGAAAAAATCCTCGACGAGTCACTGGATCAAGTATATCTGTATGGTTAGTAAATCTTTCAATTTAACATTTGTTATATTATAACAATTATTATTTCAGTAGGTTTAATATTTTACTGTACACATAATATTATTTATTGTATAGATGTTATTGGGCAATTGGTTGGAATTGGAGACAACATTGTTACATTCACTAATAGGAACGGAAAATAGGGTAAAAGGATCAATATACAATTGATGGATACAAGGTATTTATGTTATTTTTGCATTTCTCCATGGTAATAAAATTTAATATGTTATCTAATAATCTGTTGTGTTAAATTCATCGTTATTTTATATTGTATACTATTGCAGGGATAATGTCATCAATTGTACATTATGGGATGATTATGCCGAATTATGTCGCCCATTTGTTGGGGCTTCAGCACCGAGTTTGGTCGTAGTTATTATACAATTTGGAAAGCTGGAAAAATGGAATAATACACCTAATGTGTCAAATGGTTATTATGGCACAAGGATTTTTTTTGATGATGATAGCATATGTGAGATTGCTGAATTTAAGAAAAGGTAATATTATTATTACTACATAAAATATGCAGCAGTTCAATATCCAATATCGTCTAATTTATTTTTTAATTATCCTATACTATATCTTTATATTGTAGTTTCTCAAAAAAAGGAATGCTCAAAAGCTGGTCAAAGTTGTGTACAATTGACAAATGAGCCGTCCTACTCCCAAGCCGACCTTTTCTTAAACGAAAAAGAGAGAAAAACTTTAGATGAACTCTACGAACATCTTCACGATCGGGGAACGGTTAGTTCAGTACATTTGCTTATTATGTGTTAATAAAGAGTATGTAGATTTATGTACACTATCTTACATATGCTATCATATATATATAAACTATAGGTTTTGCAAGCTATTACTCTTGCCACCATTGATCATATTGAATATTCCTACGGATGGTACTATAATTCTTGCAAACGTTGTAAAAGTAAGGTGCAATCGCAAGAGGAAAAGTTTTGGTGTAAAAAATGTGAAACTTTGGTTAACTATGCAGTCCCTAGGTACAGAATTCTTTCATAACAAATTGTCCTTTAAATTCAGTTATTTTAATGTTTGTTCATGATATTGTAGTTTTTTCTAATATGTAGATTTAGTGTTCAAGTTAGTGTTATAGACGGATCTGGTACCGCTCACTTCACTATATTTGATAGGAAAATTTCACAAATCTTGAAGAAAAGTGTTTCCAGCATTCTCGAATCAACGGATAAGGTATATAAACATAAATTTTAATGCATTACTTATTAATTTCTGTTTTTATTGAACTTATTATTTTTCCAGGATGAGGACATAAATAATATCCTGAAAGAGTTAAATGTCTTGCTGAACAAAAAGATGTTATTTAGAGTTCTTATTTCGCAATTCAACATCAGTAGACTTCCTACACCTTCTGCATATACCGTGATGAATATGACTGACGATACCACTCTCATTGAGAAATTTGAGCAAACTACCAAAGAATCTGAGGTATATTTTGCTGAATTAAGATTATGATATTTATGATTTATTTTATTACTAATCACAAATTTAATACATGTTTAATTTTTTTATTGATAGGAAAATCTGGAATCATTCACCCTAGACAATGATGTTATGTCAAAAGTTTCTTCAAATGAAATGGTTTCACCCCGTAAGCGTCGTTATATTAATATCGACGAAGGCGATGATAATGGTGAATCGGATGAAGATGAGATTACTAAAGCTGATGATTTTCCTTTAGTTAATCGTGGGGAGCACTCAAGTACCAGGAAGAAGCTTATATTCAAGAAAGTGAAAGAGGAAAAGCTAGATGAATAAATATGTTCATATTAGGATTTAATTGCATTATTTCGTATGACCATTTATTTTTGAAGTTCAGAATGGCAGTTTTCATATAAGTTTCATGTTTATTAATTCCTCCAAGTTAGACTATTTGTTTTGATTCTATTGCAGAATTCTGTTTACTTTATATAATTTTGCATCCATAATGAAGTTTGTTTACTTAACCTAAATCAAAAACAAGGGTGGATATATGGTAAAAACTGTATTCTTTATTTTTGTTCTATTTGCTTTGTAAAGTCTGATTATTTTAGATATTAATAATTAAAATCTAAACTAAATCAATAGTGTAGTTATAAGATGTAAGTTATAGGATTTAGGGTTTAGTGTCTAGAGTAAGGTATATTATCTATGGAGAAACAAATTAGGTTTTATACAAGTTTATTAATGAATATGAGTTATAGAATTGTGAAATCAGAAATTTCCTTATTTAATAAAGCAGATTATTTTAGATATTAATAATCATATCTGCATACAAAGTGATACAGATAGAAAGAGATAGACACAGAAAGACATAAATTAGGTTTAATGAGGCATGTTTACCTAAGTCGGTGTAGAATATGCTTAGAGAGACTATTTCATTAGTCCTTTTTCCAATGAAACAAATACTCTCTCTGAGCATATTCTACACCGACTAATAAAACACCCTCTATTTACACCATGACAAAATAGTCTGCAACACACCATTTTTTTTTAAAGAATTCATTATTTTCCAGTAAATGCAGAAATCATATACAAAGGTAAAAACTATATGCTTTGTAAAGTCTGATTATTTTAGAGATTAATAATTAAAATTAAAACTAAACCAATGGAGTGTAGTTATATGATAGGATTTAGGGTTTAGTGTCTAGAGTAAGGTATGTTATCTATGGAGAAACAAGTTAAGTTTTATACAAGTGTATTAATGAATATGAGTTATAGAATTGTAAAATCTAAAATTTCCTTATTTAATAAACCAGAACATACGAAAATTCTTTTTTTTGGGGTTCATATATGTATATTGATATACGTACAGATTATATTCTTTATATTAAATGGAAACATTATAATTTTCAGATAGAGTAGAGTAATTGCAAAGGTTAGTTGTGTACTAGATGAAATAATGATTCAGTATATATTTAAGTTGCACCTACATGTTACATTAATGGTATTATTTTGTTCTGTTTATCTTGAGAGAGAGAGAGAGAGAGAGAGAGAGAGAGAGAGAGAGAGAGAGAGAGAGAGAGAGAGAGAGAGAGAGAGAGAGAGAGAGAGAGAGAGAGAGAGAGAGAGAGAGAGAGAGAGAGAGAGAGAGAGAGAGAGAGAGAGAGAGAGAGTCAAAGAGAGAGTGTGTCAGAGAGAGAGAGAGAGAGAGATTTAATAAGGCCGTTTATATGGGGCAAATTTTAAACCAGTTTTTTTTATTTAAACGTGGGCTTATAGGTGATTTAGTATTTGTCTTTTACCTTAGTGATTTAGTATTTGTCTTTTACATTGCAGATTTACTAAAACCGTAGTGTTTGGGCCCAAAAAGTTGTAAATTTTATAAGGCCAATAACTGATTGGGCCTCTTTGCATTTTAAAGCCCAGTATAAATTTTAAATTTCTTATAAATAAACATATATGAAATTAATGCTTCTGGTACAGTATTCTATTGTACAAATATGTTGGGCCGAAGTTATGATTTGTTTAGTGTCGTTGGGCCTAGCCCATTAAATTTGTTCAGACTAACTAGACCGTATTAAGATCATAACATTATTCAAAGTTATAACATTAAATATAAAAAAATTACTTAATACCAAAAATATCATATTCAATACTACAAAGAAATTATTATATAGTTTTAAGACATTATAATAAACACATATACTGTTAAACTGACAACGAAGAACATGAAGAACAATCGTCATCAATAACATTTTATGAATAATAAGTATAATACTTTAACGCAAAATGTATAATAGTTTATTAAAAAATTAACTTACAGTTTAATCTAGATGAAATTAGATTATTTTTCAGAGTATGAAATCAATGAACAATCATAAAACCATTGTAAAAAATGTTAATACAACCCATTAATTGAATCGAAAGTTTTAAACGTTATATAGTTAAATGAAAGAGAGAGTGATTAACACAACAAGAGAGAGAGAGAGAGAGAGAGAGAGAGAGAGAGAGAGAGAGAGAGAGAGAGAGAGAGAGAGAGAGAGAGAGAGAGAGAGAGAGAGAGAGAGAGAGAGAGAGAGAGAGAGAGAGAGAGAGAGAGAGAGAGAGAGAGATTTTACCTTTATGGACTATGGATCTCAGAAGAACAATGTTCTTCCATGTCTCCTCTTGAACATTGAGACTCTCTCATCAATATTTTTCCTATCAATCTCCTTTTTGCTTTGTGTTATACAGATCTCAATTGTGGCGGTGGAAAAGCAAATAGTTAGTTTCTATCAGTGTGATTTCTAAATTGAAAGATGAAAGCGTAAAGGTGGCAAGTATAAAAATGGAAACTGCGGAAGAAGGAAAGTTAGAAATGATTTAGGGTTTTTGTTGCTTCTGTTTTATTTTTATAAAGTGAATGGTCTGTATTTACCAACGGTCATGGACCGATATAATAACCAATAGCCCAATATATAAAGGCCGTTTTAGCCCATTAGAACCAAATCTGTGTAATCCCATTATATAAAGGCCGATATTATAAACAAATCTGTGTAAGCAGTATATCACCAGGCCCATTAGGCCCATTAATTACATATTGAAGTAGCAGTATTGGGCCAATAAGCCCATTTTCTTTAATTAAAATACATAGGCCGATAAGAATCTACTATATTCAGACCCATTAATAGATATAGTAGATTTTACTCAACCCGATTATATGAATAACTAAATCAATTATATGAAATAATTGAACCCGGTTTTATTATATTGTACTAACTCGGTTGTAATAATAATGGAAGAAAAATATACATGAACATGAACTTCATGAAGAATAATCTAGATGAAGCAAACATTTCGAACTTAAAAAAAAATGAAATGCGAGCCTCATATTATACGATATCTCAATCCGAAGTTTGTAAAATTTGAGAAAAATGAAATCAAAGAAGCAGTCGAAATCACTGAAATTTGTCAAAATATGTACAAATTTTTAAAAGAAGGATGTTTATGATATCAAGCAACAAATTATATCCAGAGAAATAGAAAAATACAGATTTATCGATAGAGAAGGAAATCTTACTTGTGTAATCTTGCTTTTTCTGTAATATTGAGCACAACCTCCGACTTCCAGATGATCTGCAAAATCGAAAAGAAAATCCAGAGAATCGAAAAAAAAAAAAGAGAAATATACTGAGAGAGAGAGAGAGAGAGAGAGAGAGAGAGAGAGAGAGAGAGAGAGAGAGAGAGAGAGAGAGAGAGATCTTATGCTTTTTTGGGGTTATTTATCTCTGCACAACTTCCGACTAACAGATCTGCGCCATGGATGGCGACAACTCGGTTTGAAATCGCCATGGATCGCGAGATCTGAAAATGGAATGAGAGACACGGTGACGAGATCTGGAAAAGGAAAAAGAGGTTTCTGGAAAGCTAGGGTTTGAGGCTGGAAATGGAGCGAAAGCGAGGATGACGAGAGGTATGGCCATGGCGACAGCTCGGATCGAAATCGCCATGGAGGTCGAGATTTCTGGAAAGCTAGGGTTTGAGGCTGGAAATGGAGCGAAAGCGAGGATGATGAGAGGTCTGGCCATGGCGACAGCTCGGATCGAAATCGCCATGGAGGTCGAGATCTGGAAATGGAACGAGAGAAAGGTGAGGAGATTTGGAAAAGGAAAGAGAATTCTGGAAAGGAAAGCTAGGGTTTGACCGAGACAAATGAGGCAAACGTTTGGTGATAGGGATCGGGTTACATTGGTTAGGGTTTTGGGCAAATGGGCTTGGTTTGGAAATGTGGCCCAGAGTGAGGGAGTGAGTTTTGGGCCGGGCCACTATTTAATTTTGTGGGATTCTGATTTAATGGCAAACTTCATATTGAATGGCAAAATGATGTATTAATAACTCATTTATCCATAAGTAAATTCGGTAAAAAATTTCAATAATTTTTTTATCAATTTTTTTTGCAATTATATAGTAATTAAATAATAAATAAATATTGACATTTATTAATGCAATGTTGAATGATTTTTTTAAAGTACTTTCATGTATTAATTTGTTATTTTTAATATCCAATATTAGATTTGTAAAATAATATGTCTTATTTAATTAATATTATAAATTATGTAGGTAAACATGTTAATGTATTTGAATAAGATGATTCTTATGTAGATATATTTATTTAAATCTTTATATCTTAGTTTATCAGGGTGATTTTGTTATGGACGAATTAACCCGACATAATAGAACGTTGAGATTGCCTGTTGTTAGAGAGAAACGACAACGGACAGTTTCTAATGAATCAGGTTAATATTTTGCATTTTTTGTTGAAATTTTGTCTACTAAATAGTAATATGAACTTTAATATAAATACTAATTATGCAAGATCTACACTTGGAGGTACTGACAATTATTATGTTTATGATCGTATCCCAATGTCCGATATTTCAAATGGTTAGTAATGTTTGTTACAGTAGATTATCTATTTACTTCAATTTTTTCGTCTATATGGTAGTTAGTGTCAAATATTTCTCTAAGACATAATAGCATTGTGTCAGAACAAAATTAAAGTTTAAAATATATTTTATTTTGTTTTTTTAATTAGAACAAAAATTATTTAGATTGTTTGCTTATTTATAAACAAAAATTATATATCATTATTTAATTCTTTAATGTTCAGGTAGAAGAAATTCATCTACTCCGACGACTCTGTACTACAGAACTGATCAAAACGTTCATAATTCACATTTACCTATTAGTGTTCGAGACAAAGAAAACTATGGTGTAGCTCAATTGCAAAATGTCATGCTTACAGAACAAAATCATATGCAAAATGTCGAACAAGGTATGGTATTTTTAAAAGTGGTATAAAATTAGTGATTTATTAATTTATAGTATTCCTTATTTAATTCTCATGTTACAATTAGCTCGATTGAGGAGGAAATTGCGAATGAATGTGATAAGGCATAAGCGGCATGGAACACCGCTAATCGAATCAGGTTAGAAAAAATATATTATATTTAATTACAATGTAAATCACTAAAGGGTATCATAATTTTATGCAACAAATACTTGGAAATATGAGCGACTCCGTACTTATCCAAGCTAGACCATTATCTATTTCATTTAATGGTTAGTCATGAATGAATTTTTTTTTCCTTATTTTTTAATGGGTATACATGCATAATCTTGAAGTTTGAGATTATTACTAATCTATCCTTATTTTGATACTTTAATGTTTAGGTACTTCCAATTATTCCGTTAATGATCGTATCCCAACGTCCGATATTTCAAATGGTTAGTAATGTTTGTTACAGTATATTATCTATTTACTTCAATTTTTCATTTATATGGTAGTTATTGTTTGATACTCCTCGAAGACATAATATCATTGTTTCAGAAAATAATTAATGTTTAAAATAAATTTAATTTCGTTTTGTTAATGAGAACAAAAATTATGTAAATTAGATTTTTTGATTATTTATAAACAAAAACTATATATAGTTATTTAATTCTTTAATGTTCAGGTAGAAGAAATTCATCTACTCCGACGACTCTGCAATACCGAACTTATGAAAACGTTCATAATTCACATTTACCTATTAGTGTTCGAGAAAAAGAAAACTATGTTGCAGCTCAATTGCAAAATGTCATGCTTACAGAACAAAATCTTCTGCAAAACGTCGAACAAGGTATGGTATTTTTTAAAGTGGTATGAATGAGTGATTTATTAATTTATAATATTTAATATTTATTTTCATGCTCAAATCAGCTCGATTGAGGAGGAAATGGCGAATGAATGTGATAAGGCATAAGCGGCATGGAACACCGCTAATCGAATCAGGTTAGAAAACATATATTATATTTAATTATAATGTAAAACACTCCAGGATAGCATGCGTAACCATAAATTTATGCAGCAAATATACTTGGAAATATGAGCGACTCCGTACTTATCCAATCTAGACCATTGTCTATTTCATTTAATGGTTAGTCATTAACCTACATTGTTTTTATAAGTTTTTAATGGGTACACATTCATGATCATTATATTTAGATTATTACTAATCTATCATTATGTAATACTTTAATGTCAGGTACAAGAAATTCATCTACATTGACAGGATGTTCATCTAATGTACCACAAATAAGTGATGGTAGTGTTCAATTATGGTTATAAGTATACTAAATATAGTAGTTATGTTATAATCGTCGATTAGGTTTAATTTATGAATATAAATTTTAATAACCATGTATTTATGCAGTGTGCGTCAACGTTATGCCGACAGATTTACATTTACCATTAGTGGATCAAACTCATACAAACTTGGTTCCACCTATAAGCCTCAATGACAAGGAAAACGAGGGTAACAAATTTATGTTTTATAAAGTCATGTATATTAAGGATTATACTATATTTTATCTTACATCAATATTTATACTATGATATATTTATTTATCATTTACAAATCCGTTACAAAATGCGAGTCTTACCAATCAAATTGATGTAACAAAAGCTGAACAAGGTATGATGTTGTTCAATAAATAAAGTCAATTATTGTCGTACAATATTTGTAATTATTTTCCTTTTACAAATTAGCTCGACGCAAGAGAATGTTGAGAATGAATACGATTAGGCATAAGAGGCATGGAACACCACTAATTGAATCAGGTAAACATAAAATATTCTTAGTAAATGAACATTACAAAATATTATATAACATACAAGTATCGACATTTGTGCAAGAGTTATACTTGGAAATATTGCGAACTTTGTACGTAACGAAGCTACACCCTTATCTATTACGGTTAATGGTAATTCCTTAGGAAGTTTTCCGCAGGCATATATCGATATACATACATATATTATATTAATTTCGATGTTGTTTATAATATGTCATTTTATGTGTACGTAATTTTCAGGTCCTACCAGTTCATCTGCGTTGTGAGGCCGTTCATCTAGATTACCAAACAATCGTAATGGTATTTTTTATATCAATATATGTATCATTATGTACTGATAAAACCATTTTTTCTGTATTGCATTAAGATTGTTTAACACGTTATAATGTCCTATCTTGATTTCAAAATAAACAACTTTTAGGAGTGTCTGTTATTTATAAATACTTGATTTATCGACATTTATTCATTATTACAATATTATACTCAACGGTTCCTGTCTCAGAAGTGAATAGAACAATGAGAAATCATACTGGTAAACCAGGTACTTCATTTGTATTATTTGGTGAATTTGTAATATTAGTTTGTATATTGTTTAATGCTCATCTATATTTCGTAGTGCAATACCTAGATCACGGTGAAGTTGTGTATGAATGTCTACATTGTGGTGCATTACTGTGGCATGCTGAAAGATTAAATATACAAGACCCTTCAAGCGAAGGTATATGTCATATATCTTCGTTATGTTGCATGAAAGGAAAAATTGAGCTGCCATTGTTGCAACAGCCACCACCGTTGCTGAAGAATCTTTTGACAAATAGGCATCCAAAAAGCAAACAATTTTGTGAGAATATTATAGCTTATAATATGATGTTTTCTTTTACATCTTTGGGAGGAAAGGTCTTACCCATCAAGAAAGGTCGTGGACCTTATTGTTACTGAATGCATGGCCAGAATTTTCACAGAATAGGGAGTTTATTACCAGTTCCTGGCGTAACACCAAAGTTTTCGCAACTCTATATATATGATACTCAAAACGAGGATTCAAACAGAATCAGTGCCATTAGGTATGTCGATTCTGTATATTTATATTCATTTTGTTAATATGGATGATTATTTAATATAATTTTTATTATTAAGATATTATTGTGATGTTTAATTATGACAACTCTAGGGTCAAAAAAGTTGATGATTCTCTTGTGACGGAGTTGAGAAAGATGATAGATCAACACAACCCCCATGCAAAGGCATTTAGAATGGCCAGAGATAGATTTAAGGATGAAGGTGTGGCAGATCTTTGCGCCTGCTTAGCACAAGAAACACTGATGCTCGGAGATATAATCTCCCAACGTGCTCCGAGGTTGCTGCTCTTATTCTTGGTGATATTGATACAGATCACACGCACAGGGACATTATACTTCAGACAAGGTCTGGTCAATTACAATGGATTCACGAATTGCATCCTTCGTACCTTGCGCTTCAATATCCATTGGCATTCCCTTATGGTGAGGATGGCTATAGGATTGACATAGGTTTAAGTGAAAGATGCAATACTTCTGCAAGGAAGAGGACAAGGGTGACGCTTAGAGAATTCTGTCAGTTTAGAATCCACGAGCGTCGAGGCGAAGCCGGGACTCTGAGGTTATCTAGAAAATTGTATCAACAATTCTTGGTTGATGTTTATACGATGATTGAAGCAGAGAGGTTGAGCTACCATCGAACTAATCAGCATACCATACGGGTTGATTCATATAAAAATCTTTCAACGACAACAAGCAAGGGTCAGACAACACCAGCTTCATCTGGAAAGCGAATAATATTGCCATCTTCATTTACAGGCAGTCCGAGATACATGCAGCAGAACTATCAAGATGCAATGGCAATATGCAAACACCATGGTTATCCCGATCTATTCATAACATTCACATGCAATTCAAAATGGTCTGAAATTGTGAAGTTTTGCGAAGAAAGGGGTCTACATCCAGAGGATCGTCCAGACATTATATGTAGAGTCTTCCACATGAAACTGGAGTCCATGGTAAAAGATTTCAAAGTTAAACAAATATTTGGCAAGGTTAATTCGGGTAATTTCTCTATATATTTTTCAATTTATTATTTATTTTAATATATTTGATAAGTTGTATTTATTAAGTCATTTGGATGTTGTGCAGTTATTTACACAATCGAATTCCAAAAGTGTGGTTTGCCTCATGCCCATATTTTGTTGTTTTTGGATAAAGAATCTAAGTTGCCAACCACTACAGATATTGATAAGGTCATCTCGGCTGAAATACCACACCAAACAGAGGATGCTGAGTTATACAATGCGGTGTCAAATTTCATGATGCATGGTCCATGCGAAGCTTCTAATCCATCATCTCCGTGTATGGCAGATGGAAAGTGTATAAAGTACTTTCCAAAACAATTTGTTGAACATACGATTGTTGATGAAGATGGATACCCTGTATATAGACGACGTGAAGATGGTAGAACGATCGAAAAGAGTGGAGTTCCTCTTGATAATCGGTATGTGGTTCCTTACAATGCATTTCTTCTATTAAAGTACAATGCACATATAAACGTTGAATGGTATAATCGATCGGGCTCTATCAAGTATTTGTTCAAGTACATAAATAAAGGGCATGATCGCGTCACTGTTGCAATAACAAGGTCTGATGCAAACAATTTGGGTGATGATGGCATTGACGAAATCAAAAACTACTACAATTGCCGCTATATATCGGCATGTGAAGCTGCTTGGAGGATTTTTGGCTTTGATATTCATTACATGACTCCTGCTGTTTTATTTGATGATGATGATCCTATTGATGCAGTCTTAAATGATCATGAAAGTGAAAAATCAATGTTTCTCCAATGGATGACTTCTAACAAGAAGTTTCCAGAAGGTAAAGATTTGACATATTCTGAATTTCCAGAGAAATTTGTTTGGGTACCTTCATCTAAACATTGGAAAAAACGTGATAGACGTGGTTCAATTGGAAGGATTTATCATGTACCTCCAGGTAGTGGCGAGAAGTACTATCTTAGAATTATGTTGAATCATATTAAAGGACCCATATGCTACAAAGATTTACGTACTGTTGAGGGTATAGTTTATTCTACATTTAAAGAAGCTTGCTATGCATTGGGGTTGTTAGACGATGACAGAGAATACATCGACGGGATAACTGAAGCAAGTTTTTGGGGATCGGCGCACTACATTAGGAGTCTATATGTTTTTCTTTTGTTGTCTGATAGCATGGCACGGCCAGAGTTTGTTTGGGAACAAACATGGAGGCTTCTAGCAGATGATATTCTCAACAAACAGAGGCGAATTCTACGAATTGATGGTATGCATTTCAATATTAATATTTAAATGATCATAATGTTAACTGCATTTATTCTTACATGCAGATTTTGTACTCATTTAATTGTTGTGACACGTGCATGCTATATATATGCAGATTTGCATCTAACAGATGAGCAACTACAAAACTATGCACTTGCCGAAATTGACAAGTTATTACAACGGAATGGTAGTAGTTTGAGTCACTACAAAACCATGCCTCCTGTAGATTCAAGTCTTATTAGTGAAGGTGTCAACAAACTTATACAAGATGAACTTCGATATGACACGACATTTCTAGCTGAGGAGCATGCTCAATTACTTTCTAGATTTACAATGGAACAGAAAGGGGTTTATGATGAGATCATGAATGTTGTTATATCAAATAACGGGGGTGTCTTCTTCTTATATGGTTATGGTGGAATAGGCAAAACTTATATATGGAGGGCACTTTCGTCGGCTATAAAGTCAAAAGGTGAAATAGTCCTTACTGTTGCTTCAAGTGGAAATGCGGCTCTCCTAATACCCGATGGCAGAACTGCTCATTCGAGGTTTAAAATACCTTTGCAAGTTAATGAGGATTCAACGTGTCATATATGTTTAGGTACGGAACTTTCTCAGTTGATATGTGCCGCCAAGCTTATTATCTGGGATGAAGTTGTCATGACGAATAAGTTATGTTTTGAAGCTTTAGACAGGACATTACGAGATATTTTACGGGCTACAAATCCTCTTAGTTTAGAACAACCTTTTGGAGGGAAAGTCATAGTATTTGGTAGAGACTTTAGGCAAATCATATCCGTTATCTCAAAAGGTAGCAGGCAAGATGTTGTTTTTGCTACAATTAATTCCTCTTATTTGTGGGATCATTGCAAAGTTCTTACTCTAACAAGAAACATGAGGATTCAACAAGGTACATCTGAATCTGAGATCCAAGAGGCAAATAAATTTGCTGCTTGGGTATTAAGCATCGGAGATGGGACTGTAGGTGTTGACAATGATGGGGAAGCGCAAATTGAAATTCTCGATGAACTATTGGTGAAGGATTTTGATTTAGATCCAATTCCAGCAGTTGTCAAATTTGTTTATCCCTCTCTTATGGAAGATCAGTTGACTCCGGCATACTTTGAAGAACGAGCAATTCTTGCTCCAACACACGAAGAGGTAGATAAAGTTAATGAGTATATATTGTCTTCGTTGCCTGGTGATGAAAAGGTCTATCTCAGTTCCGATAGTTTGTGCAAGACAAGTTTTGTTAAAGATAGTCATGCTGATATTTATTCGTCTGACTTCTTGAATAGTATTAGATGTTCTGGTCTGCCGAATCATGTACTGAAACTTAAGGTTGGGGTCCCTATTATGTTGCTTTGCAATATTGATCAGACTTCGGGTTTATGCAACGGGACGAGATTGATAATCACGCAGCTTGGCAGTCATGTCATACAAGGTAGAATTATATTAGGCAACAATATTGGACATACGGTTTTGATTCCTCGCATGATAATATCACCGTCAGACACTTCATTTCCTTTTAAGTTTCAACGAAGACAATTTCCCTTGAGTGTGTGTTTTGCTATGACCATAAACAAGAGCCAAGGCCAATCTCTTGCCAATGTTGGTTTGTATCTTCCACGCCCTGTTTTCAGTCATGGTCAGTTTTATGTTGCTTCTTCAAGGGTGACTAGCAAGAAAGGTTTGAAGATCTTGATTTGTGACAAAGACAATAAGAGATATAATACTACAACTAATGTAGTATACAAGGAAGTTTTTGATAATTTGTAGCAATTTTGAACATCGCGCCATTTATTATGTTTAGCATGTCATTTTCATGTATTAGAGTTAAATGACTTTTTTATTATGTTTTATCATTTTAGAATTATTGATGTAAAAGACTGTAGTTATTCATGTTTGTAAGACTACTTAACCAATTTGTACGATTAATAAAGTTATGGAGAGTACCGTCTCTCTTTATATAATGTAATTTTTTATATCTTTAATTTGTTTAGTCAATTTGTCATTTTTAATTTAAATAACTAATCAAGTATATATTAAAACAATCATTATTTGATAATAAAAATATATAATTTTTACAACTGTAAAATAAAATAAAAAAATCCCGTGCAAGGCACGGGTATTACACTAGTAGTATGTATATAATTATGTGTTGAAATTTTTAGCTCTTTTATTCATTCATTACTCGTTTTGATACATCATTTACATGTCTATGTATGCATGCCTTATCTATGTATTTTTTTAAAGGTAGAATGTTTTGTACATGTTTAGACTATGGCCATGCTATAATTATATTACCAAACAATGCCTACTAATACTTAAATGAATCTTCCAATAATGAAACTTGCTAGCTTGAGGGGTTTTTTAAAGCAATTTTCTACTAACAACCGATGATAAATTTTCTTATGTAACTTGTGTTGTTGCTAAAAAACTTACTATTATTATAATTTCAAAAACAACCATTGTAACAGCTGTAATATTAATCACACATTTGGTTTTGCATGCATATGAAGAGGTACTATGTTTCCAATAATCACATGACACATTATCAATATAACCCGTCATCAAGGATTTGAGTCATAATTGAAATATTTTATGGCTTAGCAAATCCGCTGCTTCTAGGGAATTCAACATAAATATGGTCTACGTATTATGTCACAAATAGGTCGATTCCTGTGGTGGAATAGCAATGCCTCCGGCAACATCCACAGAACCAACATACTGGTTTTGAGATCTAGAGGAAAAGCAATAAAGCCTAATGAAGCAAATTCAACAAGAAATACATAAGTTGAGCCACATCCAAATTTTCAGATAGTGTTCCTGGTACCAGCTTCAGCAATGCCTCCGACAACATTCACAAAACCAGCATACTGGTAGAGGAGATCCGGAGGATAGGAAATCAGAAGAAAAAGCCTTCGAATTTGATTTCCTTTATTTGCCAATTGGTTTTAGGTATGAGTTATATATATTACATGATGTGCATGTCACTGAATTATTGATACATTCACCCATACCGCTTTCAGAATTAGATTCAACTTAATGAATGCCCCAAACATCGCTTTCAACAAATAAGAAGAGGAAATAGGCTCTCAATCAATCATCAAGCCTAGGGTTGAGCAAAAACCGGGTTGGACCAGAAATTTGGACCGGACCGGACCGAATTGGTCCGGTCTCCGGTCCAGAGATTTCCGGATTTCCGGGTCCGGTCTGACCCGATTTCTTTTAAAAACCCTAAATTATATTTAAGGATATAAACTGGTTTGAGTTTTTTTTAGATTTGAGGATTTAGGGTTTAGAGTTTAGGGTTTAGGGTAAAATTATATTTAAGAGTAAATTATATTTAGATTTGAGGGTCCAAATTATATTTAAGAATATAAACCGGTCCAAATCGGACCGGACCGGTCCGGGTTCCGGTCCATCATTTTTGGAGTTTCGGGTTCCGGTCCAGTTCGGGTCGGTCCGGTCTAGGTTTGGACCGGTGCTCAACCCTAATCAAACCTAATGAAATTTAGTGAGTCTGCGGCCTTCGAGATAGAAGTCCGTTACATATATTTCTATCCCTCTATATAAAGGAACCCATACTCAGATACATCTCCACCATAATCGCTTCTTCAGAATAAACTCAGCTTCTTCTACACGAGATTGCACTGATTTGTTGTTCCTTCGGGTAAAATTTTCTCGTTCTTTCTTACAGAAATTCAACAGTTCTATTTTTATTATGACCATGAGATAGTCTATACACTTCAATAACCCTGTTTATTTTACAAAATATACACTTTTCTAGTAATACAGCAAAAAAAAAAAGTATGTTTACAGCTACCAATTTTTTAATGGCAAAATACTTATACTACTTAACCTAGGTGCATAACTAACGTTTATGCACAACACATATTTTATCTTTCATTTTCTTAATATTTACATTCAATACGTTGAATTTACATCAAAGACCTTATTTTTTATGCATTCCCATGTTTTTCTGTTAAATATATGTAGAGGTGTGGATGGACGTTATGATATCGAAAAGGAACCAGAAACCTTAACACCTTCTCGTGTCATCAAGGATTCAAGTCATATTTGGAATCATCGTTAAACAAGTGAAGAGTGTAATTTACAACTAAAATGTATGCATTCTTGACACTTGCAATTAGCAGAAAATGGTTTGGTCGCATCTGCCAACTTCTTCTGATCATTTTCCATCGCTCCTTTGTTGCAGGAAGCACGTTTAGTCGGTGGGTACTGAGTGATCCTTGGGGGCGACGCCTTTTCTGACTTTGCACCGCGAGTCAGGGGGAAATTGCTTCTAAGCCAGGGATATCATACCACACCACATCAACGTTTTCAAAGCGATTTTTCGTCCGTTCTCAAGTCAGCTTTCATATCGGTCTCGATCTGGTTTCTACTAACAAGAATATGTTATTGGAAGCAATTAACTCATTGTGAAACATGTAGACATGCTTGAGTTTGAGCATTGTAACCAAAATAATGTCGACACTCAAAAACTTCAGATGAAATTCCCACTGACTTGTCTACGTCATGTAAGAAAACATAATTTGTATTTCAAAAATACAAATGTAACTACATGCTAGCATCTTGAACCCTTTGTGTGCCACTTGTGTTACTTGGATATGAGATAACTTGCATAGTTGCATGTCATTTAGATGTCCTATCTTGCATGTGTGACATGTATTTTATTTGGAAAAGAAATTTGTGGTTATGAAAGCCAATGTTGGCACACCCATTCTTCATTACATCATAGATTTAAGTCATATTTATAAAATGATTTATACACAACAACATTTGTATTCCAAATTTTACATCAATTAGAGTGTTTAATAGTATTATCCAATATATATTTGCTTGCACATATGGACAAAAACAACACCAAAAAACGAGCTCAAAATGGGAAATCATTTGGGCTTCAAAGACGTAGCCCGTTAAAACCATGGAAAACAACTTCCCTTTACGAAATTTTGTTGAACCGCGTAAAAAGTACAGGGCATGTATAAGCAAAACGCAAAAACCTAACTAATGAGGAAGTTGCTGAAAGCCAGGTGGAAGGGGCTTCTCAATAAAGATAGTGACTGACCTTGACGACCTAGAGCAACTATGGCAGCGGTATCCACGTTGTCTTCTACCAATTGAGGGCGACAGGGAAGTGTGGCGGAGGAGGGGAAGTAGTACACCTGACCCACCGACGGCCATGTTTCCCAAAAAAGCATCACGAAAAGAGCAACAAAATCCAGATCCCCAACACCGTCGTCATGATCCCTAAGATCCATTGAAGAGCAAAAGCCACCGGAATATCGAATCAATTAAGCTCTTTTCCACAACCTTAGCATAGGAAACCACAACAGTCAAGCTCAAAAGGAGATTTGCCTTGACCAACCACGATTGTCAAAAGTAAAGGTGATAATACTAATGCTCAAGGTGGTGCAACCAAACTATCCTCTAATACAGGAGAAGTTAGTCTCCCTACAAGTAAGAACGAAGGTCGGACGAGCAAGAGTAGTGCTGGGTCTAGAGGCTTAGCAGGCTTCTGGGATCGTGCATCTACAAAATTAAAGTCCTCTATTGTCCGGGAAGAAGCAAACATTGTTTCTCAAATATCTGCATGTGAAGCTTTAGATGCTAGGAGCAATGACGATGAAAGAGTAAATATCAATCTTAAAAGAGCCCCAATGGTGACACTAGAAAGAAAAGAAGATTACTTCTAGACGATTTTGATGAAAAAGTTGACTTTAAGGATGCAGATAAGCTAGCATCTCCAGATCCTCCTAAAGTGAAGTCAATTGTAGATAAAAAGATTGGCATCAACTTGGTGTTAGAACTAGGGGTGAAAATGGGTCGTGTGATGGATGGGTGGAGCAATTTTATCACCACACCCGTGAAATCCTTCAACCGACCCATCTGTCACCCGCAAAACTTTTCACCCTCATCCATCACCCACGGTTGATTCGGGTGGATCGAGTCATCGACATAACATTTATTTATATTTTTATAATTATTTAAAGGGAAATTCCTATTGGTGCCCTTGAGTTTAGGGTTATTCCTGTTGGTGTCCCACGATTAAGTTTTTTCATGTTGGTACCCCTAAGGTTTTGGTTTGTTCGCTTTGTAACCGAAATTTTTCATATCCGTATCATTTCGGTTCGAATTGATCAAATAGAAGCTCATCACTATGTTTATTGACCTCAACTTAGTAGGATTTGACTCCTAAAACACTCAAATCCATACTCGAACCATTCCGATTTGAATTCTTAAGGTCGAAACGGGTTGTTGCTTCGGAATTCAAATCGACATGGTTCAGACATGGATTTGGGTATTTTAGGAGTCAAATCTTACTAATTTGAGGGCGGGGAACACAATGGTAGACTTGGATTTAATCAATTTGAACTAGAATGGTACAAACATGAAAAAGTTTGGTTACGAAGCAAACAAACCCAAACCTTAGGGGCACCAACAGGAAAAAACTTAACCGTGGGACACCAACAAGAATAACCCTAAACACAGGGGCACCAACAGGAATTTCCCATATTTAAATGTAATAAGATACATGATTAAGTGTAAAAAGTATTTCATTTTCTTCAATATATGAAAATGATTGTTCTAAATATAGGATTTGATGGATGTTAATAGAAAATATTCTATAAATATTCAACTTTCAAACATAAAAGAAAACAATTTGAAGGCATACATTATAATAAAATAGAATTACAATTACAATTGTCGACAAGTGAGCGGATGGGTGGGCGAAGTGCGGGTGATGGGCGAGATTTACATCACCCACCCGTCATCCGTTTCATCCCATCCACCAACTATCCGTCATTCGATCCGGTTTACTTCAAATGATCATCATATATTCGGTTCGGGTTTTTCAGATAGGTTGGTCATCCATGGGTAATTTCCAACCCTAGTTAGAACCTTAATGATGAATTGGGTACATAATCAAATGCAAATATTGCGCTCGATTACAACATTTATTTTATTTTCTAGTAACGATCATCGATTTATTATCTTCTCTCTCCATCATCCAAGGGTTCAGTATTGATCAATTGTGGAATACCATGGGAGAGTTCTAGTATTGATCAATAGTGGAATACCATGATGCATAGGTTCCACAATTCCAAGGGTCTTGATATACTATGCATCAATTTTGAATTTCTTGTTTTTAAAAGCCTGTTGGAGAGACTAATTTTCACATGTTAATCATTTATTCCAGGATGACATTATTCTGAACTTCACACCGTAAACACAATTGAACAATAGAGAAGCCCTCTTCATTGTTGGATGACTTAATGCAATTTGAATTTGAGCGAAATGTTCACATGTTGTAGCATCACTGATTGAAAATTGCAAACTAGGTAGCCTAATCACAATAGCTGTAACTCTTCCAATTCACATGTATTGCATGCTTGACGGTGCCAAAAATCTGATGTCACTGCCACAGTCTAGCTCAATGATGGTGCGCAGTTGCGGAAGATCCTTCAATTCTTAGAGCACCCACAATGGTGTGGTTTTTTAGCGGTTTTTTAGCTATTTTTTAATACTTTTTATTCATCTACCCCATCTTAAAAACTCAATCTACTTTTTCTCTACATTCATAGTTTTTTAACTTCGGTTTTTTAACTACATCTTTATTTACCTATCAACTATTTATTATTAAATTTAAATATTAGTTAATATTTTTTGCAATTGTTCAACACATTTATAATTTTCAATTTTACGTTTATAAATACTTTGTGTCCCTAAATTTGTAAAATAACTATATAAAATCGATATCTTAAGTTAATTATAATAAAACGTAAACAACACTTACTTTATTATATTAAAACTTGAAAATACATAAAAACAAGAACATGAAATTCTAACAACAGATACAAATACATAAAACATATTAAAAATGAAAACATGGAAATACATAAAAACAAGAACATGAAATTCTAACAACACTCGCAAATACATAAAAACATATTAGAAAGGAAATCGTACATAAAATTACTAATTTCTAAGATAAACATGGCCGAACTTCTGCCATATGTGCTTAACCAAGTCTTCTTTTAGTTGTTGGTGCATATTCCTACTTCAGAGTTGCACTTGATTTTTTATGTAGTCCGTCATGGAAGCATGTCGATTAGTGGAGTATGTATTGTCACCAATACTAGATTGCTCAAACTGCGATACATCATAATACAAATTGTATGTATCTCGCTCATCCTCCACTATCATATTGTGCAATATTATGCACGTTCTCATAATCTTTCCAATGACATCAAGGTCCCAAGCAAGTACTGGGTTCTTCACGATGGCAAATCGAGCTTGTAAAACACCAAAAGCTCGTTCCACATCCTTCCGATATGCCTCTTGATAACGAGCAAAACATTTTGCCTCATCTCCTCGTGGAAGTCGAATTGACGGTACAAATGATGCCCATTGTGGGTAAATACCGTCAGTGAGATAGTAACCCATGTTATACTCATGACCATTGACGGTAAAATTCACTGGTGGTGATATCCCTTCCAAAACATCATCAAATACAGGAGAACGATCAAAAACATTAATATCATTTAACGTACCTGGTGATCCAAAGAATGCATGCCAAATCCACAAATCATATGAAGCAACTGCTTCTAAGATGATTGTCGGTTTTCCATGACCACGTGTGAACTTGCCATGCCATGCAGTTGGACAATTCTTCCATTCCCAATGCATACAGTCGATGCTACCTATCATTCCAGGAAACCCACGCATCTCTCCTACATAAAGGAGTCGTTGCATGTCTTCTGCGGTTGGTCTTCAGAGGTATGTTGTACCATACAAAGAAATGATTCCATCGACAAAGTTGGATAGGCATTGTCGAGCAGTCGTTGCACCCATTCGAAGATACTCATCTACCTGATCTGCACACATGCCATATGCCAACATGCGCATAACTGCAGTGCATTTTTGTAATAGAGATAGGTCTTGTCTGCCTGTTGCATCCGTCGTTTGGCGAAAATACTCAAACGTCGATGACAATTGGTTAACTATGCGTAAGAACAAAGGTCTACGCATTCTAAACCTTCTACGAAATTGCTCATCAGTAAACAGAGGCGGTGGGACTTCAGAGAAATAATCTTTGACTAGTTGTTGATGACCTCTTTCACGCTCTCGATCGATGTATCTTCACCTTAATCTTGTTTGAGAGCTTTCACCCTTGGATAGATGTTGTTTTGCTAGAGACAAAGCTTCATTAATTTCATCATCAAGCTCATCAGATGATGAACTATCATTTGGATTCAAAAGATCCCATATAATCTGATGGGGATCCATTTGCAAGGGATATATGAAAAGATGAGTGATTTGTTATGACAATGAAATATGAGAGAGTTTTTTTGGAGAAGATGTTGTGGAGATATTCTCCTAAACCATATGTATATATATAAGAAGATCATGAATCTGTAAGGTTATAGCATCATTAAGAACATGAAAGAGTAAAGTGATAGAGCATTGGGGATTGCAACATTCAACGCATTGGGAGGAGGAAACTGATAGCATCGGGCAGAGGAAAAGTGATGGCATCGGGTAGAGGAAGGTGATAACATTGGGGATAGAACCATTCAACATATTGGGTAGAGGAAAACTGAAAGCATTGGGCAGAGGAAAAGTGATGGCATCGGGCAGTGGAAAGTGATAACATTGGGGATAGAACCATTCAACATATTGGGTAGAGGAAAAGTGATAGCATCGGGGCAGAGGTAAAGTGATGGCATCGGGCAGAGAAAGGTGATAAAATTAGGGATAGATCATTCAACACATTGGGCAGAGGAAAAGTGATAGCATCGGGCAGAGGTAAAGTGATAGCATCGGGCAGAGGTAAAGTGATAGCATCGGGCAAAGTGAAATTCAGAGCATCATTAATAGTCTCGGACAGTGTAAAAGTGAGAGCAATGGAGAAAGGAGTTTTACCGCTCTCGGGTAGAGAAAAAAATTCGAAGTAAATGGAACCAATATTCTTCCTATATATATGTGTTGGTTTGGAATAAGATATTTGCACTTTCCGAATCTATTCTTCTCTATCATTTTCTCAAAGTGATATTTCTCATTCCTTCGATATGGATCCAAATCAACCTTACAACTATCAAAATTCCTTCCAATTTTCTCAAAACTTCTTGGATCTGTCCGAAGAACAAACAAACCATCCAAGGAATTATTGGCCAAACACCCCTGAAGGTTATCCACATGCATCCCCTTCTCCTAACACCTTTGGTTTATATGGAAGTGCTTCTGCATTTCATCAATGGAACTCACAACAACACGTGCCAAGTCTTGATGATATACAAGTTATTCCTGAACCAAACCCCTCTCTTGAAAGAGCCCCTAAAAAAACCACTCGTCAGAAAGCCCCTTCTCAACAAGCTCCTCCTAAAAAAGCCTCTCGTCAAGGTGGTGAGAAAAGAAACAAGTGGAGTCAAGGTGAGGAGTTGTTGTTGGCTAGTGCATGGGTTAACACCAGCACAAATATTATTGTAGGCACTAATCAAAAGTGCGAGTTATTTTGGGATCGAGTGGCGGAGTACTACAACGAAAAAATAGTCCAAGAGGATAAGACTTGGGTTCATAGGGCTTCGACGTCATTAAAATCAAGGTGGCACAGCATGTCCAGCGACACTCAAAAATTTGTCAGTTGCTATAATCGAGCTTCCAACCGAAGAGGTAGTGGGGAAAATGAGGTTGATGTGATAAGAAGTGCACATGCTTTCTTTCGTTTGAATTATGGTGTTGATTTTATATGGGAGCATGTATGGCGTGAGCTCGAACATGAACCAAAGTGGTGCACTTGGTTGGCTAGAGAAGGTGGAGGAAGTTCCAAACGATTAAAGTTGAATGAATCTGGATTTTACTCTTCAAGCTCCAATCCGGATACCCCCACTAGTGTATCTGGACCTGAAAGCGCCACCTTTCCTCCAGATGAAAGTGCTCCAACTCGTCCTGTTGGTATAAAGAATGCAAAAAATAAGGGAAAACAAGTTGCTCAGATGTCAAGTGAACACATGGAGACACATTTAGAAAAAGTCAATAGGTTGACTATGCTCCAAGCTAACAGAGATATGCAAAAACAAGACGCAAAAAGAGAGGCTATAAAAGAGCAGAAAAAGATCGTTGATGACTATGTTCGTACTCAAAAGCTTCAAATGCTAACTCAACTTCTAGCATTCGGCGAGTTAAGTCCAGAACAAGAGATGATAAAAGTTTCCTTGATGAGTGAGTTGTTTCCTAAAACATAACTTGAGATCTATGTTTTTAATTTTTGTAAGAGAAGATTAGCTTCACGTCTATGTTTTCCATTTCCTAAGTGAAGAATAGCTTCACATTTGTGTTAGTTTTTATTTTAATTTACTTATGTTGTTTCTTCTAATTATGTTTGTGTTGTATTGTATAATATATATATAATGTCTTGTAATATATTAATTTTCATGTGTGATGTTGTTTCAATATTTTTATTTCCATGCGTAAAAATCTAATGTTGTTCACATCTGTTCAATTTTATCTTATATGTTTTCTTGTGATGTATATGTTTATGTATAATATCTTGTAATATATTTTTTTTTGTAAATGTATTAGTTTTTATTTTTTATTACATCTATTATATTCAACACAATATTTTATATAATACATAAATTAAATTACTTATATTAAATACTAATTACAATTTTTAAATATTTACATTTACTTATATTGCTTATTTTCAATAAAAACATTTTTATAAAAATCATATACAAAATGGGTGTCTATGGATAGATAAAAACAAAATAAAAATATTAAAAATATTTTTTTCCATCAATTTATTTATTTTCGTACTGAAAAGGTATTTTAAAATATCAAATAACAATATATATAACAATGGTTTTTCACCATTGATCAAATTCAATCCAATGGCTAAAACAACCCTCTTCTACTTTATTTGGTTTTTTAGAGATTTTTTACCTGGCAACCAACCCATTCGTTTTTTAGCCATTTGATACTCTTGTTAAAAAATTTATTATTTTAAAATTCTAAAAAACCACCGGTGTGGGTGCTCTTAGCGTGCCTAAGTGTAGGGAGTGAAATCCGTATATCCTCATGATTGTACTTCATCTGCTGATTTCTCATGTACAAGAGAAAAGAAAGACAATGTAACATACTCGAGCAAAAATAAATCAAGCAAATGTTCTACTGTTATGGTAGTTATATAAAGCAAACAAAGGCTGCCCTCAGAACCCAGCAATGGTGGCGACATTCCATTAAAGCCTGTCCCCATTCACAGCAGAAGCGGTTGCAGCACCAGCAGCTCTAGTAACAATATGATCAATGGACTTTGGAGTATGTATACAGGGAGAAGCAGAAGGAAACAGAACATGATGATGATGATGACGATAATGAGGAAGAAGAAGAAGAAACTGATGAATGCAATGTGCC
The DNA here is from genome assembly GCA_027886185.1 of Rheum nobile. Lineage (NCBI taxonomy): Eukaryota > Viridiplantae > Streptophyta > Magnoliopsida > Caryophyllales > Polygonaceae > Rheum > Rheum nobile. The sequence goes on from WOAB01000640.1 coordinate 1,179,599, forward strand.
CTGCTGTGACAATTCTTCATCATGGGGAGGCTTATTATGGAAATCAAGGCCAGCTGCTTCAATTTCCTGAAAAGGGTCACTCCATCATAGGGCAACAAATCTATATTTCACTTTTCTTAGAAACATTTGATCACATATGTAAGCAGTCAAAGCACCGAGCACTCTATTAGAAAGTGAATATGCATTCGAACAGCACATACCCTATAATTTACCGGCTCCTGATAGAGTGACACAGAGAAAGAAATTACAGCATTGATACCCTACAATCTACATGGCTACATCTCAATCGATGACATTCTTGTAAGAATTGAATCCCTCAGTTTATGTAGTTGAGTTTATCATAGCAGAAACCGGAGGTGCAAAGATCCTCATCAAAGCCTTTTCCAAATTGCTTTGCCTATCATAGGCTGCCACCTCAACCGTTTTCTCAAACAGGAGCATCAGCAATATAGAAAGCACAGGCGCCAGGATTCAGGAACAACAACAACAACAAAAACAACAGCTGGAACAATGTATATACTCCCTCCGTATCAGAATGTGTTTGTGTGATTTATATGCATGAATATGATTGTGAGCAATGACAACTATAGAAAAAGGCTTTGTGACAACCAAATTGACCTCCACTGCTCAACTTATGAAATTCATCATCGGGCTCAAAAACCAAATAGAGAAAACCACAAAGAGAAAAAGAAACTACAAAACAAGTGTGCATTTTAGTAAAGGTGAGGACATCTGAAATGAACATAAAACTGGAGTAATCAGTTCCGCATAAATGCATATGAACATGAGAAAAGGACTTCATGATTCCGTAATTTCAAGACAAGAATGCTACGTCTTATTACTCTAGGGTTTCAAAAGCTAAATTATTAGATCACCCCAAATCTTGATGAGTCGAGGATAAATTGGAGAAAAGTAGCAACTTCAGAAGAAGAACCACAATCCTCCAAATCCCTCAATTAAACACGGAAAATAGAATTTTGAAAGTAGGAAAGAAGATAACCGAGGTAGAACAGTGCCTAGGTATAGAAATGGAGCTTGGTACCGATGTGTCGAGTATTTCGATGCAGGTGAAGAGGTTGGAAGTGCAAGAAGCTGCCGTTAGTTGGTGGCGGAGACGACGGCGGCGCCAACGAGTGAACCCCTTCGTCGGCCGGTAAACACAAACTAGTACGATCGGGTTGAGAACCCTGAAATTCTGACCAAAATACGCCTTCTTTCTCTACTCTTCTTTTCTGGGATAGGGTTTGAATTTCAAGGTATCAACTCAAGCATTGCAGACTTTGTACAATTTGTTTGGGCCGGAAATTTTAGTCCACTGGGCTTTTCCTTGTAAATAGAAGAAAGCCCAAAGAAGTTCCAATAGGAGGTGAGAATTGATTAATCAGAATCATGATGTACCCTTGAACATGCAGGGCTTCATTATTACATCAAGTTGACAAGTTGAGCAACGATCATACAAGTATACAACCGATAAGATAAGATTAATTTATTCGTGCTGTCATAAGGAATTAGAAAAAACAAGATTAACTAATCCGCGCAATTCCTATCCGTTAATAATGTACGGGAGGAATTCTCATGATCCACGTTTTTCTGCTACTCTTACAAGACATGTAATCAATGTTGTCTCATCATGGTATTAGTACTTTACCTTATGAGACATATTGATTGTATTTCTTATCAGAAAATGCATACTATGATCTCAAAACCCGGCTAATCTGTCACGGTTGAATGCTACAGTATAGAAATGTTTGATTGATCCCAAGTTAATTAACTTTACAAATTACAATCCTAATACTTTTGGAATTTCACGAAACCGTTTTACGAAAAACAATATAATCTTCAGAAGACCATAAAAAAAAAATCATTTTTTTTTACTTTTCTATACTCCGTATTTTTTACTAATTATCAAGATTTTAAAATTGGACAATGATTACATACTTTGTACAAATTAATGCATTTTCATGTATTAAATCTTATAAAAACTAGAGTTAGGAATTAACTTGAAAGTAATTACTCCATATTATACTATTATCTCTTAGATCTTGTAATTTTAGTTGTTAACTAGCATATGCCTCGTGCCATGCACGGGTTTGGGTAAATATAGACTATATATATTTAGTGGTGAACTATTTTTAATATATAATATATTATTGACTAACATGAATACAATATTATAAGAATTATATTGTTTTATGATGCTTGTTTTTATTAGGAAACGAATAAGGGTGCTCCTCTATCTCGAGGTAAGCCGTCCTACAGCATCCTTATGATTGAGATCATGAAGATCTGGAATGGCTGCACAATCTGGTGAAATTGATATGTGATAGAGTTTTGTAATGAAGTCGGCCACATAATTAATTTCACGAAATATGTGCGAGATGCGACAGGATGAGAAATGTCGCAGATCGAGTAAGATTGTTTTATGATGTTAAATATATAGGGAGATCGATTAGACGGCTTAAAAATAAAAATAATATATGTTATTAAAGTAATAATTAGGGAATTAAAAAGTCATGTTGTTTTTCACCCTTCACATTTAGTATAAATTACATGACATTTTTTATTTTTCACATTATATATCCAAATTAACTTTATAAAATGCATAGTATATTTTCAATTATTCGATTTTAGATGACAAGGAATATGTTACAAAAAATGAACACGTTTAATGAGGGTAAAAAATACGCATATTAAAATTTATATAAAAAAAGTAGACAAATTGAGAGTTAAACCCTAGTGAATATGTAAGAAAACTACACAAAAATACTAAAAGAACAATTTCATTAATTGGAGTGATTGATAAGGTGTATTAAGAGATTATGAAAATTCAAGGTAGAATTGAAAGTTTATATAATAGAAGATAATATAAAATAAGAATTTCATATAATTATTTTAAATAAAAAAGATAATAAAGTGTTACAAATTATATTCAAGAAATAAACGTAACATGTATAAGATTTGAAAGTTTGTATCATTCATGAATTGTACGGTGATAAACATAGAATGAAAATATATTAATAAGCTATATCATTTATTAATATATCCATTAAATAGATTTTTTAATATATATGGTAAGTTATATTTGTCAAATAAAAAATTTAATATATATATTAAGTTGAATTAGGCTACGTATTATGGTCCAAACCACATATATATATATATATATATAAATTAAAGTATTATGGGTTACATTCTAGGCGTAGGATTAATTATTTAATTAAGCATGACTACGTGATGGCTGTATTTTTTATAGTAAATATCATAAAATGTTAATATACTCATTATATTAAATTTTAGGTGTACATATAATTATGTATTATTGAAAAATGAAAATACTTGCTTTCTTTTATTATTTATCTTTTTTTTTCTATTATATGTGTGGCAGAAGATACTTATTTTCCTATTTGTTTATCATATTCTAATAAATATATTTTCATGATACATATGATAAGTTATATTTGGTAATTAAGAAGATTGATATAGGTAAAAGTTAATGTAAATTGTAAAAAAGGAAAATGGTAGAATGATAATAGAATATTCAAAATTGTCTATGTGGCATATCTCACAGGCCGACATGTAAGAAAGAGAAGTATAGCTTTAGTATATGTATATAGAATTTAGATATAGATATAGACAGATATAGATAGATTCGAAATCTAATATTTATAGATTATAGTTTAGGGTCAGATACCGAAAACCACCCGTTGAAAGGGTCATATTGCCCAAAACCACCCATTTAATTCGATATTACCGAAAACCACCCGGGTATCACCTGCCGTTAATGAGTCGCCACCCCACCCCACCCCAGGAGACATCAAAAAATCGTGAACTCGCGTTGAAAGGCGAGTGGACGCGCGTTCACGATATTTATTGTTGTGGCAGTGACAGATATGAACATTCATTTTAGACTTCTATATGATGGTTCCTTTTACAAATTAAGGCAGAATAAAGTCTTGTACAGAAAAGGCAAAGTCCATTACTATAGAGATGTTGATCCAGATATGGTCTCTAAAGTAGTCCTGGAAAGTATGTGTAAGGAAGATGTTGGTTTGAACCACATTAAAGAGATGTGGTTCTCACAGGCTGGTATGCCTCTTGACAAAGGCCTTAAAAAAATAGATAATGATATGACTGTGATGAAAGTGGTTAATTCTGTTGGGAAGGATAATCTTATGCATTTGTATATTGTCCATGGTGATGAGCTTAGTCCAACTGACTTGAGAAACCAATGCCCAAATTCTAAGCCCATTTGTGAATCTGTGGTGACTGAACCCCGTCACCTTCTTCTATGAAGGATAAGCCTGTGACTAGGAACAAAAAGAGTGCAACCCTAAAAACTCCTCAACCTAACACCACAAAAACTCCTGTAGCCAAAATCCCAGATCTTGTAGTTGAGGGAGATGCAAATTCAGAGGGAGACCCTATTTCAGAGAGATTTAGATTCAGAGATAGATGATGTTATAGGGGCCGAGAGTTCTTCCTCAGACAGTGATTTTAATTTCTCTGAAAGTGAAGATGAAGATGATGATTTGTTTGAAGACAATGTTGATCCAGATGCTTCTGAGTTAAGGGGTGGGTTAAGTGATGGTTGCTTGAACCTTGATGGTGGTGATGATGATTTGCATGATGAAATCTCTGTAGATGATTCAGATGATTGAAGGGTCTCAGTGATTCTGATGGTACTACAAAGAAAAGATATCCAAAGTTTAATCTTCTTGTTGACTTCAAGAAAAAATTTGTTTTCAAGATTGGCATGATTTTTTTCTTCCAATGATGTATTCAGAAAAGCTTTAAGACAATACTCCATAGAAAATGGTGGTGATTATTAGTATCTCCACAATGACAAGACTAAGATCCCTGCTTACTGTAAAAAAATGTGATTGTAGTATGAAACATTCTAGGAAAAAGTGTGTGTGTGTGTGTGTATGTAAGAAAGTGTTTTGTGGTTTCAAAGCCTGTGCTAGGAAAATGGGCTTTGATGGCAGTTTCCAGTTGAAATCATGGAATGGAAAACATGAGTGTGGATGACAGCATGAAAATACTAAATTGACATCTCAATGGCTAGCCGAGAGGTACTTGGAGCATCTCAATGGCTAGCTTCAAATTTTCTACTTCTAACTTTTTCTCTTTCACCAGCTTCTTGATGGCATACATAACTCTTTCACTGTATTCCTCATCCCTCCACATAAAGAAATTGCATTTTCTATTTGATCCATATAGACGACAACCCCAAAACCTTCTCCCATAATTGAGCTCTATATGTGCAGTTGATTCTTTAAGCAGAAGGCCATAATAACAGACCCTTTGTTGTGAGTTTGTGGATGCAGAGCTTGTGTTTGACATTGTTAACCTGCATAATAACACATTTTTTTCATCTCAAAACCATTCACACTCACTAAAAACACATTCAAAGTAACATAACCTAACCTAACCTAACCTTTTCAATAAGAATACAGAGCTCATCACATTCACCATCTAACCATTTCTAAGTGCTACATGAATTAATCTAACTGTAACCTAACCTAACATGTTCAATAAGAATCATCACATTCACCATCTATCATGTTCAGTAAGAGTAAATTCCCTATAAATCAAAGTAAACCCTAAACCCTGAAAATCAACACAGATTACGACAATTGTATATTGAATTCGCAATGGTATATTGCACAGGTCAAAATCAAATACGCAACTAAGAACCCTAATAATTCACAACTGCGAAGAGCAATTCCAATCGAAAATGGTGGTTGCGAACCATAATAATTCGCAATCAATCTAACCTTAATGCCAATCAAATTCGTAACTTCTCACCATTAGAAATTATAGGGTCAAACAAAAGCTAATTCGCAACTACGAAGCAATTCCAATCGAACCATAAACTGCAAACCCTAATTCCAATCTACTTACAGATGATGCAAAATTTTCTTCGATTTACAACTCCAATTGCTCCAAATCCTTCACCCCCTTCGTCGGAATTGCTCCAATTCCACTCCTTTGGCCGGAATTACGTGAGTTCGTCGGAATTGCTCCAATTCCCCCTTCGTCGTCGGCAATGACTGTTAAATGTCGGGGTAATGCTGTTAATGAGGATAATTTACCCCAAATGATAATGAAGAAAAGAAAAATAAAAGAATAAGGAGGAAAAGGGAGAAAAACAGAAAAAAGTTAAAAGAAACAGGCGCGTGTAGGGACGCGGTTCACGGTTTTTTTGACGTCTCCTGGGGTGGGGTGGCAACTCTTTAACGATAGGTGATACCCGGGTGGTTTCCGGTAATATCGAATTAAAGGGATGATTTTGGACAATATGGCCCTTTCAACGGGTGATTTTCGATAATTGACCCTATAGTTTAATCATTGTACCAATATTGAGGTTACCACATAAATGGAGGTTTTAAATGTTAAAACATAGAATGCCTTGATGATTGGGAATCTCATTGATCATAGTATGCCTCCTGGTTAACCAATTATATATAGCCGTCACCTTGGACCTTGTTTATAATTAAGATTAATTTAAGGGTCAATTACCGGAAACCACCCGTCCAATAGGGCACATTGCCTAAAACCACCCGGATAATCACTATTTACCGTAAACCACCCGTTAAACCATGTCCGTTACATTATTACCACCCAACTCGTCATTCCGTTTAAAATTCCGTTAAGTAATTACAGATTTAAGCCGAATTTTTTATTTTCATTCAATTTCTCCACAACTTCAAAACTTGGGTAAAAAATGCAATTAAGCTAAAATCGGGGGACCCCGATTGGGTACTGTTCATTACCCCCAAGCTTCAGCCCAGCCGAGCTTGGAAAGCTCTCCAATGGCGGTTTTTCGCCGAGTCGAACCTCCATATGGGCTCGTTTGGTTTAATTATCCCATGGGCTTTTTAGTAGGGGATTAAACTCGTCCAACCCAAGTGATTTCGGATGGAAATAATCAAAGACGAGATCGAATTTGAGTATTTATGGAAAGAGAATTTCGGTTTTTAGCTTTATGGAAATTGGGCGATATCGTGGCCAATTCGATATCGTTTTAGGTCAAACTTTATACGATTTCGAAGCTCTCCCCGAGACCTTTCCAACCCCTATAAATAGGGGCACCTTTCAATGAGTTTTCGGTATCCAATTTAATCCCAAAAGCTCAAGAACCCTAAATGACGTTCGGATGATTACGGATCAAATTGAAGAATATTTCGGTCTTTTAATTCGATCAAATCCCACCATTAGATGCGTAATCTTCTATTCTTAAATGGACATGGGTTAAAGAAATTTTTCGGGCTCGAATCCATGCCCAGATCCGCCATTAAAGCTAAAAAACGGAGCTTTCTGCTTGTCCGCGCGGAGGAAGAAGAAAGACTTCTTCGGAAATTACGAGTGTGGCCCTCTAGTTTCTAATTTGTGGCAAATCTGCCCTCCCCAAAATTAATAAATTACAATTTTAGCTCATATAATTTATAAGAATTATAATATTTAAGCTAAAATAATTAAGCTAAAATAATATTACAAAATGGCCCAACGTTATGGGCTTGTGGCAGAAATGCCCTTTTTTACTTTGCAAAAATTACAAAAGTTGCCCAAATTAATATTAATTTTGTAATATTATTTTAGCTTAATTACAATTTTTACCCAAGTTTTGAAGTTGTGGAGAAATTGAATGAAAATAAAAAGTTTGGCTTAAATCTGTAATTACTTAACGGAATTTTAAACGGAATGACGAGTTGGGTGGTAACAGTGTAACGGAGATGGATATACGGGTGGTTTACGGTAAATAGTCGTTATCCGGGTGGTTTCTGGCAATATGGCCTATTGTACGGGTGGTTTCCGGTAATTGGCCCTTAATTTAATGATAATATGTATTAATTTACTATTTATCTACTAAACTAGAATTTGATTATGCCACATGGCACTCCCTCATTAAAACCGCCACATATTTTTTTTTCTTTTTTCAATTTTTAAAAATAAATCTAATTATAAATCAAAGATTATTATCATAAACCTATCACTTATTTTTTCCTAGTTTAAATACAAATCAAGCACAAAATTTATAAGTTAATCACAAAGATTACAAATCCAAAATTTCCTAATGATATACAAATCCAAAATTTCCCTAATTATATACAAATCCAAATTTTCTAATCTTATGGATGATTAAGATACGAAATTATTGATCCATAATTTATTTTAATATTAATATTATCTAGATCTATTTTTTAATATATAGATTAATTTAATAATTATTAATATTTTTAATTCAATATATATGACACAAAAATCCATATTTGATACAAGAATTACACTACTAACAAACTAATTGCATACTGTATTAGGTAAGGAAAGACGTCAGCATTAGGAGGGAAGGGGAATGATTCTCCAGATCAAAACCCCACATTAAGCATCAAATCCCTATGGAGCCCAAATATATATCGACATCTGCTAAAGGCTTATTCATCATTGAGCTTGAAATACGTATAAAAATCTCCCAAAGCCCCTAGTAAAGCTGAAAAAGTTCACCTCTTTATCAACTCCTCTTTCGAGATTGCATATGTTTACAACTTGCTCCAATTAATTAATACTGCAATAAACTAAAAACAGGATAAGTAATTGCTATTAGTAAATACAGCAGATCGTTTTTTGCCAAATGTCAATAGTTTAGCTAATGCTTCTAGCTAGTGATCACATTCTTAATGAGTTTACAAATTTCAATTCCCCTTTCTTAGCTCGTGTAGTGACCTAAATCTATATATATTAAAAAATAGACTTAAATCTTACGTGTCGTCACCACGTTCAATTCACCTATGTGTCATTACTCATTCAATCATAATTCGTCACATTATCCACTTTTTAGAAAAATTATAATAGTTAGTTCAATCAAATAAATCTAATTAAAAAAATCCAGTCAACTTAAGTTCACAAAATATATTATAAAAATCAATTCTTTTGATAGATTTATTAGTTAAATGTATTAGGCAAAGGAACAAGAATCTTGACTCGAATCAAATGACTCGGTCATACTAGCCAAGAGAACTCACGAGGTTATTCAAGTTAAAGATGAAAATCAAGATGGAGGACCACCGAGAAGAATACTTGAATTTGTCAATGTTAAGATAGAAGGAAGACTAGAAGCCTGTAATATTTAGCATCTCTTTTTATTTTTACCATTTTAATATCGTTGTTTTAATAATTTTGACAATTTATGATTATTTGTTACTTTTGGATTTTTAAATTTGTTATAGCAATCAATTATTTTTGGATTGAAGTTGAACGATTGTGGAGATTTTTAAAGTATATATCTAAAACTTCAATATTAGAAATATAAGTTTGTATTAGAATATATTTTATAGGACCACCGAGAATAATACTTGAATTTGTCAATGTTAAGATAGATAAGGAAAACTAGAAGTCTATAATATTTAGCATCTTTTTTTATTTGTACTATTTTAATATCGTTTTTTTAATAATTTTGACAATTTATATATTATGTTATTTGTTACTTTCGGATTTTTAAATTTGTTATAGCAATAAATTATTTTTGGATTGAAGTTGATTGTGAAGATTTTAAAAGTATCTATAACTTCAATAATTAAAATATAAGTTTGTATTAGAATATATTTTATTTAACAAATTAAATAAAACCTTAAATATTTAATCTATAATATTTAGCATCTCTTTTTAGTTTTACCATTTTAATATCGTTATTTTAATAATTTTCACAATTTATATATTATGTTATTTGTTACTTTTGGATTTTTAAATTTTTTATAGCAATCAATTATTTTGGATTGAAGTTGAACGATTGTGAAGATTTTTAAAGTATCTATAACTTCAATATTAGAAACAAACTTAGAACATATGTTATTTAATAGATTAAATAATACCTTAAATAACTAACTATATGATTGATATATGATTGATAGATTAGATCTATCAATAGTGAAAAAATTAGATAAAATTTATCATAACTATATATATATATATATATCTATAATACCTTAATAATAATAATAATAATAATAAATGTTAATACGATATCTACCTAATTAAAATATCTACCTTATCTTGAGTAATAAATATATCTACCTAAAAGTTTCTTTAATAATTAATAAAATTATTTTTGAAAATTTATAATCCTAACCCGTGCATGACACGGGCACTATGCTAGTTTCTTCTATAAGGCCTAAAAAAATATCCGTATAATTATTAATGTTATTTGGGCATGGTATTTTACAATTTCAAACTAGTGATTTTGTGTTGAACAAGTGATCATACCAAAGATCACCTTAAATAAAGTTTTAGGTTTTTTCAAAAAGCATTTTAATCAATTATTTTAACTTTTTTTTATCTCTTTATATACTCCATGCCTCCATGGTACACCGTACATGGATGGAAAAGGAATAGAGGATTCTGATTTTTTTATCAAGGCTATTTATAAAATGATAGGCTTATGATGAAAAGTGGCAAGCCTTGCGAGTCTTTAAAGATCTTTTTAGTTCATCTGTATATTCTTTTTTCTAATAAAGTAACAATTAAACTATATTAAGATTTATAAAGTTATGAATTGGATAAAATATCTTTCAGTGAATTTGAGTGGCTACGATTTACAATATGATTGACCATTGAAATTATTTCACGAAAAATATGACTAATCTGAATAGTCACAAAAAAATGTTAAAGAAAAAGGATATAGTCTAATTCTAGGTTGTCATTAAAAATAATCTATCTTTATATTTTATTTTGTGGTTCAATTTAAATATATCATATACAATTAGTATAATTTAAGAGAGAAAATAAAAATAAGTCCAGTGTAGTCAATAAGAATGAATCTATATCTACTTAAAAATTGGTTTTCTTGTCATTCAATGTTAGCTTTTAAGTAGATAAGTATGACAAAACAATGGCAAAAGCCACATTTGTTTAGCAAAGTTTTTTTTGTAAGGATTTTCAAAATACTTACCAGATTAAAAACAAAATTTTAATTTTTTTTATCATAAAACATGCCCTCACTCTAAAAAATATTTTAAACTAAGCAATGAGTGCCGTATAGAAAAATACGAAAAATGTCCATAAAATTTTAAATGATCGATTGAATCCTCAATGTTATATTGATGTAAAAATTCAACTATGAAGTTTAAACATTATTGGTCATATTATGGTATTTTTTAAGGAAACTCTTTGGTAGAATTCAAAAACTATATAGCAAAAAAGTTATATGTCGATAAAAGTTAAAATTAAAAAATATAAATAGATATATAAAAAAAGATAATCATGATTAAAGAATTCTTATTTAACAATCAAGAATTCAAGATTTATTCAACTCTACCTCTCTTATTTTTTTTCCAATTCTATTCAAACTGAACCCTTTAACGACAAATCAACAAATATTATCAAGTTCTCTACATCGTGATAATGACAATCTAATAGGTTAGATTAGAAGGATTTGTTTGATGTGACTATTTATAAAGACTTTTATAGAAATTTGTATTTTCTTATTAAAAGTTGCTTGGATAAAATGTATTTATCAATAGAAAAATATATGTAGTACAATTAAGAGAAATGTGTAGAAAATTCTACTTTTACACAACTTTTTAAACGTTGAAAATATTTTTTCTTAAGAAATACCTCTGTGAACTCCTCAATTTTTCAAAATAAAAGCAACAAAATTTTGAATTCCTTACTTTCTCAAAACAAAGAACAAAAAACTAGAACACGATTTAGATAATGTTATTATTTTTAATTTCATTTAAAAAATAATCCGGTATTCCCGAGACCTGCTCCCAAAACCCTGAAAAATGAAATCAAAAACTTGCCCCGCCGCCACCCAAATTTCCCATCTGCTCACAACAACATTTGGGTTTTCTTTACCCCTGAATCTAGATCCAATTTCAAAGCTTTACCCTTCTCATCACCCTTCCCATCTGGACCCCCAAAAAATTTCACCACCGCTGGACTCACCACGCCCATATAAGCGACGGAGCAACGGTGGATATCGGCGAAGCTCCGACGATCGCCTCCTTCTCCTACCTCGACGTTTCTATCCTCGGCGCCGCCTCGCCAACCTCGACAAACCTGTCCATGGCACTAAACGCCCCCATGAAGCCCCGGCGCCGCCCAACCGGCCCTAAAAGACTCTCTAAGAGAACAGAGGCAACCCCCCAAAAAAATGAACAACGCTCCACCGAGCCTCCACCGTGGCCGACCGCCACCTCCTCCGCCGCTTCTCTGTTCGATCGAGCCTCCCTTGGCCGGTGTGACCCATCGTCGTCGCCGGAACTTCCACCGCTCCCTTGGGCTGCTCCGACCCCGACCGTATCTGCTCCTCCGACCGAGCCATCGCTCCGACCGAGTCCCCGCTTCGACCGAGCCCATGCCGAGGTCTATTCCTCCACTGACCCCCTTTCGGTCGCTCCGTGTTCTGTTGTTTTTTTTATTATTTATTTAGTTTCTGTCATTTTTAGTTTCGTGTTTTGTGTGTGTGGTGCTTCTTTGCTTCTGTTGAGCTGATTGAGGGTGGAGATCGAGTTGTTCCAGTTGTGGTCGCGGTTGTGTTGAGGCTCTTGAAGATCCAAAAGGCAACGTTAGGGTGGTCGAGACTCCTGAAGATCCCTCATCATGAGTGGGGGCAACGTCATGGTTGTCCATTCAACACTTCCCAGGATTGTTTTCCTGTTTGACCCGTCGTCTGGTGGCACTGTTCGTTTGTGCTGGTCTCACTTCTCTCCCTAGTCTTATAGCTCGCTTTTGCTTTGTTGTATTTTCATTTGCTTGTCTGTGTTATTCTGAATTTGTTTTTCCAGTTGCCGTTTTTCGGCCTCTCGAGCTATTCGTCATTTTATGTCGGTAACTCGAATTCTTACCTTATCAAAAAAAAAAACGGTATAGATTTTTTTTCCTTTTGGGAGTTCTTATTTGATATCTATATCCTCTGTCTTTTCCGTCAACTGTTACCTTTTTAGGGTTCGTATCATTTCTTTCTTAGATTTTTTGTTCAATAGATCGTAGAAGATCAAAAAGCTCGATGGAAAAACATTCATGGTTGCTCCACCCGCTAGAGCCAGAGCCGATTTAATACTTTCAAAATTGTATGGTATTGAATGAACACACTTAATGCACAAAAATGCAAACTTTATATTAGATATAGAAGATTTCTAAAACATTCACAAAAACTATCATCAAAATATAAACACATCCCTACAAAACAAACTTCCACTTTAATTCAAAATTAAAATTATACTTCTAACCAAAATTATAAAAAATAAAATAACTCGCTTCTTATGTACAATCATAAAATTTTATACCTAGCATAAATAAATATCAAATAATATATGTCTAACATAAAAAACAGAACAACGATCCATGTATTACAAACTTATTTTTTATATCGTGACACTATATATACATAAATGGCTTCGCACCGGCTTCGATTTCTAGTGAATTGTATAAAGATGAGTATAAAAGTGGATTAGATCGAGGACACTTATTGCTTGTGAGAGCGTGAACATATACACCAGTCCACATCCGCCCTAACTAGTATGATTAAACTATGCAAATCATGGTTTAATAGGTAGGTGTATTAATATAAAAAGGGGGACCAGTGAGAGATAGTTAAGCCTAAACCCAGTTTAACTAACAAATTCCCTCTATGCAAAGCCTGCAGCGAGCCCAGCTGGGGATTTGGCAACATTCCCATAATCCCCCATGGAAGAATTACTACCTTAAACCCTAAAACGACGTCGTCGGTTACCACAATTGCAAAAGCTTTGGCAGAGTTCAATGTCTAGCTTGCCAGGATAGCTCATGCAGTACGTGCTCACCTCTCAGATGTCTGTCAATCAATCCAACCACCGCCAGCTCCGCCCTTTGCCCACCAGCGGTGCTCCGTATCCACCGATTATCCCAACACCTAGGAGAAGATATATATTGTGTGCTATATATATGTATTGAATTTGATTTGAAAGAAACTAGGAGGATTGCTGTTTTCAGATGGTAAAGTTAATTAATTAACTTTGATTTTTCAATGGTTGGTTACTTGGTTGATATACATATATGTAATTAGCTGTTGATCGATGTATTATATTGAGTGTGTTTTTCGATCGGTAATGTATTTTTCATGGTTGTGTGTCGTCTGATATGTGACCGTACGATCTGACTCATGTGTTTGGAAATGAAACAGTAGTTCGATTGTAATGAACGTTGCTTTTGTCCTTTTTTACGCAAATTTGCTTTAAACCCAATTTAAAGTAATGAAACACTAGTCATTTTCATAAAGGACCATCTATGTGCACCTCCACAATTTCTTTATATATCTCTTTTTTCAAAAATATGACAAATTTATCTTTTTATTAAAATATTCATCCTTTTATATGTCAAAATCTCAAACCTTTCAATTTTCTATACAATACAACTTCATCTGTTTTACAATCTCCTAATTTCCTAGGATTTAGGGTTTAAGATATAGGATTTAGGATTTAGGATATATGATTTAGGGTTTAGAATTTAGGATATAGGGTAATTTCTAAATCTAATAAGGGTATAATTGTCTATATGGGGGTGTATAAAAAAATTAGTGGGGTGCGCAAAGTAGCACCCTTTTCATAATTGAAATAGAATCCACCTCGATTCTGTCTTTTAGAAAAAGGATTTATTTTTAATAAGGTAAGAATTCGAGTTACTAACAACAATGTCGGAAAACTCGAGAGGCCGATAAATCGGCAATCGGAAAACAGGTAAAGCAAAGAACAACAAAGCAAACAAAGGAAAATACAACAAAGCAAAAGCGAGCCAAATGAACTAGGGAGAGAGGTGAGTCAAACACAATTAACCAACAGACAGTGCCTCCAGAAGATGGGTCAAACATGATGAATCCTAGACAAGTGCTGAATGGACCACCATGACGTTGCCCTCACCTAAATAAGGGATCTTTAGGAGTCTCGACCACCCTGATGTTGCCTACAATGGATCTTCAAGAGCTTCAAACACAGCCACGACCTCAACCGGAACAACTCGGACTCCACCTAGGTCAACTCAACAAAAGCAAAGAAGTACTAACACCCAAGCTTGCAAAACAGAAACGCCACCAACCAGTAACAAGCAACAAAAAAACAAAAAAGGTCAAACAAGTCTAAGGAGAGGATAGGTGATTAAAAAAAGGGTTCAAAAACAAAATCTGGATCAAAAGGAAATTTGGGGGTGGCGGAGACATAGATTCGAAACCTGCTGAACACGCAAGACCACCTAGCACATCAGACATCATCCATGACAACAGCCTCGGTGCGGAGCGGTGGTCGGTCGGTTCATCAAGGGGCCACAGATCTGGACACGAACCAAGGTGAGATCTGGGCTTGACTCGGTCGAAGCGGGGGCTCGGTGCGGAGCGGGGCTCGGTCGTAGCGGGGGGTCGGTGCGGAGCGAGGCTCGGTCGGTTCATCAAGGGGCCGCAGATCTGGACACGAACCATGGTGCGATCTGGGCTTGACTCGGTCGGAGCGGGGGCTCAGTACAGTACAGGGCTCGTTCGGAGCAGGGGCTTGGTGCGGAGCGAGGCTCGGAGCCCAGCAATCTTCAAGAGTTTAAAATCTGGACACGAACCATGGTGAGATCTGGGTTTGCAGATTCGAAGTTGAAAAGGATAAATTATGTCTCTAGCTAGTATAGTACTTTGTAATGGTTTCTTATTATTTGTATAATTTAACGCAATTTAATCAGGTTCGTAAACTAACATTTGTAATGCACTTCTTTTGTCATTAAAAAAAATTAAATTTTAAAACTTGGACATAACATAAATGAGAAAAGAAGAAGTTATGGAGTAAAGTGAATAAAGTGGGAAAATGACCATAGAGTAAAGTGAACAAAAATGAAACAAAAAACCTGACTTATAGTTTTGATTGGCAAAAATTTCAACAGCAAGATACCTAATTTAAATATTTCAACTTTTAGAGATTTTGTTATAAGCGTAGACGAATAAAAAAAAAAAAAAAAGTTCGAAGACCAACGAAATAATTTATCCAAAAAATGATCCTAAATTTCATAATTTGTTCGAAACAACTTACAATATGAAAATTTCCTCTAGAGAAGAGAAATTCTGAAAACTACCATCGGTTCATAGTATATATATCTATATATTATACTAAAGATATAATTATATTTATTATGTGTTAGTCCGTGAGTTATGTCATATAGGCAATTCTCAAAATAAAATTACAATTTTATCTTTTTTTAATTTTAATATTTACATATTTTATTTATTATTTACTATATTTTTTTACCTAAAATAACTTACCTTAGTTATATTGATATTATCATCTCAAAGATTATTTATATCTTTTTGTCTTATTAGTTACATTACTTCTTATAGTTTTAATACTTAAATTTATATAATTAATAAAATACAATTGAACATAATTGGTAATATATGAATATTTATGCAAAAG
The DNA here is from genome assembly GCA_027886185.1 of Rheum nobile. NCBI lineage: Eukaryota > Viridiplantae > Streptophyta > Magnoliopsida > Caryophyllales > Polygonaceae > Rheum > Rheum nobile. The sequence continues at coordinate 1,196,017 of WOAB01000640.1, forward strand.
TGGTGATATATATAAAAAATATTTGAAATAAATATGTGATATAATTAAAAATTATTTTCTCCCTTTTAATTATTTATATAATTAACATTTTCATTACTTAAATATAAACTTATATGTTTTCTTATTCAGTTATTTGTATGAAATTTCTATTTTATTTTTTATTTTTATATACAAATCTAAAAATATATTTTCAATTATTATCATACAAAAACCTTATCACTATATGTATCAAGAGATTAACCTTATAATTTATCATATTAGTTTTTATAAGTATTTCATAAAATTTTAATTTTAAATTTTATTAACCAAACTCGTACAAGACACGGGAACATATGCTAGATTTCATTAAGGTTTTTTTTAGTGGTGGCACACTCTAAGAATTCCATTTTTTAGTTTACTTTTTTTACTAAGGGTTTACTCAATCTCTTTTAAGAAATATTTTAAAGATAATTTTATATTTTAACTTGTTTATACGTGTTCATGACATATATTAGAAAAACAGTCTCACTAAACACCACCTTTTTGCCTTTGTAGCAACGTATAATATCAAAAACACGTAAGGAATTGAATACAAGAGATTTGCTCATTTCTACATGATAAGAGTAAAACCCAACTTATAAGAGTATGAAATAAGCACTTTGATCGTATGAAAATTCTTTTTGATTACCCCCTGCCTTCTATATATATTCTAATATATACTCCGTATTTACTAAACTAAAACCTCTTTATATCATATGATATTTCTTATTAAATTCACTTCTTTTTTATGTCATATCACATGTCATTTTTCTATTTTTTGTCATATGATATTTTCTTATTTTTAAAACAAACAACATTATAAATATATATATCAGATTCTCCTATTTCCTAAACTAAATATGTTAATTACAAGAATGATATGCAAAGATCATTTTTTCAAAATTTAATATAATAATTATATATAAGAATATTCTATTTTCAAAATTAAACATATCAATAAAAAATATCTAACTTATATATATTATCTTATTTCCATAATTAAACACGAATAAAGACTGAAGTCAAATACAACCAGCACTCCACCTCTTTAGTTAATTGGTGAAATGCGTAATAACTATATGCTTTTGCTGCGATTTATTAAAAATAAGCTAACAACTCGATAGTCTCTTTTCTAATAACTGAATTAACAAATATATTTATTGAATTTTCATCACCTTTAAATAAAGAATACGATACATATAATAAAGAGAACATATACTATATTAAAACCCTAATTATCTCTTTTACGTGTCAACCCATAAACTATGCCACATAGACAAATCTCAATATACAACTCCATTTTTATCCTTGTCTAATTTTGATAACTACTTTTTCTATTTCTTATCTATTTATTTATTTACTTAAAATAACTTACCTTAATTATGCACATATTATCATCTCAAATATTATTGATATCTGTTTACCTTATTAGTTTCTTTTTATTTGTGAATAAAATTATTCATAAGATATACTTTACCTTATTAGTTATGTTACTTCTTATTTGTAATTAAAACTATTTATAAGATATATATGTGTGTGTAATTTTTTTTTTTAAAATACATTAAAATTAGTTATAAATTAATATATAGAGCCAAATTAAAATATACGCTATGTAAAAGGTACGTTCTTCAAAATTATATACCTAAAAATGCAATGTACTTATAGTTTTAATGCTTAAATATATATAATTGATAGCATGTGATTGAAAATATAATTGGTCAAGTGACTCAAGTATGATTCATGACAAACTGGTAATATATATTAAAAATATTTGAAATAATTATGTGATATGATTTAACTTTTTTTTAATTAATTATCATAATCAATCGTTCTTATTACTTAAATCTAATTTATATATTTTCTTATTCAGTTATTTGTATGCAATTCCTTATCACCATATGTTCAATAGATTAAGCTTATAATTTTTCCAGTTTAATTCATAAATATTTAATAATATTTTAATTTTAAAATTTATTAACCAGACCTGTGTAAGACACGGAACATATGCTAATATTTTTACCTAAATGCTAAACATCACTATAATTTTACCTTTTCATCAACATTTGCATGTTACCCTTGCTTTTTCTTGAATCTTTCTCCCTTCCTATTTCCCATGGGTGATGTTTGTCAAAGATCCTATTTTCACTTTTACCACAGCAATCTGCTGTTCATCATCCAACTAAAACTTCAATTTTTTTTGGTCTGAAAAACCTCAAATTTGATTACTACTAAATACTAATTGAATTACTACCAAATAAAAAATTCAGGAAAAAATATTTTTTCCTGGCGTTCTAAATTACATCAAGTTTAAATTATGGTCATTCTTTAAAACTGAAAAAATAAATTCAAACTCTTTTACAATTGAGCAATTTCTAAAACAGTAATCATGTATCTAATGATGTCAGTATATAGTGTTACAAACAAATGTGTTCTTGCGATTCTTCGTTTAAAGGAGATCTTGCAAAAGACCGAAATCGGTGATCGCTAATCCTACAACATTGCACCGATAATCAATTACAAGGTCAGTACTTTTAATCGTATTGTCAATTTTACAATTTTATTTTATCTATACCTTTAATTATTACCTTATTTTATTTGACTAATTTTTATCTTATATTTATTTTGCTTATCACATTAATATAATAGTATTGTTGTTATAATATTATGTATTTGGATGTAGATAAGATAAAGCCCATGTAAATCCTAGAGTTGACTTATGGGCCAATCATTGTAAATCCTATATATATCCTTATTGAAGATCTAATAATACACAAGTTTACTCTCTTTTTACTCTCTTCTCTTCTCTCAACTTTATTTGTTTTCTCTTAGTTTATAACACGTTATCAGCACGACTGCTCAAGACTCAAGGTAATTTTTCTTAACTTCTTTTTCTTTCTCTCGTACGACCATTCACATTCCTTACCCAATCCCTCTCATACGTACATATATATATAGAATTAAATAACTTCTTCCACCATCATTAACTTCTAATATGTTGTTAGCCTTAATCAAGCTTTCTTTCTTCTTCTTACTGATTTTTACATTATGCATGCTATCATATTACTTTCTTTTCATTTTTCTTCTTATTGTATTACTTTATTAGTAATCTCTGAAGCGATAAGATAATTTTCAATCCCTGAAGCGATATAATTTTCAATCCCTGAAGTGATATAATTTTTAATCTCCGAAGTGATAATTTTCAATCCCCGAAGTGATTTCAAATCCCTGAAGTGATATTTATTATTTTATTCCAAATTTCTCTACTTTTAGTTCTTATGTATTACTTTACTGCTGCATGCTTACTTTATATACATATATATATGCCATACGTAATTCTTCCACTTATAGTCCGAACATGTATTACTTTACTAATAAATCCCTGAAGTGATAAATTTCAATCCCCTAAGTGATAAATTTCAATCCATGAAGTGATAAATTTCAATCCCTGAAGTGATAAATTTCAATCCCTGAAGCGATAGTTTTCAATCCCTAAAGTGATAGTTTCAAGTGATAGTTTTAATCCCTAAAGTGATAGTTTTCAATCCCTGAAGTGATAGTTTAGTTTACAATCCCTGAAGTATGTCTCAATTAATCCCTGAAGCGATATGTCTCAATCCCTGAAGCGATATGTCTCAATCCCTGAAGCGATATGTCTCAATCCCTGAAGCGATAGTTTTCAATCCCTGAAGCGATAATTTTCAATCCCTGAAGCGATAATTTTAAAACGATAGTTTTCAATCCCTGAAGTGACAATTTCAACCCCTGAAGTAACAATTTAGTTTTTAATCCCTGAAGCGATAATTTTTGAAACGATAGTTTTTAATCCCTGAAGCGATAGTTTCGAAACGATAGTTTTCAATCCCTGAAGCGATAATTTTTCAATCCATATCCTTTTAATCCCTGAAGCAATAATTTTTGAAACGATGGTTTTCAATCCCTGAAGTGATAGTTTTCGAAACGATAGTTTCAATTCCTGAAGCGATAACTTTCAATCCATGTCCCTGAAGCGATAATTTTATTTCTCGAAAAGGATATGCTTATTCTAAATAGGATGTATTTACAAAGTAAATGATAAATGGATTCATCCCTGAAGATGATGTGTTTATAAGGATTATATCACCCAGTAGTGTGATGGATTTCATTCCCCGAAACGGATGACATATTAAAAATCTAATTGCTTATTCATTTTATTTGTTAACTTGTTTACTTTCAGTTGCATATTTATTTTTACGTTCTTTTATTTTGTTCTTATACTATTGAAATTTGACATCCCTTGAAGTGGATGCACACATAATATTTGTCTAGGTATAGACAAATCCAAAATCTCCCGAAGTAGATGATACAATAAACCATATTACTCCTTGTAGCGAGTAAATAAAGAAAATATCATCTCCTGAAGTAGATAATACAAGGATATATTAGAAATAACCTCTTGTGGTAGGTTATAAAAAGGGTCAATTATTCTGGTGTTTGATTTCTTGTCACCCGAAGTTGACAATGATCCTCTCTATTTAAGTAATGGTGTTTGTGTTATTTTTTATTGTTGTTTCATTAATTATATTTACTTTTGCATATGTTATGTATTTACAGTAAAATAATAATTTCATCCTTGAGAGTGGATGCACACATAAAATCAAATTGTCCCTGAAGTGACATGATTCCTCGAAATGAAAGAATGATGAATTTATCTTCTTTTAATAGTATTTTACTTCTCTAATTTATTTTGGAATAGTTGCTATTATTGCAACGCCAAATTTTTAAAAGGTTTCCAGAAGAAACAATTTGACACGTGGTTTAAGTGTTAAAATTCATTTAGCTTAACAAATTTGGGATAAGAATTAGCACTTGGAATTTCTGTGAAATTGTGCTAAACTAATGGTTATACCATATCATCAACAACTCTATGAGAGTATTAAGACTCAATATTTTGACAATGTAGAGATCACTATATACTCCCGAAGATTTTTCATGATCATCTGTCAATTTTGTACTATGGTAGTAGTACATATTTTAAGGCATCTATTTTTATTCGAAAGTTATAAATCATGGTAATGATTTATCTAATTTTGAGTTGATGATATCCCAAATATTAAAGGATCACCCATATGGAAATTTCAATGGTGGAAACTATTGTCGATAATGTCATTATTACTTATACCATTTTGGTAAACCAGAAGTTTCTTTATCCTGCAAAATGGCAAAAACCAAGTGTGAAATATAAGGTTTAGAAAGAGCGTATCATTTTATGACTCCAGAAGAGGTCTATCTTGTTATTGGAAAGAACAATATATTAAATGAGTAACACTCTATGTTTACAAGTTCAGGACAAACTTGTTGATCGTTTGAAAAGATATTCGACAAATTGGTTATCATGCAGAATTCATGAATGAGGAAAATATCGAATATCTATCTAAAAGTCCATAGGAAACTTCACACACTAGGTATATATGACAACCCATTGAATCATATAATATTTCTAACCAGAAGTTAGTTGATGGCAAAAATATTTCTTTGTGGCAAAAAAAAGAAAAAAAAGAATTCGATCACCTAAGTGAAGTAATGATGTGCAGGATCATTATAAATTCACTCAAACACCTACTAAAGGATCGGAGGATCCTAGGACACGGAGTCCTTGTCTTAGAGTGATCGTAAATACACGACTTGTTTTCTTGGTAACAATGTCGATTATGTAAAGAGTAAATGCATAGTCTCCATGTTTCTTAACATATTCAAGAATACATATGAGGACTAATAACACCGTCATATGGACCAATGTTAATTGTTCATATATTTTATGATGTTGATAGATGCATCAACACATTGGTCACACAAAACATAAAGTGGGAGAAATAAATCAATCATGTAGTGTAACGGTCGAGCATTGGGTAGCTCACACTATTTAATAGGACGACATGGTACAGTCGTTATTTATATGGTCATCAATCATAGCTGAGTTAAAGCTAATACATGAAACAATCTAGAAGAATCGTTGACCATAAGGGGTCATATAAAATTTGAATGTTGAGAATTAAGTTTGACTTTGACTGACCATGATATATTCCCCTAATTGAAACTTATCTCCAGAAGAGAACTGAAAGTATATAGATATGCGGTGTACGTCCAATTCTCACCCTAAATGAACTAAATTAATGCCACAAGGAAAGTTGGGATTCTACGAGGGCAGGAGTCCCTATAGATTATTGAATACCTAGAGCTTATATTGGGTGATCGCTCGGTATCAAGATTATCATTTTGAAGAGATAAAATCCCAACTTTAGGGGGAGCGGAAAATGAGACTAATATGTATAAGAAATTGCAAGGAATGCAAATTCTCGATAATTTTATATCGTTGGTTAAACGAACATGAACCAGAAGTTCAGCGGATCGTATACATGATGATATAGCTAGGATGCTATAAATTGTATTTACTAAAAGCCAAGAAAGTGACGGAGTCACATATACCAACTGAAATGCCTAGCTCATTTGGAGGTTCTTATAGTAACTCCAGACCAATTCACTACAAGGGAGTCTTAATTACGCTAGAAGCGTGGGAGACTATTAGACTATATCTAAAGCTCATTTTTTCTGAAGAGGAATGATATATTGCAGCTTAACAAGCTGTTAATTGTTGACACGTGATGTTTCTTGAGATAAGTTCTTCAAGAAAATCGTATCTCAGATTACACATCATAAACAAGGACTTTAAAGGACAAGTACGGAATTTTTGTTAAATCCATTTCGGAAGGACTCGAAATGCGCTTATCCTGAATGATGTTGTTTGAATAAGTATTTGCACCAGAAGTGACATACGAGAAGGTTAATGATTCTTGATCAATGGAAATACGTCGACAATGATGATTGGTAGAGCTTAGAAAGGCGATTCAAGCAAAGTTAAATTTTTTATATTAAAAGTGATATGTTTTGGACCAGTTACATATGTAAATCATTAATTTGGAAATGGTTATCTGTATTGGTTTGTATTTATATTTTTGATACAGGTATGTACATGCAAGTTCTTGAAGAATCGAGATTTATGTGCAAATGGAGATATATGAAGGTCATGCATCACTCCACACTCAATCACTTACATATTGACGATATCTATCTACACTTATGAGCTTTGAGTCGAAAGGAGGACCAGTTCAGCCGATTCAGTCAACCAATGTTAAATTGAGGGGGAGAATTACAACTGCACTCTTTTTCCCTTAGTCTTGGTTTTTATCCCATTGGGTTTTTCCAGACAAGGTTTTTAACGAGGCAGTTAGTGATGTACATCCAAGGGGGAGTGTTATAATATTATGTATTTGGATGTACATAAGATAAAGCCCATGTAAACCCTAGAGTTGGCTTATGGGCCAATCATTGTAAACCCTATATATATCCTCATTGGAGATCTAATAATACACAAGTTTACTCTCTCTTTACTCTCTTCTCTTCTCTCAACTTTATTTGCTTTCTCTTAGTTTATAACAATTGTCAATTTTATAAATAATTATTAGACAAATTTTCAAATTTAAAATATTCATCGAAGGCACATCACTTGCTTTAAATGGTACACGTCTCCACCATTGTATTTTTATAACGTTCAATATTATTGAGTTATGATTATGACATGTTTTAGGATAAATGTTTTTTCCCCTTTTGCATACAAATATGCAATAGTTTTTTTAAGAGACTAAATGTAATATTATAGCATTGTCGTAGAACTTAAAGTAATAAAACATAAATTACAAATATTGTAAAAATCTCAATTTTTATATACCTCACCCATGCATAACACGAATAGTACACTAATCTATATAAATCTCGGTTTAAGACTAGTGTATTAAGGGTGCGTTTGGATTCTAAATAAAATGTATTAAAATACATTATTTTATATTAAATTGATAATTAAATACATTTTACAAACTCAAACCTGTGGCCAGTGCACTATACTATTTTTTCTCAAACCCCCAAATAATTGCCCTTAAAAATGTAGGGATTACTCATCAAGTCATCAGGCAATTCACGAGCCCCTCAGGTTTGAAATTCTCTCACGTACACTAATACTATTTGCACCGGACAATTTGCACCGGCTGCTGCGCGGCGGTGGATGCCGGCGGTGAATGCGGTGATCAGTATTAGAAAATGATACGTAAACTCGGTTAGTATACAATTAGCCCATAAAATTATACGTAAACTGGGTCGGGCGGATCGGGTTTGGATCGATCGAGTCGTACAAATTTTTGGGCTGAGTTCGGGTCGGGTTTAGGTCGAGTCGGGTTCTTCTTCGATATTTAAAAAATATTGAATTTTAAAATTATATCGAGTCTTAAAAAATATCGAGTCAGGTTTGGGTCGAGTCGGGTTCTTAAAATTCACCGAAAAATTGTGATTGAAATCCACCAAAAGTAATTCGTTCACGGACGCAACAATAATTCTGATTGAAATCCACCGAATATTCTACCCTAAACCCTAAACACATCACCGATGTCCATTAACAGCAAAATCGTCCATCACCGGCGAGATCGAACTCCCGGTACCACCACTGCGCGGCGGCGCCAGATCGAACTCCCTCCGCACAGCGCCCACGACACCCGTCGCCGGATTCCGCCCCCTCCGCGGCAGTGAGCGCCGCGCGACGCTCACTGCCGTGCGCCACTGACACGGTGCAAATAGTACCGTGTCAGGGCGCAAGTAGCCTCACCGCCCAACTATCTGTTCAATGCAATTTTTGATGGATGGAAATATTGCAAATCCTAATGAAACATATTAGCATGTTTCAATAATTGATCGAGCGGTTCGAGTAGCATTTTTCAATAATTGCCTTGGCAATTAGGGCAAAATTCGACTTGATATCTAATCGATATTGGGAAAGGTCTTTATCACTATCACTCTGTGAGGTTGTATAATGTTAGAAATTAGTGTAGATTGCTTGATTGTTGATAAGATTTTAACTTTTAGTGTCATTTTGGTCACAAAATCAGATTTGCCTCTTAGGGACCATGAACTCATCATTTGTTTGTTTGGACCACAATGTTTGTCTCATATGTGCATAGCTTGTCATGTGTTGTAATATCTTACTATCATAGTCTGATTTTAAGATCTAATCTTGAGAAGCTCTTAGTGATTTGATCTTAGAACCCTCAATTCCTAATAAACATATTGTACAACTCCAAATCCAGTGGGTTGTTTCATTCATTGAGTTTCTAGTTTAAGTAGTTGAAATATGTGTAGGTAGCTATAAACAGAGTTACAGAACTCCAATGACTCTAGGGATTTGAATGCTTCAATGTGATTTCAATGTCTTGTCTATGTTGTCTCTTATACATTCTAAGGCATTCACTTTGATATAGCTAAGATGTGCATACTCATGAATTCAGTTATAATTCAACGGATGGACCACCTTATCGTCTTACACGCAATGGAAATTTGAAGACCACAATTAATAACAACCTACTCAACTCTACTGAGTAGTAATGGATCTTCAGTTCATATTTATAACTCCCAAGCTCCCAGGAGGGCTCAAATATCAATGGAAAACTCGACTCTACTTTTATTGTCATTCTTGTGTCTGTCTCTGTACCTTTGTAAGCTGTGCTTTTCAGGCCATGGAAAGGGCAAGCTTAACAAACTTCCTCCTGTCAAGTGCTTGAATCAAAGCCAGGCCACAAGAAAGTCTTTGAGCTATTGGAGTATGTGGGTGAGTGTTATAGGAGTGGCCGTGTCGGGTTCACAACAACGCTGAATTTGTTGTCGAACACCTTCTTCTCTAAGGATTTGGCTGCTTACAGCTCTGCATCATCCCAGGAGTTGAGGGACGTTGTGTGGGGTATAATGGAATGTGCTGGGAAACCTAATTTGGCTGACTTTTTCCCGGTGCTTGCTTACTTTGATCCTCATCGCATAAGGCGAGATATGACTACTCACATCTCCAAACTGTTTGTGGTGTTTGATGATATGATCAGGCAGAGGAAGTTGAATGATGGAGCAGATTCTCGTGCTGGAGCCGACGTCTTGGATATACTTCTTAGAATCAGTAAAGAAGATGGTTATGATCTTAGTCTTGATGATATCAAACATCTTCTTTTGGTATATATGTCATTCTTTCTCACTTGTTTTGCTTCCTCAGCCTAAAATTCTAGTTGATGAGATGATATAGTGAAATAGGGTCTGGAGGACACTAATTGTTTATTATTTCAGAGAATTGATGCATGTTGCACCTAGATAACATATTTTATATCTATGCAGGACTTCTTTGCAGCAGGAACAGATACAACCTCAAGCACACTAGAATGGGCAATGACCGAGCTACTCTGCAACCGATCAAAGATGGTGAAAGCTCAAACAGAGCTCAATGAGGTAATCCTCGACAAGCACGCTTCATTGGTCTAGGAATTTGACATCGAAAGATTGCCTTACTTGCAAGCAATAGTGAAGGAGACCCTTAGGCTTCACCCACCTACACCACTGCTGGTGCCTCACAGGGACCGCGATGACATAAACCTCTGCAGCTATTGCATACCCAAAAACACGCAAGTGCTCGTTAACGTGTGGGCTACCGGGCGACACCCGGAAACCTGGAAGAACCCAACCGAGTTCTTGCCGGAGAGGTTCTTGGAGCACGTTGACATTGACATGAAAGGGCAGGATTTCAAGCTCATACCGTTTGGAGCCGGGAGACGGATATGCCCGGGGTTGCCCTTGGCTCATAGGATGGTGCACATTATGTTGGATACTCTTCTCCATGCTTTTAATTGGGAGCTTCCAAATGGGATGAAGGGAGAAGAAATGTACATGAATGACAAATTTGGACTCACTTTGCAAAAGGCCAAGCCTCTGATGTTGATGCCTATCTAACTATATATAAAAGTTAGCTTTTTTTGCCCTCATTAATGCTCTACTTTAATTCTCTCTAATTTTTTGCCTCACAATAGACTTGAGTATCCGACTATTGCTTCAATTACATTTTGTTGGCCCAGTTACATTGTGAACAAAATATCGCTCAACAAAAGAGATAAGGCTAGCAGGATTGTTTTGCATCTCTTAATTCTGCTATTTAAAGAACAAATTCAATACCGCATTGAATCTCCTTGATGTTAAGGAATGCGGACCAACTCCTACAATAATAGTTATTCTGCAATTGAAGTACTACAATAAATTACCATGACGTTAAGGAATGCAGACCAACTCATGCAGCAACCAACAAACGGCTATAAATACGTCCCCACTACAAACTTCTTTTAATCCTGGCAGAACTTTTACAGTAGTAGAAAATATCGAATCACAAGATATCCATAGAAAGATGGCAAAACCTGTGTTGGAGCCAGCCGCTTGCAACAAAGGAAAAAGCAAACTCCCTTCCAATGTCCATGCAGACAAAGAAGCGTTCCACGGGAGCAGCTGTAAGACAAAGCAACAATCTGATTCTGTGCAGTCTCAACAGGATGAAACATATTTAACACTTGATGAATTGTGTGAAGGGACTGACTGCAAAATAAAGGTTATGGTATATCGAAAATGGGATGCTACAAACCCATTCGGAAAATACTTGAGCACATAATATATTTTTCCGATCACAAGGTATGGTGAAATTGATTGAATGTATCTATTGTGTTGTCTAGCCTAGATTATGTGATATATATTTTACTAGCTTCTTTTGTGCCACATGGAAATGCTATACAATGTAGTGCTAGGAGTGCTATTTCTCATTGCTTTGTATCTAGGCTTGTGGAAGGTCATATTTACATCCTTAAAGGGTTTATTATTCTGCCCAACAAGGAGAAATTCCGTGTTCGGAATGACGACCTGCATGTCATTGAATTACAGGGCAATACTATGGTTAGAAAGCTACAATGTGAAGTTGATGGCTTTTTACGCTACCCGTTTCAACTCATTCCTGTTGAAGACATTGCGCTAAATGGGTCCCAACACCTAATTGGTACGTTATTATCAGAAAAAGGACATTAAGCTTTGAACTTTAAAACAAACTCCACTTACTCTCTATTTACTGCACTGTGATTTATCAGATGTGATAGGTTGTGCTATTAATATCGAGACAATCAAGCCCACAAAGATCGGCTCTCAATACCTGGATTGTTATATCACAAATGAACGGTGACACTACATTATGATGCTAAAATCAATTATCCACTTAATTTCTTGGCAAAACCAGCCTGCACTGAAACTAACTATTCCCTACACTATGCAGAGGCACACATATAAGAATTATGTTGTGGGGTCATTTTTGCAATGACTTCATGAGCAGGAGTGGTCGTTCTCAGAAGAACTACATTGTCATTCTCCCAGGCATGAGTGTTAGAGAATTCAAAGGTATTAAGCATTTATTCCTCATAGTTTGTTATAGTATTTCTAGATTGCCCACTATTCAAATTGCATGTACAGGTGAAGTTTACTTATCCAGCACATCAGCCACAAGCTTATTTGATGCTAAAGATATCCCTCAAATCACATATTTCAAGAATCTACTGCAGTAACGATTTTTAGATTCAATTATTTTGTATAAAAAGAACAATTTTTTTTTAGTACCTCGCATTTCATTTGCCAACTTCTGCAGGACCGCTAATCTCCATGCCAAGTACAATGCACCTGAAAAAAAAAACAATAATTTATGGATCACTATTACAGCTTCTGCACATGGGAAGGGAAATGAAAGCATCAAAGAAAAAGGTTTAGGCTTTTCTGCCAACTATTAAATTGTTACATTATGTTTTAAACCCTAAATACTAACTCAACATCATATGGTAATAGCAATCTACCACGCTAAACTGCAAAGTTAGGATAGCAAATATCCGAACAAAAAATAGCTAATATTATTTCTCATGTGGTAGTGGTAAGTGCAAAAAAGGCGTGACAAGGACTGGTGGCAATTTATGGTGTGATTCATGTGCTAAAATCTGTGAATTTCCACAAACAAGGTATTGGTTCCAGTGCTTGGTAAACTAACAAACACATTACATGAATCTTAGTACTCTTTCCACTTTTATTACATGTACATGTTGCATTTGGATATTGAAGACAATTCTGCCTCAATTGTTGTTACTGTGTTTGATGAGGTAGTTGAGAAATTGGTTAACAAGCAAGCAAACAGATTGCTCGAAGAAGTTGGGGTAAGTATTATTGACAATTCAGGGATCCAATTCTACAACCACTTTATCTAACTAATTCACGCCACTCATTATTTAATTTAATAGGATGATGCTGATGAGAGTGTACTTCCACAAGCAATATTACTGTTGCTCAACACTTACCACACCATAGAACTCAAGATGCATACTTACTATGACTTTGGAAGTTATGAAAGCTTCATTGTAAGTAATGTAATATATTCAAGCTCAAACCAAGAGGTATATTTTTATTGTCATATCAAGCTGCCTGCTTTATTACATAACTAAATCTACATGAAACACAGTTGACATCCATTACTTACCTATGTGCAGGGTGGTAAATGTGTTGTGGCTGCTGATGTAGTATATGATAAAACTGAGAAACATCACACTGAGAGGACTACTGAGCAGTCACTCAAAGGCGAGCTCATGTGAGTAAGAAAAAGTCATGTATTCAGTGTGTCTTGATTAGTCCTCCCTCTCTCCTGAAATTAGATTTGTATTTTGTGCATAATTGAGGGAGAAGATCATGGAACTTTAGAGGTTCCACCTGCTTCAAAAAGGAGGAAAATGAATATTTCAACAGATGACGAGGAGTAACTATAATCATGCTGAACCCATATTTCGCATTTACAACCTCTAGAAATAAGACTTTTGTTTTTCCCTTTTATTTTCTTTCAACAAAAACAGTTGTTGGCCGTTTCAGGCTCTTACAATTTGTTCTCCCAAGCATTAAGATAATATTCATGTTGGGTTTCATTTTGCATTACAATTGGATAACTTATGTTTGGTTTCACTGCTCATATAATTTCACATTACAATTTCATATGTCTTTCAGAAAAGCATAGCACAAATCGCATACGTTTCACACCCAACATCTACTAATGAGTTAGATATATTTAATTATTCTAAACTTCATCAAAAAACTACTGACCTCTATAAGGGCATTTGGTCTTTCTTGCAATAGTCAGGGTTTACCTCGTGGTCTTGCTTTCCCTAAACAACATGAAGTCTAGATAAATAACAAAAGCAGTAATGACAAACAACAAATGTAAGATATAGCCACGATGATGATAGGATGGACTACTATGCATGGTTTTATTTGACAATCAATAAATGTAAGATATAGCCGCGTTGCTAGACATGTCATGAAAACTCAAGCACACATTTGATATGGGCGCTTAGGAGAATAGCCCCGTGTAGCATGCAGCATGCGCAATGACGAAATGAAAACTATCCCTGCTTTTATATTGCAATAGTTAAGGTGGCCATTTTCCAAGTTATATGCAAACATAATTTCTTTACTCTAGAATGAAATGTATACAAATGATATAGTAAGAATGGTTGAAAAGCTCCAGATAATATGTACCAATTCCATAGCTGATACTTGTGCTCCTATATCACATTATATAATTATCATAAGTATGACTTTGTGCTCCTATATCACATAATGTTATTATTAAAAACATTGTTGCTGCCAGAATTGAATGGCATGAAATGCCAAAAGACTAGGACATAAATACTACCACTATAATTACCTTTGGAATTTAAAAGGTTCACCTCATTTACATTTGCAGAAATTGGACTTGAGACTTTCATCATGCTTTTCTCAAAACAAGTGGCCGCAACATTCACAAGAGCTCACACTGAAATGCTAGACATGAAGAAGACGAAGTCAACATCAAAAAAAGGTACACTTCTCAGTCTTTCACTTTCAACAAACTTTTATATATAGAATTACACTAACATAAATAACATGATTAACTCATGGCATCCTATCTCAGATGCACAACTCAATTTTGGGGATTTAGATGTCCTAGTACACATTTGGTCACAAACAAAGATGCGCGGAGATGGGAAAGTACAATCTTTCTGCAGGCTGAAACTGATGCCGAAAGGTATATTATTTTAATAGATCATATAATTTTAGAAGGCGGAATTGCAAAAAATACAAACTTTTGCATAACCTTTTGCAAAAATACCAACTTTTAAAAAGTATTGCAAAAGTACCAAAAAGCTGCAAAATTTTTCAAAACTAAAAAGGTAAAATGAATTATGAATAAAACTTTTTCAAAAAACATAAAAGTATTTTGGAAAGGTTTAAAGAAGCAGTTAATTTTAAACGGTTGTATCAGTAGCGTAATCAAGTACCTGTTCAACCGGTAGCAGTTCATCATTTCCATCCGTTTCTTCCCCAAAATCTTTTCGGCTCTCAAGAACCTAATTAATCTCACTTTTTCCTTTCATCCCCGAATCAAGTATTCGTGAAACCAAATCCTAAATCCCCAAAGTCGAGAAGGTGAAGCCCTTTCTGAAGCCCTTTGTGAAGCCATTTCTAAAGCCCTTACTAAATCCCCAGATCGAGAATGGTGAAGACAAGAGGTTTGCAGTCTACGAAAGCCAGAGTCGAGAAGGCGAAGGCGAAGGCTTCTACACTTTCGAGGAGAAAGAGGGTTGAGTAAAGCGAAGAACATCCGGCGAATGCGAAGGCGGCTACTGTGGCGAGTGGCCGAATGAAGAGAGCCTACAACTCGTCGGAGGAAGAAGAATCACCGAGTCCAGTCGTTTCGGTGCAGAAGAGGAAATCGAGAATCTCGGAGGCTGAAGAACCAAAAGCCAAGAGGTCGAGGAAGGAGCCATCGAAGTCGGTTGGTGGGGTTAGTTGTCTTCTCTAACTCTTGACTTACCTGAAAAAGGCAATATTTTGTCTGGAATTTGTGATGCATGCTAGGTTTAGGGTCTGGATAAACTTCATGCTAAAATTATGTAAAAAACAAAGCATGATTTACTCTGTAAAAAATAGAGCATGGAGAAGTTTGGAAAAGTCATAGTAGCCTAAACTCTTGACATCCATATGGCCTAACAAACCAAAATATATTCTGACAAAACGAATTATCTTACCTAACAAAGTAAGTTTTTGGGTTTATGTGAATATGAATGTCATGTATTTGTTGTGTGGTTAGAATGTTAGAATGTCATAGTAGCCTGATTCATGTTGATACAAAATTGTAAGTTATAGTCTAGGGTAAAGACTTGTCCTGAACAACTTCTATTTGGCCTAACAAACCAAAATGTAGTATGGCAAAATATTTTGTATCCTGAAAAACATATATCTTTACCTGGCAAAGTAAGATGGTGCCTTTCTTTCTTTTATGTGAATACGAAAGTCATTCTTATCTGTCATGTATTTATGAATGTCATTCTTTACAGATAATGTACAAGTGGCATTCTGAGGAGTTGTTTTATGGTCGGATAAATCAGAACTCAAGGCTTCAGTATCTGAATTGTATCGAGAACACCCTAACTCAAACAGACTGGCAGACAGTTCTGCAGGGCCCCTTTGGCCCAATTATAAAAATTATGAAAAACTTGAAATTGTCTGCACAACTGATTCACCATGTGTTGTTTAGGCAACTGGACACAAAAAAGCAGTTTGAGACATAGTATGATCTTGGTGGACAACCATGTAGGTTTTCAATAGAGGAGTTTAGGCTAATAACAGGACTGAATTGTGGGATGCCCGATGAGGAGGACAATGTGGAGGATAAGAAGGCAGTCTTTGATTTTTTGGGTATGAGGAGTATTACCATTCCTAACCTTTTAACCAAGTTCTTATCGTATCGGGAGGAAAATGTATTCAAGCTGAAGATGTCCTTGTTATTAATTCTTGAGGGTGTTGTACTGGGGGGTGATAAGAAGAGGAAGGTCAGACCCCTACATGTGAAATTGACCCAAGACTTGAATCATTTCAATAATTTCCCATGGGGTAGGAGTGCATATATTGACCTCCATCAAAGTTTAGCTTCTGCTTTGGACACAAGAATGGAGTCAGTTAAGGTTGCACTTGCACATTCAGACAATGCCAGAGCAGGATACACCATAAGGGGTTTCCCGATGGTGTTTCAGGTAATGTGTTAGTAGTTGAATATGTAAAACTGAGAAATGTTAATGCCTCTGGTCATAATTGTGGTTTAATTCTAATTCTGTTTGTTTCAGATATGGTTGTATGAGGCAGTGCCCCATATTGGCTGAACGTTTGCCCAAAAGGTGAATAAAGTTGTGTAGCCCCGAGGTGTGAGGTGGCTTAAAACGAGTAGGCCAAGCTTGGATTCGATTTCTAATGCCCTAGAGGGGACTTTCGCTGCTAAACAGATCCTTGTTGAGGAGGACGAAGAGGACTTAGGAGAAAGCTGTTACTTCCCGGAGGAGGAAGGACACAAATCCTTGGATCAGATTGTTAAGCAGCTGAAGCCAAAAAGAAAAAGGGCTGGTAAAAAGGACAAGGGAGTTGGTAAGGGAGGGCAAGCTGGAAACATTGAGGGTTTGGACCAAAGGCAATTAATGTGTTGTTGGAATGAATTGCTTGAAACGATGCATACTCTGAATGAAAAACATGATCTGTTAAGGGAGGAAGTCCTTGAGTTAAAGAAGTTCATAAGAGGCAAAGCTCCTAGAACAGTGGCCTCTTCATCCAGTGATGAAAGTGATCAAGACATTAGAGAACACCAGGAGCCAGAGTCTAGGGAGGTTAAAAGTGATGATGAACCCAACATTACACAACACCAGAAGAGCATGAGGGAGGTGAAGTCAACAGATCAGAGTGATGAGTCAGAGCATGAAGATGAAGAAGAGGAAAAGTCAGAGTCTGAAGATGACGAAGAGAATGAGTCCGAAGTGAATGAGTCCAAATAGGGAAAGTCTGATGAGGTATGCCTAACTTTTTCAGTTTATATATGCACAGTTCAGTCCATATATGCACATTTCAGTCCATTTGTGCACATTTCAAAAAATATTTGCTTATTTCAGACTATATATCATCGTTTCAGGAGACAGTTCAGTCCATATATGCACCGTTCAGTCCATATATGCACAGTTCAGTCCATATATGCACATCTCAGTTCATTTGTGCATATTTAAAAAAATATTTGCTTATTTCAGACCATATATCATCGTTTCAGGAGACAATGGATGAAGAGCAAGATGATGGTGTAATTGTGTTAACTAGTGGACAATGGGAGGTGAAGAAGGTTGGATCGCCCCCATATGCTTATGCTGCAGATAATGTAGGTTGTCAAGAAGAGGCGGGTGAAGATGTTGCAATGGTAAATGAGCAAATAGTTCAAGGGGATGCAACAGACTCACTGTCAGCTCTTATCCGGACGGCTACAATACTGCGGGGGCTAACAACTGAGGAGGGGGTAAATGAGGCAAATGAGGAGTTGGTTAATGAGGCAACACCACAAGATGAGGAGGGACTCAACAAGGAGTTGGTTAATGAGGAGTTGGTTAATGCTGGGAATGTGGTGGCAACACAAGATGATGTGGCAACAAAAGCAGTGTCTGATGAGGGTGTGCATGACGGAGTTATGGAGGGACTCAACAAGGTTGATGACGGAATTGTGGAGGAACCAAAGGAGGATGTTGTGGAGAGAGGAAGCAAGATTGATGACAGAGGTGTGGATGCTGAGGAGGTAGAAAAGGGAGATGATATGGAGGGAGGGACCAAGGTTGATGACCAAGTTATGGAGGAATTAAAGGGAGATGTGGAGGACTCAACAAGGTTGATGAAAGAGTTATGGAGGAATCAAATGGAGATGTTGTGGAGGGAGGGACCAAGGTTGATGAGCGAGGTGTTGAGGCTGGGACTGAATTACAAGGTGAGAAGGTATCACAAGCTGATTGTGATGACGTGGGGGATGATGAAGGGGAGACCAAGGAAGGGAATGTGCCGAGGAAGGGGAGACCAAGGAAGGGTCGCCAAGTGCAGAAAAATAAATATCCAAGTCGCACTCGCGAGCTTGCTGCGGCGGCAAAATCACCCTTCCGCAATATGGATGAGCAGAAATTGGCGAAAAAGATTACCAAAAATAGCAAGGTGGAAGGGATGACAGACCTGTTAAAGTGGATGCAAAATGAGAGGTTAGTGACTTAACCATTCTACTCAACTTAATAATGAATTGAATGTCAAAATGTTATATGGCTTGACTGTTAGTAATCTGACCGGAAAATGATTCCTTATGGACTGACAAACATATATATTGCATGTATATGTACTAAAATGATTCCTTATGGACTGACAAACTGATATATTGCCTTGTTTATTATTCAAATGAATATGTACTATCATGCAGTATTGAACCCCGAATTGGACCGAGTGGGCAAGCATTGGATAATAAGTTCTTTGAGAAATTATTTGCCCCAAAGGACTGGTTGGTCAGTGAGGTAATATTCCAATGCATCCTTTCAAAATATTATGCATTTGTAACATCGTTTTCAGTGGATACATTAACATTGTTGCACCATTACAACATCTGGAGCAAATGATGTTCCTTTATCGTCAAAGGATTTTAGAGGATCCGGAGCGGTTTTCGAAGGTGGTTGTGCTTGACACATTTTGGCAAACCTTGGTCACCTCTGAGTTCAATCGCTTTTAGAAGGACTTTCCATGTAAAGGTGATGATGTAGTGATTAAATACATGATGGGTGCATGTACGGCTGATTATGGCAAGAGATGGGATGATGCAGAACGCATATATGTGCCCTTCAACATCACAGAGTCCCACTGGTTTTCCTTAGAAATTGAACTATGCGACTAGGGTGTGACGGTGTATGATTGCAATGTGGATCTGTACTCAGACAAGGAAAGTTTCGAGATGATCCAGCCCTTCATTCAAACTGTTCAAAGATATGTCAAGATATACGAGCCACTGGCAAAGAGATGTGAACCATTATTGGACAAGCCAATGTCGGTGTCTCGTCGTGATAACATTAAGCAGAACAAGCGCGGGTAAGTATATGTGTATTAATGCAATGATAAATCCTTATCAAACTACAATTGATATACATTCTAACTGCTTTTGTACATCTTGCAGAGGAGATTGTGGGGTCTACACCTTGAAGCATATTGAGTTGTTGATGCTTGGCATGACAAACATGGATCTTGCGTCCGACAAATTCGTAGATGGACACAGAAATCAAATGGCTTATAGTATTTTTAGATGTCGTTGGGATGGTGTTTAAAGACATTTGTTTAAAGACATTAAGTTTGTTGGGAACCATTCGGCAAGGAAGACATGCGGTAATTGTATTTTAATTTGGAAGCTCGTATTTTCAGGATGTTTACAACCTTGTGATGACAATTTCCAGGATGTTTTCAAGCAATATGGTGCTTAGTCAGGACATATTCTCGTTTTACATGCAAAAAACCCAGTTTGTCAGGTCATTTTCAGTACGTAAACCTAAGCTTTTCAAGCAACATGGTGCTTAAGTCAGGACATATTCTCGTTTTACAAGCAATAAACCCGGTTTGTTAGGTTATTTTCAGTTCATAAACCTAAGCTTTTCAAGCAATTTGCAGGTATGCACATTTCAGTCAAGAGCTGGATACACCATAAGGAGGACAATACCACCACACCAAGTACATAGCCTTATGACGGACCCTACAAAATACATTGTCTTGCTAAACATAAGCTTATGACTAATTATCATATTTTAACCAACAAGGTTACAAATTGGACAACCAGCACAACAACTAACACCACAAGTACCACCACACCAAGTACAACTTTCAACACTAAATTTTCTGTTTTGATATTCATAATATCATTGCTTGAAGTCGAATGATGCGGGTAAATAAGCGTAGAGGTTATCCCGTGATCTTCAACAACTCTTACGCTTTCAATAGTCTCATTGGCTCTAAAATCATAAGCTTGACCATCCACCCATTTGAAGTATTTGCAATCCTGACCTGCCTATGGTTGAATACAAAATTAAACCAATCAACTATCAGTGAAATCGTCCTTGAACTTAGTTTAAGTCTAAATGAAATCCCAATTGAATTACCAATTGAAAGTCTAAATCATCTCTCACAATAATACATCGTTAGTCTAAATT
Organism: Rheum nobile; assembly: GCA_027886185.1. NCBI lineage: Eukaryota > Viridiplantae > Streptophyta > Magnoliopsida > Caryophyllales > Polygonaceae > Rheum > Rheum nobile. The sequence continues at coordinate 1,217,034 of WOAB01000640.1, forward strand.
TTGCACCAAATTCAAAAACCCTTAATTATACCCTAATTGAAAAAGCCTCAAATCAGAACCCTAAATCTATAACCAAAATCCTAAATCAAAACCCTAAAATTCAAATGCAATATTACCTTTCATAATGGATACCCATAGAACTGTTTTCCCAAATTTTATGTGTATTTGCAAGTTTGTATTGTTGCAGGGAGGCCCTGGAAACATCTTCGAGTTGATGATTAATCGACTGCGTGCCCTCTCCTCCGGGAATTTGAATTGGCAGATGAGCTTCCTTGTGTCCAGCCTTTTGTCATCGTATAATTTCCTCTCATTTCCTATAAGATGTTACTCTCGATTCCTCTCTTTTCGAAGAGGGTGTTATACCTCTTTCTCCTCTTCGATGTTCTTTCTTCTGTGCAAATATGAATTTTTACTTATTTTTTTATTTTTATTAAAGAAATGAAATGAAATTTCAATGTTGATGTGATATGTGTTAAGTCATCATCTTTATCAGTTTTTAGTACATAAACAAAAGCTTTTTTCAAGCAATTCTTTTCTTACATGCACATTTGAGTCAATATTCTCCAACTTTACTTTTGCATAGCCAGAGCAGGATACACCATAGGAGGATTAGGAGTTAGGGCGGAATTGAAAAAAACATCAGACTTTTTTTAACCGTTTTTAAAACGGTTTAAAAACTTTCACATTAACCTAATATTTCCTACATTTAAACGGTTTTTAAACCGAAAAAATAGCCTTTAAAACGGTTTAAAAAGTGCATAAAACCGTTTAAAATGGCGGGGTTAGTTCTCGAATAAAACCAAATCTTTGCAAAATTTTGAATTAAGTCAGGCCATATTGAAGTCTTACAATAAATATTCAGATTTGTCAGGTCATTTTAAGTACATAAACCTAAGCTTGTGAATAAATCTTCTCCAAAGTGATCCTTTCCAATGCATATCCGATTTGACCCCTCTTAATTTTCAATGAAAGATCCTTAACCCTTACTTCCTCAACTACCCGTCATTAACTCTACTCTCCACTCATCTTTGTGTATAATCCCTCACAAATCCTCCCTTACTCTCAAAGTCCCAAATCTCTCTAAAACTCTTCTCTCAAACTCGAAAAACTCTTTCGCAAAATGTCGGACTCATTCATTAAGGTCTACCTACAGGTATATTGGGATGGAGAATTATCCCCCACCACCGGCGAAATGGCCTTGTTAACGACCCATGTCTACACGGGGGGGGGGGGGGGGAGCACTAGACTCATCAAGGTGCCCAAAAACAAGATGGAGATTTGGTCCTTACATGGGATGATCAGCAGCATGTCTAGGTATGCAGGTAGTAAGTCGATACCTTCAACCACTGTAGACCGACGACGACATTGCAGATCTCGTCCGCCTCGGCGAGAAGGTAGTCAGAGTCAAAGTCTATGTGGTTCGTGATGAAAGTGATGTCGTGCTGCCCCAGTGATGCCCGTCGGGATACCGTGATTTGCGTGGGTGTGGAAAGGGTTGTTTTAATGTAGTTTTAATGGTGTTACTTAGTAGTTTTAATGTTGTTTCTTTTGTGTTTGGGTGTCTACTTATTAATTTCCATCGAAACTTTGTCATGGAAAGAGAAGTTTGTAAGGTTATGTGTTGTTTTGGAATGATAAAAAGTATGATCCTTTGTTCTTATTCTTGCGTTTACGAGTTTTGACTATATTCATGCGTGTTCAGGACAAATGTAACATTTTCATAATGCATGAACTGATTTTCAGGGCAAACGCTGTTATATTTCAGAGAAATAACAACATCGAATATGTCAACATGCGTTTGCAGGACAACTATAACGTTTTCAGGACAAACACTGTTATATTTCAGAGCAATAACAAACATCGAATATGTCAACATGCTTTTTCAGGACAAATGTAACGTTTTCAGGACAAACACTGTTATATATCAGAGCAATAACAACATATATGCAGAACAAACCACCCTAACATAACAAAATCGAATTTGTAAATACTTATTACTTCATACACTTAAATCCTCTCAACCACCATGATAACATAACTTTTTTCCTTAGATGATCTCACCCAAAAATGCACATTAAAAAATGTCATACCATGTTTTCTTCTTTTAGGGAGGCAAGTTCTAAGATATATAGTTTTTCAGGGCTTATAGTTTGTCTCCCACGCGCCCTGTTAATTGAAGTCAGAGCAATAACAACATATATAGTTTTTTCCTTATTCAAGTTTCTCAGGCCATATTTAAGTCTTACAATAAGTATTCAAGTTTGTTAGGCCATATTGAATTAAGTCAGTTCATTTTCAATGCATATCTGATTTGACCCCTCTTAATTTTCACTGAAAGACCTTTAACCCTTACTTTCCCAAATCTTCTCTACCAAGGTTCTTCAAACACTCCCAGGATCTCTACAAAGGTTCTTTAAATACTCCCACGCTCTCTTGGTTCTTCAAATACTCCCACGCTCTCTTGCTTCTCTACAGACTCTATATTCTCTACTCAATATTCTGAAGCCATGGCCATCGAGCATCAATTCGTCACTGCCGTGTACGCAGAGGTGTATGACCTTCTGCAAGCTGCAAGGGATGTTGTGGATCCTCTTGGAGGTGGGTCATTGGTTTGTGGTCGGTATTGAGTTATCCCACAACCTTTTTTGTACTGTGTTTGATGTACTTTATGGTTGTTGCAGGGAGGAAGATGAGCAACGCCGTCTTTCAGAGCTACATGAGCAACCTTGTCGCGAGGGATTTGGAGTTGGATGCTATGGTGAAGGATTTGGTCCGGCTGAGGCGGGAGCTTGCTACGCTGAATGCGGCAGGTGCTCAGACCCATGAAGAGCTAAGCCGGATAAAGCTCAAGTTTAGACTGGTAAGGGTTTTCTTGTATATTTTCTTCCAATGTGCAAGTGACGTGCCTAAGATGCTTTGTTTTTTTGGCAGATTGAGTGGGATTCCGTCTTCAATGACATCAACATAAAAAGGGCGTTGGAGCATGCAGAGTTCTTGAAGGGAGATTTGATGGCGTGCTATCTAGCTTGATGGGTGCGTGATAAGCACTACTTTGTAGGGCTTAACTAAGAGTTATTAGAGGGTTTTATTGGTGCCATTCGGGTAGATTTAGACACACTCATGTGTATGGCGTTTGGGGGCGAAGTTTGGTGTTTTTGGAAGTGTTTGAGCTATCTTGGATATCGTAGGAGACACTGAGGAAGGAAGCCACCAAGAGAAGACGCCAAGGAAGTGAAGAGGAGAGGTTAGGAGGCGAAGCCAAGGAGTAAAGGCCGAGCATTAACCGCAACCGCGGGCAAGGGTGCCGCGATCGCGGTTCCTCGGGGCAAGTCGAGAATTATATGCAGGCGCGGAGAAGTGTGAAGAGCGCGGAGCCACAAGGGGCCGCGATCGCGGGTCATCAACACAGGAAGTTCGGACTTTTCCCGAATCTATCTTTTCTGTTTTTCTTTTCTTATTTTCTCATTTTATTCCGTTTCTTTTCTTATTGGGCTAGGTCATTTGTTAGAAGCCCTATATATACTCTCTTTAGCATTAGGTTTGAGAGGTCGCCATTCTAGAGTTTCATTTCATCGTTGCCACTTTTCATACTTTTGAAGTTCATCATGTTTATGAGGAGCTAAGCCTCTTTTGCTTAGTCCGGTGATGGAAGCATAAGTTTATTCATCTGGTTGTGAGGTTTTGTTCCTATCTATCTTATCCTATTGAGTTATATCTTTTCTCTTGCGCAAATTCTTATTTGGATGTTTGTTGGTTTATCTAGATTGATCACCTAGGTTTATTGCTTTCATTCATATTGCTAATACTAGGGAACTGTTGGGCTAATGCTCTAGTTCGAGTAGCGAGCATAGATTATATCTGCCACTGTGGAATTTATCTATATAGAGAATTGATTATATGTTGAATGCTTCTGGTTGAGGTGTTATGTGTATCATGGTTAATTCTTATATGCATTGCTGCCTTTGGATTGAATCACTAGTGGTGCTAGGGTTATTCATTGGTAAGGGTTCTTAGGTTTGGTTGATCTTTGAATCTACCCAAGATCAGGACAGGAATAACCGAATAGGAAGATAGGACATAATCAAGGAACAACCATTGTATGACTTATGTGGACATTACTTGGCTAAGTGTTTTCTCTCTTTGATATTTCATTCATCTACTTTGCTGTGTTTGATTTGATTGTGACCAACCAACTTACAAACCCCCCCTTTTAGTGACTTGCATGCAACCACCATTAGTTTCACTCCTTTCCTGTGGGATCGACCCTTACTTATTGACTATACTAGTTTATTTGTGAGGTTTTATATTTGACAGCTACGAATGACAACACGTCAAATTTGGCGCCATTGCCGGGGAAGGCAAGTTTTGAGCTGTTGGTGTTTTTGTGTGCTTTGTGTGTGTTTTGAAATTTTTGTGTGATTTTTGTGTGTTTGCTTGTGTGTGTGGACCTATCTTATGGTCCACACCCGTACTGCTGACTCCTCACCTTTAGCTATTGATTCAGAGATTGAGCGGACATTGAGGGAGAATCGGAGGGCAACAACGATTTTGGCCGATCCACCTAGAGCGATACTGCAGGAAGAGATCGACGAAGAAGAAGTGATGGCTGACAATCCACCCACGTTGAGGCAGCTGACTGCTCCTAACTTGGAGTAGCAGCCACTGGCCGTAGAGTTCCCTGAGCTCCCAGCGGGAGTGAACTTTGAGCTCAAGTCTAGGCTTATCCATCTTTTGCCCCAGTTCCATGGGCTAAGTGGAGAGGACCCAAACAAGCGTCTCTCGGAGTTTCACGCCGTGTGTACCTCCATGAAGCCACACAATGTAACGTAGGACCAAATCAAGTTGAGGGCTTTTCCTTTCTCGCTTAAGGATTCAACCAACGAATGGTTTTACTACCTCACCCCAGGTAGCATCAATACCCGGGGAAAGATGAAGAAGGAGTTTCTGGAGAAGTACTTTCCAGCAACAAAGCTGAACAATCTCAAGCGCAACCTGAGCAACATAGAGCAGCATGGGACGGAGACGCTCTACGAATACTATGAGCGTTTCAAGAGGTTGTGCTCCAACTATCCTTACCACGGGTATTCAGACCAAGATTTGGTCTTATACCTATATGGGGGATTGCTGGATGAAGAGCGACGAATGGTGAATGCGGCATGTGGAGGCAACATACTGAACAAGACACCTGCCGGAGCATTTGAGATATTCAGCGAGTTGTCGGAAGGCTCAAGGCAATTCAGTAAGAGGGCGAGCGCCCAGGCAGTGAAAGCCACTACAAGTGATCATGCTCCCCCATCTATGGTGAAAGACATGAGCGAAATGAAGGAGATGATCAAGGTTTTGATGAGGAAGGAATGACCGCAGAGGGTCAAGGAGTGCGAATTTTGCTATGCTACTTCGCATGCAACTGACGCATGTCCTACACTCCACGAGGAGTCCACTGAGCAAATCAACGTTGTTGGGGGGTACCAATAAAGACTACGGTACGACCCCTATTCCAGTACCTACAATCCCGGGTGGAGAGATTACCCGAATTTAAGGTACGGGAACACGCAAAACATGGAGAACCCCCCTGAGTTCCGACCAAGACCCCCTCAGCAATACCAACAGCAGCAGCAGTACCCCTAGAGGCAGTTTCAAGGAGGCCAGCAGTTCAGAGGCCAAACAGATCAAAGACCGCAAGGGCATGGAGCTCCCCGCACCACCAATCTTGAGGACCAGGTCAACACACTGGCGCAACATATGACTACGCTGACGCAGACCGTGGGAACCATGCAGCAAAACATGGTTTAGTTTCAACACGAGACCAAGTCCAGCATACAGAACTTAGAGAAGCAGGTGGGGTAGATCTCCCAAGCGGTTAGCAAGCTTGAAGCTAGAGAGTCATGAGCACTCCCATCTCAAACTGAGATAAATACAAGGCAAATCGTCAACTCCATGACGTCAAGGCCCAGATGGGAGCATGAAGAAGAAAAGCTACCAACCGAGAAGTACGAGGATGAACCGCGACCGCGGGCAATTTGCCGCGATCGCGGGTCTGTTGAGCAAGAGAATGGGCAAGATACGCCGATTAAGCGTGATCGCGGGCAGGATAGCCGTGACCGCGGGGCCCCAGTGCAAGAACCGCGATCGCGGGGTGAAAACCGCGATCAAACTTCGGAAAACGGGCCGTCTCCACTTACATTTATGATGCAATATGTCTACCCGGAGGGATATTTTGACATCCCAGTGCCATTCCCTGCTGCGCTAGAAGATGATGAACCCATTGACGGACTGAAGGGAATGTACGAGACATTCAGGAACTACAAGGTGACTCCCCAATTGAGCAAAACGATGCCTCGCTTTGCAAACTTCTTGAGGGAGCTATGCAAGCTCAAGAAGGAGCAAAAGGAGCGGTCGAAGAAAAAGGAGAAAGTCAAGAAGGATGTCTCGGTTGTGATGCAAAAGAAGATCCCGAAAAAGTGTGAAGATCCCGGGATGTTTAGCGTACCCTGCAAGATTGGGGAAACCGAGTTCAGCGAGACATTGCTGGATTTGGGGGCCTCAATCAATGTCCTACCGCTGTCCGTCTACAAAACCCTCAATGTCGGACCACTAGAAAGCACGAAAATTGTCATCCAACTGGCTGACAACTCCGTCATCATTCCAGAGGGCGTTGTGAAGGATGTTTTGGTGAGCGTCGACACCCTCGTCTTCCCTGCAGACTTCTTCATCATGAACTCAGGGAAACAAGGAGGACGAGTAATGCTAGGGAGGCCTTTCATGAAGACCTCCAACACAAAGATCGACGTGGGCATAGGTACGATAAGCATGGAATTTGACCGGAGGAAGGTAGAGCACATGCTGGAGTCCATTCAGGAGCATCTCCCAGATTCAAGAGTGCAGAGTACGGTCGTAGGAGGCAACCCAGGTTGAGAAGGTACAACAGGACGTCGTGCCGCGACGATAACTATGGCGCTGCTCGGGAGGCAACCCGAGGTATGAGTTGCTGAACTCATCTTTGTCTTTTGTTTTCGTTAGGATTTGTTACTGTTTTTAATTTTGTTGCATTAGCTGTTATTTTCTTTCTTCTGTGGGCCACTAGAACTAACTTTGCAGCGGAGCCCCGACCCCAGCAACCCGCGATCGCGGTTCCACCACGGTGTTCCACGGAGTTTAGTTCTACAAAAAAAAAAATTAAAAAAATTTAAACAAATTTGGCCCACATAATTTATTTCCGGCCCGTTTTCCGAGGCGGTCAAACCCTCGTAACTCGCGCCAACTGTTACGCTGCAGGGCATTAACCCCGCGATCGCGGTATCTCGTCGCCGAGCCTATAAGTGTGAGGCGTGGCGGAGGCATTTTACAACACCTCCACCGCACGCTCTCACTCTCCAAACACTCGGATCTCCGACTCCGACCACCGTGATGACACCCCGCAGCCCCGCGACCATCGTCCCGCCACCGCGACGTTGTTTGGGTGAGATCTCCATTTTTTCCCTCGGATTTCTCATTGCCTCACGAGCCGCGATCGCCGGACCATCTCCTGAAGCCCCCGCGACCACCGTAGCGCCACCGAGGACCACCCGAGCCATTTTTATTTGAAGTTTTTTGCAGCCCAGAAACCGCGATCGCCGCTGTCAAGCACCGCGATCGCCGCTGTCAAGCACCGCGATCGCGGCCCTTCTTCTCCAGAGGACTTCATTCGAGCATAAACCGCGACCGCAGCCCACACCCCGCGATCGCGGGCCCCTCCGGTATTCCTTTCGTGCTTCTAGCTCCTTATTCCCACCATGTCTGCTTTCGTAGCCAACATGAGGAGCCCGAGGCATCGACGCTATTTCGAGATATTCAGCCAGCGGAAGATCGTCCAGACGAAATTCTACGATCGACCGACGCTGACACAACTCGGTTTGGAGGACTGCACTCATCAGTTGCTGAGCCACGGAGGGCTCGGTAACTTCATTGACTTGTCCGCCCCGACATCCGACGAACTGACCCTGGAGTTCCTGGCCACGCTGGAACGCCACGACGACGGGATCACGTTCAACCTGTTAGGGCGGCAAAGAAGGATGTCCTACCAAGGTCTGCGGGACCTTTTTGGCATTACTGAGGAGCCCACCAAGGATTGGGAAGTTGTAGGCGCCTTGCCAGAGTTCTTCTGGCAAGGTGCGACCCGGGATGTGATCAACCCCAGCGCCGGCGAGTACAACTACAAGCTGACGCACCCCTGTTTGAGGCTGGCGCACAAGGTGCTAGCCATGACCTTCCTGGGACAGGGGGAGGTGAACAAGGTCTCCAGGCAGGACCTTACAGTGCTCTGGTGTTTGACACCAGAGAGCCACACCATCCCCGACCGGGTCGAGCTATTTGTCTCCAACTGCCTACGACTGAGAGAGAAGAAGGGCGGCAAGATCTCCATGGGAGGCATGGTGACGCTTATCGCCCGACAGTACGAGATCCTCGCGGACCATTGGGAATTCCCCGACGAGAGCTACACATACAATATCAGGCTCATGCGGAGGTCCCATCTGTTGGAGGCCCGCGATAGAGAGTACACCTGGCTCTCTCTGGCCGGCAACATACACCGCATGAGGTTGCCTCGTCCGATGCCTTTTGGGCCCCGGGCGAGGGATTTCTACCTTTATGCCAACGGGGAGCAGGGATCGTCGTCCGATGAGGAAGGGGACGACGACGACGACGAGGAAGAGACTGCGGCGGAGGACATGGAGAGAGATGTGCCATCACCGCCGGGTTCCAGGGGCCCTCCTGTATATCCTGACTACACTCACTAGGCATGTGGATCTGGTAGTGCTTCTGGAGGGGCTCCCTGGGACCAACTCCTGGACAGAATGACGAACCTGCAGCTGAGGCAGGATGAGCAGATACGGAGAAGCGCCGAGTGGGAACGCGACATCTCCCAGAGGCTAGAGGAGCATGAGAGAAGAAGCGCTGAGTGGGAGCGCCAAATCTCCACCCGCCTGGAGGAGCACGAGAGGCGGAGCGCTGAGTGACAGCACAACATGGAGGTCAACCTTGCCTATCACGCCAACCGCCTGGACAACCACCTCACTACCGTTGAGGACCAGGTGGTTCATCTGCAGAGGAGAGCTGAGGCTTTCTTCAACGCCTATGGATATTGGCCTCCACCCCAGTGAGTACTTCTATTTTTCCCCTTATCTTTTTATTTGTCCTTCATACATTGAGGACAATGCCTGATTTAAGCATGTGGGGGGGGGGGGGGGTAGAAGTATTCACTACCTATCTTGTACATATTTCTCTTCCAGCATTGTACTTTGAATTTCAACATTTTCAATTTCAAAAAAAATAAAAAAAAAAAAATAAAAAAAAATCCAGGGACAAGTCGAAAACCCGAAAGGGCGGCTTGGGTAAAAAGCAGGTGGCCCGGACTAGCGCTAGGCTGGGGTAAGAAGGTGTCTGAGTGACGTAAGCTTATGTGAGCACATCTATGAAAAAAAAATATGAGTGGCTAGGATGAAAACCCGAAAGGGCTCCTAGGCAAAATGAGTGAAAAGAAGAGGAGAGTTTTCTAGGATCTCATTTTACCGACGGGGCGGCATAAGAAGAGGAGTCGAAGAAGGATTGTCGGGTAGGTCACTCTGGGAGGCATAAGGAGTCATAGATGGAGGCTAGGATTAGAGGTTACTCACACCATTGGATGTCCGGGTTAAGCTTGGGGGAAGTACTCTGCTTGCCCTTTAAGCTGGTTGAGTTATGGATGTGTTGTGAATGAGATTGGTGCCAGGAGCTTGGCATGGGTTATGTGACTCTTAGTTGGAGGACATGCTTCCTGAGACCTTGGGTGCTGCATTGGAGGAGTAGATTCTTTATTAGTTTACTCGAGGACGAGCAAAGGTATAAGCATGGGGGAATTTGATAAGCACTACTTTGTAGGGCTTAACTAAGAGTTATTAGAAGGTTTTATTGGTGCCATTCGGGTAGATTTAGACACATTCATGTGTATGGTGTTTGGGGGCAAAGTTTGGTGTTTTTGGAAGTGTTTGAGCTATATTGGATATCATAGGAGACACTGAGGAAGGAAGCCACCAAGAGAAGACGCCAAGGAAGTGAAGAGGAGAGGTTAGGAGGCGAAGCCAATAAGTAAAGGCCGAGCATTAACCGCGACCGCGAGCAAGGGTGCCGCGATCGCGGTTCCTCGGGGCAAGTCGAGAATTATCTGCAGTCGCGGAGAAGTGTGAAGAGCGCGGAGCCACAAGGGGCCACGATCGCGGTCCATGGGCCGCGATCGCGGGTCATCAACGCAGGAAGTTCGGACTTTTCCCGAATCTATCTTTTCTGTTTTTCTTTTCTTATTTTCTCATTTTATTCCGTTTCTTTTCTTATTGGGCTATGTCATTTGTTAGAAGCCCTATATATACTCTCTTTAGCATTAGGTTTGAGAGGTCGCCATTCTAGAGTTTCATTTCATCGTTGCCACTTTTCATACTTTTGAAGTTCATCATGTTTATGAGGAGCTAAGCCTCTTTTGCTTAGTCCGGTGATGGAAGCATAAGTTTATTCATCTGGTTGTGAGGTTTTGTTTCTATCTATCTTATCCTATTGAGTTATATATTTTCTCTTGCGCAAATTCTTATTTGGATGTTTGTTGGTTTATCTAGATTGATCACCTAGGTTTATTGCTTTCATTCATATTGCTAATACTAGGGAACTGTTGGGCTAATGCTCTAGTTCGAGTAGCGAGCATAGATTATATATGCCACTGTGGAATTTATCTATATAGAGAATTGATTACATGTTGAATGCTTCTGGTTGATGTGTTATGTGTATCCTGGTTAATTCTTATATGCATTGCTGCCTTTGGATTGAATCACTAGTGGTGCTAGGGTTATTCATTGGTAAGGGTTCTTAGGTTTGGTTGATCTTTGAATCTACCCAAGATCAGGACAGGAATAATCGAATAGGAAGATAGGACATAATCAAGGAACAACCGTTGGATGACTTATGTGGACATTACTTGGCTAAGTGTTTTCTCTCTTTGATATTTCATTCATCTACTTTGATGTGTTTGATTTGATTGTGACCAACCAACTTACAAACCCCCCCTTTTAGTGACTTGCATGCAACCACCATTAGTTTCGCTCCTTCCCTGTGGGATCGACCCTTACTTATTGACTATACTAGTTTATTTGTGAGGTTTTATATTTGACAGCTACGAACGACAACACGTTAGTGTGTTTTTAATCTTCCCTCCTTTTGTATGAACTTTGCGGTTCTAGTTTTTTTTTTTGTATGTGTAGGGATGCCTTGCCAAGGGCACGTTTTTTTGGCAATGAACAATGTAATCTCTGGATAATGTTTTCATAACAATGTAATCTCTTAGTATGTGTGGGGATGCGTTTATGATTTTTGACCATATGCATGCGTTTTCAGGACACATATAACTTTTTTAGAGAACATGAACACAATGTCAGGACAAACCGTAGATGATTGTGTTTTAAAAACATGATTCAAAACATTCTAGGGTTCATATGAAGAATAACAGACTATGCAAATGATTATGTTTATGTATGAAGTTTATAGACTATGGTTCAAATCCTATTAACTCAAATGGTAGAGCAGATGATTGTGTTTATGTATTAAGTTTATAGATGTAGGTTGTCATGACGTATTGAAGGTTTACAAGTCATGTTTTACTTTTACAGTGATTTTTTCATCATGAAGATGATCATGTCAGGACATATACGTAGTTTTACAGGGCGTCCTAGAGTTTTACAGTTTGTTCTTGTGAGTTTTACAAAAATAGATACCTCTCCTACTGTCAATTGGTTTTAAAAACATGATTAAAAACATTCTAGGGTTCATATGAAGAATAATAGACTACGCAGATGATTGTGTTTATGTATTAAGTTTATAGACTAAGGTTCAAATCCTATTAACTCAAATGGTAGAGCAAATGATTGTGATTATGTATTAAGTTTATAGATGTAGGTTGTCAGGACGTATTGAAGGTTTACAGGTCGTGTTTTACTTTTACAATGATTTTTTCGTCACGCAGATGATCATGTCAGGACATATACGTAGTTTTACAGGGCGTTTTAGAGTTTTACAGTTTGTTCTTGTGAGTTTTACAAAAAGAAGAAGTAATACGAGCAACTCTTAAGCAAAGATTGAATTTATCAAGTTTATATCCCAGCCAAAAGGGGAACCCCCACAAAAAGAGGTATGGTTTAAGACTATAGAGACTTAAACCATACATATTTTCAAGCACCCAACAACAACAAACTCAATATTTACGCGACGACGTTTACCAGCATAAACGCCCAAAAAACACCAACATGGTGACAGTTCTAAACAAAAAAAAACTAACCCATTCTCTTCCTTTAATCCTTCGTCAGTCCTTCTCCTCCTATAGTACTGCTTGTTGTGTCCTAGGTTGCCGCAATAAGAACACCGCCTCTTCCTAGAATAGTTCGTCTCCCACGTCGCCCTGTATCGGTTAATACATGGCCTTCCAAGAGGACGTTTTACCTTTGGTGCATAGCATCTGATGGATGACACAGCTTGAGGAACTGACCATCGGTTTGTGGGAGGAACAAGATGCACAGTTTCCTTGTACACTTCCTCACGCAGTCGTTCTTGAACATGGGATGGACGAGATCAGTGAGTCGCACTCCTCTATCACTTGCAACCGCTATGGCATGAGCACATGGAACTTTATCAATCTGGAACATGTTATAATCACATGTACGAGCATTAAGGTTCATAGATTATCTGATAGTTCCTTGCATAACCTTTGCTTCAGATTGGCTAAGTCCTTGAACACTCATCTTAGCTGACCTTATGTAGTTCACTTGAGCGATGGTGCGCATCGTGCTGCCAAGGAGGAGACATTAGCCCGACATTTTTATTTGGCACCGATGATGGCCCGACATTCGACAACTGATGAGGAGGAGCTCCAGAGCCAACTGCAGATATGATGATTGATATGGAGCGACGGAGCCCGCTACACGATTACATTAGGGCTCCAATTATGTGTTCGTTGAAGGCCCGTACAACCCCGTTTCTTTGATGTACCACTTCCCTTTACAGTGGGTCTATTTGGTTATACGTGGGGGAATTTGATACGTACTACTTTGTAGTGCGTAACTAGGAGTTGTTACTAGTATTTGGGGTGCCATTTATGTGTGTTTAGGACACTATGTAGGAGAATAGAGTTTTGGAGAATAAGTGTTGATTTGGTGGTTTTGAGTGTTTAAATGAAGACTTAAGGAGTTGAAGGCGAAGCCACAAGAGAAGACCACAAGCGAGGAGTAGAAGATGCCACATAAGGAAAACCGCGGGCGCGAATGGATTTCCGCGGGCGCGGTTTTGACGACAGAAGACAGCGAAGACTATGAGACCAATCCGCGGGCGCGTAATTCTTTCCGCGGTCGCGGTTACTGTTCATGCGCGGAGCCAGTATTTTATTTCGTCCGAGTTTTGTTTATTTTATTTTGTTTATTTCCTTTTAGGAAGATTATATTTCCTATCTTTTGGAAATTAGGTTTGCTAGGTTATTTACATCTTTTAGTTAGCAGCGTTTTCATTATTCATATCACATTATCGTTCAGTTTTTCCCTTAGAGTTTTTATGCTTTGAAGAGTATGAAGAACTAAGCAACCTTTGCTTAGTCCGACGATTGAAGCCTTCGTTTGTATTTGGTTGTGAGATTATAACTCTATTTCCTTTCCTTTGATTATATTGATTCTCTTTGAGCTTCATCCCATTGATTCTTGCTGATTTGACTAGTCTGATCATCTAGTTGATATTAGTGATTTTCTATTGCTAGGGTTTTGATATTTCTAGTTGAAATCCCTTATCTTGTGTAGCAACCATGATTTACAGGAACTAGTTGTGAATGTTTATTGTGAAGAGAATTGATTACATGTCGAGTACTAACTAGTTGTTAAGTATTGCATGTATCTTGGTTAATTCCTATGCTTACCGCTGCCGTTAGATTGAATCTTGATAGTTTCTTGATTGTTTAATGGTAAGTATTTTCAGGGCTAGTTGACCTGTCTATATACATAAGATCGGGACAGGAATATTCATTGGTAGGAATTGGAGATAATCTAGGATCAACCAATCAAACTAAAGTGTGGATATTTGCCTGGCTAAGTTACTTCTCACCCATTGATTACATCTTTTGCTTTGATTTACTTTGTTACTTGATACAAACCAAAACCCCATTTTGTTACTATTGGCATACAACCTTTGCACTTAGGAAGATTGCTTACCTCCCTGTGAAATCGATCCTTATTTACCCTACTACATTAGTTAGGTTTTTTGAGGTTTACTTTGATAGGCATCACGACTTTAGCCCTCATCAGCCGTCAACTGATATTACCTACATACGCAAAACTATGTTTTCAATAGTTGCCCTGACAATGTGATGATATGCTTTGAAAACAACCATATATGGCCTGACTTATGATGCTTGTTTTGTTTGTCACACATGCAGTCATATAGGCTTTTTACATGACAGTGAAACTAGTTGTCCTGACACTGACAATAATGGGACTGAATTTAAAGTTGTTATACTAACCTTTTTCAGATGTGGCGCTGCCCTTATCCATGGACCTAAAGTCCAGAAGACATACTTGAAGCGTTGGTCAGCATCTTTGACTATTCTCGTGTATGTTCCCAGATTAGATTTCTTTAACATGTGCATGTAAGAGTACATTGCCGTATAGCTATCCTCAACTGTACCATGTGCCATATCTTGGGTGAAGAGCCGCGCTCGATTGGCTTTGTAGTAGCTTGTCCTTATCCCATGCTCTAACATAAAATCCTGAATTTCTGAAGCACAGAGGCCTTTACGGCCGTTTAAAAACCTGAGATGTCACGAAGTGAATCTGTAAATGCATTCATATTGGCCTTTGATAAGAAAAACTGTTCAAAGGCAAGAAAAACATACTTGTGAAGTACTTTTTCGGCAATCAGCCGAGAAGTTGCTCCTTTGTGATGATTGTGGTTTACTCTCATGCCACAGGTATGATCCGCCACATATTGTCGCACCTTAAACAATGACGTTTTTCGATACAATGAGCCACGACAAACGAAGGTGCATTTGTCGTCAACACACTCAACATCATAATTGGACTTGTCGGACCTCTTCACACGCATCTCATAGAAATTTTCCATTGCCAGGGAAAAGAGTGCAGCTTTGAACTCTTCCTTAGAATTGAAGATCTGACCAACCTTCATTGTTGGATATGAGGACTTGTTTTCACTTGTTTCCTCATCTTCAACTAACATGCGTTGCATGTCTCTCTCCGCTGGATAGTACCTCTTTTCAATCTCTCTAAGCATGTCTTCATCAACATCAATCTCTTCTTCTTGGTCCTTCTCTGTTTTCTCATCGTTGTATGTTCCCTCTTTGCCATTTATTTCCTCCCACACATCATCAAGACCAACAATATTTACATCATCACCTGAAGCATACCCTAAACCATCACCACCATCAACACGGTCATCATCACCTGATTGATAACAGCCCCCATAATCAAAACCATCTCCTATTTCATCCTCCAAAGAATCTCCACAATTGGCATAATCAATCATTTTCTCATTTCCTTTGTTTCTTGATGTAGTAGCTTCAATGTCCTCATCATCGCTGCTCAATGATATAATGTCTTCCAGTATCATGGGACACTTTCTCTTGTTTCCCCCCCCTCACTTCTTCCCTTTTTAATCTCCTTAACTCTGCTTCGTTGTCAGCTTCATTAATTTCATCGACTGACCTGACATCAGTGTCGGGTGCTCTGACTTTTTGAAAAAATGACCTGACAAAGTCTTTATTATCTTGGCTCTGAGTTGGTGGTGGAGTTGTTGGAGAAGGAAGAGTACGATGTTCATCCCTTTCACTTCGAATCTCTTCCTTCTTTAAAAGGTTGGTGTATAGCTCAATATTCCACTCTGATGCATTTTCTCCACAGTTGTTCAAGAACTTGAATGCATCAAGATCGTTGTCATCATTTAACAATCGGTGGAAGTTCTGATTTATTTTGATAAACGTATTGCATCTGCACAAACAACTTCTCTTCATCAAATGGATTCTTCTCAATCCATTTGTTGTGCAGTGTAGCCAAGTCCATGTCAGGGGAAAGCAACATGGCGTTCACTGTTCTATCACCCTCATACAACCACCTTTTTCCTTGTTATTTACATTCTCCACCGCTGATGAACTTCACATATACTACTTTCGTACCTATAAATAAAGAAGGTTTTTGAACTTCACGTATACAGAGGGGAAATTCAAATGTTTTTCAAGAGAGTTTACTTACCCATTCAAGCTTTAATGGAGGGCGTCAGGTGCAAAATATCTCACGTGGAGTAAATGCTAGAGTCAGGCCGCTTTGAAGTTCTTTAGGAATATTCAGGGATTGTTGTCAGGCAGAGTGAGTTACGCTGGAGGGATTAAGGGGTTGAAGGAGATGATTAATTTTCTTTTGGAGGGAAACTTGCCCGCCAATTTTAATAAAGGTACAGTTCTAGGATGGGGATTTAGGCCATAGCAGGTTGATGGGATGGGGCTGCCACCGGGAGGGAGAAAGGTTAAGGAGAGATTAGGGATTTCTTTTATCTTTTTTGGAGAAAATATTAGTCAACTTTTAAGGATATTTCATTAAAAAGAAAAGTTAAATTCAACCATCAACAATAGCAAAAATACCACAAAAAGTACAAAATGTTGGTACTTTTGCAATACTTTTTAAAACATGGGTTTTTTGCAAGTTACTATTGGAAATCTGGTATTCTTGCAATTGTGCCATTTTAGAATATTATTCTCATTCTTTCTTTAAACAGCAAGGAAACACAACACCAACATATTAATTGCTTCAAAAGTAAATGCAAATTAACCTTAGCATAAAACCCTAAAACACTATTTTATTCTTTACACAGGTTGTGATGGATATGATGTTGCCCCACAAATAACTAAGCGCCCAACCGCGCACAAATCAAGCAGTAATTATCCCTTTTCTCAAACAATCTATTTTAAAAAACAAACAACATTATTCACGCATGGCACATTATGTCAGATCCTTTACCCTCTTTTGGCAATTTAGAAGCACCAATACACATTTACACACAGAGTACAATGTGGCAAGATGGTAAAGTTCAAAAAAATTATGCGTTCAAACTGGTGAACAAAGGTATATTATATTAATAGATCATTTCCATTTTCCATTTGCTACTAATTAATCCTTGAAACAACAACAAGAGACATAACACTCATATGTTTCATAGCAAAACAACTTTCTACATAGCGTTGTAAAAATACTTTATTTTTGCAACAGGTTGTGCTATCCATAGTGTAGCTAAAAAAAAAAAAAAATTACCGGCAGCTCACAGGTCAAGCAGTAAGTATCCCTTTTGTTAAGCAATTCATTTGTGAGTAGTAAACTTAATGTATACTCAACATAAGTTACCTTTCCAAATTTGCAGGTATCATATGGGAAGCTTCAGTCTCCTAAATTCAAATGTCGCTTTTGCCATGCAACAATGTGGTTGGAGGAAAAAACAAAATCTACACGCAAAGAAAACATCAGCTTCTCAATATGCTGCCAAGAAGGAAAAGTGGGCTTGGAAAAGTTAAAAGAAACACTAGAACCTCTTCGTCACCTGTTATGTCATAACGGCCCTGAGGCTACAAATTTCAGGCGAAAAATTAAAATATACAACATCATCTTTTGGTGGTCAAATTGATGATAAAATAAATCATTCCAGAGGGCCTTACAATTTCAGAATAAGCGGCCAAAATTACCATAGATTTGGATCACTTATGCCCCAAGAGGGAAGTCTCCCCAGGTATGCCCAGTTGTACTTTTATGATGCTGCAAATGATGTACAAAACAGACTAGGATGCATTAATCTACACACGAACGACCTTGACCAGACATTAGTTACAAATTTGCTTCAAATGTTAGACGCAAACAGTTCTGTAGCTAAAGCATTCAGGATGGCAAAAGATTGGTCAGTGAACAATGAATCCTTGGAATTTACACTGAAATTCATAGGAGAAAGACAAGCAAGTAAAAGGCAATACAACCTTCCAATTGTCTCAGAGGTTGCGGCACTTATTATTGGTGATTTTGGTCAGAGCAGTGCACCTAGAGATGTTTTCATACAAAGCAAATCAAGAGGGCCGCAAAGAATATCAAAACTACACCCTTTTTACATGGCTCTACAATATCCTTTATTATTTCCTCATGGTGAAGATGGGTTTCATGAAAACATATTATACAAGTCAAACACATGAAGAAGCACACAAAGGGGATGTGTTACAATGAGAGAGTTCTATTGTTACAAAATACAACAAAGGACCAATGAAGTAAAAACACTTATACATGGGGAAGATTATACCAGCAATACTTGGTGGATGCATACACTGCTATGGAAGAAGAAAGATTAATCAAAATGAATTGCGTGCAGATTTGTACAACAACATTTGTGATACAGTCACAAAAGGAGACATTGAAGCAAAGTCAGTTGGCAAAAGAATACTTTTACCTGCAACATTTACTAGAAGCCCGAGGTACATGATTCAGAATTACCAAGATGCAATGACACTTTGTAGAGCATTTGGGAATCCATCCATTTTCATTACATTCACGGCTAATCCTAGATGGCCAGAGATAGATGAAATGCTAGTAGAAATAGGAGAGCAAAATCCTCATGACAGACCATAGATAATGACTAGAGTTTTCAAACTTAAGCTGGGAGATCTTATGAAGAACATCACAAAGCATGAAATCTTTGGGGAAACATCTACTGGTACATTATACCCATAATTATTGTTATGTTTTACTGCAACTAAATTTCATATAGCAATTTATTGCACATTTTACATCTGTTGGTACACTATACTCATTTAATTATGACTTTATTTACGCAACTGTGTACACAATAGAATTTCAAAAATGTGGCCTACCCCATGCCCACATACTCTTATGGCTACAAGAAGGCAATAAGGCAAACATAGGAACATACATTGATGAGATAGTTTCAGCAGAAATCCCATGCAAAGACAATGATCCAAAGGCCATAAAATCGTAACTGAACATATGTTGCATGGGCCATGCGGTGAAGCAAACAAGAATTCCCCTTACATGATGAACAGAGAATGCAACAAACATGTTCCAAAGTCATTCTACGCAGAAACAACAGTGGACGAAGAGGGTTTTTCGGTGTATAGGCGCAGAAACAATGGTGTTTTTGTTAAAAAGGGAAAGACAAAACTTGATAATCGACATGTGGTGCCATATAATCACTACTTACTTCTCAAATATCATGCACACATTAATGTTGAATGGTGCAATAGATCCAGGGCAATTAAATACATTTTCAAGTATATTAGCAAAGGACCTGATAGAACAACCACATTGTTCCTGCACAATGAAAGTACAACAAATCAGGATGGCTCAGGTAAACCTATAGAAGTGGATGAGATAAAACAATATTTAGAATGTTGATACTTATCTGCATGTGAAGCTGCATAGAGGATCTTTGCATTTGATATTCACCATTGTAAACCTTCGGTGATCAGGTTGACCTTTCATTTGCTAGAGCAGAATTCTGTGACGCTTCACGGCACACAAAGCTTGCCAGCATTGCTACAAAGGGAAGAAATAAAACACACAATGTTTACTGAATGGATTACCTTGAACACAATAGATCCTGAGGTAAGGATATACACATATGCAGAAATACCAAAACATTATGTGTGGAATGTAAAGGATAAAGTGTGGAGAAGAGGCAACAATAAAAAACCATTGGTAGAATTGTGTATTCGCATCCAGCTTCCGGAGAGCGCTACTATTTGAGATTGCTTCTAAATATTGTGAAAGGGCTAAGATGTTTTGAGGATATCAGGACATCAAATGGAAAGGTCTACGCACTTTTAAGAAAATGTGTTATGCCCTTGGTATGTTAAATGCAGAGGGAATGGACGGATGCGATACAAGAAGCACAATTGTGGGGGTCAGCAGTTCAATTAAGGGATTTGTTTGTTACAATTCTCCTTTTCTGTGACGTAACTAGTCCTAAAAAGCTTTGGGAAGACAATTGGAAATCCCTATCCGAGGACATACTTTACATAAAAAGAAAACAATTCAAATTCCCCAGCTTAGAGCTAAATGAGTACCAACTAAAAAATTATTGTTTATTGCATGACATCCTTGGAAGGAATGGAAGGTCGTTATCTAATTACCCAGATCTCCCTATGCCAGACAAAACGTTGCTCATAACTATGGATAATCGCCTTATACAAGAAGAGATGATCTATAACACCACAGAAATGGCTCAGTTATATGAAACCCTACACAAAGCCCTCAATTTAGACCAACTCCATATCTATGATAGGGTCAAAAATTCTATGAATCAGTAGGCTGGGGAATTTTTCTTTGTATATAGCGCAGGAGGCACAGGAAAAACATTCCTTTACAAAACAATAATGGCCCGATTAAGATCAGAGAGAAGTATCGTTCTTGTTGTAGCATCTTTCAGGTATAAAGTCCTAAGATTTATTATAATGTTCATATTATAGTTATTAATTCATTATTTTGACCAATAAAATTTAATTCATGCACATTATGTTATTGTTCCTACGGAAACTGCAAACAACTAACGGTAAATGCTAACCAAAATCAGATCTACAAATGCATTCTGTTCAAATAAAGAGAGCAATTAATTTATTGTATCTATACAGATATAATGTTTCCTATAAAAAATAATGCACACAAAGAATGTTTCTCGTAACACTCCCTACATCTCTCATGTTGTTCTTAATATTCTAAATTAGCCTCATTTATATTAATATACACTTCCAGTTTCACTTTATAAACAACGGCCTGTTCTCATGGGCTCCATCCCCTATTCACTGCATTACAATAGCAATATTCATGTCTTAGGCTAGAAATTTAGGATTAGATGTCTCCATACAACTTCATTTCCTTAGGCAATTTTAATTTTCCCGATGCTTTTTAATTTTTAAAAAATAGGTATAGCTTCATTACTATTACCAGGAGGAAGGACAACACATAGCAGATTTGTAATCCCATTGGAGTTGATGGATAACAGTACATGTGGGATCACACAAAATACACATCTGGCTCAGCTAGTGCATGAGGTTAAATTTATTATTTGGGATGAAGCCCCAATGACTCAACGATATGCTTTTGAAGCCCTTAATAGAACATTACAAGACATTCGAGGCTACAAGCAAGAGGAAAACATGCATAAATTATTTGGAGGAATCACGGTACTCTTAGGAGGTGATTTCAGGCAAATATTACCCGTCATGCCAAAGGGAAAGAGGCAAGAAATTGTACATGTCTATCAACAACTCTCCTCTATGGATGCATTGCAAAGTATTCACCTTAAAACAGAATATGAAAGTGAATGACATGGATACCAATGGAACCATTGACATCTCCAAACAAGAATTCAAACAATGGATTCTACAAGTTGGTGATGGGAATGCTCCATCAATAGCTGTTGAAGAAGAAGATGATGAAACATGGATTGATATTCCAAGCCAATTCTTAGTTGAACCAGAAAGTGTTCCCATTTAGAGAATAATTGATGAAGTTTACACAGAGTTTAGTCCAAATGTCATAAATCATATGTACCTACAAGAGAGGGCTATTCTGACACCACTCAATGAAGATGCGGATCGGATTAATTAGCATATGTTTAACAGTTTGCAAGGACAAATGAGAAGCTACAAGAGCTCAGATGAGATTTGCATGGAATCAACCGACACAGCAGAACAAGAACACATGTATCCCACAGAATTTCTAAACACCCTTGATTTCCTAAGTACAACAACAAATGCAAGACCTAAAAGGTAAGTACTCCAAAAATCACCAATCTATTACTAACTATTATTTCAATTCTTTACAATAACAGGAATGTCACCGCACATTCTAAATCTCAATGAAGGCATGCCTGTGATGCTCCTTAGAAATGTCAACCCAACACAAGGACTGTGCAATGGAACAAGGTTAATCATTACACATTTGGGTGCATGGGTCATTGAAGCTGAGATAATAACAGGAACCAATTTGGGAAAAAAAGTATTAATCCCGAGAATAACATTATCTTCTACAAAAACAAAATGGCCTTTTATAATGAAAAGGAGACAATTCCCTATTAAACCATGTTTTGCAATAACAATCAACAAAAGTCAGGGGCATTCCTTGAAATATGTGGGCTTATATTTGCCCAAACCAGTTTTCTGCCACAGACAATTCTATGTGGCTATTTCTAGAGTCACAGATCCAAAAGGGCTAAAGATAGTGATGGTACAAGGACTCAACCACCCAAAGAACAGAACAAAAAATATTGTTTTCCAGGAGGCATTTAACAACTTAACAACACTGAATCAGGTAATGTACCAAATTTTTGACACACACGCCCAAGACTCAGAGCTCATGTCGTTATTCATTTCATATCATTCCTTATTCATGCACTACATTATTATTAATATATTATTATACAAACGTTATCAAATTATATTAAATTCTATCAAGGACAGGCGGACAGCTATAAGGAAGCGGGTGACATGGGAGACAAACAAGAGTCACTTTATTATTTCATTCCAAGAGACCAGTTGTTACATTCGTTAACAGATTAAATTCTCCATGCTATTCTAATTACATTTGGTATACTTCATCTATTCCAACTTAATTTCTTCAACATTGTACCGTGCTGAAATTTGGGCAGCTCAGAGATGTATGAAAGATTATACGGAGAAGCAAATTCTACGCAAAGAAGCAACCCAAATTCATTTTCCTTATCCTAACAAACAAATATCCACCAAAGAAACTACCTTCATATGGTTAACATATCTCTACAACTCTCCTCTACAAATGTCTCTTAACAATTATAATACGATAATATTTTCTCTTTGTCTTTTTCCTGTTTCTTGTCATCATATCAATATAACATACGACGAAATAATAGCATCTTTCAAATTTAGACTTTATGCAGAACAAAAGGCTGCATGCGTTCCACCACCAACAACTACATAACTCTACAACATAGAATGCATCCACTTTGTACAAGTACACTAGCAATTTCAAGTATAACGAAAAGGTAGAGTTTGGATCATATGCGGAGCACTCTTCCCGTGCGGACGTGCGGAGCATGCACTTTTGGGTCTTATTTGTGCACTTTAACGTCTTATTTGAGCACTTTTTCAAAAAAAAAATACTTTTTCTTTTCTTTTTCAAAATTTTTGCAAAAGTGCACAAATAAGGCCCAAAAGTGCACAAATAAGGCCCTATAGTGCATCTCCGCACGTCCACACGGGAAGAGTGCTCCGCACCGAAACCGCACTCCGAAAAGGTATTATCTAAATACTACACGAAATCCAAAAACTAATTATCTTTAAAATCAACAATATGGGACATATTGACAATAGTTGTCCTTCCACTCCAGTTGTTACTCCCACGAGAACAATTATCTCCCACCATGCAGATGCAAACAATAAAGGCTTAAGAAATATCAAACAATAATTCAAAGTTGCCGAAAATATATTAGGAAATTCTATTACTTAGTGAAATAATAATCTAAGTAAGCATTTAAAAAACAAAGAATTTAGACTAACCTATTGGTCTCTGACACACATAAGGCCCAAAGGGCACTACCAGCCTTCTCATTGAGACCTGGATGCATTACAATAGGCCTGCACGACCCAAACCTTTAAAAGCGAAACACAAAGATTCATTAATCATGAAACTGTGCAAACCAATACAAACATAGTCATCTATTTTAATTAGAATTTTTAATTCTCTTATAAGTTTTCACCACTTAGAGTATAACATCATGTCTTTTCCCCAAAAATAAACTCATCACATCCAACAACTACATACCAAGGCCTCAACATCAGGATCTTTTGTAATTGCTTCATGATTACTGTCATGTAATTAGTAAATTCCACAATTCACCAGCAGTCTCATGCCTGCACCACAAATGGAATCATAGAGGAAATTATCCAAAAATAACAAGAAAGAAATGACAGAATTTCATGCTGAAAGATTGAAGGAAGAAAATAAATATTTTTAACCACAAATGATGGGGTATGCAGCAACAAATTACCAAACAATAGTTGACATTGCTCTCCAGCTGATACTCCAGCAACAACATTCGACCTCATTTATAATCATTAATACCTCACAACAAAACATTAATTACACACTACAAGAACTATCTCATTACGAAAAATATTTGATATTTGACAAATAAACCTACCTTATGACACAATTAAGCTAGCCCTGCATTTCCAAAAACAACTTCATAAGACCCATCACCATAGCACAGTATTGATGGCACACTCACCTGAAAGTACAAAACCTTTCAAATGATTAATCATGATACGTAATATCTATAGTCTTTAACATCTCAATTGTAACATTTTAGCTTCAGAGCCTTACAAAATGCCACTACATCGCAATCAATCAAATCAAATAAACAATAAGTACACTGCATGACATTCTTACCTGGCATCGAAAGTACACTGCCTGACATTCTTCCATCCTGCTAAAACTATCTTTGTTCCACATATAACTATATTAGGGGAAATAAAGACCAAAAAATATACCAAAACTATCAGGATGCATTTTATGTAATTATAATAAATGTCAACTAATAATAATCTAAGTACACCTAAACAAGCAAACCATACCATACCATTACGCAGCAGCAAAATCGCCACTACATAACTTAGCTCAATGCAAATGAAATGGCAAGGAAACTTAGATCATGAAATACATTTTAGCTGTCAAACCACAATAAAGTCAACCTTATATCCCTTCATATAACGGAAAGAAGCCAAACTATCATCACCTAAACATAAATAGATTCGTTACAAAACGCAGGACCCAATAAACCCTTAAAATATAACCAAAACAATCAACTTCAAAAGAAAATGAAAATCAGTCTATGTAGTAAGACATCACTGTTCGCTTCAAAAAATGTGCATGGTCAACTTCCGTCGCCATCATTAGCGCATTACGCTACAACCGCAGTTCAATCTGCAAAACCAAAAAAACAGTAAGCTAAGGTACCAAGCATATTAAGCCAAACTAAATAACAAGATCACCTCTCTAGGATCAGATTGCTTCTCCCATAGCTGCTTATGATTCTCAACGATAGAGGGGTCGATTGAATCAACTTGTTGCATCAGTCTATCTATTTCTGCCTTCAGTCGGTCCAACTTTAGGTCTCCCTCAACTACCTCATGCACAAAATGCAACCATATTTCATTACCCATCTTCTTTCCTGCAACAACCAAAAAACAAATGAGGCACATACAGACAAAGGATAATATTAAACTCTACACTACAGACAAACGGATGCATAACCTCCGCCCGAAAGCTCAACCTCTCTTGCTCTTTTCAAAACATCCCACAATTTCTAGTAAACATCGGTTTTGGGCCTGTACTTTGGTGCCATGTCATCTACCTAAAACAAAATAAATCACCCATTACAACACCGGATGCAGGGAAAAATCCTAACAACAACACAGAAAGACATAAACAACCTACACATGGCACTAACAAGTACCACAAGCACAATTAAATACAAACTGAATCAACTATGACAAGCAAAAACAGAATTTCACTTTCCTCCTTATACGTACAATGAAAATAACAGCTTGAAACACTTAAACAACGCAAGGACGGTAATAATACACACCATTTAACAAAATATTCCACACTGTGGTTATCATAATTACAAAGTTCCACATGAACCAAGGCATAAAACACTAATATTTAATAAGCGGCCAATTACTACAAATTAATCAGATAACCAGTATCAAGCATTATCATATTAATGAATACTATCAAATACAAGACTCCAAAAAAAAAAACCAGAAAATACATCAGGGTACAGAATAGGACCAAACATTTAAATCAAAACTATATGTGCAACATGGACATACTGAACAAAGCAAAAACAAAACATGCCAAATAAAAAAACCAAGCCTCAGTCCAAAAAAAATACATCAAAGGTATTACAAAGATCCATGCAATGAATTAAGGTGCATAATTAAACTGGAAATCCTTGGGAATGGTTGAATTGGATGGCCAGCTACAAGAGGATAAACTTCTATATAGTTCATGAGGGACAGATCTAATAGCATGTGTATATCACAGTAGAAGATTATTGGGTTACAAAAATAAGCAGAATCGACAGCAAAATTACAAAGGAGCAATAAAATAAGTACGTCATTGTGATTGTACAAATATATTTTGTTACTTACCCTCCTATGTTGGGAGTTGGGACTACACATGAATATGTACATTATTACAAAATATAGTTTACTTTGCTCCAGGGAAGAAATGAGTTATTACGTTTTGAAAGTTGCTTTTTAGATATCATAACCTAACATGGGACCTTCATATAAAAGAATGTCTCAACAAAAAACAAAGTGTACGAAGAAAATTACAACAATTTTGCATAACTACACTTTTATCTTAGGACCAAGGAAGAAATTATATTCAAAACTAATGAGAATTGCAAGTCCTACTAAGCCAAAAGAAAGAAAAGAATGCATCTTTTTAATGGACAATAGAACAACTTTATATCTTGGTCTCTCACTCAAACTGCAGCATTTTAAAACATGAGTCTCTCCATACATAGCTTATTTTCTAAAAAAAATCCAAGAAACGCAACAGACTTTTGAGGTTTCATATAACACTTGAATCATCGTATTAGTCCATTGGTTCATTTAAACTCTCATTTAGCAACCAATAACCTTCATCAACAGATGAAGAACAAAGCAGATTAACCAACAACTACAACTCGATCCAGAACGACTAAACACAATAGAGCAAAACGAATTACGAACATCTGTGAATAAGAAATCAAGCAAAAGCAACAACAAATGAAGAAGAACCAAAGCATTATCCAAAAAAACCTAAATCAACAACAACAAGCGACAACCCCAAGAAAACGAAGATAATCCAAACAACTCAACAACCGATGCTCGAAGAACTAAACCTAAAACAAGGGCACTAAATCCATAACGATTAAACACAAGAAACCAAAAGAAATCCCCAATATATGTGAAGAATCAACACCCAAAAACGAAAACCAAATAAAGAACAAACAAACCAGTTTCAAGAAATGAATAAAACCTAACAATAACCCAGATCCACAACAATCGGAAAATGAAACTGATACAGACAACTAGAAAGCCGATGACTGGACGGAAAATATTAGTGAAGCACACACGAAAAATAGAACACCATGAGACGAATAACAAGCAAATCACTCGCAAAAAAAACAAAGCAAATCCAAACAACGATCGATTTCCACAAGAATCGTTAACCAGAAAGTCGAAAGAAACACCGAAGGGCACCAAATCAAGAACGATTAGCAAAAGAGAAAACCAAATAAAGAACAAACAAACCAGTTTCAAGAAACGAATAAAACCAAAATAACAACCCAGATCCATAACAATCGGAAAATGAAACTGATACAAACAACTAGAAAGCCGATGACCGGACGAAAAATAACAGTGAAGCACACACGAAAAATAGAATACCATGAGATGAATAACAAGCAAATCACTCGCAAAAAAACAAAGCAAATCCAAACAACGATCAATTTTCACAAGAATCGCTAACCAGAAAGTCGAAAGAAACATCGAAGAGCGACGCAGAGAGAAGACACAGAGGGAAGAGATTAGGGTTTCGGCTACATTTCAAACGTTTGTGGAAAGACGATACCTTTAAACACCACAAATTCGAATTAATGAAGACCTTGGAACTATGCACTTCATTTATTGCAGGTCTGACGTTGAAGCAATTCAAGAATCCAACCCATTACAAAGAGAACATGTACAATGAACTTTGCATAAATAACCGGCTACCCATTTAAATGAAATTAGAAAAAACAAAACACAAATATACCAAAAAAATAATAATTTATTTATCTAAATGTAAACATGAAACTTAGATATAATGTTGCATACGTAACACACAACTAATAATACAACAACATATATATCAGTACGTTGAAAAAATCAAACAAAAACTAAACTAACGACATTAAATCATAATATATTATATAATAGTAATAGATAATCACAAAACAAAAACAACAACAAAAACTACCCACATCCTGTGCGAAGCACGGGATTCGCCTTCAAGTTTCTAAGTGATATTTGGCGAGGTTACTGAATTTACGGGGGACGTATGTTTATTTCATTATTAGTATAGTGCCCGTGTCAAGTACGGATATGAATTTAACAGATGTTTTAATAATATGACATTATAATTTATGAAGTTTGATATGTTTTGTGGTATAAAAAGATTATTAATTTATATACATTAATGCCCATAGATAATGTCATACTATAGGAAAGAAAAATTATATATAGTTGTCCAAATCAAAGTTAATTGTCGAATATAAGTCATATTTAGTTATCTTAGTAAAAAAAATTAAATACATAACTAATCTTCCACGTTTTCTTTCTTTACACAAAAAATTGCACAAAATGCCATCTTGCTAGCTCATAGTTTCTACTCTTTAATTTATGCGTGAAGAAGTTGTATTTGAAAACCTTCACTTAAATACATAACTAAAAAAATTGCTACCATCACAACCCGACACATACATAACTATAAAGTATTTCTATCCTCACAACCTCGATAACAAAATATTATCTATAAATCTCCCTCGATAAAAAAAAATACATGATTATAATGAAATTCAACTAATTGAACTATTCCATTCCGCTATCACAACCAATGTAATCGTTGTCATTGAGACATGATAATGTCTTAATAAATGCTTGAGTGCATGTACCAAGCACGGGGTAAGGTTTTACGGTTCTTAAAATAAATTTATATTAAGAATTCATTTGAATTCTATTGATAACGCATTAAATTGTATTATAATAATTTAATTTTCAAGTAAATTCTAGGGTGGTCCAAAAGCAATCAAAAGATTATTGAAAATACATTCATGTTTAAAATATGTAAATTATATGATGTTAAAAAAATCATAATGATATAATAAATTATTGTGAATACTTTAACTTATATTGTTATTTTGTAATCCAAAATCTGATACACATTATATATTAGGCAGTATAATTTTATAATACTATTATGAATGGTTTAGTTATAATTACGTCATAATATACAAATAATGATGCATTAATATATTAATAAGAACAACTATTGTTGAATAAAAATAATATGAAACGTTGTTAATATATTTTCAATATAATAAAAAACAAAAAGAATACTCTAGAAGAGATACTAAATAAAATTTATTATAATTTTTTTGACAATTTACGGATTGTAGAAAAATAAAATAGGAAAATATGTATATAATATTGGGGGAATTTGTTGAAATTATAAATGCAAATATAAATTGTTCGGGATTGTTAAAATGGATTTGGTAAAATATCGGTCAAATTGCAATTTTGAGGTAGAATATGTAGATATGCTAATAATATGTAGATATCAATATTTATCAATAGCTTTTAGTAATTTTTAATATCTTTTAGTAAAAAATAAAGAAAGAATAGCTAGATTAGATTGCTAATTAATATATACATGACTTGAAGCAAGTCGATCTATAATAAAATCAATCTTTCTTATCTATATATAGTATAAAATAGAGTCTTGAATAATTAATGACTCGTATTAATTGAGATGTATTTTGTTAAATTTTTTATTTCAATTTCATTAAAAATCAACTATGCTCTTTATCTGAATGATTAGGTGGTTGTATACGAAGACAAAGGTTACGTGAAAGGTTCGAGTCTTCTTGAAATTTTTTTAATCTTTTAACATTTTTATAGGGATAGAATAATTTTACTAGCAAAACACTATTATATATATTTATTAATTTTTTACATTTTTTGAAGGTTTTGTATTTTTAATTTTCTTTCCCACGTTATACCCTCTTAATGAAGACAACTACATACGAAAATGGTTGAAGTTCAGATAAATAAACATAAAGATATAATAAAAATATTTTGATCTTTCTTATCTCATTTTATAAATATATACAAATGGATTTTGTCATCATTAATTACTTTCATTATTTTTGCTCACCGATATACATATACGATGATCTACTTGCGAAATAAAATAGATGACTCATATAAAGCTTAGTGGTGATGGTTATTACAGAAAAAAATTAAATATGACAAGTTTAAATCTTTTTTAGGAGCATGTTGGTCAAATAATTTTTTTGGCATTTATTAAACATATTAGTTTTATAAAAACACTAAATATAATAATAATAATAATCTAATGGTTTGGTTTTGGTGGCACACGTGAGTAGCTCATTTTCTAAAATTAGATGGTTGAACCCGTGCTTCGCACGAAAAAATATAATGTTATTTTATTTTTTATAATATATAAAATAATAAGTTTGTATTAAGGTGTATTTGTTTTTTTAATAAGAGACCGTCTTTTTTTCCTACAATTTAGAATTTATTCAATTAACGATTTGTGATTCAATAGTTTAGGTGATCATTTTTTTAGTTACAGAGTAAGATTGTCTAATACATAATTTTTTTTAATTAAATAGACTTTATATATAATTAAACTGGATTCATTGTTATAATTTTATTTAAAGGATGGGTGATGTGACGAATGATGGTTGGATTGGTGATGACACGTAGGCGAATTTAATGTGATGACTACGCAGAGAATTTAGACCTCTTACTAGACCTGTAAAAAATCGACCCAACCCGAAAACCCGACCCGACCCGAAAGGACCCGAACCCGACCCGAACGTCACTGGGTCAAGAAAGACCCGAACCCGAAGGACCCGAATCCAAACCCGACCCGACTCGACCCAAACGCAAATCCGAGCTCGCGGGTCCCCTTTATTTTGTATATTTTATTTCATTTATATTAAATATTTTAATAAACTTTATTAAATAATAATATAATATTAATTATATTATTATAATTATTTTTATAAAGTTAAAATTCATAATAATAATCATAAAAAAAAGGGCATGTTCGACCCGCTGGGTCAACCCGAACCCGACCCGCCCGACCCGAAAATTTTATCAACCCGATCGACCCGAACCCGATTTGACCCGAACCCGACATGACCCGAACCCGAACCCGGGTTCATGTATATAAATAGAATTTTTATATTTAGGTCGTATAGTTTATCAAATCAAAGGTAAAATTAGATCGAGACTATTCAGAATTGAAGATAAGAAATTTTATCATTTTAAATATCAACATGCAATGTGAGATATAACGTACATGTCATACTCTTTTATTTAAAATTTAGTTGCATATTTACCAATACATGTATTTATTTGTTTTGATATATTTAGTCCAATTGTTAAACCTTATCGATTTTTTCAAGTAATAGCTAAACACTATATTCTCTTATGTAAAATTTAGTTGTATATTTGTCAATATTTCAGAAAAAAAGTGTTATTAATGCTACTATATTTACCTATACTAATTCAAATTAGATGCAAGACTAGGATTGATAATTTACAAATTTAGCAATAAACATGCATTATCTTGATCAAATGTAAATAATACGCGAAAAATCAATTAACAAGAAACGTGTATATACACATTTTTTGAGTGAAAGTATTATAATCACCATACATTAATAAATGAGATAATAGTAAAATTGGATAAACTCAATTTGTTAAAAACTAAAATTTTCGTATTAGAATATATTATAATAATAAGAAAATATAAGCTCCGTGCGTAGCACGGGAATGACCTCTAGTATACATATAAGATTGGGTTGTTGCCATCATTTATTGCTCTTATTAAACATGCTTACCATTAAACTAATATAGTTATCATTTTAAAATTGAAAGCAAGTAATTATGTGTAGCATAGTGGTTAGAGTGTCTACTAAGAATCTATTGGTTGTAGGTTCAAATCTTCTTGAGAACAATTTGATCAAATAGAATTTTTGTTTTACGATATTTATTATTTATTTGTACACAACAATTTCTCATTTTAATATATTGATGTGACGTCCGAATTCTCATTTTGACCAAAAAATTTATTTGATATAACATTCAATTAGTTATTAATCACCCTAATTTTTTAAGCATTAAAACATTATAATATATATAGTGTGAAAGAGGAAGGGAAAGAACAACTTAAATGTGTTTTATATGGAGCACTGAACAAAGAAATGGAAAAAGATAGCGATCCTTATTTCAATTTTTCTCTCATCGAATTTCTATATCTTATTATCGAATAAACATACAAATCAAAGTACAATCTCAACTATAGATCATGAAGATATATAATACACAAGTTTGCATTCTTCTTTTAATTTTTCTCA
Organism: Rheum nobile; assembly: GCA_027886185.1. NCBI lineage: Eukaryota > Viridiplantae > Streptophyta > Magnoliopsida > Caryophyllales > Polygonaceae > Rheum > Rheum nobile. Next base: position 1,249,353 of record WOAB01000640.1, read on the forward strand.
TAAATAATAATGTATGCATGATATAGGGATCTATGATATGAGATTAGATAATATTACTTATTTAATATATTATGATGTTCATTCCAAAATTAATAGGCCAAATCAATATTAGTGGTTAGGGGTATTTTTATGTAAGCAATTCTTAATTTAAAATAAAATCAAAATGGTTCTTTTGAAATTATAACATACTATATGCATGATATGATTTCACCCTTCTTAAATTTCAATTAAGGACAATTAATATAATGTAATTGAAATACCCCAAAGGTTATAGAAATGGCAAAATGGTAAATAAATTTTTGGGATTTCTTAAAATCAAAAAATGGGGAAAAGAAATCAGAAAAAGGGGGAAAGTGGATCTGGAATTTGGGGCATAAAACCCCTTCGGTCTTCTTGTTCAAAGGTTGTCGTTGCCTTCTTCTTCCCGTGAGCTGTTCGTTCTCCGCCGATGGGCACCACCTCCGAATCCTGCCGGTCACCACCTTCCTTCCTTGGTTCAGGTCGCGACGAGTTGGTGCGAGCCGCGACGAGTGGTTGTGCGAGACCGCGGTCGCTGCTGTGCGAAGGCGTGCTGCTGCGCGGCCTGTTGGGCACCGATTACCTTCGTGTCTCCGCTGTTGCTGCCCCTTCGGCGATGTGAAGCCCGATCCCGGCGACGGAAGCTAGTCACCGACGAGGTAACCGCAGATGATGCGTGGACTGGATAATTAATTTCCATCTGTTTTGGGGCTAAATTAATTGCTATGTAATTGTTAAAATTGGACAGATTGGATGCTTGGACAGATTTGGAATTTGGCAGTTTTGGTTTGAGATTTTGCAGGGATTTGTGGACAGTCAGAGATTCGGATTATTTTTTTGGCTAGTGTGTTGGTACGTGTTGGGTGTTGATTTCAATTTTGGAAATTTATGGGCTGAGATGGACTGTTTAGTCTAATTAAGGGGCTGATTTGGGGGTTTTGTTAGTAGTGGATTTGTATGAGTAATTAATGCCAGAGATTTGCTCGGATTGATTTCGCAGGTTCGTTCGAGTTGGTTGGAGATTCTCTGAGGTCGTGGTTGTCGAGTTTGAGGCAAGTTGATTCTTGCTAACCCTTCGTTTATTTTTATAAAATTACTTTTCTTCCTATCTTGATTCAGTAATTGATTTTATCCTTGTCTGATTATGTTAATTTGGATTATCGATTGTGGAGTTACTTGGTTGAATGTGTGTGTGTTAGTATTTGTCTCGTGTTGTGTTTGATTAAATGTTGACGTGGTAGTCAATTGTGACTAATAGTGATTAATTGTGATTGTTTGAAAGTGTGTGAATACGTGTGTGTGTGTATGCGTGTGCTAGTATTTGTCTCGTGTTGTGTTTGATTAAATGTTGATGTGGTAGTCAATTGTGACTAATTGTGATTGATGTTGATTAAGTGATTGTTGTTGGTTGATGGTGGAGCCGGGGTGAGGGTGTGACCTCATCCGGCCACGTGAGGGTATGACCCCGCGTTGGTAAAGGCTATGGTTGGATGGTGAAAGTCCCATCCGGAAGAGTGTTGATTCAGGGCCTCGGAGGGTGTGACCTCCGGTGGTCGGTGGGCCAGAGTGATGAAAGCCTCACTCAATCACGTAGGGGGAATGCCTATGGTGGTTAGGGCCAGGAACTCGAATGGTATGCGACCCATCCGCCTATCCGGATAGAGAGGAAGAATTGTCTCACCCGGTGATGTGGTAGTGAGACGGAGGAGATATTATGTGTTAAATGTTGGTTGCGTACCTGATTAAGTGGTATTGACAGTTGTGTGTGTTAGACTGTGGGTGTTGACATGTGTGTGTGTGTGTTGACACTTGTGTGTGTTGGTAGTTGTGTGTTGGATTGTGTGTGTGGACATGTGTGTGTGTTGACTCTTGTGTGTGTTGGCAGTTATGTGTTGGATTGTGTGTGTGGGTGGTTGTGTGCTCGGTTATGGGTTGTGTTCTTGATTATTGGTTGTGTGCTTAGTTAATGGTTTTGTTTGCGGATATTGGTGGGGTGTTTGATTATTGGTTTTGTGTTAGACTTTGGTTGTCGGTTGGTTGTAGTTAGTAGTCGTTTGTTGATTGTTGTTAGTGGTGGTTGTGGGCTATTGTTGTCCATTGGTAGTGGTTGTTGGATCTTGGTGTGAATTGTTTGAGAAGGTTGGTTGTTGATTGATTAGGAAGGTTGGTTTCCCATCTTGAGGGTGTGGGTCAATATGGGTTGGGTTGAGGTGTATGGGTTACGGCCCATGTTAACGAACAGGCGGCACCGGAAGGATGGTTGGCCTGGGTCGTTATATTTGTATAAGGTAATGATTGTCTTGCTTATGCTTAAGTGGTTGTTGATGCGAAGATTAGTTGGATGTGTTAGTACAGTAATGAGTTTTGTAAGTGGTTAGTCGTGGTTATACGTGTTAGTAGTAATATATGTGTATCGGTTCGTAGGGTTGATAATTGAGGTATTAGTAATAGAGGGAAGTTGGATTAGATCTTTTAGTCGTCTACTTGTGGTGAGATTGAGGTTGGTTTAAGTGATGTTAGTATATTGAAGAGTTGGTTCAGAGGGGTAATGAATGGTTATGTGATAGTGTGTGTTTATGTTTTGATGTGCGGTTGATAATGATATAATAATGATATATATATTTATATATGGTGTGGCATGTTGTTGTTTGGTATTATTTGATTATTGTGATAATTATCTGGTTTTAAACTATTTTGGTTTGAGGAGTCTTGCCAGTCTTGATGGAAGACTGACCAACTTCGGTTTACATGCCGCGGTTGGCTGGGGTATCGGGTCCCCCAGTCAATCAGGCTTTGCAGGTTTGCAACAACAAGCGGGTTCTGGATCACAGATGTGTCTTCACAGTTAAAGATTTAGTTTGCATCAGATTTGAAAATGTTGTATTCGCTTCCGTTGTTTTGGATATAAATTGATGCATTAAACTGATGACAGGATTAAGTGTTGTTTCAAACTTGAACAGGAATTTTCAGGTTGATAACTTTTGTGTATTTGGAATAGTTTTGGATTTCTTTCTTTTAAAACCGCCTTATAGTCCTTCGGGACTATGGCACTGTAGCACCTCTGGCCCGGGGTGTTACAGGAATTGGTATCAGAGCATTTACGTTCGAAAATGTTTCAAAAGTTTGACGTGGAAAAAGATTATTGGCCAAAACTGTGAAGCAATCGTGTGATCAGAAGACCCTTGTTGTTACGTATAGGTAAGTTTGTATTTGATATATTTTATATGTGATGTTTAGTGTTGTTGAGTAATTTTATGATGTGTTCCCTGATAAGTGAGACGTGTTGGAGATTAATAAGGTAAGTGTGGGTGTGATAGAGGATGAAGTCGTTGGGCTTATCGTCAAGAGGTTGAGGCTGCTAGTCTGGTAGTTGATGATTCGGTATGAAGTTATTGTGTGCTACTGTTACTGTCAAGAATGAGAAAGACAGATTGAGCACTTTCAGAGATGATTGTATTCAGAGATGAAATCTTGATGGTGATGCATAGCTGTACGATCCTTGAGTATACTGATGAGTGCTGATCAGGGAGACTGTTATAGATTATTTTGATCAGACTGTTGATGTTGGAAGTAGTAAGGAACAGAGAACTCGGGCTGCATCTGAAAAAGTGAGATTTTACGACTAGGGGTTTGGCTGAGCTGAGGAACAGAATGTGCCTGTGACTACAGGAAGATGACATTTACTGTAACAGCAGATAAGGGTTTAGTGCATGTGTTGGGAGTCATGATTCATAGACTCTGACAAAATTGTTGGTGTGATGACAGCTATAAAATTGTTAAGAAAAGGTAATGCCGATTATGTGTGTATGCTGGAATTGAGGGAGCAGATAAAAGAACTTATGGCGTTAGGCTTTATTAGGTCAAGTGCTTCTCTTGGGATGCGTCTGTATTGCTGGGTAAAAAGAAGGATGATTCCTTTCGACTCTGCATGGATTATGAGGAGTTACGTACTTGTTGGATAAATTGCAAAGAGCTACAGTATTTAAAAGATTGACTTGAGATCAGGGTATTCTCAGCTTAAGGTTTGAGATGAGGATATATTCATGATACTGCCTTCAGAACTAAGTATGGTCACTATGAATTAGATGTGATGCCTTTCGGGTTGACTAATGCTTCCGCGGATTCAAAGACTTAAGGAACTGATGTTTTTAGAAAGTACTTATAGATCGTTTGTAGTAATTTCCATTAATGACATTTTAGTATACATCCGGGAGTAAGAGGGATTACGAGAACAACCTTGGAATGTTAAGGAAATTAGGAGTTTTCTCAGACTGACAGATTACTGCGGGCGATTGTGGATGAATTTTCTAAGGTTGTGTACGACTGAGAATTTTGAATGGAACAGGAGATGTCAGGAGCGAGTTTTGAAGAACTCAGGAAGTGTTTGATTTGTGCGTCAGTGTTAGTTTTACTGCAGGAAACAGAAGGGTTTGTTATCTACACCGATGTGTCTAAGCAAGGTTTGGGTTGTGTTCTAATGCAGAATGGGAAGGTCATTGCGTATGCATTTTGTCAGCTCAAATTGTATGAGAGAGAGTTGAACATGAGATACAGATGGTTGCTAGAATTGATTGAGGATTATGAAAAGATATTGTTTATCAATCAGAAAAGGGCTACCGTGGTTGCTGATGCCTTGTGTAGGAAGTCGACTCTCGAGCATGTGGTTGCTTGTCTGACAGTTCGGTCGGGATTGCAACAAGAGTTGGTGAAGGGTGAAAAGTGAAATTTGTTCGGGAAAGAGCGGATATAGCTGAATGCGATGGAATGTTGAGTAAGATATACAGTCAGATTGCTCAGGGAAGAGTGCATGAATTCTTGTTCAGGAAGATGGAATATTGTGATTTCAGATAAGTTGTGTGTGCCAGCTGATAAAGAGATTAGAAAGTTGATTCTCAAGGAAGGTCATTCTTCGGCAAGTCATGTACATTCTGGAGTCAGTCATGCGAGACAGATATCCGAACCCGTTTTGATCTTAGTTTCGAGGAAGGAACTCTTATAAGGGAGGGAGAATGAAATACCCCAAAGGTTATAGAAATGGCAAAATGGTAAATAAATTTCCGGGATTTCTTAAAATCAGAAAATGGGGAAAAGAAATCAGAAAAAGGGGGAAAGTGGATCTGGAATTTGGTGCATAAAACCCCTTCGGTCTTCTTGTTCAAAGGTTGTCGTTGCCTTCTTCTTCCCGTGAGCTATTCGTTCTCCGCCGATGGGCACCACCTCCGAATCCTGCCGGTCACCACCTTCCTTCCTTGGTTCGGGTCGCGACGAGCTGGTGCAAGCCGCGACGAGTGGTTGTGCGAGACCGAGGTCGCTGCTGTGCAAAGGCGTGCTGCTGCGCGGCCTGTTGGGCACCGATTACCTCCGTGTCTCCGCTGTTGCTGCCCCTTCGGCGATGTGAAGCCCGATCCCGGCGACGGAAGCTAGTCACCGATGAGGTAACCGCAGATGATGCGTGGACTGGATAATTAATTTCCATCTGTTTTGGGGCTAAATTAATTGCTATGTAATTGTTAAAATTGGACAGATTGGATGCTTGGACAGATTTGGAATTTGGCAGTTTTGGTTTGAGATTTTGCAGGGATTTGTGGACAGTCAGAGATTCGGTTATTTTTTTGGCTAGTGTGTTGGTACGTGTTGGGTGTTGATTTCAATTTTGGAAATTTATGGGCTGAGATGGACTATTTAGTCTAATTAAGGGGCTGATTTGGGGTTTTTTGTTAGTAGTGGATTTGTATGAGTAATTAATGCCAGGGATTTGCTCGGATTGATTTCGCAGGTTCGTTCGAGTTGGTTGGAGATTCTCTGAGGTCGTGGTTGTCGAGTTTGAGGCAAGATGATTCTTGCTAACCCTTCGTTTATTTTTATAAAATTACTTTTCTTCCTATCTTGATTCAGTAATTGATTTTATCCTTGTCTGATTATGTTAATTTGGATTATCGATTGTGGAGTTACTTGGTTGAATGTGTGTGTGTTAGTATTTGTCTCGTGTTGTATTTGATTAAATGTTGACGTGGTAGTCAATTATCACTAATAGTGATTAATTGTGATTGTTTGAAAGTGTGTGAATACGTGTGTGTGTATGCGTGTGTTAGTATTTCTCTCGTGTTGTGTTTGATTAAATGTTGATGTGGTAGTCAATTGTGACTAATTGTGATTGATGTTGATTAAGTGATTGTTGTTGGTTGATGGTGCAGCCGGGGTGAGGGTGTGACCTCATCCGACCACGTGAGGGTATGACCCCGCGTTGGTAAAGGCTATGGTTGGATGGTGAAAGTCCCATCCGGAAGAGTGTTGATTCAGGACCTCGGAGGGTGTGACCTCCGGTGGTCGGTGGGCCAGAGTGATGAAAGCCTCACTCAATCACGTAGGGGGAATGCCTATGGTGGTTAGGGCCAGGAACTCGGATGGTATGCGACCCATCCGCCTATCCGGATAGAGAGGAAGAATTGTCTCACCCGGTGATGTGGTGGTGAGATGGAGGAGATATTATGTGTTAAATGTTGGTTGCGTACCTGATTAAGTGGTATTGACAGTTGTGTGTGTTAGACTGTGGGTGTTGACATGTGTGTGTGTGTGTGTGTTGACACTTGTGTGTGTTGGTAGTTGTGTGTTGGATTGTGTGTGTGGACATGTGTGTGTGTGTGTTGACTCTTGTGTGTGTTGGCAGTTATGTGTTGGATTGTGTGTGTGGGTGGTTGTGTGCTCGGTTATGGGTTGTGTGCTTGATTATTGGTTGTGTGCTTAGTTAATGGTTTTGTTTGCGGATATTGGTGGGGTGTTTGATTATTGGTTTTGTGTTAGACTTTGGTTGTCGGTTGGTTGTAGTTAGTAGTCGTTTGTTGATTGTTGTTAGTGGTGGTTGTGGGCTATTGTTGTCCATTGGTAGTGGTTGTTGGATCTTGGTGTGAATTGTTTGAGAAGGTTGGTTGTTGATTGATTAGGAAGGTTGGTTTCCCATCTTGAGGGTGTGGGTCAATATGGGTTGGGTTGAGGTGTATGGGTTGCGGCCCATGTTAACGAACATGCGGCACCGGAAGGATGGTTGGCCTGGGTCGTTATATTTGTATAAGGTAATGATTGTCTTGCTTATGCTTAAGTGGTTGTTGATGCGAAGATTAGTTGGATGTGTTAGTACAGTAGTGAGTTTTGTAAGTGGTTAGTCGTGGTTATACGTGTTAGTAGTAATATATGTGTATAGGTTCGTAGGGTTGATAATTGAGGTATTAGTAATAGAGGGAAGTTGGATTGGATCTTTTAGTCGTCTACTTGTGGTGAGATTGAGGTTGGTTTAAGTGATATTAGTATATTGAAGAGTTGGTTCAGAGGGGTAATGAATGGTTATATGATAGTGTGTGTTTATGTTTTGATGTGCGATTGATAATGATATAATAATGATATATATATTTATATATGGTGTGGCATGTTGTTGTTTGGTATTATTTGATTGTTGTGATAATTCTCTGGTTTTAAACTGTTTTGGCTTGAGGAGTCTTGCCAGTCTTGATGGAAGACTGACCAACTTCGGTTTACGTGCCGCGGTTGGCTAGGGTATCGGGTCCCCCAGTCAATCAGGCTTTGCAGGTTTGCAGCAACAAGCGAGTTCTGGATCACAGATGTGTCTTCACAGTTAAAGATTTAGTTTGCATCAGATTTGAAAATGTTGTATTTGCTTCCGTTGTTTTGGATATAAATTGATGCATTAAACTGATGACAGGTTTAAGTGTTGTTTCAAACTTGAACAGGAATTTTCAGGTTGATAACTTTTGTGTATTTGGAATAGTTTTGGATTTCTTTCTTTTAAAACCGCCTTATAGTCCTTCGGGACTATGGCACTGTAGCACCTCTGGCCCGGGGTGTTACAGTAATTGCATGAAATAATTTTATAACTCATAAAAATCGAAGGAATTGACATAAATCAATTTTTGGTTTGTAACCTCCTAATTAGTCTTTTATTTTAAGGATATTAATATCACCAGATACCAACCAATTGAATGTTTTTAGCATCATTATTATTTGATTCTGTTTTAATTCAACCATTTTTAAACCATTTAAAAGAAGAACCAAACCTACGAAAGTTTCAATTTTAATATACAAAAAATAGTTTTTTAAAAGTAATGAAAATGATACGAAAGTTGTTTCGTATATCAGTTATTATCAAATCAAAACATATCTTTGTTATCATTTCAGTTACTGTTTTTAATACAATGATTTATTTAAATAAATTGAAGTAAAATGGGATTACTATACATAATTTTCTATTTTGGAAAAAAGTTAATGCCTTCACAGTTCACACCCTTGATTCCCTATATTATATCTCATGATAATAATTGCACAATCTCATTTCATTCATGCCTACAAAAATCGATATTTTAGTGGAGTGATTGAAAAATATAGTAAATTTTGTTAAGAATTTATATTTATGTAGGCCGGTATCCTAATCAAGGTTTGAACAAAAAATGCTATAGAAGTATATAAATTTGACATCAATCATGTTTAATTAATCTTTCAAAAAATGAACATAAAATTTTGTTATTGAAATGAATAAGAAATTCTCTATTCTATATATAATACGGAGTATAAATGGAGTTTTTTCACAATAAATACGCATCTCAATTCCCCATTAGCGTGCCTATGATTAAATGATATAAAATTAGTTTTGATTATATAATGCAAATCAATTATGTGACCAAAATGATTAAATAAAACCAATTGTAGTATTAAAAAATGTTTATAAGTTTAAATAGTGCCTATTTTAAATAAAATGAATCTATTCAATTTAACATTGTAATTGACTTGAACTTATAATAATCCCAAGTTACCCACTCTAACTTAAAATTTAAACTCTAATCTATAGAGTGCGGTTCCGGTGCGGAGCACTCTTCCCGTGCGGACGTGCGGAGATGCACTATAGGGCCTTATTTGTGCACTTTTGGGCCTTATTTGTGTACTTTTGCAAAAAAATTAAAAAATGCTTGGAAAAAAATTTGAAAAAGAAAAAGATTTTTTTTTTTTTGAAAAAGTGCACAAATAAGACGTTAAAGTGCACAAATAAGACCCAAAAGTGCATGCTCCGCACGTCCGCACGGGAAGAGTGCTCCGCATATGATCCAAACTCCTAATCTATAATTAGATCTCTTAATGTATTTGTCGAGTAAATATGCATTTGTTGTATTGCTCAAAAGACATGCTCTTAGAAAAAGATTTGATATATCTAAAATGCCAACTTATGTAATATATTTTCATATGTACTAATTTAGGGTATGTTTGGTGATAGTGTTTATAAAGAGTATTTTTTATAGGTATATGTATATTTTATTAAAGAAGTGTGAGTAGTAGGAAAAATATATTACATAAGACATGCTCTTAGAAAAAGATTTGATATATCTAAAAAGATTTGATATATCTAAAATGCCAACTTATGTAATATGTTTTCATATGTACTAATTTAGGGTCTGTTTGGTGATAGTGTTTATAAAGAGTATTTTTTTATAGGTATATGTATATTTTATTAAAGAAGTGTGAGTAGTGGGAAAAAAAAAGATTATTTCATTACACGTTTATCGAATTATAAATTTAGATTATTGAAAAAATGTGTTATAAACAAAAAATTAGGCTTTATTTGTCGATATAACGAAATGTGTTTTTTCTATGTATATATATAGTTTGAAGAGATTTAAGAACTAGACGTATAATATATATAAATTTGGATTTAATAATTTCTATAGAAAAACTTAACATAATATAACTGTAAAAACTATTAAAACAACTTAAGAAATTTTTATTAAAATAAAATAAATTGTCACCGTGGGCATAAAGACTAGTATTATCAGTACATCGAGATATTAGTATAGTTAATTATAACAAAATTTAATTTAAAGCGTATACGCATATACATACTCATAAAAAAATTAAAGTATATATAATATTTGTTTAAGATTCGTTGGGATTTGAATTCTAATCTTATAAATACATCGAGATCTTTGTGTTTTTAATTAAATATATTTAATTAAATAAAATTTAATATATAATTAACTCTGACTTAATATTTTTCTTAAGGCTGGATGATGTGGCGGATCATGTTTGAATAGGACAAATAACTACATAAGTGAATTGAATGTGGTGACTACACGTATGATTTATAACTCTCCTTTAATATATATATAGATTTGTACTTGCCTTTGATACAAATAAAATACCAACATGGGAAAAGATAAGGTGAGGATGAAGGCTTAAGAAAGGAGTGAGGACACCCCATGACCGTCGGATCAAGAAAAATATCGTCCCGATCAGCCAAGGAAAGAATTCGAAAATAATTCGGCACAACCGAATTTTTCGCGAAAAAAACGCGTTCCGTGTGCACACGCATTTTGGTCCGCATGCACACATAAATTGTTTCGCATGCACACACACGTTGTTTTCATGTGCACACACAGGTCATTCCGTATACACACGTAGGTTATTTTTGTTGGTTTTTATACGTATGCACACATGTTATTTCGTAAGCGCTTTGAGTCATTTTCACATGCACACATATGTTATTTTCATGTGCACACATGCACACCTATGTTGTTTCACATGCACACATGTCTATTTCACATACACACATAGCACATAGTGCATTTCGTATGCATAAATAGGCCATTTTCACATGCACACAGTAGTAAACTTCGCATGCACACAGTCGTGTTTTCATGTGCACACGTTTTGTTCATTCCATATGAACGCATGCATTTTATGCGTGGTTATACTTAGGTTCACATATTCATACGAAACGTTCACAACGTTTATACTAAATATTTACAAACAAACTTCATACTAGAGGTTCATTGAGGTTTGACATCATAATTTGTTAACACGCTTTATAATAGATGTTCATAATTAATATATTAAAGGTTCACATTTAATAACATATGCATTGAAATATACTAAACGTAAAAGATGCATGCTTAATAATTATAACCTATAATAGAGGTTCACAAATAGTACAATAGAGATTCATATGTAATATATTAAAATTTCATATTTAATATACTTAAGGTTCATATTTAATTATGAATTAACATCGATCTAAAACCAAACCGAATCCTGAAAAATAAATGGACCGAAAACCTGACTAGAATTCATTGTCCGATCTCATTATAGTCCACTTTGGACCGATAACCTAATAACATGTTATTTACATAAAAAATAGGGTCAATTACCGGAAACCACACGTATAATAGGCCATATTGCCAGAAACCACCCGGATAACGACTATTTACCGTAAACCACCCGTATATCCATCTCCGTTACACTGTTACCACCCAACTCGTCATTCCGTTTAAAATTCCGTTAAGTAATTACAGATTTAAGCCGAACTTTTTATTTTCATTCAATTTATCCACAACTTCAAAACTTGGGTAAAATTTGTAATTAAGCTAAAATAATATTACAAAATTAATATTAATTTGGGCAACTTTTGTAATTTTTGCAAAGTAAAAAAGGGCATTTCTGCCACAAGCCCATAACGTTGGGCCATTTTGTAATATTGTTTTAGCTTAATTATTTTAGCTTAAATATTATAATTCTTATAAATTATATGAGCTAAAATTGTAATTTATTAATTTTGGGGAGGGCAGATTTGCCACAAATTAGAAACTAGAGGGCCACACTCGTAATTTCCGAAGAAGTCTTTCTTCTTCCTCCGCGCGGACAAGCAGAAAGCTCCGTTTTTTAGCTTTAATGGCGGATCTGGGCATGGATTCGAGCCCGAAAAATTTCTTTAACCCATGTCCATTTAAGAATAGAAGATTACGCATCTAATGGTGGGATTTGATCGAATTAAAAGACCGAAATATTCTTCAATTTGATCCGTAATCATCCGAACGTCATTTAGGGTTCTTGAGCTTTTGGGATTAAATTGGATACCGAAAACTCATTGAAAGGTGCCCTATTTATAGGGGTTGAAAAGGTCTCGGGGAGAGCTTCGAAATCGTATAAAGTTTGACCTAAAACGATATCGAATTGGCCCCGATATCGCCCAATTTCCATAAAGCTAAAAACCGAAATTCTCTTTCCATAAATACTCAAATTCGATCTCGTCTTTGATTATTTCCATCCGAAATCACTTGGGTTGGACGAGTTTAATCCCCTACTAAAAAGCCCATGGGATAATTAAACCAAATGAGCCCATATGGAGGTTCGACTCGGCGAAAAACCGCCATTGGAGAGCTTTCCAAGCTCGGCTAGGCTGAAGCTTGGGGGTGATGAACAATACCCAATCGGGGTCCCCCGATTTTAGCTTAATTGCATTTTTTACCCAAGTTTTGAAGTTGTGGAGAAATTGAATGAAAATAAAAGTTTGGCTTAAATCTGTAATTACTTAACGGAATTTTAAACGGAATGACGAGTTGGGTGGTAACAATGTAACGGACATGGTTTAACGGGTGGTTTACGGTAAATAGTGATTATCCGGGTGGTTTCAGGCAATGTGCCCTATTGGACGGGTGATTTCCGGTAATTGACCCTAAAAAATATGCAATTACTCATCTAAATCTGAAATGAAATATGGAATTACTCATCTAAATATGTAATTAATTCATTATACAATACGAGTTCGTTTGGATAGCCGAAATAATGCATTAAATTGCATTATCTTGCATTAAATTATCAATTTTAATGTAATTTAATGTATTATCTATGGGAATCCAAACTGACCCTAACATCCAACACTTCACGTCAAAAAAAAAACATCCAAGTTATCCATCACTTAACATCCATAAAAAATACATCAAACAGACCAACATTTCAAGTCAAGAACCCCAAATTTAAGTACTTAACAAGCCAAGATATCTTGCAAAAAAATATGCAATTTGCCATTCTTCATTTCTTCTACCCTTCCGCTCTTGGTAACACAGATACTATCTACAAACAATTTAAAAACATTAAACTTAATGAGATCAATAAACATTTAGAATTTAAGAATATAATACCTTGATCTAAAAAATATAGTACATTGATCTCAAAAATAAATTGGTTCCAAGTCAACTAAAGATAATACACTTGATGGGATGTCTTTCTCCACATCTATAAGAAAATTAAAGCATTGAACGTTAAAACTTTACATGACTAGATGCTTGAACCCGTGCTTTGCAAAAGGCAGAATATATTATTGTTTTGTTTTTGTAATATATAAACAATAAGTTTTCACTAGTGTGTATTTTTTGTGTTTCATAAGAACTCGTCTATTTATTTTTTTCTAAGATTTAGAGTCTATTCTATTAACGATTTACGATTGAGTAATTTAGTTTGTAAATATGACTAATATTAAATTAAGAGAGTAGTTCATTTTTTATTAAAAATAAATTTATCTCTATATCGATGGTTTTCTAATAATTTTGCTAAAGTATTTACGTTATGTACTTCAAATAAGGAGTAATTTTATTTTGTTGTACAATAGAAGACATTAAGAGTTGGAGTTTTTATAATGTCAAACTAGAGTACTAAAATCAAATTAGAATGCTAAAATTTATAAATTTTACCATAGTTGATTTATGACAATAAAACTAAATAAACTAAAGATGATAATATATGGCCAGTTTTTTAATTATTTGAAAATGAACTTTTTCTATTGAATAAAAATCAAATTAGAATACAAAATTTTTAATTTGACCCTAGTTTATTTTATGCCAAAAACTTAAGTAAACAAGATGAGTAATATATGATCATTTTTTCAATTGTATGAAAATGACATTTTTTTTCTATTGAATATAAATATTTATTAATAAAAAATATTACTTTACAATTAGGATAGGTATCACAATAATAATGAAAATGCATTAATTGTGTTGTTTTGAGTGAAAAGAGAGGGAATTTTGTAAAATTGAAAGCACCTATTGAGACAACAAAGCTAACTTTTTATGTAGTATAGATGCATCTGTAAACAAAACATTGCAAAAGTCAAAGAGGTATCTTCTTCCATTTTTACAAGCATCGTTGAAGAATCTTCCTCATCAACAATACTAGACCTTACATTTGCAAGAAGCCAATTCTCTACACAACCATCTTATTACCACATGCATATAACGATTAAAACATCAATAAACTAAATAACAACAAGAATAATTGAATAAATATGTAACTCAGGAAAAGAATCAACATACCTTAGGAGTTAAGTGGCTTCAAACTTGATCGAGAGTGTGTCCTCACGTACTACAAGTCGCCTCAGAAGCGACATTATAGATAAGAATGGTTAACACATCGTGAGTTATGCGTGCAAGAATAGAAAATCTAGGCTCATTCAGTTTCCATCAGTCAACATCTCACTCTAATCATCTGCACTCCTTGACTCATTTAAATATCGATCCACTCCAGTTTTAAACATCCCACCACCAGATTCATCCAACTCTTTCATTTTTCAGTTGAGGCTTTTCAAGAATTTACGAACAACTCTCTCCCTTGATTTTAGGGATGATCATCGGTTCAAAACTAGATCGGATCGAACCAGACAGAAAACTAGATCATAAAAAAATGAAAATTTTCATGTACTGGGATCCTAGGATCGGAACGCAAGGGGCCTTTCGGATCGGAACGCAAAATCGAATCGAAGGATCGTATGATCTTAAGTAGTAGAAAAAACATGTATATAAGGCTATCTTGTAAATAACCAAAATTGTTAATGTAGATAAATTATTAATTTTAGTCACTATATTTCAAATAAATAGGTAAAGTAGACAAAAAACAACAATATTGAGTTGTCACTCGTCATTCATCTATTTTTCTAAATTTAACAACGGTCTTTGTTTTTTTACTAACAACATTCTTTGTTTTTTATTGTTTATATTGAGATGTAAGAATTAATAATAGAATAAACCTTTACTTTATTTAAATACTAGAGTAGACAACTCTTTTATGATTTAAAATAAATAGGACAAACTTTATATATTTGAACTTCACTACTATAAGTATTATTGAGTAGGTAAAAAAAATCAAAATGAGTATTCCAATAAATTTATTGTACATTTAATATATATTAAATGAGGACTAAAAGACTCAATTGATTAAGATCACACCTACAATTTTATACATGTACAATTCACTGTATCAATCTGGATCACTAGAGTGGTTATATATAGTAGGTAGGATCGTAATATCCGGATCGGAATTCAAAAAATGCACAGTGATACACTACATTTTAATATTTTCATGGATGAAAATATTGCAAATCCTAATCAAACATATTAGCATTTGTCAGTAATTGATCGAACGGATCGAGTAGCATTTGTCAATAATTGCCTTATCAATTAGGGCAAACTTCGATTGATTGTTGATAGCCATATCTCGCTCAAACAGGATCCCTGTTGACATCATATCTAATCGACATTGGAAAAGATCTTTATCACTCCGTGAGGTATCATGTTAGATATTAGTGTAGATTGCTTGATTGTTGATAAGATTTTAACGCTTAGTTCCATTCTAGTCTCAAAATCAGATCTGCCTTCTTGGGACAACAAAGTCATCGTTTTTTTGGACCACAATGTCTCTGTCTCATACGTGCATAGTTTGTCATATTTTGTAATATCTTACTATCATAGTCCGATTTTAAGATCTAATAAATTGATCTGATCTTAGAACCCCCAATTCATAATAACATATTGTAGAACTCCAAATCCAATGAGTTGCTTCATTCATTCAGTTTCTAGTTTGAGTATTTGAAACACGTGTAGCTAGATGTAAACACAATTATATAACTCCAATGCCTCTAGTGATTTGAATGTACCATTGTGATCCTCTCAAATGCATACAATCTAGCTAAGATATTCACTCTGATATAGCTAAGATGTGCATAATGACAAATTCAACGGACCACCTTACACGCGGTGGAAATTTAATGACCACAATTCAATAACAACTTACTGAGCACTAATTAATCTTCAATTCATATTTACAACTCCGAAGCTCCCAGCAGAGCTCAAACATCAATGGAATACTCAACTCTACTGCTATTGTCATTCTTGTGTCTGTCTCTGTACCTTTTTAAGCTGTTGTTTTCAGGTCATGGAAAGGGCAAGCTTCACAAACTTCCTCCTGGGCCAAAGCCATTGCCAATTTTGGGCAACATCTTGCAACTCACCGACAAGCCACATCATGCTTTGGCCGACCTCTCGGTTAGATACGGCCCTCTGATGTATCTCAAGCTAGGCAGCGTGGACACCCTTGTCGTGTCTTCAGCTGACATGGCGAGAGAGGTGTTCCTAAAGCACGACTTAGCCTTCTCCAGCAAACAAATCCCTGACGCTATACGAGCGCTCAATCATAACCTGCATTCTATGGTTTGGTTGCCCGTGGCGCAAAAATGGCGAAACCTCAGAAAGCTGGCTGTCATTCAGCTGTTCTCTGTGAAATGCTTGAATGAAAGTCCGGCACTCCGCCACAAGAAAGTTGTTCAACTCTTGGAGTATGTGGGCGACTGCTGTAGGAATGGTCGGGCTGTGGATATTGGTCGTGTCGGATTCACAACATCGCTGAATTTGCTGTCGAATACGTTCTTCTCTAAAGATCTGGCTGGCTACAGCTCTGAATCATCTCAGGAGTTCAAGGACATTATTTCGAGTGTATTGGAATGCCTAATTTAGCCGACTTTGATCCTCATGGCGTAAGGCGGGACCTTACAATTTACTTTACCAAATTGGTAGCTGTGTTCGATGATATCATCAGCCAGAGGCTGTCTGCTTCTCCTACGGATTCTTCTGCCTATGACGACGTGTTAGAAACACTTCTGCGAATCAGCAAACAGGACGGTTCTGATCTCAGTCTTGATGACATCAAACATCTACTTATCGTATGTCATTCAGTTATATATATTTGTAGATTCTTCTGCCTATGACGACGTGTTGGATTTCTTTTTTGTAGATTGGAGTAATTTTGAGACGCACACATATATTCGTATGCAGGACCTCTTTGCTGCAGGAACAGATACAACCTCAAGCACCCTAGAATGGGCAATGGCTGAGCTACTCCGCAAACCATCAAAGATGGCGAAAGCTCAAGCAGAGCTCGATGAAGTCCTCGACAGAGATCGTGATTCGGTCCAGGAATCCGACATCGAAAGATTGCCTTACTTGCAAGCAATAGTGAAGGAGACCCTCAGGCTTCATCCACCTGCACCACTGCTGGTGCCTCACAAGGCCCGCGATGACATAGACCTCTGCAGCTACCGCATACCCAGAGACACGCAAGTGCTCGTTAACGTGTGGGCTATCGGGCGAGACCCGGAGACTTGGCAGAACCCGGCCGAGTTCTTGCCAGAGAGGTTCTTGGAGTGCGGTGGCATTGACATGACAAGCCAGGATTTCGAGCTCATACCGTTTGGGGCGGGGAGACGGATATGCCCGGGGTTGCCCTTGGCTCATAGGATGGTGCACATTATGTTGGCTACTCTTCTCCATGCTTTTGATTGGGAGCTTCCAAAAGGAGAAGAAATTGACATGAATGACAAGTTTGGGCTCACCTTGCAAAAGGCCAAACCTCTGCTACTGATGCCTGTTTCTACGTGATATTTTTGGTGCCAGTCTTATACTTAGGCCAACCTAATTCTTGGTAATGGTGGCAATACAATAAACACCTTATTCTTGGGGTCTCCATATATGCACACAATATTTCGCCTAAATGCACACGAACCTGTGCGTTTAATGTAGGCGTACAGGTTCTGTGCGCTTAATATAAGCGCATAAGGACAAAAGTGAAAAAAATACCATGAGGGCATATCTACTACTGTAGCTATGCGCTTATTTTAAGCGAACAGCCACAAAACATGTGCGCTTTTAATGTAAGTGCACAAATTGTAATCTTGAAAAATCCAACCGTTGGTACGCTCATTCTTAGCGTATCAACGGTCGAATTTTCAGCCTATAAATGCATCATTTCCTTCTTCTTCCACACCAAATCACAACATTCAACATGTATTATAATGATGAAAGTGAGGAAAACAATTGGATACAAAGTGAAGATGAGGAACGAGATTGGGTACAAGCTCGAGAAGATGAAGAAGTAGATGAAGAATGGAGCGACTCTTGGTTGTCGGCTTGCAAAGACGAAGGAGATGATTGTGATCCGAGCGGCGATTTGTTCATGGTTAGTGTTTAAATTATATTTTATACACAATTTATATATAGATTATAGCTTCTATTGTAGCAGGTAAATTTGTTATGAATTAATGACTTTGCAAATTTATTGTATTATTAGTTTATTCTAATTGTAGACAGTATAATAATTCATAAATAAAAAATAATTATAGGGGAAAGATTATGGAAAACGATTTCGTACTGGCCTAGTTTGGGAGAGTATGAATGAAATGATTGAGTGAGCGAGAGCTAAAGCAAAAGAGTTGATGATAGTTTTGGTGACACGTACCTCAAATCCGTATGTAGTTAGTTTGACATGCGATAGATATGGTGAACCGAGATCTGAGAGGCCAAAAGTTAATGTAGAAAATCCGATGTTGTCGGTTCCGAAGAGTCGAAAATGAAGATCAAAGAAGTGCGGTTGTAGATTCGAGTTGTATGGGTGTCGTTTGAAAAACGAGTTAGGGTCTCTTACTGAAAGATGGGTCTTGGATGTTATACATGACACCCACAACCACATGCTTTGGACTAGCTTTCATGGGAATACATTCATGGGTCGAATGACCCAGGAGGAGGAGGCCATGGCTAGGAGAAGGGGCGATTGTTGGAAGACTCCGAAAGAGATTGTTTCGGACTTGAGGAAAAACTTTCCGGGAAACGTAACATCAATGAACCAGGTTTCCAACTTCTTGCAGAAGCTCTAGTACGAGGATCGTGGGGAATTATCGGTTACCCAGTGGTCTCTTCATTTTTTGGAAGAGAACGGGTATCTTTTTTATCCTCTTAGGAATGTGAAGAAAGGGGAGGAGGTGGAGATCCTGTTTTTTGCTCACCCGGAGTCGCTACGGTTGTTGAAGAAGTTCCCGCACGTTGTGATCATTGACGCCACATACAAGACAAATAAGTATGTAATACATTTTAATAATAGTTAGATATTTTGCTATGTGCTACAATTTGATTAGTTATATTCACTAAATATTGGTACTTTTATTTCTTATGTCTATGAATATATATGATATGCCTTTGGTGGAGATTGTTGGTTTTACGAGCGGAAAAGTTTTTCCATTACCGGTGGATAGTGAGGGCCCTTCGGAACTTGTTTGAGCAGTTGGGAGTAATGCCAAAGGCTATAATGACCGATTGTGAAAAGACTCTCATCAAAGCTATTAAGGTAGTTTTCGAAGACGTCCCGGTAAGACATCTCTTGTGCGGGGTCCATATTAGAAACAACATCAAGGCACATGCCGACAAGGTTATAAAAGACAGTGCCAGACTCGATATGTTTACAAACTAGTGCTGGGGACTTTTTTGCTCGACCATCGAGGAAAGCTACGAGGAGAGGCTAAGAGCATTGAGGACGTCGTGGAAGAGCGGCCTTGTTGGATACGTCGAGAGGGGATGGCTGACTCCTTACAAGGAAAGCATAGTAATAGCTTGGACGGATTACACCCTTCACTTCTTCACGAGGACTTCAAACATGTATCCTTTGAATATTGTGTAATTGATTATTTTTACTATTGAGCTCTAAAGTCGTGCTAAGGCAATAAATGTTTTTTGTTTTGATAGAGTTGAGGGGATGCATCGTGTCTTGAAAGATATTGTGGGGTCTAGCAGAGGCGGCTTTAACAGAGTGATCGTGAGGATCCACCATGCAATCATTATTCAAATCGACATGATTAGGGCGACCATGAACAACTCACTGTCTACACGACCAATGGAGTTCAACGATCCAGGGTTTCCGGAGCTTGCCCGAATGGTCTTTTCAAGGCTCTTCTGCAGAGTGTCAGATAAGTGTTTTGATTTGTTGTTGGCCATGTATGATAAGTTAGTCAAGGAGGACTATTCAGAAGTATGCGACGATCATTGGGTGAGAGACTGCCTTGGGTTTCCGTGCGTCCACGATATTGCAAAAGCCATCATTATGAGGACAACTCTCACTCCAGACGACATTCACGACTTTTGGAAGGACTTGCATTGGGAAGAGGATCCAACAACATTTGCGCTTGCATACGATAGTGTTCCGATATCCGTTCCAGAGTTGAGATTGCGTGAGATGTGGTTGAGAATGCAAGGCTGAACTTTGAGCCAAGCCACGTTATGGCAAGTGAGTGATCTGTACATTACCTTAGAGCATCCAGAACAAAGTACGTTTATGGAGCCGACAGACATCTGTAGAAAGGGAAGGGCAAGTGGTGCAAAGAACAAGGCAAATGGGTCGCCGACTAGGGAAAAGAGCCTGCATGAGCACGTAAGAGAAGACTTACTGAAGTCTGAGAAGGCGAAGGCAAAGGGAAAGGACAAGGCAAAGGAGAAGGTGAAAGGGCCAAGTCGTCCCAGAAAGCAAGCAAGTTTCGTAGTGCTCGACCCCGAGGACATGCAATCTCAACCGCAAGCAGAAGAATCACAATTTGAGGAGATGTACATCGAGACCGACCATGTTGGAGTCCGTCCGTCGGAGTGGCCTGAAATATGATTTTTTTATCACAAGCTATAAACTCTTAAAAAAATATAAAGTCAAAGAAAGATGAATAACGTTATCGAGAAACTGAATAATCCCTCGCGGGTCGAGTTTTCTCCTCTGCACGGCGGATCTTGAGCTCGGGAACGCACAAAAAACGACCGTTGAAAATTGAAGCCACCGAATGTGAGTTGAATGTTGTGTTTGGATGTGGAAGAGAATGAAATTGGCTATGATATTTATAGTCGGAAAATCATGCGGTTAGAAAAATGACCGTTTGTGCGCTCCCAATAAGCGCACGAACGGTCAGATTTATACCCGTTGGAATCGGCCTTTATACAGTATTGGGCCCAAATAATAAACGCACCTAGGCTTAATGATAATATTAATTGTTATTTTTCGTGATTAAAGGCATTCTAACATAACTTTATGATAATATTAATTGTTATTTTAAGATTTTAATACTTTATACTTATACAATATTCATCAATTATAATTTATACTAATGTAATATAATGAATTCTTAAGCAAGTAGTAGTTGTACTATATACTAATGTGATATGAAGAAGTCTTATGTTATGAAGTTATGAACCTAAAGTTATATATTGAACTTCATATTTACACTATAGAATGAAGTCATATGAAGTCGCTAATTATAGTTTATAATAATGTAATATAATCATTTCTAAAAAAAATATCACTTGTACTATATAGTAATGTGATATTACAAAATCTTAAGAAGTTATAACTTGAACTTTATACTTATGCCATAGCCCGGAGTATGAAAAAAGTCAAATTTTATAGTTTTTACTAATGTATTAATATTATTTCTTAAGAAGTTATCACTTGTATTATATAATAATGTGATATGACAAAATCTTATGAAGTTATAATGTGATATGACGAAGTTTTATGATTTTATACTTGAACTTTATACTTATATACCATGAAGTCTTATGAAGTCGCTAATTATAGTTTATACTAATGTAAAATAATGATTTTTTAAGAAGTTATTAATTGTACTATATAGTCATATGATATGACAAAGTCTTATGAAGTTTTATATTGAACTCTATACTTACGCTATAGAATGAAGTACTTGAAAATTGGAAGTTATAAGGTGAAGAAGTCGAAGAATTATAGTTTATACTGATAAAATATTATGATTTCTTATCTAATTATTACTTTCATGACATTTTGTGAAATTTATACTTTAGTAGTTTTGCCCGTTTGTACCTTAAAAATGCTAATTCGGTCTTATTGGGCCCGTTTTTGTGTTTTTTGGCCCATTTCATGACTAATCCATACTATTGAGCCTAGTTTGTGCCCATTTTGCATTTTTCGGTTTTTGGCCTATTTCATGACTAATAAGTGCTATTGGGCCCAATTTGATTTTTTTGGGCTTTTGGCCTATTTCATGACTAATAAGTGATATTGGGCCTAGTTTGGGCCCATTTTGCATTTCTTGGATTTTTGGCCCATTTCATGACTAATCCATACTATTGGGCCGAGTTTGGGCCCATTTTGCATTTCTTCGGTTTTGGCCTATGACTAATAAGGGCTATTGGGCCTTATTGGGCCCAATTTGATTTTTTGGGCTTTTGGCCTATTGCATGACTAATAAGTGCTATTGGGCCTAGTTTGGGGCCATTTGCATTTTTGGGGTTTTGGCACATTTCATGACTTATAAGTGCTATTGGGCCTAGTTTGGGCCCATTTTGCTTGCCTATTTTATGACTAATAAGTGTTATTCGGCCTAGTTTGGGCCCATTTTGTATTTCTTGGGTTTTTGGCACATGTCATGACTAATAAGTGCTATTGGGCCTAGTTTGGGCCCATTTTGCATTTTATGGGGTTTTGATACATTTCATGACTTATAAGTGCTATTGGGCCTAGTTTGAGCCCATTTTGTATTTCTTGGGGTTTTGGCACATTTCATGACTTATATGTGCTACTGGATCTAGTTTGGGCCCATTTTGTTTTTTTGGCATATTTCATGACTAATAAGTGCTATTGGGCCTAGTTTGGGCCCATTTTGCATTTCTTGGGTTTTTGGCACATTTCATAACTAATAAGTGTTATTGGGCATATTTTGTGTCCATTTTGCATTTCTTGGATTTCTAGTACATTTCATGACTTATA
The DNA here is from genome assembly GCA_027886185.1 of Rheum nobile. Lineage (NCBI taxonomy): Eukaryota > Viridiplantae > Streptophyta > Magnoliopsida > Caryophyllales > Polygonaceae > Rheum > Rheum nobile. The sequence continues at coordinate 1,272,072 of WOAB01000640.1, forward strand.
AGTGCTATTGAGCCTAGTTTGAGCCCATTTTGCATTTCTTGGATTTTTGACACATTTCATGACTAATAAATGCTATTGGGCCTAGTTTGAGCCCATTTTGCATTTCTTGGATTTTTTGCACATTTCATGACTAATAAGTGCTATTGGGCCTAGTTTGGGCCCATTTTGCATTTCTTGGTTTTTGGCACATTTCATGACTAATAAGTGCTATTAGGCCTAGTTTGGGTCCATTTTGCATTTCTTGGGATTTTGGCACATTTCATGACTAATAAGTGCTATTGGGCCTAGTTTGGGTCCATTTTACATTTCTTGGGTTTTTGGCACATTTCATGACTATAAAGTGCTATTGGGCCTAGTTTGGGCCCATTTTGCATTTCTTGGGTTTTTGACACATTTCATGACTAATAAGTGTTATTGGGCCTAGTTTGGGTCCATTTTGCTTTTTTTGGGATTTTGGCATATTCCATGACTAATAAGTACTATTGGGTCTAGTTTGGGCCCATTTTGCATTTCTTGGGTTTTTGGCTCATTTCGGGACTAATCGATGAAAAATATGAAAAATAACATAAAATATATAAATAACAAAAAACACATACATAACAAAAAACACATACATAACATTTCTAATCTTCACCCGACTGACTCCCACTATTAGAGCTGTCAATTTTTGACCCGACCCGACCCGACCCGCGTTTTCTAGGTCGAGACCCGACCCGAAAAGTATTGGGTCAAAAGTGACCCGACCCGTTCGACCCGAAAATTTATGGGTTGGGTCATTGACCCGTTGGGTCATTACAATTTTGTTTTTATTTTATATATTAAACATTATAATATATTTTGTTATTAAAATATTATGTAATAATTTTTTTTGATTTATTATTTGTTGTTTTAATAAAAATATTATTTTAATAATCATTTTTAAAAAAATTGACAAGGGCGCTCTCGACCCGCTGGGTCGACCCGAACCCGTACCTGACCCGCAACGACCCGACCCACAATCGACCCGTAATCGACCCGACCCGAACCCGACCCGTTTCACAAGTCTACCCACTACCCTCCCCATCCTCGTGTATAGAATCCCTAAAAATCCGTGACGCACGAGGTGGAGGGGAGGCCATCGGAGGAGTGTCATTAGTCAGCATATGCAATAGACGACTCATGAACACCAAAACCTACTCAGCAGGAATAACACTCCTATCCATCATCGTCTCTAAACATGCACGGAGCTCACCTGCAACCAACTAGTTCTGCTGTATTCGTAATTGTTAGGAAACGGAACTCAGGAACCTCAGTTCCCATGAGAGTTCCTTTCCTCAGTTTCTCTACTTTTGAAGATGACAAATACTTTGATACTAATGTTTTATCTCAAAGATGTGTTTACAGGAACCACATGACAGTTGCTGAAACCATGGAAGCCAAACAAGATAAAGAAACCAAACAAGCAAGTCAAAGGAACCCAGAAGTGCCCAGAAATGCAATACGTGACTTTGCTTTTCCCGATGAAACTGGGAACACAGAACCTCGGACAAAAGATGGTGAAAGCGACTTGAGCAAAGCTTCTAAAGCCTGCCACCATCCAAAGGAAAGCTCCAAGATGTCTAGAACGCTGAACCTCAGACAAAGGTTGCTGAAAGCGACATGTCACAAGGCTGTCACCATCCAGAGGATAGTTCCAAAATGTCTAGGTTGCTGAACCTCGGACGAAAGGAGTTGGACAACGACATGACAGACTTGCCTGAAGCAGTTGACCAACCAATGTGGATTCTGAGTTGCCTAGGTTGTTGGTACATGTCTAAGTCAGCGTGAATCAAGGATTATCACACAACCTAAGTCAAGCTTACTCTGTGGGAACCAAGAGAAGATCCAACCTCGAGGATCCACTATATAAGGAAGATAAGCTTCGCTGTTATCTTCAAGCACTACAACAAGAATCACACTTCATAGAAAACATCATAGTGTGAGCTCTCAATCAGATCGTCAACTGAAACCAAGATCAAGAGGAACCAATCAAGGAATCTGAGAGTTGTGTGCTAGTTCCTGTGACTGTAAGTGAGTTAGTTCCTTAGTGCTTAGGACTACTTCTTGGATTGATTATACTTTCTGTTAAGTTTATCTAGGATTGTCTAACTGTGTGTAAGACAAAGAAACTGTGTGTTTGTTCCTAGAGTAATCTGTAACCGAAGTGATAAGAAATCAAGAAGTAGACCTTGATATCCTTTCGAAAGAAAGGTAGTGGTTTTTATCCTAGATTACTAGTTGGCAATCGAAGGTTTCCACTATAAGGAACTTGTTCATTTATATTTGATTGTTTATTTCCGCTATGAAGGGAACTGTAATCTGTATTCTCAGTTCCCTTGTTCTTAATCTAACAATCACGGTCCTACAATTGGTATCAGAGCAGGAAAAGCTCTAGATCTTTGTCTAAGTTTGCAGATCTAAGATGTCTCAGTCAAGCAAGTTTGAGCTCGGAATCTCCACCAACAAACCACATCTCCAAAAGAAGGGAGAAGAAACATGGTAGGCCAAGTGCATGGAAAGCCACATAAAGACCAATGACTACCAATGCTGGAGGATAGTCGAGAATGGAGATGGCCATGTCGATCTCAACCAAAAGAAAGAAGATTGGAAACCTGAGCACTATGTCATCATGGAAAAGAATGCCAAGGCTAGACAGTTCATTCTCAATGGACTGGATAGAGAAGATATGGACAAATTCATAGGAATCAAGACGGCGAAAGAAATGTGGCAAGCACTCAAGGACATGCATGAAGGAAGTGAGGAACTAAAGCAAAGCCGGAAGTTTGCTTTAGAAGGAGAATACCACACATTCAAAATGATGGAAACTGAAACCATCTCTGAGTACTACTCTCGCTTCAATAGGCTCATTGGAAAGCTAACAACGGCTGATGTCACCCTTGATGAAGTCTCCAAATCACTGGTGGTCATCAATGGACTTAACTCTAAGTTCACCCTCATCAAAGGAATCATGAAGAACACCCCAGGTATCCAATCTCTTCCCTTGACTCAAATCATAGGGGAACTGGAGGTTGAAGAAGGAGAACACACCAAAGTCAATGCTGATAAGAAACTGGAGAAAGGAATTGCCCTCAAAATCTCCAAGGCCTTATCAAGGCTTGAGATGGAACAGGAGAACTCATACCTAGAAGATGAGGAGGACGAACTTACAGCTCTCTTCACAAATAACATCAAAAAATTCTTTGTGAAGAGAAAATTCCAAAAAGGCAGTTCCTCTCACAATGGACCAAGAAGAGATCTCAAAGATATCTCTTGCTATGAGTGCAAAGAGAAGGGGCACTACGCTAAGAGTTGTCCCAACAAAGAAGACTCCAAAGAAGATGAAAGACCTCAAAGGAAAAAGGCTCTTGTGGCCTCATGGAGAGAAGACTCAGATGAGGAACTAGATCTGAGCGGATTCTCTGGAGAAAGATGCCTTATGGCAAAAGGAGATCCAAGCGACTCAGAAGATCTTGAGAAAGAAGAGAGGCAACCTCAACTATGGTACATTGACATTGGTTGCTCATGCCATATGACCGGAAGAAGAAATCAAATGACCTCTCTTCAACCTCTCCAAGGAGGGAACATCTCTTTTGGAGACAAAAGCAAAGGTAAAATTTGTGGAATAGGAACTGTGAATCTCAATGACCACATTAAGGTAAACAAAGTCCACCTTGTTGATAATCTTGGTTTTGATCTATTTAGTGTGTCACAACTGTGTGATCAAGGAGACAATGAAGTTAGATTCAAATCAAATGAATGCACTGTCCTTGACTCCTCGGGACAAATCATCTTAAAAGGTAAAAGGTTCAACAATGTGTATGTTGTTGACCCATCCTTCGTTCCCAAGGAGAAACTCTGTCTCTCAACTGTGAATGATCAAACGGACTTATGGCATCAACGTCTTGGTCATGCTAGCACTAAATTGATCCAAAAGCTACACTCAAAGGAGCTAGTCAGAGGCCTCCCAAAGTTAAGTGACAAATCTGAGGAACCATGCTCAGACTGTGTAAGAGGGAAACAAGCTCGGAGTTCCTTCAAATCCAAGAATATGGTAAGTTCCTCAAGGCCCCTTGAACTCATTCACATGGACCTTTGTGGACCTATGAGAGTTCAAAGCCTAGGAGGAAACAAGTATATTTTTGTTCTCGTCGATGACTTCTCTCGTTTTACTTGGACTATTTTCATAAAATCTAAGAGTGAAGTCATTGGACGATTTAAGGATCTGGTTCCCATGTTAGAAAAATCTCTCGATTGTTCCATCAATTCTATTCGTTCTGACCATGGTACTGAGTTCGAAAATGGAGAATTTCTAACCTTTTGCAGTGAGCATGGCATTGATCACAACTTCTCTGCACCATACACTCCTCAACAAAATGGAGTAGTGGAAAGGAAGAATAGAACCTTAGAAGACATGGCTCGAACTATGCTCATCTCAAGTGGACTCTCTCAATCATTCTGGGCTGAGGCAATCAACACAGCCTGCTACATCATCAATCGAGCTATGCTTCGCCCAATCACAGAGAAGACTCCCTATGAACTTCTAAGAGGAAGAGTTCCCAACATCTCACATCTTAGGGTGTTCGGATGCAAATGCTTTGTGCATAACAATGGAAAGGATAATCTTGGTAAATTTGACCCAAGGAGTGATGAAGGGATCTTCATTGGATATGCCTCAAGCAGCAAAGCATACAAGGTCTTCAACAAAATGACTAAAAAGGTAGAAGAAAGTGTTCATGTTGTTTTTAATGAGAAATCACTTGGTAGAAATATGCAGAACACCACCAGTCCCTTTGAAGATCCATTTCCCAAGCCACCTCAAGAAGATCCAGATAAAGACATCACACCTCCCAGTTCCTACCCAGCTGCACAAATTGTTCCGCCAGTTCCTCCACCAGTTCCCATGGACAATCAACAACAATCCATCTCTGGGAACCATGAACATGAAGATAATACCTGTGGAGACATCAATGATTCATCCTCTCACATGTTCTTCAATGGAGAAGGTGATCCTAACATAGAAGTTGAAGTTGAATGTTCAAATCAAAATACCTCCACATCAAATGCTCTAGCCCCTAATAGAGAAAGAAGAACCATCAAGCCTCCCGTTAGGTTCGAACATCTAACCTTCTTTGCTTTCAATGCCTTTTTATCTATTGTGGAACCAAAGAACATAGGTGAAGCACTGGAGGATGTAGACTGGATCCAAGCCATGCAAGAAGAACTTCATCAATTTAAAAGAAACAAAGTGTGGCATCTAGTTCCCCGCCCCAAGGATAAGCATATCATAGGAACTAGATGGGTTTTCAGAAACAAACTCGATGACTCAGGAGCTGTAATTAGGAACAAAGCAAGGCTTGTTGCTCAGGGATACAATCAACAAGAAGGAATCGACTATGATGAAACCTATGCTCCAGTGGCAAGGATTGAAGCAATAAGGCTGTTGATTGCCTTCGCATCACACAAGGGTTTCAAACTATTCCAAATGGATGTAAAGACCGCCTTCCTCAGTGGCATTCTTCAAGAGGAAGTCTATGTCAAGCAACCACCTGGTTTTGAAGACAGTGATCATCCAGACCATGTCTATTTCCTAGACAAAGCCTTGTATGGTCTCAAGCAAGCCCCTAGAGCTTGGTATGATCATCTTGCCCAGTTCCCACTCTCCAATGGTTACATGCGTGGCATCATTGACAAGATTCTCTTCATTCTAGAAGAAGAAGGTAACATCTTAGTGGTTCAAATCTATGTTGATGATATCATTTTTGGTTCCACTAACCTGTCCCTTGTAGATAAGTTCAAAGACTTGATGAGCAGTGAATTTGAAATGAGTCTAATAGGGAAACTCACCTTCTTCCTCGGATTGCAAATACCCTAAAAGAAAGATGGCATACAAATTCACCAACAAAAGTATGTCAGGAAACTGTTGAAAAAGTTCAAAATGGAGTCCTGCAAGCCTCTCTCCACTCTCATCTCTACCATCGCCCATTTGGACAAAGATCACTCAAGTCCTCTTGTGGAAGAAAAGCTCTATAGAGGTATGATAGGTTCTCTCATGTATCTAATAGCTAGTCGTCTAGACATTGTGTTTGCTGTTTGCTTGTGTGCTAGGTTTCAATCATGTCCAAGAGAAACACACTTAGCTGCTGTGAAAAGGATATTCCGATATCTCAAGGGAACTGACTCGCTCTGTATTTGGTACCCCAAAGAGTGTTCCTTTGAGCTGATGGGTTTCACTGATGCTGATTATGCTGGATACCTGATGGATAGGAATAGTACTTCTGGAATGGCACAGTTCCTAGGCCCTTGCCTTGTGTCATGGGGCTAAAAGAAACAAATCTCAGTCTCCCTCTCCACCACAAAATCTGAATACATTGCAGCCGCCTCTTGCTGTTCTCAACTCTTATGGCTAAAGCAACAACTTGCGGATTTTCGTATGTCTTATGGTCCTCTCACTATTCTTTGTGATAATACCATTGCTATAAACATTTCTAAGAATCCTGTGCATCATACTAGGACCAAACACATAGATATAAGGCATCACTTCCTTAGAGATCATGTTGAGAAAGGGAACATCATTATGAAATTTTGTAGAACTGAAGATCAGGTTGCAGACATATTCACCAAAGCCTTGAATAGAGTTCCCTTCGAGAACCTTAGATTAGAACTGGGAATGATTCCTATAAACTAACAGTTCCTTTAGTTTAAAGTTTCTCTCCAGCTCCCTTGATTGATTAGTTCAGATCTTTTTACTTGTCTTTGTCTTGGAATCTTTGTGTTATCTCTTTTGCAATAGACCCTCATATCCATAATGGTTACTCAAAAAGGCCTTGACAATTTTTTCTAGTCTTCTCCTTGAATGTTCATTTTTCATTAAAATTCAATCATTGTCCAAGTTTCTTTGTTGGCCCAAAAGTCACAATCTGATCATATTCTAACCCGACATTACAAGCCGAAATAATGATTGTGTACTATGACTCTCCCTTGCCTCATTGCACAATCTAACTCCCTATGATCCATCTCTTAACCCTCTCTGGGAATTAGTGTGTGATGCGATAAATGGCCTTCCCCGTTTTCTTTTATGGGAATGTACTTTCAGGTCCTATGTCCTCAAATCCCCACATCAAAGGTTCCCATATATCCATCTAGCACACTGAAAAAATCGCCAGAAAGGAACTAGGTATTGACAGCTCTCTAACGGCTCGTAGAAACTCGCTCCTCCCAAGATAACATTTATTGCAAATCAACAGCGTCAGAGACGTTTGCTCAGCCCTGCACTATTGCCATTTTTGAACACTTGATCTTTGAATTTGTGACTGTTGCAAAGCCAAAAAAGCTGCAAGAAAATTAGCCGTTTCAAATTATCAGAGTTCCCAGAATCTCTCTCTCCAACGGCTTGTTCTCAACGGCTCCAAGCGCTGCTCAAGGGTTATTTAGGGGCTCCTGTTTGCTTAAGCCAAGCACTCTGCTTCACTTGCTTTCTCTCATTCTATTGCTCACCTTCCTTTTCTCAACACACAAAACTCCTCAAATGGCCAACAAAGACCTTAACCCTCACCTTGCTCAAGATGAGGAGGAAGCTGCCCTCCTAAGAGCTTTTAGAGAGAAGAAAGCAGCCTCTTCCTCCAAATCCCCTGATCTCACCCCCACAAAAAACCCCATACCCAAGCAAATAGAAGAGGTGGAAAAGGAACTCCATCATGCGTCTGCATCAGCTACTCATACTGTCTCTGAGGGCGGTTCCCATGACTCTTCTCCAGACAAGGATACCCTGAAGATTCACAGTTCCGATCCCTCACCTGCTAGCCTCAAATCCAAGCCTGCTCCCTCAGTTGCAACAAGGCTCAAGCTTCGCAAGCGAAGCTCCCAGGCCCTGGTTCCCTTCAACCCTGTCTCCGAAGAGCCGACCCCCTCCAAAAGGCTAAAATCAGCAGCCCTCTCTTCTTTGTCCACCAAAGTCATAACCTCCACCTCCTCCCTGGGGAAAATGTCTTCCTCTTTTGCCAAAAGAAAAATTCTGAAGCCTCTCATCATTGTTGAGGAGTTCTGGACCTAGCCCCTAGAGGAAGAAGATGAAGCTCAATTTGGCGAAGGCCTCAGTGAACTTCACTCTCTGCTCCAGTTTCAAGGGTGGGACCAGATCTTGGTGGAACCCTTTTCCATCTCCGATGAAGTGGTGCGTCTCTTCTATCAGTCCATGACCTTTGTTCCAGCCAAGGCAGACTCTCCCTGCAATGATGCCATCCTTCAATGGAAGGGAACCATGTTTCCCTTGACCCCCAGCATCATCGCCTTTGCTTTAGGAATTGAGCACAGAACCAGCTTTGGCATTCTGCATCAAAAGAAGACTTGGCCAAAAGGAAAAAGGCTACAAAACCAAGACTCAGGTGGTAAGCATGCTCTATGATGGCGACTATCCAAAGAATCTGCTAACTAAGGGGCTTTCTCTGTCCAACAAGCTGCTGTATTTCTGGATCATTAGGAATTTGGTTCCCAGGCAAGAGCACTGAGCCACAGTTCTCATCACTGATGCCATCTTTATGGAGAAAATTCTATCTGGGGAACAGGTTGATCTACCAAAGTTGGTGTTAGCTCATATGTAGTTCTATCAGTCTCATGAATCCCATGCCCTGCCCTTTCCTCACCTCATAAAAAACCTCCTCTCCATGCTTAACCAGTATCCTGATGACTTCAATGAAACCAATTACAGCAAGTTTCTCACCATGGCAACGGTGAGGAAGCTCAAAACCAAAGACAACCTAGATGCTCCCTCTGATGTCAAAGCGGGATTGCCTAAGGAAAAGGCAAGTTCCCAAGCCACTCCAAGCTCCTTGCCTCCACTCTACCCCACCCAAGACTCCTCTGCGATCCTTGCCTCACTGGGTCGTATTGAAAAATCCATCACGGACGGAACCACTGCTATCTCTGGTGCCATCCGTGCTCACGTGACAGAAATGGGGAAGACCAGGAATGCTATATCCGGTCTAATGAGTGTGATTCAGCAAACTCTGGAGGCTGCAAATGGAGGAGCTCAAGCGGCCAAAGAAGAGGAAACAGAGGAACAGAAGGATGTTGAAGAGGAGGCCACTGCGCTGCCATATGAATGTCTCTCCTAGTTCCCAGTGCTATAACATCACAGTGTGCTAGTAGTTCCCTAGGGTTCCACTCTCCTCCTCTATCCTTATTTTGTCTATGTCAAGTTGTTTGTGATCGTTTGTTTTTCTTTCCACTATGCATCATGGACAATGTTTTAACTTTAATGATTAATGAACTCTTTTGGGTATGTTTCTAAGGCATCACTTGTCTCTGCCTTTAGTTTCTATTATGGTGACTGTCATGAGTTTAACGCAATTGCATATTTCACATCGACATCCTGCACTTGATAAGTTAATGGATCTTTTCGATGATGTCAAAAGGGGAAAGAATGGATAGGAACCTTGAACTCTTGAAACTACTGGACTTATAGGAAATCTGAACCCGTTCCCTTTCTGAGGAGGAACTCGAATAACTTAGTTCATTTGCTTAGGGGGAATTTGCAACTATTGAATGTTCTCTCATTATGTTATAAAATTGTAAATCTCTTAGCTCAACTGTTCTCATGAATCTTTTGTCCTTATTATGTTGACAGGTTCCTTATATTTGTCATCATCAAAAAAGGGAAAATTGTTAGGAAACGGAACTCAGGAACCTCAGTTCCCATGAGAGTTCCTTTCCTCAGTTTCTCTACTTTTGAAGATGACAAATACTTTGATACTAATGTTTTATCTCAAAGATGTGTTTAAAAGAATCACAGGACAGTTGCTAAAACCATGGAAGCCAAACAAGATAAAGAAACCAAACAAGCAAGTCAAAGGAACCCAAAAGTGCCCAGAAATGCAACACGTGACTTTGCTTTTCCCGATGAAGCTGGGAACACAGAACCTCGGACAAAAGATGGTGAAAGAGACTTGAGCAAAGCTTCTAAAGCCTGCCACCATCCAAAGGAAAGCTCCAAGATGTCTAGAACGCTGAACCTCAGACAAAGGTTGTTGAAAGTGACATGTCACAAGGCTGTCACCATCCAGATGATAGTTCCAAAGTGTCTAGGTTGCTGAACCTCAGACGAAAGGAGTTGGACAACGACATGACATACTTGCCTAAAGCAGTTGACCAACCAATGTGGATTCTGAGTTGCCTAGGTTGTTGGTACATGTCTAAGTCAGCGTGAATCAAGGATTACCACACAACCTAGGTCAAGCTTACGCTGTGGGAACCAAGATAAGATCCAACCTCGAGGATCCACTATATAAGGAAGATAAGCTCCATTGTTATCTTCAAGCACTACAACAAGAATCACACTTCATAGAAAACATCATAGTGTGAGCTCTCAATCAGATCGTCAACTGAAACCAAGATCAAGAGGAACCAGTCAAGGAATCTGAGAGCTGTGTGCTAGTTCATGTGACTGTAAGTGAGTTAGTTCCTTAGTGCTTAGGACTACTTCTTGGATTGATTATACTTTCTGTTAAGTTTATCTAGGATTGTCTAACTGTGTGTAAGACAAAGAAACTGTGTGTTTGTTCCTAGAGTAATCTGTAACCGAAGTGATAAGAAATCAAAAAGTAGACCTTGAAATCCTTTCGAAAGAAAGGTAGTGGTTTTTATCCTAGATTGCTAGTTGGCAATCGAATGTTTCCACTATAAGGAACTTGTTCATTTATATTTGATTGTTTATTTCCGCTGCGAAGGAAACTGTAATCTGTATTCTCAGTTCCCTTGTTCTTAATCTAACAATCACGATCCTACAGTAATGATAATACCCATTAGAATTTATATATGACAATTTAATAATAAATATTTATTGAATTAAACGAATTAAACATACCGCAAGAGTGTCCACCGAAGGTGTGGGATGGACAGGGCCCGTGGGACGATCCTGTCTAGTGGATCTGGGATCCACCAACACATGAGAATAATCGTCCAACCAATCCAAATAGTCATCTGTCACATCCCAATAACGCATGGCTGATGGATCCTCAATCTGGATCAGAGGCCTCGGATCCTCATCCCACGCCCCCAACAGATCATCCTCGAATGTGACTTCGTAGTGAGTCAGTTTGTTTCCGCGGGTGACTGATTTAGGCACTAGAGGTAAGTGTAGGATCCCTTGTACATGCTTGAACTGCCGGAGGATGCGGTCCGACAGATACGGCTCTTGTATATCCAAGATCTGGATTATACCTCTGAACATAGAATGAGCGTAGTCCGGGGTCGAATGATACCCGAGCAAAAGGGAACCAATGAACCAGTAACAAGTAATTTATATGAAGTTAGTATTTTGCGTCAATATATATTATAAAATAAAATATTAATATAATGAAACAGATTACCTCCTCATATCTGATGTTGTCTAGAATCTGGCGCATACATACCAAACGACCATGATTCTTGCCCTGTGGAACCTCTTGGCCGTCTTTGAAAGCAGCAGCATCGGCGCCAATGGCAGAAGGGTCCATGACATAATGTCCACGAAAATAGGGAAAATACGCCCTATCCATGACTGTAGATCAAGATTGAACGATAAGAATAAATAAAAATTTATAACTTATATTATAAATTTATTAATTAAAATGACATTTCTTACCCTCAACAGTATGCCAGAACTGGCAATGCCCTGTGCCTCTCGTCTGGACGCCTGGCCCAAGTTGTTGTACAGTAACACCAATATCCCCGCTCCCCATGCGTACCGACCCATGGTCTCGTGGTAAAAAAGCAACGACAACCACTTGTGCTTGATCGCTTTCGTAGACTTGTCGACCAGCACTGTACTGCCGAGCAGCAGGAACATATACAATGTAGCTATGGTGCTCTCGTCCCTCTGCGGCGCCCTTATCATCTGCACGAGCTCACTTTGTAGCTAGGCCAATGGAATGCCGCCGCTGCTGTACCATCTGTGCACATGTGTGGTGTCGTCATGCCCAAAGAAGTGCGCGACCCGCTGAGTCAGATCTATACCTATGCTACCCGTGCAGCTCCTCCCTGCCATCGGTACCTTGAGAATCTCATAAACATCATGTAATGTAATGGTCATCTCGCCCCATGGAAAATGGGACGAGGATGTCTCAGGGTGCCATCTCTCGACAAAAGCCGACACCAACACATGATCCACTGCCCCGGTGCTTAGACTGCATAGATGGGTGAGACCACCATGCTCCGCCAGTTGAAACCATGTGTCTGTCCCAGGTCTAAGGTACTGCTCGAGCGGAGAGGTCCAACCGACGTGAAAGTGGACCTTCAAGACCTTGCGGGTCTGAATGTTCGATAATTAATATTAGGTACAAAAATTAAAATTAAAATTTATATTTCACCTAAAACGGGACTGTACTCTAAATACGTACAAATTCTTGAGTCGACTGGCGGCGCTGACGGCCCGTACCACGGGGAGTCTGAGCAGCCTCCTCTGGAGCGGCCTATCCTCGACCTCTCCTGCGTCGGTTTCGTGGAAGAATGAGGGCAGCAATATGGACAGGAGGGCCAAGAGGGGTCAGGTTCCAAATTGCCTTGGCGATGTGGGTCGTGTAGCTCCGAAGGAGGATAGGGATGCGTGGCCCTCCTGGCATCCAAGGAGCCTGGCCTAGAACGGGCGCCTCGGGAGGAGAAGGTGCATGGCAAGGAGTGGGTGGCGGAGAAGCTACAGGGGAGGGGACAAAAGGACCGGCCTGGACCGGGGACGAAACGGGAAAGGGCACAAGAGAGGGGACATAATGAGCGGCTGTGGCTGGAGGGTCGGTCTCATCCGTCGACAAAATCGGCTCAAAAGAAACCCTGTACTCTCCCTCCAAGCCCTCGTCATCATCTGACATCTGCTGCGGCTGCTGCGCCTCCTCATTAACCGCCATATCGTCAACAGACACGTCCTCCATGCTATCATCCTCTGTTTGAACAGAAGGCTGGGGAACTGGTGATGCTGCACCTAAAAAATCCGCTCGTAGCAGAGCAGCGCGCCGACGTACGGTGTCTTAGATCTGCCTCCGAGGCACGACACGTCTGTCCGCTACCGGAGCCAGATGTGTTAGCCCCTCGAAACCTCCTAAGGCGTCTCCTACCACCTACATTTTTTATTTGTTACTTTATTATAAACGTATTTGTTTCAAATTCTAATCAAATCTAATTCTTAATCATCTAAATTCAAATCGTATTTTGAATATACAATTACATTATGCAATAATAAAATATTCATTTATACAACAGTATTCAATATAAAATAAATTTGAAATAAATTACATAATTTTAACAATTTCATTTCGATTATAAATTCTAATGAATCTAAATTCATATCTAAAATCTAACAAATATATAATTTCAATTCAAAATCCAAAATCTAAAATCCTGTATTTTCATATCTAAAATCCGATATCTAATGAAATCTATTTGGTAATTCTAATTTCAAATTCTAAAATCTAACAAATCTATATTTTCAATTTCTAAAATCCTAAAATCCATAATCTAATCAAACTAAAATTTAATGAAATCCAAAATATAATGATTTTAAAAGCAGTATACTTGGTGGACGCCTATCGGTGCGGGAGTGACTGTAACGTCGACCGACACATCTGGCACAGGTGTTGATCGGGTTACCGGTCGTCTGGCACCACCCCTCACCCGTCGTCTAATTGTGTCGTCCTCGTCCTCCTCCTCCATCGCCACCCAAAGACCACCAACCAGACCACCACCACCGACCGACCCGCCACCACCACCGACCGGCCCGCCACCAACCGGACCACCACCAACAGGCGCCGCATCCTCGGGACCGACCGCCGCTCCTCCGAGCTCTGCCTCTGCAGCGCCATCGCCGGAGAAGCTTCCAAACGCCGCCGGAAACGCAGGACCGCCGCTGCTGCCGACTGCCGCACCGCCGGCCGCCTCGTTTGCTCCGTTTGGGTCGCCGACTCAAGAGGAACCCGATGCCATCCTTGATTTTGTGATTAAGGGAGAAGAAAAGATGGAGGAAGAAGGAAATTGGGGGCAACGATTTTAGGGTTTAGGGGTTGCAGAGAATGGGGCGGAATGAGGAGGAGGAAAAAGGCTTTGCTCGAATATAGCGCACAACTATGCGCTAAGAATAAGCACATAGCTACAATAGCTATGCGCTTATTCTTAGCGCATAGCCATTCAGGGCCATGGCAGCTATGCGCTTAGCTATGATCATGATGGTATTTGTTTCCCTATTTTGTCCTTATGCGCTTAATATAAACGCATAGAACCTATATGCTTACATTAAGCGTACAAGTTCGTGTGCATTTAGGCAAAATATCGTATGCATATAGGCTTTTCCTATTCTTAGTGCAAGACTATTCCTTTGTTGCTCCTTTTCAAATTAGGAATTGTGGTTACCTAAAATACCCAACTCCCACGCCAATTTCACCAGCCCCTCAGGTTTGAATCTCTCTCACACTCCCTATTTTAAGCAGTCCAATTCAAAGGCAATTCATCTCATTTTGTGTAATACTGCAAATCCTAATGAAACAGATTAGCATTTGTCAATAAATTTAGGCTATTGTTAAGTACACTGATTTGATCAATCAGGATCCGAATTACATCATATCTGATCAATGTTGGCAAACATCATAATCACTGCCTAATTCAGTGCCCACTCCATCTTCCTCGGAAGAGATGAGCTTCACGTACACTACATGTAACTTTGTTAAGATTGTATTGTGACAAGGCGCCTTGTCAAAATTTTATAAAATGAATATGAAATGAATATTGTAATTAAAATAAAAACTAAAAAAATATTATTATATAATATTTAATAATAAAATATATTATAATATTTAATATATAAAATATAAACACATTTGTTATGTAATCTAATCCTAAGTTGTTGTAATTAGAACATAGATTGGTTTATTGCAAGTATTACAGATGAGTAGATTAGAATACAATGTACATACAAATGGTTAACAGGCTGGCTTAGCCATGGAGGCACATGTGGGCTCGAGTGAGCTTCACATGTGCCATGGAGGCACATGTGAAGCTCTGGCTCTAGCATTGGGCATGTTTACCCCTTGGTCTCAGCTTTCACTTGTAATGGGCCTGTTTATCCGTTTGGGACTCCTCTACTTTCTGGGCTTGGCCGAATTGTTAGACTCTGGTCTCCACTGGTGAAACGACGCATTTGGATTAATGGGTAGAGGTATATAACCTCTACTGTAGCTCGAGGCGTTGAAGAGAACTTGAAGCTGCTCCTCTTCCTTGCTCCGATGGAAACCCTAGAGAGCTCTCTTCACTGAGAGCAGAACTCTGGTTCCTCCATTGTTGCTCGAAGCTGTAGCCTGAAGCTAGAGAGAGAAGATACAGAAAGAGAGATCGAAGGGCCTTCGCTTGTGTGCAAGCTCTGTCGTTGTCTTCCCAGGGGACATTTTCTATCTCGTCTTTTCTTTTGGCCTGTGTGCCTCTTCTGCTCTTGCGTTGTGTTCTTAAGTTTGCTCTCTGTGTGCTTGCTTGTACCCAAACTTGTTCTTGGCCTTTGAGTTGCCTAGTGGAAGGGTGAGCCTCTCCTCTTGAGGACTCCGCAGACGTAGGACTTTGTCCGAACTGCGTAAACAACTCCTGGTGTTCGAACTTGTTTTTTGTTTGTCTTTACTGTCCAAGCTTTAGTTTTGAACGATTGAGGTGGATTCGAGCGGATTTGGTTTTACACACGACTTAGCCTTTTCCAGTCGACAAGTGTCTTACGCTGTATGATCACACAATCACAACCTGCATTCTCTGGTTTGGTTGCCTGTATCACCCAAGTGGCAAAACTTGAGAAAGTTGGCTGTTATCCAGCTACTCTCTGTGAAACGCTTGGATGCAAGCCAACAAGTTCGCCGCAAGAAAGTCGTTCAGCTTTTGGAGTACGTGGGTGAGTGCTGTAGGATTGGCCAGCCTGTGGACATTGGTCGTGTCGGGTTCACAACAACACTCAATTTGTTGTCAAATTCGTTCTTCTCTAAAGATCTGGCTGCCTACACCTCTGCTTCTTCCCAGGAGTTCAGGGACATTATTTGCACTGTGATGGAGTACACTGGGAAGCCTAATTTGGCTGACTTTTTCCCGGTGCTTAGTTACTTTGATCCTTGCCGCAGAAGGCGACAAGTTACAACTCACTTCTCCAAACTGTTTGTTGTGTTTGATGATTTGATCAGCCAGAGGTTGTCTGCTGATCCAATGGATTCTAATGTTGATGCCGACGTCTTAGAAACACTTCTTCATATCAGCAAACAAGATGGTTCTGACCTCAGTATTGATGATATCAAACATCTACTTATGGTATGTCATTTTTTCTCACGTGCTTTGCTTTCTCAACTTTCATGTTAAAAAACAATCGATTCTGACTCTGGTCTTTGGTTTGGCTACTTGATAAGATCAGTAGTGAATTAGTGTTGCCAAAATTTGCTAATTATGCTAGTGAATTGATGTCAATTGCAACTAGATAACACATCTATTCCTATGCAGGACTTCTTTGCTGCAGGAACAGATACAACCTCAAGCACACTAGAATGGGCAATGACGGAGCTACTCCATAACCCGTCAAAGATGGCAAAAGCTCAAGCAGAGCTCGATGAGGTAGTCCTCGACAAGCACGCTTCATCGGTCCATGAACCTGACATTGAGAAATTACCTTACCTGTAAGCCATTGTGAAGGAGACGCTCCAGTTTCACCCACCTTTGCCGTTGCTGGTGCCTCACAAGGCTCAAGACGACGTACTACTCTGTGGCTACCACGTACCCAAAAACACGCAAGTGCTTGTTAACGTGTGGGCTATAAGGCGAGACCCGAAGACCCGGAAGAACCCAACCGAGTTCTTGCCAGAGAGGTTCTTGGAGCACGTAGACATTGACATGAGAGGGCAGGATTTCTAGCTCATACCGTTTAGGGCGGAGAGAAGAATATGCCCAGGGTTGCCCTTGGCTTACAAGATGGTGCACATTATGTTGGCTACTCTTCTCCATGCTTTTGATTGGAAGCTTCCAAATGGGATGGTGGGAGAAGATATTGATATGAATGAAAAGTTTGGACTCGCCTTGCTAAAGGCGAAGCCTCTTCTTGTTGTCCCTCTTCCTAACTGATTTTTGGTGGGTTTTTGTATGAAATAAACAAACATTATTACATATACTTTTGGCAATAATTCTATCGTGCTTATTTGGTTGAATAGAGAAAGTATAATTCCTAAAAAAATACTTTATATTCTGGGAATTTGAATTCATAAGAATTGGTAAATCATGTTTGGTTAAAATCTAAATCACAGAAAATATGGGAAAGAAAATCTTACCCACCTCTCTCTTAGTGATTGGAATTCATGTGTTTTGCGAGAATTGAAAATCCCAGGAATTAGAATATCTGAGTTTTTCAAAAATTAAAAGTCAATCAAACACATATCTTTAATATCACTTCTTGAGGTATTTAATTCATGAGAATTTACTTACCAATCAAATGAGCACTTAAAAAGATCTCAAATACACTCTTTCTTGTATAGTTGGAAAACTAGCATCTGTCCCCGTGCCTTGCACGGGTATGACTATATACTTTAAGAATGAATTTAAACTTGTTTATAGTATGTAAAATATAAAAGATAATTATATAGGAAAATTAACATGATGTATAAGAAAAATAATTTTTGATTGGAATAATTTATAAAGTGTATTGTATGATGTAAATTAAAGGTACATGTGTGAATTTGTATCAGTAGAAGAAAATATAAATTAGGAATTTTATATAATTATTAAAAATAAAACTGCATATTGTATTTTTTATAATAGAGTTTACGGACAATCTATTCACCCTTATTAAATCATGAACACTAATTAAGTATGATAATAATGTTTTTGATAAGTGCATAATTATATGTATGTTGGTGGATGAACCGTATAACGTTAACTATTTACAGACCATCTATCTATATACATATTTTTTTAATGGAGTTTACGGACCATTAACGTACATATTATATTATGGACACTAATTAAGTATGATAATAATGTTTTTGGTAAGTGCAGATCGAATTATCATATACAATGAGAAATATTTTGGGATAGTAATTTATGAAATTTGTATAAATAAAAGATAAAATAATTTGTAAATAGAATAATGGTGAATAGGTAAATGTACATAATTATTTGATGACGTGACATACTTAGATGAACGACATGTATGAGAGATAATTACGATTTTAGTAGTAGTATATAAATAGATATAGATAGATATATAGATAGATAGATATAGATGAACTTTGCGCCAGCACCCCCTTCACTCTGGCTCATGCATCATCAATCCTCCTATTTGGCAGTAGAGACATATATTTATCTTAACTGAATTAGGATTAATGCTGGTTGTCCTTTTTTATCACTATATGTCTATATCCAGTACGCTTTGATAAGCCTAAAATTTTGAACGACATAATTTCCGAAGAAGGTTATTATATCGGCTATTTCGCTTGGTAATTTACGGTATTGCTTAATTTGCGCGGTACACAAAAGTTTGACATATTTCGCGTGATAATTCTGAAATTTTTATTTATTTATTCACGAAATACCCAAATCGTTAAATACAAACGGTTTCGTTTATTTAAAAAAAAATAAACCCTAATCCATAAACCCTACACCGAATCCCTAATCCATAATCCCTAAGCTATAAACCCTAAACCATAATCAATAAATCATAAACCCTAACCCCAAACCTAACCCTAAACCATAAACCTTAGTTACCACAAGGCGCGACAGAGAAAGTAGCTAGGCTCCTAAAATCCGGTTTTATCAGGGAAGTAAAGTATCCTAAGTAGCTAGCCAATGTGGTCATGGTTCGTAAAGAAAATGGAAAATGGTGAATGTGGGTTAACTTCACGGATTTGAACAAGGCTTGCCCAAAGGACAGCTATCCTCTGCCGTCAATTGACCAACTGGTAGACTCCAATGCGGGTCACAAAGTTAGACGCGTATTCAAAACCAAAAATTTCTACCTTTTAAAGTTGGAATGTTTGGTCCTCATTTGATAAAGGCGTGGTTGAACAAGATAGAACTTATAATCCCTTTGTGAGGTTTATTGTCTTTAGGAATCTTGGTACGTCACAAGCCCGGCCCAAGACATGTGCAACATGAGCACATGCACATGGCCTCCACTTTTATAGGGCCTCAATGCAACATGCCGGCCCAATACACTACTTAACAAATTTAACCTTTTTGAAAAAAAATCAATAATGCATGTTTTCCGTTTCTTCCTTTTCCTTGGGGCCAATCTTCCCTTCCCCAACTTTTCACGCCCCTTTATTTGGACCCCACCTTCACACATTCCTTTAAGGAGACATGTTTTTTTTTATAAAGGCAAACATTAGGACCATTCCAAAACAAAAGGCTATCCTAAATCATCCGAATGGATGATCTTTACAAACTTTGTACCGAAACTATCAAAAGTAGAATTCAAACTCATGAAATCATATCTAGTGTTAATAAGGCTTTCTGCAGCAGTAACAGAATTGAGTGGTGAAGGAAGTGGTTGGAATTTATAAAGAGCGGTTGTTGGAATGGCGTGTGTAGCAAGAAAATCAACATCACAATTATCTTCGTAGAAACAGTGATGTACCTAAAATGCAGGAAAGGAACATAGTAACGCAGTAATGTCATTAATAACGGTGTGAATTTCCCAAGGGACTTTTTAGATGCCCCTGATAGAACTGATCACAACTAGATTGTCGCCCTCTATAACTAAATGTTTAACGTGAAGCTTAGCAGGTTGTTGAATACCAAACAACGTCGCAAGATCTTCAGATTTCAAGGGTGAGGTTGGTGGAATATTGTCACGATGAAAGGAAAGAATGGCGCCATTGTAGTCATGTAGAAGGTATCCAAAGTGTGATGTATCATCTTGTTTCTTGGATCCATCAAAGTTTAATTTAATCCAATAGACAGGAGGTTTCTTCCAAGTACGGTTGGTAGATCGCAATTAATTACGCTTTATAGGTGCTCGGGTTAGAGATGTATTTAATGTGATCCAATCTTGAAATTGGAAGAAGACCTGGTCTGAGGGGCAAGTATTTTGTGTGATGTCATCTTTTCTAAAAATAAGTGTATTTCTATAATTCTAGAGAGACCACCATAAAAATAGTAATGGTGTAAGTGAAGGATTTGAATGTCTAAAGTATTCAAAGTTGTAGAGAAAGTCAAGTGCAAACTGAAGTGAAAAAGAACAATTCATTTTATTTTCAAGTTTGGAGATCATAGTTTGAGTGAAAGAGCAAGTAAAAAAGAAATGATTTAAATCCTCATCATTCGAGTGACAAAGATTACATAAAAAGGGGACTTTAGGAAAATGTCGATTTAGTCATTCAGTAGTTGGTAAAGCATCCACCATAACTTTCCAGAGAAAGTTTTGAATCTTAGGAGGGATGTTTAGTTTCCAAGTCCATGAGAATGAATTAAGTTGAGGATTCAGTTAATGATTTTCAATAATCTTACGTGTTGGTTTTACTGTGAAGTTTCCATCCGAGGTTAGTTTCCAAATGAGACGATCTTCGAAGGAAAGCATGGAATGTGCACGTTCAGAACTTTTGTAATGACAGAGGGGGTAACAGAGTTTGGAGGCATTGTATATTCCACTAAGTAGTAGTTGTAATAAAAGAAGAAACTGTAATATTTGGGTCAATATTATTATTGAAGTAAGGAAAAAGATTACCTTCCGGGAGCCAAGAGGTGGACCAAAATCTAACCTTTTTGCCATTTCCAATTTCCCAACATAGACCTTTTTGAAACTGATCATGAAGATGAAGGAGTCTAGAAAACTTCCATGGTAGTTTAGATTTCTTTTTGTAAGAGAATGATAGGGCAAAAACCTACCCACAAGCGTATGAGATCAGTTATAAAATTTTCAAGTATCATTCCCACGAGGACTATGTAGTATCGATTGTAACTTTGACTGGTAAGCTAATCCACAAAGATGGAAATTCGTTGAACTAATAACTGAAAATTAAGAAACAAAGGCAAAAGATGATTGTAATCAATGGAGGGAAGGCTTCTAAGGCAAGGGATCCCCACAACTATGTTTCAGTAGACTCAACTAGATAAATGTTTGAATTTAGTCTATCTTTGCTGAAGGTAACTATCTTAGGTAATTACTAATTCCTCTCGGATGATAGTAAATGTGTCAAGATTCAATTAACATCCACTCTTGCGACTTGTTAATCAAGATCTAGACCCTTTGGGCACTTAGAATCTAAGGTCAAACTGAACTAACATTCACTCATGTGACTTGCTAAATCCAATCTAATCTTAGGGTTTCAATGATAGTTATTAATCCATAAGAGAAATTAAGACGCTCTCGCAATACTGAAATCTCAGGTTCAAATCCTAGGAATCCAACATAAGTTATTACCTCTCGGTCTCAAACCCTATCTGACTACCTATTAACGTTATCACCTCTCGGTTTTAAACCCTAATAGGATCTAATTTGCATAAGCTACTATGTCATTAAGCACACTAGGAATGAATCAACAAAGTTTCAGAGTTTCATTCATGCAAATATCAAACAAGTCTACCTACGCATAGTGGGATCACCCCAACCCTAAAAATATGGAATTAGCTAGACATAATTGCAGAAATAATCAAAGAATTCATATTAACGATGGAAATCATAAACAAGATTAAAGAGAAAGGGAAACTTAGTCTTGAATCCAATAGAACAATCTCCAAAGTTGAAATCTTCAAATGAGACAAATAACCAGGTCTAGTGAATTAGAAAAAGTGGCAAAAGATCCATCTCAAAACCTAAAACACAGTATTTATACCTAAGACGAAAAGGTTCCAAAAATAAATCTAATCCGGGTAGAACGCACGGCCCGTGCCTTGACCTTGCGAAAAACGCACGGTCAAATTCACAGTCCGAAAGTTACAGGTGTGGAAGCGCACGGTCGTGCGTAAAACGCACGAACAAAGCGCACAACCTGATTCTGTATGTATGGAAAATGCACGGCCGTGCGGTTGAGAACACGGCCGGTGCAACGAGAAATCACCGCCTTTCACGGCCGTGCAGTGAAATGCACGACCCTCTAAAAGAAATTCGAACCAACTGCACGGCCTTCTATGAGTTTTTGAGCAACTCTCATTTTAGCTCGATTTTGCCCCGAATTTGCTATGATTCGCCACGTTAGCCTACAGACGACAACAAGGTACCAACAACATACACAGAAAGTCCAAAAAATCCACCAAAGTACCTGAAATTAGGGGTGGGGGTGGGCGGTTAACCGGAATTTCGGTTAGTGAATTATGATAACGGTAATCATACTGTAATTCTCGGTTAACCTACACCAGTTAACCAAATCTTTTGGTACGGTTAATCGGTTAACCAATTTCCATAAAAACTAAACAATATTGTTTTTAAATATTTAAAATTTCTATAAAAGAACTTGTATACCCTATTAACATGTCCGATAGAGTGTAGACTCCTATAATTCAACATTATCAATATATTATAAAATAATATGCAATACATTATAAAATAACTTGTAAATCTAAAATCACAAACCAATATAAAAAAGAACCTCAACTTCATTGAACTGAAAGTTTGCAATGCATATTACATTATAAAATAATATGTAATACATTATAAAATAACTTGAGGAAGATCGGAGTAGAGTCGAGATTTTGTGAACAAAGGTGTTGGTCTAACATCGACTCACGGCTAGACAGACCGGCTGGACAGATTTCTCGAACAAAGGTGTGGATGTGGGACGAGGGTCAGTTGGAGGTGGACGCCAGACGGTAGAGTGGACTGGTTCAGTGGACGCCGTCGGGTGGATGTTCGGGTTCAAAAGGCATCATTTTTCAGCCTCAAAAGAATTGAAGGAGGAGCATTGGAGGTTGGAGCAGGAGGCAGTCTAGGGTTTAGTTAGAAAGTGGACTCAAAAGAATGAAAGATCGGGAAAGAAAGAAAGAAATAAGAATGTAAAATAAATATTATTTTAAAACTAAAAAAACTCAAACACATCAGAGTGTCACTAAGGCGTTTCAAACCCTCGGTGTCCCGCTCCCTTTCATTAAAATTAAGCCTCCTACCACTAGTCCATCTAAAGGTCTGTTTGGATTATGCTCTAGAATGCATTCTAGAGCATAATCCAAACGGACCCTAAGCTAGAGTGTATTCTTTCTAAAAACATATATAATATACTCTCGGTTATTTGGTTAACCGAATAAAAAAACTTTGAACCATGACCGAACCGATTTACCGCTCGTACTATCGGTCGGTTAATTGAAACCAAAAATATTGTTTTTTTCGGTACAATTAACCTAGAAAATGGGCCGTTTTTCGGTTCGATTTCAGTTTTTTATGCCCAGCCCTACCTGAAATGCACATTTTTTGTGTGTAGACATCCATAACAAAAAAATGATGCAACTAGCTATAAATGCAAACTAAAATGCATAAAACAACCTAAACTATAACACAAATGCATATCCGAAATATGTACAAAATGGATGTTATTAGAGAATAGGTCCGCGGAGCCATTGTATTTTCAGTAATAAGTCGACTCCTTAGAGAATCTGGTTCAGTTAATAATTTCCATAATAATTTCATTGGTAATGCTTAAATTATATGTTGCTTTGTAAAAACCTATACCCCAGAAGATTTAGGTGTACAGATGTTATCCCAACTAATGAGACAACGATACTGAGGGTTAGGTTTATTCCAAAAGAAGTCTTTATTAATTTTGTCAATCTCATTACAAACAGTAGAAGGAAGTTGATAGGTACTATTTTATAGTGTATTTCTAGGGGTTGTTACCAGGTTTGAGGTGCCGTTTGGTTGGATTTAGAGCACAATTAGAGATTCTGGAGTTAGAGCGGAGAAGTGTGGTTTTGGTGGTCTGGAGGAGCTAATTGGAGACATCCAGAGGAAGAGGAGTTGACCACCTGAGGAAACGTTGAAGATCTATGAAGAAACCACAAGGAAGAGGCAAGAAGAAGACCGAGGCAAATTTCCGAAGAAAATGACGCTGAAGAGAGAAGGCCGCGACCGCGGCCAATTTCGGAAATTTAATGTTCACTTCGAGAGCAAACCGCGACCGCGGCCTCTTGGCCGTGGCCATCAGCGGGAGCGAGCCCGAACAGTTCCGAACTTTTATTTTCTTTTTCCTTTTTTTTATTTTTTTTATTTTATTTAATTCCGAATATTAGTTTATTTCCTTGTAGGATGATGTTTGTGATCCTGGGGGTTTAGGTTAACATTATTTAACCTAACCTCCACAGTCTCCATTCATCATCTTCGGATCACGTTAGACCTAGTTTTCCATTCAGTATTGTTTTTCCCTTTCTTAGTTTAGTTCTTTGTTTTGTTTTGTGTTTTTGGCTAGACAATTGAAGCCTTGGTTTGAATTTGATATTGAGATTATTCCTTTACTCTTTCTATGATTGTATTAATTCTCTCTCGTGCTTAATCTCATTGATCATATATCGATTCCCCTTGATTTGTTGATTAGGACATCAATTAGATTGTTAATAGTAGTTCCCTCTAGTCTGACAACCTAGAGAAATTAGTATTATGCTATTGGTTCCCCTTTTCTATACAACCTGTTGAGATTGTTATTGATCATACTACTAAGGATTAGAGGATACTGGTTGAGAATCTAAATCCCTTAGTTTGTGTAGAGAATTAATTGCATGCAATTGTATGACTGGTTGCTACACTTGCATGTACCTATCTATTCCTGAATTCATTGCTGCTGTTAGATTCAATCTAGAAGGTCTTCTAGGTTATTTGATAGTTAGGGTTATCAGGACTGGTTGGACTGGTAACTAATTCAGAACAAGGATTAGGACATTCATGAGTATTGAGGACTAGGAGTAATCAATGATCGATCAACCAAACTAAAGGTGGATATTTGTCTAGCCAAGCTTTCTATATTTTATTTATCGTTTTCTTAGTTAGTTTCATTCAAACCCCCCCCCCCCCCCTTTGTCTTTGTTATCAATTGGTGAATGATTTTGCAAACATGAAATATAACTTGATTCTCTATGGGATTCGACCCTTGCTTACCAGACTACATTAGTTAGGTTTGTTTAGGATTATTTTGTTTAGGTGTCACGACAACGCCTTATCAAATTGGCACCGTTGTCGGGGAATCTAAGGTTTGTATTTTCTTGTTTGTTTGTTTACCGATTTGATAACAAGACACTATCCTTTTCTTTTAGTTTTCTTTCTTTGTCTGTGTTTTCGTTTTCGACTAACCCGCAGGAAGAGCAGAAGGAAAACCGCGACCCCGGCTTGGCCACCGCAGCCGCGGCAAACAATTCGAGAAGCAACCGCGACTGCGGCCTAGAAACCGCGATCGCGGCCGCCGCGGCGAATTAGGGTTTAGTAAAAAAAAATCAAAAAAAAAATCAAAATTTTTTTTTAAAAAAAAATCCGAAAAAACCTTAAACAGAATTAAAAAAAAAAGTTCTACCGAAGGCCAACTGTCCAGAGTCCCCATGGAGAAGGTGCGCATCATGTTGTCAACGGAGGAAACATTAGCCCTACACATTAATTGACAACGATGATGGTCCTACAATTGGCAGCTGGAGAGGAGGAACACCAGGGCCCACACCACGATGACATCTGGGCCCATTTTTGAAGGCCATGCAACCCCATTCACTTGATTTACCACTTCTCACCAAAGTGGTCCCTTTTGGTTGCATGGTAAGAGTTGAGTTGGAGACCGCACAACACCAGGACCTGAGCATTCTTGCTTTACCGCCAACAACACCTTCCGTGTCCAAGCCAACTCAGCGGCGTTTATGAGTCTTTTTCTTCCTTCCCCGTGCTTCATCTTTTTGTCTTTCATTACATTGAGGATAATGCAATGTTTAAGCATGGGGGAGAGTTTTATACTTGCTATGTCGTTGAGGATGAGAATAAAGAAAAAAGCCAAAAATTTGAATAAAAGGCATTCATAGAAATCCCGGGATAGGTCGAAAACCCGAAAGGACGGCCTAGGCAATAAGCAGGTGGCTTGGACCAGCATTAGGCTGGGGTAACAATTGGTCAAGAGTGACGTGAGCTTATGTGAGTACATCTATTGGAAAATGAAATGAATGGCTTGGTGAAAACCCGAGAGGGCACCTTGGCAAAATGAGTGAAAATAAGAAGAGTGATTTTTAGGATTCCTCATTTTACCTAGAGTGGTGTCATAAGAAGAGGAGTTATAAGGAAGATTCGGGTAGGTCACTCTGGAGCGATAAGAAGATAGATGAGAGATTAGGATTATAATTTGTCCACTCTATGGTGTTGTGTTGTGTGGTGTATGTGTGCTGTGCTTATTGTATTGGTGCCTGGAGGTTATTGTTCGGTGTGATCCTTGGAGGGTTGATTTTTCTATGCTTCCTGAAACCTTGGGGATTAATTGGAGGAGTAGGCTGACTTTAGCTTACTCGAGGACGAGCAAGGTTTAAGCATGGGGGATTTGATCGGCACAATTTTATAGTGTATTTCTAGGGGTTGTTACCAGGTTTGAGGTGCCGTTTGGTTGGATTTAGAGCACAATTGGAGATTCTGGAGTTAGAGCGGAGAAGTGTGGTTTTGGTGGTCTGGAGGAGCTAATTGGAGACATCCAGAGGAAGAGGAGTTGACCACCTGAGGAAACGTTGAAGATCTATGAAGAAACCACAAGGAAGAGGCAAGAAGAAGACCGGGGCAAATTTCCGAAGAAAATGACGCTGAAGAGAGAAGGCCGCGACCGCGGTTGTCGGGCTGCGACCGCGGCCAATTTCGGAAATTTAATGTTCACTTCGAGAGCAAACCGCGACCGCGGCCTCTTGGCCGCGGCCATCAGCGGGAGCGAGCCCGAATAGTTCCGAACTTTTATTTTCTTTTTCCTTTTTCTTTATTTTATTTTATTTAATTCCGAATATTAGTTTATTTCCTTATAGGATGATGTTTGTGATCTTGGGGGTTTAGGTTAACATTATTTAACCTAACCTCCACAGCCTCCATTCATCATCTTCGAATCACGTTAGACCTAGTTTTCCATTCAGTATTGTTTTTCCCTTTCTTAGTTTAGTTCTTTGTTTTGTTTGGTGTTTTTGGCTAGACAATTGAAGCCTTGGTTTGAATTTGATATTGAGATTATTCTTTTACTCTTTCTATGATTGTATTAATTCTCTCTCATGCTTAATCTCATTGATCATATATCGATTCCCCTTGATTTGTTGATTAGGACATCAATTAGATTGTTAATAGTAGTTCCCTCTAGTCTGACAACCTAGAGAAATTAGTATTATGCTATTGGTTCCCCTTTTCTATACAACCTGTTGAGATTGTTATTGATCATACTACTAAGGATTAGAGGATACTGGTTGAGAATCTAAATTCCTTAGTTTGTGTAGAGAATTAATTGCATGCAATTGTATGACTGGTTGATACACTTGCATGTACCTATCTATTCCTGAATTCATTGCTGTTGTTAGATTCAATCTAGAAGGTCTTCTAGGTTATTTGATAGTTAGGGTTATCAGGACTGGTAACTAATTCAGAACAGGGATTAGGACATTCATGAGTATTGAGGACTAGGAGTAATCAATGATCGATCAACCAAACTAAAGGTGGATATTTGTCTAGCCAAGCTTTCTATATTTTATTTATCGTTTTCTTAGTTAGTTTCATTCAAAACCCCCCATTTGTCTTTGTTATCAATTGGTGAATGATTTTGCAAACATGAAATATAACTTGATTCTCTATGGGATTCGACCCTTGCTTACCGGACTACATTAGTTAGGTTTGTTTAGGATTATTTTGTTTAGGTGTCACGACAACGCCTTATCAGAAGTAAAAAACTTTGCATTAAATAATTAACTTTGGATAATAAATTTGATTAAATAAGTATCAGACGTCTAGCTTGAGATAAGGAACTGGCTTTCCATTTAGACAGTTGTTTTTTAAGGCTAGTCACAGAGTAGTCAAAAATTTATTTTTTAACTCGCCCTCTGACAATTTGGATACCCATGTATTTTTCCATGGATGTGGTGACTTGGATATTATGAATAAGTACAAGGGACACTTGCTGTGCAGTAGTAATATTGGAAGAGGTATGAAAGGAGTTTTTATGGAAGTTAATATATAATCATGAGGTACGGCTGAAATTATCGAGGATCCGTTGAATGTATAGCATATTTGTTTGGGATGCATTATCAAAGATGAGAGTGTCGTCTGCAAAAGTAAGAGATGGGATACAAGTTCCATTTCGAGTGAGTTGAATACCCACTTTACGATTCCGTTGTCTTGATTCAAGGGTAGGTGTTCGTGAAAGAAATTCCATGGCAATAATAAAGAAGAAAGGAGCAATTAGGTCACCTTGTCGAAGGCCACATAAAGGAGGAAAAACAAGACCATGTTCATTGTTTACAAGAATAGATAAAGACGTAAATTTAATGCATGTCATGATGAGCTTTACCTAATCGCTTGAGAATTCAAACTTTAGAAGAATTGTATTAATAAAATCCCAATTAAGTTTGTCATATGCCTTTTTCATGTCTAATTTTAGGGCCATCCAACTTGTCTTTCCTTTAGTTTTAGTATGGAACGAGTGAAAATTTTCATGAGCAACTAATATATTGTCTTGAATAGATCGTCCTTCAACGAAGGCTCCTTGATGTTTACTAACAATCATATGAAGGACCTATTTTAGTCTATTTGCCATTATTTTTGTTATAATTTTGTAAGTTGTATTGCATAAACTAATAGGACGATAATGATTAACAATATTTGGATTTCAGTTTTTGGGATCAAGGTAATAAACGAATGGGTGCATTCTTTTAGAATCGGGCCAAAGTGAAAAAAAGCCTGGATAGCACTGGTTAAGGATTTTCCAATGTAAGGCCAATATGTCTGGTAGAATTCAACAAGGTTTTCGTCAGGACCTGGAGTTTTATTTGGTGGCAAATCAAAAAGCACTTTTTTGATTTCAGCATAAGTTGTTGGATGGATGACACCAGCCAATCATGCAAGAAATAAAATCCGGTTGGTTAGTCTAATGAAAGACTATGCAAGGGTGAAAACAGAATGGTTCTAGTGATCGTAACCGTTTACTATCATTGTCCCTCGAATAATAACCGAAGAAATGATACATAACCCGGAACTTTCACGAAATGATAAAAGAAGGTATGTAATGAAAAGAAGACTATAACGGAATTGAGTCTTAATAGGAAACGTATGACAATTGTTTGAGAACGTTAAGTTTTCACACAAGTTTAAAACACGACCTTGATTATTTGGGTCCACGACCAACCTCAACGCGCAATGCGAATCCAGATTGGAAAGAAGAATTACTCTAACAAGAGTCTGGGCGGTTTCCACGTTGTACTCCTCGCCCGATGGTATATTAATTATGTGCGTAAAAGCACTTATCTTATTTACTTTCAAAACGTACATTCACGTTAAGACTTTTAATTCACATCATCTCGATACGAAAGATATCTTTGGGATAAATCCCAAATGTTGGCACTAGCTAAGTGCACCACCACCTATATTCGGATAGGGGTAGGTCATGACCAAAAGCGTTAGGGGATTTAACCTCCTAACACAAAGTTATAAAGAAATGACTAGACCTCGCAAGGTATATAGCGTTCCTACGAATACTCGTGCTAGACTAGCACTTATATGTCCACACCAATGCACAACAAGTCCATACCAATTATAACTAGTACCCTATAATAATAATATATATATAAGGGTCGTAGCTAGCATATTATACAACCTAATAATAAGGTTCAGTTAATCACATTATTTAACACATACAAGTTCCCAAACGACAATTAAGAAGATTATTATCCCAACTTAATTAAGACAATAGATTAATTATCAATTAAGAAAAATATGGAATAACATAGCAAGAGCGAACCGCCACTTGCCT
Source organism: Rheum nobile (assembly GCA_027886185.1). NCBI lineage: Eukaryota > Viridiplantae > Streptophyta > Magnoliopsida > Caryophyllales > Polygonaceae > Rheum > Rheum nobile. The sequence goes on from WOAB01000640.1 coordinate 1,301,972, forward strand.
TTTGAAGATCATACGTATACACCATGCATGCGTCGACCACCCTGGATCCCTTCTAAGCACACGACGCTCACATCATAATCAACCACCCTAGTGATGACGGTTGGCCATCATGCGCGCTAGACCAAGACAAAGCTTGGTTTATTGAGCGCCGAGGCAATGCCAGCGCTCCACCAATCCTCACGAAACCAATTAAGGTGTTGCGGTATAAGACCAACATTACCCTAAATTACACTATGCTCTAAGCATTGAAATAACTGAAAGAACTAAGCTGGAAAGTAATAAACTCAGAAACTTACGACTATGAAGAGGACACCAAGCTTCATCTCCTACCCTAGAAGAGACAATGCTGGGATTAATGAGGAAATGTAAGAGGAGTCCCAAAAATTAAACTATTTCGCAGTTGTGGGCCCGTCAAAAAGATTGGGCCTGCCGTAGCGAATACTTTTCAAATTTGAAGAGTTTCGCTTTTGTGGACCCGCCAAAAGACTGGGTCCGCCGATAGCAAAACATCTTACAAATTATTAACTTTGGATGAATGGTTGAGAGTGTCTAGATCTGTATATATAGTTGTTTCCCCAACCCTCCTTCTTCTCTCTTTCAGATGTGGGATGAGAGTTTTATCAATCTTTCTAAGATGCACAATGTGGGATAAAACGGTTTATCGACCCATATTGGTGGATAACTTCGAACCACTTAATATTGGAGTTACGTCTTCATGCAAACTAGAGAATTGTAGATCTCCGAGTCTAGTTTCGAATTCATCTTGAATCATCGAAATCCGAGATTGGTGGAAAACGATATGCCCGTTCTACGAAGCTGCCTTGAACACAAATATTCCTGCGGGATTGCCTACGAAAATTCTAAACTTAAATCAAATTGGTCCATCATTAATCAAAACACTTAGTTTTTATCTGTCACTTTGATTTATTTCATTCTAATACTAACTAGGGCTTGTTTGGATAAATGTTAAAAATATCCACAAATGTTTTTAGCTCGTTCACATCAAACACAAAGAGTCTAAGTTATCAAATTATATTTTTGGACTCAAAATTATCTTACCCGATTACAGATTATGCCTAACACGTCTTGCTTACAAAACGAGAGTTTGAAAATTACCCAAATACCCCTACTAAAATTAAGGGTTATTACATTACTACCCCTTTAAAAATAGTTTCGACCCCGAAACTAACACTTCTACCCCGAAACTAACAATACCAGGTTAGAGGGATCGATTCCCACATTAACCTCTCTACTTGAGTTTAGTATCCTCAATTATTTCGTACTCAAAATTAATCCTAGGAAAGTCGATATGTTTCCTCAACCATGACATTCCTCATATGTCTTGTTTCCATATATTATCTCATGTGCCAACTCTTAATATACTCACAAGGTCATGATTACCTTAGAATCATAGTCTCCAAAATCACCACACGATCTTAATTACACCTTAAGCTTGAGAACACACCTTTTCTTTCAACTTTTCTCTTTATAAACAACTCCCAAAGTTCATACCTTATCTCCTTATAACCTAACTTAGTACCCCCAATTGTCATATCGTCTTACTCCCTACATATGCATCTCATCTATTTCATTATTTACCTTAAGTAAATTTGGCCCTTATTCCATTTCTTAACCCAAAATCTTTCCATTAACCAAGCTCTAACATAAGACCTTTAAGAATTCCTTAATTTTTCACAATTTATCACACAACATCTCATTCATGTTTTCCTCAAACATGATTTTAATAATCCATTTAACACGATTATAGTCAATCACCTTATTTATCCAACACGTGTCATAAGATCGCCTTAATAGACATATGTCACTTTTTCACCAAGTCCATTTGATAAAATCCATACACTTACGTTATCCCATACTGTTAATCCCTAGAAATTAGAATAAACTTTTACCGATTGAGTTTGTTATTCACCCATAAATCCTAAAACACTTAATTGTCCTCACACAATTTATCATCACAAATTAAGCAACCTTTTTGCTTTGTCAGAATTTAATATTTACCCAAGACTTAATTATCTTAATACTCCTCATATCATTATATCATTTCCTTAAGAAAGCCTCATAACGAAACCTCAAATAGGTCTTCCAAAATAATACTTATGATTTCACACACTTAGCTTTTCCAAAAGCTTTAACCACTAGTCCTACAATGAGCACCCTCACTTATAGACCCCATAACCATAACTCTTGGGTTCTAAAGTTTATTCAAGATCGTATTAAGGTATGATCATTTTAGAGAAAACGAACTCCTTATGAAATATCTCTCTTATGCATTTAATCACTTAAATATATAATTTATACAACTCACACTTAAGTACTTTGAGCTTTATATTAGCTCACTACTCAATTGTTACCCCATCTAATGCTCAGAGTATGCATATGAGGAATAACCTCAAACTCCCTAGAGCATTTATTACACACACCCAATCCTTATAGCAAGGAATCCTTACAACATTAACCTCTCGAGACAATGCTCATGAATTCGAGCAAAGGAAACAAATAATGTCAATGCCCAACTTGACATTATTTCAAGAACATAGAGGGGTTCTTACAAATAGTTTCGACTCCGAAACTAGCGCTAACAAGGTAGGGAACAATCACACATGTCTCAACCCAACACTATCCTTTATGAGTCCATACAGTCTTTATCAAAACATGACATGTACTACTTTTGGCACTCAAGAATTCTCGTATGAACGAACAACTAGCAATAGTAACGAATCTTAGTAATTTCCGAAACAAGGAAACACTTCTTTATTATTCGAAACATTACATTAAAATAAATGACAGAATGTCAAACAGACAAATTATTAAACTATGAAGACTATAGACACAAGTCATCGCTCCTTATTCTTAAAAAAGCTTTACAAAATACCACTACTCGTTCAGGGTCTCATTCTCATTGGATTCACGCATCATGAAGAGTCGTTGCCCCTGACCCAAAGATTCTGTAGGCGCCTTGCCTTTATTACGAGCAACAGATTGCTCAGAAGAGGACACTTCCGACTTTGGGTTCTGTCTACTGCCAACATTTGAGGCATGATATGATTGTGTTGGCCCTTGATCCTTCTACCTACAGTATGTTTACATGTGACTTTCCTTCCCACAATTATAACATACCCGCTTCTCCTTTTGGCAAACAAAACTTTTATTCCAGCTTCACCACAGTTATGGCATTGAATCACACCGCTACTCCAACCTGAGACTTCTCAAACTGAGTCGTAGTCAGACTGAGTCGTCTCGGTCGTAGTCAGACTGAGTCGTCTCGGTCTTAGCACGACCAGACTTCTCAAACTTGGTGGGCGATGCCGACCGCTTAAATGCATTACACTTCCGGTTTTGTTGCCCACTGACGGAGGCTAAAGTCATATCGCCTAATCAAAGTAAATCCTAAACAAACCTAAACTAGTAGCAAAGGCAAGTAAGGGTCGAATCCCACAGGGAGGAGTTGTCTTTCTTTATGTAAATTCGCATGCAAAAGTAACAAGGGGGGTTTTGTTGGTTGTTTGAGTTGCAAGTAAACAAAACAAAGTAAAAAAAAAAGGTTTTTAATCAATTAGGGAAAAACACTTAGCCAAACAAATATCCACCATTCATTTGATTGATTGGTCCTAGATTATATCTATTCCATCCTTTGATTATTCCTGTCCCTATTCTGAAATAGTTACCAGTCCAACTAGTCCTGTCAACCCTTATTATTGAACGCACGAGAAACTATCAAGATTTAGAACAACATCAGCATAGAGCATACGAATTAACCAGGATACATACAATACCGATTTTTCGCAGCATTTAGCACATAATCAATTCTCTTTCATAATAAACTAGTCCAACTAGTCCTAGAATATCATATTTGCTACACAAGATAAGGGATTTCAACTTGAAATGTCTAAACCCTAGCAATAGACAATTACTAATATCAACTAGGTGATCAATCTTGTCAAATCAATAAGAATCAATAAGAATAAGCTTAAGAGAAAAGATATAATCCAAAGGAATAGGAAATAGAGTTATAACCTCACAATCATGAATCAAATGAAGGCTTCAATTGTCGGACTAAGCAAAGGGTGCCTAGTTCTTCATAGTCTTGATCACAATAAAACTCAAAGGAAAATTGAACGTAGAATGAAAACTGACTCCTGAAAGGCTGCTATGGAGATTAGGTTAAATAACCTAAAAACCAAACCTAGTTCTAAAAAGATAACAAACTTAATCTAAAAAAGAAATAAACTAAAGTAAACGAAATAAAGAAATTAAAAGAAAATCGGAAAAGTAAAATAAAGTGACTTCGGAGAAATCCTGCGCGGCTCGCTGATGCCCATTTCCGCGATCGCGGAAGAATTTCCGCGGTCGCGGAAAATTCCGTTTCTGGCTCCTTTGCTCTTGACTTATCCGCGATCACTCCTCTTGCTCGCCCGCGGTCGCGGATTCTCCACTGCTGCTTCGTGTGGCTTCTTTCTTCGACTCTTTTAAGCTTCTCCAAACCACCATATCCACACTTCTTCTACTCAACTCCAATCTCTGCAATACGCTCTAAACATCTCCAAATGGTACCCAAAACACCGGTAACAACTCCTAGTTAAACCCTACAAAGTAGCGCTGATCAAATTCCTTTGGCTTAAACCTTGCTCGTCCTCGAGTAAGCTAATATAAACCTACTCCTCCAATCAAATCCCCAAGGTCTCAGGAAGCACAGAAAAACCATCTCCACTAAGAAATTGCACCTAAATATGAATCTCCAAGGCACCAATACAATATGCACAACACAACACAACACAACACAACACAACACAACACAACACAACACAACACAACACAACACAACACAACACAACACAACACAACACAACACAACACAACACAACACAACACAACACAACACAACACAACACAACACAACACAACACAACACAACACAACACAACACAACACAACACAACACAACACAACACAACACAACACAACACAACACAACACAACACAACACAACACCAACCAAGCTTAAAGGAAAGCAGAGTACTTCCCCCAAGCTTATCCCGAACACCATAGAGTGAATAAACATCTAATCCTAACCTCCATCTATCTTCTTATACCTCCCAGAGTGACCTACCCGAATCCTCCTTATATCTCCTCCTCTTATGTCACCACGCCAGGAAAAGTGAGAAATCCTAATAATCACTCTTCTTCTTTTCACTCATTTTGCCAAGGCGCCCTTTCAGGTTTTCACCAAGCCACTAATTTCATTTTTCAATAGATGGGCTCACATAAACTCACATTACTCTTGACCTCTTATTACCCCAGCCTAATGTTGGTCCAAGCCACCTGCTTATTGCATAAGCCGCCCTTTCGGATTTTCGACTTATCCCAGGATTTCAATTTTTGCCTTTTTTCAACTTTTTTGGCTTTTTCTTTTTCTTTTATTGTTTTTCTTTTTCCTCAGCGACTAGCAAGTATAGAACACTCCCCCATGCTTAAACATTGCATTGTCCTCAATGTAATGAAAGACAAGAAAAATATTGAAGCACAGGGAAGAGCAAAAAAATAACTCACAACCGTCGTTTGAGTCGGCTTGGACACTGAAGTTGTTGCTGGCGGTAACTCAATAAAGCTCATGTCTCTGGTGTTGTACGGGCGTCTTCAAACTCAAACTCCACCGTGCAACCAAAGGGAACCACTATAGGGTATAATAGTATAGCAAAGAAGTCGGGGTTGCACGACCTTCAACGAACACATAGTGGAGCCCAGATATGATCTTGGTGTGGGCTCTAGTGTTCCTCCTCCTCAGTTGTCGAAACTAGGGCCATCATCGTTTCCAAATAAAAATGTGGGGCGAATGTCTCCTCCTTGGCAGCATGATGCGCACCATCTCTCCATGGAGAACTCGGACAGCTGGCCTTCGGTATAACTTTTTTTTTTCGTTTTTTTTTGCGAGCAGGGAAAGGGAGGCCTTACAGTAGGGAATCCGCGACCGTGGAAGAATTTCCGCGCCCGCAGAAATGTTGCTAGTGCGTGGTTAACACCGTCTTCAATTTGGCTCGGGCCTCCTTCCTGCAGGTTAGTCTAATGCAAAAATAAAAACAAAAAACAACTAACACAAGAACAATTAAAGACATGAAATAGAAAGACAAGAAAAGAGATACATACCTCAGGTTGCCTCCCGGACATCGTCTTAGTTATTGTCGTGGCTCGACTGGGTACTCTCCCATATCAACTTGGGTTGCTCACATCAATTGAGCACTCGGGGCTTCCATCCGGAGGGTGTCGTTTTGAATCATTGATGTTGAATCTGACCCTCACCCCGTCAAATTCCATGGTGAGCGAACCGCTGCTCACATCAATCTTGGTCCCTGCCGTGTTCATAAACGGCCTTCCTAGTATCACGGGGGCTGCATTCTTGTCATGCCCTGTATCCATCAAAAAGAAGTCTACAGGGAATATCAACTTGTCCACTTTGACCAGCACGTCCTGCACCACTCCTTTGGGGTAGACATAGGAATTGTCCGCCAGCTGGATCACAATCCCCGTCTTCTCTAATGGCCCCACCTCTAGAGACTCGTACAGCGAGAGAGGCAACACATTAATTGAGGCACCCAAATCTAGCAACGCTTTGTCGAACATGGTGCCCCCAATCTTGCAGGGAATAGTGAACATCCTCGGAGCACTTTCCTTCTTCGATAACCGCTTTTGCAGCATAGAGGATACATTCTCGCTGACATGTACCTTTCTCTTCTCCTTGACCGCCTTCTTCCTCTTTATCGTGCAGATCTCCTTCAAGAATTTAGCATAACGAGGGATACTATTAACTAGCTTGAGTAAAGGAATATTTACCTCGCGGTTGCTGAAGGTCTCGAACAGTTCCTTATCATTTGGCGGTCTTCTTATGTCCTTCAGAGCCTCGGGAAAGGGTGCAAGAGGCTTTAATGTGTTGAGCGTAGGGAAATTGGGCCGCACATATCCATCGTGGGCTTTGTCGAGAGGAACTGGAGCTGCAGGGGCGTTTTCGCGATCGCGGAATATTCTCGATCTGAACCCCGTCTTCAGGGCATTTTCCGCGACCGCAGAATTCTGGCTGCGGTCGCGGAATACTCTCGAACATGTCCTCTTCAGCTATGAATTTTCCGCGATCGCGGAAATCTGTCCGCGGTCGCGGAAGAGCGTCGATTTTCTCCTCTTTGTCAGTAGTCAATCCGCGATCGCGACCTTCTGTTCCGCAGTCACGGATTTCTCTCTGTTGTGCTCGACTGGCTTCCAGTTCTGCTCCGCTCCTTAGCGTCATGGCGCAAACATTCTCCCTCGGGTTGACTACCGTTTGAGATGGTAGTTTCCCCGACTCTCGAGCTTCCAACTTGCTCACCGCTATAGAGATCTGCCCCACTTGTTTTTCCAGGTTTTGAATACTGGACTTCGTCTCTTGTTGATGCTAGATCAGGCTCTGAGTGAGAGTCTCTGTATGCTTGGCCACCGCTTGGATTTGTGACCCCATGGCGCTCACATTGCCAGCCAACGTCGATACGGTCTGGTTGAGCGATTTGATCATGTCCTGGTTGCTTAATACGCTCTGAGCAAGAGATTTGATCTGGTCCTCACTGGACATAGATGAACCTGCACCTTTGGCCTTGGGGTCTTTGGTCATATGGGGCTCGAAATTATTGTTGTTGACCCCCAGGCTGCTGATACTGTTGTGGGCGCTGTAGAAATTGTAGCGGCCTCTGTTGATAGTCTTGGTTCTCCTGGCCATGATGAGTATTCTGATGGTTCACGTACCTAAGATTGGGGTGATCTCTCCATCCTGAATTATACGTGTTGGAGTACGGGTCATATCTTGGCCTTTGAGGGCCATATCCTCCAATAGCGTTCACCTCAGCAGTGGGCTCCTGCAGCGTGGGACATGCATCGGTTGGATGCATCGTGTCTTGGTATATCCCACATGACTTGACATGTTGCTGGTCACCCCTCATCATGTACCTCCTCATCATCTCCTTCATCTCAGAGAGTAGAGTGGAATTTGGCTGAGATTCTGCAACTCTCACTGATTGGGCGCCCGCCCTCTTGCTGAACTGTCTTGAGCCCTCAAATAGCTCAAAGAAAACTTCATAGGCCTGGTCTGGAGTCTTGTTCAGGATGTTCCCTCCACAGGCAACGTTCACCATCCGACGCTCGTCATCAAGAAGACCTCCGTACAAATAAAGTACGAGGTCTTGGTCGGAAAAGCCATGGTAGGGGCAACTAGAAATCAGCCTCTTGAACCGCTCGTAGTACTCATACAACGACTCAGCAGCCTGCTGTTCAATGTTGTTGATGCTCCTCTTCAGGCTGTTGAGCTTAGTTGCAGGGACGTACTTCTCCAGGAAGGCCTTCTTCATCTTGGCCCACGTGTCAATGCTCCCTGGGGTCAAGTAGTAGAACCAGTCATTGGCCGAATCCTTAAGAGAGAAAGGAAAGGCCCTCAACTTGATCTGGTCTTCAGTCACTCCTCTGGGCTTCATGTTGGTGCAGACGGCATGGAACTCCGACAGATGCTTATTGGGGTCTTCTCCACCCATCCCATGAAAGTGGGGGAGTAAGTGGATCAACCCTAACTTGAGCTCAAAGTTGACGCCATCGGCCAGCTCAGGGATCTGCACAGCCAACGGTTGTTTCTGCAGATTAGGGGCAGTCAGCTGCCTCAACGTGGGTGCTTCATCAGCCATCTCAAAAGTTGGGTTATCAAATACCAAAGATCTGTTTACTCTGTGGCTCAGGGAGAGTGTTCTCTCAATTTCTGTATCCAAAGCTAAAAGTGGAGAGTCAGTAGCACGGGTGTGGACCATAAGATAGGTCCATACAAAAATTGGCACACAAACACACACAAAGAAAAAATCAAAACTTGCCTCCCCGGCAACGGCGCCAATTTGACGGAGGCTAAAGTCGTATCGCCTAATCAAAGTAAATCCTAAACAAACCTAAACTAGTAGCAAAGGCAAGCAAGGGTCGAATCCCACATGGAGGAGTTGTCTTTCTTTATGTAAATTCGCATGCAAAAGTAACAAGGTTTTTTTTTGTTGGTTGTTTGAGTTGCAAGTAAACAAAACAAAGTAAAAAGCAAAGGTTTTTAATCAATTAGGGAAAAACACTTAGTCAAACAAATATCCACCATTCATTTGATTGATTGGTCCTAGATTATCTCTATTCCTTCATTTGATTACTCGTGTCCCTATTCTGAAATAGTTACCAGTCCAACTAGTCCTGGCAACTCTTACTATTGAATGCACGAGAAACTATCAAGATTTAGAACAACAGCAGCATAGAGCATAGAAATTCACCAGGATACATACAACACCGATTTTTCACAGCATTTAGCACATAATCAATTCTCTTTCATAATAAACTAGTCCAACTAGTCCTAGAATATCATGTTTGCTACACAAGATAAGGGTGAAATATCCAAACCCTAGCAATAGACAATTACTAATATCAACTAGGTGATCAATCTAGTAAAATGAATAAGAATCAATAAGAATAAGCTCAAGAGAAAAGATATAATCTAAAGGAATATGAAATAGAGTTATAACCTCACAATCATGAATCAAATGAAGGATTTAATTGTCGGACTAAGCAAAGGGTGCTTAGTTCTTCATAGTCTTGAAACAATAAAACTCAAAGGAAAATTGAACGTAGAATGAAAACTGACTCCTGAAAGGCTGCTATGGAGATTAGGTTAAATAACCTAAAAACCAAACCTAGTTCTAAAAAGATAACAAACTTAATCTAAAAAAGAAATAAACTAAAGTAAACAAAATAAAAAAATTAAAAGAAAATCGGAAAAGTAAAATAAAGTGACTTCGGAGAAATCCCGCGCGGCTCGCTGATGCCCATTTCCGCGATCGCGGAAGAATTTCCGCAGTCGCGGAAAATTCCATTTCTGGCTCCTTTGCTCTCGACTTATCCGCGATCACTCCTCTTGCTCGCCCGCGGTCGCAGATTCTCCACTGCTGCTTCGTGTGGCTTCTTTCTTCGACTCTTTCTTCGTCTTCTATGTTTTCTCATCTCCTTCTACAATAAGTCTTCGTTTAAGCTTCTCCAAACCACCATATCCACACTTCTTCTACTCAACTCCAATCTCTGCAATACGCTCTAAACATCTCGAAATGGTACCCAAAACACCGGTAACAACTCCTAGTTAAACTCTACAAAGTAGCGCTGATCACCCACCATTGGCCTTATTCTGTTCCTCCCACTTTCGGGTCGATTCTTCCAGCGTGACCTCTATTCTGTAGGCCGCATCAACATATTGCTCCAAAGTAGAGCAACCGTGACGCACCATAAGAGGTTTGATTTCTGGATTCATCCATCCATGGAAGTATCAGATATTCTGTTCTTCTGAATGCACGTCCGAACCAACATAATGCATTATGTGATTAAACTTTGCCGCCAGCTCAGACACTTTCAGTCCTTCAGTCTCTGGATAGAGGAACTCCTTCAGCTTCTCTTCCCTCATAGCACGAGAGAAGAAGCGATCAGTGAGCTTGGCCTTGAACATTGCCCAACTCAGATTTGGGTGGTCGTCCAAACCAGTTCCTTCCCACCACTCACTTGCTCCGTCTTTCAGATGTAGCGAAGCAATGTGCACCTGCTCAGCCTCGGTGCAGACCACATTCTGAAAGAGTCGCTCCATATGGGAAAACCAATAGGCAACCTTGACTGGTTCCCCGGTTCCATCATAGCTATTTGGGCGCATTGAATTAATCGTCTTTAATGCTCGGTTATAATTCCTTTCACTTCTCTCATGAGCTACTGGATGTGCAGGACCTTTCCGTCCCACCACATTAGTTGAAACTTGAGGGTTGGGAGCCGCTTGAGCTCGCGGTATCCCCTGGGCCGTTAGTACCTCGACCACCTGCCTCAATATTTGCCCAATGACCGTCACATCCAACACGATCGGGGCATGAGGTGGAGCTTCCCTCGCATCTCGGGGGTCCACTTGTCCTTGATGAGCCCCTTGCCATAGGGTCGGGTCATTATTACGCAAGCCAGATCTCGCGTCATCCCCTTGCTGAGTAGTACTCCTCAGCTGAACTCGGGAACTGTTGTTAGGACCTCCATTAGCTGCTTGGTTGGTGGATCGAGTGTTCACCATCTGTTGATGAACCATAACATCAATTTAGAACTTTTCCAACTTGTACATGATACTTAATCAAATACGTTATGATACGAATTATAAGGGTCCAAACCAATAACTTGTATTAGTTTGACTGACCCTCCACCATTAACCTTAAAACGATCGTATTTTCTTACTTGAGAATGGATCAATTAGGAGAAATGTCAACCTTTACATGATATTAAACCTAAGAAAAGACGATATCCTTAAGAATGGATCTAAAGAATAAGTAACACTCCGAAGCTTGTCGAAGTTTCAAAAAACCACTTATTATTAAACCTTATGGTTTCAAACTTTATACTTTATACTTTTAAACCTTATATATTTAACTTAATAAAATAAATATTTATAAAGTTAGTTTCTCAAACTAATGACACTTGTTATCACCAAAACCCTTACTAAGACCAAAAATCACACTTTTAAGGTTATAGCCATAAACTTAAATTTGATCATTTATAACACACGATTTATAAAACAACTATAAACAACTATTAAAGTTCTAATAGTTAAACCATTATTTTTAAATTAAGCTTTAAGAAACCATTGAACTTTAAGTTTAATACTAGCCTTTAGAATCTCGAAATTCCTTTTTTAAAAAGAAAATAGTTTCGAAAATAATTTTCAAAAATTCTCAAACCTAACAATAGGCCAAGAATTTTAAAACCTGGCTCTGATACCATAATTGTAACACCCCCGACTTATATCGGTAGTGCCACACGCCAGTGACCTCAGACGTTAATGTCCAAAGTCACCCTAGGCTTTAATCAGAACAATTAAGCTTAAATAAATACATGAATATTAAATAACGAAAGAATAACCAGCGGAAGACATTTTAAAAGAATAAGACTCAACCTTTTATTAATAGTCCTCTCGTCAAATGAGAATGATGGTTTTACAACAAAGTATAATGACAGCGGAAGACTTTTAAATTACAGCGGAAGACTCTTTTAAAGTAGTCCAAATTACATGACTATGTACTACATTTATTTCAAACTAAACATACACGCCTTGGAAATATTACTTCTTAAAACGCAAACTTCCTCTGCAAGCCTTCTCTTCAATTGGTTACTTCAAACATCGAGGACCAACCTCTGATGTGCCGTATAGGACGGATGACACCAGCCAACCATGCAAGGAATAAAATCCGGTTGGTTAGTCTAATGAAAGACTATGCAAGGGTGAAAACAGAATGGTTCTAGTGATCGTAACCGTTTACTATCATTGTCCCTCGAATAATACCCGAAAAAACGATACATAACCCGAAACTTTCACGAAATGATAAAAGAAGGTATGCAATGAAAAGAAGACTCTAACGAAATTGAGTCTTAATAGGAAACGTATGACAATTGTTTGGGAACGTTAAGTTTTCACACAAGTTTAAAACACGACCTTGATTATTTGGGTCCACGACCAACCTCACCGAGCAACGCGAATCCAGATTGGAAAGAAGACTTACTCTAACAAGAGTCCGAGCGGTTTCCACGTTGTACTCCTCGCCTGAGGGTATATTAATTATGTGCGTAAAAGCACTTATCTTATTTACTTTCAAAACGTACATTCACGTTAAGACTTTTAATTCACATCATCTCGATACGAGAAATATCTTTGGGATGAATCCCAAATGTTGGCACTAGCTAAGTGCACCACCATCTATATTCGGATAGGGGTAGGTCATGACCAAAAGCGTTAGGGCATTTTACCTCCTAACACAAAGTTATAAAGAAACGACTAGACCTCGCAAGGTACATAGCGTTCCTACGAATACTCGTGCTAGACTAGCATTTATATGTCCACACCACTGCACAACAAGTCCACACCAATTATAACTAGCACCCTATAATAATAATATATATATAAGGTTCGTATCTAGCATATTATACAATCTAATAATAAGGTTCAGTTAATCACATTATTTAACACATACAAGTTCCCAAACGACAATTAAGAAGATTATTATCCCAACTTAATTAAGACAATAGATTAATTGTCAATTAAGAAAAATATGGAATAACATAGCAAGAGCGAACCGCCACTTGCCTTTTGCATGCATCGACCACCTTGGATCCCTTCTAAGCACACGACGCTCACATCATAATCAACCACCCTAGTGATGACGGTTGGCCATCATGCGCGCTAGACCAAGACAAAGCTTGGTTTGTTGAGCACTGAGGCAATGCCAGCACTCCACCAATCCTCACGAAACCAATTAAGGTTTTGCGGTATAAGACCAACATTACCCTAAATTAAACTATGCTCTAAGCATTGAAATAACTGAAAGAACTAAGCTGGAAAGTAATAAACTCATAAACTAATTACGACTAGGAAGAGGAAACCAAGCTTCATCTCCCAACCTAGAAGAGATAACGCTTAGATTGATGAGGAAATGTAAATGGAGTCCCAAAACTTAAACTATGTTGTAATTATGGGCCCCTCAAAAAGATTGGGCCTGCCGTAGCGAATACTTTTCAAATTTGAAGAGTTTCGCTTTTGTGGACCCACCAAAAGAAAGGGTCCGCCGATAGCAAAACATGTTACAAATTATTAACTTTGGATGAATGGTAGAGAGTGTCTAAACTTGTATATATAGTTGTTTCCCCAACCCTCCTTCTCTCTTTCAGATGTGGGATGAGAGTTTTATCAATCTTTCTAAGATGAGCAATGTTGGATAAAACGGTTTATGGACCCATATTGATGGATAATTTCGAACCACTTACTATTGGAATTACGTCTCCATTCAAACTAGACAATTGTAGATCTCCGAGTCTAGTTTCGAATGCATCTTGAATCATCGAAATCCGAGATTTGTGGAAAAAGATATGCCCGTTCTACGAAGCTGCCTTGAACACAAATATTCCTGCGGGATTGCCTACGAAAATTCTAAACTTAAATCAAATTGGTCCATCATTAATCAAAACACTTAGTTTTTATCCGTCACTTTGATTTATTTCATTCTAATACTAACTAAGGCTTGTTTGGATAAATGTTAAAGATATCCACAAATGTTTTTAGCTCGTTCACATCAAACACAAAGAGTCTAAGTTATCAAATTATATTTTTGGACTCAAAATTATCTTACCCGATTACAGATTATGCCTAACACGTCTTGCTTACAAAACGAGAGTTTGAAAATTACCCAAATACACCTACTAAAATTGAGGGTTATTACATTACTACCCCCTTAAAAATAGTTTTGACCCCGAAACTAACACTTATACCCCGAAACTAACACTACCAGGTTAGAGGGATCGATTCCCACATTAACCTCTCTACTTGAGTTTAGTATCCTCAATTATTTCGTACTCAAAATTAATCCTAGGAAAGTCGATCTGTTTCCTCAACCATGGCATTCCTCATATGTCTTGTTTCCATATATTATCTCATGTGCCAACTCTTAATATACTCACAAGGTCATGATTACCTTAGAATCATAGTCTCCAAAATCAACACACGATCTTAATTACACCTTAAGGTTGAGAACACACCTTTTCTTTCAACTTTTCACTTTATAAACGACTCCCAAAGTTCATACCTTATCTCCTTATAACCTAACTTAGTACCCCCAATTGTCATATCGTCTTACTCCTTACATATGCATCTCATCTATTTCATTATTTACCTTAAGTAAATTTGGCCCTTATGCCATTTCTTAACCCAAAATCTTTCCATTAACCAAGCTCTAACATAAGACCTTTAAGAATTCCTTAATTTTTCACAATTTTTCACACAACATCTCATTCATGTTTTCCTCAAACATGATTTTAATAATCCGTTTAACACGATTATAGTCAATCACCTTATTTATCCAACACGTGTCATAAGATCGCCTTAATAGACATGTCACTTTTTCACCAAGTCCATTTGATAAAATCCATACACTTACGTTGTCCCATATTGTTAATCCCTAGAAATTAGAACAAACTTTTACCGACTGAGTTTGTTATTCACCCATAAATCCTTAAACACTTAATTGTCCTCACACAATTTATCATCACAAATTAAGCAACCTTTTTGCTTTGCCGGAATTTAATATTTACCCAAGACTTAATTATCTTAATACTCCTCATATCATTATATCATTTCCTTAAGAAAGCCTCATAACGAAACCTCAAATAGGTCTTCCAAAATAATACTTATGAGTTCACACACTTAGCTTTTCCAAAAGCTTTAACCACTGGTCCTACAATGGGCACCCTCACTTATAGACCCCATAACCATAACTCTTGGGTTCTAAAGTTTATTCAAGATCGTATTAGGATACGATCATTTTAGAGAAAACAAACTCCTTATGAAATATCTCTCTTATGCATTTAATCACTTAAATATATAATTTATACAACTCACACTTAAGTACTTTGAGCTTTATATTAGCTCACTACTCAATTTTTACCCCATCTAATGCTCAGAGTATGCATATGAGGAATAACCTCAAACTCCCTAGAGCATTTATTACACACACCCAATCCTTATAGCAAGGAGTCCTTACAACATTAACCTCTCGAGACAATGCTCATGAATTCGAGCAAAGGAAACAAATAATGTCAATGCCCAACTTGACATTATTTCAACATATTGCACCATAAGAGGTTTGATTTCTGGATTCATCCATCCATGGAAGTACCAGATCTTCTGTTCTTCTGAATGCACGTCTGAACCAGCATAATGCAGTAAGTGATTAAACTTTGCCGCCAACTCAGACACTTTCAGTCCTTCAGTCTCTGGATAGAGGAACTCCCTCAGCTTTTGTTCCCTCATAGCACGAGAGAAGAAGCGATCAGTGAGCATGGCCTGGAACATTGCCCAACTCAGATTTGGGTGGTCGTCCAAACCAGTTTCTTTCCCACCACTCACTTGCTCTGTCTTTCAGATGTAGCGAAGCAATGTGCACCTGCTCAGCCTCGGTACAGACCACATTCCGAAAGAGTCGCTCCATATGGGAAAACCAATAGACAACCTTGACTGGTTCCCCGGTTCCATCATAGCTATCTGGGCGCATTGAATTAATCGTCTTCCATGCTCGGTTATAATTCCCTTCACTTCTCTTAGGAGCTACTGGATGTGCAGAACCTTCTCATCCCAACACATTAGTTGCAACTTGAGGGTTGGGAGCCGCTTGAGCTCGCGGTATCCCCTGGGCCGTTAGTACCTCGACCACCTGCCTCACTATTTACCCAATGACCGTCGCATCCAACACGATCGGGGCATGATGTGGAACTTCCCTCGCAGATCGGGGGTCCAGTTGTCCTTGATGAGCCCCTTGCCGCAGGGTCGGGTCATTATTACGCAAGCCAGATCTCGCGTCATCCCCTTGCTGAGTAGTACTCCTCAGCTGAACTCGGGAGCCGTTGTTAGGACCTTCATTAGCTGCTTGGTTGATGGATCGAGTGTTCACCATCTGTTGATGAACCATAACGTCAGTTTAGAACTTTTCCAACTTGTACATGATACTTAATCAATTACGTTATGATACGAATTGTAAGGGTCCAAACCAATAACTTATAATAGTTTGACTGACCATCCACCATTAACCTTAAAACGATCTTCTTTTCTTACTTGAGAATGGATCAATTAGGAGAAATGTCAACCTTTACATGACATTAAACCTAAGAAAATACAATATCCTTAAGAATGGATCTAAGGAATAAGTAATACTCCGAAGCTTGCAGAAGTTTGAAAAAACCACTTATTATTAAACCTTATGGTTTCAAACTTTATACTTTATACTTTTAAACCTTATATATTTAACTTAATAAAATAATTATTTATAAAGTTAGTTTCTCAAACTAATGACACTTGTTATCACCAAAACCCTTACTAAGACCAAAAATCACACTTTTAAGGTTATAGCCATAAACTTAAATTTGATCGTTTATAACACACGATTTATAAAACAACTATAAACAACTATTAAAGTTCTAATAGTTAAACCATTATTTTTAAATTAAGCTTTAAGAAACCATTGAACTTTAAGTTTAATACTAGCCTTTAGAATCTCGAAATTCCTTTTTTAAAAAGAAAATAGTTTGAAAATAGTTTCGAAAATAATTTTCGGAAATTCTCAAACCTAACAATAGGCCAAGAATTTTAAAACCTGGCTCTGATACCATAATTGTAACACCCCCGACTTATATCGGTAGTGCCACACGCCAGTGACCTCAGACGTTAATGTACAAAGTCACCCCAAGCTTTAATCGGAACAATTAAGCTTAAATAAATACATGAATATTAAAAAACGAAAGAATAATCAGCGGAAGACATTTTAAATGAATAAGACTCAACCTTTTATTAAGATTCCTCTCGTCAAATGAGAATGACGGTTTTACAACAAAGTATATAGACAGTGGAAGACTTTTAAATTACAGCGGAAGACTCTTTTAAAGTAGTCCTAATTAAATGACTATGTACTACATTTGTTTAAAATTAAACATACATGCCTTGGAAATATTACTTCTTAAAACACAAACTTTCTCTGCAAGCCTTCTCTTCGAATGGTTACTTCAAACATCGGGGACCAACCTCTGATGTGCCGTATAGGATGGATGACACCAGCCAACCATGCAAGGAATAAAATCCGGTTGGTTAGTCTAATGAAAGACTATGCAAGGGTGAAAACAGAATGGTTCTAGTGATCGTAACCATTTACTATCATTGTCCCTCTAAAATAACCGAAGAAATGATACATAACCCGGAACTTTCACGAAATGATAGAAGAAGGTATGCAATGAAAAGAAGACTCTAACATAATTGAGTCTTAATAGGAAATGTATGACGATTGTTTGGGAACGTTAAGTTTTCACACAAGTTTAAAACACGACCTTGATTATTTGGGTCCACGACCAACCTCACCGCACAATGCGAATCCAGATTGGAAAGAAGACTTACTCTAACAAAAGTCCGGGCGGTTTCCATGTTGTACTCCTTGCCCGAGGGTATATTAATTATGTGCGTAAAAGCACTTATCTTATTTACTTTCAAAATGTACATTCACGTTAAGACTTTTAATTCACATCATCTCGATACGAGAAATATCTTTGGGATGAATCCCAAATGTTGGCACTAGCTAAGTGCACCACCACCTATATTCGGATAGGGGTAAGTCATGACCAAAAGCGTTAGGGCATTTAACCTCCTAACACAAAGTTATAAAGAAACGACTAGACCTCGTAAGATACATAGCATTCCTACGAATACTCGTGCTAGACTAGCATTTATATGTCCACACCAATGCACAACAAGTCCACACCAATTATAACTAGCACCCTATAATATATATATATATATATAAGGGTCGTAGTTAGCATATTATACAACCTAATAATAAGGTTCAATTAATCACATTATTTAACACATACAAGTTCCCAAACGACAATTAAGAAGATTATTATCCCAACTTAATTAAGACAATAGATTAATTGTCAATTAAGAAAAATATGGAATAACATAGCAAGAGCGAACCGCCACTTGCCTTTTGAAGATCATACGTATACACCATGCATGCGTCGACCACCATGGATCCCTTCTAAGCACACGACGCTCACATCATAATCAACCACCCTAGTGATGACGGTTGGCCATCATGCGCGGTAGACCAAGACAAAGCTTGGTTTGTTGAGCGCCGAGGCAATGCCAGTGCTCCACCAATCCTCACGAAACCAATTAAGGTTTTGCGGTATAAGACCAACATTACCCTAAATTAAACTATGCTCTAAGCATTGAAATAACTGAAAGAACTAAGCTGGAAAGTAATAAACTCAGAAACTTACGACTATGAAGATGACACCAAGCTTCATCTCCCACCCTAGAAGAGATAACGCTGAGATTGATGAGGAAATGTAAGAGGAGTCCCAAAAATTAAACTAAGAGGAGACCCACCAAAAGACTAGGTCCGCCAATAGCGAAACATCTTACAAATTATTAACTTTGGATGAATGGTAGAGAATGTCTAGACCTGTATATATAGTTGTTTTCCCAACCCTCCTTCTTCTCTCTTTCAGATGTGGTATGAGAGTTTTATCAATCTTTCTAAGATGAGCAATGTGGGATAAAACGGTTTATCGACCCATATTGGTGGATAATTTCGAACCACTTACTATTGGAATTACGTCTCCATTCAAACTATAGAATTGTAGATCTGCGAGTCTAGTTTCGAATGCATCTTGAATCATCGAAATCCGAGATTTGTGGAAAAAGATATGCCCATTCTACGAAGCTTCCTTGAACACAAATATTCTTGCGGGATTGCCTACGAAAATTCTAAACTTAAATCAAATTGGTGTATCATTAATCAAAACACTTAGTTTTTATCCGTCACTTTGATTTATCTCATTCTAATACTAACTAGGGCTTGTTTGGATAAATGTTAAAGATATCCACAAATATTTTTAGCTCGTTCACGTCAAACACAAAGAGTCTAAGTTATCAAATTATATTTTTGGACTCAAAATTATCTTACCCGATTACAGATTATGCCTAACACGTCTTGCTTACAAAACGAGAGTTTGAAAATTACTCAAATACCCCTACTAAAATTGAGGGTTATTACACCAACCAGTTTAGAAATAACCCCCTTCATACGATTCACCGTAATCTTCGTAATAAATTTAAACAACACATTACATAGACTAATAATAGGACGAAACTGACTAAGTTTCTCTGGCTTAGTCACCTTCGCGATCAACACCACCAAGGCATCATTCATAGATTCCAAACCGAAAAAGATCCTTTACAAATTCAAGCACCGAGTCACCCACCATGTCCTAGCACTGCTGATAAAACACAGGCTGAAAGCCATCCGGCCCTCAGACCCACGTAAATCGATTCCCCTTGAAACCCATATCAACAAGCGACAAACGATTGATCCAATTTTAAAACTCAATTTTATCCGGGGACAGCCTACCATTTCCGCCCATCCTCTCATCAAGCTGAACCCTGATAAAGACAGGACCCGAAAGGGCCGTAGCAATACTTCCCAACTCATCCCACAGACCCCGTCTATGGAGAGGCGAAGGAGCGCGGCATACACCACAATCATCTTAACAGGCCCATCACCAAAATTCACCACGGTGTGAATGGACTGGTTTGACGAAGCCACAATAGAAACCTGAGTCGTACCCTTCCTCCACAGAAGCCAAACACTCCCACTCTGACCTTGGGCTTCCACCCGAATAGCATTCTGAAATCCCAATCGTTGACAAATCCTATCACCATTCATCCCAGCAGCGTGCGTCTCAAACAACACTAAAATATCAGTTTCATATCTCTTGAACATATATCGGATCGATCGACGGAATTTGGGTTTATTCTCCCCCGGACAATTCCATACTAAGACATTCATCATATCACAATTCAAGACGAAAGAAAGTACCGGGGACAACCATTATTCTGAGGATCCCCATATCCACTTCTTGATTAATCACCATGTTAACATTTTCATTCTGATTAGCCACACAAACATCCCCACTGAGTCGTTGAGCCTCCATATTCGTTCTGCTATCCGCTTCCTTCAAAACATTCAAATGTTCCACTTCTGAACCAGACCCCTTCCCCCGACGGCCCAAGCCCATAGGCTCGTTCAGGACACCCATCGGCCCATAAGCCCCTTAGTGGGCCTGTTTTCCTTACGAGGTTTAGGCTTAGCAATTTTATCCTCTCCTGCTTTAATGGCCACCACACCCTTTTTCGTAGAGCCCGACCCACTTCCCCCAGTCACACCAGCCCCACTAGCCTGCCCAACCTTACTAGAGGTCAATTTATTCTTTCCTTTGGAATTAACCCCAATAAGGATAGCTTCCCTGCCAACAACCATATTCCGCTCCACCGAATCCTCAACAACTTCCTCTCTCGTATCCGCCAGATCCTCCCCCAAACTAGCAAATCTATTCCTCACCCCTAAACTCTGGATAGTTTCCTTAGTATGCGTCCTCTCTTTAGGAAAGGTCAATTTAGCCACTGAATCCTCCCGGCGGTGCACTGGTATTACTGACGTACCACTTCTACCCGTTGGTGATCCATCTACCTCCCTACGCGTTTGAACCTCCATCGACCGCCCGTCCTTATGCCCATTTGGACTAATCGCCTGTTGCCCACTACCAGTAGGTCCGATACCTCCAACTTCCTCCCGTTCAACCACCGACTTTCTCTTCTGAGGACAGTTCGAGATCAAATGCCCATAGATCCCGCAATGCGAGCAGATAGTATTCACTCCCTCATAGGATATGAAATATCTTGATTCATTAACAACAACTGATCCCTTCAGGGGCTTAGATTGACATCCACACAGACGCGAGCAAAACAGCCCCTCTCAAATTTCAGTGTGGCCATATCCACCCTAATTGGTTTTCCCAACCCCACCGTGATTCCCTTCAGGATTGTACACTGATAAAACAACATTGGAATGTTGGAAATTTTCACCCAGACATGAGTTGTGACAATGTCATCCGTCATAGGGTCGAACTCTGGTGTCCAAGCATGAACCAAAAGATAATTACCAAAAATCTTCCAAGGCTCCCTCGTTAGTGCCACCAAGTAATCCGCCTCCGAGTCAAAGCAAACCATAAAGAATCTCCTCGGAAGGTCCACCACACTCATACCTCCCATAGTCTTCCATAGTTCCTGGAGTTTCTTGTTCATAACTGGTAACGGAATAGATCGACTAAGAATATTCACAAACATACAATTCTTCCACAACCCCACCATAGCCGCCAAAACTTCCTGTCCAATAACCAGTTTTGGTTCCCCATCAATTCCGCCCAAACTTCCTGTCCAATAACCAGTTTATGTTCTTCTGAAGTCAATTAATTCTATATATTAGTTGATGGATGGCTTTGACATAAACAAGTATGGGCAACCAACTAGCTAAATGTTACTTGCCATTGGATCGATTAACGTTTGAACATCCTAAAGTGTTTGTTGTAGTATTTTTTGTGAGTTTATCCCCCCTGCCTTTTAAACTTGTATAAGTCCTTTTTTTTGGGTGATTTGGTCAATGTCCTTAATCTTTTGTTGCTGACTGTTTTTCATCTTTACATTTTGACAGCTTAGGAAGTTTATAAAAAATTGAAATGTTGTATGGATAGTTAATTAGAATTGGGGTTTCAGATGGTCTCCTTTGCTTCCTCTCAACATGGCCCTAATCGCCATTGCTTGATCCTTTCATTGAGCTCTCATCCTGCAATGGTGCTTCCTGCAACTGGGTTTGCCTGGAACTGGTAATTTCACATCTCCTTTTTTTCCTAGGTTTTTTTTTATCTATCAGTTTCAACCAGTGCTTGACAAGGTACTCTTTGATTATGTTAATTGAAATTATGGTGTGCTAGGTTGAGTTCATTTGGTTGTCGATGAAGGGTTATTTTTGGCTTTTGAATGCTGAAATTTCTGTCTTTTTCATTTTCGCTTATTTTCCGTCTGGAAACCATTTTTGTAGTATAAATTAGAAGTTCTCTTTGAGAATGTTTGTTTTCTGTTCCCCTTCTTTAAATGCTCAAGGAATGAGTGAGAGTTTCTCGCGGTGATTTGTCATATACCACAGATTGAAAACGCTTCTGGATAATGGAATTACTTAGCATAACTATGCTTAAATGTCCAGAAGTCTTTAGCTAGCTGTTTTGTTCTATTCTTCTGGTTTTCATTGAATAAAACTAACAATTTCGTTTTGGAAAAGGCTTCATTAAGTTATAATTTGTTTTAGTTTATGCACTTGTGCAATTTTCTTTGAATATTGACATGCAAATTATAGATATGTTGTGAAAATGCTAAGCATTCTTCATATTAGTGAGTGATAGAACAAAATCCATGAAGATGATCGATATTTATAACTTTCAAATTAAAAACACCTAAATTTTCTGTAAAATGTTTCTTTGTCTTCATTTTTTTTCTTTTTCTTTTTTAAATTTCTGTCTTCATCTTTTCTTGTTCACAATAACCTTTTATGCTATTAAGAGTGCAACTTGAAAAGAAAGATTTTGCTTGTTTTTGCTGCAGCCAAATGCTTTGTCTTCGTTTTTCCACACTTAAACTTGCCTAAAAGGAGCGGAAACTTGACTAGGAAATAATACGTTGGAAAAATGTATAAATATACATTTAATCAAGCCTAAGATTTCTAATATCGGTCCATTACTTCACCTAAAAAGGTTAAGCTTAATTACGTAGTATAGAAGAGCATATATTCCATTATTATTAATATTATTTAAAAATCATAGCATTGCTATAGGAGTTATGATATTCATATACTGAGACTACGTAGAGTTCGTGCAAAATTGTATTCAATTTTAGCTGAAATTAGATTTCCAACTCCATATATAACGGCTCATGGGCTATGAGTTCGTTTATTTCATTCAGGATCTTATTAGACTTGCTAAAATGAGAAAAAAAATATCCTATCTGTGTGGACTTTGATATTGTTTGCACAATCGAGCAATTGATTAGATACGAATGTCCCCGTATATATATCTAAGTTGCATATAAAATCTGGTGTACACTGCAGAAAAAGGTGCGGCATAGGATGGACATTGTGCCTGACACTTCAGGAGAGAAGCGATCTCATAGTCAGATTCCCGTTCCTCCGTTTTACAAGGCTTTGGGTATGGATCATATATCGACATCACCTATTACTTTGCCTCCATCAACAACTTGCACACACTGTGAAGCAGCCAAATTTGCTTTTGGATATCCAACAATATGTTGCCAAAACGGTGTAGTAAAATTAGTGCCACTTGAACTTTCGACTACTGTCATTGACCTTTTTTTACAGCCTGATGAATGTGGAACATTTCATGTATATGATAACATTGTACATACAACATAAAGCAATAATTGGGCTTTTTGTTTTTCATGCACTTGCTTTCTTCTACTCCTTTATTCCTGTGTTTATTAATAACATTAATTTTAACCTTGCTGACCTTTATGATTTCTGGTTTTGATCAAGTATGGGTGACAAAATTCTCGCGGCTTTTGTGGAATAAATATTGGGTTTTGGCTGAGCCGTCGGTCGTGGTCGTGGTCGTGGTCGTGTTTGTGGCTGAATGAAAACCCCTTTCGAACGAGGGTAACGTCATGGTTGTGGCTCCTGAAGATCCTTCATCCAGGTGAAGACAACGTCAAGACAGTCCGTTCAGCACTTCCGCAGGAGTTTCCTGTTCTGACCCTTTTCCGGTGGCACCCTTGCCAGTTTGTGCTGACTCATTGCCTGCCTTAGATTACTTTGTTCCTTTCTGCTTCGATGTAATTTCCGTGCTTGTCTTTGGTTCTTTCTATTCGGTTTGTACCGACGCCGATTTTATCGGCCTCTCAAGCTACCCGATGTGATTATGTCGGATACCTTAAATTCTTTCCTTCTAAAAAAAAAAAGACTCGGAGGCTGATCGTAGTTCGCGGTGTGTGGCTGCCCCTAACCAAAAATAAATCGTATACAAGTTTTTCTACTAAATAAATCGTCCCGTTTAACACGGTGGGGTCTTTCATTGTTGCACCCACATATGTTGTTTCTATCAATCCATACTGATTACGAACTGCTAGCCGCCTCTATTTATGAGTTGCAATATCAAGGGTTCGTTAGGTTCGCCAGTTAAGTCGGCTTAATTGAACTTAATTAAAATTTTAAGTCAGGATGACTGGACTTATTTACAAAGTCCGTTCGGTTTGCCAAAAATTTAAGTCGATTTAAAGTGACTTAAAATGATTAAACTTACTCAAAAAATTTAAGCTAGGAATTTTGACTTTTTTGATTTGAGGTGACTGAACTTAACAAAAAAAATACCCAACCCCCAATTCAGTTTTATTGAATTCAGTTATCTATTTCAGTTCAGTTTCAGTCTAGTTCAGTCGTCAGCTTAAATTTTACCTTACAGCTTCAGTTCAGTTTTGTACCAAGTTCAATTTCAGTTCAACTCAGTCTCTGCGAATCGAACAGACCCCAATAGCCCAGGTGTTAACTAGCACTTGCATGTTTTTGGGTATGCGGTAGCTGTAGAGTTGTACGTCCTCCTGAGCCTTATGAGGCAGCAGCAGTGGCGCAGGTGGGTGAAGCCTGAGGGTCTCCTTCACAATGGCTTGCAGGTAAGGCAATTTCTCAATGTCGGGTTCATGGACCGATGAAGCGTGCTTGTCGAGGACTACCTCATCGAGCTCTGCTTGAGCTTTTGCCATCTTTGATGGGTTGCAGAGTAGCTCCTCCATTGCCCATTCCAGTGTGCTTGAGGTAGTATCCGTTCCTGCTACAAAGAAGTCCTGCACATAAATCACTAGAATTTAAGGGTGAGGAGGCAAAGCGTGCAAATGACTAAAGAATGACATACATACGAAAAGAAGATGTTTGATATCACGAGTAGTGAGATCAGAGCCATCTTCTTCACTGATTCTAAGAAGTGTATCCAGCACGTCGGCTTCAGCACGATCATTCAACTTCTTCTGCCTGATCATATCATCAAACACCACAAACAGCTTGGAGAAGTGCGCGGTCAAATCTCGCCTTATGCGAAGAGGATCAAAGTAAGCAAGAAGCGGGAAAAAGTCAGCCAAGTTAGGCTTCCCAACACATTCCATTACTCCCCAGACAGCATCCCTCAAATCCTGGGACGATGCAGAGCTGTAAGCAGCCAAATCCTTAGAGAAGAAGGTGTTGGACAGCAGATTGAGCGACGTTGTGAATCCGACGCGGCCAATATCCACACTCTGACCACTCCTACAGCACTCGTCCACATACTCCAGCAGCTCAACAACTTTCTTGTGGCGAAGGGGCTGGCTTTGATTCAGGCACTTGACAGAGAATAGCTGAATGACAGCCAACTTTCGGAGGCTTCGCCATTTGGGCGACACGGGCAGCCAAGCCATGGAGTGCAGGTTGTGATTCAGCGCTCGTATGGCGTCCGGCACTCGGCGGCTGGAGAAGGCCAGGTCGTGCTTCGAGAGGACCTCTCTCGCCATGTCAGCGGAAGACACGATCAGGGTGTCCACGCGGCCTAGCCTGAGAGTCATCAGAGGGCCATGGATCCTTGAGAGGTCAGCCAGAGCATGGTGGGGCTTGTCAGTCAGCTGAAAGATGTTGCCGAAGATCGGCAATTGTTTGGGGCCAGGAGGAACAAGTTTGTTGAGCTTGCTCTTTCCATGCTTTGAAAAGAACAGCTTTACAAGTAAAAGAGATAGACACAAGGAGGACAATATTAGTAGAATTGAACTTTCCATGATGTTTTGGGCTCTTTTGGGAGCTTTGGGGTTTACATACACAAATTCGAGTTCATTTCATTATTGCTAGAAGCCTAGAAGTACACGATTTTGTCCATATCTTCTCCATATAAAAACAATACTCTTCAAGTTTGAATGCATACGAACCACACAACAAATTCATGGATATATTTTTTGTAGGAAATGATGCAGTAGAATTGTGTTATGTTATATGATAGTTTTGATGGTTTCCGTACGTTTGAGCCGCTAAAATATAAATTCATCGCGACATAGATCATCCCTCAATAAAAAGGCGATCTCTATAATATTAGACAAAACACTTGAAAAGAAGACATTTTATTCATAATCGGCGCGATATCTCTTTTGGCGATTATATTTCAACAAATCTTTACACGAGAACCATACACAGACCTCTCATTTTCTTCCCAAAAAATGGGCGATCCAACAAAAGGTCCTCAAAAAATGCAGCCTCAAGCCTATTTATAGTGTTCGAGTCCTATTTGTGATTGCTGACAAAGAGCAGAGACGTGTCAGCCAACGGAGCCTTGCATGGAGCAACGTGTCGCGTCGATGATTTGCATGGGGTGACGTGTCGCACGCGAGTAAGGCGACGTTCAATGGCGATTGAGTAGTGGCTTTGTTTCATTGGGCAAGTGACACCACGTTAAATTAATGATCATCGCGATCTTCTCATGGTTGGGCGCAATTTGAGCAAGGGGATCGCTCGTTGGTTGGAGTAGGACGAAACAATGAACGCGGTCAGACCACGCGTTCAGAGCTATTCTAGTTCGGGTGCGGCTGAAGGTGATTGGCGGTGTGGGACGACGACGGCGGCGTGTGGGTGAGAGAGCAGAAACTGGCGCAGGTGAAGAGAAGGAGGAGAAAGAGGGGGCGCAAGTGAAGTGTTGATCCAGAGCTAAGCGGCCGGTGAGTCGATGAACGATAGGGAGGTAGAGCAAGGCGGTGACAATAAAGAGATAGAGTTTGGTTAATTTGTAAGATAAAGAGGATAAAAATGTAATTTTACATGTTGAGCACTATTCATTTGCGGGCACTGCACTTTTATATATAGTATAGATATAGATATAGATATGTCATTATACAAGTTAAGGGTCTAATTGTCCATTTTTTATATAAGCGTATAGTTTTGAAATAACTATAAATAGTATACTTATGGACTATCCAAGCTTAGTGCACATGTCTTACACAAAAAAATGTATAAGTATTAATTAAATATTAAAAAAAGTACTTTTTTTATGTCAAGTTATACATTTAGAAAAAAAAAATACACAAAATTTAAAGGCTAAAATGACACTTATCATTTATCACTATTTGGAGTATAATATAATATCTTAGTGAAATAAAATGTTAGGAAGGTATAATATAGTATTTGAATGTTAAAATTACAAATTTTGTATTGAATTTATGATTACAATTTACAACCTTAATATTTATATGATGCAAATGATTTCATGATCATGACAAAAGTTGATGTGACTCATTATAAGGATATATATATATAGAGGAACGCTCCGGTAAAATGAGAGTTATGGTAAACGGAAGTATTAATCTGGAGCGTTGGATTGATGGTGATGGATGATTGGATGATTAGGCCTTATAATAGATATGGTAGGGGTGTAACCATCAAATCTACTCTAATAAGGCAATTATTTAATTTTTTAATTAGGAAAAGATAATAAATAAGGTTGTTAGATGAGAGAGAAAACACAATATTTTCTCTTTTCTAAAACGCTGCAACCCGATTGATAGTAAAAAAACAATAGTCGATATTCATTCAAAATATTATGATATTCACGTACTTTTTAAATCAATATTCATAAAAACAGTAGTCGATATTCATTAAAACAGTATCGATATTCAGAGTTTAATTCGCACATGATGATTATCGGTTATAGGAATTAGGCGATATTCATACAAACTGTATTGATATTCGTGTGTTAATTTCAATCTTTTGAAATCGATTCATGATCTTCGAAACTTTTTCTTTGTATTTGGTAAATATCGCATATCCAATTTTGAATAACCTGGTTGATTGTAAACTGATTATGATGAGATGATATTCATGTACAGCGCATACATATTCATGAACCATAATAACGATATTCATTCAATATTTTATGATATTCACGTACTTTATACTTTGTACCCATAGTCAATATTTTATGATGGAATGATAATCATGTATCGAGTATAAATATTCAAGAACAATAATATCGATATTCGATATTCACGTTATGTGTACGCATATTCATATCACTTTAGGCGATATTCATATAAACTGTACTGATATTCATATCGCTTTAGACAAGTTGGTATATCAAGAAGAAACCAATAAACAACAAACTTTACACACCAGTTTAGCACCCAAGTACAAACTCATCTTCAGTGCTTGAATCATCACTATCACTATCATCTTCAATCTTCTCATAATCAAGTAGGAATTGTAATGCAGCTTTCATGATTCTACAAACATTCAAAATTACCATGTAAGAGGAAATTCATCTAGAAAATATATGAAATCATAGGCAAATAAAAGAAACTTACTTTGATGAAGAGTGGAAACATGTCCTACAAATTTCATTTGCCGTCCCATCATCAAACCAAACCCTCCTTCTGTGTAGATCACACAAGACAATAAGTGATGCCTTTGCTATTGACTATTCATCTCGCTGTAAGAGTAGACGAAATATTATAGCAGAAGCAAGAAAGCAAAGGAAAAGGGAATAAAGAGCAGCAAACTTGTTTCATTTGAACCAAGATTCTTTGAAGTGCCCGGTTTTTAGCTTCATCCTTATGCTTCTAGTTCATACGTTTGATTCTATGAATAACATGAGAAAAAGCTAATTTTTTCAAAATTTTGTCACCTAGCGTCTGAAGATCCATAAACAATGATAGCATATCCTCCAACTCCACTACCTATTGAACAATTTCGAAGTGGAAAACCCAACCAAAGTACCAATTGAACTCAACAACTCAATTTCACGTTTAACCCTGTAAATTGAACTTCCAAACTCAGCAATTTCTTAACATTAAACACAGAGGAAAAAAAAAATCCAACACTCAAACACAATACTTTTTCTCCACAATTACCTTCCGATTCATTAGAAGTCGTTCAGAAGCTCCGGCGCGGTTAATCGAGTCGCGATCGGGTGCAGACATGACAACGAGGGCCTCTTCGTCGGCGCCGCCGGTCTGTTAGGCCTCGGAGGCGGCCCATTGTCGCTCACTTCTAAGATCAAAGCGACTTCGTTCTCGTACTGCTTGATGGAATGCGATTCACGTAGATCCTCCACTCCGTCGGCGGCCAGCGGCTCTCGATCTCGACGTCGCTCTTCCATGCCGGCCAGTCCGACGGAGGAGGAGTCATCGTCGACTCGGGAACCGTCGTGACTCATCTTCCTACTCAGGCTCTTCCAGACCGGCCAGTCCGACGGCGGTGGCGTTGTTCGAACGGAAAGAGAGCGACGGAGTAAATGAGAGTTCGGTGGGAGTACTAACCAAGAGATGTTGGTGGAGTAAACGAGAGAGACAATTGTGGTTTTTAAAAAGGAAGGTGAAGAAGATTTGGGTAAAAAAATTCCTAAAATCACATGGAGAATAAATAATTTGGTGTATATGCAGTCCATTATATTAATTTATATCCTTTTAGTTTTAATCTGGGCCATTATTTTAATTTTAATCAAATGGCTCTCATTTGTACTTCTATTTTACCCTAAGAATTTGTTTCACCAGATCCAGATTAAAACTATCATATATATATATATATTGGAGCTAAACACAAATTTATTTATATAAACTATCATATATATTGATTAATTTGACAATTAGGACTACATTTCTGAATTGTTTTTACTTCATACACAAATAAAAACAAAAAATGAAATCTAATCATGTCTATCACTCTCTCATATATATATATATTAATATAATATAAAAAAATCAATATAATATTGGTAATAAAAAAATAATTTCTATATATTAAATAAACATAAAAAGTATATATAATAATCTTAATGCCTAGAAAGGAAAGTTAAGATCTAGAAATGAAATAGAAATACTTATAAAACACAAAATCACACATATATATATATATAAGAAACAATTGTTGCTGAAATTGGAAAGAAATATGATATGAATTTAATTTTTAAAATAATATAAAAATATGTGAACAATTGTGGTGATGACACGTAACAGAGATTATGTGGGTTATTATGGTGCGACACGCGTCCTTAGGAGTACATGCTTTAGTATTATATAGTACTCCCTCCGATCATATTTATTTGTCATTTTAAGAATTTGCACATATAGTAAAGAGAGTTTTACTTTCTCTATAAACCTACTAATTAAATAAAAAATTTGAAGCTACCTGTTTTGTCAATAAAAAATTTAATGTCACTCGATAAACTATAATATCACATGAAGATCGGATATTGGAACTCTCGAGGGGTCATGCGCCCCCATTTCTGGACAGAAATAGGCTACCTCAAACATAGTAACCACTTAGACATGCTTTGTCTTGCTGAAACCAAGACTAATGAGTTACTTGCTTTTTCCTTTCTAAACAAACTTGGCTTTCGTGCAAATATTATTTCACCCTCTCAAGGAACTAGAGGTGGACTCTGGTTATTACTAGGTGACTCCACTTTTACACAAGATTGATATTTTATACAATGACTCTTACATTATATTAATACAAGTCCAACACGATAATCTTAAAATTTATGATTTTTTTCCTTTACGTGCCTAGTCGAGAAGATCATAAATCAAACTACTGGCAAACGATTGCGCAATTGATCTTAAACCATGATCTACCAGTTATGATTATCGGTGGCTTGAATGACATTTACTCCCATACAGATAAAATGGACGGTTTACCGCCCACTCAATCGCGATTTTCAAGACTAAATGACTTCATGACAAACTTTGGTCTTCTCAATACAAACTTCATAGGTTTTCATTTTACATGGCGGAACCGACACTATTTACGAACGACTTGATAGAGTTATCATTCATCGCTTCTTTACACAACATTACGCTAATATTGATGTGCAACATCACCCTTTCACCACATCTAATCATTTTCTCATTACTCTTTCCTTGGGCGTCTCTAAACCATTTAGAAAATATCCTTTTCGTTTTGAAAATGCTTGGATTCAAAATCCCTCCTATAAATCTTTGGTTAGTAAAGTTTGGAAATACCAACTTAAAGGATCCTTTATGTTTAACCTCTATATGAAACAAAAATTACTTAAAACATACTCCAAAACTTGGGTCAAAACCAAAGTTCGGAACAATTTTGAGCAACTCAAAATAGCTGAAAATAAATTACATGAACTACAAACCTCTATGTTTCAAACCAACACCAATAACACTTTGCATAGTAAATGTAAGCGTCACCTTCATAAATATAATAAACTGCTCGAATTCCAACACACATACTGGAAACAAGGAGTAAAAAAAGCATCTGGTAAATAATGATTAGAATACAAAATATTTTCAATCAATAGCAAAAATTCGCACATACAAACACATAATTCAGTCCTTTCAAACTCAACATGGATATTTTTCATGATCATATTGCGATTCAGAGTGCAATTTCCAAAGAATTACAATCTTGCTTTACTCCTGTTGTGATTAATGCTACATCTCTAGCTGATTTATCTATCATTCTCTAACTTGTTACCCACCTGGATAACTCCATGCTTATGGCACCCCTCACACCTCTTGAAATAAAAAATGTTGTTTTTGAATTACCCAATAATAAAACTCTTGGTCCGGACGGCTTCCCTGCTGAATTCTATCAAACATACTGGCCTATTGTTGGTAATTCACTCATCTATGCCATTCAAGCTTTTTTCTATTCTGGACAAATGCTAAAGGATTGTGCACATTCGTTTATTACTCTTATCCCCAAAACTGACAACCTTATTACTATTAATCACTATCGACCAATCGGCTTATGTAATACTACTTACAAAATCATAACTAAGCTTTTAGCAAATATAATGAAAAGTCTGCTTCCACGTCTGATTAATCCCCATCAAGGCACTTTTGTTGAAGAACGTTTAATTCAGGATAATATTCTACTTGCCCATGAAAATTTTCACTCATTCCAAGAAAAAAAGAAAGGTAAGAAGGGTTGGATGACTCTTAAACTTGATATGGAAAAAGCTTATGACAAATTAAATTGGAATTTTATTTCTCAAATTCTTCTTAAATTTGGATTTGCACATGAGTGGGTAAATCTACTTATGACTTGTGTTACTTCGACATCTTTCTCTGTACTTGTCAATAATGAATCAGGCCCGGTCTTTAGACATTTTTGTGGTCTTCGCCAAGGTGACCATATTGCACCCTACATTTTCATAGTAGCAATGGAATACTTAGCACGAACCCTTGCTCACGAATCTCAACAATCAAACCGTAAGATTGGTATTCAATTAACCAGAAATGGTACTTGTATTCCATTCCTTTCTTTTGCCGATGACACTCTTATTCTTGCAAATGCATCCCGCAATAATATGCTACATATCAAAAATATCCTTCAACGGTTCACTTGTATGTTGGGATTATCTATTAATTTTCATAAAAGCTTTATCCAAACATCTTTCAACCTTTCTTCCCAACAAACTAGCTCTTTGGCATCTATGTTAAACATTCAGGTAACTCGATCAATAGAAAAATATTTAGGCATTCCTATTGTCTGAGGCCGCGTGAAAAAAAAAAATTGATTCCTCCATCATTTATCTTAAAAGACAACTTAGCAAATGGAAGGCTAACTCACTTTCTCAAGCTGGTCGTTCCATTCTTATACAATCAAACTTGCTTTCTAAAGTAAACTACCTCATGCAAAGCTTTGTTTTACCTACAACAGTTTGTCATGAAATTGATAAAATTTATAAGAATTTCGTTTGGAACAAAAGTAACCCCAAATTTCACTCTTTGATTAGTTGGGATCATCTTTGTCGACCGCGGTCCCTTGGTGGGCTGGGTTTGCACAAAGCTAAAAATATGAACAAGTCATTACAATTGAAATTGCTTTGGAAACTCCTTGTCGAAACAGATAGTCTCTGGGTCTGTATCATTACTGAAAAATACCTTGGATCTAAAGACCTTTTCTCTTACAAAAAGAAAACCAAACAATCTTTGCAATTTCCATACTTCTTCATAATCGTGATATTTTCAGAAAGGGAATTGTGTGGGAATTAGGTAATGGTAAAACCATTAACTTCTAGACAGACTCTTGGATCCCAGATTGCGACCTATAACCCCACTTTAATAACAATTCCGATATTACTTTAAAGGTCTCCCACTTCATTACTCATAGTCATCAATGGGATATCCAAAAATTATAGGATCTTCTCTCACACTATTTTATCGACAAAATTATGAGAATTTACATCCCAATGACTCCAATTGAAGACTGACTAATTTGGAAACTCTCGGATGATGACAACTTCACTGTAAAATCAACGAGAACTATAACAGAACGACACTATGCAACCACCAACGATTACTATTCTTGGGTTTGGAAACTAAAAATTCCTCCAAAGATTCAACATTTTTCTTCTTCTAGAAAGCAGTCTCGGATTGTCTTCCTACTACAGAAATAATAAATCGACACTTTTCTAAAATACCGTCACAATGCAGTTTATGTAATTTGAATAATGAAGATATCAACCATTTTTTCTTCGAATGCCTATATACCCAACAAATGATCTTTAATCTCCAAAATCGTCTACACACAACATTTTTCATCCAATCAACATCAGACATCCTGACGGATATTAACTACTTCATAACATTGAATTCATTTCCTAAACCCATGGTCTTCCTCTAGTGGGCCATTTGGAACCATCGTAGCTCAATCATTTTTGGTAGAAACAATAATAACCACAATCTTCTACCTTCTGACCAAGCTTATTTTCAATTCTATTCCTGGTACACTTTGACCTAAGCTCCACATCTACTTATAAACCTTCCATTAAATGCAATAGAACTCGTGGAACTAATAGGATTTGGACAAAGCCTCCTCCAAGCTGGGCAAAGTTAAACTTCGATGGGTGCAAAAAGAATAACCACTCCTCACACATTGGCTATATACTACGCAACTCTAATGGCAAAATTATGTCCATTTAGGTACCGGATTCCGGATACCACCGTCTTACAAACAGAGGCTTATGTAGCTTTGTTTGGAATTTGTAAAGCTCTTAATTTGAATATTAAAAATTTGGTTATAGAAGGCGATAATTTAACTCTTATAAATTCAATTCGTGGAACTTGGAAGATATCGTTGGAAATCCACCCAATTATTCTTGACATTTCTACTTTACTTTCTTCTTTTGATTGTATACAAGTACCTTGTTGTTTTCGGGAAGCAAACCATGCAGCTGATTTTCTAGCTATGCATGAGATTACTTCAACTGACATTATCCGGTTGCAATGGATCCTCTCCTCTACTACTCTTTCGGAGCAAGCACTTCATACTTTTCATTATGAGTTCCACTGTTTGAACATAATATATGATTATTTATGTAATAAATTTGTAAAGATCATCCATTGCGATGATTCAGGATTGCCATTCTATTATTGAATGGGTCATATTGATTGCCTTGTATAAAAAAAAATTAAAGCAATCAATTGTAATATTAATCTCACACCTTGGGAAATGGTTATGTGCATGTACTGAATCTACTGATAGATTCAATCACTCATGTCACAGACCAAGAGACCAATGGAAAAGCATTGTTCCATTTTGACAAACGGGTCCACAATTAATTTGGAGGAAAAAGAGCCCCAACTTTAGCAATTTTTTTGGAAAGTGGTAAATCAATATAATGAAGTCTTGAACGACACCTAAAATAGATTAAAATATTGAGCCTTAAACCACATATAAATCTTATTGGAGGGAATAGATTATTAAAGCCCTACACTCAAGTTCAAAACCCAAAACCATACTACTCCATTCATTTTACAATATTTTTCTTTTAGTCATTTTGGTATGTTTCAGAAAAAAAATCTTATAATTTTTTTACATCTACTTGACATATATACTTTTTAGCAATTTTTTATTAAATAAGAAAAAAAATGTTAGAGTTAGTGGAAAAGTAATAAAATAAGACAGATCATACATACACGCGGTTTTTTTTAATCTTTTCACATGCACTTTGGTGTGCCTAAAATAAGCGTACAAGTAGAGGGGTATTGTTTGGCAAAAAACGAGTAAAAGTGACACGCCACAATAGAGCGCATCAATTTATCCTAAATTTGGCACACCTTACTATGGCACACCAATTAAAATGGGCCTTTAATTGGACTTTCATTTGACGTGGGCCAAATGAAAGCCCACAAATGTTGGGCCACATTTAGGCGCATGGCTGGTGCGTCTCGCTTTGGCGTACCAACATTAGGTTAAATTCAGCGCGAGGTGCACCAGACCCCTTCTCTTTCCTCTTCTTCTCTTATCTTTTCCTTTGGCGGCGGCTTTTGATCTCTCTCTTTCTTCTCTCTTTACAAAGAAGTAGCGATGGACGACATCGGAGGGAACGACGGCAGTGGTGGCAAGGATCTGGTGGTGGTGGCGACAACAGTGGTAGTGGGGTCATGGATGCAGGAGGCGGCGAGGCTCCGGTGGAGGCGGTGGCGCCGACTTGGAGGTGTTGCCTGGAGGCGGCGACGGTGCGGAGGCGGTGGCCGCAGGCGGCGGGCCGGAGGAGGCGGTGGAAGCGGCGGTGGTGGAGGCGGCGACCAGAAGAGGCAATGGCGCCATGGAAGTGAAGGGTGCGATTGGAGGAGGTGCCAAGTAGGGTCGGGTTTACCGTGACAGAGGGAGACTCCGAGGCAGAGTTCGAGGCAAGATCATATTATCGGTTGAAACCCGGATCCGAGCTGGGGCACGGGTTCGATGCGAGACCGTCTTACTAGGCGAATCCCGGACCTGAGGTGGGGCACAAGTTCGAGGCATGCCAGCTAGTAGTGTGGCCGTGGACGATACTACGACTACTACACCAGGAGTAGACGATGTCGAGACGCCCTCCGTTACTCATATGTGGGGAAGCCAACCGGTATGTAATTTTCTAATTCCTAAATTCTATTTTTTATTCAATAACGCACATTGTTATATGATTTATAGTTTAGATATTGTTTTAAAAATAGATCTAGATTTGTAATTAGTTTAGGAATTAGATTTTAAATTGGATATAGATTAGGAATTATAATTATTTTAGAAATTAGTTTAGAAATAGTTGTTGAATTAAATTTGAAAAACCGGTCGAAGAATTCAAATAAATTAGATATCAAATCAGATAAAATTTAAATTGTAATAATTTCAACAAAATATTTAAGGATAGATTTAAATATATTTTTTAATTGATTAGTGAAAATAATTGATAGAACTTAAAAATCTATAATAAATTATTATAGATTATATATTATAAATTATATAAAGTCTAAATTGTGTCAAATTACAATAAATTAAATAATTAAAATTAAATGATAATAAATTAATTAAATAATTGATAAAACTTAATAATCTGTAATAATTTATTACAAGCTATATATTATATATTATATAAATTGTAAATTGTAATAAACTAGAATGAATTTCAATAAATTAGAAAAAATTAGAATACATTAAAATAAATAAGAATAAATTATAAATAATTAGAAAATTTTAACTTAAATTATAATAAATTAATTTAATGAATCTAATGGATTTTAAATAATTTGTAATTTTAGTGTGTACGAGAAGTTTTTTCTTCGTTGTCAGTGAGAAATCCGACGGCGAAGCGACGTCCGAGACGCAGACGTGGTGTGGCCGAGTCGGCACGTCAATGCGCAGCTCTTGTTTGCAGGGATATTTTAGAGGCTGCGTAGACGTCCTCATCACCCGCCCACGATGATGATGTGGTCATGGAGGACGTCCATGTCACGGCTTCTCCTCGTGATACTTCTGATGATGATGATGATGATGTTGATGATGATGATGGGGACTACTTGGATCGGGACTATGTCGAGTCTTTTGATCCTATTTTGACGACTGAGGATTTGGGGATGGATGACTCTCCCTTTACTACTTCCGGTCCGATTTTGACTCCATTTTCCTATCCCACTCCCGTTTCTAATCCGTTTTCGGATCCCGCTCTCACACCGGAGACCGCACCAGCTTCTGCACCGGATACTGCATCAGCTTCCATTTTAGGGACCGCTTCTTGGATACCGGGAGGGCCACAAGTACCTACCCTCCTTGTTAGCTACACAACCCACATCGCGAAGGCTATGCATGAGCTGACTGATCTCCATCTTGTTCCAGCTGCTGCGGAGGAGACGTCCGCTGCCCCGGTCGATCCCGCTTCCCCTCCAACAAGGGGACGCGTGAAGGGATGCGGTAGGAGACGGGGAGGACGGGCTCTTGCTGGGGATGCTCTTGCCGAGGATGCTCATGTCGGGGATGCTGCTGTCGAGGATGCACATGCCAAGGATGCTCTTCTTAGAGGACGTCGACCCCGCCATGCCGAGCAGGATTTGGTACGTTTTTTATTTTTAGGGTTACATATTTGTTTCCCCTTATTTATCCTAACTTATATTGAGAATTTATTTTTTGTTTCAGACAATGAAGGTTCTAAAGGTGCACGTTTGGAAGGCACACTATATAGATCTCGAGGAGCACATTATAGAGGGCCCGGATACGTGGTGGGGAATTGCACATCGCAACGGTATCACTTATTTGGGGTCGCTTGAGTACGATAGGATAGACGCTTGCCTGATTTCGGCATTTGTCGAGCGATGGCACTTCGAGATGAACTCGTTCCGTTTCCCGTGGGGGGAGATGTCGATCACATTGCACGATGTACATCAGATTCTTAGGTTGCCCATTGACGGTTGGAGCATGACTTTCAGGATGGACGAGGAGGAGGTCAAACAACGCATTGCCATAAGAATTGGTATCGAACTGACCACGATTGCACAGTACAGAAATGGCGGTATTCCATTGGGGTTCCTCACGACGAGACTGCGTGCCATGATGCAAGCCACCAAGAGGGACGAGGGACTCATTGCATCTTTTTACCTGTATACTCTTCTGGGCACGAATGTCTTGGTGGAAAAGTCAACGAATGCCGTGAAGCACAAGTGGATAGAGCTCCTTTTTTACCACGAGATCATCGGATGCTATGCATGGGGAGCTGGTATCCTGGCCGTTCTGTACAAGAACTTGGGAGAGGCTTCGCGTAGGGCATTAACGGTTGTGGGCTCCTTCTGAGGGTAAGTTTTATTATCGGTTCTTTTATAATAGATTATTGCTTTAATTACTAATGTTAATTCTTGTTTTGCGGGCTTGGATTTGGGCATACTGTTTCCATTTCCAAGGACATCATGTGATGGACCTGGAGGCGATGACGGACGCTCGGGCAGCCATGAGAGACGGCGAAGAGGCGCCCCATGGAAAGGATCTAGAGCGATTAGTCGCCATATGCCGCATCCTAGACGACATCATATATAAGGAGGTCATTTATAACAGTTCAATTTAACATCTTTTTATTATAATGTAATGTACCTTCAATGTAGATAGATTATATATTCCATATTTACTTACAGATACGGTGGACCCCATGGTCTAGATTGGACGTCCACGCACCCTTGTACGCCCCTTCGTGGTTCCGAGGAATACTGTAATGTGTCAATGTGCAGGAGTCGTACCTTCCGGACCGTATCCTCAGGCAATTCAGATACGTATAGGGATCCCGCAGGCGCCACCTGAGCCCATTCAGTGCATCTGACAGTTCGAGATGCGGTACTACGCCATGGCCTTTCACCTTTTAGGCGCGTGGGATGCCGATCCGAGACCTCTCATCTAGTTGGATGTGCCGCAGTCGAAATCGTTTTGGGATGTTACTGATGACTACTTGGATTGGCTGGATGAAGCGTCTCATGTTCTTGTGGATCCCAGTTCCCCTAGGCAGGATCGTCCGACCTAGCATGTCCATCCAACTACTCCGGTCAACACTCTTGTGGTATGTTAATTTCGCTTACTTTTTTTAGTTCTTGCTGTTTTGTATTTTTTCTAATGCATATTATTATCAATTCAGCGCAACCAGTTAGTTTCTAGTGAGATGCGTAGATTTCTCCTGATGCCGGAGAGTAGACCTACGGAAGTTGTTGCGCTGATCAATCGATGGTTTCACCAATTGACTGATTAGACTCCACCGATGTCCCCCACCCCACCGTGTGCACTCTAGGTGTTTCGGGATTCTATGAATAAGGAGGGATTGGGCTCGGTTCATCCTCGAGGAAGGCGGCTGAGTGGGAAGCGGATGAGCGTGAGGCTCGTGATCGTGAAGTGGTTGAGCGTTGGAAGAGATCGGTGAATGACTCTAGCGACGATAATTAGTCCAATCTTTGTATTTATGGTTGTTTGTTCGTATTGATATTTCGTATTGTATTTCTTCATTGTCATCTGTTATTACGTTCGACATTTATTTTATTTTGTCGTTGTTATTTATATTTTCTATAGTATTTAACCATAGTATATAACTATACAATATAACAATAGTATATAACTATACGATATAATCATAATATATAATTATACAACATAACAATAGTATATAACTATACGATATAAC
This sequence comes from Rheum nobile, assembly GCA_027886185.1. Lineage (NCBI taxonomy): Eukaryota > Viridiplantae > Streptophyta > Magnoliopsida > Caryophyllales > Polygonaceae > Rheum > Rheum nobile. Next base: position 1,341,944 of record WOAB01000640.1, read on the forward strand.
CATAGCATATAACTATACGATATAACAATAGTATATAATTATACGATATAACCCTAGTATATAAGTACAATATAGCAATAGTATATAACATTTATGGGTTTATTCTCATCACTGATATCAGTGTATTCCTCATAGCTGCAAACATTTTTGAAACATTAGGGCCATATATACCTATTGAATATCCTTTATGCGAATTAAACCTAGAAATATCATACATTATACTATAATCTATTAAACCCTAAACCATAAACCCTAAAACCCTGAACCCTATTCTCTAAAAAATCCAAAGTAAATCTCCCTCACGGTCTTCATGCGCCATATGGAGACGCATGAAGGTTTGGCACGCCTGAAAAAGGCGCACCATGACCTTAGGGTTTCTGGGTTTTTGGTTTAGGGTTTCATTACAAACCCTAAACCCAGAAACCCCAAGGGTATGATGCACCTTATAGAGGCGTGCCAAACCCTTCATGCGTCTCCATGGGCTGTGAGGGAGATTTGATTTGAATTTTTTGGGTCAGGGGTTAGGGTTTTAGGGTTTAGGGTATGAAATTTATGAGTTTAATCTAGATAAAGGATATTCAGTAGGTATATATGGCCCTAATGTTTTAGAAACGTGAATAAGACCGGAGCCAAGTCCGAGACCATGAGTTGGTTGAGTGTAGAGGAGATAAAGTTGTTGTTGTCTCTTTGTTTATTACTTATTCAAGTTTGAGTTGAAGATTTATTTATTTGTGTTGTTCGGCTTGTTTGAAGGTTTTAATTGGGTCAGAGCTTTTGTCCGTCATAGTTTTGTCGTGTCAGAGCTTTCTGAGGAGTGGAGGAAGGTATATATGGCCCAAATATTCGGTATTTGGGCCATATATACCTACTAAATATTCTTTTTGCGGATTAAACCCAAAAATATCATACATTATACTATAATCTATGAAACCCTAATATTCGGGCCATATATAGTTTAGAAACAGTAAGTTTTACCGGTATGAAGTGGTCTCGGTTCCCTACGTAGGCCATCGTCAATATATATCTTCTTTCGAGGGTTGGGGCTTGTGTTAGACGCCTTCATTGGTAAGCACATAGCATCCTAAGACAAGAAGGCCAAAGTAACTTGATAAGCCGTGTCAAACATTAAACCAATCAGGGGCATATCAAGTCGGTAGTTTGAGGAGCAAGGACTGATGACATAGTTCACATGAAACATAAGTTCCTCATATTCCAACCCCAGCTGTAGTCTAGGAATTATGGGCATGTATACATCTGTGTTGTCAAACAACTCTGCTCCTAGCTAATGTCGAACTTTAGGGTTACTCATTCTCTTCCATGCCCAACAGTACAACTAGTGTCTGATACGCACAGTGTCCGTCTGGACGTACATCTCTAGACCTCTTAATTGTACGGATACCAAAAGTAATCTACATTCTTAACCCCAAAGTTCACCCACATATGAACCATGGATTATTCATCGAACTATGAACCAGACCATTCGGGTTGGGATTGGCTCCCAATGTCGGTAAAAGCTCCACTTGGTTCCTTTCTAGGACAACCCCTACCCTTACCTTGGATCTCATTGGTCTTCTTCTTTGCCTTCTCCTTTGCCTTCTTCTTCTCCTTCTCATACTCCTCTAACTCATCTCTTCTGTGCTCAAACAAGAGTGGCTGCCTCATGGTGTAATACTTCGTTGAACCCATTGGCCTTTCTTTTGCAACGATCCATGTCGGCTCCTTCAACGAACTTTCATGCGGAAACTCCAAGTCAGTGTACAACTCACCTAGTTGGTATAAAGTGTCTTCTCCCAAATACCGCTTTTCCAATCTCGCGTACACTTGATGCACTTTTTGTAATAAACCCTAAAAGTCCCGAACTGTCGTTTTGTAGAAAGACATGATGGGCAATTTCTGTAATCTTCTGTGATCTCAGTATGACCTTTTGAACATATTATTATACGTTTAATATATATACTGGGTCTTAGAATTTTTTTAGAATTACTAAAAGTAAGATCTAACATTAGACCGCGAGTGGATCCGCGACCAAGGCCAAAGAACGCGCTCGCGGCAATTCCACGACCGCGGAAGTGTTTTCCGCGACCGCAAAAAACTGTTCGTCGTCGTCTTCAGATTCCTTCGCGTTTCGCCATTTCGAATTTCGCCACATTCGGCATTTCGCCGATAGAGGGAGACCGAACGGTTGGTCTACCAGCATTGAGCTCTCCTTCCCCCTATAAAAGGAGGTCGGGGGCAGCTAGGAATCTCATCCACATCTCCCAATCCCTCTCTTCCTCTCGATTTTGTGTTCGCTGGAGTTTTTCGAGTTCGTCGGAGTTGTTGGAGGTCACCGGAAGTGCCCTGGAGGTGTCGTGGTTGTGGTGATCGTAGCGAGTCCTCGTCCGAGCCAAGATTCGTTAGTTGTTTCGTCGGTAAGCTTCAAAGTCGAAGTGGGAGCCGCGCCGGAAGGGAGATCCGCGATCGCGGGGATGAATTCTACGACCGCGGCTCTGCCTAGATTTCCGCGACCGCGGAAGCCCAAACCGCGACTGTGGCTTGCCCTGGCAAGCGCGATCGTGGCTTGGACAGCCATGGTCACGATCCATGCTTTATTCCGTTCAATTCATATCGTTTTCGTTCGTATCGTTTCGTCCGTAATGTGTCTAACCCAGGGTTTCGTCGTTATCGTAGGAATCCGTAACCAGATTCCAGTTTCCAGATCTCGAAACCCGACATCATCAATTCACTAGATTAAGGCAAGTGGCGGTTCGCTCTTGCTCATTATTCCATGTCTCCCTTGATTATCAATTAATTGATTGTTAATTAAGATGGGATAAAAGTTGTTGTTTTCTGTTTGGGAACAAATTTAACTAAACGATGTGTTAAAATATGACTTTATAATAGGTTGTATATATTTCTAGAAACAACGCTACTATATAATTGGTATGATATTACTGTAATGAGTTTTGGTGTGGATTTAAATGTGAACTTAAATGCTAGATTAGCACGAGTATTCGTAGGAACGCTAATTCCTTATGAGGATTTAGTCGTTTCTTTATAACGTCGGTGTTAGGAAGTAAGTGCCCTAACACTCTCTTGGTCATGACCTACCCCTATCTAAGTATAGGGGTGGTGCACTCAGTTGGTGCCAATATTCGGGATGTATTCCCAATCTTAAGGGATTTATTCCCAATGTCTCATTACGAGATGTGAAATTAAAAGCTTCAACGTTAATATGCGTTTTGGAAGTAAATAAGATAAGTGCGGTTATGCACATAATTAATAAACCCTCGGGCGAGGAGTACAACGTGGAAACCGCTCGGACTCTTGCTAGAGTAAGTCTTCTTTCCAATCTGGATTTGCATTGCGCGGTGAGGTTGGTCATTGACCCAATTTGTCAAGGTCATGTTTTAAAATTTGTACGGAAACTTAACGTTCCCAAACATTTGTCATACGTTTCCCATAAGACTCAATTCCTTTGGAGTCTTCTTTTTCAGTGCATGTCTAATACAAATCATTCCGTAAATGTTCCGGGTTTTGTATCGTTCCTTCGGTTATTATTCGAGGGACAATGATAGTAAACAGTTACGGTCACTTGAACCACTATGTTTGTACCCTTGCATAGTCTTTCATTAGACTAACCAGCCGGGTTTTATTCCTTGCATGGTTGGCTGGTGTCATCCGTCCTATACGTCACATCAGTGGTTGGTCTCTGAAGACTTGAAGTAACCAATCGAAGAAGAGGCTTGCAGTTGAAGATTTAAGTGGCAGTGATTTAAGGTTATTAAGTATTATTTTTACATGTGTTCCTATAAACGAGTCATGTTTTAGGGTTTAATATAAAAGTCTTCCGCTGTAATTTCACCATGTTGTAAAATCGTCTCTCTCATTTAATGAGAGATTTGTTAATAAAAGGTTGAGTTTCATTTAAAAATGTCTTCCGCTGATTAATCTTTAGTTATTTAATATACTTATTTAAGCTTAATTGTTCCGATTAAAGCCTAGGGTGGCTTTGGACAGTAACGTCTGAGGTCATTAGCGTGTGGCACTACCGACATAAGTCGGGAGTGTTACAATTATGGTATCAGAGCAATGGTTTTAAAGTTATTGGCCTATTGTTAGGTTTGAGAATTTTCGAAAATTAATTTCGAAACTAGTTTCAAACTATTTTCTATTAAAAATGAATTTCGAGAGTTTTAATGTCAGTACTAAATTTAAGGTTTTCAAATTGTTTAAAGTTATGAAATTTAAAAGTAGCGGTGTTCTAATGGTGTTTGAAATAGTGTTAAAAGTGATGTTTAAACTCTATTGTGTTAAGCATTAATTTTCATAGTACTTTTATAAAATCATATTATAAACGTTTAAAAATTAAGTTATGTTATAACTTTATAAGGTGTGGTTTGGATTTCGATAAGAGTTTACAAAGAAATAATAATGTCTTTATTTCAAAGAGATAACTATAATGATTTTGCCAAGTTGGGTATAAATGATCTATATGTATAAAGTATAAGGTTTAATAATAAGTGGTTTTCAAACTTCTGCAAGCTTCGAGTTGTTACTTATTCCTTAGATCCATTCTTAGGGATATTGTCTTTCATTAGGTTTAATGTCATTTAAAGGTTGACGTTTCTCCTAAAAGTACCCATTCTCAAGTATAGGGAAGGAGATCGTATTGTGGTTAATGGTGGAGGGCCAGTCAGACTGATATAAAGTTATTAGTTTGGACCCTTATAATTCGTATCATAACGTAATTGACTAAGTGTCATGTATAAGTCGGAAAAGTTCTAAACTGACGTTATGGTTCATCAACAGATGGTGAACACAAGGAACTCAATTCGTGCGGGTGCTGGGCCAAGTAACAACCCCAGGAAGAATCTGAGAAGCGCCGCAAATCAAGGGGAAGAGAGTGAGTCTGCCTCTCACAATAAACCCGTAGACAATGGCCAAGTTCGGGCTAATCCACGGGTGGTATTCGACGCTGTGGACATAGAGACCATTCGGGGGATCGTTATGCAAGCGGTCACCGAGATGATTCGGCCAGTCGCACCACAAGCACAAGGGGTGTCGGTCCCTCAGGTTATTCTTGAATTTGAGGAGCCAGTGGATCATGTACCTCAGGTCGATTCCGTCAGGAACAAAGTAAATTACGGTCGAGCCGTGAAGGCCATAAGCTCAATGAGGCCTGACATTTATGATGATACGGGAGAACCAGTCAGAGTGGTGTATTGGTTCTCACATATGGAATGGTTGTTTCGGAATGTCGATTGCACTGAGGCTGAGAAAGTGCACATCGCCTCCCTTTAACTTAAAGATGTGGCTAGCGAATGGTGGGAGAGCGCTGGTTTAGCTGATCATCCCGGGCTGAACTGGGGTATGTTCGAAACAAAGATGACTAATTATTTCTTTTCCCGTGCTATGAGGGAGGAGAAACATAAGGAGTTCCTTTACCCTAAGACCGATGGGTTGAAGGTGACTGAGCTTGCAGATAAGTTCAATCACCTGTTGCAATATGCTGGACCGGGAGTGTCGAGTGAAGAACAAAAGATCTGGTACTTCCACGGATGGATGAATCCGGAAATCAAACCTCTAATGGTGTGTCACGGTTGTTCTACGTTAGAGCAATATGTGGATGCGGCCTACAAAATAGAGGCCACACTGGAAGAATCCGTTTGAAAGAGGGAGAAGCAGAATAAAGGAAAGGGTAGGCAACAGGACCACCAGGTTGGTACATTCAAGTGACCAGTATCGCCCACCAAGTTTGCGAAGTCTGGTCGTGTTAAGACCGAGACGACTCAGTCTGACTCCGCCAGAGGCTCAGGTTGGAGTAGCGTAGTGATTCAATGCCACAATTGTGGTGAAGCTGGGCATAAAAGCTTTAATTGCCAAAAGGATAAGAGGGTATGTTACAATTGTGGGAAGGAAGGCCACATGAAAACATACTATAGGCAGAAGGGTCAAGGGCCAACACAATCATATCAAGCCTCAAATGTTGGCAATGGGCAGAACCCAAAGCCAGAGGTGTTCGCTCTTGAGCAATCTATTGCTCGTAATAAAGTTAAGTCGCCTATGGAGTCTTCGGGTCGGGGGCAACGAGTCTTCGTGATGCATCAAACTGACGGGAATGAGACCCTGAATGAATAGTTGTATTTTTGTTGAGCCTTTTTAAGAATAAGGAGCGATGGCTTGTGTCGATAGTCTCCATAGTTTAGTAATCTGTTTGTTCGACTTTCTGGCAGTTGTTTTAATGTAATGTTTCGAATAATAAAGAAGTATTTCCTTGTTTCGGAAATTTCTAAATTCATTACTATTACAAGTTGTTATGCATACAAGAATCCTTGAGTGCCAAAGGTAGTACATGTCACGTGTTGATAAAGACTGTTTGGACTCATAAAGGACAGTGTTGGGTTGGGACATGTGTGGTTGTTCCCTACCTTGTTAGTGCCAGTTTCGAGGTCGAAACTATTCATAAGAACCCCTCTATTTTCCTGAATTAATGTCAGGTTGAGCATGGTCTCGAGAGGATAATGCTGTAAGGATTTCTTTGCTAGAAGGATTTGCTATGTGTAGTAATGCTCTGTGGGGTTTGAGGCTATTCCTCATGTGTATACTCTGAGCATTAGATGGGGTGAGTGGTATAAATTATATATTTAAGGGAATAAATGTATAAGAGAGATATTTCATAAGAGGTCGTTTTCTCTAAGATGATCGTACTCTAATACAATCTTGAGTAAACTTTAGAACTCAAGAGCTATGTGTATGAGGTTTATAAACGAGTGTGTCTACTATGGAACTAGTGTTAAAAGGTTTTTGGAAAAGTTAAGTGTGCGAAATCATAAGATTTAATTTGAAAGACCTATTCGAGGTTTCGTTGTGAGGTATTCTTAAGGAAATGATATAATGAGATGATGATACAAGAAGTGTTAAGGTGATTAAGTCTTGGGTAAATAGTAAATATCAGTAAAGCAAAATGGTGCTTAATTTGGGATAATAAGTCGTGTGACGACGACTGGTTATTTAAGGACTTATGAGTGAATAACAAACTCAACCGGTAAGAGTTGTTATGATTTTGGTGGATCAAATAGTGTGGCATAAAATAAGTATGTGGATTTTATCGACTGGACTTGAGGAAAAAGTGACCTACGTCTATTAAGGTGATCGTATGATACGTTTGGGTAAAACGAGGTTATAATCTTGTGGAATGGGTTATTAAATCATGTTGAGGTGAACAGGAATATGATGCAGTTAATTGTGGAAAATTAAGGAATCATTTAAGAAGATGGCATAAGGGCCAAATTTAATTAAGGTAAATAATGAAATAGATGAGGTGCATATTTAAAAGAGTAAGCCGATATGAAAATTGGAGGTACTAAGTTTGGAAGTATAAGTGAGTTTATGGGTGTACTTTAAGGATCTGATCATCGAAAGGAAGTTGGTAGAAAAAGGTTGTATTCTTCTGCTGAGGGACATCAAAATCTTAATGATGAATAGGGCATAATAGCGAGATCATATTGGAGATTAAAATAGATACTCTGATTAAGGCAATCGTAATCTTGTGGATGATCATATCAATTCCTAACAAGGGTAAGGAATGAAGGCATTATGTAGTAGGTGGGATCATGATCGGATATATAATTCGACTTTGGTGTTATAGGTTGCGAAGACCAATTTATTTAAGGATATCAACTTAAGGAAGATAAGGTGTGAACTTTGAGAGTGATTTATAAAGAGAAAAGTTGTGAGAGAAATGTGTGTTCTCATGCTTAAGGTATAGCAAGTCTATTGCGATGATTTTGGAGACTATTATCCTAAGATAGTTATGACCTTGTGGATATAGTCACGAGTTACTACAGGTGTAGCATGGAGATAAGATATGCGAGATAATGGTATGGTTGAGGAGACAGATCGTTTTCCTAGGAGCAATTTCAAGGATGAAATGATCAAGGATATTAAGTTCAGGTAGTGAGGTTAGTGGTGAAACCGGTCCCTTTACCTTAGTGATGTTAGTTTTGGGGTCGAAACTATTTTTAAGGGGGTAGTAATGTAATAACCCTTAGGTTTCCATAAGGGTACTATGGTAACATGTATATTCGGTGATTTACAAAGTTCTAAAATTCCCTTAAGTTGTGAAGGGTCTAAATTATGGTTAACCTTACGTTAATTGTAATTTGAACCAACTTATAATTTAAATTAGAATTGCTTGAACCAATTTACAAAGTGTTAAATGGGTTAGTCATGGTTAAACTTATAAGGTTGGATAACTTAATATAAGGTCGCTTCTCTAAGCTGTTATCGGCCAAGTTTCGGGGTCGAAACTTCTTTTAAGGGGGTCGTATTGTAATAACCCCTAAAAGTCCCAAACTGTCGTTTTATAGAAAGACATGATGGGCAATTTATGTAATCTTCTGTGATCTCAGTATGACCTTTTGAACGTATTAATATACGTTTAATATATATACTGGGTCTTAGAATATTTTTAGAAGTACTAAAAATAAGATCTAACATTAGACTGCGAGTGGATCCACGACCAAGGCCAAAGAACGCGCTCGCGGCAATTCCGTGACCGCGGAAAACTGTTCGTCGTCGTCTTCAGATTCCTTCGCGTTTCGCCAGTTCGAATTTCGCCATGTTCGGCGTTTCACCGATGGAGGGAGACCGAACGGTTGGTCTGCCGGTGTTGAGCTCTCCTCCCCCCTATAAAAGGAGGTCGGGGGCAGCTAGGAATCTTATCCACATCTCCCAATCCATCTCTTCCTCTCGATTTTGTGTTCGCCGGAGTTTTTCGAGTTCGCCGGAGTTGTTGGAGGTCGCCGGAAGTGCCCTGGAGGTGTCGTGGTTGTGATGATCGTAGCGAGTCCTCGTCCGAGCCAAGAGTCGTTAGTTGTTTCGTCGGTAAGCTTCGAAGTCGAAGTGGGAGCCGCGTCAGAAGGGAGATCCACGATCACGGGGATGAATTTTGCGACCGCGGCTCTGCCCAGATTACCGCGACCGCGGAAGCCCAAACCGCGACCGCGGCTTGCCCTGGCAAGCACGATCGTGTCTCGGACAACCACGGTCACGACCCAGGCTTTTTTTCGTTCGATTCATATCGTTTCGTCCGTAATGTGTCTAACCCAGGGTTTCGTCGTTGTTTCATCGTTGTCGTAGGAATCTGTAACCAGATTCCAGTTTCCCGATCCCGAAACCCGACATCGTCAATTCACTAGATTAAGGGAAGTGGCGGTTCACTCTTGCTCATTATTCCATGTCTCCCTTGATTATCAATTAATTGATTGTTAATTAAGTTGGGATAAAAGTTGTTGTTTTCTGTTTGGGAACAGATTTAATTAAACGATGTGTTAAAATATGACTTTATAATAGGTTGTATATATTGCTAGAAACAACGTTACTATATAGTTGGTATGATATTACTGTAATGAGTTTTGGTGTGGATTTAAATGTGAACTTAAATGCTAGATTAGCACGAATATTCGTAGGAACGCTAATTCCTTACGAGGATTTAGTCGTTTCTTTATAACGTCGGTGTTAGGAAGTAAGTCCCTAACACTCTCTTGGTCATGACCTACCCCTATCTAAGTATAGGGGTGGTGCACTCAACCGGTGCCAATATTCGGGATGTATTCCCAATCTTAAGGGATTTATTCCCAATGTCTCATTACGAGATGTGAAATTAAAAGCTTCAACGTTAATATGCGTTTTGGAAGTAAATAAGATAAGTGAGGTTATGCACATAATTAATAAACCCTCGGGCGAGGAGTACAATGTGGAAACCGCCCGGACTCTTGCTAGAGTAAGTCTTCTTTCCAATCTGGATTCGCATTGCGCGGTGAGGTTGGTCGTTGACCCAAATTATCAAGGTCGTGTTTTAAAAGTTTTGTGGAAACTTAACGTTCCCAAACATTTGTCATACGTTTCCCATAAGACTCAATTCCTTTGGAGTCTTCTTTTTCAGTGCATGTCTAATACAAATCATTCCGTGAAAGTTCCGGGTTATGTATCGTTCCTTCGGTTATTATTTGAGGGACAATGATAGTAAACGGTTACGATAACTTGAACAACTCGGTTTGTACCCTTGCATAGTCTTTCATTAGACTAACCAACCGAGTTTTATTCCTTACATGGTTGGCTGGTGTCATCCGTTCTATACGACACATCAGTGGTTGGTCCCCGAAGACTTGAATTAACCAATCGAAGAAGAGGCTTGTAGTTGAAGATTTAAGTGGCAGTGTTTTAAGGTTATTAAGTATTATTTTTACATGTGTTCCTATAAACGAGTCATGTATTAGGGTTTAATATAAAAGTCTTCCGCTGTAATTTGACCTTGTTGTAAAATCGTCTCTCTCATTTAATGAGAGATATGTTAATAAAAGTTTGAGTTTCATTTAAAAATGTCTTCCGCTGATTAAGTTTTTGTTATTTAATATACTTATTTAAGCTTAATTATTCCGATTAAAGCCTAGGGTGTCTTTGGACAGTAACGTCTGAGGTCACTGGCGTGTGGCACTACCGACATAAGTCGGGGGTATTACACCTTCAACTCTGAAGTGGGTATCCGTACATTGTCTTGAGTGGGCACATTTGTTGTTGGAATCCCTTCCCATACCAATTGCTTCCAAAAGTTGTGTATTTCATCCGGCATAATAGGTGTCTTTATAATGATGGCATTTGTAATTCTGTGGACACATGACAGGCCAAAGCAGTCTCCCACACAATGATTAGTGCAATCTTCAGAATAATCCTCCTTCACTATCTGATCATACATGCCCAACAACAAATCGAAGCACTTGTCTGATACTCTGTAGAATAGTATTGCAAATAACATTCTTATTTCCGGCGGCACGTGTTCATCAAACACTGTTGGTCGTGTCTTCCGTGACATCTCCATGCTCGCCCTCACCTGCTCAATTTGAATCGTGACCGCATGGTGGATCCTCACGAACACTCTATTAAAGCCACCTTGATGCGTTCCTACCTTCGGATGTCGGATCGAGGTCTTGGTGGTGAGTCGCTCGTCTCGTCTCCAAGTGTAGATTGATGGAACGCGGTGTTTGTCACTTCATGCGAGCAAGCGAGGGCGGTGATGGTGGCGATGTAGTGTGATGACGGTGGAATGTCACAACGCTAATGTTAGCGATGCGATGATGTGAATGGGACTCGTGACCTCAGGACTAGGCGCGATGGAGGGATCGGTGGCTCGATGGATCGAGCGGGGCCGTAGCGTCGGCAGCGGAGTAAATGAGATTAGAAGATAGATTTAGGGTTTGACGTCTGATCAAAGGAAGGAGGCAATTAGGGCTCTCAACTTAAGCTTTGATTATAAGTTAGACGTAACCTAATACACAATGTTGGCTAGCCCACTCAACATGAGTGGAACACACGCCCAAAATAGGAAAATACTAAAAATAGCAAAAGAATATCTAAATGAACGCGGTGCCGATTGTAACAAGGAGTTTGAGGGAGAACGCAGTCTCTGGACTAGGCGTGAGGAGTTTGAGAGAGAACGCGGTCTCTGGCATCCCTTGGCTAGCGACGACACTCACGATCAATGATTGTGTGGCATTGGCGATGGCCTTGGCACACGATCTTGTTATGGGCCCTTGTGAGCGGATGCTCATGGCTTCCTCCTCCTCAGTTGCAGTCATGGTGGGCAGAGGCGCATCACCCTCCCCCACTTGGTTGTGAAGCGTCCCCGCTTCAACATCATCGAACTCGGGCTCTACATAAGGCTGCAAGTCCGCAACGTTGAAGGTGGCATGGACACCATAGTAATCAGGAAGCGCAAGCTCGTAAGCATTGTCGCCAATGGCCTTCACAACGCGAAAAGGACCATTGCCGCGTGGTGATAACTTGGACTTGC